>CM028671.1:49475382-50767882 GCA_016760335.1 Gastrodia elata | reverse complement strand
CCCAACAGACACACACACACATATAAATATATAGACACAATTGGGTATACATACATATATCAGTGTGTGTCTATATATAGACACATACACACACACACACACACACACACACACACACATAGAGATTAGTATATACACACACTCATATATATATATATATATGAGTGTATGTGTGTGTGTGTGTATACACACAGACACACACACACTCACACACATAGGGATTAGTATATACTAAATATATATTAGTGTATGTGTGTGTGTGCACACACACACATAGAATAGTATATACATAGAGTGTGAGTATGTATATATATGCATGTGTGTATATTGTGTATACAAATATATATATATATATATACACACACATACACACACCCAAGTACACACATGCACACACACACACTCACACGCACCCTTTAGTATATATACAAACACATACGTGTGTGTGTGTGTGTGTATACTAACGGGTGTGTATGTATACTTATCTCTATATATGATATACCCAACATACACACACACACACACACTCATATACACATATATATTAATCTCTATGTATGTGTGCATATATATAGATACACATACACATGTATATATGTATATATATGAGTGTGTGTGTGTGTGTGTGTGTTTGATAGACACACTCAAATATACTAATATCTATGTATGTGTATACCCAACACGCACATACACTCACGCACATACACTCACGCACAACATATATATGAATGTGAGTATATATACTCAACACACACACATATGCATGAGTATACATACACACATACATAGATTAGTATGTATACACCTATATATATAGACATACACACATACACACACATAGAGATTAGTATATATGAGTGTGTTTGTGAGTGTGTATGTGTGAGTATGTATATAAATATATGATTGTGAGTATCTATACCCATGTGTGTGTGTATCTATATACATACACATACACATATATATACTAATCTCTATGAGTGTGTGTGTCTGTATGTGTGTTAGGTATACATACTTACTCACAACACACACACACACATACACACACACACACTGATAACACATGTGTGTTATAGTATATATGAGTGTGTGTGTGTGTGTGTGTGTTGGGTATATATACTCACTCACAACACATACACACACACACTGATAACACATATGTGTGTTATAGTATATATGTGGCACCCCGCACCCTTAATCTGCCAAAGGATTAGGTTAAGGGTGGGGTGTCACTCTGGCTAACCCCTCACTTACCATTGGATTAGGATAGACTCCACAATCCATCTGATTAGGGAAGGATTAACACAAAATCAATCTAATAGTCACTAAATAAGTAAACATACAGAGTGAGAAAGCGATTTAAGGAAACGTAAATCATCTAAGCATCACAGTATAAATATTAAAATAGAACTCAGAATATATAAGCATATAATCCAAATATATAGTCAATGGTACTTGCATTATTACATCATTTAAATGTTTAAATAAAAATAGAATGTAAACCACTCATCCTCACTCGAAGTATAAAAGAACTAGACGGCAGCTTCTTCCATGGGCTCCTCCTCTAGGTAAGGCTCCACACCTAACTCCTGCTCATCTAACTGAAAGAGTCTGCCATTGTCAGTTTCACAATGTAGAGCCCCAGCCAAAGAAAAGAAAAATCTGGTTAAACAATTTTTTAAGTACATTTTAAGCTGATGAATTATTATATGTGTTAAGTAATATCACCATTCGACAACATCTAAGTAACATATATATATGTAAAGGAGCAGCAAGCAGCACCAAAGAAAAGGGAAAGCTATAAACCATCATTTATAACTTAAGCAAAGAAAAGGAAAGAGGCTGAGACATGCCTCGCATATAAACTAAATAAGGAAGGGCATATAAATATACATAACTAAACAAGTGCTGTAAGAAAAGTTCTACATCCTAAACATGCTGGTGATCAACAAAAAATATGCCAATTAAAATAAACAACTCAGCAGTGGTACATATAAATTGCAGCAAGGTTCTAGCATCCTAAATATATATAAAAGCAGTACAATGAAATAACTGACTAAATAAGAATACTGAAAAGTAAATAATAACAACTTCATATAAAACCATACATGTACAATCTGCCATATAGAAAAGAGCTACTTAGCTCACCACAAGGGCTGAAGATCTTAGCACCAGTATGGCTAGGGCGGTTCCTAGCACGATACGGCTAAGGCAACAACAGTCAACATAGAAGGCCCTAACACAGTACAGCTAGGGCAGTTTCTAGCACGATACGGTTAGGTCACCTACAGTCATACCTGAAAGATCCTAGGACCAGTATGGCTAGGGCGGTTCCTAGCACGATACGGCTAGGGCAACAATCGGTATGAGCAAAAGAATACTGAGAGGCAGCTCAAACACATCAAATCATTATCTTCTCATTAATTACTCTAATATTTTCACAAGGAATCTAAGGAGTCTCCATATTTTCCTAACAGTTTATTCATGCATCAAATGTCTTATATGATATGCTTAAGGAAATAGGGCACAAAAATCAAGGAATGCGTAAGCAACAGAATATCAAAAAGAAGCAAGGGACTCTACTAAACATGGAGATGTCATTTGTTTTATACTTGACCTTCTAACTATTCCAAGTTACACAAGTTCAGGATCACCGTTTTCCTACTATCGAGTGGAACTCAAAAACTCGTCCTTATAAGTTAAAAAGGATTAGAACTAATCATGTTCTAATCTAGCTCAATCAGATAGACGACTATGAGTTAAATCAATAAATCATACGTCCTAATTTTGTGAATTTAGACATTCTAACCAAGATTTGATCAAGATCTTCTAGACCTATAGATTATGGATTAAACACTATGAGAATTAGGTTTAATCACATAATTCAAAGTGGATAAGACCTAGGTTCTAGGTTTTGTTCTATTAGTGATCTACTAGTTATGGTAAATCCTATTAAGTAATCAAACTTAATAGGATGAATCTCCTATCTTAAATATAAGATTAAAAGATAAAATAATTAGATCTAGTTGTAAAATAAAAGAAAGTCTAGAAACTAATAAAACCAATGTTTCACCTATTGAGTAACCCATTTACCCAATGAATGAACTCTAACTTATGATCTATTCCTATTCTCAAGAAAGGTCCTTAAGGTGTAGTGCTTCAGACTTAATAGATATTATTGGAATCTAACTTAAGGGTTGATTTCACTCACTTAATTTATACTAAGAAGATTATAACATTCATTTTAAGGTTCTGGAATGTTATCTAAAGGGGTAGGAGCACTTAACGCAATCTTAGGGCAAAATGACCATTTTGCCCCTACTTTAAGGGTCAAAAAGTCAACTTTTGATTTAGGGGTTAGAATTGAATTCTCTTAGTTCCAATTGATTCCTTACTGTCTAACTTGAAGATAGACAGTAAGTACGCCTAAATTGGGCTAGAAACGGTCAAGTTATGACTAAAATAAGGCTAGGGGTAATTTGGTCATTTACCTAAAATTCTAGGGTTTAGATCCTAAATATTATTTTATTATTGGTGACATTGGAATTCTAGGTTAGATAGCTTCTTGAATTTTTAAATTTGGAGTTGATTTGACCAAGTTATAAATATTTGAATTCCAAGGGCATTATGGTCATTTTTACTAAAGTTAACTCTAAGTTCTAGGGTTAACTTTTTGTCCTGATGTCCGAATGGGAAATCTAATACTACTACAGTGATGGGGCCGCTCTCCTGAGCATTTTAAGACCCATATTCACTATATTTCGATAATCGGGTAAAAAGTTATGAGGCTCTAAATAGGTCCTAAAATGTTACCTCGTTATACGTACCCGAAATAAATTTTTACATTATGTTATTTGATCCCTTACATTTTTTTGAGTATTTTAAGACCTATATGTCTATGTTTGGATCATCCTATAAAAAGTTATTAAGCTTTTAAGATTTACTATTCAAAAATACAATTTGAATTATTTTACTATTCATTCCTAAAGTTTTTATATAAAATTTCTGAAATTATTAATCCTTAATTAATTTGTGATTAGTTAGGCTTAATTATTAATTAACATTAATTAATTTATTATTAAATTATATTTATTTTACTGTAGCAAATTAATTAGTGTTAATCACTGTTTAATTAGTCTTAATTACCTATTAATATCTAATTAAGAATAATTAATTATACTTTACTGTTTAATAATAATAAATTATCCTAATTAATGTTTAAGATTTAATTAACTTTTAATTAACTCTAATTAATCTCTAATTATACTTAATTAATTAAGGTTACTGTTCAAAAATAATTAACACTAATCCTAATTTAATTAATCACTAACTGTAATTAATTAATCATTAACAGTAATTAATTAACACTAACAGTAAATTAGTAATTTAATTAATAGACAGTGGCCCCACTAGACACGTGGCACTGTGGGCCCCACAGGGGCTAAGTCAGCTCGGATGACTAGGCAGTGGGCCCCACCTAACATGTGGCACTGCCAGAGGCTGCCACGTGGCACTGTGGGCCCCACGGGAAGCCGGACCATTGCGGTCGACCGGGCAGTGGGTCCCACTTGCCACGTGGCGGCCCTAGAGGTTGCCACGTGGCGCTGTGGGCCCCACTGGGGAGCTGAACCGCCACGCGGGCTCGGGCAGTGGGTTCCACTTGCCACATGGCGGGCCCAGAGGCTGCCACATGGCACTGTGGGCCCCCGTGACACGTGGCGTGCCGGCTGGCTGGCATGTGGCACTGTCAGCCCCACGGCCGACGCGGACCCGGGTCGGGCTCGGGGCGACCCGGACTTCGTCTCCTTCGCGGAGACGGGCCGAGGGCGCCGGGCTAGGGCACGGCTTTTGCCAGCCTTCCCGGCGCCGGACCACCTCGGCCCGCACGGCCGACGGCAGCCCTCGACGAGGGCTGCACGCCGCTGGGCGGACCTTCATCGGAGGTGGCCGGGATCGGCGGCAAAACGGAACCCTAGTTTCTAGGGTTTCAGCCTAACGATTTCTACTATAGCACTAGACCTAATTGCCGACGATCCGGCTGAGCTAGCCTAGATCAGACCCGTTGGATCGTCAATCGAGATCGCGAGATAGCATTTCGAATCTTAATTTGCAATTATTGAATGCAAAATGAGGGAGATCGGAGCACCTGGATTCGGACGGTCGACGAGGGTTCGGACGGTTCAATCGATCTGTGTCTTGAGTTTCGCAAAACCCGGAGCCCCGAGCTCGCCTGATGTCTTATAAGACCTCAGGCGACCTCGCCGAGGTAGGGGAAGGCGCTGGCAGGCCAGGCGGGGCGGCGGAACGCCGCGTGTCGCGCGGACGTAGCTGTCGAGGACGACAGCTCCGTAGCCGTTGGATCCGGGCGCGATCCAACGGCTGAGATGGCGCCGTCTATGCGCCGTCTGGATAGACGGCGCCGTTAGCTACAGTGGACGGAAAGTTAATTACTTAACGGCGGCCGTTAAGTAATTAAATAAATATTATTATTATTATTTTTTTTAAATTTCCAAAAATTTATGAACATGTCTTTCCTAACTAATTTGGGGTCAAGGAATTCAATTGTGAAGTCTGATTTTCGATCCGACGAGTATTTTGATACCTCGATTTCCGGGGTATTTTTATTATTAAAATATTCGTCAAAATTTTGACGACTTCCGATTGACACGAAAACTTCACCCCAAGCTAATTTGGGGTCAAGGAACGCAATGGCGGTGTCTGTTATTCGATCGGGGGTCAATTTAAATAGGACAATTTTCTAGGGTTTCTAGATTTCTAGAAATCAGGACTCGATCCATTGGACTCCTGATTTGGACTAGGTCTAAGAGGTTGATTCCAATTGACCTAATTAGAGCTTATAATTGTGTTTAAGACTTAGGGTTATTACTAATCAACTATGGTAATAACTCAGGTTGTTACAATATATGAGTGTGTGTGTTGGGTATATATACGCACTCACAACACATGTGTGTGTGTTTGTATGTAAGTGTGTACATACACACACATAGAGATAAGTGTATATGAGTGTGTGTGTGTGTGTGTATCACACACACACACACACACACACACACACACACACACACACACACATATATATATATATATATATATATATATATATATATATATATATAACACATATATACACTCATATATACTAATCTCAATATGTGTGTGTAGGTGTATATATAAGTGGGTGTTGGGTATACATACTCACAATCATATATATATATATATATATATATACATAAATATAGACACATATGCATATGTGTGCACACACACGCACACACAATCATATATACTCATACACAACACACACACACACACACATATGGAGATAAGTATATACGAGTGTGTGCCACACACAAACACACACTCATGTATACTAATCTATGTGTGTGTGTGTGCACATACACACTCATAGACACACACACACACATACTCATAACCCATGTGTGTGTGTGTGTATTGGGTATACATACTCATAACTCTATGTGTGTATGTGTGTGTTGGGTATACATACTCACAATACACACACACACACACTCATATATACTTATCTCTATGTGTATGTGTATGTGTATTGTGAGTATGTATACCCAATACACACACATACACACATATAGACATACACATGTATGTGTTATATACATGATATATATATGTGTGTGTACACATGCTCACATGGAGAAAAGTATATATTAGTGTGTGTGTGTGCATGTATTTGTGTGTATGTGTGTGTTGGGTATACATACTCATAATTGTATATATATAAATATTTGTATGTTGAGTGTGTGTACGGTTGTGTGACACACACACACACACAAAATCACACACTCATAGAGATAAGTATAAGTATATATACCGACAACCACACACACACACACTCATATATACTAAATATACACTCACATAGTGTCTATACACATAAACACACTTTTATATATACTAATCTCTATGTATGTGTGTGTTATATATGAGTGTTTGTGTGTGTGTCTCTGTGTGTGTGTGGTAGAGTGTGTGTGTGTGTGTGATAATGTGTGTGTGTGTTTGTATTATAGTTATGAGTTTACACACACACACAGACACACACACACACTCATATATAACACACACATACACACATAGAGATTAGTAAATATATATACACGCAGACACACATAGAGATTAGTAAATATATACACACACACAGAGATTAGTATATATATATATATATATATATACACACACACTCATTTAAATATATATTTTAATGTATACATAGATATATGGACATACATACTCATATATCTATATGAGTATGTATTCCCAACACACACACACACACACACACACACACATATATATATATATATATATTTATTTATATACATATATATATGTTTGTGTGTGTATGTGCGTATGTCTGTATATATGAGTGTATGTGTGTGTGTATATCTATATATATTTATATGAGTGTGTATACTTACAGTGTACCCAACACACACACACATAAAGATTAGCATATATGAGTGTCTGTGTTTATGTGTGTGTGTGTGTGATAAACAAGCACACACAGAAGAAATTTGTATCTATGAGTATACCCAACACACATACATGTGTTGTATACATGTATATATAAGTGTGTGTGTGTGTAGTTGTGTGTCGAGATAAGTATATATATACAGACATGCACACACACACACACACATAGAAATAAGTATATTTGAGTGTGTGTATACAAATTAGTATATATGAGTGTATATGAGTCTATATTAGTATATATAGAGTATTTAAACTGTATTGGATATATATACTAATCTCTATGTGTGAGTGTCTATATATATGAGTGTGAGTGGGTGTTTGTGTGTGTCACACACACTCATATTTAGTATACACACACACACATAGATGTAAGTATATACGTGTGTGTGTGTGTATGTATATTGTGTGTGTGTGTCTATATATTTATTGTATTTATACAAAATGCACACACACATACACACGTATGTGTTATCACAAATGCACACAGATAATAATATATATGAGTGTGTGTGTGGGCGTGTTGGGTATACATACTCACAATAAATAAACACACACACACACACACCCTCATATATACTTATCTCTATGTGTATGTGTATGTTATCACACACATGAATATTGGTATACATACTCACAACTGTATATGTTTTTGTATACCCAGCCAAATGTGTGTGTGTATATACATACTCAAATATACATGTACATAAATACACACACGCATATATATATATATATATATATATATATATATATATATTTATATATATATATATATATATACTATATATGAGATTATTATATGTGTGTGTGTGTTTTTGTGTGTGCGTCATACGCACAGACACTCACACACTCATATATTCTAATCTCTATGTGTGTTTGTGTGTGTGTGTCTATATATATATATATATATATATTTTTTTTTTATTTCATCAAAAGTGGATTTTACAATATTCGATGAGCCCTGCTTACAAACAAATACAGGAGCCAACCAAAAAAAAATGCAAAAATTAGCGAGCTAGTAGCCAGCAAGCCGACCGACGGAGGCCCACCCGAAGCAACCAAGCAGTCCAAAAGCACGCCAAAAAAATCTAAACACGACCACCCAAAAGAACAAGAAAGAAACAAAAAGTATCTGCAGGGAACTTCAAAGATCGGAGATGACCATCACCGACAGAGTCCAAGCGATGAACCAGAGAGAGCCGGTGACGAAGATCGTAGGAAGACATCCATCCGGAAGGGCTTCGAGGAGCAAGAGAAGAAGAATCAGCATGATGGAACTAAGCCAGAAGGAACAAGGCTGACCGAATAGCAGAGGATCAAGATGGGCGGCGACCATGGAAGCACAGAATTGCAGAAGCTTCCCCCACAGGCAAACCAGGAGTACTCCACCAAATATTTTCCTTAAAAAGAGATGAAAAAGCAGTTTACTAGTTTCAGAGGAGAGGACGAGCGAAACCCGCAGCTTGACACGAAGCCAGTTCGCCATCGAGATATTCGACAGGCGAGTTGCCAGTGGGAATTAATAGCAGTTGGGTTAGAAGGCGAAGCGGCGGGACATGATGCCATCAAAAAGCACAGTAGACAGAGGACAAGATGCCCACCAGTCCTGTCAAAACCAGATCAGCACCGAGAAAATCAGAATAGCACAGGAACCAAGAAGAGCCAATCCGCAAAGCCCACCATCCAGAGCAACGCCAGAAGAGCGACGAGTTGCCCCCGAAAAGTCTCAGAATAGACTAACCTGAGGAGATTTTTGGTTGCAAATGAGCCTCCAGAAAAGGCCCGCCAGGAAAGTTATCTGGGAGACCCAAGAGAAGCAATCATAAAAAAGCCTACGGGGAAAAGCAAAACCAGACATGTGTGCGCCTAAACCCGTGCCACCACCCGGGAATAGCCGAGAGGATCAGAAGGAAATCTTTTAAAAATTGCAAGAGCTGGAGGAGGGAAGAATTATTGCAAATCCAAACTAAGTTATTGAGCCTACCAAAGAAAGATGAAATAAGGATCTAGACCAGCCACGGGATCATCCAAATTCTAGCACCGGAAGATCGGATAAGCCACTGCCCCGAGTGGTCCAACCATACAACAGAAGAGATCCAAGCCCTACCATGATTCAGCACGGAGAAGTGAATGAAGAGGGAGGAGTGACCTTCTCGCAGGTTACATAAGGAACCGCTGGCCATAGGAGGGAAAACAGTAGCCAAATTGCCAAAGAAGTTGGAGAAAATCTCATTTCCCTGCAAAAGGCCTGAAGCAATAGCCAACTGAATATATTTTCCAATAGAGAAGATGGAATTGGAGAGAGGAATCAGTTTGTTATTCCACTTTAAGTTGTTTCGCACTAAGCAAATTTTCCAAAGAATCCGACAGACCAAAGCAAAAGAGAAAGGGTCAACGGAACTCATAGTAAGAATCAGCTCGGCAGGGTTGCTCAAGGATAAAATCTTATCGAGCTTCAGAAAGGGAGCAAATCCCTTCCAAAGAAACATAGCATAATTGCAAAACAAGAAAAGATGAGGTAAGGATTCCACGGCTAGGCAGTGAGAACATTTGGAGGCTAAGGAGACCCCTCTGATTTGAAGAATGTCATCCACCGAGATAAAATTACGCAGGAGCCTCCAAATAAAGAAAGACAGGGCAAGGGTGGGGAGCTTGAACCAGTAACGGGGAGAAGCAGGACCCTGATGGAGGAGGAGCTTACACGTTGATTTAACTTTTAATTGCACATTAGTGTCGAATACCACCTGGAGATAGTCTTCAGAGTACGGAATGATGGCAACATCATGATTAAGTTTGGTAATCCAAGATTCACTAATCCATACGCTCCTTAACTTTTCTTCCAACCAACAGCCATCAGCCCAGAAATCTGCCACTCAAACAAGGGGAGAGCCCCTAACTGGAAAGAGAGAAGCCATAGGGCCATCGATACACCACCTATCGAACCAGAAAGAAATAAAGCCCTCTCCCAGCTTCCAAGATATTTTTCTCTCAGCTAAAGCTTTAGCATTTAAAAGGTGCTTCCAGCCAATGAAATCATTTTGCTTCCAAGAACGAATAGAAAGATGAGTCGACTTCCCGTATTTGTTTGTCATGTAGGTGGCCCAACTCCCATCCCCAATTCTCAGTCTCCACCAGTCCCAAATTCGGAAGGCAAAAGCTGTGAGACTACTAAAAGGATGGAAGCCCAGCCCCCCCTCAGCTTTTGGACATGCAATCTTCCTCCAAGAGGACCAACGCACAGCCTTTCTAGTATCAAATGCTCCCCAGAGGAAACCATTGCAAGGATTATAAGCCCTCTTAATGAAAGTGGCAAGAGGCTTAAAACCTGCCAAAAAATGATTCGGGAGAGAGCTAAGCACCGATTGGAGCAAAATGATCCGGCCCCCAAAGGAAAGGAACTTAGATGCCCTACCATTAATTATTGTGGACATTTGATCAAGAATTGGCTGGAAGAGAGAAGCCGGCACTCTACCTTTAGACAATGGGAGACCCAGGTAGCTAATGGGAAGAGACTTCCTGGAGAGACCAGAAAGCCACAGTATTTCATTGCAATGGCTCAAAGCGACCTGCTTCCCGAAAACAACATTGGACTTGCACTAATTTACCTTCATCCCCGAAACCACCTGCATGTGGTCTAGGATTTGTAGTAGGATACTAAAGGATTTGATCGTGGCTCTACAGAAAATAATAGTGTCATCAGCAAAAGCAAAGTGGGAGATAAAATCTTTACCAATGCTATGAAAGTTGGCTCCTTTAGCCAATGAGAGCCTGGTGGTCAGCATTCTCAGAAAGTAATCATTAGCAAGAATGAACAAAGTTGGAAAGAGGGTCTCCCTAACAAAGTCCTCTAGAAGACTTAAAGAAACCATGGCACTGGCCGATAATAAGGATAGAAAACCAAATATTTGAGATCAACTTATAGATGAATTGAGAAAACTCAGGAGAGAAACCAAATTTCCAAAGAATGGCAAGAAGGAAGCACCATTCAATCCTATCGAAGGCCTTCATCACGTCGAGCTTAATGATGGCATTGCCACCGAAGCAAGGCCTGTCTAAGTCTTGAATAAGCTCCTTTGCTAGAAGAAAATTTTCAGAAAGCAGCCTCCCTTTTACAAAAGCATTTTGATTGGGGGAAATTAGCTTAGGAAGGATGGAGAAAAGTCTGTTAGCCAAGAATTTAGAGCAGATTTTGTTAACGACATTGCAAAGGCTAATAGGTCTGAAATCTGGCCAAGACTTGGGAGAATGGACTTTGGGGATCAAGGCAATAGTGGTGGAGGTGAAGAATTTAGGAATGTAATGAGAGGAAAATAAATCTAGAACCAGCATTAACCACATCCAGCTTAATAATATCCCAGCACTTGATGAAGAAAATTCGGGAGAACCCGTTCGGACCTGCCGCAGAGTCTTCTCTTAAAGAGCATATGACCCCCTCATTCTCCAGCAATGAGGGAGGAGAGATGAACATGGAATTATCCTCCTCAGACACCGAGGGAAATGGAATGTCATTTTTGAGGAGGTTTAGATTACAACCCTCACTCGTCCACAGATTGGCAAAGAAGCTGCAAGCAGACTCTCCCAAATTTTCTTGAGGAATATTAGCGCCAGCTGCATCCTTAAGAGAGATAAAAGCATTGGATGCCTGCTTCACTTTAACCCAAGACTGAAAGAATTTAGTGTTCCTTTCCCCTTCTTTAAATTTTTTCAAGGTAGCTTTTTGGACCTAGAAATCCTGTTCCATTTCAAGCAAAGAATCAAGGTGATCCTGAGCTTTAGAAAGTTTCGGGAAAAGGCTTTGGTCATTCAGAAGGTCAAACTCCGCTTCAAGGGCAGCAACCTCAGCCTCAGCTTTGCTAATCTTAGCAAAGATATTCCTAAAAACATTTAAATTCCAATTGACTAGGGCAAGCTTGAGCCTTTTAAGTTTGATGTGGAGGATAATCAAGGGGGAAGCAGCAGCGTTAACCAAATTTTTCCAACTAGAATTGATCTCCTCCAAAAAACCCGGATGCCTAACCCACATATTCTGAAAGCGGAATCTGCCTTTAGAGAAGGAAGAGCTAACAAGTGGAAGGAGGAGAGGGGCATGATCCGAGCCTAGATGGTTGAGGTGAGAGACACGAAGACCCGAAAATAGACCCAAGCAGCTTGGATTTGCAAGAAACCTGTCAATTCTGGAGACAGTAGAGTTGTTGGACCAAGTAAAGCTAGAACCCTAGAAGTTGATTTCGAAAAGCCCTCCTTTGCAAATCATTTCATTAAATTCATGAGAAGCAATCGGCATGGATTTGCTAAGCCCAATTCTTTCAGAGGCTTTTCTCACCGCATTAAAATCCCCTCCCACCAAGCAAGGGGTACCACTAGAGTTACACCAACTGATGATAGAGGACCACAGGTTTCTTCTAATGATATAGCAGCAGCTAGCATAAATAATTGAGATCCTTAAAGAAAGGTCGCCCCAAAGGCAAGACCCATGAACACACTGATCCTCATTCACCTCAACATCAAAACGAATAGGAGCTTTCCAGAAAATCCAGATTTTGTTGCAAGAGTTGATAAAATAGGAAGAGAACCCAATGTAAGCAACCAACCTTCGATAGCCTCACACTTAAGGAGAGGCTCAAAGATACCCAGAAAAGTAACATTATTTTTTTTGTAAATAGATTTGAGCCTTCTTCTAGTAACAGTAGCAGCTATACCCCACACATTCCAAAATAAAATAGATTTGCCTAGCATGATTGAAGCCTGGCAGACCTCCTGGGGATAGATCAAACAAGAAGCATAGCCGCTTGAGACCTCCTGGCCAACCTGGACTTCCTCTTAGGAGTTTCCCACTCTTCTAAGGAGGAATCTGGGTCCAGCGATCTCAAGCGCGAAAGACTGTGGAGCATCATCAGCAACAGATTTAAGCACCAAGCACGAAGGTTTAACCCTCCAAACCTTTTTATTTAGCTTGTGACACTCCTTAGAGACGTGTCCACACAAGCCACAGTGAGAGCATTTCACATATTCTTGTTCAACCACAACTTTTTGGGAATGTTCAAACATACTGCCTTGGATAATCACATATTTGGGACATCTTTTAGAAATATCAATATCCATGAGAACACGGGCCTTAGGGGAATGCCAGTAACTAGAAGATTTATCAATCGCGATAGGGGCTCCAATAAGGCTAGCTAAAGCCCAGAGGTGGTGCGGATTATTGAGTTTCGGCCTGAGATTAGGGAAGCTAATCCAATGAGGTTCAAAGAAGGAACCCTCAGGATCCCACGACGCTTTCTCTACCAACATCTTCAATGTTCCTCGACAAAGCCTCAAGAAACAAGAAGAAAGAAAGTTCACAAAATTATCAAACAAGACCAAAGTAATCAAAAAACTATTAAGAGGACCCGAGACAATCCAGAAGCCACCCCTACAAAAGGAGTCCAGCCATCTGTTTAGGGAGGATATAGAGATCCAACCTTTTACGGATATGGCTGAAATGGTAAAGCCACCTCCAGCACAGGGAAGAGAGAGATAAGGGGTTAAAGATGAGGAACTCAAAGGCGACGGGACCAGATTTACTTTGCTTACCTACTGAGGAAGAGGAGGGAAGTCTGCGACAGAGAGGAAGGGCGGGCCAGGGGACGGACGCCCCTCTCGGGCCCAAACCCTAGCTCCCACCAAACTTTCTTCCATTATGTTGTGTGTGTGTGTGTCTATATATATATATATATATATATATATGTATATATATATATATATATATATCATATATACTTATCTCTATGTGTATGTGTGTATCTCTATATGTGTGTGTGTGTCTATATATTTATAATAGTGTGTGTGTATGTGTGTGTTGTGTGTATATTGGGTAAGCATACTCACAACTGTATATATACCCAACACACACACACACACACACATAGTAATCTTTATGTGTCTATATATTTATATGTAATTGTGAGTATGTATATCCAATATTTGTGTGAGTTATACTCTATATACACACACACACATATACACCAAACATACACACATACACACACACTCATATATATATATATATATATATTTATACTTATCTCAATGTGTGTGTGTGTGTATATATGAGTGTGTGCATGTGTGTGCCTATATAGACACACACACAAAGATTAGTAAAAGTATATATATACATATATATATATATATATATATATATATATATATATGTATGTATGTATACATATATGCGTGCGAGTGTGTGTGTGTTAGGTGTGTGTGTGTCTATATAAATATACATTGAGATATGTATATAAACACCACACACACACACACACACTCATAGAGACAAGTACATATGTGTGTGTGAGCATGTATACCCACACACACACATAGATACACACACATAGAGATTTGTATGTATACTCACAATCGTAAGTGCTGTATTGAGTATGTATACCCAATATATGAGTACATAGAGATCTCTATGTGTGTGTGTTTATGTGCTGTATTGAGTATGTATACCCAACACACACACACATGTATACTAATCTCTATGTGTATACATGTATATGAATATATAACACATTGTGTGTGTGTGTGCGTGTGTGTGGTGTGTCACCCACACACATATAGAGATTAGTACACACACACATACAAAGATTAATATATATATATATATATATGCACATACACAAACAAACACACACACACAAATATACTCAACACACACACACACACACACACACATAGAGATAAGCATATATGAGTGTGTGTGTGTGTGTGTGTGGGTGTTGTGCATGTATATATATACATGTATATACTCACAACTGTATATAAATATATAGACACACACAAACTCATATATATAATTTATATATTCTAATCTCTATGTGTGTGTGTATGTGTGTGTGTTGAGTGTCACAAACACACATACATAGAGATATATGTGTGAGTATACAAATAAATAGGCACACATATATGTGTTCTGACACACACAGATATATATAACACAACATGTGTTTGTATATATGAGACACACACACACACACACAGAGATATATATAACACATACATGTGTCTGTATATATGAGACACACACACACAATATGTATGAGTATGTGTGTGGTGGGTATTATCACGTAGATATTTGTGTGACTATATATTAAGATTTGTATTTGAGTATGTTTGTGTGTGTGTGTTGGGTATACAAAGATTAGTATATATGAGTGTGTATGTGTGTGTATGTGTGTGTGTGTGTGTATGTGTGTGAGTGTGTATGTGTGTATGTGTGTATGTGTGTATGTGTGTATGTGTGCATGTGTGTTGGGTATACATAGATTAGTATATATAAACTCACACACACAAACACACATACACACACATAATACTTATATATTCATATATGATTGTGAGTATGTATACCCAACACACACACACATAGATTAGTGTATATGAGTGTGGTGTGTGTGTGTGTGTGTTTGTGTGTCTATTTATATATATATATATATATATATATATATATATATATATATATATATATATATATATATATATAGGTCATATATAAATATATAGAACATACTCACACATACACGTACAGATTAGTATATATGAGTGTATATGTGTGTGTGTGTGTATATACTCACACATATATATAGACAAACACACTCATACATACTCACAATCGTATATAAATATATAGATACACATTCGTATGTGTGTACGATTGTGTGTGTGTGTGTATACATGTGTGTTTGTGTGTGTCACACATGGAGATGTGTATATATGAGTGTGTGTTTGTGTGTATGTGTGTATGTATTACCCAAACATGTGAGTGCGAGTGTGTATGTGTGTGTCTATATATCTATATACAGTGTGTGTTGTCTGTGTGTGCCTATATATATGTATTTATATTTATAGTTATATATATGCTAGATTTCTTCATCTCATATTATATTCCAAAGTTTGTGACTGCTACTTCAATTGCTTTGATTCCCAAAAAAGACAAGCCCTCTTGTTGGGCTGATTTTCGCCTGATCAGTCTGTGCAATGTTTTTAATAAAATTTCCTTGAAACTTTTGGCAAACAGACTTTGTCTCATCCTCCCTAACATTATCTCCTCTACCCAGAGTGCTTTTTTAAAGGCAATTCCATTTCAGATAACTTTATGTTGGCAAATGAATTGGTGCAAGATCTGGATAGGAAGTGTTTTGGCGACAATGCGCTAATCAAACTGGACGTCATGAAAGCTTATGATAGATTAGAGTGGAGGTTCCTCTTTAACATTCTCAAAAAGTTTGGGTTTTCAATCAAGTTCATTCAATTCATCTATAAGGAGATCTCAAGTATTGGCTTCTCGGTCCTCTTGAACGGGTTGAGTTGTGGTTTCCTTAACTCTTTGCGGGGAATTAGACAAGGAGACCCGATCTCTCCTTCTTTGTTTATTATAGCCAACGAGTACTTCTCGAGGCTTATAACTTACACCTTCAATGTTACAAGAGGAGTTGCTTTCCACAACACAGGCAAAGTGGTTGTCTCCCACCTATCATTTGCTGATGACACACTTATTTTTTGCAGAGCTAATTCTAAGGATTTCTCTGGGATTCAAGGTAACTTAAATCATATGCAGGTAGTGTCGGGTATGAAGGTCAACTGGAGTAAATCTAATGTTATAACAACCCGAGGTTGTTACCAGGGTGATTAACTCCAAATTCAAGAGAATTAAGTCCAAATCAGAATTTCAATTTTAGTCAAATAAAAATTAAATAAAAATATCCTCAAATAAAGCATATTGGGGGATCCTCCTACAAAAATTTGAGTGCAATCGAGATCCCGGATCATCCTAAATAAATTTGAAAAGTTTAAACTTCCGGAGTTGATAATAGATAAATTATAAGTCAGAATTTAAAATTTTTGTATATTTAAGTTAAGCATCATATGAGGATGCTATGCTTTAAGTTTCATAAATTTCTGAGCTTCAGATTAATCGTAGCAAAGTTTTGAAGCTTTTCACTTAAAAATTAATATAAAATAAAATACTAATCCAAATTTAATATATTTTGGACGCTTACGTTTGTCTCGTCGAGATGCTCATTTCGATAGCTAATTTAAAATTTTTGGAGTTCAAATGGCTATAAATTAGGGCTCGAGAATTTTTAGCCGTCTAATTTGTAATCTATGGCTGAAATAGAATATAGCTTTACCTTATAAATATATAACATCCTCTAACCTAAATCTAATAGTATTGTTTATACCTAAGATTGGAGGTGATATGTCTAATAGTTGATCAATCATATAATAAGTATTTATTTGAATATGTATACTTGTATGTGAATCTAAATTAACTTAAATATAATCGATTATTTCAAAGTATATATTTAGCACTGGAATAATTATGTGCATGCATACAGCATCATCGTTATATCTATGTTTGCATATCGTCTTATTATGAACTAAATACTCGCTCATCCTTATGAATAGCTATTCAATAAGTTAGATTAATTAATATATTTTATATTAAATCATGTTATTACCTAAGATTGAAGAGGGGAATTGTATTGTTTATACCTAAGATTGGAGGCGATATGTCTAATAGTTGATCAACCATAAAGTAAGTATTTAGTTGAATACGTATGCTTGTATGTGAATCTAAATTAACTTAAATATAATTGATTTTTTTAAAGTATATATTAGCACTGGAATAATTATGTGCATGCATGCAGCATCATCGTTATATCTATGTTTGCATGTCATCTTATTATGAACTAAATACTCGCTCATCCTTATGAATAGCTATTCAATAAGTTAGATTAATTAATATATTTTATATTAAATCACGTTATTACCTAAGATTAGAGGGGGGAATTGTATTGTTTATACCTAAGATTGGAGGCGATATGTCTAATAGTTGATCAACCATATAATAAGTATTTAGTTGAATACGTATGCTTGTATGTGAATCTAAATTAACTTAAATATAATCAATTATTTTAAAGTATATATTTAGCACTGGAATAATTATGTGCATGCATGCAGCATCATCGTTATATCTATGTTTGCATGTTGTCTTAATATGAACTAAATACTCGCTCATCCTTATGAATAGCTATTCAATAAGTTAGATTGATTAATATATTTTATATTAAATCACGTTATTACCTTTTATAGCATGAAGTAAGTGCACGTTGGTTCATTTAGGATTTCATTGGCGAATTGAACATGTATTTACTTGCATGCACTAAATTGGTTTCCTGTACATTTCAATTTGGGTTATTGCATCGCTATTAATCTATTCATGCAAGTTGAGATGGTTTGATAATGGATTCCATTCAACTCATGCAGTATGTAAGCATCTATTTTAGTTTCTTATGTTAACTTCATTTATTTGCTCATAGAAGTGATACTTTTGCTTTCATTAGGATCTTAGTTGTTGTCCTTATCAGACCTCATGCATGCAGCCCTCATTTTAGTTTATTAATTATGTAAGAGGTAGTTATGTTAGTCATATGAATACACATATTTTGCATGAGTTAGTTCATATAATATAGAGAGTTGTGTGTTCACTAAATTAAGTGTTCTGAATAGATATTCATGAGAGTCTAGTTAAATGATTAATTAATCAATCGCATGATTTTCTACTCATTGTTTCTCATCTTAGTTATCATTAATATTCGCATGAAGAAGGTAGCTTAGTGATGAGTCTAAATTCATTTCCATCAATTTTTTTTTTATTAAAGCATGATCAATGTATCTCCATGAATCTCTCATAAGCAGTAATTGCTTTTACTCATGCTAAGTTGATTCATATGCCATCCTCTAGATCCCTCCTTAATATGTTGTATTTCAAATCTTCTAATTGTAGTTGTTGAGTAATTTGACTTGAGATCTCACAGTTTGGCATGTTACTAGCTTGTCAAGTATTTATCATCAGTCCCTTTGCCCATTTATTGTAGGTGTTGTGAGTAACGTCTCATTCCAATCAATCATCGAGCTTCAAGTTTGAATCGCGTTAAAGGTACGTAAGTACTTAGAACTTGTATTGAGTTCCATAAATTAAATTACTTATTTAGTCCTATGTTAAGTGCGTACATAACTTGCATAGTTCTTATTGCCATTTTTGCACTTTTATCTTCTTGAATCTTATGCTAGTTTCCATTTAGTTTTGCAAGTTGTTTTAAAGGATCAAGTGTTTTGATTCTATCATGAATACTTAAATTCATTAAACTCTCATTTATCCCTAATTAAACTTAAGAGATCTTAAGGACTTGATCAAGTGATTTACACTTAATCTAGATCTTAGATCGCCATCAAGAATTCATTAATAATTCATTTGATTTGTCATTGATCTGTAATGTAACTATTGGTCTTAAATTGATAAGGCTAGGAGTTAACACCTAATCTATTTGATTCAGACCCAAACTCTTAATCACTTAAATAATCAACCTGATTGTAAGATAATTTGATTAACATGATTTCAATAAACTATTTGATTTGATGTTGATTTTAATTCATTGAATTAGAAGTGCTAAGGAAATTAAGGAACTTGTATAATTAAGCATCTGGAATTGAAACTTAAGATCTTTGATTTTCTCTTAAATAAGATCATTAGCATGAAATCAATTATAAAATCTATGATGATCCATTACAAGATCATCCTATTAAGATTCTTGGTTATATCTCATAATTATAGTCTAGGACTCGATTAGATGCAGCTACCCACCTGATCTAGTTAACCAAATATAATGAATAATCCCATATGATTATATTGAGTATTTAGATATGTGAGATCTTGATGATCTTACATTAGATTTTATGTGATAATAATACTAGCCTTAATCATCTTTAAACCAATGAGGTAGGAAAGACTTATTGTGTTATCATGAGGTAGAAGCTTAGATGATCCTACTTGACCCTAGAAGTTGATATTAAATTCTTATGGTAGAATCACCTAAACTACTTAGAATGAGATTTATTCTATGTCGTAGTATCCTCTATTGGGTGACCTCTTGGTCACATCCTTAAAACCTTGTGTATGATGTATCCCATTTGAATCTTAGATTCATAGTCTTGGTAATCCATGTTGATTAAATAGAATTGATGTAACTCAAATTGTTGGTTGAGTATAGTATTGTAGATCCAAAGAAATGGGTCACTCCAGTAATATTCAGTATTGGTGAGTCACTCTAAGAAGACTTATCTTGTGCTATCTTGCGGGTTTAGGTAGATACAGTCCACTTAGAGTAAATCAATCAATCTTAAGAGTGTTATAATTAGTGAACTAGATCCTTAGTATGAAAAGGAACTGTGACAGGGTTCCACCTCCTATCGTCATGCGTGGCGATAAGTACAATTATGAGCAAACTAAGTATCTAAAGTTACTCTTCTTAAGACACTATTAGTATGCTATATTTAGGGAAATGGAATTTTTAGTTTTGAAGAATAACTGTGATAGGGTTCTACCTCCTATCATTATATGTGGCAATAAGTACAGTTATAAATAAACTAAGTATTTCAAATCACCCTCTTTAAAATACTAAATATGCTTCTAATTTAGGTATTTCATAGCTTAGTTTGAAGAAGTAACTGTGACAGGGTTCCGCCTCCTATCATCATGCGTGGCAATATGTGCAGTTATATACAAAATAAGTGTTAAATTCACCTTTCTTTGGAATATACAGCTATATATATACAACCTTCCTAGCTGATGATATTAAGTAAAGTTCTAATTAAAACTAATTACTGAAATTAGATTTAAGAGTTAGAATTCACTTAGACAAATTCTACACAATGGAGACTCTTGATTTATTATTTGATTTGCATCATTTTTTTTTTGGATTTTGAGCTTTAAGTCATGTAGACATAGAAGCATAAGTATGATCATAAGCATGACACATGAGTATCAGTGAAGATTTAATGATTACAGAATGTTTTATATATATATCAATCATGGAAATTTGCAGAATGATTAGTACTGGATTCCCAACAGGATATATATAAGCATAGGACCGTATGATTCATAGCAGTTCAGTGATATATTGGTTACATATCATGACATTCAGTTCAGTGGCATATACAAATACATTCATTTAGTGGCATGCAGCATACCTTCACATATACTTTATTTAGTTTCAGATCATTTACTATCTTTTATATTTTCAGTATTCAGTTTTACATTTTAGCGATACTTTACTTTATTGCAAATTTCATACAGTTTCAGTTATTCAGCGCATTTATAGCTTTTTGTAATTTTACTTTACTTTACTTCAATTTTGTACAGTTTTATACTTTCTATTATTTTATAGTATTTCTATAGCTTGATTTCTATCTTACTATTATGTTGAATAACATCTTTTAAATGCAAGCATATGCTATTTTCCAGTTTTATTGTACTTTAACTTTATAAATCTAATATTATTTTTCCTTTGTTGGCTTGGCCCTATCATATATGTACATATGGCAACATCAGGTTTTAGCTCAGACCTTGTGCTTAGGGGTGTGCTTATGATGGAAGGCTAGGTGAGATTGGTGTTCTGCAAAGAAGAAGAAATGGCTGATAGTAATCTTTATGTTGCCCTTATATAAATTTAAATGTAATAAATGAATTGCCTTCTTATTATTCTGCATTTTCTTATATTGTACATGAATGGATATATGTGGATAATGTTGAATGCTTTCTTCTTATTTTCTGCACTGCTTTACTTATGCTTCTGCTAAGATCTTGCTCACATTTTGATTAATATCATGGATATATGTTATCTATTATCTGTGGTATTAGTGACAGTCACCACTTGATTGTAGTTGAGTTAGTGTTACTCGACGACAGACTTGAGGCGGCCGTTACAAATGTGGTTTTTGGAAAGTGGGTGGATAGCTCTATAACTATAAATCTATAAACCTTACTGGGTCTAACTCATGCTTATCTCTCTATTCAGTATTTGGGTCTTCCCCTGGCCAAAGGGGTTGCAAACTTCTCCCTTTTTATCCCTATTCTAGAGTTTATGAAGAAAAGAATCAATGGTTGGGCCATGAAATGCCTTTCCTTTGGGGGTCGTTTAGTTCTCCTTCAATTGATTATTAATGCTATGCCAAATTATCTTTTGGTAGCGATTAATCCCCCCTCCAAGTTTACTAAAGGTTTTAATAAGATTTGTAATGGTTTCCTTTGGGGAGTGCATGGGGACAGAAAAGGGTTTGATGGGCAAGCTGGGAGCCCTTGGCTATCCCCAAGGCCGCGGAGGGCCTGGGTTTTTCCTATTTGCGCAACACCAGCGATGCCTTTTGTGTCAAGTACTGGTGGAGACTCAGAAAAGGGGACGGCCTTTGGGCTGATTATATGGCTAAAAAGTATGGGAACCCCACTCATAACAGTGAGAGGGGTCCATCAAAACGACTCAGTCGTCTGGAAAAATCTGGTGAAAGTCCAGTAGGTGGTGGAAGTTTGTATTCTTTGTAAGCTTTCGAAAGGTAATCAATATTTTTGGTATGATAAATGGCTGGATGAGGGCCCTCTATTTTCTCTGACTCCGGTGGTCGGTGCTCCCGACCTGCTTGCCTCAGATTGCTTAACAAAAATGGGACTTTGGATAAAATTAGATGTTTAGTGAATAATGATAACATTGCTGAACTAATTAGTAGGGTCCCCATCACTCCAGATTGTGATAATATGGTTATTTCTGTTGGTAATAGTAATAACCCACACTTAAAACTAGCTAGGAGGGTCCTCTCTGGCCCTTTCCTGCCTGTGCCGGATGGTTCCACCTTCCAACCACTGCCTTGTCCTTCTTCATTTGGAGATTATCTAGAAACTTCATTTCTACATATGATGTTCTTAAGAGTAGAGGATTGTATTTGTCTTCTGAATGTGTTTTCTGCTGCAGTGAAGAATCTTTGCCTCATTTGTTCCTTTCTTGCCCGTATACGAGTAGGCTTTGGGCTCGCTATGCTCATTTATGGTAGTGGAAGCTTGAGTCTTTCACTTTAGTTTCTGATTTTATTTTGTGGTGCAAGGATCATTCGAATAAATGGGGTCTAATGCTTGCTTGCCAAATTTGCTGGTAAATTTGGTCGGCTAGAAACTCCACTAAGTAGATCAGTAAAACCATTTCTGATGGTAAATCAGCTTTTTATATTGACAATTTATTGCAATCTGCTTTAGCGGTAGGTTTTTTCTGAGCAAATTCCTGACCCCTGTTTTCTTTCATAATGATGAGGATTCTAGGCTTTGTGTCTGAAACTCGGGAGGCGTGAAAGGATTTCACGAGACTAATCACTTTATGTTCATTGTTTTAGATATGTTGCCTTTGGGGAATATCTGCATTCCGAGTATTGGTTGGTGCGTGAGGGCTGGATCTTTGTATTATGTTTCCATATGGACTTTGGCAGCTTGTTTAGCTGGTTTTAAAGTTTGGCTTATTCCTTGGCTAGCCCTATGGGTCAACCACTAGTTGGGGGGCAAGAATATTCAAACCATTTTTATGGGGAAGTATGAGGTTTTCAATTGGTGCAAATTGCAGTTTCAGTTGCTTGACAATAGATTGCTTGATTCTTATAGCTTTTGAGTGTACCATTTCAAGGTAGCCCTCTGGTGGTTTCAGCTTTGAGTCACGCGGTGCCTCTTCTGGGTTTCCCTTATGCATTTTTGCCCTTTTGTTTTGCTAAGCATCGCCGCCTCTATCCTTGGAAGCTTCGGCTGTCCTGTCAGAGGTGTCTATGGGCTTTGCTTGCTCTTCTTGGGGGATGTGTGGCGGTGAAGTTGGAGCTGTTACTTTATGGTCTAATTGAGGTCTTCTAGCTATGTGGGATCATGTTATTTGAGATATGCCAGTTCTTGGAGGTGGCGATCGTTCGTCTGCCCAATGCTAATCGCTCCCTGGAGGCTCTCCTGGTTCTGGCTTTTAGCTTCTAGTTTCTTATGTGGGGGTTGACTATCTTCATCACAGTCCTCTTCCCGCTTTTCTAATTGCTTGTTGATCCTTGGCTATGATGCGTTATGGCTATATTTTGAAGTGTTTGGGGTTCATCTGAACCCGATAGTTTTTTGTTGCTTTTGATTATTTTTGTTTCAGTTAGGGACTGAATTGTGGTGCCTCTGTTGTAATCAGTCCCTTGATTACTCTAGTAAAACTTTTTTTTAATGAAATGAAAGTAGAAGCTGAGATGGCATTGAACAAATATATATATATATGTAGTACTCACCTATTTGTGAGTACACAGAACACAAATGCATAGACATACATTCATATATATATATATATATATATATATATATATATATATAGTACTCATCTATCTATATATATACACCCATACACATATAGACTGTGTAGTTTTATAAAACACACACACACATAAATAAATAAATAAATATATATATATATATATATATATATATATATATATATATTGATTTATTTATTTATGAAGGTGTATGTTGGTGTACGTACACACTCAAATACATATATTTATTGATATAATATATGTGGATATGTGTTTGAGTATATATATATATATACACACACATACAACTATATATACATAAACTATCAGCATACATTAAATAAATTGTGTGGGTATTATATATATATATGTCTGTGTTTATAATGTATAAAATATATTATATATACATTATATACACACATATATGTATATAATACCTATATGCATGCATTAATGTATGTTGATAGTCAATAATTTATTGATATACCCAAACGTGCATAATAATGTTGATAGTCTGTATATATACAGTTTACATATAGTTATACAGTCTATATATATATAGGTACGTTAATATATCAGTATATACATACACCCACATATAACCCATGGGTTGCAGCATCATTCACTGATACAAATAAACATATAGAATATATGAGTGTATGAGGGTTATTTATATATATATAGTAGACTCTATGGGTGTATATATTGACTATGTGGATATATGTGTATATGTGTATGGGTGTATGTATATATACTCACACACACAATTCATACAACCACATAGTCAATATATACAAAGTGGAAATAATATGTGTCGATATATATATAGACACACACACACACACACTAACACAAGCTAATATATATATATATTTATATAATATAAATAGCTCTCGTTTTAGGGTTCTCTCTCGTTTAGGGCATTCTGAAGGCGATTCGGTTTCTGCCGACGAACGCCTCCCACGCTCTCGTTTTAAAGTTTCCCAGTCCTGTCCAGGCATCTATGGCCCTGATCTGCTTTTTATTTTTTGTTTTTGTTATTTTTGTTTTAATGGACCGTCCCCCTTGGTCCAATCTCTTGAAAAGGTTCTTGCGAAAACCTCCCCTTCTATTAACAAACCTATTTCTAATTTCAGAGGAAGGCCTACCACTTTCTTCTTTGATGAAGAAATCATTTCGCTCACTACTCCACATTCTCTAACGCTGGTGGGGAAATCTACTAGAATAAAACCTAGTTTTGCTTTAGTAAACAGTTTTCTGAAAGGTTTGAAACTTATCGGTGCAGTGAACATCAGATCCCTTGACTCTCATAGAGTGTTTCTTAACTTTGAGTCTGATCTGGATTACGCCAGATTATTCTCAAAAGGATCTTATGATCTAAAAGGCAACACGATGCATTTTTATAAGTGGGATCCCTTCACTGATGTGAAACATGATGTCCCAGTAGTTCCGGTATGGATAAATCTACCGGGTCTTCATCTTCATTTTATTTCAAAAGAAATTTTGTTTAATATTGGTCAACTCTGGGAAAGCTGCTCCAATTAGACAAAAATACTGCAACTCTGAGAAACATTGCAGCTCCTAGAATGTTGGTGGAAATAAACATCTCTCCCCCCCAATGCATATTTGGTTAGGTTCAGAAGATAATGGATATTTTCAAAAAATTTGCTATGAAAATATGCCTTATTATTACAATTGGTGTAGTACACTCGGACACAATACTGAAACTTGCTCTTTCGTAAATTAGAGCAGCCCTCTCCCGGTTGACAAGTCAACTCGTCACCCCTTTGAATTGTGGCCCCTGGCACTAACCGGGAATGAGGCTGCCCTTTTTAAAGATTCGCTAACTAGCTCTGTTTTAAATCAATCTGATTCTCTTGACACTGCAGGTCTTGGCTCCAATGAAAGAAATTAGATTATCCCTGAAATCAGGAAAGGTTCTATTGACATCAATCGGAACTCATCATAATCCAATATGAACAACAGTATGTTACAAGCTCAGAAAGCCACTCCTCTCCAGACTTCGGCTCAAGCTACTGTTTCCAAAGTCTCAATGTTTGACCACCCAAATACAAACTCCTCTTCTAATGCAATAGCAAGGTTGAAGTATGGGTTGCTAAAGTACGTCCTTCAAACTCAATTGATAATCTGTGCCACCATATTTCTCATGAAACTTTTTGAACTTAAAGACCCTTCTTCTCAACAACAAAATTCTCTCATCCCGGGACCTTTTGAGCTTAAAGACCCTACTCTCACCGATAAAAATGACTCTGAAAAACCTCAAATTAGAAACTCCAATCCCAAGTTGAACATTCAAGTCCTTAACCATAAATATAGACTCTTTTTCTATCGACAAAGACCCTATTTTTATCAACCCTGATAACCTTGATCCCCCTTAGACTTACCCTAACTGTGACCATACTCAACTCCTAAGAACTGAACCGAATAATTTATTGCTAGAAGTCCAACCCCCTTAAAACTTTGTGGCTCAAGATCTTAATATCAATCTAAGAAATGCTCAGGTGTTACCGCCCCCTTTGGATCAGCAATTGAAGACGCCAAACCAGAGTATTCCTAAGCTAACAAACTTCGAAACCATAAATCATAAAATGAAAGATATTGAAAAGAAATTCAAAGATTTCTCCAAACCTAAAAGTTTCTTTAGAAATAAAATAGATCAAACTCACAAAAAAGGTAAGGAAAAGCTAAAAATGGACAACAAATACAAATCCTCTCCCTTCTAATCGACACTAAAGAAGATGAAAACTTAAACAATCAAATCGTTGCTAACTCAAAAATCATCAATTTGGATTCCTAGAAGTACAAAAGTGGTACTTCTATTGTTTGCCAATGAAAATTCTCTGCTAGAATATCCGAGAAATTGGAAATGCCTCTTTTAAAAACATATTAAAACATCTTATCAGAGATAATAAAATTAATATTGTGGCAATTCTAGAACCCAAGTTAAAAAATGAATCCATTAATTCAATATGCAAATTTGTGAAGCTTGACGATTGCCACAATGACCCTATTAACCATATCTGGCTGATGTGGTCTAAGATGTGGAAGATGGAGCTAATATCGCAATGTGATCAAGCTACACATGTTTGTTTCTCAAATGAGAACGAAAAATTTATTGCTACCTTTGTTCATGCAAAAAATTTGAAAAGTGATACGCTTCCGCTCTGGAATTTTCTTAGAGACTGTATTCCCTCCTCTTTTCCCTGGGTGGTGGGGGCAAATTTTAATGCAGTCCTTCATCAAAAGGAGTACAAAGGTTACGCTTCCTCCCATAATGCCTCCACCCTTGATATTAATTCAATGGTGGTTGACTGTGGCGTGGATGACTTTAAGTACTCTGGTGCCCCCTTCACCTAGTCTTCAGGGAGAAAATTTGCGCGTCTTGACCGTTTCTTCATTAATAACCACTGGTGCAATTCCTACCAAAATCTCAAAACTTCACGTTAAATGCTACCAACTCTAACCACAAGCCTATTCTCTTGCTCTCAAATACTCAATCCCAGTGCCATTTTAAATCCTTCAGATTTTAAAATTCCTGACTTAATAGACCTGAATGCATTGATCTTATTAATCAAAGCTGGGAGGAACATTATGGAACATTTGGTCTTATCAGGTTATTGAAAAATTTTAAGAGATTAAGAAAAACCCTTAACAACTGGATAAATCGACTATGGGTAATAAATTGCGATGTCGAAGTCTAAAGCCCTTCTAATCCAAACCCACAATGATATTTAAACCTTTTGGAAACAAAAATATAGTTTAAACTGGAAGCTTGAAGGTGAAAGAAACACTGCTTTTTACCATAATTGGGTAAATAAGAGAAGACGCATTAACAAAATCACAGAAATTACTCCATAAATGGTACAACTATCAGTAACATTGATGAAATTATTAACTCAGCCTTAAACCACTTCAATTTTGAGTTATCGGTGGACACATTGGAATCTCCTCCCCAGTGCTATACTTTCAATGGAAACCAAATTTTGGCTAAAAATAACTCCACCCTTAAATCTCTCCCCTTTGAGGAGGAAATTTGGAATACGATTAATTCCCTTAAATCCAATACGATTTGTGGCCCTGATGGCTTCCCTACATAATTTTTCCAAAAATGTTTGGAGATCATCAAAACTGACATCTGCAATGGCATTAAAGCATTCTTCCTTGATGTGTCCCTACCAAAATTTTTTACTCACACCACGATTGCTCTCATCCCCAAGCAAGAAAAAGCAGATTGGTGGACGAAATTCCTCCCAATCAGTATTATTTCCACCTTTCACAAAATTATCTCAAAAATCCTTACAAGTCAAGGTTTACATATCTAATAGGAAGAGATTAAGATAAAGAAAATGTATAGCTCAAGAATTTGGAGTTAGGGTAGAATCACTATGGTTCAATAGCTAGGTTATAGTCTGAAGGATCTAACCAATCAAGTGTTAATCTAGCTAAGTTTTAATAAAGTGAAAGGCTTAAGATAACTAATTGATAGGACTTAAGAACTACAAGTTCTAAGTATCCAAATAACTAAAGTTTAAGGAAAATTCGTAGGATTCCTAAATTACCCTAAGTGAATTAGGGTTTCTATTATTAGCTCTCAGAATATTCACAAGGAGGCTTTAAGGATTCGGGTGAATGAACTAAGTTCTAATCTAGTCACTAAACTAAATCTAGTTGATTCACTAATCTACCATTACAAAGGCATTGAATCTATCTACACTCAATGGGTGTAACTAAATAGATTTAGGGATCAACTATAATTCAAATTGCAAATCAATCCTAGAGTTTCTACATTATGATTGAAAGGTGAATTAAGCATTTTAGTAATTAATTCACATATCTAGAAAATTGAGAACTAAGTTCAAATAAATGCAATCTAATTGGTAAGGGAGATAATAAATGTGACATATTAGCTATCCTAGAGTTTTGTAAAACCTAAAATATGCTATCTAGAAATTTGGGATAATCACAATAACACTAGGTAATAGTCAAAAACCTAAAATCATAAATTGTTGTCCAATGAAAATGATTTATATATAAATGAAATCCTTATATCATAAGGAGAAAAATGACACTAAGTATGTCAATTTTGGACAACTTTGGAAAAATTAGGGTTTTAATGACTCCTAATTAGGGTTAAGAAGTAATTACAAAAATTAGGGTTCAAATGTTAAATCTTATTTCATATTATTGCTTCTCATATTTTTGTGAGTGAAATGGATTATTGGATCATTTAATTTAGATCTTAAATGATCAAATTAGGTCACATGCAATAATGAAAATTAATTTGTAATTAATTTATTAATCCTAAATATTGACCCATTAAAATATTTATCAAAATAGAAATGAAATTGCATATTATTAATCTACTCAATGGTATATAATATTGCATTATTTGGATGTATATTTCTAAGGTTACGATTGAAATAAATTTGAATAAATAACATTTATTAAATACAAAACTAATATTTACATTAATCTGCAATAATCAGCAGCAGCACAAAAATTAAGGAAAACATGGAAAATGGCATAAAATTAAATGGCTAGCACAGATTCTCGAAAAGACGACAGCATGGATTTTGGAGCACCGAAATCAGTGCGGCACTAAGATCAACACCTCTGACTAGGCTAGCCATGAGGTCGACACGCGGCGTTCTCGTATTACAACTAACGGCGTGGCTTTTTGGATTCACGAACCAGTTGGTCTAGGAAGACGGAGTAAACCGGTTTGGTCCAGAGAAAAAGCCGTTCTTCTCCTAAAAGAAAGCGCCGAAGAGGGTAATTAAGGTTAGGGATTTCGTCGCAAATAGAGGGTCTCACGGAGCCTACAACCCATCAATGGAGAGCTAATGATGAGCTCTTGCGAAAGAACTCAAAATCCTTAAATCAAAACCTCCTTAGTAACACTTATTTGTTGGCAGAAGCTGAAGACCTCAGTTAAGGTTTATATTCTTAAACCAAAAAAATTAAACATTTAGATCGAGCTGCTAGAGCTCGATTGGTAGGTTAAAAACAAAGTCAATGAATGTTAAACAAGTAATTAGTATCAAATTTATGTGAGGTGGAAGAGAGGAGTATACCTGGTGGTTTCATCTGCTAGGGTTTCTAAGCTCCTTGCGAACGTCCTGGGAAATGGGAGCAGCTCGAGCTCTCAGCAGCATGTAAGGAGAATAAAAAGTGAGAATAACCGGAGAGTAGAAAGGCCTAATTGCCTAAGGGAAGAGGAGCTAGGCTCTGAGCTTTGTACACCAGCGCCAGTCAAGCAAAAAGGAAGATGGCGTACAAGCAAGCGATCCCAGCCGCCGATTCCAGCAAGAGATCTAACAGCATGGATTCAATCACCACTTAAGGAAAGATCTGAGACGATGGATCAGATATGAATAGCTTAACGGTCCTGATTGCACGGGAGTGCTGTCCCCTGTCCCGCGCCATTCAGCGGATTGCTGTGGTTCCATTAAATTAACCGAAAAATAAATAATTATTATTTATATTAATTAATTTAATTACTTTAAATATTTAATTAATTATACAAAAATTAATAATAAAATTAAATAACTAAACACACTTTAAAAAATCTCAAAAATTCACCCTTACCTAATTGAGATGTGGGGAACTCAAAAATGAAATCAAATTTTTGATCGGAGGTCAATTTAATTATTTTAATTTTCTGGGTATTTAGGATATTATTAGAATATTTGAGGAAAATTCGACGACTTTCAAACACTTCCAAAATATCACCCATAGCTAATTTGGGTGGGTGAGTCCAATGATGGACTCCATTTTTTATTCTGAGGTCTAAATAAATTAGGCATTCTCAGAATTATCAGAAAACTAGGAAATGTTGGAAATTTGCTAAACGATCTCCAAATCGTACGAAAATTGAAATAGAGACTCCTAATATTATTATAAGACTGATGGAAAAAAGATTATAGTCAATTAGGTCACTAATTGATGGGTTATAACACTAGGGTTGTTACAGACTCCCCTCCTTAAAAAGAGTGTCGCCCACAGCACACAACTAATAAAAACAAGGAAATTGAAAATACACGAAGAAAGTCTAAAGAACTATAACAAAATTAAAAGAACTAAATATACCTGATTAAAAAAATAATTATGGGAACTTCTTTAGCATGTCCTCTTCTTTCTCCCATGTGGCGTCACCAGCTGGATGATTCTGCCAGTGGACTTTGATCATAAGAATGCTGCGATTTCTTAACTGCTTAAGATCTCGCCCGAGAATTGCGACAGGTTTAACTACAAAAGTCATATTAGGTTGCAGTTCCATTACAGGTATCCGAACTTGCTGACTTGGATCTAGCAAACATATTCTTAGTGATGAAATGTAAAATACAATATGTACAGCCAAGAAGTCTTTTGGTAACTCTAATCTGTAAGCAGATGTTCCAATTCTCTTAATCACTTCAAAAGGTCCTAAATACCTTGGACTTAGCTTTCCAAACACACTGAATCTTTTCACACCATGCATCAGATTAACTTTAAGATAAGCTCTATCGCCTACTTGGAACTCCAACTGACGATGACGAGCATCATGATATTTCTTTTGTCTATCATGAGCTCCAGTCATATTATGCTTGACTAGTTGAACTTTCTTAGTAGTCTCTTCTACTAACTCGGAACCATAAGTTGAGAGTCTCCTACTTCAGTCCAAGCTACTGGAGTTATACACCTCCTTCCATACAGAGCTACATAAGGAGCCACCAATACTAGACTAATAATTGTTATTGTATGTGAACTTAACTAACGCTATATGATCTTCCCATGATCCACCGAAGTCTAGAACACGAAGACGCAAGAGATCTTATAGGATCTGATTAACACGCTCAGTCTAACCATCTATCTGGGGGTGGAAAATGACAGACTGCAAATACACGTCTGCGCTTGCATAAAAGTGTACGTGGTCTGAAGCCATAAATAGAAAGTTTGAGTTTCCAGGATTTATCAAACCACAGAGAATTGGATGTTTTGTTACTAAGGTGTATCTATTATCACTAATGTTTAAGGTATGAGTGTGTTCATTGAGTTGGTTCCACAATAAGCACAACAATCACTTAGTTAAAAATAAGTCGAATAAAAGGAAGAGGAGAGTTGGGTTTCTCCCACATGTCATGATAGGTCACTTATGCATGATGATTCCTCAAGCATTTATCTTTCATTTACTTAGATTTAAATAAAGAGCACATTGTTCTTCCTTAAGTTTTATCTCAAGGATTCACAAGTTCAAACCTTGTGTACGAAATGAACACACAATCGGTTCTATTTTAGCACAAAGATTCTAATAACATTTTAGGTTTGTAGTTTTCATCTTATCTCTTGATCAAGGAGATGAGGATTATTAATTTTTTAAGATCTTATAAGCATTGATTCATCTAAGAGCGTCACTCGCATCACACATAGTTGAGATGAGGGATTAAATATATTGGGCTCAACGAGCATGTCACCTCGTTTATGAGCACACAACTATTTCTTTCCCTCCCTCAATTATGTTGAGCAAAGAAACTCAATTAGTGGGTCTTAGCATCACATGCATCAACACTTTAGTTGAGCTTCGATTAAGGTGCACTAAGCTCAAGAACTTTCTCACATAGTTCTAAGCTCTCATGCACTCATAAATCTAGCATCTAAACTAAGGTGAGCTATGGAGCACAAGACACTTTAGTGCTTGAGTTCATTAGTCCATTTTCCCTTGGTTCACAATCAATACTATAGTAATATTATACATTTCTTGAGCAAGACATTAAGTTCATAACTTTTAATAATACTTGAGGAAAACTTCATACAAATTAAAGTAACTATCAAACATATGGGATTACCCCAACCCTCCCCAAGGGAGGTTTAGCTCTCCATTACAAAAGAGATGAAAAAGAACACATACATGGATAAAGACCATTTCATGATCAACTAAGAAGAAAAATTACAAAATAAGAGCTTAGAAAGTACTAGGAACATTTCTTGGGAAGTTCTCTGGACTCTTCTTCTCCTTGCTTGAAGTGCCTCTCTTAGTTCCCTAGTGTTGCCTTTCTCCTTCTTTTCCTTAGCAAGTAGAGCTTCTCCACCCTTAGGGAGTTCTTCTTCTCTTCTATGCAACCCCTCTCTTTACTTAAGTGAAGTGAGCAATTTTTAGAACCCTCCTCTAGTCAAGAGGAGTGGTATTTATAGATGAGGGGCTGCTTCTTCCTTCTTTATTTCAAAATCTAGCAAATGCCTCTTAAAACTCTGAGCAAAGATGGCAAAATCCACTTGTTGGATGAGGTGACAAATTCTTTCCATTGTTTTAGCCATTACATCACCTCAAAAGATCATTTTCTCAATTAAAAATAGAGCTGCAGCAGGAGGAATGATGGCTGGAGACAAGAGGCTGGTTAGGTGTCTTGTCTCAGCTGCAATTCAGGCTTCTTCTAGACATAATTGCGGCGGGCCTCGGCAGCATGCGACAGCGCACTGTGGCGCGCTGCAACTCGCTATGGCGGAAACATTTTTGCAAAGAGGCTCGCTGCAACGCGTGATCTCGTCCATTTTTTTTGCAAAGTGACCTGCTGCAGCGCGCTGTGACGCTAGTGTTTTGCAAAGCGCTCCACAGCACCGCAGTGTAGCACCTGCATTTTGCAAAATGCCCTGCTGTAGCACGTGACGATGCATCGCGCTGTGGCGCTACTGTTTTGCAAATGCTCTGCTGCAGCTTGCTGGAGCGCCAGCATTTTGCAAAATGCCCCACCGCATGGTGCGACCACGCCCGCAGTTTGCAAAACGAACCGCTGTAGCGCGTGATCGTGCCCATTTTTGCAAAATGACTCGCTTCAGCGCGCTACAGCGTGCGACAACGGATTCCTTTGAAATTTTTTGGAAAATTGCACAAATGACTCAAAATTTTTTGGATAGGCCTTTTTCCTGAAAAGATAAATAGAATTTGATTAAGGAAGCAATTTTAAGATCATAAATAAACAAAATTTTCCTTTAGTTTGAGATATAGTTTATGGATTCATCACACCCCCCACACTTAAATTCTTGCTCGTCCTCGAGTAAGCTTAAAATAGTATTTTTCTATTTTTTTAGGTATGATAGTCAACAAAATATATCAATTTAGACTTTGATTTGTATGTCAAGGCTTGTGCTTAACTGAAATGATCCAAGTCATTTGGCATTTAGATATTCTAACCTTGGATATGAAGCAAGGTTAATCAGTTAATCTCCAAGTATTTGATTTTTATAATTATTACTAGATAATGAGGAAGGTTCCATGGAGAACCTAGACTAGAGAGGTAGTGAGATACTCAAGAGTTTTGTGCCATATGTGCCCCTTTTTATATATCACAAAGATGAATAGATTAAAGGAGAGATATTTTTCATCATCCTTTTTCATTTCTGTCATTTGGGAGAGATATTTTTTATCATCACTTTTTATGTTTTTTCTCTTTTTATTCTTAGGGAGAGATACTTTTCTTCATCCCCAATTCACATCTTAGTGATTGTGAAGTCCTACGGGAGCCTAGCATACTCTTATAGAGTACTCACCATAATCTCTAGTCTAAGTCTAGTGCTTTCCCCCACACTTAGTTCATAGCATTGATTTAAATTTTTGGAAATTAGATTAACCTTAATTCATTCCTTAGTTATAAGGTTTTAATACTATCAATACATTTGATCACTTTTTGTTAAGCACCCTTTTACTTCATATTATTTTCTTTATCAATATTTTGTGACTTTCATTTCTTGAAAAACTCAGAAAAATTTGTTATTTTTAATGACTAGAAAAATTTTGGGTATCTGAGAATTCATAAATTACGATCTCAAAATAAAATACACAAAATAAAAAGTACAAAGAAAAATAAGTAATACAAATAGAAAGAAAAGATACAACCTATTTATTTTTGGGTTTCCTCCTATTCATCTTCTTCTTCAACGTACGCGACTTTGCATGGATAGCATGAGTCCGGAATGGGGGCACCAACAGGTGATCTTGGCAACACGGAAGGGTCCGGTCCACCTTGCAAGCTCCAGTCCTCGAACATCAGCCCAAGGGCTTGATGAAACATGGACTGAAACTGGCACTGCTGGATGAGTTCTTGCTTAAAGAACCGTATATCGGTGGCCAAGGCCTTGCTAAGATCAGCCTGCTGATTGTGGAGACGCAGCAATAGCTTGTTGGTGAGAGTTTGGTCGGATGGAGCGGATGTTTCCCCTTGCTCGCCCCTCCTTTTCTTTGGCAGCTTCTGTTCGCTAGCCCAGGCGTTCAGATTTAAAGGGTTAAGGGTAGAGCCGGGGGAAATGACGGCATCGGAGGAGATGATTTTTACCCCTTGGGCCTTGCAAATCCTTGATATTAAAGATCCGAAGGCCAATGCAGCGCAGGGTCCCTTGAGAGCCTTCCAGAGCTGCTCAAAAATAATACTCAAGATGCAGATCTCACTTGGCCAAACCAACGAGCACATGAGGTGTGCTCTGGCACAGGTCACTTCGATCAAGTGACTCATAGGCATGACATAACTGAAAATAAAAACTAGTCATGCACTACTCATATCCGTTAATTTGGAACAATGAAAGTTGGCTAATCCTCCCTCCCAGTCAGTGTTTTCATGGACGAGTTCTATCATGAGGCCAAGGGGGTCTTGGCGAGACTCCAAGAGTTCAAGGTAAGAGCAAGAACTTACCTTTTCAAGCCCATAGAATTGCTCAATTTGAGCAATCCCAAGGGTGACACCCTTACCGCTACAAAAGATCCTCTATCCAGCCGCATCAATAGCATTGGCATAAATCTCCTAGACTAGAAATGGGTACATGGGAGATCTCTTGGTCACCATCTCCCTCCACCTCGAGGGCCAATTTGCTCCACCGGAATGGGCAAGTAGCCGCTAAAGCTCTTCTCTGGAATTAACTTCTGCCGAGAAGTTATGGAGTAGAATCAGTGCTCGTCTTCAGCAGAAGAGAACCTTTTTTGTTAAAGGTTCCCCCAGAAGAAGAAGCTTCGACCTATCTAAGAATGCCTTCTTGCCGGACGACATGATGAAGAAGTTGGAGGAGAGCAGAAATTTGCTAGGGAGTAAGAAAACTTAGAAGGTGCAGGGATAACCCCCCCTTGCCTCCCCTTAAATAGCCTAAGTATTCAAAGGGAATGGAGGAATGGTCAATGGGCTTCCCCATGCCATCAATGTGATGATCCATGTGAAGGGGGGGGGGGGCAGCATTTTCAGCCCATCTTTTTTACTGCATTGGAAACCCAAATTTCATGACTTTTTGACTTCATGGATTCCAAGGCAATCAAATTTTTCTGTAGCTGGAGCAAACCGTTGCAGCGGAATTTCTGCGGTGGCACGCTCTAGCGGAATTTCCGCTACAACACGCTATTGCGAAATTTCTGCTGCAGCACACTTTAGCGCTGATTCAAATTTTTTTTATTCTTGTGTTATCTCAATTCTCAACCGAGCGGTTTTCGCCGGAGGGAAATACTTGGCTAAGAATTTCTTAGCCAAATCATCCCATATCCAGATTGAATCACTTGGAAGAGAGCTGAGCCAACTCTTGGCTCTATCTTGTAAAGAAAATGGGAAAAGCCATATATTAACTGCATCTTCAGAGACACTGTTAAATCTGAAGGTGTCACATATTTCAAGGAAAGTTGAAATATGTGAATTCGGGACTTCAGTGACTAATCCCCCAAACCGATTATTTTGAACCATACTCAGAGTGGAATGTTTAATCTTAAAGTTATTAGCTTTTATATTAGGCCTGAATATTATATGGGGGATTCCCCTAATAATGGGTAGTGCATAATCTCTTAGTGCTCTTCTCCTAGGCTCTCATAATGGCTCTCCAAGATTTTCATTATAATTTTTTAAAATGGCTTGTTGGCTTAGCAAAATATTTTGTTCTCTCCTAGCCTGCAAGTAAGTTCTCTCAATTTCAGGGTCAAATAGATAATTTGTGCAAACTGTTCTACTCATACACTCCAACAATTAGGCTATCAAGAACAAATACCGCAATAATATTTAGAAATTCAGCAATAATTTAAGAAATAGAAAAGTAAGTGGTTAGTACCTATAATTACAAAAGTCAAAAATTAAAAGTATATGCAAGAAAATACTTAAATTACTAGATACTTATAGATTATCCTTAATACAAAACAAATTCCAATTCCCCGGCAACAGCACCAAAAACTTAACAGACTATAAATACCCGTCTGCGCTTGCATACGGGTGTACGTGGTCTAAAGTAATAAATGGAAAGTTTGAGTTTTCGAGATTTATAGAACCATAGAGAATCAGATGTTTTGTTACTAAGGTGTATCTATTATCACTAATGTTTAAGCTATGAGTGTATTATTTGTGTTGGTTCCAGAACAAGCACAATAATCACTTAGTAGAAAATAAGTCGAATAAAAGGAAGAGAAGAGTTGGGTTTCTCCCACATGTCATGATAGGTCACTTATGCATGATCATTCCTCAAGAGTTTATCTTTCATTTACTTAGATTTAAATCAAGTGCACATTGTTCTTCCTTGAGTTTTATCTCAAGGATTCACAAGTTCAAATCTTGTGCATGAAATGAACATACAGTCAGTTCTATTTCAGCACAAAGATTCTTATAAGATTTTAGGTTTGTAGTTTTCATCTTATCTCTTGATCAAGGAGATGAGGATTATTAATTTTTCAAGATCTTATTAGCAGTTGATTCCACTAAGAGCATCACTCGCATTACACATAGTTGAGATGAGGGATTAAATATATTAGGCTCAATCACTATGTCACCTTGTTCATGAGCACACAACTATTTCTTTCCCTCCCTCAAAATTATGAGCAAAGAAACTCAATTAGTAGGACTTAGAATCACACGCATCATTAGTTGAGTTTTGATTAAGGTGCACTAAGATCAAGAAATTTCTCACATAGTTCTAAGCTCTCATGTACTCATAAATATAGCTTCTAAACCAATGTGAGCTATGGAGCACAAGACACTTTAGTCCTTGAGTTCATTAGTCCATTTTCCTTTGGTTTGCAATCAAGACTATAGTAATATTATGCATTTCTTGAGCAAGGCATTAAGTTCATAACTTTTACTAATACTTGAGGAAAACTTCATACAAATTAAAGTAACTATCAAACATATGGGATTACCCCAACCCTCCCCAAGGGAGGTTTAGCTCTCCATTACAAAAGAGATGAAAAAGAACACATACATGGATGAAGACCCTTTCATGATCAACTAAGAAGTGAAATTACAAAACAAGAGTTTAGAAAGTACTAGGAATTTTCCTTGGGAAGTTCTCCGGACTCTTCTTCTCCTTGCTTGAAGTGCCTCTCTTAGTTCCTTAGTGTTGCCTTTCTCCTTCTTTTCCTTAGCAAGTAGAGCTTCTCCACCCTTGGGGAGTTCTTCTTTTCTTCTATGCAGCCCCTCTCTTTACTTAAGTGAAGTGAGCAATTTTTGGAACCCTCCTCTAGTCAAGAGGACTGGTATTTATAGATGAGGGGCTGCTTCTTCCTTTTTTATTTCAAAATTTAGCAAATGCCTCTTTAAAATCTGAGCAATGATGGCAAAATCCACTTGATAGATGAGGTGACATATTCTTTCCATTGTTTTAGCCATTACATCACCTCAAAAGATCATTTTCTTAATTAAATACATAGCTACAACTGGAGGAATGATGGCTGGAGACAAGAGGCTGGTTAAGGGTCTTGTCCCAGCCGCAATTAAGGCTTCTGCCAGATTAAATTGCGGTGGGCCGCTGTAGCGCACTGTGGCAGAAACAATTTTACAAAGAGGCCCGCTGCAGCGCGTGATCACATTCATTTTTTCGCAAAGTGACCCGCTGCAGCGAGCTGTGGCGCTAGTGTTTTGCAAAGCGCTCCACTGTAGCACGTTGTAGCACTAGCATTTTGCAAAATTCCCCGCTACAGCGCGCGACTGTGCCCGCGGTTTGCAAAATGACTCGCTGCAGGGCACTGTGGCACTAGTATTTTGCAAAGTGCTCCGCTACTGCGCGCTGGAGTGCCAGCATTTTGCAAAATGCCCCGCTGCAGTGCGCGACCACACTGGCGGTTTGTAAAATAAACTGCTACAGTGCACGATCGCGCCCGCGGTTCGCAAAATGAACCGCTGCAGCGCGCGATCGCGCCAGCGATTTGCAAATTGAACGCTGCAGTGTGCGAGAGTGCCCGTTTTTGCAAAACGACTCGCTACAGTGCACTGTAGCGTGCTGTAGCGCCCGGCAGCAATTTCCTTTGAAAAGTTTTGAAAAATTGCACAAATGACTCAGAATTCCTTGGATAGGCCTTTTTCCTGAAAAGATAAATAGAATTTGATCAAGGAAGTAGTTTTAAGATCAGAAATGAACAAAATTTTCCTTTATTTTGAGATACAATGTATGGATTCGTCAAAAAGCAATACTGAATGCTAAACTCGTCTCCAAGTCTTGCTGAATAGCTGACCAACATTTGGAACTGAATCTACTGTCTCTGTTAAAAACTATACTGTTTGGTGTACCATGCAAATGAATGATCTCCTTAAGATAAAGCTTAGCTAACTTCTCAACTGGATTTTTCTAACAAATAGCTAGAAAATGGGCTGACTTAGTGAGTCTATCGACTATCACCCAAATAGAATTAAAACCAGATCTACTCTTAGGCAAACATACAATGAAGTCCATGGAGATATTAGACCACTTCCATTCAGGAATGTCTAAGGGTTTAAGAAGTTCACCAGGCTTATGGTGTTCAGCCTAGATTAAGGAACAAGGATGGCACTTGGAAATGAAAATAGCTATATCCCGCTTCATGCCGGACCACCAAAATGATTTCTTGAGATCTTGATACATCTTACAACTACCATGGTGCACTACATAGCCAGAGTTATGAGCTTCAGACAATATCTATAACTGCAAGCTTTTTGGAATCCATAATTTGAACTTTTGAAATACCACACCTTCATCATCAAGATGTAATTCAGATCTCTTGCTACTAACGATTTCAGAAACTAACACAAAATAACTCGAATCTTCCTTCTAAGCTTCAACAATCTTAGACCTTAGAAAATCATCTGACTGAATAGCAAATAGTAGAGTGCCTAAATCAGCTAAACTGATAGGCTCAAAATTCAAGCTAACAAAATCTTCGATCAAAGATTTGTTGCAACAAATGGAAGATAAAGTTGCTTTACGACTCAAGGCATCAGCTACAATGTTAGCTTTACCCGGATGATATTAGATTTCCAAATAATAGTTGCAAAATAACTCTAGCCACCTACGCTGATGGTAGTTAAGCTCTTTCTGAGTGAAGATGTACTTTAAACTTTGGTGATCAGTAAACATCTCACACTTAACTCCATCAGGTAGTGTCTCCAGATCTTTACAGCAAAAACTACTCCTGTAAGTTCAAGATCATGTACAGGGTAGTTCTTCTCTTTAAGCTTAAGCTATCTAGAGGCATAGGCTATTACACAGTGATCTTGAATCAGAAACAACAAAGTTTTACCTTAGAGGCATCAGTATAGACCTAAAAATCTTGACTCTCACAAAGTAGTACTAGAATAGGAGCAGAAGTCAATAACTATTTCAACTTCTGAAAAGATTCTTTACAGGCTATGCTCCAGATGAATGGAATATCTTTTCTAGTTAACTGAGTCAATGATGAAGCAATTAGAGAGAATCCAGGGATGAACCTTTTGTAATAACCAGCGAGTCCTAAGAAACTGCGGATCTCTGTTATAGATTTAGGTTGAACCTACTATTGAACAGCTTGGATTTTATTTTGATCTACTCTAATGCTTTCAGGATCAATCACATGACCTAGATATGCCACGAACTTGAGCCAAAACTCGCACTTATAAAACTTAACAAAAAGCTTATTCTCTCTTAACAATTTTAGAATAATACGCAGATGCTCTTCATACTCAGTAGTTTACTTTAAGTAGATTAGGATGTCATCGATGAAAATGATGACAAACTCATCAAGATACGGCTTAAGGATGCACCGCATCAGGTCCATGAAGATGGAAGGAGCATTTGTCAGTCCAAAATACATGACTAGAAACTCAAAATGCCAATATTGGGTCATGAATGGAGTCTTGGAAACATCTTCATCCTTGACTCTAATCTGGTAGTAACCTGATATCATGTCAATCTTGGAGAATATCTTTGCTCCGGCAAGTTGATCAAACAAATCATCGATCCTAGGGAGAGGATACTTATTCTTCAGATTCACTTCATTAAGCTGATGGTAGTCTATACACATCCGCATTGAACCATCCTTCTTCTTGATGGATAGGACAAGAGCTCCCCAAGGTGTCATGTTAGGATGAACAAATCCTTTCTCTAACAACTCTTGCAGTTCTTTTGGAGCCATTCTATAATGAGCCTTAGACTTAGGTTGAGTTCGAAGGACAAGTTTAATAAAAAACCTATCTCTTGCAGATGAGGTAGTCCAAGCAAATCTTCAGGGAACACATCTAGGAACTCTCTAATGATGATAGTCTCTTATGGACTACTTACTTACGTCTCTTTACTGATTAAAGTTACTAAGATTGCATAGCAACCTTTACTAACGAGATGCTTAGCTTCAATAGCACTGATAAAGGATGCAGTCAAGCCAAGTTTTCCTACAAACACTTCAGGTTTCTTTCCAACCTTAAGTGAAACTCGCTTACAAAAGTAATCCATTACGGCATTAAATTTACTTAAGCAATCAATACTTAAGATTATGTTAAAATTTGTAATGAATATACTAATAAGTTTGGATTGGAAGAATTGGTTACTGATTGGGATGTCAACCAAATAGAACTCATTAGCACACATCTCAACACCAGATGGCATTTGAACTACTAATGGATTGCCTAGGCTGAAATATTGAAGATTTAAGTAAGAGGCACAACTCACTGATATGAAAGAGTGACTAGCACTAGCGTCAAAGAGAGTGTCACAGAATGCATTTTTTATAACTAGTGTTCCTATAGTACAGAAAATAAAATCTAATTACTAATGAAAATTAAAGCAGGAAAATGTTGAAATTAAAAATTACGGAAAGAAAAATGAAAAATAAAAAATAGGAAATTAAATTTAGAACATACTGGTAACCACGTTATTATCATTAGGAGAAGCTGAAGAAGACAGAGTGTATACCCTTGGTACAGTAGGTGGTTGAGCAACGAATTTTCCCTTTTCCTTTTTACTGTAGCAGCCTTGCTTGGAGGAAGATGGAGGTACTTCCTCTTGATGTTGACCACTTCCACCAGTAGAGGGAGGCATTAAGGCAAGCGCATGCGCTTAAGAGTTTAAAGGAATTGGATTTTGAATGGAACTTTGATGGTTGATCTTCACCTTGTCCACAGTTTAGTTAGCAGGATAGTTCCAATATTTATGATTGGTTCTACCACATACGTAACACCTACCACCTAAGTGGTAGCACTTCCCATACGGATGGGGTCTGTTACAAATTGCTCCTGGTCTACCTTGCTAGCCTTGCCTTGGATTCTGGCTAGGATTTTGATTTGGGTTTTGGCTAGAAGTTAGCTGGAAGACTTTCAGACCATGAGAACGGTTTCTCTTAAGGGGTTCTAATCTGGAAGATTGAAGATGGGAGCGCTTCCTCAAATCCATCTGAGATTGATGGTACTCTACCATACGAGCACCTTCCAAGGGCTTGGGAAAATTGTCATGATGTTGAGACATCGAATGACTTTTGACAGAATCTCTAATCCCAGACAGAAATCTAGTGCACCTAGCCATTTCAGTATGGACTAAATTTTGAGCAAATCAAGAGAGTTTACGGAACTCCATCTCGTAGTCAGGCACAGAATGATTTATTAGGGTAAGTTGTATGAAATCATTTTCTATTATAGTTTGGGCAGAATGGGGAATGAATTCTTCACAGAACACCTATTCAAATTCACCCTAAGGGATGTCTTCTATTTGAACCTCAGAGAAGCGAGTTTTCAACTCACTATCCCACCAGTACTCGGCTTCTCCATGGAATAGGTAAATTGCAAAACGGAGACATTTGCTTTCCAAACACTTAATACTAGCTAGTGTCTTCTCAATGTCCTTCAGCCAATTTATGGCTTCGAAATGGGAAACTGAACCATTGAAAGCTGGAGGGTACATACGAAGACAGGTGAGAGGGTAGGCATCCACAATAGGACCTAAAGATTACTGTGGAGCCAGGTAAAGTTCAGCAAAAATAGTAGAAGAAGCTTGAGGAGGAGTTGGCCAGATTTGAGATGGAACTGGAGAAGGTTGGGAAAGGTTACAGGATGAAGCCATCCTTTCCACCGCATGTGTTTGTGCTTTTACCATTACCTTCATCATGTCCAACAAATTCTGCATTTGCTAAGTTTGAGAAGTTGTAGTGAAGTAGGTTCTTCCACTATTAGTTCAATAGGAGTATTAGGATTTGGATCCATTCTAAAGAAAGGAAAAATTCTCATTTAAATTTAAGGCTTTTAAGAAATTACAATCTTTGGAGGAAAAGAAAGAGACACAAGTAAGAAGAAGATATTTACAAAGCTACTAAAGGGAAAGAAGATAGAATAAAAGGAAGACTAGTACTACTAGTTACAAAATTTTGCATAAAATAAGTTTTTGAAGTCTTCATAAGTGGGGGCACGATGAAGATGCCTACATCCACGAATGAGTACTCCAAGCGCATGATACCACCAATTATGCCGTAGTCATCAAGGAGCTCATCCAAAATTTGGAGGCATAAGTGTTCGGGGCATTCTATGGCCTCAGATACTATGGTAACACGGGAGAGCCATTCCCTAGCCAGCTGAGGGAAACAATCACCTTAAAATATACAAAACCTAAAAATTTAATTCAGAACATCACCTCCTGTAGTAGATACTCCCAAGTAAACTCTACCATATGTTGACCCATACCAATGATCATACTCCCAATATAGGAAGAACAATTTGGTATAAAGTCTTAGTTCAGCACTTGGATCTACCATCTGAAAGTTAAATTAAAGTTTGAGTTAGAATTTAGATCACTTATTTAATTCAAAATGCATTTACTATCCTAAGATGTTATTTATTTATTTTTACAATATTGTGTTGTTTGCTTTTGGATGAATGGATGTGTTTGTCTTAACTTAAAGTTCTCAACTTGGCTCTGATACCAATTGTGACGACCCCGATATTGAGAATCACTTAACTCAACATTGATAAATCACCACAATACCTAATACTAGATTAGAAGAAAACTAATCCAAATCATTAGATATTGTGTTTGGGCAAAGGATTTAGAAGAGGGTGTTAAGTTAAGATGGAAAGGAAATTATGAATGGTATTAAGATATTTTATAAATGAAGATACAATACATATAAGCATGTGATACTTGTAAGGAGACATGAGAATGTAATTTGAAGTAATAAAAATGATTATTTGTAATCCTAGACATGAGATTCTATGTATTTAATGAGTATTTGACATTTGAATTATAGTCTACATTTTTTTTACCAAATTATTCTAAGTCTAAATTTTCTTAAAAATTTTGGCATCTCCTTTGTAAATGGTTAAGGAAATACCTACAAAGTAGACATGCAAGACTTCCATTCCAATGAAAGTTATATTTTGAAAGAAAAGACAACCTAAGCTAATATGCAATCAATCCATTTTAGTTTCAATCTAGTATAGAGTTCAATCCATTATATAGGATTGCTCATTTCAAAATCTAAAATAAAGCTCAATCCATTTTACATAGGATTGTTCATTTATAATTCTAAAGTATAGTTCAATCCATTTCATAGGCTTGCTCATTTACAATTCTAAAAGTTTAAAAAGGGAGAAAATCACATGTGTAACAATTGCCTAACCTAAGGCTTACTTCATCACAACATTCAATGCTCACATGTAGATATGTAAGGATTATTACCTGATAAGAAACTAGTTTCCAATTCTATAAACAATTGAATATACAACTAATTCCATTTAACATCCTAGGTAATTATGCAACTAATGGCTAAATCAATGTTCATTTTTATACAATTTTAACCATTCATCCATTCAATACATTAGATCACTCCTTAAGTCTATGTAGAAGGCATTAAACTTCCTAAGAAGTTTCCATTTTAGTTATCTTTTAACTCCTCTTCTGGGCATAAAGGCTAATTTAAGAATTACCTAATAATATTCTAAGTAGCTCACAAGATCTAAGCTGATCTATAATTCAATACCCTACAACTTAAGATTTATTTAAAGTTATCTAAATGGCAATAATGATGTAAGTACTAATCTAAGTTGAATTGGGAGCTTGATTCAATATAAACTTCATGATCTCATCAAGTTACAGAACTTAAGCTAGTGACTAGGATCCTTAGCTAGAAAGTTAACATAGAGGATTTCTAGCCTTAAGTTCATTAAAGATTCTGAAGATTGGAATATCCTAATCATCTAATGTAGTCTTATTAGCAAGGTTCTTAAGTGAAGGTACCCAAATCCATAACTTATAAGTTTATCTCAAGGCACTAGGAACCCTAGGGTTTAGCTAAGTGCTTAGGCCACTAAAGTGAATCAATACCACTAAGCTACAAGGTGGGTTGACTAGAGTAAATCCTACACTTAGAGAATGTGAGGAACAATCCTAAGCTAAATCTAGCCATTAAGGTCCTTACATTTAGCTCTTATAATAATAAGGAGCTAACTAGTTCAATTCACCCTAGAGTTTAGGATTACTGCAATCATTAAGTACAAAATCAAGCATTATGACCATTAAAGGTCAATTCATTTCTATGTTAAGGCTCTAGCTTAGTTTACTAGCACAAAATTAGGAGTAGGTTATTCTAGATATTTTTCTACTCAAAATGTCATCTAGTGTTGTTATATGTCATAAAGTATGTTGTCTATGGTGTTCTAGCCTTTAGGAGGCCGAAACATACAAAACCCTAAATTTGGGAATTTAATATTATTTTTTTTTAGGGTCAAAAATTCACATTTTCCATTTGATGTCCAAATCACATAAATAATGTGGCTATAACTTCCTTACATTATAATAAGTAAAATGACACTAAGTATGGTCAAATTGGACATTAAATGGCTAATATGGGTTTTAATGACTCTTAATGACACTTAAATGGACATTAGCAAAAATAGTTGTCAATTTAGAAATTTGACATCATATTATTTTTCTAAATATTTTTATGATTGAAATGGATTATTGGATTGTCGAATTTGGACTAAAATTGGCTAAGTTACTTTGCTTGCAAAATTAGGTTAAATATTTAATCAGTTAATTAAATAAAATAATGATTAATGAAAATAACTATCAAATTAAAAATATATTATCATATTACTATTCCTCATATTTTTCTGATCAAAATAGTATATAATTTCATTATTTTTGTAGTTATGTAATTATAGTTATTAAGCAAAAATATTTGAAATTAATTAACATTATTCTCCCTCTAATGCTCCCTGCCCCTTGTAGCACACCGTCACTATGCATGTGCACGCAGGCTGGCCGTGCGCATGCAAGCTAGGTTTGGCATGCAAATCGAGCTTGTGAATTGAACGCTCATGTTGGTCGACCCGAGCCTCAACCCATCACGGCGAAACCGAAACACTAAGAGCTAGGAAATCAAAAACTCATAATCTCGGGTGGTCGCTGGAGGTCGGCCCGCATGTCGATCGAAAGGTCTTGGAGAGACCTTTCAATGGACACCAAGAATGCAGCTGGAGGGTGATCCTAGCACTGATGAGGTCTAGCCCTATGTGTCTAAAGTCGGGTGCAGGCGGCAAGATAATGGGGGTACTACGGACAACTTATTATGACACATTAAAATTTGATCGATCGAGCTCGATCATGCTCGATCAAACAATCATTCAGTCTATGAAATGGAATTTCAAAAAGAGAATCGGAGGATTGTAGTGCTATAACTGGAGAAATGGAGGTACCTCAATCAATAGCTCTGTTCAGAGGGTTAGGTCTCAAATTGGGGATGTGAGGAAATGACCATGAGTACGGCCACTACGAGCTCTTGATCGGGAGAGATGTACAAGAACACACATGAGAGTGGTTCGATCGTTTGATCGAACGGCGGATAGGTCAGATTCGACCCGATTCAAATTGATCACGCCTGCTGCCCGATGGCAACTTCAACCGATTGGACAGCTGATAGTAAGCTTCAAAAAATCCTAAAAATTTACCCTTAACTAAATCAAGGGTGAAGAACTCAAAAATGAAATCAGATTTTTGATCGAAGATCAATGTTATTATTTTAATTTTCTAGACATTAAAATATATTAAACTATTCAAAAAAAATTTGACAACTTCCAAAAACTCATAGATTAGCACTCCGAGCTAATTTAGCGGTGAGGAGCTCAATGGTGAACTTCAATTTTGAATTGAATATTTTAAAAAAGTAGGTAATTTTAAGGATATTCGAATTGCCTCAAATTATGCATCAAAAATGAATAATCTTCAAATCGCACCAAATTTTAGGTGCAGGCTCCTATTGCCATTAAGAGTTTACTAGCAATGGTTTAAACATAATTTGGATGTCTACAACTAAGTAACAACCACAAGTTGTTACAACTAGATTATCATTTAATAAACAAAATGAATCTAGGATCACCTTCAACAACTACACTTATTAAAATAGTTATTGCATCTAACAGCACCTCTGAAGAAGTTAACAACATAAGAAGCATGATAATTTCCCTACTAGAGAATCAGACTCAACAAGCAATAGCTATTCAAAATTTTATTTCATCTCATACTTCAGCTACGAGTAATGATGTGATAGTAGTTCCAACCACACATACACCATCAGTCCGCTGGTGGACTACTGTATAGTTTCTAGAGATTAAGACCTCCTACCTTCTGTTAAATCTATCCCTTATGGACACAATCAGTTAGCTCAAGATGGTGGAGAAGAACCATACTAGTATTAATTTTCCCAACTCTGAAGTAATCTGTTTCATGATGCCTTTATTTTAAGAGGAAGCTAAATACTGGTGGGACAACATTACGAATTCTAGTTTCACTAATTATGACATTGAGGAAATTTCCTAGAAAGCATTTGTGGAATTATTTATAGTGGAACCTATGTCTTTGTCTACTCAAAATATCATTGAGGACATCTTGTTGAGAATGAAATAAGATGGTCATCCTGTCTCAGGATACAAGATAGAAATCAGAAGATTAACTCGCTTTGCTCTCGATTTGCTTAGATATAAAACTGCAAGATGCCACAAGTTTCAGAGTACTATGTAAGAATCTATTAAAGGCCATGTTGTTCCTTTGCATTTTACTGACTTTTCCCTACTAGTGGAAACTGTAAGAGTGGTGGAGCACTACCAATCCGAGAAGAATCTGAAGCGGAAGATGCACACGATGCCTAATTGCCATGATATTCTTAAGTGGCATAGGCTACAGCATGCATAAGTATATCAAATCAAAGCTACCCTCATTTGAACTGATGAAAGGCTGCAACAAACCTCATTCATATGGCAAGTGTTATCACTTCGATCATTTTTGTTTCACATGTGGTCGACACAGCCACATGTATTACAAGTGTACCCAACAGGAATCAGTTGATGGAGTTTGTATTGATCATTCCCGTCAGAATCTAATATTTTGCATTGTACCGTTGAGAGACTTGAGAATTGAGATAATGCCACCACCTCAAGCTGATGTTTCTGAACTAGTAAAGGAGCAAATTTCTGCCCCTAGAATACCAATCCAAAATAACCCCATGAAGTAGGTCAACAATAACGATCCTACTATTCTTGCTTGTGTTTATGCTCTAACTCCTCTTGAGTTAATAAAAGATAAAAAAATAGTTTCAGGAATACATATCTAAGCATATTATCTTTTGCAAGGCTATTTTTTGTTCCTGTATATTTTACTATTGTAAGAACTTATATATGTTCAATCATTTAAAATTAGGAACTTTGTGCTTAATGACAACCCTATAATGTGGTGTTCGGCATTAGGGCTAGCCATTCATTTATTTCTAAAAATTATGCTAAAACTCTTAAGCTACCTTTGTATAAGTTAGCAAAATTATTGAGTGCTGGACTTCCTTCCGAAGCCCATTTCAGTGCTCACAAATTCTGCATATAAAAATTCCATTGAATAATTATGCTTTTGAATTCAAGCTGATGGCTCTACCTATATCCATCTTCAATATTATACTCAATATAAATTGGCTTAATAGGAATAATGCAATTATTAATTGCTAAGAGAAAAAAGTCATACTTCATTCCCTTAGCAAGCTAGAAACATTCGTATGGAAGATTAGTACACAAGCATCTTTAATCATGCAACTAAAGCTGAGAAATTGGTCAATAAAAGATGTGATGCTTACAATGATGGGTGAAGCAAAGGAAAATGTTATGCTTGCTAAAAGTAAAATGGTTAAAAATTTTGTCGATGTTTTTCTAGACGTCTTACCTGGTTTACCTTCAGTTAGAGAAGTAGAATCTCTATCGAATTAATTCCTTGAACACAGTCTATATCCAAAGCACTGTACTGAATGACACCTAAGGAACTTCAAGAGCTTAACAAGTAACTACAAGAGCTGTTAAGCAAGGGTTTTATTAGACCTAGCATGTCTCTTTTGGGAGCGCCAGTTCCGTTTGTCAAAAAGATGGATGGATCTATGCACATGTGCATAGATTATTGAGAGTTTAATAAAGCCACCATCAAAAACAAATATTCACTTCCTAAGATTGATGACTTATTTAATCAACTCTCTGGTGACGTTATCTTTTCTAAAATTAATTTAAGATCAGGATATCACCAGTTGCGAGTGAAAGACTTTGATGTCGAGAAGATAGCCTTTTGTACTCATAATGGTCACCACAAATTTCTTGTAATATCTTTCAGACTCACTAATGCGCTATCTATTTTCATGGACTTGATGTAGTGAGTCCTAAAGCCTTTTATGGATAAATTTATCATAATCTTTATCGATGAAATTCTTATTTACTCTAAATATCTTAAAGAGCATGAAGATCATCTGAGAGCAGTGTTGAACTATTGCGAGCTCATCAGGTATATGCAAAATTTTCCAAGTGTGAACACTAGCTAAGCTCTATAGCATTCTTGGGTCATATCATTAATGCTTAAGGAGACGCTGCCCAAGATAAGGTAGAGACTACGCTAGTTTCGAGCCATTAAGTGTGAGTTTCATGTGCACTAAGGCCACATAGCGAAAAAGATTAGTGTAGATCAAAAAAAGAATATTGCAATCCAGGATTGTGTGCAGCCTAAGTCAATGATGGATATTCGCAACTTTTTGGGATTAGTCGGTTACTACCGAAAGTTCGTCAAGGGTTTCTCTTAGATTGTATCTCCATTGACCAAACTGAATCAAAAGCTATATCGTTTATGTGGAATCCTAATTATCAAGAGGCATTTTAGAAGTTAAAAGATGCGCTCTCAACCGCCCCAGCATTTGTTCTGCCAAAGGTAGGTTTAGACTACCAAGTCTATACTGAGGCGTCCAAAATTGGTTTCAGGTGTGTGCTAATACAAGAAGGAAGAGTCATTGTATATGCTTCTCGTCAACTAAAGCCACATGAGAAGAACTACCCTATGCATGATCGTGAACTTGATGCTGTTATCTTTGCCATAAAAATTTGGTGTCAGTATCTGTATGGCGTTTAGTGTGCTATTTTAAGCTATCATTATAGACTCAAGTATATATTTACTCAATGTGAACTAAACTATCATCTGAGAAGGTAGTTAGAGTTAATCAGTGATTATGATCTGAGTATTCAGTATCATTCTGGGAAACAAATTTTGTACTAATGCTCTTAGCCTTCATGCTACACTCTATGCTATGATCACTGAAAGCCATATAGTTGAAGAATTCTGCAAGCTGTGCATGGAACCTATCAAAGGAGAGATGCTTAATGAACTGAAAGAATTAAGTTCAGTTGAACCAACCTTTCTCAAAGATATCTCCTTCTCTCAGACTAAGGATGAAGACTATCTAAAGTTTAGAGTCAAAATTAAAAGTTGTCATTGCAATGATCTGTAATTGTGTGGAAATGTGATCTATTTAGAGAATCGACTATGGATTCCAAAGTCCATGCACCAATAAATTCTTGTTGAAGGCTACAACTATAGATATAGAATTTATCATGGGAGCGCCAAGATGTATCCAGACTTAAAGCAGTCATTCTAGTTGTCAAGAATGAAGAAAAGCATTGATGTATTTGTAGCAAAGTGCCATGCCTATAATCTAGTTAAGGCCCAACACCAAAGGCCTGAAGGATTATTTCATCCACTAGAAATCCTATAATGGAAATGGTTCTATATATCGATGGACTTCATTTTGGGATTACCTAAATTAAAATCTAGAGTTGATGCAATCAGGGTAATCATCAATCGACTAACTGAGTCAACTCATTTTATTCTGATTCGACAAACTGATTCAGTGGAGAAATTAACAAAGATCTACATTAAGAAAATTGTCAAACTCCATGGAATTCCAAAATCAATCATCTCAGATAGCGATAACAGGTTCACTTCAAAATTCGAGCAAGTTGTGCATCAAGATCTAGGAACTACCTTAGCCATGAGCACTGCTTTTCACCCTCAAACTGATGGACAAATAAAAAGAGTTAATCAATTCTTTGAGCATCTTCTGCATCTATGCATTTTAGATTTTGATGGTTTCTGGGAAAATCATATCCCAATTGTGGAGTTTATATATAATAATAGCTATCATGCTAGTATTAAAATGGCTCCATATGAAGCTTTGTATAGAATAAAGTGCAGCACTCCACTTGCTTGGTTAGAAATTATAAGAATTCAGCTTTATGGGTTTGAATTAGTTAAAGAAACCAATAGAAATGTTCAACTCATTCAGCAAAGGATTCGTGCAGTGCAAAACCGTCAAAGCAAATATCATGATACCAGGCATTGTCCTATAAAATTCAAGGTTGGTGACTTATCTTATCTTAAGGTTGGTCCAATGAAATGTGTTTTCAAATTTGGCATAGTTGGAAAACTCAGTACCCTCCATGTTGGACCTTTTAAGTGTCTATATAAGTAGGATCTGTAGCCTACGGGATTAAACTCCCAGATAACTTCTCAACAGTCCATAGCATATTTCATATATCATCATGGAGAAAGTGACTCAGAAATCCTTCTCACTTAATTTAACTTCCAGCAGTATCTCTTCAACATAATCGTTCCTATGCAAAAGAGCCAATAAAAATCTTAGCTTGTGATCAAAGGCACTTGAGAAATCGTTCCATTTCCACGGTGAAAGTGTAATAAGAAGAATCATAGTCTCAAAGAATCTGTTGGGGAAAAAGAGACAAATATGCATTAAAGATATCCATAGCTCTGTGAGAATCCTAGAACTTTTCCAATCCCATTTTAAAAGGTTTTGTTATTCTTTTCTTTACTTTACTACTTTTATTTTTTGTCATTATTCATTATTTCATGCATAATCATCCAATATAGCGCCCAGCTTTTGGGTTGAGGGCATTGTAGTGCGCTATAACGCATACCTCTCAGGTCCGGAGCATCGTAGCATTAGACTCTCAAGTCGGAGGGCATCGTAGCGCCCAACTCTCGGATCGGGGGGCGTCGTAGCACTCTCCAGTACCCAATTTTCCAAATCTTTGCAATTTTTGCAATATGCCCGCTCTAAAAGTGAAATAATGCAAAAATATATGGTTTTAGTAAAAACACACAGTATATAATAAATTCCTTATTTTTGAAGTTTGGATCTTTTAAAATTGGGTTTTGTATGGCAAATCATTCTTTTATAACTAATGGAAATCATGCATAATCAATCAATGTATTATTCACCTCAAAATACATAAGACAACAAAGTTTAATTTAAATTGATTTTTGATAGATCCAATCAAGTGAAATAATTGTGTTTTATCAAATCAGCCAGGTACATTGTGGCGCCCCACTCCCTGACCCGCAGGATCAGACTTAAGAGGTGGTGTGCCACTCTGGCAAATCCCTCACTTATTATTGGATTAGGTAGGATCGATAGGCCACTAATAAGGGAAGGATGTGCACAGAATGAATATAAGAATCAATCACTAAATCTGACATACATACAGAGTGCGAAAGCAAATTAAAATAAGTATTACATCCATTCACCATACATCAAGTAAGAAATAGTACTATAGCTCAGCAAATAATAAAGTGTAAAAAAGTAATCATAATTACAGTACCTGTATTATTACAACATTTGAATGAATAGTTTAAAAGACAGATATAAACTCTCTCATTATCATAGAAGGTTAAAAAAGAACTAGATAATGTCTAGCTCTCCTGGCTAGTGCTCCTCCTCTATGAATGGCTCCTCTTCCTCAGCACTTAGCTCCTCCAATCTATCTGAATATGACATTATCTGTTGCATAATGCTAGGGCCCCAACCAAAAAATAAAAATCTTATTAGATAATTATCAAAGTACATTTTAGGCTGAATATTTTAAATGAATTATTAATGTCACCATTTTATACTTAAACACAACAAAAGTGAACTAAAAGTATAAGAGCAATAAGCGTACAAGAAATAGGATAAGTTATAAATATAACATTTCTAACTAAACAGAAAGTGAGGCAAAAATCACACCTCAAGCAACTAAACAAAGAATGGGCATATATATATATATATATATTGCAGTAAGTAAAAGTATTGAAAGTAAGGCCTAATCCTATACATGCTAATGATTATATAACATATGCTAATTGAAGACAAAATTTTGAAAATGGTGCATATAGTAAGCAGTAAAGTCTAGCATCCTATAAATACATACAAGTGAGCAGGTAAGTAAAGAAATATAGCTGACTGAAATATGCATCAATAATATAGTACACAGTAAGCTAAAACTGAAATAGGTATGTAAGGACTGCCATATCAAAAAATTTGCCAATCAGGCCTAGATAGAAATTACCATAGCCTTTTTGGGCTAGGGCAGACAGAATAGTAGTGCAGAACTGAGGAGGCAGTAATTACAAATATAGAATCTTTTAGTTATTTTACTTTTGTTTCTGTTGACACATCCAGAAATAGCTGAGGAGTTAAGCATGTCTGTAAGACTATACAAGTTCCAAGCTTAACACACACTCCACAATGAGTAAATTAAGTGTCCTTATTATTCCTTACCCCTATCTATTAGGGTAAATGTGTACCAGAACCTACTATAATATAATTGAACCCAAGGCAACTGTTATCCTAATTATTCTTTATTTTCATTTCGTGCACAAAGTTTTATTATATGATATGTTCAAGAAATTATGAACAAAATACAAGGAAATGTGTAGCATAAATAAATCAAGTAAGCAAGGGACTCTTCTATACATGGTGACACTGTTGTTGTCTATTTAAACTATTTTAACTATTTTAAGTTACACAAGTTCAGAATCTCCAATTCCTACTATCGAGTGTAACTTAGAAGCACGAACTTATAAGTTAAAAGGATTAGAACTGATCATGTTCTAATCTAATTCAATCAAGTACGACTACAAGTTTAAATCAATAAATCATAATGTCCTAATTTGATGAATTTAGATGTTCTACCTAAGATCTTATTAAGATCTACCAACTATAGATTATGGATTAAATTCCATGAGATTGGGGCTTAATCACATAATCCAAAAAGGATAAGACATAAGATCTATGTTTCAGTCTAAAAGCGATCTATTGATTAAGGTAAATCCTATTAAGCAAATCAAACTTAATATGATGAATCTCCTATTCTGAATCTAAGGTTAAAAGACAAAATAATCAAAATAATTTGTAAAATCTAGAAACTAATAAAACTAAGGATTCATTTATTGAATAACCCACTTATCCAATGAATAAAATCTAACTTATGAGCTAGTCCTAGTCTTAAGAATAGTCCTAATGTGAGCTGTAAGGTCCTAAGAAAAGACTTAGAGAAATTTTGGAAATTTAACTATCTTGACCTAATAACTAATTTTTAATACTTAGAATAATTCTATTATAGGTTTGATATTAGTCTTAGTGACTTTGGAGATATTTTAGGGTTTAAAGATGCTTAACTTAAATTTTAGGCAAAATGACCATTTTGACAAGTATTTACTTTTCACATTTTCCTGAGTACTTAAATATTATTAAAATATTCTACGAATTTTTGACGACTTTCGATTGCCACCAAAACATCACCCCGAGTTAATTTAAGGGCAATGTGCGCAATGTCGAAGTCTGATTTTTGATCTAAGGTTAAAATAATTAGGTCAATTTCGAGGGTTCCTAGATTTCCCAAAATCAAGATTTGATCCATTTAACTCCTGATTTACCCTAGATCCTGGTGGTGAACTCCTAATGACTTGCTTAGTGCACTAGGATCAAGATTAAGACTAAGATTAGTCCTAATTAACTGTGGTAATAACTTGGGTTATTACAAACTCCCCACCTTTAAATGATGTCGTCCTCGACATCACTTAAGTAGGGAGAATGAGCATGAGTGAGTTTAATTAAAGCAAGAATGAGAATGATGAGAAATCATTAAGGTTCACTATTTTAAAATCTAAAACTTAAGGCTTAAGGTTTGACCATTGAAACCTTACTCCACAACTAGGTTTAGAGAATGCTAAGAACTAAGTTATTATTATCACTTAGTACAGATAGCAATAAAAATGAGAGGCTAACATTTAACCAGGATGAATGTAACCTTTAAGAATTTAGTATCAAATACTAAGTCTTAGCATACGACTTAGCATTAAAGGTAGGACTACCACTTAGCAGGTGACACCACATGCTAGGCATAGGGGAATTAAGGACCGATGACCCATAAGGTCTCACACTTAAGGGACATTCATCACTTAAGAGCTTTGGCAAAATAGCTAAGTCATCATAAGACTTAACCAAGGTTAAGGGATACTAACGATTCTAGTTCAGCAAATTAGAATCCAAAGATTTGTCATCAAAGAGCTAGAGTTCTTTGACTACTTACCCTGATAGAATCTAGGATTAGAAACTAGCTAAATGACCACTTATTAGACTATGTCTAATATTGAAGTTGAGGTATTTACGATTAAACCCCACTTAGAGAATCAAATTGGGCTGAACTAATAATCCAAATTAGCCCAACTGGGTTTTGAATTAGTAAGAGACATTCATCTCTTACTAAGGGTTTGCCAAGGCAAAAGGATTCATATCCAATTATGATACATAGCCATACAATCTAAGAATAATGATAATTTAACACCAAATATTTAAAAGGTTTTCGAAAAAGCTCTTAACGCAAGTCATAAACTATGGCTTAGTTAAGGAACTCACTAATCCAAAAGGATAAGTGCTCGAGAGCTTAATGGGGACTTAAGCTACAACCATGAGTCATAAGCCATGACTCAGGTCAAAGGCTCTAGATCAAATGTTAATATCTAAGTCACATATGTGGCTCAGATCTCTAGGGACTTACAGGTTAAAATTAACCTAGTCTGAAGGAGAACTCATTCCAAGGGAAAGAACAGCGCTGCTTGAGTCACATCATGACCTGGGCACATGTTTAAGGGTTGAACCTAAGTTACTTGGGAAGGAGAATTTCTTATCCCATGGGAATAAAATCTTTCGCAATCCAAATGCTATAATTAAGCGACATTTATAACTAAAGGAAGATTAAGGAAGAGAGAATTACCATCTCATTGAGATGGACAAATAAAGATACAAGGCTATTGTATTAAGCCACCATGAGTGACTCAATTAGGAAGGGTTCCTAAAAATTCTAATCCCAAAATTAGAATTCAAGTGCTCGACAAAGGGAGGTTAAATTTTTAAAGAACAAATATTCTTTGACTTAGAAAGAATTCTATAACTAAAGCTAGTTGATATCCCATCACTAGACCAAGTATAATGAGATAGGCCTTACTAAAATCTATACTTGTGAGTTTACAAACATAGGTTAGAACAATCTAGCCATGAAGTAAGCTCACACTAGGAAGGGTAGGGACACACCAATTATAAGGTCAATCCAAGCCAAGGCTCCTATTATTGGCAAGGTAATCAACCTTATTAGGGGAATAATGCAAAGTTAGAGAGAGTAACTACTACTGTGAATAATCAACTTCAAAGGGGAGAAATGTCCAATACATCGAGTCATAACATATGATTCAATGTCAAAAGTACGAGAGGATTTATAATGAATCAAGATGATGGGTTTCTCATCCAATTAGAATGATGTAATGGAATGTAATTTATAAGGCTACCATCAAGTCATAAACTATGACTTGATCAATTATGGTTCTATGGTGATGACTTTCCATTTCAACATTACTTACTCCAACAAAATAGGGTGTTGGAGATCTAATGAAATGCTAAGCCAGCATCTTCAAGTCATGATTATGACTTGCCTAATAATATACTTGAAAGTTTAGTTAACTAAAAGAGTGACAGGTCATTTACCCAATTGGGTAGGTCATAACTCAGAAGAGGAACTATTGTTATAAGTCACAAAAGTATGACTTAGAATTCAAGGTTTGACTACTTAAGCTAGGAAGCTATAATTGTTACATCCACAATGTGGCATCCTAAAACAGGATAAGCAATTTAAAGAATGACTATGAATAAGAGTTACTAAGAGAATGATGATAAAACTTAAATGCTGAAAATAATTATGTGGTCGAACAGGTGTACATGAAACAACATCGTTGCCTACGGCTACACCTAGTGGTGCAAGGGTTTAGGCTCTTACATGCCCATTGCTGTCTCTCTATTTTTATGAAGGCCTAGTCGAGAGAGGTCTAGTTGATTGGGCCACCTTCCTCTTTTGACTTGATACTGTAGTCTAAGGGTGCTTGGAATGGTTAATGCAAGTACCATCAATGGTCTTATTGTATGTGCAATGTTGGAAGTAGTGACCATGTCGGCCAGAAGTAAATCAGCATCTGTAATAGCCCTAGTGTTGTTATCCATCTATTAGTGACCCAATTGACTCTAATCCTTTTTCATTAGTCTTATAACAGTATTAGGAGCCTCCATTTCAATTTTTGTGCGATTTGGAGATCGTTTGGCAATTTTGAATATTTCCTAGTTTTCTGATAATTCTGAAAATGCCTAATTTATTTAGACTTCAGAATCAAAAACGGAGTCCGCCATTTGACTCACCACACCCAAATTAGCTAGGGGTGGTATTTTGGAAGTGTTTGGAAGTCATCGACCTGAATATTTAATAATATTTAAATACTCATCAAATTGAGATAATTAAATTGACCTCCGATCAAAAATCCGATTACATTTTTGAGTTCCCCACACCTAAATTAAGTAAGGGTGAATTTTTGGGATTTTTTAGAGTGCGTTTGGTTATTTTATTTTGAGTAATAAAATGTGTTTAATTTAAAATTTAAATAAAGTATTTAAACTTACTGATATAAATATTAATTAAAATATTAAAAATCAGATTTTTTTTAAGCCGCGCTGATCCTGTGCGTGAGGTCAATGCATGGGACACCGATCTGACTCGATCTTATCTGTCGAATGTTTTAAAGGTTTAATCAAGTGGTTAGGATTAAATCAAGATTATTGCATGAGGTCTGGTCGTTCGATCTGTAGATCGAACGGATGGCCAGATCTTTTTCCTCTGTGCATCTTCCACCTTCAGCTGCAGATCGTACCCTGTTGAGCGAGTGGAGGGGTACGACGATCCATCTAGAGCATTTAACTCCTAATCTTCCTCCCCCATTCATTTGTTTTGCTCATTTGAGAAGCTAGGGTGAAGTAAGAAGCTCGGAGGTGGTCTGGTAGCTGATTTGGAAGCTCTGCGAACACTGCCATTCCTAACCATCGCATCCTACTAGGTACTCGTCCAATCTTTCATTAATTGATGTTAATACCCTTTTTAATAATCAGCATTAGTAAAATTTTGCTAAAGGGTTAGTCGATTGAGCTCTGATGAGCTCGATTCGACCCTAAACCAATTTAGAGTTTTCTTAAAATTTTTGAGTTTTCTTTTTATACCATAAATCTTAATCAAGGGCATCACTGCCTCCATTTTGAGTCCTTTGGCTCAGACTTAAACATACTGGTAATGAATAGAACTTCCTTCCAGTGTGCAGATCAGACATAGAAACTCTAGGATTCGCCTTATCCATCTAACCCTAATCCCCGGCTCCGTTGTTTTTCTTTCGAAGAAGAAACGGACAAAACTGCTTCTTTGATGGTTCAGCTTTCTCTTCTAAACCGGTGCGGTCCGACCGTGGGGCTGACTCTTCGAGTCGGGGGACCCGCAATGATACGCTGATCCAGTGAATGGATGCCGCGTGTCCGAGCACCATGCATTTCAGTGCGGCCGTCAGCCGTCGGAACCGGGATTCTGTGCCCTAGATTTTTGTGTATATCATTTAATATTTCTTAATTTTTGTGTTACTGACACTAATAATTAAATGATTAAGCAGTGATTGATTTGCATTTAATTAATGTTAATTAATACATAATTTTATTTCAAATATAACTTTAAAAATACAAATCTAAATAATACAAAATTATATATCATTTTGATCACAAAAATATGTAGATTAATAATATGCAATTTAATTTTTATTTTGACAAATATTTTAATTAGTCAATATTTAAGATTAATTAATTAATTACAATTTATCTTCATCATTTCATGTGATCTAACTTGATCATTTAATGTCCAAATTAAATGATCAAATAGTCTATTTCACTCACAAAAATGTGAGAAACGATAATATGAAATCAAAGTTAATATCTAAAACCTAATTTTCATAATCACTTTTTAACCTTAATTAGGAGTCACAAAAATCCTAATTTTCCAAGGTTGTCCAAAATTGACATACTTAGTGTCCTTTTTATCCTTATAATATAAGGATTTCGATAATATATAAATTATTTGCATTGGGCAACAATTAGTGAATTTAGCTTATTGGCTCCTAATTAAGTGTTATTGTGATGAATTCTTTTTCCCAGATAGCATGTTTTAGGTTTTATAAAATCTAAGGATAGCTAACATGTCACATTTATTTTTCCCCATGTCAAAAATAGATTACTTAGGTTTGAGCTTAGTTCTCATTTTCTAGCTATATGATACAATTTCCAAGTGCTTGATTCACTTCAACCCTAAGGTAGAAACCCTAGGATTGATTTAAACATGAATTGTTATTGATCCGTAGAACTATCTTTCATATTTATTAAGTGTAGTTAGCCTTAATGTCTTAGTAATTATAAACTAATGAATCAACTAGGACCAGACTTTAGTGACTAGAATAGAACCTAGTTTAATCACCCTAATCCCTAAAGTCTTCATTTGATTTCTTTAAGGACTAGTAAAAGAAATCCCAATTTACTTAGAGTTGTTTAAGAATCCTATTGGATTCCTTAAACTTTAACTATTTGGATACTTAGAACTTATAGTTCTTAAATCTCACCTTTTATTTTACTTTAAGCCTTTCATTTTATTTTAGTTTAACTAGATTAGTACTTGACCGATTTGATCCTTCAAACTTTAACTTGGCTAGACTAGTATTTGAAGTAGATAGAACCCTCAAGTTACAATCTAGCTAGTGAGTTTTAGTGCATTAAATCTTAACTTTTAATTTTCTTACATGGTTAATTTCATAACTTTAATCCTTTCCTACTAGTCACCTAAGCCATGATTAGCTAAACTATTTGAATCTTACAGCTTAGGACTAGATTTAAATTAGCATTTATTTGCATTGATTATATTTATAAATTATTTTGTCATATCATAATAAATAAAATGAAACCATTATTTTCAAAACTCCAATTATTACTATTAATTATAATTAACTTAAGATCAATATCTCAAAGTTAATTGGGAGCTCAATGAGCTCTAATCATTAAGTAGATTATTAAAATTAGTTAACTTTGGATATCACTTAATTGCAATTATAAAATTTTTCCTTGAATGCTTACTTAGCTTTGAGTCTTTTTCATATGAATCATTCATATAAGACTTTGTGCATCAATAAAACTTTCACATTTAAAACAATAGGGGTGGCTATTTGAAGTAGCCAAGGCTAGCCTAAATTAGAGAAATAAGGATTGACATATTCTCCAAGGGTGAATATTTGAGTGAAAGTTATATTTGAAACCCTATATTCCAATACCGGTTAGGCAGACATGCTTAACTCCTCTCTTCATTCTATAAGTCCTTGCGGAATGAGACCTTTCTAAAAGACCTCAATTAAATAAGATGTGAGATCTTCTACAATCTCATTGATTGTGAAAACTCATCATAGCTTTCTAACTGTGTTTCCTATATAGTCCTAGGCTATGTTTGTCTTAGACTACGAGTCTAAGAAACCTTCCCTAATATGTCAGCATTACACTCTCTATCTTCAATATTGTGTTTTGCTTACTTATAAATTCATTTAGAATATAGTATATATTGCTTAATTTCAATTAATGTTTTACTATCTCTTTTACTTACTCAGCGTAAGTTCATTGAATATATACATGCTTTATTTCATTTTCATTTACTTTCATATGCACTTTAGTTTCTTTCTAACCTATTTAAGATGCTTTTACCTTTGTTTCCATTGTAGGATAGGATATATATTTAAGTGAGTATTCTAACTCACTTTACATTTTCTTACTAACTTTTCTGCACTTAAATCCTTACTTTTTTGCACCTTATGCAAATTTTGTAACTAGTAGTGATATCTAATTAAATTAATATAATATTTAGCCTACTCTTAAAATATGCTTAGATTGTTTAGTCTAACCAAATTTTATCTTTCTTGGCTTTGCCCTATCATGTTTAAATGCCAAAATGTGATGGATCAGGTGCATTTGGAGGCTAGTGGAGCTGGACCAAGTGCTTAGCTTAAATTGCTTCCTCTTATAATCTAATAGAATTATAACTTATTATCTTTTCACATGTGAACTTTTCTTTCTTTTAATTTACTAATAGTTTGTAATAATTAAAGCCATTTGTTTCATATTTACTATGCTTGTGCTGGAGTTTAATTAAATACTTAAATGCTTGGGATGAGATGAATGGATCAATGAATATAATTGAATGTTAATTAAATTATTTGTTGCATAATAATCTTGCATATTTACTTTGCATATTAAACTGGAGTTTAGTTGTATATTTGCTTGTATGTTAAATTGGAACTACTAGCATGTTAGATTTCATATAGAATTATAAAGTAGTTACATATTTAAGTTGAGATATATACTTAATCTTCTTGAATAAAATAAGTCATGTGAATTATGTAAGCCTTATGATATATAATTGTTACACATGTGATTTTCTCCCTTTAAACTTTTAGAATTGTAAATAAGCAATCCTATGTAATGGATTGTCTTTATTTTAGAATTGGAAATGAGCGATCCTTTGTAATGGATTGACTCTATTTTAGAACTCGAAATAAGCAATCCCATATAATGGATTGACTTTACTTTAGAAATGGAGATGAGCAATCCTATGTAATTGATTGACTCTATACTAGAACTGGAACTAAACAATTCTATGTAATGGATTGATTACATATTAGTTTTATATTGTCTTTCTTTTAATTATAACTTCCATTGGAATGGAAGTCTATTATATCTACCTTGCAGGTGTTGCTTTAGCCTATTATAAAGGAAACTCTATCAAAAATGTTAAGAATTTAAGGACTTAGAATTTTTAATTAAAAATTATACTCATATTCTATATGTTAAATATATAGAAATTTCATTCTTAGAAATGCAAGTACTTATAATCATATATGTCAAATGTTCATAAATTACACTCTCATGTATCCTTATATATTTCACATGTTAAATACTTAGAATCTTCATATATAGACTTGCAAGAATTCACATCAATAGTTTTAATTTACATATCCTACATGTATCGCATGATTAATTTTATTTCATTCTCATATGTATTTCATACAATGTTTTATTATAATCCCTTTCATCTTAACTTAAGACCCTCATCTAAATCATTGGCCAAACACAGTATCTAATGATTTGGATTAATTTCCTTCTAATCTAGTATTAGATATTATGATGATGTATCAATATTGAGTTAAGTGATTCTCAATATTGGGGTCATCACAGTTAGTATCAGAGCCAAGTTGAGAACTTTAAGTTAAGATATAAACATTCATTCATCCAAAGCAAACAATACAGTATAGTAAATACAAGTGAATGACATCTTAGGATAGTAAACACACTTCAAATTTAACAAATAAATTAAATTCTTCTTTAAGATTTTATTCAAACTTACAGATGGCATACTATGAGTCTGAGCTGAGATACTTCATTAAATAATTCTTCCATTATTAGGATTATGATAAATGGTATGGCTTGACCTTTGGTTGTGTATACCAAGGAGTACCTCCAGCCGATAGAAATGTGTTGAATAAAATATTAAAAGTATTGTATCTTTAGAGGCGATAATTTTCTTAGATTGGCAAGAGAATGGCTCCATCACGATACTTTAGTATTTGATTCCATTGAATGTCCAAATCATATGTGTCTGCTAATGTCAGAATAGTTCTTTGTTATCTATGCCATGAATTGGTGGAATCATACTTATGATATGCTTGTTCATGGGTACAACCATTTACACCGTGCTCCTTCCTATGAATATTTTAGATTTGTGTTTTATAATAATTTTCATCAAGTATAGTGTTATTTCTTTTTCCACTACTTCCTTATTCCTTAATGGTTTAATGTATATAGTTTGTTTCCACTTATGCTTTTCTTTCTTCCTTTTAATTCATATATCTTCAACGTCTTCCAACTTAAGGAGAATTTTCTTTTCCAAAATTTTCAAGCTTCTGATTAATCTTTCTTTTTCCTTCTATTAGTATGAATCCTGATCCTAATGATCCAACTCCTCCAGTAGTGAAAGAACCCACTGCTTCTACCATATCTCAAACTGATCAAATGCAAAATCTTCTTGATTTTATGCGAGTGATGATTGAATCACAAACTCATGCTACCAAGCGTATGGCATCTTTTTGTACCCCTTTCACGACCTTCTCTTACCCTACCTCGACTATTTCCAACTTCTCCCCAAACTTCTTTCCCAAATCCAAATCAATTAGACAGGAAAAACCTAGTTCAATGTGTAACAGACAGCACCCCTACAAAATGTGTTACCACACCGGTGGTCGGTGTTACACCTGCGGCAGAACCAATCACAGAAATTGGGACTGCGGGGCCAATTAAACTGTGGATAAGATCAGAATCAATCGTTAATATCTTGTTTAGAATCATACTCTTTTAAACTCCCAAGCACCTCCTCTTGCCTTAATGTCTCCATCTGCTAGAGGAAATACACATTTTTAGAAAGGTGTACCTCCGTCTTCCTCTCAGCATGGTTGACCCAGCAAAAGGAATAAAGGCAAAGTTGTTTCCCAATCTCTTGTGATACCTGGAGATTTCGTCTCATCTTCTTCCAAAGCACAAGAGGATAAGAGTGTTATTTCTAGTATGTTATGCGTTTAATTATTCCAATTCCTGTTTTTCATTTTCTTCTGCATTTTATTTTCAACTTCTCTGCTTTAATTTCCATTAATTATAATTAGAGTTTATTTCCCCGTTATAGGAACTCTAGTTATTAATAATCGATCTTGTGTCACACTCTTCGACATGGGTGTTGATTATTCCTTTATGTCCGAGAGTTGTGTTTCTTCCCTTAACCTTCAACTTTTCAACCTAGTCAATTCGTAAACCGTTCAAGTTCCATATAGTGCGGAACTGTGTGCTAGTAGAATTTTGCCTAGCAAATCTTCCAATTCTTAACCAATTCCTGTGATCCAAACTTATCTTTATGTCGATTACAAACTTCAATATAATTTTAAGAATGGATTATAGAGTAGAATTCATTCGAGTCAAGGTGTTAAGTGAATCCTAATCAATGAATTCTAAGTGAGGATGCAATTAAGTTTTTCCTCCTAAATTGGTGAGGATTTAGGAAGCTAGACTTAGTCATTACCTCTAAAGTTTAAGAGACTCAATTTAGAATCATCTTGTATCATGTCGCTTTATCAATTTCTCAAAATTGCTGGAAGGTGCAAGATTAATAGAATACCATTAGGAGAAGTAGAGACTGAGGAAGAAACCTTATATTCCTTAGAGGATTTTGAAGTATCCAAGGAGGATAGAATCCAATCACCTCAAACTCTTATAGTGACTTAATCATCGCAGCTTTAGCTGTAGATCAATCACCATCCCTTAGTCTGAAATCCATTTCCTATTAAATCTCTAACTCCAACTCATGCAATCATGCCTTCTCCTGTGGCAAAATCATTTCCTTTTCTGAGGTATGATCTAAATAGAAGTGCAATCAATCTTCTTGCTACTCTGTCAAGGGTGCATGCTCTTGTTTCTGTTGTCATCATTGATGGCATGATGCTGCATCAAACTTGATTTTAAATTTAATTTCTAAGGTTTTTAGTCATTCCTATCTTAACTTTTTGCAATTCCATTCTTCATTGTGGAGCATTAGGAATTAAGTTAACTTCTTAATTTAGGATTTGAGTAGTGCCTTATTCTTACGCTGCTTAGATAGAAATCTTATTTCTTTTCTTCTTAATTAGAATAGTAAGGAGGTTGCCTTAGCATCTGAATAGATCTTAGTAAGAAGTAAGATGAGTTAGTTTAATTCTCTATTTAGATAGGATAATAGGAAGATGCCATAGTATTTAAGTAGATCTTATTTGCAATTTGATAGCTAGTTTCCTAAATTCCTACCTAAATTGATAGTTAGAACTTTAGTTTTTAAGTGATTAGAAATCCTGACCTTTATGTGTTTAGAATTGTAAGTTAAGAAACTTGAATGCCATATTTGGGGTTTGATCTCTTGACTATTAATCTTGATAGATTATATCAATGTTTGGTCCTAGAGAAAATAAGATGATTGATTTAAACCATTTAACTTAATTAGGCGACATTGATTTAATGAAGTTAGAACTTGATGAGTTCTAATGCTTTGAGTTTAATAGAACCATTTAGCTGAGTTTACTCTGATGGTAGGATCTTATGGATCCTACAATTTTGTACTCCCAGTATAGTTTAGAATGATAATTTCACCAACAAAAGAAAAGTGAACGATAAGTATAGAATCTGTAAATTGGGCTGCGAACGAGTCTACAAAAATTACACTTGTGTCTATTCCTTTAATATTATTGGGTGGAAGTAGGTTATTTTAGCTTTTGTGGAAGTCCTTCTGGTGGTCGAGCACTAAAAGAGGTATTGCTATCTTTATCTCTAAGTGCCTACCCTATAGTTGGTGGAGGCTGTGCATCAAAAGCCTAGTAGACTTCTTAAGTTATTAAAAATCTCTTTCTTAGAAGTAGTCTTTCATCTCCATGGTTAATTATAATCTTGCCAAAGAGTTAACCAAGGAGGTGTTGTGATTTTGGTGTTCACCAATAGATTCACTAAGCCATTTCTTTTCTTTTCAATTTTTAATCTGACTCAGTAGAAAGGTTAGTCAAGCTCCATTCTTTAATGATCATTTATCTGCTCAAGACACCGAATTGAAATCTTTAAGACAAAGACGGCATACTTTCATCTGGATTTTGATTGACTTTTCAGCAAGACCTGGGGACCATCTTAGATATGAGTACTATGGTACATCCCTAGACTGATGGTCACATTGAATGAATAAATCAAATTCTGAATGTTCTCTTGCATCTCTATGTTATAGACTTTGGTAGATCTTGGGAAGATCATTAAGTGTTGGTTGAGTTTGCCTACATTAATAGTTATCAGTTCAGTATTGGTATGACTTCTTCTGAAACTTTTTTGAAAGGAGATGTAAAACTTCAATTACTTGGACTGAAGTAGGAGACTCTTAACTTTTTGATTCTATGTTATTAAAAGAGACCCCTAAGAAGTCCTTCTAATCAAGCGTAGTTAGTTGGCAGCATATGATGGATCAAGAATCTGTAAGGTGCTTGCCACTAACTCTTAAAGTTTCTAATCAAATAATTTAGTTCTTTCATTTTCATTACCATTTCCTTAAACTTCCTTTTTGCATTTTCAGATTTTCTTTGTTTTTATTTGTTGTGTGTCATGAGTGACACTCTTTTTAAAGAGGGGAGTCTGTAACAACCCTAGTATTGTTAACATCAATTAGTGACCCAATTGACTCTAATCATTTTCCATTAGTCTTATAATAGTATTAGGAGCCTCCATTTCAATTTTCATGCGATTTGGAGATCGTTTGACAAACTCTAACATTTCCTAGTTTTTTGATAATTCTGAGAATGCTTAATTTATTTAGACCTCAGAATCAAAAATGAAGTCTGTCATTGGACTCACCAGACCCAAATTAGCTAGTGGTGATATTTTGGAAGTGTTTGGAAGTCGTCGAATATTTCCTGAATATTTACTAATATTTAAATACTCATAAAATTGAGATAATTAAATTGACCTCCGATCAAAAATACGATTACATTTTTGAGTTCCACACACCTCAATTAAGTAAGGGTAAATTTTTGGGATTTTTTTGAGTGCGTTTGGTTATTTTATTTTGAGTAATAAAATATGTTTAATTTAATATTTAAATAAAGTATTTAAACTTATTGATATAAATATTAATTAAAATATTAAAAATTAGATTTTCTTTAAGCCGCACCGATCCCGTGCGTGAGGTCAGCGCACAGGACAGCGGTCCGACTCGATTTTATCCGTCGAATGTTTTTAAGGTTTAATCTAGTGGTTAGGATTAAATCAAGATTATTGCATGAGATCTGGCCATTCGATCTGGAGATCGAATGGACGGCCAGATAATTTTCCTCTGTGCATTTTCCACCTTCAGCTACAGATCGTACCCTGCCGAGCAAGGGAGGGGTACAACGATCCATCTTGAGCATTTAACTCCTAATCTCCTCCTCCATTCATTTGTTTTGCTCATTTGAGAAGTTGGGGTTAAGTAAGAAGCTCGGAGGTGGTCTGGTAGCCGATTTGGAAGCTCTACGAACACTCCCATTCCTAACCATTGCATCCTACCAGGTACTCGCCCAATATTGCATTAATTTATGTTAATACCCTTCTTAATAATCAATATTAGTAAAATTTTGCTAAAGGGTTAGTCGATCAAGCACTGACGAGCTCGATTCGACCCTAAACCAATTTAGGGTTTTCTTAAAATTTCGAGTTTTCTTGTTAAACCGTAGATCTTAATCTAGGGTATCACTTTACCTCCATTTTTAGTCAGCACTCACCATTGGCTCAGAGTTAAACATAGTCGTAATGAATAGAACTTCCTTCCAGTGTGCGGATTAGACCTAGAAACTCTAGGATTTGCCTTATCTATCTATCCCTAATCCCTAGCTCCGTTGTTTTTCATTCGAAGAAGAAACAGACAAAATTGCTTCTTTGATGGTTCAGCTTTCTCTTCTAAACTGGTGCGGTCCGACCATGGGGCTGACTCTTCGAGACAGGGGACCCGCGGTGATACGCGGATCCAGTGAATGGATGTCGCGTGTCCGAGCAGCATGCATTTCAGTGCCGCCGTCAGCCATCGAAACCGGGAATCCGTGCCCTACCTTTCTGTGTATATTATTTAATAATTTCTTGATTTCTGTGTTGCTGACTCTAATAATTAAATGATTAAAGAGTGATTGATTTGCATTTAATTAATGCTAATTAATACATAATTTTATTTCAAAGATAACTTTAAAAATACAAATCCAAATAATACAAAATTATATGCCATTTTGATCACAAAAATGTATAGATTAATAATATGCAATTTAATTTCTATTTTGACAAATATTTTAATTAGTCAATATTTAAGATTAATTAATTAATTACAATTTAACTTCATCATTTCATGTGACCTAATTTGATCATTTAATGTCCAAATTAAATGATCAAATAGACCATTTCACTCACAAAAATGTGAGGAACGATAATATGAAATTAAATTAAATATTTAAAACCTAATTTTTATAATCACTTTTTAACCCTAATTAGGAGTCACAAAAACCCTAATTTTTTAAGGTTGTCCAAAATTGACATACTTAGTGTCCTTTTTCTCTTTATGATATAAGGATTTCAATAATATGTAAATTATTTTCATTGGGCAATAATTAGTGATTTTAGGTTATTAACTCCTAATTAAGTGTTATTGTGATGAATTCTATTTTTCCTAGATAGCATGTTTTAGGTTTTATAAACATAAGGATAGTTAATATGTCACATTTATTATTCCCCATGTCAAAAAAAGATTACTTAGGTTTAAGCTTAGTTCTCATTTTCTAGTTATATGAATCAATTGCCAAGTGCTTGATTCACTTTTCAACCCTAAGGTAGAAACCCTCGGATTGATTTAAACATGAATTGTAGTTGATCCGTAGAACTATCTTTCACATTTATTAAGTGTAATTAGCCTTAATGCCTTAGTAATTATAGACTAATGAATCAACTAGGACTAGCCTTTAGTGACTAGATTAAAACCTTGTTTATTCACCCTAATCCCTAAATTCTTTATTTGATTTCTTTAAGGACTAGTAATAAAAATCCCAATTTACTTAGAGTAGTTTAGGAATCCTTTTGGATTCCTTAAACTTTAACTATTTGGATACGTAGAACTTATAGTTCTTAAATCTCATCTTTTATTTTACTTTGAACCTTTCATTTTATTTTAGTTTAACTAGATTAGTACTTGTCCAATTTGTTCCTTCAAACTTTAGCTTGGCTAGACTAGTATTTGAAGTAGATAGAACCCTCAAGTTACGATCTTGCTAGTGAGTTTTAGTGAATGAAATATTAACCTCTAATTTTCTTACATAGTTAATTTCATAACCTTAATCCTTTCCTACTAGTCACCTAAGCCATGATTAGTTAAACTATGTGAATCTTATAGCTTAGGACTAGATTAAAACTAGCTTCTATTTGCATTGATTATATTTATAAATTATTTTGCCATATCATAATAAATGAAATGAAACCATTATTTTCAAAACTTCAATTATTACTATTATTATAATTAACTTGAGATCAATATCTCAAAGTTAATTGGGAGCTCAATTAGCTCCAATCATTAAGTAGATCATTAAAATTAGTTAACTTTAGATATCACTTAGTTGCAATTTTTAATTTTTTTCTTGAATGCTTGCTTAGCTCTGAGCCTTGTTCATTTGGATCATTCATCTAAGACTTTTTGCATAAATACAACTTTCACATTTATAAGAATAGGGGTTGCTAATTGAAGTAGCCAAGGGTAGGCTAAATTGGAGAAATGAGGATCCTCATATTCTCAGAGGATGAATATTTGAGTGTAAGTTACATTTGAAACTCCATTTTCCAATACCAATTAGGCAAATGTACTTAACTCCTCTCTTCATTCTGTAAGTCCCTAGAGAATGAAACCTTTCTAAAAATAACTTCAATTAAATAAGATGTGAGATCCCCTACAGTCTCATTGATTGTGATGACTCATCATTGCTTTTTAGCTATTTTTCCTACATAGTCCTAGGCTATGTTTGTCTTAGACTATGAGTCTAAGATACCTTCCCTACTATGTAAGCTTTACACTCTCTATCTTCAGTATTGTGTTTTGCTTACTTATAAATTCATTTAGAATATAGTATATATTGCTTAATTTTAATTAATGCTTTACGGTCTCTTTTACTTACTCAGCATAAGTTCATTCAACATATACATGTTTTATTACATTTTCATTTACTTTCATAAGCACTTTAGTTTCTTTCTAACTTATTTAGGATGCTCTTACACTTATTTCCAATGCAAGCTAGGATGTATATTTAAGTGAGTATTCTAACTCACTTTGCATTTTCTTACTTACTTTTTTCGCGCTTAAATGCTTACTTTCTTGCACCTTACTTATGCAAATTTTGTAACTAGTAGTGATATCCAATTGAATTCTTATAAGGTTTAGTCTACTCTTAAAATGTGCTTAGACTATTTAGTCTAACCAAATTTTCTCTTTCTATGCTTTGCCTTATCATATTTAAATTCCAAAATGTGATAGATTAGGTGCATTTGGAGGCTAGTGGAGCTGGACCAAGTGCTTAGCTTAGATTGCTTCTGCTAATAATATAATAGAATTATAACTTATTATCTTTTTGCATGTGAACTTTTCTTTCTTTTAATTTACTAATAGTTTGTAATAATTAAAGCCATTTATTTCATATTTAGTATGCTTGTGTTAGAGTTTAATTAAATACTTAAATGCTTGGAATGAGATGAATGGATGAATGAATATAATTTAATGTTAATTAAATTATTAGTTGCATAATAATCTTACATATTTACTTTGCATATTAAACTGGAGTTTAGTTGTACATTTTCTTATATGTTAAATTGGAACTACTAGTATGTTAGATTTCATATAGAATTAGAAAGTAGTTACATATCTAAGTTGAGATAAATTCTTAATCTTCTTGTATGTAATAAGTCATGTGAATTATGTAAGCTTTAGGGAAGATAATTGTTACACATGTGATTTTCTCCCATTAAGCTCTTAGAATTATAAATAAGCAATCCCATGTAACAAATTATCTTTACTTTAGTTGGAAATGAGCAATCCTATGTAATGGATTGACTCTATTTTAAAACTTGAAACAAGCAATCCCATGTAACGGATTGACTTTACTTTAGAATTAGAAATGAGCAATCCTATATAATGGATTGACTCTGTACTAGAACTAGAACTAAACAATCATATATAGTGGATTGATTACACGTTAGTTTTATATTGTCTTTCTTTCAATTATAACTTTCATTGGAATGGAAGTCTTGTATGTCTACCTAGCAGGTGTTTCTTTAGCCAAATATAAAGGAAACTCTGTCGAAATTTTTAAGAATTTAAGGACTTAGAATTTTTAATTAAAAATTGCAGACTCATATTCTATATGTTAAATATATAGAAATTTCATACTAAGAAATGCAAGTACTTATAATCATATGTGTCAAATGTTCTTAAATTACACTCTCATGTATCCTTATATGTTTCACATGTTAAATACTTAGAATCTTCATATCTAGACTTGAAAGAATTCTCATCAATAGTTTTAATTTACATATCCTACATATATCGCATGATTAATTTTATTTCATTCTCATATGCATTGCATACAATATTTCATTATAATCCCTTTCATCTTAACTTAAGACCCTCATCTAAATCCTTGGCCAAACACAGTATCTAATGATTTGGATTAGTTTTCTTCTAATCTAGTATTAGATATTATGGTGACATATCAATGTTGAGTTAAGTGATTCTCAATATTGGGGTCGTCACAGCATCTCATGCCATGGTGGCACCTTCCATTAGGATGAGGCTTTGTACAACCATCATATGGATCATTAAGTGGGGCTACAGATGACAAAGGAGGGTTGTGATTGTCGAGTGCGATCATTACTCTCTCCATTCCCTTGAATAACTTGGTCTGAGTGTTGACCAAGACCCTTATTGCCTCCAACAGTGTGGTGGTCTCAGTTGAGGAACTATTCAAGGCCGCAGAAAAGGGGGGTGATCCAGTATTCATAGTTTAATCTAATTTGTAGAAGTGATAATGTGTTTGAATAAAATAAGATTAATTTCAAATTTTTGATCATAAAGTGATTGGCGTAAGAGGTACAGTGGGTAGCGATCTGTTATGAGACAAAAGTTAGTGTATGTGTTATTACAAAGTTCTCTTCTTCGTAATGCATCTTATTGAGTTCCTTTCTCGACTTGTGGAAGAGAAGGTATTAGTGAAGTAAAAATCATGAACACTAGTGAAGGGTTTTGGTGACTTAATACAATGGATAGTCTTCCAGTTTAATGTTTTTACTTTAGATCACTATCTACTAAGGCTCTTAACAACTTCACCCAGAGTGTTAATATGTTCAGAGAAACTATGGAAAGCAAGGGGAGTGGAAGATGAACGTCCAGGATGCACTCCCAATTACCTTAAGGACAATGTATATTTTATACTTCTAAGGGTAATATCCTTAGCCTTAGTGATTATTAAAGGTAAGTTGTGTTGTTATTATCCTTAGGGATACAAAATTTAGAAAGTGGAAGGTAATTACTTAAGAGTGATTTAAGACCTAATTGCTGGTTTAAAATCCTATAGGGATTCATATATTTTAATACGGAAGTTAAGTCCTAACATTTCAAGTTCTTGATCTTATAAATCTCATGAAGGTTTAATTTAAATTAGTTAGCTACATATTATACTAAAGTTTGTTCCTACTCAAGTTCTATTACTTATGATTGCATTTTCCTTTCTATACTCTTATTATTCTGAGCTTAAGATTATGGTGCTCTGGATATAACTCTAGTATTCAGTTAGTGGCTAATTGGCAGAAGAACAATCCATTATGTAGAGTAGAATGCAAATTCTAATCTGGCAGCTTGTGAAATTCTGTGATACCAACTGTGGTGCCCCACCCCCTGACCTGCAGGATCAGACTTAAGAGGTGGTGTGCCACTCTGGCAAATCCCTCACTTATTATTAGATTAGGTAGGATTCACAATCCACTAATAAGGGAAGAATGTGCACAGAATGAATATAAGAATCAGTTACTAAATTTGACATACATACAGAGTCTGGAAGCAAAATGAAATAAGTATTACATCCTTTCACCATACATCAAGTAAGAAATAGTACTATAGCTCAGCAAATAATAAAGTACAGAAAAGTAATCACAGTCATAGTACTTATATTATTATAACATTTAAATGAATAGTTTAAAAGACTGAAATAAAATCTCTCATTCTCACAAAAGGCTAAAAAGGAACTAGACAATGTCTAGCTCTCCTGGCTGGTGCTCCTCCTCTATGAATGACTCTTCTTCCTCAGCACCTAGCTCCTCATATTTATCTGAATATGACATTATTAGTTTCATAATATTGGGCCCCAGCTAATAAAAGAAAATCTTATTAGATAATTATCTAAGTACATTTTAGGTTGAATATTTTAAATCAATTATTAATGTCACCATTTTATACTTAAACACAACACAAGTGAACTAAGAGCATAGGAGCAGTAAGAGTACAAGGAACAAGATAAGTTATAAATATAGTATTTATAACTAAACAGAAAGTGAGGCAAAAAGCACACCTCAAGCAACTAAACAAGTAATGGGCATATACATATATATATATATATATATATATATATATATATATATTGCAGTAAGTAAAAGTACTAAAAGTAAGGCCTAATCCTATACATGCTAATGATCATATGACATATGCTAATTGAAGACAAAAATTTGAAAATGGTACATATTGTAAGCAGTAAAGTCTAGCATCCTATAAATACATATAAGTGAGCAGGTAAGTAAAGAAACACAGCTGACTGAAACATGCATCAATAATATAGTACATAGTAAGCTAAAACTAAAACATGTATGTAAGGACTGCCATATCAGAAAATTGGCCAATTGGGCCCAGACAAAAATTCATATAGCCTTTCTGGGCTATGGTAGACAGAACAGTAGAGCAAAACTAAGGAGGCAGTAATTATAAATGTAGAATATTCTCATTTTATGCACAAAGTTTTTTTATATGATATGTTCAAGAAATTAAGCACAAAATACAAGGAAATGCATAGCACAAATAAATTAAGTAAGCAAGAGACTCTTCTATACATGGTGACACTATTGTTGTCTAATTAAACCATTGTAACTATTCTAAGTTACACAAGTTCAAGATCTCCAATTCCTACTATTGAGTGTAACTTAGAAGCACGGCCTTATAAGTTAAAAGGATTAGAACTGTTCAGGTTCTAATATAATTCAATCATGTACAACTTCAAGTTTAAATCAATAAATCATAACATCTTAATTTGATGAATTTAGACGTTTTACCTAAGATTTGATCAAGATCTACTAACTATAGATTATGGATTAAATGTCACAAAATTGAGGCTTAATCACATAATCCAAAAAGGATAAGACATAAGATTTAGGTTTCAGTTTAAAAATGATCTATTTATTAAGGTAAATCCTATTAAGCAAATCAAACTTAATAGGATGAATCTCCTATTCTGAATCTAGGGTTAAAAGATAAAATAATCAAAATAATTTGTAAAATCTAAAAACTAATAAAACCAAAGATATATTTATTGAATAACTCACTTATCTAATGAATGAAATCTAACCTATGAGCTAGTCCTAATATGAGGTGTAAAGTCCTAAGAAAAGACTTAAGGAAATTTAGGAAATTTAACTATCTTGACCTAATAATTATTTTTAACACATAGAATGATCCTATTGCAGTTCTAATATTATTTTTAGTGACTTAGAAGATATTTTACAGTTTAAAGATGCTTAACCTAAATTTTGGGCAAAATGACCATTTTTCCCCTACTTTAGGGTCCAAAAAGCTACTTTTTGAATTAGGATTTCAAATTAGAATTTCTTACTTCCAAATGATTCATTATTATCTAACATAAGGATAGACAGTAAGTATGCTCAATTTGGATTAGAAATGGGTCATATAGGTTCAAATTAAGGTTTTTGACCTAAGGGGTATTCTAGTAATTTACTCTTAATGGAATTTAAATTTTTATGCAATTTCTTGTTGGTTACTATTTAAGGATTTCATAGAGTCCAAGAATACTGTATTTTGAGCTTGTATGGCTGAGTTACGGCTATTTCAATTTCTAGGGGAATTTTGGTAATTTTGTAGGTCAATGGGAGACAAAAACTGAACTCCGTATGAAGTCCAATTTTAGAAAACTCAGTTTCTATAGCTTTCCTATAATATGCTGAGTGTATTGACAGGAAATAAACCTAATTTTGACTTTAAATGGTCAAGTTATGGCCTAACTAGGGTTATGGGTATTTTGTTCATTTCTTATTTTGTAGGCTTTAGATACTAAATATTATTTTGGTTTATTAATGACACTAAAATTATAAGCTAGTTAGCACTTTAAATTTTCAAATTTGGAGTTGAATTGACCAAGTTATGGGCAATTGAAGTCTAGGGGCATTTTGGTCATTTTTAAGGAAGGGTCCTAAATGTTACTTTTCAAGTTAAGCCCCAAATGGAAAAATTAATACTTTTATAGTGTTGGGGCTAATTTCCTGAGTATTTTAAGACCCATATTGCCTATGTTTGGACAACTATGTTAAAAGTTGTGAGGGTTCAAAGTTTGGGTTTTAGTGAGGGGATGTCCTAAAATGTCACTACGTTAAATACTCATCCTATAGGAAAATGAACAGTGCCATAATAATCCTCTAATTTTACTGATCAAAATGACATATAATTTCAATATATTTAGACTTCCAGATTAATAATTATGAGTGTTTAAGAATCCTATATTTAATTTAATTGATTTGTATTTAAACATACATCATATGTATAATTAATTCTCTAATGATTAATTTGACTCAGTGGCAGGACCCACCCAGACCACTGATATGAAGGTGGGCCCCATCATATGGGATGGCATTGTGTAGTGGGCAGAAGCGTGCCCTGACGAAGCGCGGGCCCCTCCATTTCCATTCGACTGTCGCGCGGGCTGAAAGCGACTCGGAAGTCGGGCTCGGGTCGACCCGACCCCAGCTTCTTCTTCCGTGAAATTGACCGCAGCAGAGGAGGCTAGGGCAGGAAAATCCAACGCCCTTCCGACGATGACGAGGGTCGACCCACACGGCATCGGATAGGCGTTGGCGAGGGCTAGCCATCTGAGGTTGGACCGGAACCCAAGATGACTCGAGGCGACTGCTAGGGCTAACTCTAGATAACCAGGTGCAAATAGCGTTGTCGCCCAGACCTTAAGTTAGAACAATCACGGTCGATTAATCTTGATCGGGACCGTTTGATTGCTAATAGTGCTCATGCAATAGATAAACAAACAAATATCTAGCAATATCGCAGTTGGGATTAGGAAGTTATGAGTACCTTAGACGAACAGCTGAAGGAGGGGGTGCGACGAATTCTCAGGTTCATAAGTCTCGACCGGTTCCAGCCATCAACATAACCAAGGTTGTGGTAGGCCTCTTAATGGATCGCACCGACGGACCCTTCGAGGAGGGTGGCACGCGGCGGTGAGGTAGCCACGTGTGCGGGCGGTAAGGCACGTGTGGCCATCACTTAGCTCCTACTTGGGAAGACGGTACAGAGCTATTGGATCAGATCCCATGATCCAAATGAACTGACTCTGAAATAGACGGCGTCAATAAGAGAAGGACGGCGTCGTTTGCTAGAAGTTAATTTATATTAATTAACTTATTTATTTTATTAATTTTTCTTAATTTAATAAATAATCACAATCCATAAAGTTTCCAATAAATCACTCGTAGCTAATTGAGGGGTGAGGAACACAATAGCAAAGTCAGATTTTGATTTTGACAAGTATTTAATTTTCCCATTTTCTGGGGTATTTAAATATTATTAAAATATTTGACGGATTTTTGACGACTTCTGATTGCCACCAAAACATCACCCCTAGCTAATTTGGGGGTAATGAGCGCAATGGCAAAGTCTGATTTTTGATCTAAGGTCAAAATAATTAGGTCAATTTCCAAGGTTCTAAGATTTCCCAAAATCAGGATTTGATCCATTTGACTCCTGATTTACCCTAGATCCTGGTGGTGAGCTCCTGATGACTTGTTTAGTGCACTAGGATCAAGATTAGGACTAAGATTAGTTCTAATTGATTGTGGTAACAACTTGGGTTGTTATATATGTAGATCTATTTGTAAGTTGTACTTTATTTTATCTATTTTAATCTTGTTTTTATTTGAATCATACTTTTGATATGCTTAATTGCAAAAATATTATAAGACATCTGACAAAAAGATGAAATATATTATTAGCTGTAATATTTATCTTTGAAAGGAGAAAAGCAACACTGAGAATCTGTACAGATTGGACCGGCTGACAACCCCTAGGAGATATATGGAGAGATTTAGCCCTTTTAAAAATTGGGCAAATCTATAGGAAAGACACAAAATCATTTTTGTAAAGGATAATAAGCTATTGCTGGGTAGTCATGAAGCTTCCTAAAGGCTATGCCTATGAGTTTACTCATTTGGGCTCAAGGGTCTCCGATCTTGACTTTATGTCACATAATACTTTTGATGAGATTTATTTCTTGCTAAAATCTCAAGCCTAACATGCAGGGAAAAAATTAGTTTCAATTTGGAAAATGTTTATATTTTCTTAATTATGATGCAAATCTATTCATGTAACTTTTATATTGATTTATACTTGATATAGGATGCTAAAAATTAAATCTTATAAGAATAGTGTATGCACTCCTACCTGACTGGTAACTATTGATAAATTTTTAAGCTTTGATAATTGAACATCTGTAAATTAACTTGAGTAAGGCAAATGTGCTTGAGTTTAAAAAGTGAGCTAGAGAAGAAAATTTACTTTAACTTTTGTTGTAATATGAAATAATTCATGTAATATTTATGTAGATAGCTCTATATGGATAATTATAAACTTAGTATCATTTTACTTTCATTATTAATGTCTTGATAAAGAATTGTTCCTTGAAATTTCTCGAACTCGATTTCTCAGCCACCACAGAGACAGTCCCATTAAAGGTAAGCGGTTTTAGTTTGAGATAACCTTTAAAGATTCCATCAGTGGAAAAGTTTTGATTTGAGGTAGGTTGTATTAAAGATGTGGAAGTATAATTGGTAGTTTTGTTATAAAGTAAGATTGTTTCCAATTCATGCAGCTTATTGGTTCTATCCTCAATGTGTTCATTTGAGTTAGGTATAATAATAATAGTTTCCTGAGAATCCATTTCAAAAACAAAAAAAAAGATAATATGAGAAGATTAAATAGATAATCTATATTATTTTGGTAATGACTTTAAGCAAACATAAAGGACTTTATTTTATTTATTTCAAAAAATATTTATCCACACATGTGTGTGTGTGTATCTATATATATATATATATATATATATATATATATATATATATATATATATATATATATATATATTGGCTTCATATATGCTTCACACATAGAGTTATAAGTTAATAGTTCATTTTGATGTAGGATGGTGGATGCTTCATCTTCAGTTTTGGGAATATTAAGAGATGGATTTTCTTTATTAATTTATTTATTTGGTGACTCCTGTTCTTTTAGCATCCACATTAAGGAGGTGAGTGATTTTTCATACTGTCATGTAAAGATCTTGCATTTCATTTTCCAGGATATCAAGCCTCTCATTAGTTACCATTGTAAATGTGGCCAAAGTTCCAATGATTCCCTTCATTATTTCTTCTAATATTTGGATTTGTTTGTGTAGGGTTGGCGGGATTGGAACATAGCTGATTTCTAGATTCTCAAATTGCCATGGGATTCCAGTCGTGGAGTTTGATTCAAAGGAATTAGTTCAATCTTTTTATGGATCCATCTGTTAAAAACATAATTTATATAAAATCCCAAACTTCTTTTTATAATTTAAACTCACATTTGCAAGATTCAAACACACATGTATAATCACATATACATATATAAATATGTTTACATATGTATATCGTAAAAATCTAAGTTTTACATTTTTGTTGTGTTCTTCCTTTCACTGATCCTATTTTTCTCTTAATATCAGTAGCTTTTTGACTTTTGTTGGATGATGAGTCCCAACTGGATGATATTAGCCACTTTCCCTTTCTCTTCTAGCTTCATTAAATGATACTCGTATATTGCAACTGCTTCTTTGATGGTGCTTTGTAGGTTTTCTATTTCTCTCCCATGACTCTTAGTTTGAGCATGGAAGACTATATGGAATAAATCTTTCATCTCCTAAAATTCTTGGGATAAGTTTTGGAATTGAATTTCTAAGGCGGGAGGTCGATCAATGTTGTAACTTCTTAGGCTTTCTAATGGGCATGAATTTATCTCACTATGATCATTATTTTCTTCAAAGTATTCTATGAACTTGTTTTCAGGATCAATCTTTAAAAATATAGATTAAAATAAGTAAATACATAAATATATATATATATATATATATTTCAAACTAATATTGAACAAATCTAGATTTTCTGTTATCATTCTGGATTTTCCCAACTCCAGCTCTAATACCAACTTGACGTCCCCAAATTCAGATTCCCATCAAAGGTACAGTGTAACTAACTTAGTTGTTACCCTAGCTAAATTCAGATTAATTAAGCTAAATGAAGCTTTAATTTTGATTCCATTAAACTTAATGGGTCATTTAAACCTAACCCTAATTGTTTGAAATCAATCGGAGCTCATTTGAGCATTTTTAGTGTTTTTGCCTATTTTTGGATATTGAAAAATAGCTAAATTAATTTGACCTCCAAATTGAAATCTAATTTCATTTTTTAGTTCCTCATGCCCTAACTAGCTATGGGTGAATTTTTGGGAATTTTTGGAGCTTATTTGATCCTAAATTGGATTTAAAAATTATATTAATTATTAAAAAATTTAAATTTTTATTTAAATTAAATATTTAATATTATTTAAGCCGGGACTTCCTGTTGAGACCATGGCAGATTTGCTGCGGGATTTCGACAGCAGAGCAGCCTATCTGACAAATGGATCAGCTAACTCGCATCTTAGAGCCTTCTATCCTACAGCGCAATCTATCCCATGCCGTGATATGATCCTAGCCGATCAATTGAGCCCCCTCATCTGACGGCAAAGATTCCACCCGCGATTTTGTGATTATTGAACCGCATCCGTCTCCAAGGTCTCTCGATCAGACGACTGTTGATAACCCCCCTCCTGTTCATCTTCGTCCCCGTGCAATGCTTGGCCCGACCAAGAAGATTCACCAGTATTTGCCATCATTTTGGTCTGCCACTCCTCTGCCATATCTTTTAGGTCATTAGGATCCTTCTGTTCGTAGACGAGCCTTGTATGGAGACCCAGAGATTGGGCCTTTCCATTTGAGGAAGGCTGAGTAAAACCCCTTAGCCCGATCCTAAGGCCATGGCTTCTACCCTAGCCCCCCTCTAAAGCCTATAAATACCCCAATTAAATTCACAGTGAGCTCTTTGCTCACTGTGAATCACCAATTTTTCCGCTCCCTATTCTAGGTGCTCCCAGCTTGCCCGATCGACTGCCATTGCTACGTACCGCTGATGGAGGTGCGGTCTGGCATTCATACCCCCTGTGTAGCTGCCAAGATTGCTTGAAGAGCTCCTGAGCCAACCAGTTTCCCTCTATCACAGCAATTCTTCAGCTCCATGTACAACTTTTGACCTCCTCTCTATCGAGCCGGTTTCGGCTTGATTTGTGCCTTCCTTTCCCTAGATGATGTGCTAGGATCGCACCTAAGTCCCCCATTAGGCAGTTAAGGCAGTGGTGAAGACTAACAGTGGACCAGACTGTGCGATTGTCATTTGAGAGTGCACTAGAAGTCAACTTATTGGTCGTGGAATCACAACAATTGCTCGAGCCATTGAGCCCTCATTCGAAGCCCAATTCCCTTTCTAAGTGATTGCAGATTTGTAGCAATCACTGGGTTCAATCTGATCGATCAATTCAACTAGAATCAATTGACCTAGTTTTAGCTCCCGCCTGTAAAATGCCGCGAGTAGCACTCTAGCAATCCATCCATTCCCAGGACTCGTCAATTCTTCCAAACACTTCTCCTTCAATCCTTGAACGTGTAGGTTTAGGTCCTAGCTTGTGGCATTGCCTCTGTGAGGAGAATTCACTCCTCACAGATCTCCTCATTTAGATCGATAGGCTGAGTAACACCCTGACAATCCGACACATTCCAAATGGCAGTTCCTAGCTCAATCGATGCGCTAGTGCCACTAATGATGTAGCCATTGAGATCCAGGTGCAGCGTGGCCTGTGAGCGGAGAATTTGGCGATGGAAGCTAACCCTAGGGATCCTAGTGTCGAGGAAATGCCTGCAAAGATGACACAGAGTATCGGATCGGACCTCTCCTGCCCCACCCATTTTTGATTTCGGGCCGACCGTATTTAAGGACTTTTTGAATTAATTTCCTTAAGGAAATTAATTTAGAAAATCCAATCATATGGATTTAATAAATTAAAACATTCAAATTAAATAATTTTAATAACTTTGGCTATACTTATCCAAATGGTATGATCCAATATACCATTTGAACTAGAAAAATGCAAGAACTAATAACATGAAATAAAATATGAGTTTTAATAGTTAGATTTTATAAAATTGCCTAATTCTTCTCGAACCTTAATTTATTCATAATTAATTCAATTAATGTCCAATAATTATGATTTTAGTCTCTGGTTGCTCATAAGACTGTGGATAACTTATCTAGACCTTTAAGAATAATTTAAGAATATTAAATTTTTTAATCAAATTTTAATTACCCTGAACCTTTATTAGTAAATTTAGCCTTATTAATCCTCTAATTTATGTGATTTATATCTCTATCATTCTCTTAAGTATAATAGATCTTATATCTATGTTTGAATCATCTCATGGAACCTTATATTACTTAATCACTTAATTTAGTCTTAATATGTGATTAGTGCTAATTACGTTACTATGAAAGTCAAATATTGAGTTAAGGGTTTTATTCATCTCATTATCCAATATTAAGTCCATTAAAATTGATTTGAATCAATTTGAATGTTTAAATCTTAAATTTCTAATTTTAGTCTTAAGAATGGTATTTTGGTCATTTTTGACCAAAACATTGTTTAAGCATCCTTAAACCCTAGAAATTTTAGTGAAGTGTTTTTAATCAGTAATGAAATATATTAGTATCATTTCCTTAACTTTTGAACCTAATTACCCTAATTGAGTTAAGTTTAAAATTCCTTTTTCCTAACTCAACAAAAACCTTAGATCTTAGATCTTAGACTCTTAATCATTTTGATCTAATTATGCCATCATCTTGGAAATCCTTAATTAATTTATTATCTTAATCCCTTTGAAACTTCCTTGTGGGTGTAGGATTGATTCAATCTTTATGATAATTGTGAGTATTCTAAAGATTGAATGTAGATCTTAGATTCATATGTTCTTAATTGATTTTTTTGCTTTTTAATAATAGAATAACCTTTTATTAAGATCTTAGCTTCTAAATATTTCAGTTCCTAAGATCCTTTATCCTTAGACTAAGGTTGGATGTGAACCTTAAATCCTTGATAGAATAGCACCTTGGATTTAAGATTTGAACACCAATTTTAGAGTCAAGTCAGAATCCTTAATCTTGATTTGTATAATCAATATTTGGGTTGAATGAATAAAATATATTAATTAAGTTGTTGATTTATTTACTTTAATTTCTTATAGTCATCATCTAATTTTGGATTAGAACTTGTTAAGTTCTAATGTTAACATTAAGGTCGTGAATCTGGGATTATATTTGATAGCTAGATATTGGAGATCCTACACTTGTATTTTTCTCAGAATAGTTAGACTAAATTAAATTAGGCAACAACAGATATCATATAAGTCTAGTTGAGTCTCTTGCTTACTTTAACTATTGTTGCTCTATACACCTAGCATATTGAGCCTTTTTCCTTGGACATAATAGGTGAACTCAAGATATTGATAATGTATCCTAAGTTAGTATTTGAAAAGCATAAACATTCATTTAGTTCATTCAGTGCACTCAGTTCAGTAGGGTGTGTCCTAGCTTAGTCTGCCTCCTCAGTTTCAATTTTGATATAGAATAGACTCGGACCTAGCTTTGTGCTTGGTTAGGATGGATACATGTATTATTCTATAAGTTCAACTTAGACCTAGCTCTAATGATGTCTAGGATGGATACATATTAAACTTTCTGTTCATAGGTCCTGTATGGCCTATTTATGTTATGGCAGTACTATGTTTAGGCATGCTTTTACTTTAATTCAATTCTAGTACTTTGGCTTATGTTTCCACATGCTTCTGCGGCCTTACTTTTATTTCATTTAAGTGCTTTGGCTTGCTTTGCCACATGCTTCAGTGGCTTTTACTTATTAGTTCTGCAAACTTGCCTATTTATTCTAGTTCAATAATTATTATGTGTTGGCATGTTTAGGATGCTAGTTTTGTAGACTTAGTTCAGCACATTTCAGTACAGCTTTCTTTTATGGAATCAGCATGTATTTATATGATTATAAGCATGTTAGGATGAATTTTACTTTCAGTATCTTGCAATTATTTATACATTTTAGCCTTACCTTGTTCAGCTTCATATTTTGTATATATTTTTCATACTTTGTGCTTAATTATAAATATGTTATTTATAACTATTATGTTCCTTATAGCTCATTGCACCTTATACTACTTGCATGCTTAAAGTAATAATGTGATATCCTTAAATGTTCAATTCACTTAATTAGCTTAAAATGTACTTAGATAATTTTTCTAACTGTAATCTTTTTCTTTTGTTAGTTGTGGCCCTGGCATTTGTGATGCCGACAAATGTCAGATTCGGAGATGTTCAATTGTGGTTCTACTGGAGAGGAGCTTGGACGGGGGGAGGACCTTCCTGTCGCTGAGTAGTTAGACTTTATTTTCCTACTATGAGGATGAGAACTCTTTTCTTTTCTTTTAAACATTCAGTTTGTAATAATTCTTAATTCTAGATGTATTTTACTTTCTGCACTTTGAGCTGAGTTACTATTGCATTTACCTTTTTATACTATGCTATGATGTGGATGTTATGTTCTACTATTTTCTGCTTCCATTACTTTGATATGTTGATGCATGTTCTCAATTTCAGGTGACAAGTCTTCTTGCTTAAGGCGGGTTGGGTCATACCTGACTGTACTTCAATTGGGGATTTGCCACAGTTGGAGCACCTTACGTCTCATTATTATATTATTATCAGTATTAGCATAGTCGCGGAGGGTACGAGCCCCACAATTGGTATCAGAGAACATCATAAGTTGTCAGAATGAGATCTATGATTCTTTTCTACCTAATGGATCGTTCTTCTAAAGTACAAACATCAAGATATAACGTCTATAACATAGTACCATCGGTAACTCCATGAAAAATGCAGAATGAAAATACTATAAGATTTAGTCACCTCTAATTTAATAAAAATCAATATATTCTTCTTATAGAGTAAGATGGATCTTGAGGAGTCCGACTTTGGCTATTTATCTCCATACCTTTGAGTTAGCTTGGAACAATAGTTTCAAGTGGAGACAAGAGGGTAAATGGCGATCAAAGGAGTTTCAGTACAAGGAGTCCAAGTCTTGGACAAACTTCTTCACCAATCAGCATACTGAGGACTTGACTTCCTAATATATGCAAAGGAGTGGTTGAGCCTAATAAAATTAGTTCTAAGGCACATAGAGTGTCTAGAGTTCATCTATGTTGACATTATAACATATCAAATGCTAGTCTATGCAGGAAAATGGTGGTCCGCTACCATTAAGAAGCTCAAAAGGAAATGCAAGAGGAAGCGTCAGAAAGTGACCTTTGAGGACTTTCATTTTGCATTTAGTGCTGAGTATATTAAGAGTATTTGAGTATTAGTTAGCATGATTGTCATTTCCTATTATTTTAATGATTCCAGTAGTGTTATGATTTTTTACATTTTCTTAATCTTATGTAAACCTTCATTTCAAAAGTAATGAGAACTTCTAGAATCTTCAAAGCTTGAATTATTGTCTCTCTTAAAAGAATTCTGAAATTTAGATTTATATTGCTCGATTAAAATGAATTCCGGATCTCCTCTTGCAGCTACGCCCATTAAAACTACCATTGCTTCAAGTAGTTCTTCCGACGAACTAACCCACCTTCGAGGAATGGTGGCGGCTATGTTAGAAAACCAAGCCCAACAAGCTCTGGTTATGCAGAAATTAATTGACAATCGCTCAGTACCCACTACTAATGCTTCTCCAGCTATTCCTATTCAGCAGCACCCTTTTATTTCCCATCACTCTGTAAATGGTCTTCTTCACAACATTTTTAGACTAAGGCCTTCCACTTTTAGTGGAAACTTATCTCCAATGGACATAGCCGACTGGTTGAAAATGGTTGAGAAAGATTTAATCAATTTAAAAATCCCTAATTCTGAAGCCGTCCGTCTCACAGCGCATCTGGTTCATGCCGAAGCAAAGTACTGGTGGGACAACATTCGAAATACTAGATTCGTTGACTATAAACTTGAAGACATCCCTTGGTACAAATTTGTAGAAGCTTTCAAGGCTGACTTTATCCCTCCGTCTGCACAGAACATTATAGCAGACACGATCTTAAGGCTGACTCAAGGAAGTCGCTCTGTTTATGATTATGAAAGATAATTTCGTAGGTTAATTCACTTCACTATAGAATTGATCCAATCTGTATTAGCAAAGTGCCATCGTTTCTTCAGCGGATTTAGAGATTCATTAAAATATTTTATCATCTCACTCCATTTGACTAGTTACTTTGAACTGGTAGAAATAGCAAAGGTGCTTAAGCACCATCATTCTAAGAGAGATCATAAGCGTAAGATGCAATCAGTTCCCCACCATCATGAAGCTTTCAAAAGGCACAGACCTTAATCTGCAAAGGTCTATCAAATTGAAGTGGCACCATCTGCTGAACCGATTCAAGGATATAACCAGCCTCACCCCTATGGCATGTGTTATCACTTTGGCCATAAGTGCTACACATTTGGGCGTCCAGTCCATCTGTACTATCACTGCACGTACACGGAAATAGTGGATGGAGTTCAAATCAAGTACTCATGGAAAAATCAAGTTTTTAGAGTGACTCTGTTAAATAAGTGAGAAACCAGTTTGGCAATAATGCTAGCCCCTGCTTCTAAAGCTGCTCAGGAGCAACCTTCTGCTCCAAAGTTTTAGAACAATCCCAGGAAGCAGGTGAACAATCATCCTGCTGGTCCTGCTGGAGTATACGCCTTAACACGACTTGAGGCTGTGGAAGATAACAACGTGATTTCATGTACACATTTCTAAGCCTCTTCTTTTAAAAATTACATTCCTACACTTTAAATATTGCAAATTAGTTAATACGATTCATATGAATAATTTTAGGCACGCTATATTTTAATGACCAACCCTGCAATGTGTTACTCAAAACTGGTTCTAGTCATTCTTTTATTTCTGAATATTTTATTAATATTCTTAAGCTGCACTCATACAAATTAGCTAAGTCATTAAGCATTGGACTTCCATCTGGATCCCAACTCAATGCACATAAGTTTAAATAGCCAAGAGTTTGACTCAAAGTTAACCATTCTGTCATTAGCAAATTTTGATATCATCCTTGGAATGAATTAGCTCAATAATCATAATGTTGTAATAAACTGCATTAAGAATAAAGTCACTCTTCATTCCCAGGGCAAGTCTAAAACTTTCATAGGAAAAGTAAGTATGCAATTATCATTAATTAATGTTATCAAAGCTGAGCAATTAATCAGTAAGGGTTGTGATGCTTTTCTTATCATTATGATGGGTGGAGTAAAGAAAAGTATTCATCTCTCTGATTGTAAAGCAGTTAAAGAATTTGTCAATGTGTTCCCAAAAGATTTATCTGGTGTACCTCCTCCTAGAGAAGTAGAGTTCTCTATTAAATTGATCCCAAGTACCCAGCCCATATCTAAGCTCCATACAGAATGGCTCCTAAGGAAATTTAAGAGATTAATGAATAGTTACAAGAGCTCTTGAATTAAGGTTTTATCAAGCCAAGCATGTCTCCTTGGGGAGCACCCATTTTGTTTGTAAAGAAGAAAGATGGATCTATACGAATGTGCATAGATTACCTCAAACTGAATAAAGCCACCATAAAGAATAAATACCCATTACCTAGAATTGATGATTTGTTTGATCAGTTATCTAGAGTCATTATATTCTCCAAAATTGACTTAAGGTTTAGATATCATCAATTGAGAGTAAAAGAAGTAGATATAGGAAAGATCGCTTTCTATTCTCGTTACGGCCATTTCAAATTTTTAGTGATGTCTTTTGGATTCACTAATGTGCCATAAATCTTTATGGATTTTATGTAGTGAGTCCTTAAACTATATTTTGAAAAATTTGTAATCGTTTTTATCGATGATATCCTTATCTATTCTCGAACCTTAAAGGATCATGAAGATCATCTAAGGTTAGTATTAGAAGCTTTGCGTGAACATCAGCTTTATGCCAAGTTCTCCAAATGTGAATTTTGGCTTAAATCCATTGCATTCTTGGGGCACGTAGTCGATGTCCAAGGTATTTGCATAGATCAGAATAAAGTAAGTGCTATTCAAGATTGGGTTTAGCCTAAGTCAATCACTGATATCAGAAGTTTCTTGGGATTAGCTAGAAATTATAGAAAGTTCATCAAGGGCTTTTCCCAGATTGCCTCACCTCTGACTAAGTTAACTCATAAAGTTGTTCCATTTATTTGTAGTCATGAATGCGAAGTAGCATTTCAAACCTTGAAGGATGCACTCTCTACCTCTCCAATACTTGTTCAGCCCAAGGAAGGTTTAAACTATCAGGTATACACAAATTCCTCAGGAATTAGTTTAGGTTGTGTATTAATGCAAGAAGGTAAGGTAATTGCTTACGCCTCTAATCAGTTAAAACACCACGAGAAGAATTATTCAGTTCATGACCTTGAACTTACCGCTGTAATTTTTGCCTTAAAGATTTGGCATCATTATTTATATGGAGTTCAGTGTTCAATTTTTACTGATCATCAAAGCTTGAAATATATCTTTACTTAAAGAGAACTAAACTTCCATTATATAAGATGATTATAGCTCATTAGTGATTATGATTTAAGTATTCAGTATCATCCAAGTAAAGTAATTGTAGTGGTTGATGCTCTTAGCCATCATGCTACTTTATTTGCCATGATCGCCTCTAGTTCTTTAGAATAAGAATTTCATAAACTTGAAATTTCTCCAGTCAGCAGTGATATGCTAAGTTTGCTTCTAATAAATATCAATGTGGAACCTACATTTCATAGAGATGTCTCCATCTTGCAGACCAAGGATGAAGATTATCTGAAATTCAAAGTCGATATTGAAGGTGGTCATCGGCAAGATTTGCAGATTCGTAATCATGTGATTTATCAAGGAAATCGCCTGTGGATTCCAAAATCCATGCACCGTGAAGTTTTGGTAGAAGGCCATATTTCTAGATATCACATTCGACCAGGCTGTACAAAAATGTACCAAGAATTAAAGCAATCATTTTGGTGGCCCAGTATGAAGAAGAGTGTAGCAGATTTTGTGGCTAAGTGTCATGCCTGCAATTTGGTAAAGGCCGAGCTCCAAAGACCTGGTGGTCTTCTACACCATTTGGAAATCCCTGAATATAAGTGATTTGATAAATCAATGGACTTCGTTATGGGATTGCCTCACGCAAAATCTAGCGCCGATGCAATCTGGGTTATAGTAGACTAATTATCTAAATCAGCGCACTTCATTCCTATCCATCAGACTGACTCTGTTGAGAAGCTCGCAAAGCTCTATATTAAAGAAAATGTCAGGCTGCAGGGTATTCCAAAATTGATAGTATCCGACAAAGATATCAGATTTACTTCTAAGTTTTGGCAAGCGGTGAACCAAGATCTGGGGACTACTTTAGCTATAAGTATAACTTTTCATTCTCAAACGGATGGTCAAACTGAAAGAGTAAATCAGGTTATGGAAGATTGCTTGGGCTTTGTGTTCTTGATTTTGCCGGTTCCTGGGAAGATCACATTTCATTAGTAGAATTTGCCTACAACAATAGCTATCAGGTCAGTATAAAAATAGCTCCTTATGAGGCATTGTATGAAAAAAAATGCAGTACTCTACTAGCTTAGTCAGAAATAGGAAGCATTCAACTTTTTGGATCTGAATTGGTCGAAGAAACTAATAAAAAGATCCATTTAATTTAGTAGAGAATTATTCTACTCAAGATCGTCAGAGTAAGTACCATGATGCTCATCATATTCTTATAGAATTTAATGTTGGAGATTTCGCTTATTTGAAAGTTAGTCCAATGAAGGGTGTCTACAGATTTGGTGTAGTATGGAAACTCAGTCCCCGCTATGTTGGACCTTTTGAGTTACTAACCAAGGTAGGATCATCGGCTTATAGGTTGAATCTTTCGGATGAGTTTGCAGCCATTCACAATGTGTTTCATGTATCATCATTAAGAAGATGTCTCAGAGACCCTTCTCATCTTATTCAGCTTCTACTAGTAGAAATTCAACCCAATATTTTGTATGATGATGAGCCAGTAAAATTCTTAGCTCATGACCAGAAGTTGCTAAGAAATCGCTCAATTCTAATGGTCAAAGAATCGATCTATGGAAGAATCTACTTGAGAAAAAGAAGTGGATATGCGCTATAAATATCTATAGCTTTTTGCAAGCCCAGGTACCCTTCCTTTCCTTTCCATTATGTTTCATTTAGTATTTCATTATTTGTAGCACTTTCTTTACTTGAGTGATATTGGGGATGACATCATTCTTAAGTGGGGAAGTTTGTAACAACCCTAGTTATTACCCTAGCAAAATTTAGATTCATTAAGCTAAACTAAGTGACAGACAGTAAATACACGTTTACGCTTGCACGCAAGTGTACATGGTCTGAAGTAATAAGTGGAAAGTGTAACTTTTCGGGAATTTATTGAACCATAGAGAATTGGTTGATTTGGCACTAAAGTATATCTATTCTCACTAATGTTTAAGCTATAGTTTGTATTGGTTGGTTGGTCTAAAATTAGCACGAATATTCACTAAGTAAATAACAAGATTTAAAGAAAGAGGAGAGTTGGGCCCATCCCACATGCAATGATATAATACATGTATACATTTGTTTCTCAAGCTTTATCATTTAGTTTAATTGAAATCAAGTGCACATTGTTGTCCTTTAGTCTAGCTCAAAGGCTTACAAGTTCAAATCTCATGCACAAAATGAACTCACATTCGGTTCTACTTTAGCACAAAGATTATTGTAAGATTCTTAAGAATTAAAGTTAATTCATTTTCTCCTTATTTAAGGAGAGTTTAAATTTTCTTAAATCTCAAGATCTCACAAGCATTGATTTTTCACTACGAGCATCACTTCGCATCTCACATAGTTGAGATGAGAGATTCACATGTTGGGCTCAATGACTATGTCACTTAGTTCATGAACACTCAACACTTCATTTCTCAATCTCAATTATGTGGAGCTAAGGAGCTCAATTAGTGGGTCTTAGCATCACTTGCATCAACTCTTTGGTTGAGCTTAGATTGAGGTGCATTGAGCTCAAGATCCTTCTCACATGGTTCTAAGCTTTCATGCACTCAAAATCTAGCATCCAACCTAAGGTGAGCTAAGGAGCACAAGACAATTAGATCTTGGATTTTTTAGTTCTTTTCTTATAAAAACATCAAGACTAATTAGATAGAAATTTCTTAATAAGGCATTTAAATCATAATTTCATTATGCTTAAGGGAAAACATTCACACGTTAATATTACATCATGCAAAATGGGACTTCATCCCAACCCTACCCAAGGGGAGTTTAGCTACTCATTACACAAGAAAATAAGGAAAACACATACATAGCAAAAGACCCTTTCATGCTCACTAAAAAGAAAATACAAGATTGAGTTTATAAGATACTAAGAACACTCCATAGAAGTTCTCCGGAATTCTTCTTCTCCTTCTAATTACCTTCTCCTTAGAATGCTAGTGCTGCCTTCTTCCTCTTCTCCCTTTGCAAAAGCTTGCCTTGCCACCCTTGGGGAGTTCACTCTTCCTTTGGCTCTCCTCCTTACTTAGGGAATTCTTGCTAAAATTGTGAACCCTCCTCTAGTCAAGAGGAGGGGTATTTATAGAAAGGGGGGCTGCATGCTTCTCCTCATAAGCAACCAGATTTTCCATTAAAAATGTTGAATTCATCATTGCAATAATTTTTAATTTGGGGTGAGGTGACAATAATCTCATTTTTTTTAGCCATGGCTGCTGCAGGTTATGATGGCTGGAGTAACATTCAGGGTAGAGGTCATGTCTCCAGCCGCATTAAATGCCCTGACTGGGAAAAAATTCGGCGGGCCGCTGCAGCGCCCTGTGCTGCATGCCTTAGCATACCTTGGTTCCAAGCGATTTTTAGCTAAGTCCTCCGCTGTAGATCGCTGCAGTGCGCGACCGCGCGCTATAGCGGGGAATTTCGCGAAAAACACTATTCAATTAGTCCTTTTTCCCAATTGTATAGAGAAATATATCCGCGGTAGACCGCTGCAGCGCGCGACCGCACGCTGTAGCGGGGAATTCTGCAAAAAACATTGTTCAATTAGTTTGGGCAGCCCGAATTACTTAGCCAAGTCTTTCGCGGCAGACCGCTGCAGCACGCGACCGCGCGCTTGTAGCGGGGAATTCCGCAGAAAACACTATTCAATTAGTTGGGCGACCCGAATTATTTAGCCAAGTCTTCTGCGATACACTGCTGCAACGCGCAACTGCGCACTGTAGCGGTGAATTCTGTAGAAAACACTCTTCAATTAGTTGAGCCCCCATTTAATAATCATAAATATTTCCGCAATAAGCCGCTGCAGCGCGCGACCGCGCGCTGTAGCGGTGAATTCCACAAAAAATATTATTCAATTAATTAGGGGCCTGTTTAATATGGTTTAAATATTTCCACTGCAGCCCGCTGCGGCACGCGAATGTGTGCTGCAGCGTGCTGTAGCGAAATGCTTTGTTATATTTTTAATAAAATTGCAAAAATGCCCTAGAGCTCCTTTGGATTCCATTTCCTAAAAAAGAAATAGAAATTTTACTTAGGAACAGCAAAAAATATCTTAAATAAATGAATTTTCCCCTTTATTTTAGATGTAATTTATGGATTCATCACACCCCCACACTTAAATTCTTGCTCGTCCTCGAGTAAGCTCAAAATAATAATAATTTTTTTTCTGTATTTGAATGCATGAAAGTCACAATGATGTTTTGAAATAAGTATAAGTGAAAATATGTGCATGGCAACAAAAAATAAAATGAGCATTATAGCAATCTTAATGTTTTTAATTGAGTCACTAAGGTGGTAAGTCACTAAAATCTCCAAATGTTGAATTGTTTAATGCCTGAAAATAGGTGATGGGTTCCACATATTTTGGATTTTTAGACTAAAGACATGGTTTAGAGATTCTTAGAGTTGTGCCATATGTGCTCCTTTTTATAAATCACAAAGATGAAAAAGTTTAAGGAGAGATATTTTTCTTCATCCTTTCTCATTTTGATCACTTGGGAGATATATTTTTCATCATCTCTTTTTTCATAAATATTTTCTTCTTTTCATCCTTAGGGAGAGATATTTTTCTTTATCCCTAACATCTCTGTGATCATGAAGTCCTACAGGAGCCTAGCACACTCCATTTAGAATCTATTCCATATTCTTTTAGTTAAGTCCTATGCCTTCTCCCACACTTAGCTCAAGCATTTATTTAAATTTTTGGAGATTTAGATTTTCCTCCATTCATTCCTCAATCTCACATTTGATTGCATAATAATTCATTTAATCAATTTTTTTTTGCTAAGCATTCTTTTATTTATATCTCATTTGATTTTTATATATTTTTTTTTTTAGTTTCATTTCTTTTGAAAAATTCAGAAAAAAAATGTCCTTTAAGAATAACTCAATAAATGCGGGAATATGAGAATTCATAAATTGCAATCTCAAAATAAAACAAACTACAATAAGGATAAAAAGAAAAATGAAAAAGAACAAATACAACCTAGTTAATTTTTGGGTTTCCTCCCAACAAGCGCTGGTTTAAGAGGTCTTGAAGGGTCCACCCTCCCTTCTCTTGAAAGTCTCCTTCCTCCAAGTATAACTTCAAATGATTTCCATTCACCTTGAAAGAGCTATTATTTGAGGCAACTTCGATAGCTCCATGAGGAAAAACTTTAGTGATGGTGAATGGTCCTGTTCAATGTGATTTTAGTTTTCTAGGAAAAAGTCTTAATCTAGAGTTTAAAAGCAATACCTTCATTCCTGGTTGGAGGTTCTTAAGTTTAATTAGCTTATCATGCCATTTTTTTATTTTTTCTTTATACAACTTGGCATTCTCATAGGCGTTTAGCCTAAATTCGTCAAGTTCATTTAACTGCAGTAGTCTGTGCGCCCCTGCCTTTTGGTGGTCAAAATTTAATTTTTTATTGCCCAAAAGGCGCGGTGTTCAAGTTCCACTGGAAGGTGACATGCTTTTCCATAAACAAGCTTATACGGGGACATTCCTAGAGGGGTCTTGGAAGCAGTTCTATAAGCCCAAAGGGCATCTTGGAGTTTTAAAGTCCAGTCTTTTCTATTTTAGTTTACAGTTTTTTCTAAAATTTATTTTAGTTCTCTATTGGAGACTTCAACTTGCCCACTGGTTTGAGGGTGGTAGGGTGTACCCACCTTGTGTCTTACCCCATAGCTTTTTAATATATTCTCTAGCTGCCTATTGCAGAAGTGTTTTCCCCCATCACTGATCAAGAATCTGGGTGTTCCAAATCTAGCTAGCACGTGTTTCTTGAGAAATTTGATCACAGTTTTAGCATCATTGTTGATACATGGTACAGTTTCAACCCATTTTGAAACATATTCAACTGCCACAAGGATATACATATTTGCCTATGAAGAGGGGAAGGGTTCCATAAAGTCAATTCCCCAAACATCGAATAGTTCGACTTCAAAAATCCCATTTAATGGAAGCTCGTCCCTTTTTGTTAAATTCCCAGTTCTTTGGCACTTGTCACAACTTTTGACAAAATTAGCGGCATCCTTGAAAATATTTATGAAAAAAGAGATGATGAAAAAAGAGATGAAGAAAAATAAATCCAGATTAAAGCACCTTCACAGCCGTTCGCTCAATTCCATGGTGTCCTCCATAAGGAGATGTATGGCAGTGGAAGAGAATATTCCTGGTGTCAGAGTTAGGAACACATCTCCTTAGGAGTTGATCATTAAAACATTTATATAGAAAGGGATCATACCAAAATTAATTTTTATATTCGCAAAAAATTTCTTTTTTTGTTGGTAACTCATATCTTTTGGTATGATTCCTCCTGCAACGTAGTTTGTAATATCAGCGAACCAGGGAGGATCATTTGTAGCTACCCCATAGAGTTTCTCATCGGGAAAGGATTCACTAATATCAGTCGACTTTTCATGATCAATGTGGGTCAATCTGGATAAATGGTCAGCAAGCACATTTTCACTCCCCTTCTTATCCCAGATTTCGAGATCAAATTCTTGTAAGAGCAACACCCATCGTATCAAACGTGGTTTTGCCTCTTTCTTTTGGAGGAGATACTTAATGGCGGCATAATCCGTGTAAATGATGGTCTTAGACCCGATGAGATACGACCAAAATTTAGTAAAAGCAAAAATGACAGCTAAAAGCTCCTTTTTCGTGGTGGCGTAATTTCTTTGAGCATCGTCAAGGAGTTTACTAGCATAGTAAATCGAATAGAAGGTTCGCTCTCTTCGTTGTCCTAGTACAGCGCCTACAGCAAGTTCACTCGCATCACACATACTTTCAAAAGGTGAATCCCAGATTGGTGCAGAAATTATTGGAGCGGAGATCAAGGCAGTTTTTAATGTATTGAATCCCTTCAGACAATTGTTATCAAAATTGAACTCAACATCCTTTCCAAGAAATCTACAAAGTGGCATACTTATGTTTGAAAAATCCTTAATAAATCTGCGATAAAAACCAGCATGCCCTAGAAAGCTTCTAATTCCTTTAACATTGATGGGAGAAGGAAGTTTTTCAATTACTTCAATCTTAGCTTTATCCACCTCTATCCCCCTCCTCGAAATTAAATGACCAAGAATGATACCCTCTTCAACCATAAAATGACACTTTTCCCAATTCAAGTTAGAATCTTCACATCTTTTTAACACCTTTCCCAGATTAATTAGGCAATGATCAAAAGAGGTCCCAACCACAAAAAAATCATCCATAAAAATTTCTAAGAACTCTCCTATCATATCAGAGAAAATAGCCATCATGTAGTATTGAAAAGTAGCTGGAGCATTACATAAACTGAAAGGCATTCTCCTAAAGGCAAAGGTTCCAAAGGGGCAGGTAAATGTTATTTTCTCTTGGTCTTCGGGTGTAATCAGGATTTGATTGTATCCAGAATAACCATCAAGAAAATAGAAATAAGGATTTCCTGTTAATCTATCAAGCATTTGGTCAATGAAAGGAAGGGGATAATGGTCTTTTCGAGTTGTTTTATTTAATCTCCTATAATCAATGCAAACTCGCAGTCACAGTCCTAGTGGGAATTAGCTCATTGTTGCTGTTGAGAATAACGGTCATCCCACTCTTTTTGGGAACCACATGTATAGGGCTTACCCAAGGGCTGTCAGAAATGGGAAAAATGATCCTAGCATCTAAGAGCTTGATTATTTTCTTGTGAACTACTTCTTTGATGTTAGGGTTTAATCGCCGTTGAGATTCAATTGAAGGCTTAGAGTTGTCCTCCAATAGGATACGATGCATACACAGAGTTGGACTAACCCCTTTCAAGTCCGTAATACTCCATCCCATTGCACCCTTATGATCTTTTAAAATATTACATAAAAGATTCTCTTGATGTTTAGTTAACAAAGCAAAGATTATTACAGGAAATGATTTATCTTCTCCTAGGTATATGTATTTTAAGTGTGAGGGAAGTGGTTTTAATTCAATTTTAGGAGAGAAAATTATAGAAGGTTGAATCATCTTCCTTTCCTCAATTAATTTTTCAATAACTTCCTTTTCAGTGGAAACTTCATATTCCTCACTTCCCACCATTCCCTCTTCTCCCACATCTTCCATTGACCCGACTTCTTCTAATAAATTGACCTCCCAATAATCCTCGTTTAACTTAGAAGGGTGTTTCATAGAATCATTTACATGGAATTTAATCTCTTCCTCTCTATAACGCAACATTAATTCCCCTTTGTCTACATAATTAAGGTTCGTCCTGTGGCCAAGAAAGGTCTGCCTAAAATAATAGGAATCTTTTGATTTTCATCTTCCATGTCCAAGATTATGAAGTCTGCCGGGAAGATGAACTTGTCAACCTTTACAAGTATATTTTCCACAATTCCTAAAGGAGATTTTACAGATCTATCAGCAAATTGGAGTAGAACAGAGGTGGGTTTTAATTGATCAATTTCTAATTTTTTGAATATGTAGAAAGGCATCAAATTAACAGAGGCGCCAAGATCATAAAGGGCTTTTTGAAAAGATTGGCATCCAATCATGCATGGGATAATGAAACTCCCAGGATCCTTCTTTTTAGTGAGAATTTTTCTTTGAAGGACTGCACTACATTCCTCAATTAATGCCACAGTCTCCTTTTCATCAATCTTCCTTCTCTTGGATAAGATATCTTTTATAAACTTAGCATAACTAGGCATTTGTTCGAGGGCTTCAGCGAATGGGATATTGATGTGAAGAGTTTTAAAAGTCTCAAGAAATTTTTGATATTGGACATCGAGTTTCTCCTTAACCATATGCTGAGGATAAGGTATATGAGGGTTTTCCTTAGGTGCGTCCCTATATTCATCCCTTGCAGCAATCTCTTCTGTCCTTATTGTTTCTTCTTCCTCTTTTTTCTCTCTAGATTTAGCGATATCTTTGCTATTCTCTTTTCTCATGATCTCATGAGCAACCCTTCCACTTCTTAAGGTGATTGCATTACCTGATTCATTATCATATTCCCTGATCACCCCAACTAGTGAAGGTTGTTCTAGCTGCTTTATTATATCTTTCAATTTTTGTTCAATTCTTTTAACCGTCTCTTCTTGACTGAGGAGAGTGTGCTCATGCCTGTTTAGTGTGGCATCAGTTTTATTCATAAATTCAATAATGGTGTCTCTAAATTCTTTTAGAGAGTTTTTGAATCTTTCTCCATTCCTTCCATGATTCATGATTATATTAACATCTCTCAATTCCTCATCATTCTCCTATAAAGGGCTTATATAAGTTTGGAAATTTGATCTTGCAGTTCTAGGATTTTCTGTGAGTTTCCTAGTGAATTACACTCTTTTTTATCCTTGGAATCATTCCTTAAAAGTGGCCATTGGTAAGCATTGTTTGCCATTTCTTCCAAGAGGTCATAGGCTTCCTCTTAGGTTTTTCCACTAATGGATCCCCCGGCTGCTGCATCAATGAGTGTCCTCGTCGGAGCATTCAAACCATTATAAAAGGTTTGTATTTGCATCCAAAGAGGGAACCCATGATGCGGGCAACGTCTGAGGTACTCCTTAAAGCATTCCCACCCATCATAGAGAGTCTCACCTTCTATCTGAGTAAAGTTGGTGATCTCAATTCTAAACCATGCAGTTTTAGCCAGAGGGAAGTATTTGGCTAAGAATTTCTTAGCCAAATCATCCCAAATACAAATAGAATCGCTTGGTAAAGAGCTGAGCCAACTCTTGGCTCTATCTCTCAGTGAAAAAGGAAATAGCCTCAATTTAACTGCGTCGTCGGAGACGCCATTAAACTTGAAGGTATCACATATTTCAAGGAAGGTTGAAATATGTGAATTTGGATCTTCAGTGGCTAATCCTCCAAACTGATTGTTTTGTACCATACTCAGCGTAGAGGGTTTGATTTCAAAATTATGGGTTTCTATATTCGACCTTACAATCATATGGGGAATGCCCCTAATAGTGGGTAGTGCATAATCTCTAAGTGTTTTACCCCTAGGCTCTTCTTAGTTTTTTGCAAAAGTGTCCATCACAATTTGTTGGTTTGATAAGTTTCGTTCTCGCCTAGCTTTGTAAGTATGTTCGTTCTATTTCAGGATCAAACAGATATTCAGTACATACTCTTTTACTCATACAAGTTTCAATAAAGCTTATCAAGAATGATTTAGCAATACAGATCAAATAGATATATTTTGGAAATGAAAATAAATAAAAAGAAATATAAAATGTTAGCTTGATAATTACACTAGACAATATAAAGCAAGAAGAAATAAGATCAAATGCTTAAATCGCTAGCTACTTATAGATTATCTTTAGTTCAAAGCAAAAACCAATTCCCAGGCAACGGCGCCAAAACTTGACAGACTGTAAATACACGTCTGCGCTTGCACGCAAGTGTATGTGGTCTGAAGTAATAAGTGGAAAGTGTGACTTTTTGGGAATTTATCGAACCACAGAGAATTGGTTGATTTGGCACTAAAGTATATCTATTCTCACAAATGTTTAAGTTATAGTTTGTATTAGTTGGTTGGTCTAAAATTAGCACGAATATCCACTAAGTAAATAACAAGATTTAAAGAAAGAGGAGAGTTGGGCCAATCCCACATGTAATGATATAATACTTGTGTAGATTTATTTCTCAAGCTTTATAATTTAGTTTAATTAAAATCAAGTGCACATTGTTGTCCTTTAGTCTAGCTCAAAGGCTTACAAGTTCAAATCTCGTGCACAAAATAAACTCACATTCGGTTCTACTTTCGCACAAAGATTCTTGTAAGATTCTTGAGAATTAAAGTTAATTCATTTTCTCCTTATTTAAGGAGAGTTTAAATTTTCTTAAATCTCAAGATCTCACAAGCATTGATTTTCCACTACGAGCATCACTTCACATCTCACATAGTTGAGATGAGAGATTCACATGTTGGGCTCAATGACTATGTCACTTAGTTCATGAGCACTCAACACTTCATTTCTCAATCTCAATTATGTGGAGCTAAGGAGCTCAATTAGTAGGCTTAGCATCACTTGCATCAACTCTTTGGTTGAGCTTAGATTGAGGTGCATTGAGCTCAAGATCCTTCTCACATGGTTCTAAGCTTTCATGCACTCAAAATCTTGCATCCAACCTAAAGTGAGCTAAGGAGCATAAGATAATTAGATCTTAGATTTTTTAGTTCTTTTCTTATAAAAACATCAAGACTAATTAGATAGAAATTTCTTAGTAAGGCATTTAAATCACAATTTCATTATGCTTGAGGAAAAACATTCACACATTAATATTACATCATACAAAATGGGACTTCATCCCAACCCTCCCCAAGGGGAGTTTAGCTACTCATTACATAAGAAAATAAGGAAAACACATACATAGCAAAAGACCCTTTCATGCTCACTAAAAAGAAAATACAAGATTGAGTTTAGAAGATACTAAGAACACTCCGTAGAAGTTCTCCGGAATTCTTCTTCTCCTTCTAATTACCTTCTCCTTAGAATGCTAGTGCTGCCTTCTTCCTCTTCTCCCATTACAAAAGCTTGCCTTGCCACCCTTGGCGAGTTCACTCTTTCTTTGGCTCTCCTCCCTACTTAGGGAATTCTTATTAAAATTGTTAACCCTCCTCTAGTCAAGAGGAGGGGTATTTATAGAAAGGGGGGGTCTACATGCTTCTCCTCATAAGCAACCAGATTTTCCATTAAAAATGCTAAATTCATCATTGCAATAATTTTTAATTTGAGATGAGGTGACAATAATCTCATTTTTTAGCCACACATCACCTCAAAGCTTTACAAAAATGGCTACTGCAGGTTATGATGGCTGGAGACAACATTCAGGGTAGAGGTCATGTCTCCAGCCGCACTAAATGCACTGACTGGGAAAAAATTCGGCGGGCCGTTGCAGCGCGCTGTAGCTCCCTGTGCTGCATGCCTTAGCATACCTTGGTTCCAAGCGATTTTTAACCAAGTCCTCTGTTGTAGACCACTGTAGACTGCTACAGCGCGCGACCGCGTGCTGTAGCGGGGAATTCCGCGAAAAACACTGTTCAATTAGTCCTTTTTCTGATTGTATAGAGAAGTATGTCCGCGGCAGACCGCTGCAGCGCGCGATCGCGCGCTGTGTAGCGAGGAATTCTGCAAAAAACACTGTTCAATTAGTTTGGGCAGCCCGAATTATTTAGCCAAGTCTTCCGCGGCAGACCGCAGCAGCGCGCGACCGCGCGCTGTAGCGGGGAATTCCGCAAAAAACACTATTCAATTAGTTGGGCGGCCCAAATTATTTAGCCAAGTCTTTCACGATACACCGCTGCAGCGCGCGACCGCGCACTGTAGCAGTGAATTCCGTAGAAAAAACACTATTCAATTAGTTGAGCCCCATTTAATAATCATAAATATTTTCACGATACATCACTGCAGCGCGCAACCGCGCGCTGTAGCGGTGAATTCCGCAGAAAGCACTGTTCAATTAGTTGAGCCCCTATTTAATAATCATAAATATTTCCGCGATAAGTCGCTGCAGCGCGCGACCACACGCTTGTAGCGGTGAATTCCGCAGAAAACACTATTCAATTAATTAGGGGCCTGTTTAACATGGTTTAAATGTTTCCGCTGTAGCGCGCTGTAGGTTACCGATGAAGGATTTGGCTTGACTACCACTACCTGAGGTGATTTTCTTCTTCATGTAGTTGATAGTAGTATTATGTTGGCTCAACCATTTCATGTCTAATATCACATCGAAGTTGGTTATAGGAAGGACTACTAGCTTGGCTTCAAATTCTTCATCCTCAATGGGAATTGGAATTTTACAGAAGATGAGCTGGCATTTGGGCTCCAGAAGGATTGGCTAGGCGATAAAGAGGTATGTTGAGTGACCTTGCCAAATTTTCAGAAACAAATGAATGACTAGCTCCAGTGTCAAATAGTATATTGCAAGGTTTGTCATTTACATAAATTGAACCTATTTACAGATGCAATAATTACAAACTACATTAAGCAAGTAGTAACTGTAAAATTAGAGGGGTTTAAAAGTGTGTACCTGACACCATATGGTTATCCTCAGCAGCCTCAATTGGAGTGAGGGTATAAACACGAGCAATGCCGGTAGTCCTGCTGTTGTAGGTCTGCCCTGGGGTGGCCTTGGAGCATTTAAGTGAGGGACAATGGTTGTCTCGTGCTGTGGAGCTGTAGAGGGGGTAGTACTGTTGTAGGCTGGGGGGTCTTTCTGAATATGTCAAAGACTTTTCAATGCTTGGAGTGATCGATTTGGTCACCATCAATGGTTTCTTTGGCAGCACATTGTAGATAGATGTGGCCTAGCCTCCCATAGGTGTAGCAGGCGCGACTCCCATGGTAGCATCAACTATACGGATGAGGCCTCGTGCAGCAATTGAAGAGGTTGGCGGGTGGAGTTTCTGCTTTGAGCTGATACACCCTAGCTCACTTAGGATGATCATGTTGGAAAGAAGTTGACCTAAGACTTCTTTTGGGTCCTTCTATTGCTTGGTCCTGCTCCACCACTTTGGCGGACTCCAAGAGTTCGGTGAAGTTTGATAAACGGAGAGGAAGAACTTGGCTTCTGATGGAAGCCCGCAAGCCACTTTGGAATCGGTGACAGCAATCCAATTTGGTGGGAACTAAGTTAGTGGAGAACCTCACAAGGTGCTGGAAATCAGCTTCATATGCGGATACAGAATGGTTGCCCTGCTGCAGCTTCAAGAACATGTCCCCCAAGTTGTGTTTGGCAGACAAGGGGCTGTACCGGGCTTGGAATATCTTCAAGCTCTACATCGGTGAACTGAGTGTTGCAGGTGGTATCTCACCAATACTCAGCTTTGTCTTAAAGGAGGTGGATAGTAAGACGGATCACCACAGAATCTAGACATTTAATATTGGTGAGGTTCTTTTCCATCATCTTAATCCAATTGGCGGTGTCGATTGCGAAAAGGCTCTCATTGAAGGTAAGGGGTCTCAGATAAAGGAAGCTATGTAACAGTCCATCTAGAGACTGCACATGGTATTGGAAGGAGTAGTATGGTGCAGGGGCTACTTCAGAGGTAGTGTGATTTTGATTCATTTGGGTTATCAGTAGCCATTCCATCCTCTCATCTTGTTTGGCTTGAGAGTCTACTATTTGTTTGGCTTGCTTGTGGTGGGAATCTATCATCATTTTGACTGCTTCAAGCAGTGCATTTAGTTCGGAGGATGAGCTTTGCCCAAGATTCATTCTGTAAATCAGAATTTAGAAAATATCATATTTTTAGAATTTGAGGAGATAAAACATACTTGTACTTGAATTAACCATTTTAATTTGGAATACATAAAATAGAAAGATACAATAGAGAACATGAAAGAGAAACACTAAAACATCTATCTAATGTACTTCACGGTGAAAGCACGACAAAAATCTTTGCAGGTAGCCTCACGCTACTTTCCTTCGCGCCTATGGGTAAGTGCCCAGTAGGTGATATCCCACCAATCCTTAACCTTGTCCTAAAGTAGGAGAGATATTATGGAGACTCGAACATCGCCTGGACAATCAATTGCTTCCAACACAAAGGTCACCCGCTTCATCCACTCCTTGGCTAAAACTAGGAGGTCAAATCCCTCGAAGACGCTGTGTTGGAGCAGTGGGTCTAGTACTCAAATGCCTAGCTCCAGTACCCTTTCTACATATCTCCCTTACCTTTGATCAAATTGGGAAACATACTCCCACGTGGCCTCGAATCACCGATAATATCACCAAAACAACATCCTTGAGAGTCTAACGATTCCAGAAGTTAAATTAGTTCAGTTATATCTTATAATTTTTTTCTTTAGTCTATGTTCTTTATACTTGAGCATTTTATCTTACATATATATGTATTTCTCATTCTTATGCCTCTTTATTCTGAGCAGGATATTGTAGTAATTTAGACGTAAGCTCTAATGTTTTTATTTTGTGACTGTCTTGTTAGAAGAATCATCCATTAGGTAGAGAGAAATGCAAATGCCAATCTAACACCTTCTAGAATTCTCTAATACCAATTGTGGCACCCCACCCCTTAATCCACAAGATTAAGCTAAGGAGTGGTGTGTCACTTTGGAAAATTCCTCACTTAATATTGGATTAGGTATAAACCATATTCCAGTAGTAAGGAAGAGATAAGCCAATGTATACATATTATGTTATCAGTCACTAATTAGAGTGCGAAAGCAAGGTAAAGTAAACATACATCCAATTTATCATGATAAATAGAGAAAATACAACATACAACTCAGAATAAATAGTATAGTAAGGAAAACATAGTCAAATAGTATTTGTATTATTACAACATTAATTAAGTTTAAATGAAGTGAAATGAAATCACTCATCCTCATAATAAGCAAAAAAGACTAAATAGCTTCAGCTCCTTCTTGATGCCCCTCCTCAAGAAATGGCTCCACTTCTAGATAATGCTCCTCTTCAGCACCAAGCTTCTCAAATCTATATGATTCTGACATTATCGGTTTCACAATGCCAGGGCCCCAGCCAATAAAAGAAAAATCTTAGTAGATAATTGTCTAAGTATATTTTAGGCCGAATATTTTTTATATATTATTAATATCACCATTTTACTTAAACAAAATAAAATTCTTAACTTGCATAGAAGCAGTAAGCATGCAAGGAGAAGGATAAGTTATAAATATAGTGTTTATAACTAAATAAAATTTGAGGCAAAAAGGCACACCTCAAGTAAACTAAGCAAGGATATGCATACATGTATAATATAGTAAGTAAAAGTACTGAAAGAAAATCTAATCCTAAACATGCTGATTTAAAATAAATCAATCCAACAGTGATACATATAAGTAAATAACAAAGGTCTAGCAACCTATAAAATACAAGTAAATAAGTAAAGCAAGGTAAACTAAAGTCAAGTACGATGATAAACAAGAAACAACAAACAGTAAACAGTATACGATAAATAGTAAATAGTGAACAGGTATGAAAGTACTGCCATATCAGAAGAGGGCTAATCTAGCCTGTTGATATCAAAAGGATTCTTAGTGTCAATGCAAAGGCTAAGGTGAAAAAATATTCTAGCATCATATGAGGCTAGGCCGGAATAACATAACTGAAACTAAATTAAAGTGGCAGCAATCACAAATGCAGTAATATTTTAGTTATTTACTTTACTACTGTGGACATTTCTAGAAGTAGCTAAGGAGTCAAACATATCTACAAAACTATACAGGTTCTAAACTTAGCACAACACTGCTCAATGAGTAATGTCAAGTACTACTTATTTCTCCTTACCCCTGTCCAGTATGGTAAAATGTGCCAGATCAACAAGTAACTTAATCTAATGCAATATTATCCTACATATTCTATGTTTTCATTTCATGCAATAACATTATCTTGTATGACATGTTCAAGGAATAAGACATAAAATACAAGGAATGCGAAAGCACAAGTAAAACAATAATGAGCAAGGGACTCTACTACATATTGTGACATCAATTATTATGTCTTAAACCATTCTAACTAATCCAAGTTACACAAGTTCAGGATCTCCAATTCCTACTATCGAGTGTAACTTTGAAGCATGACTTTATAATTCAAAAGTAATTAGAACTGATCAGGTTCTAATTTAATTCAATCAATATTGCCTATAAGTTAAATAATAAATCATCATGTCATTAATTGATGAATTTAGACATTCTAGGCTAAGATCTGATCAAAATCTAATAAACTAAGGATTATATGAGTTAAATACCATGAGATTGGAGTTAATCACATAATCCAAGGGTCAAACATAAGATCTGAGGTTTTTAAGTCTAAAAGTGAGCTAAAGATTTAGGCAAATCCTATTAAGTATAATCAAGCTTAATAGGATGATTCTCTTATTTTTAATCTAAAGTTAAGAGATAAAATAATCAAAATCAAAATATAAAAATCTAGAAACTAATAAAATCAAGGATTCATTAATTGAATAACCACTTTATTTAATGAATGAACTTTAACATAGGATCTATTCCCATTCCTAAGGAAGAGGTCCTAAAGTTAAGTGAAGATCCCTAAAGAGCTCCTAATAAAAAGACTTAAAGAGAGATTCTAAGAATTGATTAAATTTATTTTAATTTAACTTAATTTGTTGTTTTTATTTAATTAGGGAAGTAAAGAATGAATTTTAGCTAAGTAAGACATATTATCCTTAGAGTTTTCTAAGCTTAAATTAGGATATTTGACAAATTATTCAAATTATGGGATTTAAGACTTACATTGATCCTAAATCATTTTTATTACTATTTTTAATGATTTAAAAGATATTTTAAGGGTTAAGAATACTAAACCTAAATTTTGGGCAAAATGACCATTTTGCCCCTACTTAAGGGTCCAAAAAGCTACTTTTTGATTTAGGGCTCCAACTTGGATTTTCTTATTATCAAATGATTCCTTACTGTCTAATATGAAGATAGACAGGAAGTACACCAAAATTTGAACAATAAATGGGTCCTATAGGTTCAAACTAAGAAATTTGAACTAATGGGCGATTTAGTAATTTTCTCCTAATGGAATCTAAATATTTGTGCAGTTTATTATTTCTTTCTATTCAAGGATTCCATATAGTCTAAGAATACTAATTTCTGAGCTCTATTAGATTAATTATGAGCATTCTAAGTTTAAGGGTAAATGTGTCATTTTTAGGGTTAAGAGGGGTCAAAAACCTAACTTTTATATTTGAGATCCAAATTTAGCAAACTCGGTGGCTATAGCTTCCCTATATACACTGAGTACTTTAACTAGGAGTACCCAAATTGGACCTCATTTGGCCAAGTTATGACCAAATTAGGTTAGGGGTATTTTAGTCAACCTCGAGTTTCTAGTGGTCAAAACCAAAATTTTATTTTATTTTACTGTTATCACTAAATTTCTAACATAGTTAGCATCTTGAATTTCTTAATTTCAAGTCCAAATGATCAACTTATGGTCATTTCAATATTAGGGTTCTATTTTCTTGAAAGGGGTCAAAACCAATCTTTTTCATATTTAAAAATCACAATCAATTTTATACAGTACTCAATTTCACTAAAACTAGGTTAAAATTAAATATATTTTGGCCCCTTTAGGGTCTGAGGGTCATTAAAATGTGAAAAATATAAAGTTCTGGCCATTCTGGACAGTTCTGGGCAGTTCCGAACAGTTTTGGGCACTACGGTGCGCGTAGCATAGCACCTTCCGGTCGAAAGCCAGGCACTGTGGTGTGCTGCAGCGCTTTTAGGCACTACGGCATGCTGCATCAGATTGCAGTGCTGTGGCAAAAAACTTCCTTAAATCTAAGTGCTGCGGCGTGCTGCAGTGCTCTTAGGCACTGCGGAGCACTACGGCTGGAAAATTTAATTTCATCAAAAATGTTTTTACGCTTCAGCAAACTATTATGCCACTGCGGCGTGCTGTGGTGGACCCAAATTTGAAACTATTATGCCACTGCGGCATGCGGGCAGCGCCCGATGGTGATTTTGCCAGGCGAAAACCGTAATGGGTCATCTTTCGGGCTCAAATACTCCCAACCTAAAGCACTTCATGTGCGGTGCCATATACCATTGGAAAGGTATTTCTGAGACATTTCCATAAATATCAAAATCAGCACCAAGAAATCATTTTATCAATGCAAATAATGGAGTTTAGGGTTTGGGTATGTAGAAAGAAAGAAAAATAGAGTTGTTACAACTTCCTAAAATGACAAGCCTAATGAGCTTTAATGAACTCCATAATCTCAACACAGATTCTTTAAGGATGCAACATAAGATTAAGAGTAAAATGAAGTACCCATTGAATCCATTGATGGGGGAAATGAGGTACCTTAGCTTTTAAATGGAAGAAGATAGAGGAAGAGAACTCTATTTTTTGTAGGAACTTGGGAGCTTGAGAACTTCTTCAGCAGCACAGCAATGGTGGAAGGAGAAAAAGAGGGGAGCTCAGCTTGTTTTAATGGAAGGGAAAGCATGGCTTTGGATGGGATGGGCATGAGTTGTCCCATCCCAGCAGTGGAGATAAGGGGGAGTGGTAGGAGGTTGAGAGAGAGAGGGAACAAGCATGGCAAGAGCAGTGGAAAAAAAAAGGAGGGAGGCGTCGGATTTTCAGAAGAAAATAAAGGAGGTGGCGTCCTACCAAAGATAAAAAAGGAAAAAGGAGATAAAAATAAAAATGGATTTTAAAAAAAATTAAATTAAATAATCTCTAAAATCATATTTTATATACAATCTCCAAAATATCCCAAAATTCATTCTTAGCTAATCTTGGGGTGAGGAATGCAACGACGAAGTCGGATTTCGATTCTGATGAGTATTTAATTTTCCTATTTTTGGGTATTTAATTATATTAAAATATTCGTGAAAATCTAACGACTTCCAAATCGTCCAAAATATCACCATTAGTTAAATTGGGGGGTGATGAATGCAATGGAAAAGTTGGATTTTGATTTTGAGGCCATACTAAATATCTCAATTTTCTAATTAATTAAATATTATTAAATATTCCAATTATTTGATTGAGCTCCGAATTGCTCCAAATCTCCGAGAATAGGTTCTAATGATAAGATAAACTCAATTAATAATAATTAGAATGTGATTAAGCTAAAATTAAGTTAAGTAACTATGGGGTCCCCCATACTAACTATAAAGAAGTAGGGTACTCCAACTGTGGCAAATCCCCAGCTTAAGTAAAGTCGGGTGAAACCCAACCTGCCTTAAGCCAAGGACTTGTAACCTGAATACGGTAAACATTCATCAATATATACATAGATCAAAGTGGCAGAAGCATAAAATATAAGGTAACATCCAGATGCACAACATAGTAGGAAATAGAAAACCAAGCAGTAACTCAGCACAAGTGCAGAAAGTAAAGTACATCTAGAATTTAATTATTACAAATTGAATTAAATAAAATAAAGCAGTCTCTCATTCTCACTAAAATGCAAAAATCTATCTAAACTGCTGCAGCACGATCCACCTCCTGAGCTAGCTCCTCTCCTGCAGCACTGCCCATGAATAGGTCTGAATCTGATATTTGTCGGTATCACAAATACCAGGGCCCCAGCCAATAAAATAAAAATGTTAGACTTAGACAATTATCTAAGTACATTTTTGGCTATTTTAAATAAACTGATTAATTAAAGATATCACATTTGATTAATTTAACATGCAAGCAGTTATGGGTGCAATAAGCTGTATAAGAAATGGGGTAACTATAAACTATCCATTTATAGTAATTAACAAGTATGTGTAATAAAATATAAAACATGAAAGTAAGCAAAGCGAAGCTAAAAGCAAAAGTAACTGTAACTACTGATGATATATTTGAGATCCTAAAATGCTTATGTTCACATTGAAATATGCTGAGTATAAAAGAACACAAGTGGTGAAAATAACCAGAAATTCTAATATTCTAAACATGCCAATATATATATATATATATATATATATATATAGCTAATCTATGAGAGCGTACATACAACATGCGGATAAATATGAAAATGAAAGACCGTTGAGACATGTGGCAAAAAGAAAAATAATCCATGCACCATAAAGCCACTGAGACATGTGGCAAAGCAAGTAAGTACTGTAAAAAGACCATTAAAGCATGTGGCAAAGCATAATAATACTGAAAACTGAAATAAAGTAGTAGTAAGCCTAAGACATAGTCCTGCCATACCAGATAATAGGACATACAGGGCCTCTAAACTGAGAGTTCAACTATAACCATCCTAGATATCCAATATGCTAGGCCTGAGTTGAACTCATAGAATAAGTCTATAACCATCCTAGACATCCATATCTGCTAGGCTTAAGACTATTCTATAACAATACAAGAACTGAAGAGGCAGACTAAGCTAGGACATACTCTACTAACTGAAAGCACTGCAAGAATTAGATGAATGATATGCTTTTCAAAACTACTAACTTAGGATGTATCATCCATATCCCAAGTTCCCCTATTATGCTCAAGAAATAAGGCTCAATATCCAAGGAGTGCCAAGCTATCAAGTCAAAGTATGCAAGAGACTCAATCTAAACTTATGTGATATCTGTTATTATCTAATTAGTCCAATCTAACTATTCTGAGAAGATACAAGTTTAGGATCTCCAATATCCAGCGATCAAGTAAAATCTCAAATTTATGACCATAAAGTTAATATTAGAACTTAGCAAGTTCTAATTCAAAATCATATGATGACTATAAAGATTAAATAAATTAATCAATGACTTAATTATTAATATTTTCCCCTCGTACCCAAATCTTGATTAAGCAAATCAAAATCTAAGGATTTTGGATTGAAACTCCACTTTGGTGTTCAAATACTAAATCTAAGGTGGTGTCCTCACCGGGATCTAGGGTTCACACTTTATTCCCAAGTTAAGGATAAAGAATCCTATAAGCTGAAAGATCCAAGAGCTTAGTGACAGGCTACTCTACTGATTATAAGATAAAATAACTAATTAAGAACTTGAGAATCTAAGATCTATATCCAATTTTTGAGGATAATTTCATTATCCTATAGATTGAATCAATCCTATACCCATATGGAAGGCTTCAAAAGATTCAGACAATAAACTATTTAAGGAATTTCAATTGAAGATAATTTGATTCAAGTGGAAGATCTAAAGTCTAGGATTTGAGATATAAGGTTTGATTACTTTAGACTTAACTTAGGTTTTTAACTTAGACTTACTAAATGTGTTCCCTTTAGTGTTTAAACTCATGAACTAACTTAATTTCACTTATTAAATTGAGATTTAACTTCCAAAATTATTAGATTCAATTATTAAGGTAAAATGATTCCTTTATGATCACTTAAGATCTAAGTATTTTAATTAAGACTAAATGAGGATTTCTTAACTTAATATGAATATTTTTCACTTAAGAATTCAGAGAGATGCTAATAATTTAGCTAGGGATAATCTACTGAATTTTCCAAGGTTAAAGGGGCACTTAAACACATTTTGGTCAAAATGACCAAAATACCCCTCTTAAGGCTACATATGGGATTTTAGGATTTAATTATCCAAATTACTTTTGATCTATCCTAATGTGTTTCATATTGATTAATAAAGTGGGAAACACACTTTTTTGAGGTTTTGACAACCTAATTAAGCTAATTATCACTAATCACTTCTTTAGGCCAATTAGGGTAATTAAGGAATTTAGGGCATTCTAGGGCAATCCAACCTTACACATAGGTTCTACTATACTTAAGATAGCATTAGGAACAATACTCATCAAAATCAGAGGCTTAAGTAGGTTTAATTCACTAATCCCTAATTAGGATAATTAAGGAGTGATTAAGAAAATTACATACCTTAATTTAGTTTTGAGTGTCTCTAATTGTTCCCTAGGGTCATATGAGCAATCAGATCCCTTAATCATCAAATTTGGATATTTATTGAATTTACTATGATTTAATTAAAAATAGAAAAGAATTTAGACAATTATTTTAAATCCAACCATTGGATCTATGATTTTATTTTATATTTAGATTCCTTGCATTTTTCTAATTCAAATGGTATATTGGAACATACTATTTTGATCAGTATAGCTAAAGTTATTAAGTTAATTTATTCTATATTTTTATTTAAATAAAAACTATAGGAATTTGATTTATTAAATAATAATCATAGAAAATTTAATCCTATAATTCATTTACTAACCGCGGCCCAGAATCAAAAGACGCGGGTCACGGGTCGACCCGACCCGGACTTCGTCTTCCTCCTCTCGACAGGCTCCACCTTAATGGAACTTCCACGCCGAAATTCTCCATGCTCCGGCCACGCCATGCCTAGCTCTCAATGGCTACACCTTCGGGAGACTCAGACGCATCGATTGAGGTAAGAACCCCCATCTAGGTTCTTCTGGATCAATGGGGTGCTACTCGACCGAGACACCCCCTTCACAGACGATTAGGGTTTACTGTGAGGAGTAAATTCTCCTCACAGAGGCAACCATTTGGCCAGAGCTCGATCCCTACACCATCCTGGTGGTGCGGCGGATCGAAATCCTCTGGCCACATGCCTTGGGGTGCCCCAGATCGTCGGGTCCTTACTCGAGCTCGGTTGTGAGATCGAGGCATAAACCAGATGATCAAAGGATCGAATTAGGCTATCCCATACCCTATGGATAATCACACTAGGTTTCGTAACTGACTATGGCTACCTAGACGACATCTAAAGGCTTAATTCAGAGGTAAAATGGAGTATTGAATCAACGGAATTCAATGGCAGAAGGTTGTACTTGGGGATGGGTTGCAAGCTCGGCTGATGAAAATTAAAGTGCCTCCAAGCTTCTTGAATGATAGATGAAGGTTCGTAGGGGGTCTGAACACCAGACGGGCCCTCTATCAGTGGTTTTAAGCTTCAAACAATGCTGGGAATTCACCGAGGTGAGATGGGAGCTCCAGGGACTTCAGCTGCCAAATTGAGGCTTCACAGTGAGCAAAGGGACTCACTGTGAATCTCTAGAGGTATTTAAAGGCCGAAGGAGCTATGTGGGTGGCTTCCAGAGCTCGAGCTTGGGAGAAGAGGCTCGGTCGAGTGTCCACACCATTTTCTGAAATTGGGAGGGTCCAGGCCTCCCGGGTCGCACTAATAGGCTCGGCCATTCTTTGAAGATCCTAATGGTCTAGAGGACAAGACAGGAAGGAGTGGGGGACAGTGCTGGCGTGGCACAGTACGAGCAAATTTTCTGTCGGGCTGGCGATCGGGCGAAGACAATGATCCACAGTGGCAGGGTCCGTCTCCAGCGTCTGATCGCGAGACTGTTGAGGATCGATGGTCTGATGCGACTCCTGATTAACAGAATTGCGGAGACAATCTCGAACATCGGATGCTAGATACCGATCGAGCGGGTCGGATTTGATCACAGTGCGCATTATAAGAGTTGTTGGATCAAGAGCGCTAAGATGCGTGCTATCGCATCGAGTGGCTCCACTCGGTGCCCCACTGTCGGGACCCCGCAGTAGATCTGCTGTGGTCCCGACAGCAAATCCTGCCATTTTATTTATAATTATAATTTAATTTAAATATAATAAAAACTAATTAATTAATATATATTTATTCCTAAATATTCTAAATCCAATTTAAGACCAAATGAGTTTCAAAAATTCCCAAAAATTTACCCTTAGCTAAATAGAGTATGATGAATTCAAAAATGCAGTCAGATTTTGATTTGAAGGTCAAATTAATTTAGGTATTTCTCAGGGCTTAAAAATAGTCACAAATACCAAAATTCTCAATTTAACTCCGATTGATTTCAAACTTCTAGGATTAGGTTTAAATGACCCATTGAATCTAATGGAATTAAAATCAAGACTTGATTTAGCTTAATTAATCTAGATTTAGCTAGGATAACAATTAGGATTGTTATACACATGCTTTAGTAGCTTTTACTTATTAGTTCTGTATACTTGCCTATTTATTCCAGTTTAGTAATCATTATGTATTAGCATGTTTAAGATGCTAGTTTTGTATACTTAGTTCAGCACATTTCAGTATAGCTTTATTTTATGAAATCAACATCTATTTATGTGATCATAAGCATGTTAGGGTGAGTTTAACTTTTAGTACTTTACAATTATTTATACATTTTAGCCTTACCTTGTCCAACTTCATGTTTTGTATGTATTTTGCATACTTTGTTCTTAGTTATAAATATGTTATTTATAACTATCATGTTCCTTGTAGCTCGTTGCACCTTAAACTACTTGCATGCTTGAAGTAATAATGTGATATCTTTAAATGTTCAGTTCACTTAATCAGCCTAAAATATACTTAGATAATTTGTCTAACTGTAATCTTTTTCTTTTATTGGCTGGGGCTCTAGCATTTGTGATACCAACAAATGTCATATTTGGAGTTATTCATTGGTGGTTCTGCTGAAGAGGAGCTTAGACAGGAGAAGGACCTTCCTGTAGCTGAGTAGTTAGACTTTATTTTCCTGCTGTGAGGATGAGAGCTATTTTCTTTTCTTTTAAATATTCAGTCTGTAATAATTCTTAATTCTGGATATATTTTACTATCTATACTTGCTAAGTTACTATTGCATTTACCTTTTTATACTATGCTGTGATGTGAATATTATATTCTACTATTTTATGCTTCCACTACTTTGATATATTGATGTATATTCTCAGTTTCAGGTGACAAGTCTTCTGCTTAAGGCGGGTTGGGTCATACTTGACTCTACCTAAGTTAGAGATTTACCACTGTTGGAGCACCTTACTCCTCGTGATTATGTTATTATCAGTATTAGTATGGTCGCGGAGGGTACGGGGCCCCACATACAGAGATTGGGGTGGCGTCATCTAACTTGCTAAGGATTGTAGTCGATATCTTAGAATAATAACATAATCATCACATATAATCGCTCAATTAATTTGAAAATACGAAAAATTATTTTTATTTTAATATAGTAGTAACTATAAGAGTAGACTTTTCTTCTTTGAAGAAAACAAGAAAGTAAAAGTGCAACAATTATTTGTTCAGTGCTGTCTGAATTCTTCAGTGACATCCTGACCTAGAATTTACAATGAAAATGCTCAGGTTAAACATTCGTTAAAGAAAACTCTAAGTACTTTAGATATCATTAATTACATTATATATATATATATAAGTGGAAAGCATGGAATTAAATTTGTAAAATGTAAGGAAACAAAATAAAAAGGATTAAAGACATAATCTTTCCTCTTTTAAGAATTATCATAGCTTTTTCTGTAAATTATCATTAAATAACCAAAATAGTAATAAAAGTAACTTGTCACAAGTCATACTATATCAAAAATTTATATCTTTATCTCAAAAATGAATAAATAATAAAAACAATGTCGTTCAAGTGGGTAATTCTCGAACTTTGAAGAATCAAGCATGCCTATTTGATCATCATAATTTTGGGTTCTAACGTAATATATATATTCACATATGCTAGCCTCCTCATAGGCATAGTCATAGTATCATTATATTTTTCAAAGTATGATACTAGTTAGCCCCATTCTAAATATAAAATTACATTATGTACATATTATAGATAATTTCAGTGGAAACCCATTTTAATTTAATGAAGATCCATTATTTATTCTTGACAGTAGCTCAAATAGTGAGAGTATACTTAAATCATAAAATTTGCAATGTTTAAAGTAGAGCAGAAGTATATAATTAAATCAATGAAATTTACAAGTTACAAAGTGGAGCAAAAAGAATATAATTTAATCAGCTTATATAAATGTACTTCATGATTTCTTGGGTACCTATTTTTCTTGCTAAGTTGATCTCTTGCAAATCTGTGTGTAATTTTTTTTTATTTGTAAAGTGATGAAGTAATTTTTATAATAATATTGATTTTTATTATCTTCTCTCTCTATTTCTATCTTTCTCACGCTCTCTCTCTCTATATTAGTAACAAGAATAAATATAATTAGGGAGAGAAGATAATTATTGAAATGATAAATAAGTATGATAACATAGATAGTAATAATGATGGTGAAAATAATACTGGCAATAATAATAATAATCTACAATATTATTATTATTATTATTATTATTATTATTTTCTTTTTTTTCTTCTATTTATAAGATAAGAATATTATTATAAAAATAGGAATGTTATTATTATTTTGAGATAAAATAATAATAATATATATTTCCTAATAAAAGTAGATATAATAATCACTAATAATAGTGATAATAATAATATTATTATAATATTATTATTATCATTATCATGTATATGATAATTTACACATAAAGTATACTATTATTATTTTTTATAGAGATAAAATATGATAATGGGAAGAAAATTATATTGTTATTTTCTATGATAATATTATGCGCATATATTTATTTAGAGAGAGATTATTAAAATAATAATAAGATACTAATAATAATAGTTTTTATCATCACTATTACCACGATGATAATAATAATAATAAGTATAATAATATACTTATTATTATTATGATTTTTTGTTAATGAAAAATAAGATACTAATAGTAGAGAGAGAATAATATGATAATATTAATAAGACATAATTATAATAGAATTTGATAATAATAATAATAATAATATTGCATATTATTATTATTATTATAAATAAAATAATAAGTATAATGATTTATCTACTTATTATTATTATGATTTATTATTATATTTAGTGATAATGATAATAAGAATACTTATTTATTGTTATTATCCAATGATAATAATAATAACATTTAAGAGTTATTATTATCATTATTACTTTCAATAATAATAATAATAATTATGATAATAATAATTATAACACTTTAATGTTATTATTATTATTATTATTTATTATAACAAAATATAGTATATTATTACTATAGTATTATATTATAGTTTATATATATATATATATATATATATATCTATATATATATATATATATATATATAATAAAATTAAAAGAGCGGTAAAAATTTAAAGAGCAGAAAAAATTTACATAAGAAATGTCGGGAGCAAAAAAATTAAAGTTAGTAGTCAAGAGCAAAAATAAAAATTAATGGTTAGTAGGTTAGTGATATTAGAATCCAAATTAATATTTAATTATTTTTATCTCTTATTTAATATTTTTAATATTATGATTTGCCTAAAAATATTCCTCTCTTTTTTGTCTTTATGGTCATTCTTCTCTTTCAAAGGGGGTTTACCCTGATGAGGCGAAGAGTTGCCGAGGATGAGGGGAATGACGTGTGAGGAGTTTGGCAAAGTGTCGTGAAGGTGTCAACACGACAAGGTGGAGCGAGGGGCGGCAGTTGGTCGAGGAAGGAGGAGAAGAGGGAAAGAAGGGGGAGGCTTTGGCGTTGCCGAGGGGGAGGGAGAAGGAGGCTAGTAGTCTCTGGCGAGGTAGGGAAGAGAGGGGAGAGGCTCGGCGGCCTGCCAAAGGAAGAGGAGGAAGAGGTTGAGTGCAGAAGAAGGGGAAGGGGGAGAAGGGGATTTTATAGGGGAAGGAGGGGACAGGAGGGGAATGCCCGCACTATGCCGGGCAGGGGCAATGTGGCCGCCCATGAAGGTGTCGAACCATGCCTCCATGATCAAGGGCACGCGGCTTATCCTTAAGGAATGAAAGTGGAGAGTACGATGGGAGAGAGAAAGGGGGGAGGAGAGAGAGAATGGGGAGAATTTTAAATAGAAAAATGAATCTTAAATTAATCATACTTTTTATCATCCAATTTTCAAATTTGACGAAACTTGACCGAGTGGTCCGTCTTAATGAGACAAATGTCCTTGATCAAAAATTTCTCAAATTGAAGTTATATTTTTGTATTAATTAATTTTTGAAAGTAAAAATTTCAAAATTTGATTATGGACAATCTAACGCTCAAAATCTAACAAAACTTTTTGTATAGTCTTCTTTTATTATTATGAACCCAATGATACTAAGATTTTATAATTTGTATATATTTTTTATTTTCATAATTTTCTATAATTAAATAATTCAAAAATTAATACATGAGTATTTGTTGATTATATTACTTCCAAACATGTGTATTACGATCATAAAAATATACTCTTTTCAATAGTATATTGGGTTTTGCCTAATTTTGAACTTGTCGAGCATCCTGATTTGGTCCTAATTTAATCAACAATTTAGTCCTAATTGCTCTAATCAGAATTTGGGTTATTACATATTCTCTTTAATTTAAATAATTTCCACATTTTGTAAATTATTATATTGTATGTTTTTCTTCAATTATAATTTTTTTTTGTTCTAGGATTCCATTTATATGAATTGTGGCTTATACACTTTAATCTAATTTTCTCTTAATTCTGCTCTGATACCAACTGTAGTGACTCATCGCTATGTTAACATAGCTAATTCATTGTTAGGTGCTCACAGTCCTGGATCATATCAGGGCTCATTATAAAAGTGTAATATAAGCAGTATAAAACATACACCTTCTCACATTCATTGCAACATTCAGAAATACTATAATAACAAAAAATATATCCATAACAAAGATAGTAATAGTCTTACAAAATCTATTATACGCTAAGCAAAAAATCAAAGATTAAAAAAAATAAGCATTTAAGTTGCTCCATCTTGCATCAGCTCCTCAAAGGCTAGATCTAGAGATTGCTCCTGATCTGTCATACAAGATATATATATATATATATATATATATATATATATATATATCTGTGTGTGTGTGTGTGTGTGTGTTTGTGTGACATAATTTATTTTATTTTAATTTTTAAAGATTAAATCATCTAAAATTCATTTTGTAAAATCTTTTGATTCAAAGGGTAACAAATTTGGATTATATATTCTTTATAACTTGATTTAATGGATTAATCCCCTCAATTTTCCTATAAATCATCTGTAAATTATTTCAAGAATTTAGTTAACTTCAACTAATATAAATTAAGCTAATTTATTTTGGTTTAACAATCTAGGATTGTTACATTGAGAATCTCATTGAGGAACTTGAGTGCTTCAAAGAAGCACAGAGGAGCCACAAATATGGAAAAGTAAGGAAAATTTTCAAAATTTACATTGTTAAGTGAGACAATCTACATCCCCGAGAAGAAGAGAAGTGTGCTTTAATACATGGAGAAGAATATTACACTATTAGGGCTTACATCTTACAACTTTGCTCTTTCAATAGCTCTCTCAACACAAGCAAAAGAAACCACAAAAAATGTTTTTTCACCTACTCAAACCCTAAACAATTAGGATTCTTTAAACAAAATTGTTTAGGCTGCTTTAGTTGCAAATAGGCATGCTTGGGCACAGGGTAAAACAATTATGCCAACATTTGCTAACATAGACACCATCAACCGCTTTGGGACATCTCCATTTCAATACATGTTTGGGTACCTTTCCAAGCGCCTGGGGACAAGTCATTCTTAACATTCTTGAACGACTGATGCTTAAGCACACCCAACCATTTAGGTCATGGCACTGCATCTACGCGCATGGGCGTTCACAACTTTGCGTCTGGCCACTCCTCGCCTTAGCACGCTAACTACTACACAAAAATATTCTAATCTTCTCCAACCCAAGACTCTACATTCTTCCCATCTTTGAAGAAAGCTGGAACTCGCTCTTGCTTTATGGTTTCACCAATAAGCCAAATTCTCTTTGCTTTGAGTAGTATATTTGCATGCAAGAAATTCAATTCTTCTTAACTGCATAAACATTCATACGCAAAGCATTAAAATTCACTTATTTGTACTCAGTTTATTTAATTCCATTAAATTAAGTGGTAGATTTGTAAATTACAAAATAGGAATGCTAAGCATATATATATATATATATATATATATATATATATATAGAATATATAGATATATGTGTGTATAGTAATGTATTAAGCACTCAGTTTTAATCAATTACAAAACTTGCAAGTCCAAGTCCATGCAAGCTTAATTTTTAGATGTTTCGTAAGTGATTATTGTTCACATAAATGGCATTTATTGTTCACATAAATTATGCCAGCCTTGAAAACCATGCACTGGAATTGCTTAGCTTTCACCCAAGCAAATGGCATAAAATACTACTAATAGCTGAGTCAAGGTGTTAGCTTGAGAATTTAATACTATTTCTTACCTAATATGAAATGAGGGCATGAGGAGATTAAGAACCACCTTGCCAACTTTTTAAAATAGAGACCCCACCATAATAGTCAAGAATATATACATAGAAAAATGTTATGCTTATACAAGAATATACATCAAAAAATATTCAGAATTAATAAAAAAAAAAATTATATTTTTGCATATAAGCACCACAAAAAAATATATTCATCTATATATTTTGGTGTATACGAGTGTGCAAGTGTAGCAATACTCATATACATACTGGTAGCAATACAACATATTTGATGTTATCTCATCAAATAGTTTCTTACTCATTGCTTTTGGATTATAGTCTCAAATCTAATGTTAAACTAACTCCATTATTTGGTCCATCTTGCTAGAAGGTAACCTGAAATTCATTACCCCAAACCACCATCTTTAGATGAACTAAAGGGAGCATATTCTTCACTTAAGCATTAGCATTGCATTTTCCAAAGAGCTCAAAAATAGATGCTTGATCTAAATATGAATTTATATATAAATAGCTTTGGATTAATCCAAAAAATTTTCAAATACCGTTGAAATAATTAAGGAATGATAGGATTAACACATACTTAAAGATTATTCTTCTATAATAAGTTTTACTACTCGAAAAATTAATGTTTGATCGCTATCTAAGAATAATACAATATGATAATTTATCGTTATATTTAAAATCTACCTCTAACTGTTCAATCATTCCATAAATAAATTAATTTACTTTCCATTTTCTCTTTTTATGTGACACTATAACTCATTCACCTAAACCAATTTAGTTGATTATTGAACTATTTATATTATAATAATTAAATTTCCACTTGATAATAACATGAAGTGGTTCTTGTAATATAACAGTCTTTCTTTTCCATGGCTAAAGTATAACTCAACTTTGTGAGTGCATAATATTTTAGATTATAGTTAATTACAAAGCACTTTAGAGTGATTTTAAAATCCTTTCAAACTTCTTAATGTTATCTTAGAGAATATTCTTTTAGAAAATGTATCTCTTACATGAAAACTTTGTTATCAATCCCAACTTCCAAAATATAGTCAAACCATTATAATGAACTATCATCTCTTTCTTTTGCATCCATTTTAATTTTAAGAAACTAATCTATATCATCTTTATAAGAAATACCTTTCCCAAATATTTTTGTAATTCTAATAATTCAAAGTTGTTACTTGGCTTAATTGAGCCTAACTAAGCTTAAACTTGTCATTAATAAGTTCTAAATATTATTAGGGCCAAACTCTGAAAATTTGAAATCAAAATACTCAAAGATGAATATTTTGAATATTATAATATTAATAAACACTAAGAAAATTAAGAAACCAAATTAACCAAATTCATGTGGAATTTTTATTTAAATTAAATTGTAGAAAATTAATTTTGTTAAGCTGTTATAATGATTTTATTTAAATTTTGAAACCGTGGAAATTTGTTGCTCGAGTTTAAAGGATCATGGTGAGGTATGGCTTACATCTTGGCCATTGTCCCTTCCTGGATCATATCAAATGACATTGATCTCATCATGTCTTATTTAAGAGGAATTCATCACGACCACAAATTAAACCACGGTGAATCCGATGGAAAAGAGCGCATCTTAGAGTTAAATGGTGGATTTGATCTCACACCTCGTATCAGACTTGACAGATCGGGCAAATGCGATCAAACAAACCATTGTTTGTCTCCTTTGTCATGCCCACTAGTAGAAACAAAAAACAATTGAAATCTGAATGATAGAAAATTAAGTCCCCATGGCCTTGTCACAATACTAATCGTTTGCTCTAGCGGAAGTAATTCTTCGACCACCCTTTTTGGCCTGATTGAACCCCTGAATGGGGGTCATGGTAACCCAATTTTGGGTTGATTCAAGAAGCACACCAAGCACTAAAAAATCCTCCTTTGAGTCCCCCATTCCTTTATTTACCAAATTATCAAAGTTCCAACACTCCAAGGATCCCACTAGACCTAACTGAATTTCCCCTCTCGGACCCTGTGAACTCAGAAGAGTTGCCAACAAGCAAGTTGTGGAGCCCCACCCCCTGATCCACAGGATTAGACCTAAGTGGTGGTGTGCCACTCTGGCAAATTCCTCACTTATCATTGGATTAGGTGATATCCATAATCCACACTAATAAGAGAAGGATGTGCACAGAATAAATACAGGGATCAGTCACTAAATCAACATAAATACAGAGTGCAAAAATATACAAGTAAATATTACATCCATTTTACCATACATCAACTGAGAAATAAAATGAAACATAGCTCAGAAAATAATAGTGCAAAAAAGTAATCACAGTCATAAGTACCTGTATTATTATAATATTTAATTAAAGTTTAAAAGAATAAAATAACACTCATCCTCACAAATAGAATAAGAACAACTGAGGATCTTCAGCTCCAATCTGTTATGCCTCCTCTAAATAAGGCTCCTCCTTAGGCTTCAGATCTTTAAACTGCTCAAGATCTTACATTGTTGGTTTCACAATGCCAGGGCCCCAGCCAATAAAGGAAAATTCTTACTAGACAAATTGTCTAAGTACATTTTAAGCTAAATAATTTACATGAATTATTATTATTACCATTTACACTTAACTCAACAAAAGTAAACTATCTAGCATATGTTGTGGGGCCCCCGTACTAGTAATAAGGAAGTACGGTGCTCCAACTGTGGCAAATCCCCAACTTAAGTAAAGTTAGGCGAACCCAACCTACCTTAAATCAAGGACTTGTCACCAAGGGCTATAACATTCATCAATATAAATATCAAACTGGCGGAAGCAGTACAAAATAGAGTAACATCCACAAGCATACATAGTAGGGAAAAGAAAATGCAATATAGTAACTCATCACAATGTAGAAAGTAAGTATATCCAGAAAGTTAATTATTACAAACTAAAATGAATAACTGAAAAATGAAAGACTCTCGTTCTCACTGAAATAAACAAGGCAAAACTATCTAAACATCAACTGGAAGGTCCTCCTCCTGAACTGGCTCCTCCTCTGCGACACTGCCCATGAATACGTCCAAAACTGACATTTGTCAGTATCACAAATGCCAGGGCCCCAGCCAACCAAATAAAAAGGTTACAGTTAGACAATTGTCTAAGTACATTTTAGGCTATTGTAAATGAACTGAACTTTTAAAGATATCACATTTTAATTTATTTACACATGCAAGCAGTAAAGGTGCAACAAGCTATGAAAGAAATGGAATACTATAAATCATCCATTTATAGCAAGCAACAGGTATGTGATGTAACATACAAAACACTAAATAAGCAAAGTGAGGCTAAAAAGCAAAAATCACTGCAATTGCTGAATAAATGTACTCCTAACATGATTATGATTGTAATAAAACATGCTGAGTATAAAAGAACATAAGTATTGAACATGATAAAATTCTAGCATCCTAGACATGCCATTTATACATATATCTAAGCCATAAAATATACATACAATATGCAAATTACTATGAAAAGAAAGGTCACTGAGACATGTGGCAAAAGCAAAGCAATATATAAAATGTAAAGTCACTGAGGCATGTGGCAAAGCAAAATAAAATAATACTGAACAATTTAGCTAAGGTAGCAATAAGCCTAGGACATAGTACTATCATACCAGTCAATAGGTCATACAGGGCCTCCAATATCCATCAATCAATTATCAGCCCAGCCATCCAAATATGTTAGGTCTGAGTCCAGTCTATACAATACTACTACTGAAGAGGCAGACTAAGCTAGGACATATTCTACTAACTGCAAACAAAACTAAAATAGAATGATATGCAATTTCAATACTAGCTTAGGATGCATCATCCATATCCTAAGTCTTTCCTATTATGCTCAAGGGCTAAAGCTCAAAATCCAAGGTATGCAAAGCAATCTAGTCAAAGTAAGCAAGAGACTCGATCTTGACTTATGTGATATCTGTTGTTGTCTAACTACCAAATCTAACTAATCTGAGAAGGTACAAGCTTAGGATCTCCAATATCCAGCTATCGAGTAGAATCTCAGAATTTACATCCTTAAAGTTAAATATTAGAACTTAACAAGTGCTAATCCAAAATCATGCGATGACTATATAGTTTAAGTAAGCAAATCAACGACCTAATTTTATGAATATTTTACACTCTTACCCAAATCTTGATTAAATAAATCAAGATTTAAGAATTTAGAATTTAAACTCTATGTTGAGTTCAAATCCCAAATCTTAGGTGATATTTTAAATAGGATCTAGGTTTCTCACTTATTACCCAATTTGAAGGTAAAGAATCCTATAAGTTGAAAGATTCAGGAACTACGATCTTAGTGAAAGGCTATTCTACTGATTATAAAATAAAATAATCAATTAAGAACTTGAGAATCTAAGATCTATATTCAATTTTTTAGATAATTTCATTATCTTATTGATTGAATCATCTTATACCCACATGGAAGGTTTCAAAAGATTAAACAATCAATCATTAAAGAATTTCAATTGGAAGTGGTTGATTCAAATTGAAGATCTAAGTCTATGATCTAAGATCTAAAGATCTGAAGTTTGATCACTTTAGACTTCTAATTAGAGTTTTGACTTAAGAGTTTCCATTTGTGATTCTCTTTAGAATCTAAGTTCATAATTAATTATAAGGAGCTTATTAAGGTTAAAATTGACAATTCCAAGTATTAGATTAACACTAAACCCATATTGTCCTTCTTAGGTTACTTAAGATCTAAGGGTCTGAGTTTTGATCACTCTAGATCTTAAGCTAAGAATTTTACTTAGATATTTCCAATTTCTTTTCTTTTAACACTTAATTCTTAAGTTATCTTAATTGAACTCATTAATGAGATAACTGACCATTTCAATTATTAATTTAATAAGTTTAAGGTCAAATGATCTTTATAAGGAATGCTTTAAGATTTAAGTATCTTTATTAAAGACTAAATGAAGATTTCTTGGATTAAGGATCACATTATCACTATCCTTGTTTTAGGACTTCAGAGAACATTTCCAATCTATTTTATAGTGGTTTACTGAAATTTTCAATCCTTAAGGAACATTAAATCACATTTTGGTCAAAATGACCAAAATGCCCCTCTTAGGGCTAAAATTGGGATTTTAGGGTTTAACTAGCCAAATTTGCTCTAAACTATTCTAATGTGTTTCATATTACTTAATGAAGTGGGTAACACCCTTAACTTAGGTTTTGATGATCTAAATGATCTTAATTTGCACTAATCACTTAATTAAGCCACTTAGGGTGATTAGTGAAATTAAGGCACTTTAAGGCAATCCAACCTTACACTTAGGTTATACTAGGTCTAATATGATATTAGGAACCATCCCCACCCAAATTAGAGGCTTAATTATGGTTTAATTCACTAATCCTTGATTAGGGTGATTAAGGAGTGATTAAGAAAATTAATTATCCAAAATTAATTTTAAGGGTCTAGAATTGTTCTTTATGGTACAAGGAGCAATCAGAGCCCTTAAACTTATAAATTGGATATTTAGATGATTTTATATGATTTATTTAAGAATAGAGAAGGTTTGGCCAATATTTTTAAATCCAACCATTAGATCTGAGATTTTATTTTATATTCAGATTCCTTAAATTTTTCTGATTCAGATGGTATATTGGATCATACCATTTGGATCTGTATAGCTAAAGTTATTTAATTAATTTATTATGAATGTTTATTTAAATTAAAACTATAGGGTTTAATTAATTAAATTCGCAACCATTAAAAATGCTATCCAATAATTATTAATTAGGCGCGGCCCAATATCAGAACCGCGCGGGTCACGGGTCGGCCCGGCCCAGAACCCGCGACTTCGTCTTCTTCCTCTCGACGGGTCTCGAGCCCGTCGAATTTCAAAGTCGAAATTCTCGGCGCTCCGGTGACGGCAGGGGCTCAAATCAATTCCTACACGTTCCTTGAGTCAAGACGCGTCGATTGGACCAAGAACCCCCATCTGGATCCCTCTGGATCAATGGGGTGTTACTCAGCCAAGACGCCTTCGATATAGCCATCTCAGGCCGTCTGTAAGGGGGAAATTTTCCTCACAGAGACCTCGATTCGACCGGGTTTTGATCCCTACACGTTCAGGGAGACTAGACGCGTCGAACCCCCAACCTATCTTAACCTAAGGCGCAGCCAATCGCTAGGTCCTTACTCAGACTCAGCCATTGGCTCGGTGGCTAGCTCAATCGATCGATACAATCAATTCGAGCTAGCTTAGCCCCAAGCGACAATCACAGAGGGTTCCCTAGGTGGCTAAGATAACCTAGACGGCATCCAGAGCTCATTCAGAAGGCAGGAACGAAATCGAGCCTAAGGAATTTTAATGGGGAAGAGGTTGTACCTGAAGTCGAGCTGCGGGCTTATCCGAGGGGAATTGAGGTGCTCCTGAGCTTCCCGGAGGCTAGACGAGGGTGCACAGGGGGTCTGAACTCCAGACGGGCCCTCTATCGGCGGTTATAAGATCTGGAATTTTCGAAAACTCGCCGGGGAAGACTCGACTCCAGCAGAGCTTCAGCCAGCCGATTAGGGGATTCTCAGTGAGCAAAGGGACTCACTGAGAGTTCTTAGAGGTATTTATAGGCTTTAAGGATGGACACCAGGTCTTGGGCTGGGAAGATTGGCTCGGCCTGAGGGGTTCCCTCAACTTCCCTATTTGGGGTGGACCGGGCTTCGGGCTTGGCTGTGATTGCTTGGGAGGCAAGGGCAAGGCCGCAACGATCTTCCTGATGTGGCACGGGAGTGGCAGATCGGCTGGAGGACGTGGCAGTACGGAGAAGATTCAGCTGTCGGGCGCGAGCTGGGGGAAGGAGATGATCCACAGTAGCGGGAGTTGCCGGAGCCGTCTGATGGATCGTAGGTTGACACGGAATGGTCCAGATCTTCTGACATCTAACGGACGATCGAGGATAAAGATCAGTCGTTGGATCCAATTGGGGAATCTAATAGTTGATCGAGGGTATTTACGGTGGATTGCTTAGATGCCGTTGGATTAGGATCTTGAAACTGCGGAACGATGGAGAGTAGATGGATTCATCCAACGGTACGGGCCGTTGGATCAAGACCGCGGAACGGACGGCCCAGATGGCACCCGCGGTTTGCGAAGGAGCTGACCGTTGGAGATGGGTAGATTTGCAATTAAGAATTGTCTAAAGCCCTAATTTGCAATTAAACCAATTTAAATTAAATCCAAAATGTGACTAAATGACCTCTAAAAATTCCCAAAATTTCACCCTTAGCTAATTTGGGGGTGGGGAACCCAAAAATGAAATCAAATTTCAATTTGGAGATCAAAATAATTTAGGTATTTTTCAGGGCTTAAAAATAGCCAAAAATACCAAATTTTCCAATTTCGCTCCGGTTGATTTCAAACTTCTAAATTTAGGTTTAAATGACCCATTGAATCCAATGGAATCAAAATCAAACCTTGGTTTAGCTTAATTAATCTAGTTTTAGCTAGGGTAACAATCTAGGGTTGTTACATATGCGCAGTAAGCATACAAGGAATAGGATAAGCTATAAATATAACATTTATAACTAAGCAGGAATTGAGGCAAGAGCACACCTCAAGCAACTAAATAAGGAACATGCATACATATATAATACATTAAGTAAAAGTACTGAAAGAAAAATATTATCCTAAACATGCTGATAATCATAAGACATGTTGATTTAAAACAATAATTTAAAAGTGGTAAATATAGTAAGCAGTAAAATCTAGCATCCTATATTATACAAAGGAGCAGGTAAAATAGGAAATACAGCTAACTGAAATAACATGCATCAATAATGTAGTAAACAGTAAACTAAAATTGAGATAAGTACGTATAACTGTCATATCAAAAGAACTGGTCAATCTAGCCTAATAATATTCCCAAAGCCTTTTTGGGCTAGGGCAGATAGGAATTCCCATAACCTTTCTGGACTAAGGCAGACTGAACAAAATAGTAAAACTGAAGAGGCAGAAAATATAATGCAAATATCTTTTAGCTATTTTACTTTTATTTCTGTGGACATATCCAAAAATAGCTGAGAAGTCAAGCACATCTACAAGACTATACGGGTTCCAAACTTAGCACAACACTCATCAATGAGTAATGCTAGGTTCTCCTTACCCCTATCCGTTGGGGTAAAATGCACCCTATCAACTAGTAACTGAACCTAATGTAAGTGTTATCCTAATATTCTATATTTTGTTTTCATGCAATAATATTTTTCTTATATGACATGTCCAAGGGAAAACAACACAAAATTCAAGAAATGCATGGCACAAAATCAAGTAGTAAGCAAGGGACTCTACTAAACATGGTGATATCATTTATTATCTAATTTAAACTATTCTAACTATTCCAAGTTACACAAGTTCAGGATCTTCAATTCTTACTATCGAGTATAACTTAGATATATAGTCTTATAAGTTAAAAAGGATTAGAACTGATTAGGTTCTAATCTAACTCAATCAAGTACAACTATGAGTTAATTAATAAATCACAACATCCTAATTTGATAAATTTAGGCATTTTTAACTAAGATCTGATCAAGATCTCCTAAACTATAGATTATGGATTAAGCACCACAAGCTTTGGCTTAAGCACATAATCCAAGGGTAAAACTTAAGATTATATTTCAATCTAAATGTGATCTATTGATTAAGGCAAATCCTATTAAGCAAAGTCAAACATAATAGGATGATTCTCCTATCCTGAATCTAAGGTTGAAAGACAAAATAATTCAAATTAAGTTGTAAAATCTAAAAACTAATAAAACCAATGATTTATTCATTGAATAACCCTATTATTCAATGAATGAAAGCTATCCTATGATGCGGTGGCCCAGCCCCGCCATGGTCTTGTTAACTCTTAAGTTAATACGATTACAGTGGAGGGATCTTCAAAACAACAAGTCCTTACTTATAATTGGATTAAACACACACTCTATTCCAACTTAACTAAGGACTTTGCCATTCTTAAGTAAGAATTTCACTAAATGAAAATACAAGAAATGCAGAGTGCAGAAGCATAATATATAACATCCATCCATCATATAATACAACAGTACATAATAAGTAAAGTGTTGAAAAGAAATGTTATCCTTGTATTATTATAATTTAAACAGCTTAAAAGGAATTGAAAAAGATACTCGTCCTCACAAATGCAGAAAGAAACTAAGGATCTTCAGTGGGATGCTTCTCCTCCAAGTGCAGATCTCCTGAAGGCTCTATCATCTCAAATAGCTCAGAGTCTACCATTATCGATATCCAATGATAGGGTGTAATAACCCAGGTTGTTACCTTAGTCAATTAGGACTAATCTTAGTTTTAAATGTAATTATAAGTGCTAATTAGGTAAATTGGAGTCAACCTCTAAGACCTAGTCGAAATCTTGAGTCAAATGGATCGAATCCTCATTTCTAGAAAATTCGAAAACCCTAAAATTTGTCCTATTTAAATTGACCTCCGATTAAAAAATGGACTTTGCCATTGCGCTCATTCACCCCAAACTAGGTAGGGGTGAAGTTTTCGTGTCAATCGGAAGTCGTCGAAAATTCGACGGATATTTTAATAATATTTAAATGCCCCGAAAATTGGGAAATTAAAATACTCGTCGGATCAAAAATCTGACCTCGCCGTTGCGTTCCTCACCCCTCAATTAGCTAGGGGTGAATATTTGGAATTTTTCTAAATATAAATTAAATTATTTTATTTTAAGAAGAAATTAAATAAATTAATTTAAATTAATATTCAATTAAAACAACTAACGGCGTCGTCGAAATCTTAAGCCGCGCCGTCCACTGTGCCCAACGTCGTTTGATCGAACGGTTCGATCTGAGCCTTTCGATCGAAACAATCGAACGGCTCAAAAGTCACCTCCTTCAGGCCCGGTGCCCTAGAGCCACGCTGCTCCCTCACCGCGGCCACCGCCAGCCCCGGCTCACGGTCGCCTCGCGTAGTCCCCCTGTCACACGTTAAGACCTCCTCTGGCTTGGGGTGATGGGCCTGGCTTGAATCGATCCTCCCAGCACCCCGACGAAGTCCGTCGACCTCGAGCCCGTGCAGCCACTCGACAATCAGGTACCCCCCTCCCTCCTCAAGAACTCCTTTAGATAATTGCTATCTACCTAGTTGCATGTAATTGATCGTCACTCGACAATCAGATCGATCGAACACACGACGAACGACCGCGAGCGTCTGTAGGTCCGTTGCTAAGGTTCACGATTGCGGGCTAGTTAGGTCACCTCGGGCGCTGGATCAGCTGCCGTTGGATAGACCTCGTCCAGGTCGACCTCCGGCCATGAGGGCCGAGCCGATTCGCCGCCGCCGGGGCCGGCAAAAGCCGTGCCCTAGCCCTCCTCGGCTCGAGACGGGGCGAAGAAGGCGAAAGGCCGCGCCTTCGAGTCGGACCGGGTCGGCCCGAGCCCGACCCGAGTCCCTTCGGGACGCGTCGCGCGATGGTGGGATCCACAGCCAGGTGTCACGCGCCGGTTATCCCGACGCGCGCACGTGGGGCCCACGCGCAAGCCTACGACCTGTCTGCGCTCGCCGCGTGGCGGTGGGGCCCGCCGTGGTCTTAGGTATTAACCAAGTATTAGTGATGATTAATTAAATAATTAATATTAGGCAGCAGTTAAATATATTAATTAAATCCTTAATCTAAATTCAAACAGTAAGATAAATAAATCTTAATTTTAATCAAATATTATTATTATTAAGCAGTTAATTAATTAATAATTAAATAATAATTAATTCTAATCCTAATCAAACAGTAATAATAATAATATTATATTTAAAATAATTAAATAATGGGTTAATTAATAGCTAATTACAGGTTAATCAATTAATTATTAAATGCAGAAAAATATAATTTAAACTTTAGAAATGAACAGTACTTTAATACAATTTGAATAAATGAATAATAAAATAATACAAATTGTATTTTTGAATAGTAAAACTTAAAAGTTTAATAACTTTTGTAGGATAATCCAAATATAGCTAATATAGGTTTCAAAATACTCAGAAAAATAAATAGAATCAAATAATATAATGTAAAAATTAATTTAAGGGTACGCATAACGATGTAGTATTTTAGGACCTCTTTAGGACCCCATAATTTTTTAACTAGTTGACCAAACATAGTCAATATGGGTCTTAAAATGCTCAGGAGAGCAGCCCCATCACCGTAGTAATATTAGTTTTCCCATTTTGACATCAGGATAAAAAGTAAACCCTAAAATTCCTAGTTGACTTTAGGGAAACTTAACCAAAATGCCCGTGGAATTCAAAGAACCATAACTTGGTCAAATCAAATCTAAATTCAAAAATTCAAGATGCAAATTAGTTCAAAATTTTGATGTCACCAATAAACTGAAATAATATTTAGGATCTGAACCCTAAAAATTTAGAAAATGACCAAAATACCTCTAACCTTAGTTAGGTCATAAGTTAACCATTTGAGGTCCAAATTGGGTTGACTCCCTACCAACATACTAAGCATATTATAGGAAAGCTATTGAAACTGAGTTTGCTAAAATTGGACTTCAAATGAAAAAGTTCAGTTTTTGTGACCCGTTGACCGACCTGAAATTACCAAATTGCCCCTGGAAAGCAAAACGTCTGTAACTTAGTCAATTAACCTCAGAATTCAGTGTTATTGGACTCTGTGAAATCCTTGAACAGCCACTAACAATAAACTACATAAAAATTCAAGGTTCAATAGAGTAGAAATTACTAAATTTCCCTTAAGTCAAAAACCTTAATTTGAACCTATATGATCCGTCTCTCGTCCAAATTGGACGTATTTACTGTCTATCTTCAAGTTAGACAGTAAGGAATCATTTGGAAGTAAGAAAATTCAATTTGGACTCTTAGGTCAAAAGTTGACTATTCAGATCCTTAAGTCGGAGCAAAATAGTCATTTTGTCCTAAGATTGACTAAGTACTCTTAACCTCTAATTAACATTTCAAAACACTAGGATCAAGGCTATAATTGTATTAGTGACATTTAAATGAGTGAAATCAACCATTAGATCAGATTCCAAAATTTTCCCAAAGTCTTTAACACTACACCTTAAGGACCCTTCCTGAGACTAGGACTAGATCATAGATTAGAGTTCATTCATTAGGTAACTGAGTTACTCAATGGGTGAAACCTTAGTTTTATTAGTTTCTAGACCTTTCTTTTATTTTACAACTTGTTTTGATTATTTTGTCTTTTAACTTTAGTTTTAGGATAGGAGATTCATCCTATTAAGTCTGATTACTTAATAGGATTTGCCTCAATTATTAGATCACTTTTAGAATGAAACCTAGTACTTAGGTCTTATCCTCTTCGATTATGTAATTAAACCTAAATTTTCATAGTGTTTAATCCATAATCTATAGGTTTAGAAGATCTTGATAAGATCTTAGATAGAACGTCTAAATTCACAAAACTAGGACGTATGATTTATTCAACTCATACTCGTCTATCTGATTGAACTAGATTAGAACCTGATCAATTCTAATCCTTTTTAACTTATAAGGACAAATTTCTAAGTTACACTCGATAGTAGGAAAATGGTGATCCTAAATTTGTGTAACTTGGAATAGTTAGAATGGTTAAGTAGAAAATAAATGATATCACCATATTTAGTAGAGTCCCTTACTTCTATTTGATGATTGTTGCTATGCATTCCTTATATTTTTGTGCCTTAACTCCTTGAGCATATCATATAAGATTTTTGGTGCATAAATAAAATTTTAGGAAAATATGGAGACTCCATAGATTCCTTGTGAAAATATTAAAGTGACTAATTAAAGGTAATAATTATATGTGTTTAAGCTGCCTCTTAGTATTGTCTTCTGATTGCCTAGTCTCCTTGTTGACATTAGGGGAAGACCTTATTATATCTTCTATTATTTCATTGTGTGCTGATTGCCTAGTCTCCTTGTTTACACTAGGGGAAGACCTTATTATATCTTCTGTTGTTTCGTTGTGTGCTGATTGCCTAGTCTCATATGACACTAGGGATACACGGTTGGTGCCTTTGCCCTACCGGTGCTAAGATCCTTCGTTATTTGGTGGGCTATATTAGCTCCTTTTATGTATGGCAGTTATTACACAGACGTTTATATGTATGCAGTCGTGATGTTTATTTACTTTTCAGCATTTCTATTCCGTCAGCTATTTTCTTGTTCTGTCTATATATTTTTGGATGTTAGAATTTTGCTGCTATTATATGTATCACCACTGATTTATGTTATTTTAATTCGCATGTATCTCTTGATCACCAGCATATTTAGGATGTAGTATTTTCTTACAGTACTTGTTTGCTTATTTATATTCATATGCCTTACCTTGTTTAGCTTGTATTTGAGGTATGTATTGGCCTCTCTTTTGCTTAAGTTATAAATGATTATTTATAGCTTTCTCCTTCCTTATTGTATTTCTTGTTGCTCCCTTATATAGTTGTTGCTTAGAGAATGTAAATGGTGATATTACAAAACACATATAAAACTTATCAGCTTAAAATGTACTTAGACAATTGTCTAACACAAGATTTTTATTTTTTTTATTGGGGCCCTACATTGTGAAACCGATAATATCAGGTTTAGAGCAGGCTGAGGTTGCAGTACCTGAAGAGGAACCTTACTTGGAGGAGGAGGAGCAGCTTGCACTTGAAGATATCTAGCCATTTACTTTTCCTGTGAGGATGAGTGCATTTTCTCTCCTATTTGATTAAACATTAAATGTTGTAATAATACAGGTACTCTTGACTGTGTATTCAAATTCTATGCTTTTATTCTGAGTCATATTTCATTATATTTATACTATGATGCTTGAATGTTTCTTATTATAAATTGCTTCCGCACTCTGTGTGAATTCTTATTAAGTGACTGAATGTTTGATTCTATGCTTACTCCTTCCCTTATTAGGTGGATTCTAGATTTCATCCTAATCCAATGATAAGTGAAGAGTTAGCTAGAGTGACACACCATCCCTTAGCTTAATCTTGTAGATTAAGGGGTGGGGCGCCACAGTTGGTATCAGAAAATTCCATAAGGTGTCAGATTATAATTTGTATTCTTATCTACATAATGGAAGATTCTTCTGCTAGTTCAGTCACTATATCAGAATACATAAGAGTCACATCCAAGGGATCACAATGTCACACTCAGAGTAAGAAGTTTGATAATCAAAATACACAAGCAATGGTATCAAGCAAGTTCTAATAACATTATTAGATACGCCAGAATGATAGTTGAGGGACATTACCAATGATTTAAAAGAAGTTGGGAGGCCATCGCCCAATTCCGTCAAGAGTATGAGGACTATATAGATGGAGTAGAAGACCTTACAGTCCGGATGTTGCACCGGGGACTCCGATAGAGCACATTTAGAGGGTATGATCACTCTGCCTTAGCCAAGGAATTGCTAATACAGATAGACATTGTGATGGAACTCTTGGACATTCCAAACAATGTTAGAGTAACCCTCGTGGCACGACTCTTACAAGATGAAGCTCGGGATTGGTGGAGCGTCACTCTTAGAGCCCTCACCCATCGGCGCGAATGGGTACAGAGGGACGTCACCTACGAGGACTTCCATCGTGCCTTTAAGGCCTGATACATCGGATAGAAATATTAGTTTTATTCATATGCTATCTTTATTCCTTTATGCATCCTTGTAACCTGATTTTTAAAATTAAAAGTAATTTTTCTTTACATCACTTGATTTGGATGTCTAGGATACTGTGCGAGCATGACAGGATGCGATCTTTTTGCCCATTTTAAGGATAGGTGGACATACGATGTGTTCTTGGCAAAGATGCATGGTAGAGAAGTTCAATGAGTCTCCCCAGCAGGAGCCAGAATTCTGGAAAGGATGCTAGAAGATGCAATATTCAGGGGACTGGACTTCCCCATACTGGCTAAGGAGTGGTTACAAAGAGTAACCAAAGTGTTCGATGAATTGGAGTGTCCAGATGACGCACGACTCGACATCCTCGAGATTCTCCTCCAAGATTATGCGGAGGAGTGGCGGGCTCAAGAAGTATGGAAGTTCGAACGACGACATGCCCGCCGCCACTGAACGCTGACATACGCATATTTTACTCAAGCTTTCACGAGGAGATACATATGATAGATTCTGTGTTTTTCCCCCAGTAGCTGTCTTTTCTTCTTTGTACCCTATTTCCAATGATGTATCATTTATTCTCTAATTAATAAAAAGAAGATAAACTGTCATGATCTCCTATTTTTCTTGAGATGCTGAAATTGTGCTGTCTTTAATTCAAATTCTAGTAAGACGACATGAACTCAGGCTAGAGCCCCTTTCCTGCTCCATCCAGCACCTCGTCCAGCGAGGTTAGTGCCTTACTGGATGCTATAAAGATGATGGTGGAGTCCCACCAGCAGCAAGCGAGAGAAAGCCAACGACAAGCTAGAAAGGCTGCGAGGGCCCAGGCCAAACAGGCTGAACACATGGAACATCTCCTAGTATCACAAATAAACTAGAATCGCTCGATGACAGAAGCCGCCCCAGCACCCCAGAATTCCCACCAGCAGTACATCCAGTCTGCCGACACATTGCTACACAACTTTCTCCGGTTGAGACCCCCCATGTTCAATGGGAGCTTGTCGGCCGTGGACACGGAGGACTGGTTGAGCATGGTGGAGAAAAACTTGACAAGCATCAAGTGCCCAGAAATTGAGGTGATCTGACTGGTCACCCATCTACTGTATGGAGAAGCAGATCACTGGTGGCATCACCTTCGTACCACCCACTTTGCGGACATTCGCTTGGAAGAGATCTCATATGAAGAATTTGAAGAAGTGTTCCGGGCGGAGTACATTCCCTTATCTGAGTGTCGTAACATGGCGGAAGAATTTCTCAAGCTGCAACAAGGGAACCGTACAGTGGTAGCATATGATGCATAGTTCAGGAGACTCGCTAGGTTCTCCTCAAGCTTAGTGCCCATGGAAGAGGACAGATGTCACCGTTTCCAAAGCAGTCTTCGGCCCTCTATACATGTCCAAGTCGTGTCGTTCCGTCTGACCAACTACCAAGAACTACTGGAGACCGTCAAGGTTACAGAACGGCACCAACAGTGAGAGGCTAAAAGGCTCACTGACTCTGCAGTGCAGTGCCAGGAAAACCCAAAGAGGGCTCGGGTTTACCAGATCAAGGCAGAAGCCCCTGCTGCTGATCCTTACAATGACTGTACCCGACCACATCCTTATAACCGGTGCTTCCACGGACAACGGGTATGTTTCACCTATGGCAGACCAGGACATGGCTATACCCAATGCCATATGATCGATATGATTGACGACACACCAATCAAGCATGTGTAGGGCAAACCCGCATTTGATCTTTACCAGCAAGCTCCTACCACGGTCACGGCACATCCAGCCTGCCACCCCTTGCTCCTCAACGCAAGGCACTCCCTGCTTCTTTTCCTAGCACCTCCAAGCCACTAATCAAATAGCCCTACTACAACAAGCCCGCTGGCCAGGCGCGTGTGTACGCTCTTACACCGACGGAGGCCACGAAAGATAACCATGTGGTATCAGGTACATGCTTCTGAACGAATCTAGCATTTTACTCATACTTACTTAATAGTAACTAGTAAATCCTGTATCTATAATTAGGTACTATATATATATATATATATATATATATATATAAATAGTAAGCCCTGCAACATTATGTTCGATACCGGAGCAAGCCACTCTTTCGTCTCTGAAAACTGGACAAAATCTCTCAATTTACCAGTACACCGCTTAACGAAACCTCTAAGCGTAGGGCTACCATCTGGAGCCCAGATGCAAGCCAACCAATTTTGCAAGCTACAAGTACCCTTCGGAGGAACAAAAATTGAAGCCAAATTGATAGTACTACCGATAGCCAATTTCGATATTATTTTGGGCATGAATTGGCTAAGTCAGCATGACGCCACCATTAACTGCCAAAAGAAAAAGATCACCTTAGGCAGTGGTAAACAAGCGAAGTCATTTGTAGGGAACTTTAGCACCAGTGCCTCACTAGTTAATGCCATCAAAGCTAAGAAATTAATAAGCAAGGGCTGTAGTGCTTTCCTGGTAACTATACTAGGGGAAAAGAAGGAAGAGGTTCCCATCTCCCAGAATCCTGTCGTCTGTGAATTTGCCGACCTGTTCGGAAAGTCGAATTCGCCATCGATGTTATTCCAGAAACTCAGCCTATCTCGAAGGCACCCTATAGGATGGCACTCAAAGAGTTGCAAGAGTTAAATAAGCAACTGCAAGAGCTGTTGGAGAAGGGTCTTATCAAGCCAAGTTCATCTCCATGGGGAGCCCCAGTTCTATTCGTGAAAAAGAAGGACAGGTCAATGAGGATGTGCATTGACTATAGGGAGCTTAATAAGGTGACCATCAAGAATAAGTATCCACTACCCCGCATTGACGACCTATTTGATCAATTGGCCGGGGCAAAGGTGTTTTCAATGATTAACCTGTGATCAGGCTTCCACTAACTACAGGTGAAAGACTCCGATATTGCGAAAACTACCTTCCGGACTAGATACGGTCACTACGAATTCCTAGTGATGTATTTTGGATTAACAAACGCGCCCTCCATCTTTATTGACTTGATGCAACGTATCTTGAAACTGCACCTGGACAAATTCATCATCGTGTTCATAGATGACATCCTGATATACTTTAAGTCCAAGAACAAACACGAAGAACACCTCTGGACCGTATTAGAAGAACTAAGAAGCCACCAACTATACGCCAAATACTTGAAGTGTGAATTCTGGCTAGAATCTGTCACCTTCCTAGGTCATATTGTGGATGCTCATGGGATCAAGGTGGATCAAAATAAGATTCATGCAATTCAAGAATGGGCTCAGCCTAAACGAGTGACTGAGGTCAGAAGCTTTCTAGGATTGGCGGGTTATTACAAGAAGTTTGTGAAAGGATTTTCCCAAATATTCTATCCTTTACCAAGCTCACTCAGAAAGCAGTACCGTTTGAATGGTCGATTGCATGTGAAAAGGCATTTCAAGCACTTAAGGATGCACTTACTTCTGCCCCTGTATTAGTCCTCCCAAGAGAAGGAGTGAACTTCAAGAATATACGGATGCCTCGGGCATAATAGGCCTAGGGGCTGTATTAATGCAAGAAGGTAAGGTCATCGCTTACGCCTCACGACAACTAAAGGTCCATGAGAAGAATTATGCAGTCCACGACCTCGAGCTGGCCGCAGTTGTGTTTGCTCTAAAGATCTGGCGACACTATCTCTACAGAGTTCAATGCTCAATTTTCACCGATCACAAAAATCTGAAATACATATTCACCCAGCGGGAACTAAGCTATAGACAGAGAAGGTGGCTGGAGCTGATTAGCGATTACGACCTAGACTATCAATACCATCCCGGGAAATCCAATGTTGTGGCCGACGCTCTAAGTCATCAGGCCTCGCTAAATGCCATAATATCGGAGGGCCCGTTAATAGAAGAATTTCGCAAAATGAATATCAAGCCTATTAGCGGGGACAGACTCAGCTTAACACTGGCAAATATCAATGTAGAACTCACCTTTCACAGTAACGTATGTGTCACAAACTAAGGACGAGGAATACTTGGGCTTCAAACAGGCCATTGAGAGTGGCCGTCGCACTGATCTTCGATTTCAAAAGGGTGCTATCTATCTAGAAGATCGTTTGTGGATCCCTAAATCTATGCAACGCGAAATACTAGTTGAGGTCACAACTCAGAATATCAGGTGCACCCAGGAAGTACAAAAATGTATCAGGATCTGAAATTAATATTCTGGTGGCCAGGAATGAAAAAGAGCATAGCAGACTTTGTGGCTAAGTGCCACGCATGTTGCCTAGTAAAGCCAGAACACCAAAGGCCAGGCGGTCTACTACACCCACTAGAAATTCCAGAGTGGAAATGGTCAGACATATCGATGGACTTCGTTATGGAATTGCCACGTGCGAGGTCTGGTGCAGATACAATTTGGGTCATAATTGATCGATTGACCAAGTCTGCACACTTCATCCCGGTCCGACAAACTGACTCAGTCAAGAGACTTGCCAAAATCTATATCAAGGAAATAATTCGGCTTCATGGTATCCCAAAAACTATTGTATCAGATAGAGATAGCCGATTCACATCAAAATTATGGCAGGCCGTCCATCAGGACCTAGGCACCACACTAGCCATGAGCACGGCTTTCCATCCTCAAACAAACGGTCAAACAGAGAGGGTAAATCAGGTTCTAGAGGACTTACTCCACCTCTGCATTTTAAACTTTGCTGGATCTTGGGAAGATCACATTCCCTTAGTAGAATTTGCGTACAATAACAACTTCCAGGCTAGTATCAAGATGGCTCCGTATGAAGCACTTTATGGTAGGAAGTGCTCTATACCAATGGCTTGGGCAAAGGCAGGGGATGTTCAACTGTATGGCTCCGAGTTAGTAGAGGAGACAAACAAGAAGATAAAGCTCATACAACAAAGGATCAAGATAGCCCAAGATAGGCAAAGCAAGCATCATGACCTCCATCGACACCCCTTGGAGTTTCAGGAAGGAGACTCTATATACCTAAAGGTCAGTCCCATGAAGGGAGTCTATCATTACAGGGTTGCTGGTAAGCTCAGCCCAAGGTATGTTGGACCGTTCAAAATCTTGAAGAGAATTGGGTCAGCCGCCTACCAATTAGAATTGCCAATGGATTTCACCGCAGTGCACAACGCATTTCACATATCATCCCTAAGGAAGTGTCTCCGAGACCCGTCTCACCTCGTGTAATTCCCAGACATCCAGATCCAGCCCAATCTATCATATGCTGAGGAACCGATTCGAATCTTAGCGTATGATCGCAAGCAACTCAGAAATCATGCCATCAACATGATCAAAGTCCAGTGGAAGAATCGTTCACGCAACTAAGCCGCTTGGGAAAAGGAATCTGACATGCGATCCAAAAATCCTAAACTCTTTGAGAATCCAGGTAATTCCATTTCCTAGCATCCTAAACCTCTTACTTCAATTCAATCATACTTGGTTCTGCTTTTAGTTCCACTGGAGCGATGTCGAGGACGACAGGACGACGTCGTTCTTGAGTGGAGGAGTCTGTAACAACCCAGGTTGTTACCTTAGTCAATTAGGACTAATCTTAGTTTTAAATGTAATCATAAGTACTAATTAGGTCGATTGGAGTCAACCTCTAAGACTTAGTCCAAATCAGGAGTCAAATGGATCGAACCTCGATTTCTGGAAAATCTGGAAACCCTAAAATTTGACCTATTGAAATTGACCTCCGATCAAAAAATGGACTACGCCATTGCAGTCATTGACCCCAAACTAGCTAGGGGTGAAGTTTTCGTGTCAATCGGAAGTCGTCGAAAATTTGACGAATATTATAATATTTAAATGCCCCGAAAATTGGGAAATTAAAATACTCGTCGGATCAAAAATCTGACCTCGCCGTTGCATTCCTCACCCCTCAATTAGCTAGGGGTGAATATTTGGATTTTTCTAAATATAAATTAAATTATTTTATTTTAAGAAAAAATTAAATAAATTAATTTAAATTGATATTTAATTAAAACAACTAACGACGCCATCAAAATCCTAAGCCGCGCCGTCCACTGTGCCCAACGTCGTTTCCTCCTGGCGTTTGATCGAACGGTTCGATCTGAGCCGTTCAATTGAAACGATCGAACGGCTCAGAAGTCACCTCCTTCGGGCCCGGTGCCCTAGCGCCACGCGGCTCCCTCACCGCGGCCACCGCCAGCCCCGGCTCGCGGTAACCTCGCGTAGTCCGCCCGTCACACGTTAAGACCTCTTCTGGCTTGGGGTGATGGGCCTGGCTTGAATCGATCCTCCCAGCACCCCGACGAAGTCCGTCGACCTCGAGCCCGTGCAACCACTCGACAATCAGGTACCCCCTCCCTCCTCAAGAACTCCTTTAGATAATTGCTATCTACCTAATTGCATGTAATTGATCGTTACTCAATAATTAGATCAAGCGAACACCCGACGAACGGACGTTCGTAGGTCCGTTGCTAGGGTTCACGATTGCAGGCTAGCTAGGTCACCTCAGGCGCTGGATCGGCTGCCGTTGGATAGACCTCGTCGAGGTCGACCTCCGGCCATGCGGGCCGAGCCGGTTTGCCGCCGGCGGGGCCGGCAAAAGCCGTGCCCTGGCCCTCCTCGGCTCGAGACGAGGCGAAGAAGGCGAAAGGCCGCACCTTCGGGTCTGACCGGGTCGGCCCGAGCCCGACCCGCGTCCCTTCGGGGCACGTTGCGCGAGGGTGGGACCCACAACCAGGTGTCACACGCCAGTTCGCCCGACGCACGCACGTGGGGCCCACGCGCAAGCCTGCGACCTGTTTGCGCTCGCCGCGTGGCAGTGGGGCCCGCCGTGGTCAAATCCTGCAGTAAACGTTAGTTTAATTATAATTAATATATATATATATGTACATATAGATTTATACTTTAGCATTTAATTAATTACAGTTAGATTAAATAATTAGGGATTAACCAAGTATTAGTGATGATTAATTAAATATTTAATATTAGACGGCAGTTAAATATATTAATTAAATCCTTAATCTAAATTCAAAGAGTAAGATAAATAAATCTTAATCTTAATTAAATAATATTATATTTAAAATGATTAAATAATGGGTTAATTAATAGCTAATTACAGGTTAATCAATTAATTATTAAATGCCGAAAAATATAATTTGAACTTTAGAAATGAACAGTAATTTAATACAATTTGAATAAATGGATAGTAAAATAATACAAAATATATTTTTGAATAGTAAAATTTAAAAGTTTAATAACTTTTTGTAGGATGATCCAAATATAGCCAATATAGGTCTCAAAATACTCAAAAAATAAATAGAATCAAATGACATAATGTAAAAATTAATTTCGGGGTATGCATAATGATGTACCATTTTATGACCTCTTTAGGACCCTAAAACTTTTTACCTAGTTGATCAAACATAGTCAATATGGGTCTTAAAATGCTCAGGAGAGCGGCCCCATCACCGTAGTAGTATTAGTTTTCACATTTGGACATCAAGACAAAAAGTCAACCCTAGAATTCCTAGTTGACTTTGGGGAAATTTGACCAAAATGCTCCTGAAATTCAAAGAACCATAACTTGGTCAAATCAGCTCTGAATTCAAAAATTCAAGATGCTAACTAGTTCAAAATTTCAATGTCACCAATAAACTAAAATAATATTTAGGATCTGAAACTTAAAAATTTAGAAAATAACTAAAATACCCCTAACCTTAGTTAGGTCATAACTTGATCATTTGAGGTTCAAATTGGGTTGACTCCCTACCAACATACTAAGCATATTATAGGGAAGCTATAGAAACTGAGTTTGCTAAAATTGGACTTCAAACAGAAAAGTTCGATTTTTGTCACCCGTTGACCGACCCGAAATTACCAAATTGCCCTTGGAAAGCAAAATATTCGTAACTTAGTCAATTGACCTCAGAATTCAGCGTTCTTAGACTCTGTGGAATCCTTGAATAGCCACCAACAATAAACTACATAAAAATTCAAGATTCAGTAGAGTATAAATTACTGAATTGCCCTTAAGTCAAAAACCTTAATTTGAACCTGTAGGATCCGTCTCACGTCCAAATTTGATGTAAATACTGTCTATCTTCAAGTTAGACAGTAAGAAATCATTTGGAACTTAGAAAATTCAATTTGGACTCTTAGGTCAAAAGTTGACTATTCGAACCCTTAAGTAGGGGCAAAATAATCATTTTGCCCTAAGATTGGACTAAGTACTCTTAACCTCTAATTAACATTTCAAAACACTAAGATCAAGGCTATAATTGTATTAGTGATATTTAAGTGAGTGAAATCAATCATTAGATCAGATTCCAAAATTTTCCCAAAGTCTTTAACACTACACCTTAAGGACCCTTCCTGAGACTAGGACTAGATCATAAGATAGAGTTCATTCATTGGGTAAATGGGTTACTCAATGGGTGAAACTTTGGTTTTATTAGTTTTTAGACTTTTCTTTTATTTTACAACTTGTTTTGATTATTTTGTCTTTTAACTTTAGTTTTAGGATAGGAAATTCATCCTACTAAATCTGATTACTTAATAGAATTTGCCTCAATTATTAGATCACTTTTATAATGAAACCTAGTACTTAGGTCTTATCCTCTTGGATTATATGATTAAACTTAAATTTTTGTAGTGTTTAATCCATAATCTATAGGTTTAAAAGATCTTGATCAGATCTTAGATAGAACATCTAAATTCACAAACCTATGACATATGATTGATTCAACTCATACTCGTCTATCTGATTTAACTAGATTAGAACCTGATCAGTTCTAATCCTTTTTAAATTATAAGGATGAATTTCTAAGTTACACTCGATAGTAGGAAAATGGTGATCTTAAACTTGTGTAACTTGGAATAATTAGAATGGTTTAGTAGAAAACAAATAATATCACCATATTTAGTAGAGTCCCTTACTTCTATTTGTTGATTATTGCTATGCATTCCTTGTATTTTTGTGCCTTAACTCCTTGAGCATATCATATAAGATTTTTGGTGCATAAATAAAATTTTAGGAAAATATGGAGACTCCTTAGATTCATTGTGAAAATATTAAAGTGATTAATTAAAGGTAAAAATTATATGTGTTTGAGCTGCCTCTCAATATTGTATTTTGATTACCTAGTCTCCTTGTTGACACTAGGGGAAGTCCTTATTATATCTTTTGTTGTTTCATTATGTGCTGATTGTCTAGTCTTGTATAACACTAGGGGTACACGGTTTGTGCCTTAGCCGTACTGGTGCTAAGATCCTTCGTTATTCGGTGGGCTAGATTAGCTCCTTTTCTGTATGGCAATTATTACACGGATGTTTATATGTATGCAGTCGTGATGTTTGTTTACTTTTCAGCATTTCTATTCCATCAGCTATTTCCTTGTTCTGTCTATATATTTTTGGATGTTATAATTTTACTGTTATTATATGTATGACCACTGTGTTATGTTATTTTAATTTGCATATATCTCTTAATCACCAGCATATTTAGGATGTAGTATTTTCTTACAGTACTTGTTTGCTTATTTATATTCATATGCCTTACCTTGTTTAGCTTGTATTTGAGGTATGTATTGGCCTCTCTTTTGCTTAAGTTATAAATGATTATTTATAGCTTTCTCCTTCCTTATTGTATTTCTTGTTGCTCCCTTATATAGTTGTTGCTTAGAGAATGTAAATGGTGATATTACAAAACACATATAAAACTTATCAGCTTAAAATGTACTTAGACAATTGTCTAACACAAGATTTTTCTTTTTTTTAGCTGGGGCCCTACATTGTGAAACCGGCAATGTTAGTTTAGAGCAGGCTGAGGTTGCAGTACCTGAAGAGTAGCTTTACTTGGAGGAGCAGCAACTTGTACCTGAGGATATCTAGCCATTTACTTTTCCAATGAGGATGAGTGCATTTTCTCTCCTATTTGACTAAACATTAAATGTTGTAATAATACAGGTACTCTTGACTGTGTATTTGGATTCTATGCTTTTATTCTGAGTCATATTTCATTATATTTATACTATGATGCTTGGATGTTTCTTATTATAAATCACTTCTGCACTCTGTATGAATTCTTATTAAGTGACAGAATGTTTGATTCTATGCTTACTCCTTCCCTTATTAGGTGGATTATGGATTTCATCCTAATCTAATAATAAGTGAAATGTTAGCTAGAGTGACACACTATCCCTTAGCTTAATATTGTGGATTAAAGGGTGAGGTGCCACATAGGTCCCCAGCCATCAAAAGAAAATTCTAGTTAGATAATTCATTCAAGTACATTTTAGGCTGTATAATTTATTATGTTATTTGGATATCACTATAAGGAATGAAGCACACAAGCAGGTATAGGAGCATAAAAGCATAAGAAAGAAATAAAGTAAAACTATAAACAACTAGTTTATAATTTAAACAAAATATGAAGTAAACACATACCTCCCAGTAGCTGCAACAATGTGAAGTGTAAAAATAAAGACTAAATATTTATATAATCAATAAAAAATTACCTAAACATGCTTATGATCGATTCAAATACATGCTAATTAACATAAGTAAAATAAACATATAAAGTATTTAAATAAGCAAAACTAACATCCTATAAGATATGAATAAAGAACATACTAGCATCTTATAAGTAAAAGTAAAGCTAGAAATACAGTAAAGCAGTAAATAGAAAAATGCTAAAAGTGCAGTAAAGTAACTGAAATATAAAGTATAAATTGAAATACTGAATTGGCCAAACTTGCCATCTAAAATAAATATATAAATAAAGACTCTCTTACTGCCATATCAAAGCCGGGCCAACTGCCACAAAAGATGAATAAGATGAAGTAAGTGATACCGAGAGATATAAAACTCATATCGGCATCGGGCTAATAGCCACATGAGAAGTATAAGATGAAGTAAGTGGCATTGAGAGGTAGAAACACTAAGTAGAAGTACATCTAAGACTAGTACTACCTTATTCGTACCGGGCTAATAGCCACAAGAGAAGTATAAGAAGAAGTAAGTGATACCGAGAGGTAGACTAATTAGATTACATTCTACTTAACTGAAAGCATCGATAAAAGAAATGTAAATGTTGTAATGTAATTTCAAAGTTGACATGAGATACTTATCAAATATCCCATGTCTAATATATGTATACAAGGTATGAGGCTCAAAATAAGGTAAGCAAAGCATCAAATCAAAGTGAATAAGAGACTCTACTAGGACAAGTGACATTTGTTATCTAATTTATTCATTCTATCTACTCTAAGTTACACAAATTCAGGATCTCCAGGTCCTACTATCGAGTGTAACTCAGATTCACGTCCTTATAGATTGAAAATAATTAGGACTAGCCAGGTCCTAATAATAAATAAATTGATGTCGACTACATAAGTTAAATGACAAATCAATCGACCTATTTTAATAATTTTAAGAATCCTAATCTCATCTTGATTAGCCAAATCAAGATGAAAAGATTAAGAATTAAACTCCAAATATTAGGGTTTAATCACTTAATCCAAAGATGTATCTAAAAATCTAAGGTTGAATATCCAAACTCACTGATTTAGATTAAGGAAAATCCTAATAAGTAATCATCTTATTAGAATAGATCTCTATTATTAGTTCTAAGATTCAAAAATAAAATAATCATTAAATAAACTAAGAAAATCCTTAAACTAATAAACTCAATGTTTCACCTATTGAGTAACTCAATTTACTCAATAGATAAACTCTAACCTAAAATCTATTCCTAATCTTAAGAATTAAAGCTCTTAATTTCTAAGAGTATCTCTCATGACACACATCCTAACTAGTGTTATAAAACCTATGGGAAGATCTAAGATAGTTAAAGGAAAGAAGGAATTCATTATTTTATTTAGGATTTTTCTTAAGGGTTTAAAGTTGAGATTTTTAATTAAAGATTAAACTAAGCCTTATAATTATATAAATTATGATCTAAATCACTAATCTTACTGATTTATAATGATTAAAATTATGATTTAGGGTTTTAAAAGGCTAAACCCTAACTTTATGCAAAATGACCTTTTTGCCCCTAGTTAAGGGTTCAAAAAATCTAATTTTTGATCTAGGGTTCCAAATCTAAAATTTTATATTGAAAAGTGTTTCTTACTGTCTAATATGAGATTAGACAGTAATTACACAAAATTTGGGTAATTATTAAGCCTTATAAGATCAAATTAATGAATTTGACTTATAGGGGCATTTTGGTAATTTAGCTAAATAAAATCTAAATTTTCTTTCAGTTTATTGTTACTTACTATTAATGTTTCTATAAAATCTAAATTTGCTAAATTCTGATAAGTATTGGCCAAGTTATGGCCAATACAAGCTTAAGGGGTAGAATGGTAATTAAGGGTTTCTTAATTAAGGTTCAAAAATTCTAACTTTGTCAATTGGTGTCTAAATTAAGTGAAATCAGTGGCTATGAGTCACAAAAGATCCACTAATTGCAATGATTAGTGGTAGGCTCAATTTGGATTCTAATTGGCTAAGTTATGGTGTAATTAAGTTTTTAGGGTGATTAGTGAGTGCTTAATAAACTTAATCACCAAATCACTAATCCAACTACACTATTAGGTTCTATTGTACTCTAGGAGTTCTCTGAAACTTAAATTATTCCATTTTGATCATTATATTTGCTAATATTCACTAATCAAGCTTTAGGATAATTAGGGGTGATTAGTAAATCTAACTGTTGGATCTAAAATCTTCTTATAGATTACTGTAAATTAGGTTTTTTTGATCTAAATTGATATTTAGATCACCTTATTTGGAGCTAAATTGACCAACTTATGGTCAATTGAAGTTTTAGGTTTATTAGACCTAATTAGGGTTAGGTCCTAAAAGTGATTAGGCTAAATCTAATCCAAACAGCAAAGTTAACACTACAAAAATATTTCTTAGGATTTTTTGAGTATTTTAAGACCCATATTGGGTATGCTTGGGTAAGCGGTTGCTAAGTTAGGGTGATTTGAATGAAATGACAATTCTTGTAAATAATTGAATACCTAAAATGTCACTATACAAAATATAAGCCCAAACTGAGATTTGTCAGTCTCAGATTATTCCTTAATTTCTGCTGATAAATTTAATATATTCATTTGCTATAATTTGACTTGTATTTATTAAGATATTAGTGTTTAAAATATTATAGTTTAATTAATTAAGTTACATTTAATTAAACTGAATTTAATTAAATAATTTAATTTAATAGATTTTTATTTAATTAATTTCTAACATATATATATATATATACTTAAATTATTCTGCAGGTGGGACCCTCGGCTGTCATCGGTGACGCAACGGCGCTGCTGGTGGACACGTGGCGCACGATCACGGGCTGAGCAGAAGACGACGGGTCCCACAGCTGATCCGTATCAGCAACGCGTCAGCGCCAAGTGGACCTCACACTGACGCAAATGATTCGGACCGCGCGGGTCGGGCCCGGGTTGACCCGGCCCGACCCGAAGTCGTCTCCTTCTTCTTCGCTTCTTCCCCGACAGTCACGATTAGGGCTTGGCTTTTAGAGGACCTATCGGCATCGGTAGCCTTCAGCTCGCATATCAATGGAGTGGTTACGTCATGATCTTGCCGTCGGTGGTGAAATCACGACTCGAGGTGGCCTATATCGGCGATAGAAACGAACCCTAGTCGGTAGGTGCTAGACTAACGGTTTGAACTGTTTAGGTTTTGTTAAATTGGATCGAAGAGTTCGATTGGTCCCGATAGATTGACAATCAATAGCATGGAATAAACTTTCTAAATTGCATTGGATGTAAAATGATTGAATTAGTAGGAGAGGGTTAGTACCTTAGGTTGAACGGTCTAGAAGCTAGGGTTCATTCGAGCAGACGATCAGCTATCTTCCTTTGATTTCTTGCGATGAAACCGAAGACCAAAGTCTTCGGGAGATGATAATAGGCCTATGGGAATCGAAGAGCGGCGGAAGAGCCTCCCACGTGGCAGTCACGAGCCGCGTGTACGCTACGTGCGTCGCTCGCAGATGCACGCTATGACGATAAGTCCCAGCTATTGGATCGGACGATCCAACGGGCGACAGGAGCCCCGTTCGTCCAGACGGCGCCGTTCCAAAGGTAAATGGAATAGGCATTATGCAGACAGCGCCATTTCAATAAAATTAAATAATTTTATAAATTATTTAATTAAATAATTTTAATTGATTTTATTAATTAAATTTAATTGAGTTAATGCACCCTAAAAATTTTCAATAAATCACCCCTAGCTAATTGAGGGATGAGGAACGTAACGGCGCACTCAGATTTTTGATCCGATGAGGATTTAATTATCTTAATTTTTGGGGTATTTAAATAATATTAAAATATTCGACGAAAATCCAACGACTTCCAAATACATCCAAAACTTCACCCCTATCTAATTTGGGGGTGCTGAGCGTAATAGTGAAGTCAGATTTTTAATCTGAGGTCTAGATAAAAAGTCAAATTCTAGGGTTTTGGAATTTTCTAGAAATCCAGATTTGACTCAGTTGATTCTTGGTTTGACCTAGATCTTAGAGATGAGTTCTAAATGACTTATTTAGTTTACTAGAACCTCAATTAAGACTTGGATTAGTCTTAATTGTCCTAAGTAATAATCCAGGTTGTTATATATGATCTAGTCCTTGCCTTAGGAATAGTCCTAATGTGAAATGAAAGATCCTAAGGAAAGACTTAAGAATATTTTAAAAATTTAACTAATTTGATTGAAAAGCTGGTTTTATCACTTAGAATGATTTTAATACAGCCCTAATATTAGTTTTATTAATTTATAAGCTAATTTAAGAGTTAAAGACACTTAACCAAAATTTTGGGCAAAATGACCATTTTGCGCCTACTTAAGGGTCCAAAAAGTTACTTTTTAATTTAGGGATCTAAAATGGATTTTCTTACTGTCAAATGATTGCTTACTATCTAACATGAAGATAGATAGTAAGTACACTCAATTTGGGTAAGAAATAGGTCCTATAGGTCCAAACTAAGGATTTTGACCTAAGAGACAATTTAGTAAATTTTACCTAATGAAATCTAAATTTTTATGCAATTTATTGTTGGTTGTTGTTCAAGGATTCCATAGAGTCCAGGAATATTAAATTCTGAGGTCTAATGAATTAGTTATAGCCACTTCAATTTCAAGAGCAATTATGGAATTTCTTAAGGCTAAGACGGGTCAGAAAGCTAACTTTCCCATTTGGTGTCCAAATTCAGTAAATTCAGTGACTATAGCTTCCCTATATTACACTGAGTACTTTATTTGGGAGTAGACCCAAATTGGATTTAAATTGGTCAAGTTATGACCTAATTAGGGTTAGGGGTATTTTGATCATTTCTGATTTTCTAAGGTTCAGAACCTAAATATTATTTCAGATTATTATTGGAACTGAAATTCTAAGCTAGTTAGCATTTTAAATTTCTGGATTTAGAGTCTAATTAACTAAGATATGGTCAAATCAATATCTAGGGTTCTATTTTCTTGAAAGGGAGACAAAACCTAATTTTTTTCCATATTTAAAATTCTCATACAATTTTATACAGTGCTCAATTTTACTTAAACTAGGTTCAAATTTGATATAATTTGGCCCCACTAGGGTCCTATGGTCCTTAAAATTTAAAAATTGTGAAGTTTTGGCCATTTCAGCCAGTTCTGGACCAATCTAGACAGTTCTGGACTCTACGGTGTGATGTGGCGCCTTCTGGCAGAAAGCCATACGCTACGATGCACTGTGGCGTGCTGCGATGCTTTTAGACACTACAGCGCGCTGTGGTGGATTGCAATGCTGTGGCGAAAAACTGTCCGAAATTTGGGTGCTGCAGTGCTTTCAGGCGCTGTGGCGCGCAGCAGCGCTTTCAGGGGCTGCGGCGCTTTGGCGGGAAAATTTAATTTCATCAAAAATGTCTTTACGCTTTATCACACTATTAAACCCGAATTTGAAACTTTGGGCGCTGTGGTGCGCTGTAGCGCTTACAGGCACTGCAGCGTGCTGTGGCAGATTTCATCAAAAAAATATTTTTATGCTGTGTTAAACTATTATGACCCGGATTCAAAACTTCGGGCGCTGCGACGAGCTGTGGCGCCCGACAGTGATTTCTCATGTGCAAAAACTATAATGGGTAAACTTTTGGGCTCAATAACTCACAACCTAGAGCACTTCAAGTGCGGTGCCATAAACCGATGGAAAGGTCTTTCTGAGACCTTTCCATTGATACCCAAATCGACACCTAACGATCATATTATCAATGCAAATAGTAGAGTTAAGGGACTAGGTATGCAGAAAGGAATAAAAATAGAGCAGCTTCATCTTCCTAAAATTACAACCTAATGAGCTCTAATGAACTCTATACCCTAAATACAGATTTATAAGAATGCAAACTAAGCATAAGAGTGAAATAAAGTAGTCATTGAATCCATTCAATGGGGGAAAGGGAGTACTTTGGCTTTGACATTGGCAAATTTCCTAAGGGAGGCTTGAGAGCTTGAGAGGTCCTTCCTTCCGCAAGCACAGTAATGGGGGATTCAGCTGGGCAAAGAAGATAGTAGAAATGGAGAGTTGAGAGCCATGGGCTTTTTTAATGGAGGGCTGCCTGCCATGGGATGGGATGGGCCTAAGCTGTCCCCTCCCACTTAGTGAGATGGGGGGGGGGGGGGGGGGGGGGGCTGGCAGGAGATAGAGGGCAGGCTAGGCTGAGCACAGCAGGGGGGGGCTGAAGGGAAAGGAGCTCAGAATTGGATTGGATGGCTGTGGGTCCCAAGTCAACCAAAGAAGAAGGATGGGAAGAAGACAAAAATGGATTTAAATAAATTAAATTAATTAATCTCAAAAATCATATTTTATAAACGATCCTCGAAAAATCCTAAAAATTCACCCCTAACTAATTTGGGGGTGAGAAATTCAACGGCAAAGTCGGATTTTGATTCCGATGAGTATTTAATTTTCTTATTTTTTGGGGTATTTAATTGCATTAAAATATTCGATAAAATCCGACGACTTCCAAAAGCGTCCAAAATATCACCCTTAGCTAATTTGGGGGTGACGAGCGCAATGGAAAAGTCAGATTTTGATTTTGAGATCAAACTAAATATCTCAATTTTCTAATTAATTAAATATTATTAAATATTCCAAATATTAAATTCGGCTCTGAAATGCTCCAAATTTTTGGGGACTGGTTCTAATGACTAGATGAACTCAATAAAATAATAATTATGATACGATTAAGCTAAAATAAAACTAAGTAACAACCTAGGATTGTTACACAAGTAGCTCAATCCAACTAATAGAGCCTCAAAAGCTTCATACAATCCCTAAAAAAAACCCTACTATGCCATGCAAATTAAGGCATCTCAAGTGGATCAGCATTACCAATTGAAGGCCTGACCAAGGTATAGCCATCTGAACACATTTTATTCATCTCCCTAATCACTATTTGATGCTTATTTTTGCATAGAATCGATTGTAAATTGACCCTTATCAATCTTCCTAACTTTATAGATATGATGGAATGAAGTGTGTTAATATAGAACCATGAATATGCAAGTCATGGGTGTCTATAGTGAGTGGTACTCAAGAATGGTAGTTGGTGCTAAAAATAACCTTAGACACTCATAACCATCGTCACACTTATTCAAAAGTGTAATCAAGTGATTGAAAACCTATCAAGTTCAGATTGAGCATCAATGGACATCGATTGATTCATCAAATATATTTAAGTACGTTGAAAATTCCTAACCTTTGCTCAAGTAGGCTTCCATTAATCCCAAGCCCAAGATAAAGGCATCTAGGTCAATTAGGTGGAGCTTAACCCCTAAAAGGTGTAGGTACTAAAATCAAGGCAAGAGAGAGCTATTATAGAAAGAATTTTAGGGTTAAGATTTTGGCAAATCAGGATTTGCAAAAACGAAGGATAAACCCTTAAAATTATGGTAATTCAATGACTCCACGGTCCAAGGATGGGGTTTTCAGATCCGTTCAAACTGCCTTGGTGCAGTGAACATTTTAAGGTTTGATTAGATCTCTATTGTCAAAGGCATAGGGAGAATTGTGCTCTCACAGTAAACCTTAGGGGTTGGGTCTCCCTTGAGTTGGGATCCATTGTTCCAACCAGGTACCTATGGTTTTTTTTTCTTACTATTGTGCTTGTATTAGTGTGTAAAAACTCATGGTTATTAATCATTATTTAGCATCCTAATCATCTTGAAAACCTTCCCATTATACTCATTTTGTTCAATTTGGATGTCATTTGAATTTTAGGATTATTTTAATCAAATTAAATTAATAAAAAAATAATAAAATTAAATTGATCTCCAATCAAAAATATGATTTCATTTTTGAGTTTCTCACCCCCAAATTAACTATGGGTGAATTATTGGAAAATTTTGGAGCTCGTTTATTTCTTTAATTTTAATTAAATAAAATGGTATTATTTTAATTTTAAATAAATTAATTTATTATTATTCGAACGGCTCTCAACCGTTTAAATTTTTGGATAGCAGAGGATCCGCTGTGCCGGGAAGAACACAAAATGGCTGAATGCTTCGATTAGGGGCGTTGCGCCTTTTCCTCAGCCAGATCGGACATATATGGTTCCACCCACTATTATTAGTCTGATCTAACTGTTGGATCGAGTTGTTGATCCAACAACTAAAACACGACATGACATTATTCCCTGTCATGTTCCTCCATGCAGGCCACGATTGCGCATGAGGTGTAGAGCCGTGCTACATAATCCCCCGACCTTCCAGTGCCTCCAAAACCCCATATTACCTTATTTGGCTCCATTAAGTTTATTTGGAACCTTCATGAAGGCATAAGGTGGTTTGTGAGCAGCTTGGTTCCCCAACAAAGCGTTCTAGCGACGAAATTAGGTTCTCTTTTTTCCCAGCCTTCGAGCGACAAAATTAGGTTCTCTTTTTTCCCGGCCTTCGAGCTACCCAATCCTACTACTTAGATTTTGTTATTGCATTTTAAACGATGAAGTATCATGTGATGGATTCAATTTGACCCTATCGAGCTTATCGAGCTCATTGTGGCTCGGGCTGCTACAATGACAAATAGTAACCTGAGCCATAGGCGAGCTCGATTACTCATTTCCCAGTCCAAACAAGTCTAGTTCTAAGGAGTGTGACAGCTTCAGTTGCAGGTGGTAGGGTTCACTGTGGAGTTCTAAATTCGACCCCTCAGTAAACCCTAATCATATGGTTTATGGTGATTAGGGTTAGGACTAACGATGGGTCGAGGTTAGGTGCTTATGTATGTGTCGAACCGACCACTTTAGCTAAAGCATTATGAACTATGCAAGCCTTCAGGGATGGCCCGAGCGTTAAGGAATTAGGGTTTCCTTGAAACCTAATTCCCAGCATGCGTTCCTGTTTAGCGACAGAGACGCACAGTGCCACAGTTTGACCCCAAACTGAGCAGTACTATGCGGTTTAAGATAGAATCCGGTAGATTCAGCTACCTCCAGATCGCGCCGCAGAGAATAAATAGGAAATATGCTTTTTAGATTCTATTTTTAATTAAATTAAATCATATGTTAAATAATTCCAAATAAATTTCTTTAATAACTTTTTAATTACTCATCCAAATATATTAAAATTATATACTAAAGTAATCAAAAAATAATATTATGAAGCTTAATTTTAATTTTAATAGCTAATTTTACTAATCACATCCTAATAACCATTAAGTATATTTTAGATCTAATTTAATTATTTGATGTCCAATTTCACCTTATTTACTGTCATTATGCTCCTTAGGCTATAAGGAATCCATAGCTACTGATTTCATTTCAATTGGGCATCAAATAGTGAATATGAATTCTTAGCACTCTATTAAATTGATATTTTAATCCAAAATTTATGGTTTTACCCTGTTTAACCTCCCTAAACCCTGGGATAGCTTAGATAAACTTAGATTATGTCATATTTGGACCTTACAGCATGCTTTGATATAACACCCTTAAACCAACCTAGTCATGGCCTAACCCTAGAATACTTAGGGTATAACCTAACCTAATTTAGTTATAGATGGATTAGTAGAACCCTGTAAATGATTATATAGATAAAACTAAGACTGGATTCAAGCTTGAGTGCAATTAAGAATTAGAACTTTATGATTAAAGTGAGAAACTTATTACTTGAACTAGTAACCTATTAAAGGTAAGGTCTATATAAACTTAGCCTAAGTCTGATAACTCCTTAAGCCTTAGACTAGTGATAATACAAAGCTATCTAGTTAAATATTAGTGTAATATTGATCTAATAGTAAGTTATTTGAAGATAGTAAGGCTAAGGAAGATGTTAGTTAAAAATTAAGGTTAGTAGACATTGAAACTATTAGTGAATTATGTTGATTAGAGGGCAATGTGTTAGGACTTTAAGTAGTCTGAACCTTAGAACTTCTTTGACTAAAGAATATAGTTAATGAAACTTATAGCCTACTGAAGCTAGATTCTATCACTTAATAGAGCAAGAGATTAATTAGTACACTTAGAGAATTTCAATATCTAGGTCTAGGATTTAATTCGTACTCATATATATATATATATATATATATATATATATATATATATATATATATAGTAACTTAGAGATTGATAATGTCTAATGCAATTAGTGACTTGATTAGCCACAATCATTAAGGTAGATAGCTAAATTAGACAACAATGAATATCACATGATTTACAATTAACTTTGAAATATCTTGAACACTGCTATACTTGAACCTACAACCTTGTACATTCATTTAGACATTGAGCATAATAAAATACATAAAATATTCAAAACATTACATTTAGGGGTTTTACTCTGGGAGGATCACTCTGTACAGACATATTTGAGCTAAGACAAACTATGTAGAGATCATGAGATCACACATATCTTAGAAGGAGAGTGTGTGAATTATACAGAAAACTCCACTACTTATAGTTGGACAGACGTGCCTAATTCCTCACTTTATTATGTAATGTACATGTAGAACATAATTAAATAAGATAACTAACATAAGAATGCATTTCTCACAATCTTATTAATTGTGGATTATTTTACGATAATCTTATGACTATGTTATACAGTTTGCTCAATCCTTGAGACTGAACTTCACTTTACCTTCTTTTATGCTTTAGTATTATACTCTACAAGTTTACTCACGATTTCCTTGCAGTGTATGTTTAAGTATATTTCACTTGCATTTTTCATTATACTACCCTTACTTTTTACCTATTAGACGTATTCCTGTTTTAACTCTTTACTTATTTACTTTACAATTCTTTTAACATACTCCAAAATCATTCATGAAATTGCAAGTAACCGTTCATATAACTGTTCCAAAACATTTAATACAAAAATATATAAAATTAATTCTTATATTATACAACTCTAAATAGCACTTTTATTATACTTCTATAAGCAATTATGGTTGGCATTCATACAAATTAATCTCCAAATATTCTTAAAACTTTAAATTACAATTAGAGAGAAAATAAATAGAGAGCAGATATCTCACAATTCTTTTTGTTATTAGCGAGAAAATTTCTTGTATTGTATTTAATTTAGGAATTAAAATAAACATTCAAATGTGGTACTGCGACCGTAGAAGTAGAACAAAATCAACAAATCTTCGGTTAGTTTAAATCACCTCAATTCCCTTCTGTCTTCTCTATCCTCTCCTTCGGATCTGAAGAGAACAGTAGATATCAAGCAATTTGAATTGAGCAGAGGGAGGCCGAGGGCGCGTTCCTCTTCTTTTTTGCATTTGATTGATTTCTCACGACGTGGATTTCTTCAACCCGGTGCGTCTTACCGGAGCAGTGGGCGCACGTAAGTTTTCCCTCTCTCTCTCTCTCTCTCTCTCTCTCTCTCTATTGGTCTTCAGATCTGTAATTTATAGCAGTTTCAGTATCCTTTATTGGACGACTATTCAATTTTGATTTCAATTCTGGTTAGATTTGATTGACCTGGCTGCAGCTGAGCAATGGCTGTGGAGGCGAACGACGGTAGCTGCGCCCGTCCCGAGGGAGAGCTTCTTGCTAGGGCTGAGCTAGAGATGAAGAAGGACACGGAGATGGCAAGAGAGATTGAGCGCATTGCCTGCCGGGATGGTGACGATAACGACGGGAGCGGCACCGATGGATCTTTTGTGTTGGTGATGAGCGGTGGTGATTCGGATGCGAGATCGGATTTGTCCGATAAGGATATTGACTTAGATGCCTGTGATTGCGGTGTCAGCACAGGAGATCTGCCGATGGTCAATTCAGATTCATCTACTTTGGCAGATGATGTGAGTGTTGATGAAGGCAAGAGGGATAGCGGTGTGGAGAGAAAAGAGAGTGAGGGTGACGGGGAGAAAACATTGGGGGACTGTTTTTCTTTAGAGATTGAAAGAAAGTGTGATGATGATGGTAGTGTTGAAGAGGGAGCTGAGGAATATCTGGCTAAGTTTGTGGAGTCTCAGAAAGTTACTGAAGAAACTGTTAAAATAGATCTAAAGCAGAAAGAAGTGGGAGAAAGAGCATTTAAAGCTTCAGAGAATCAAAGGGGACCTGAGGGGAAGGATGCGGTTGTAGCGGAAGTTTCGTATGATGGAGAGCAGGGTCAAGTTGAAGAGGGGTTGACGACTGTTGATGGTTCTATGGATGAAAAAGATGCAGCTGTAGAAGAATTGGACAATAAAGAAGCTGTGAATATCAGAATTTTGAAGAATGAAGAGCAGAGTCAAGTTGAAGAGGAAGTGGTGGTTGTTGAAGATTCAAATTTTGAACAGGACAATGTTATTGAATATTTGAATAATGAACATGAAGCCTTTACCGTCAAAGTTTTGGAGAATCAAGAGCATAATCAAGTTGAAGAGGAAGTTGTGAATGTGGAAAATTCAGAGATTGTAAAGGAGGCAGTTATTGAAGAGTTGGATAATGAAGATGAAGCCGTGGCATCTATATATTTGAACACTGAAAAAGAGAATCAGGTTGAAGAGGAATATTTGATTGTCACTGATTCAAAGAATGTAAGGAAATCCGACGTTGATGGTTTGAATATGGAAGATGAAATACTGAATTGTACCAAATGGCAAGCAACTGGAATAACTGAGGTCTCTAATTTGGAGAGTGAAGTAGGGAGTGGCAATGAATTGTCTGTTGAAGCTTCTTCAGCACACTTATGTTCGTTAATTCCTGTGAATAGGAATATTGAAACAGACTCGGTATTTGACAAAAATGAGGCTGTTGAGTCTGCAGTTACCAAACATGCAAAGGAGAAAGTTGAATCTGTTGCTGATATTCAAGAACTTAAGAAAGAGATTCAAGAACTGAAGAAAGCCAATGAGCAAAAACATGAGGATCATGAGTTTTCTAATCCTGAGAAAAAGGAAGCTGATGCTGCTTCTGTAATTGAAAAGGAGAAAGTTGAATCTGTTGCTGAGAATGAAGAACTGAAGGAAGCCAACGAGCAAAAATGTGAGGAGGTTAAGTTTTCTATTCCTGAGAAAAAGGAAGCTGATGCTTCTTCTGTAATTAATGAAAATAGGAATGTCACTATTGAACAAGGCATAGTAACTAATTCAGCAACTGAGGAAATTAGTTCTGTTTCTGAGACAGAAGATTGGAGGGATGGCAATCATGATGAATGTGCGGATGTTGACTGTTTAGTCGGGGATGCTGTAGAAGAGGAAGTAGATTCCAACCCAGAATATGAAGAATGCAAGAAAATCATGGATCATGAACCTGTTTATTCTGATCATTTGGATGAGCAAGAAAATTCTGCATCTGCTATTGAAGAACACAATATAGTCCACAATGATTTGTCCAGTTCTATTAACATTAAGGACAGTAAATATGCAGTTACTCAAGCTGATGAAAACCTGCAAAGCAATGCTGCGCCAGCTAATTCTTATGGTGAAAGTGGAGAAGCTAGCACATTTGTTGAACAAGTTAAAGAAAAAATTGTCAATGCATCTTTACCAAGTTTTGAAGTGGAAGAGCAAGAACATGATTCATTCAATGAGTTAATTGTAGAGCCTGCAAAGATCAAGACTAGTTCTGATTTTATAATAGAAGAAAACCAGATTGCAGTGGCTTCATCTTTTGGAGAAAACACAGAACCTGCAAAGGAATTCATTAGTTCCAATTCTCAAGCAGGAGACAAATATGATATTTCTTTATCTTCTAGTTTGAAGCCAGAGCCTTTAAAAAAGATGGGAGTTTTACTAGATGAAGCAGAAGAGGGCAAGAATGCTGAAAAGTTATCTTTTGTTTTAAACATTGAGCCTAAGGAAGATCTGACTAGGGCTTCTAAAGTAGAAGAAACGGTGGATGCGGATGCAACATTCACTAATTCAAATCCTGATTCCATTAAGAAATGCTTTACTTCCATTTCTGAAGCAGGAGAAATGAAGGATGTGAGTGCTTCGTCTATTGATTCAATCTCATTGCCTGTCAAGGAGAAGGAAGGCTCAGTTTCTAAATCAGAAGAAATCCAGAATGCAAAAGCTTTTCTAACCCAGGATGCAGGAGCTTCATCCATTGATTCAATCTCACTGCCTGTCAAGGAGAAGGAAGGCTCAGGTTCTAAATCAGAAGAAAACCAGAATGCAAAAGCTTTTCTAACCCAGGATGCAGGAGCTTCATCCATTGATTCAATCGTTGAAACTGTCAAAGAGGATGGAGGTTCGGCTTCTAAATCAGCAGAAAACCAGGAAGTCGAGGCTTTGGTAGCTGAGGGTGAAAATGTAAAGAGGGAGCTAAAATCAACTACTGAGTTAGCGAATGTGATAACAAAACCTGTTAAAGATCTGGATGTGATGGAGGATAAGAGAAAGGGCTTGAAGGAAGCAGAACAAGGTGCCGATGGTTCCAGGGCTGAAATTGTAAATGAAGAACACGATCTCAAATCAGCTACTGAATTAGCTGAAATTTTAAAAATTCATCTTGTCAATGATTCTGGAGAGATAAAGGGGCAACATAAGGTGTTGAAGTCAAACTTAAAATCGGATGCTGTGCACATTCAACAGAGGCAAAACAAAGCCGCCCTTTCAGTTCCAGATGGTGATGGAGATAAAACTGAAATGTATGCTAAGAAGTATCGCATAATCAGGGTACCAAAATTCATTCAGAGAACCATCAATGATGAGCTCCAATCAAAAAAGATTAACGATGCTCAGGTGCAAGTGGATGAGCATACTCAAATTCGGGAATCTCTAAAGGCTGAACTCGATAGCATGAGGGTAAGTTTAATAAATCAAATTCATTTGTAACTCCTGGAGTTTAATAATCTTTAATTCTCTTTAGTAATGATTCTGTTCCATTGTATTTCAGAAATTACTTTCAGAATGTTTTCACAAAAGAGATTCTGCAATTGAAGAAGAGAAAAAAGCTAAAGCTTTGGTGAATGCTAAACGGCTTGAGATGGATTCTGTTCTGACTGTGATTAGCAAAGGAAAAACTGCAGCCTCCTTCCTAGACATTATTTCACAGGTGTGACTATCATACATTTTTTCTTCAAATAATAATATGCACCTTTTTTGCAAAAATAAACTTTTAATTTTTTGTTTTTTTGCATATGCAGATTCATGCTATAGAGCACAAGATGCAACATGAAACAATATCACTAAAAGAAGAAAAGAAATACTTGCATGAGCTAAATCAGCTGAAGCCTGAACAAGAGCATCATCTTTTCTATAAATGTTCACAATCAGAAATTGACGAAGCTCTAAAGCAAAAGGAAGAAGCTGAATCTAGTTTAAGGGTATTTTCAATATTTAGTTTTGTTGTTCTTTGATAATTTCTTATCTTGTTTTACCAATATACAAATCTGTCTTAGGCTCTGAAAAAGGAGTTTGATATGCTAAGAAGTGCTCATTCAAAGGCTGACGAAAATTCAAAGGCTGCCTGCAGAAGATATATTGATCAGTTTAGTAAAGTAAAAGAGCAGGAACAGAAATGGAAGGCCGCTAATGAACTCCGTCAAAGTGCTTATAAAAACTTGCATGGCCTTAAGTCTGATAAGGTATGTTAGTTACTTCTATTATTGTTCAGCTTTATTTGCTTAAATGCTGGATTTTTTTACCGCATACAGCAGAAACTCTTGCAATTTATGATTTGAACACCCAAATTGAAATGTTTACCAAACCAACACAATCATATTCATGTGTGGAATGTCATCCCCAACTAATGATTATAAATGGCTTAAGTCTGGTGTTATTTCTGATAGATTTTCAAAGATTTGGGTATCATATTAGTAAATATGAATATTAGTGTTAAATATACAAAATAAAGATGATTTAACATATATGCATAAAAATTTCAACTAAATGCTATTGTGGATGTTAAAACTCAGAATAGACTATATTGTAAGTTAGAATATTTCTACTATCGTAAGTCAGTAGATGAATATAGAGATAGCCAATTCAATAAAACATAAATGGGATAGAAGTATTCATAGAATTGCATACCACAAATATAAAATATTCTCTTAATTTTACTAGTAAAACGTTTCATATTAAATGATCCAAATTTTCCAATAGTGAGTGTGACTTGATTTGCATATTTTCATTTAGATACTTCCAAGTATTATGCAAACTTTGACACGGAAGAAAATAAACTTCACCTAAGAATGAAACTAATATAAAAAGCTTTTGACATAATCTTCATGATGATGTTTGGCTTCAAAACACCAAGGAAATCTAGATATTGAGGGGAACTTTTCAATGTACACAATTATAAATTCCAAGAAAAATCGAAAGTAAATGTTTAAATTTTTAAGTAATTAAATGATAACTCCATGGAAGTTGGCTTGTATGGGATTAAATTTTGACAAGTTCTCTTGTTTTAGTTTTATTTTTATTTTTATTTTGCTGCTTGCTTTTCTGATTTAGGGTAAATTGTATTAAATTATATATAGAGAAACATCAAAAAGATATCAGAGAAATGGTTAGAAAAAATCTTCTTTATTAGAAATTTAGGGAAGGGTTCTATTTGGTTCTGCATAATGGAAATAAAAAATTTATATAACTGGCCGACCTAATTCGACTAGTTATTGCTATGCGGCTAGTAATTTTCTATTAAAATTGAGAAAATTTCAATTATCTCTGCTTTCACGATGCTGCATGGTACTAGCTGGATCGAACAAAGTATGATTTATCAGTAAATTCTTAAAGTTGAATCTAGGATTTATCAACAGATTTTACTTGTTAATCAGATTGATAATTTAAATATTATTTATTATATTTATATTGAATAATGATAAATTAATTTTTATATATTGAATTGTAACAAATTTTTATACAAAATGGAATCTCAAGACATCATAACCAAACTTTAATTTTTTTTCCCGTTTTTGGTGTGTAGATGGAGCACCACTGGAAGTACATGGAGGACAGGCAGGCTGCTAAGAAGTACGCATCATCGCTAGATGTTGGTGCGTTAGAACGCCTCTGCACGGAACAAGTGAGTTCTACACTATAAATAAAAATCTTATATTTCTCAGTTTTATTTTCTTAATAAATTACTTTTTTTGTTTTTTTTTTTTTTTTGTAAATAAAATGATGAGTATTACTATACTTATATATTAGTATATACCTAAATATATAAATAATATATCAATTTAATATTTGAGTATATTATTAATTGAATATATTTTTTGTAGGATTTATATATAAAAATTTAAAAATAATTTTGAATACTTTATTGATATATATTCTTATATAAATATAATATTTTACATGTATAATTAGATTATTAATTGAATATATATTTTTATTTTTTAATTTTTGACAAATCATCTAATTAATTGCAAAAAAAATCTTGTCTTGATGATTAATCATTTATTTCTGTTCCCTCCGGGCCAGGTTGAAAGATTAATGCGGCTATGGAATGAAGACGATGATTTTCGTAAACAGTACATCGAATCGAACGCCGGCAATACCTTGAGAAAATTCGGGACTCGGGACGGAAGATCTCCCGGCCCTAATGAGTCGAGAAAGCCTCTTCTTCCCGGCGGCGCTTTCCCGCCTTTGACCTTGAGCAGCTCTCCTGCTCCCGTTGCGGGCCGCAGTGAACGTAAGCCGTCCGATCAAATGGCGAGGTCAAAGTCGCCGCCGCCGAAGCCTGCGATTATTGCTCCCCCTCCTCCATCAGCGGAGAAAACTGCGGTGCCGGAAGTGGAACAGGAGAAAAGGTTCCTCAAAGAGAAGGAGAAGGAGGAGGAGGATGATGTGGTGAAGGAAAGGGAGGCTGTGGAGCTGAAAGAGAGGGTGAGACTGGAGCAGAAGGCCAAGGCCAGGGAGGCTGAGGAGAGGAAGAAAAGGAAAGCTGACAAGGCTCAAGCTAGGGCTCAATATAAGGCCCAGAAAGAAGCCGAATTAAGACTGCTAGTAAGTTTACCTCCCCCTATATATTTTTTTGTTTCTTGGTTTCCACAAATTTCTTTTTTATTAAATACCAACAGTTGCATTCCCGTTCGTATTCGCCATCTTCTTCTTTATTGTTCTGGGAGAAGAAGGAAGAGAAATCGCAAAAAATAAAAATAAAAAAAGTTCAGGACTAAGATATTTGATGCCAAAATATGTTTATTTATTTTAATCTCCATTTTTATTTCTTAAAAACTTGGCGAGAGCTATTATAGGTCGAAAACAAAGTTATCAGAGTGTAACGGTAAAATAAGTTGGCACAACAGACGAAACAAAGCAAAAATGGAGAAAAAGAAAAATAACAAAAGCGAAATAAATGCCTGAAAGGCAAAATGTGATGAAGGTTTAGCATCTTTTGTAGCATGAATTTTTTTGAAAAGATGATCTTCAACGGCAGATTGGGATAGCTGTGGATTTGGTTAATTCTTATGTAAAGAAGAACATTTAATATTTTAGTATTTTGGCAGAAGAGAGCGAAGAAGGAGAAGAAAATGGAGGGAGCATCAGAAGAAGAAGAAAAGGGTGAGGACTCTGCCTCTAACAATGGGGAGACTTGTTCGCAAGAGGCTGCTCAGGAAAGGGAAGCGAGCGGCAGCAGAAAAGCAGTGGGTTCAAAGAAGAGATCAGCCGCGGCAGCGCTGAACAGGTACAGCAACAAAGCCCAGCCGCTCCCTTTGCCTCTCAGAAACAGAGGGAGGAGGAGGATGCCCGCCTGGATATGGCCGTTGGCCACTGTGCTGACACTTGTCGGCCTCTTCTTGGCCGGAAACTATCTTCCTTTTTCTGCTCGCTTCCTATACTTTACTTTCCGTCCATAAGATTATTTTTCATACCCAAATATACACATATATATATATATATATATGCACGTGAAGGAAGGAGCCATAGATTTACAGAGTGAGCGAACTAAGAATGTTTACTATTCTTTCGGGGTGGTTTTTATTTATTTTATTTTTTGTGATTTCAGTTCAACGCAAGTTGTTGTCTCTATTTAATTTATAATGTCGAACCTTATGATTATAGTTGAATAAAAAGGTTATGATTATTAGTATTAGGCTTGTTTATTGATTGGATTTTTTTTTTTTCTGTTCGTAGAGAAATGTTATTTAGATTTGTTGACGTGCCACTCAAAAAAATTCAATAAGATAATGTCCCAAATCTTATTAGTTGAGTTTTTTTGTATGTCACATCAGCCGATATAACTAGTATTTGGATCCGTTAACGTGACACTCAAAAAAACTTACCTAATAATATTTGAACATGATTTCAATATAAACATTAAAAATAATATTTATATTATTTTAATGTAAATAAAAAAAACTAATAAAATATATTCAAATCTTATCGGTTTGAATTTTTTTTGGTGTCACGTCAAGGGCCAGATAGCATTTCTCTTTTTTTATTTTATTTGTTATGACTCAGGTTTGCCTCATTAAAACCTGCCTTGGCTCTCTATGATCTAAGCCATTGTCGCTGCCCATATGATGCAAATCCGTGAACGAACGGCGGTTAGTGTTTAGGGTTTTACCTTTTCGAGGTTTTTGGATCGAGTTAAAAACATCGTAAAAAAAAATTTTTCGGACACACTGAATTTACCAGCATATAGCACGAACTAAACTATGGCGATAAACTTTTAGGCTGCAATTCGATTCCGCGTTAGGACATATAGAAACAGGGTAAAAGAATTACGCCATAATCAGGTGTTTTAGGAGAATACACGGAGCAATCCAGCGAGTGAGCGAACGAAACTGGTGAATGAACATGTTTATCTACTCCGGCGAATCCTTTGTTTGAACGAATTTTTCGTTCGTACGAACGAACCCTAAAATAATTTCAAATTGATTCGAATGAACAAATTGTTCGTTCGAACCATTTTGTTCACTCGAATGAATCGTTCGAATAGAACCTTCGAACGAAACCCTAAAAATTTAAAAGTATATATTTTTCTATGTAATCTAACTTTTCTAATTTACTCAAAATACCGCACTCACGAATTATTTCATTTCAAATAGAAAAATATTAAATTTCTTGTAAAACTACTAACTAATGTAAAATAAGTTGATTACACTATAATCAGATATCATTGTAATTAGATTAACTTATACTCAAATTTCTTAGCTAAAATAGACCCTTAATTTAGGGCAGGCTAATTTTCATTCTATTTTTGTTAAATTTCTTCATCTTTGTTACTCCTTTAATGCATCATAGTTGCTAGTTTTTATACAACATAGTAAAAATGTTAATTTTATTTTCCTTTTACTCTTAACTCATTTCGAAAGTTAAAACTTAAAATCTATCAAGTTGAAAAGTCATTTTATAATTTTCTAATAAGATTAGACCTAACAATGTTAAACACCCTGTTCCTATATAGAACGTTTACATTCTACACGAATAAACATTCTTTGCTGAATTTAGAGGTTTGAATTGGGCTCGGTAATAAAAAGTAGCCTACCCTTACCCAGATCTAACTTAAATTTGAATATGAAATAATTTAAATATTAGGATATACAAATTTTTATTTTTGGAATGTGGGATTTATAAAAAATTGAATTTCAAATAAAATTGTGGGGGGATTGAATTCCTCAATTTCCTTACAAATCATATATAATCAAATTACACCCAATTCGAGCATAATTTTATTATACTACTTCCCATCTTTAATAAAATTTCATGTCATCCATTGTCGTCTTCTCCACAAAGCAGCTACAACTATTCTTTCAGTATTCTTCTCATCGGCTATTCACAGGTGGGAAAGGGTTGCTTGCGCGTCACATTTAGCTCCCACTATGGCTACTCAAAATCAATAGCTTTGCAATTCCGATTGGTTATGTGACAAGCTTACCTTAGCTAATAAGCAAGGATAAACATAAATTAATAAGTTAGCCTAGCAAGCATAATTTTCCCATTTATAAAATTTAATCCTTATAAAAACTTCAACATAGGAACTTAGAAGGGTGTTTAACATTGTTAGGTCTAAATCTTATTAGAAAATTATAAAATGACTTCAAACTTCAAACTGATGCAGAGCATTAATGAAATCATTATCGACGTGCCAGATCATAAATTAGTTTAATAGTACTATGTTTTATTTTCTTATTTTTGAGTCCTATGGGCTTTTGTATTTGTTCAATAAATAGGCTTTCATCCTAGCCCATATATTGGCATATGAGTATTTATGTAAAAAGACACTTTAGTCCTTCATGAGAGAGTTGATTTATGAATTATTTGATTATTTGTGTGAAATGACATTTTAGTCTTCCATGAGAGAGTAAGCATATAATTTTTTTAGTCTTTTAGAGGAAATGACACTTTAGTCCTTCATGAGAAGTTGATTAATAGTTTTTATAGTCATTTGACATATATTTTCTAGCTATAAATTGGCCACCCTCACATGTATTATAGCATTGGAAGTGATATAAAAAAATATTCTCTTCTTCTTTGTGTTATGTGAGCTTCATTCTTAAGAGAATGACTTCTTGAAGTGTGGTTTGCAATTCTTGGAGAAGGACTTCCAAGGAAAGAAAGTTCAATCTGCGGCGAATGATTGCTTGTAGAAGTTAACCCTTTTTATCGTAAGCGACATATTCGGTAATAAGGCTCCCGTAAGATCTTCATTGAATTTTATTTTCTTTCTTTCTACCTTACAAGTGTGTACGTTTAATTCTATCTCTCATTACTTGTAAACGCTTACAATACTTCTCTTTATTCTCAACAAGTGACTCACTTATCTTCTAGAACTTAAATATGCAATGTTAATTTCGTTAATTAATTGGTGGATTTGATTGTGTTACATGTCATCACCCCCATCATACATCAGATTGGTATCAAAGAAATTCATCCTCATATATAGTCCTATATATTTTATATTAATTTATAAAAAAATTTATTTTAATAAATATTAAAGGTTCATTAGTTTGATTAAAATTTAATAGGATTATAATTTATATCATCCTTAACCACCAAAAAAATAAATAAATAATAATAATAATAATAACAAAAAAAAATTCTTTTTTTTCTTACTCTTAATTTATTCACATCCGCCTCATTAGAATCATTAAAAAAAATGTTTTTTTATATTTATAATTATAAATCTAGTTTTTGGGTAATCAACAAGATATTTACAATTTCATAGCTAGTTATTTCATCATCTACTCGGATAGTTATGACTACTCGTAGTGGTCACCCATATCAAAATCAAATGCTCGATCATAGATGTGAGAATGCTATTCTTAATTTGCAAGAGTAGCTCGATGATGTAACTTTTCTCTATCAACAAACTTGTAGAGAGTTCAGAGGAAGATTAGAGGCCCTAGATGTAACAACCCAGGTTGTTACCATTATCAATTAGGGCTAATTTTAGTCTTAATCCTAATCCTAAGTGTTAATCAAGTCATTAGGAGACAACCTCCAAGACCTAGTTCGAATCACGAGTCAAATGGATCGAATCCTGATTTCTGGAAAATTCAGAAAATCCTAAAGTTGACCTATTTAAATTGACCTCCGATCAAAAAACAGACATCATCATTGCGTTCATTGCCCCCAAATTAATTAGGAGTGATGTTTTCATGTCAATCGGAAGTCGTCAAAAATTTGACGAATATTTTAATAATATTTATATACCCCGAAAATTGGAAAATTAAAATTCCCGTCGGATCGAAAATCCGACCTCGCCGTTACGTTCCTCACCCCTATTAATTAGGGGTGGATATTTGGAATTTTTTTAAATTCAACTTAATTATTTTAAATAAAATAAGATTTAATTAATTTAAATTAATTAATAATATATATTTAAATTTAAATTAACGGCGCCGTCAGTTCACAAGCTGCGCCGTTAATATTTCACTGACGCCGTCAGCTCCGCCATCAATTTCGGATCCGAACCATCGGACCGTCCAAACAGACGGTCCAGATTGCGTCGTCCTCGACGCAAACCCTGCGAGGCCGCGTGGTGCCCTCGCCCGCGCCGTCGCTGCGTTGCCCTCGTCACCTCCGCCACGCCTCCCTTTAACTCCTACGCTCTTGGCCAACCTCGGCCAACAGCCTGCGAAGAGTCATAGTCTGATTTGGAACTGTCGACGGCGTCAAAACGAACAATATCACCTCTCGACGAACTCCATTCGAGGTACCCCTAAACCCCTCCGATTGATCTCCTAATTTGTATACCAGCATGTTATTATTGACAATCAAGCATTGATCGGCTCAATCATATCCAATCGATCCCGATTGATCGAACCCTCGCGTAGATCCAAACCCTAAAACCCCGGCGCATCCGTAGAGGAGGAGGCGAACGATCGAGATCCGTCCATCGAGTCTAATCTGATCCAGGCCGTCGATCTAAACCCAATCGAGCCATCGGGTTAGCGCTGACCCGAACCTTAGGGTTAAGAGTCCTGACCCGTTAACGCCGAATCAGACCCAGCCCATCAGGACGTATCTAGCCGCCCGCGTACGCCCGGAAGATGAAGAGGCGTGGCTCGTCCCGAGTCGGCTCACGCCCGGCCCGCCCAAAGGTGCGGACCCCGCCTGGAGGCCTCTGCGCCCGCCGCGTGTCACGCGGGCCCGCGCGCGTACCCTCGGGTCAGCCCGCAGTCGGCTTAGCCGATGCCCGTGGGTCCCGCTCCCGTGTCCAGCGCCAATCGTTGGCCGCCATGTGTATCCGAAGGGTCCCGCCACCATCATTGCCTGCAGAGTTAATAATTAAAGTATATATATATATATATATATATATATATATATATATATATACACACACATATATACATACATATATAATCATATATGAATATATATAGTTAGAGCTATAAATGTAAGCTTTAGGATCCATATAATCAGTATATATATATATAAGCCTTTAAGATTTTGCAAATATAATTAAATTCTTGCATAACATATATATATATATATATATATATATATATATATATATAGTTATAAGAATAGACAGAAACTTTAGATTAGGATAATAATTAAGAAGAGGTTGTTTAACAGCAATTGTGATTAATTAATTTAATTACAATGATTAATAGTCAGGGAATTAATTAATTAACATTAATTAGATTAATTAAGTAGATAATTAATTAGTCCTAATAATTGGGTAATTGTAGATTAAGTAGCTAATCACTTCAAAACAGTAGCTTGAGATAAATTAAGTAAATATTTAAATGAATTATGTAGAACAGTAAATTCATTTAAAAAGAATAATTGAATAGTAAATTTATTTGAATTGTATTAAATTAATTTAAATTTAATTAAAATTTTAAAGTTTAATAACTTTTTATACAATGATCCAAACATAGCAAATATAGGTCTCATTTTACTCAGAAAAATAAAATGAATCAAATGGCGTAATGCAAAACTTAGTTTCGGGGTACGTATAACGTAGTGATATTTTAGGGCCTATTTAAACCCTCACAACTTTTAACATAATTGTCCAAGCATATGCAATATGGGTCTTAAAATACTCAGGAGAACAACCCCATTACTGTGGTAGTATTAATTTTTCCATTTGGACGTCTGGATGAAAAGTCAATCATTTAACCCCACAGTTGACTTTAAGAAAAATGAACTAAAATGCTCCTGGAATTTAATTGACCATAATTTTATCAATTCAACTCTAAATTTAGAAATTCAAAGTGATAACTAGCTTAAAATTTCAATGTCATCAATAAACTGAAATAAATTTTAGGATCTGAACCTTAAAAAATTAGAAATTAACCAAAATATCTTTAACCTTAGTTAGGTCATAACTGAACCATTTGATGTTCAAATTGGATTTACTCCCTATCAATATACTCATTATATTATAGGGAAGCTATAGAAATTGAGTTTGCTGAAATTGGACTTTAAACGGAAAAGTGTGGTTTTTGTCACCCGTTGATCGACAAAATTACCGAATTGCCCTTAGAAACTGAAATAGCTATAACTTAGTCATCTGACCTTAGAATGCAATATTCTTGGACTCTATGGAATCCTTGAATAGTAAGCAACAGTAAACTGCACAAAAAATTTATGTTTCATTAGGTGTAAATTACAAATTTACCCCTTAGGTCAAAAACCTTAATTTGAACCTGTATGACACATTTCTTGTCCAAATTGAGCATACTTACTATCTACCTTCATGTTAGACAATAAGGAATCATTTAGCAGTAAGAAATTCTAATTTGGAACCCTAAGTTAAAAAGTCACTTTTTAAACCCTTATATAGGGGCAAAATGGTTATTTTGCCTAAAATTTAGGTTGAGCATCTTTAAACCTTAAATTATTTTTTAAGTCAGTAATACTAATATTAAAACTATAATAGAATCATTCTAAGTGATAAAATCAACTATTATGTCAAATTTGTAATATTTCTAAAATTTTGCTCTAAGCTTTTTCTTAGAATATTACACCTCACAATAAGACTATTTCTAAGACTATGACTAGCTCATAGGTTATATTTCATTCATTGGATAAGTAGGTTATTCAATGAATGAATCCTTAGTTTTATTAATTTCTAAATTTTATAACTTATTCTGATTATTTTGTCTTTCAACTCAGATTTAGGATATGAGATTTAGCCTATTAAGTTTGAATTACTTGATAAAATTTGCCTTAATCAATAGATCACTTTTAGAGTGAAACTTAGACCTTATGTCTTAACCTTTTTGGATTATGTGATTAAGCTCAAATCTCGTAAAGTTTAATCCATAATCTATAGTTTAATATATCTTGATCAGATCTTACATAGAACGCCTAACTTCATCAAATTAGGACGTTGTGATTTATTGATTAAACTCGTAGTCGTACTTGATTGAATTAGATTAGAACTTAATCAGTTCTAATCCTTTTAACTTGTAAGGCCGTACTTTTAAGTTACACTCGATAGTAGGAATTGGAGATCCTGAACTTGTGTAACTTAGAATAGTTAGAATGATTTAATTAGACAACAACAGTGTCACTATGTATAGAAAAGTCTCTTGTTTACTTGGTTATTTTGTTGCTACGCATTCCTTAATTTTGTGATTAATTCCTTGGACATATCATATAAGAAAATTTTGTGCATGAAATGAAAACTTAGAATAATTGTGATAACAGTTGCCTTTGGGTTCAGTATATTTTAGTAGATTTTGGTGCACATTTACCCTAATGGATAGGGGTAAGAAGTAATAAGGATGCTTAACATTACTCATTGAGGAGTGTGTGTTAAGCTTGGAACTCATATAGTCTCGCAAATGTGCTTGACTCCTCAGCTATTTTTGGACGTGTCCACAGAAACAAAAGTAAAATAACTAAAAGATTCTGCATTTGTATTTACTGCCTGCTCAGTTCTGCTAGTGGTTCTATTTGCCCTAGCCCAAAAAAGCTATGGGAATTTCTGTCTACCCAAGCCCAAAAAAGCTTTGGGGATTTCACCAGCCCGATGGCCAACTTTCTAATATGACAATCTTTACATGCCTATTTCAGTCTTAGCTTACTGTGTATTGTATTTTTGATGCATATTTAAGTCAGCTGTGTTTCTTTACTTACCTACTTACTTATACATATTTATAGGATGCTAGACTTTACTGCTTACTATATGTATCATTTTCAGATTTCTGCCTTTAATTAGTATATGTCAAATGATCATCAGCATGTTTAGGGTTAGACTTTACTTTCAGTACTTTTACTTATTACACTATATGTATACGCCATTCCTTGCTTAGTTGTTGAGGTGTGCTTTTACCTCATTTATTGTTTAGTTATAAATGCTTTATTTATAACTTATCATGTCCTTTGTATGCTTACTTGTGATGACCCACTTAAGTAGTAATAAGTGAAACTCTTAAATATCGAGGCACCTTTTCAGATAACAGTGGAGTTTCTGATAAGAACTCCAAAGTTAAGCGTGCTCAGGTGGGAGCACTCCCAGGATGGGTGACCTGCTGGGAAGTTATCTTCTGAGGGCAAAATCGTGAGGCCTTTCTGGCCAAAGCGAACAATATATTGGTGCTTAAGAGTTTGGGCTGTTACAAATGGTATCAGAGCAAACCATAGGGTGTCAGATAGGAGCTAAGTGCCATACAGGGTAAAGTACCACTTCATGTGAGCAGCCTCTTGAACCCATGATGGTTAAGGTGCTACATGATTGTGGGTACCTCTTGTGCCTGTAAAGGTCACCTCTAGTCCTATCTACCCAATGGATGGTTCTTGGATCTGTGTGTGGATACTAACGAGGACGTCAGTTACTTAAGTTGGGGAGATTGTGATGACCCACTTAATAAGTGAAACTCTTAAATATCGAGGCGCCTTTTCAGATAACGGTGGAGTTCCTGATAAGAACTCTAAAGTTAAGCGTGCTCAGGTGGGAGCACTCCCAGGATGGGTGACCTGCTGGAAAGTTATCTTCTGAGGGCAAAATCGTGAGGCCTTTCTGGCCAAAGCGGTCAATACTTTGGTGCTTAAGAGTTTGGGCTGTTACATTACTGCACCTACTGCTTTCAGTTTACCTTTTTGTTGTGCTTAAGTTAAAGTGGTGACATTAATAACTCATGTAAAATATTCAGCCTAAAATGTACTTAGACAATTGTCTAATAAGATTTTCTTTTATTGGCTGGGGCCCTGGCATTATGAAACCGATAATGTCAGATTTAGATAGATTTGAGGAGCTGGGTGTTGAAGGAGATGTGCCTTATTTAGAGGAGGAGCTTCAGCCAGGAGAGCTGGATACTGCTTAGTTCCTTTTAGCTGCTTGTGAGGATGAGTGATTTATTTTCTAGTCTTTAAAACTATTTATTTAATTTTATAATAATACAGGTACTGTGACTGTGATTACTTTTCTGTACTTTATTATTTGTTGAGCTATAGTACTATTTATTATGTGACGCATGGTGGATGGATGTGATATTTATTTCATTTTGTGTCCGCACTCTGTATGTATGTCTTATTTAGTGACTGATCCTCTTATTTATACTGTGCACATCCTTCCCTTGGCAGTGGATTATGGATCTCACCTAATACAATGTTAAAATGAGGGAATTGCACGAGTGACACTCCGTTCCTTAGCTTAATGATTGGGGGCTTAGGAAGCGGGGCGCCACACTGGAAAAAAAAATAATAACAACATAATTCAAGAACCTAACCTGACACCGGATTCCCCACCAGAAATAGTGAGCGAAATACACCTTATGACCCGCACACAAATTCTTCTCCACTTACGTTTAGAATATAAAGAAATGGGACGTTTCCACAGAATGATTTATTTGAATATCCTAAGGCAGAAGATGTTCCATTTCAAACTCTTCGTAGAGCTAATGCATCTTTGGGTCGACTATGAGGTTTTAAACAAAATCAAAATCATCAAAGCTTTGAAGAACCTTATTGAGGTTATGATCAACTTTACGCCACCACAAGGCGCATTGAACATGACCAAGATATAGACATAACTAGAAAGGTTATAGTAGACCCTCCAACCTTTGATGGGCGTCTTGATCCTAAATTTTTTTTTGATTGGCTTGTAGAAATAGATCAGTGTTTTGATTGGATGCAATGTCTAGAAATCATCAGGTTAGATTTGATAGTATGAAACTTGTTGGTCATGCTAAGACTTACTGGGTAAATCTAGAATGACAACAACAATGAGCAAGCCAATTATTTGCTAGATCTTGGGAAGAAATGAAAGAGATATTCAAGCAAAAATATCTTCCTTCAACATTTCAAGACCAACTTTTAGATGAACTCATAACACTTAGGCAAGGATCTATGAGTAATGTAGATTATATGACTTGCCTTGATGAGTTATTAATTCGATGTGATATTATTAAAGATTCTAGAGCTACTATAGCTAGGTTTCAAGCTGGATTAAGACCTGACATTCGTCGAGAGATGTTGACTCGAGAGGTGTATACACTTGAAGAAGCATTTCAAAGAGCCCTCCAAATAGAACAATTCTTATGACCATATTCTCAATGCAAATTTAACAATGTGTAAGGTGCACCTCTTAAGCCAAACCAACCACCACCATCTGTTCCTAAAGTACCAAATGATCAAAGAGTAAAACCCATATCTGGAAATTCAAATGCTAAATCAAACATCACATGCTTTACTTATGGTAAAATAGGACATTATGCAAATAATTGTCCACATAGGAATCTTCATGTAGATTTCTTCGATCCAGAATTGCAAGATGATCATCAAGGTATGATGTTGAGTGTGATCCATGTGAAGATGCTAGTGATGCTGATGAAGCTTTAATTAATCCATATTTAATAGTAGTTCATTGTGTCTTAACTACCCCACAAACCAATTCAGATTGGAAACGAACAAATATCTTTCACACTTACTTTAAAAGTGGAGATAAGTCTTGTAAACTAATAATTGATAGTGGTAGCTACATGAATGTTGTCTCATCTAGTGCATTAGTAAGAATGAAACTAAGACCGGAGCCTCGTCGACAACTATATAAGGTTGCATGGGTAGATAAGTCTAGTATCTCTATTACCCAAAGATGTCTTGTTCCCCTCAACTTAGCAACCTATTCTGATCGCATTTGGAGTGATGTTCTCCCTATGAACGTTGCACGTGTTATTTTAGGGAGACCTTGGCTATATGACTTAGACGTTACTCACTTTGGGTGGGCTAATACTTACGTCTTTATGTTTGGTGGAAAGAAAATTATCTTAAACTCGGCAAAGCCAAAGGAACTTTTGATTGAGAATCCAAAAGACTCTTCTGCACCAATAGAAAAGCGGCCTTTAACTATTATTAGTAGGGAAGAGTTTGAGCATTCTAGTGAAAATAATATTGTCTATGCTCTTGTTGTTATGGAGTCTTTAAAAGGGAATGAAAGTTCAACCCAATCCTATGAAGTCACTTAACTCTTGACTGAATTTCAATACTTGTGTCATGAAGAACTTCCTAGTGAACTACCCCCATTGAGAAACATACAGCATGCTATCGATTTGGTACCTAGCTCAACCTTGCCCAACTTTCCACACTATCGAATGAGTCAAATTGAGCATGCTAACCTTAAGCGCCAAGTTGTTGATTTATTACACAAAGTATTCATTCGTGAGAGCTTGTCCCCTTGTGCTGTTCCAGCACTTCTTACACCTAAGAAAGATGGAACTTGGCGCATGTGTATTGATAGTAGGGCAATTAATAAGATCACCATCAAGTATCGATTTCCTATTCCAAGGTTGGATGACATGCTAGATATGATGGCTGGATCTGTAATATTTTCAAAGATTGATCTTCGAAGTAGATATCATCAAATTAGAATGCATGATGGTGATGAATGGAAGACTACTTTTAAAATACAAAATGGCCTTTATGAATGGTTAGTTATACCTTTTGGTTTAACTAATGTTCCTAGTACATTTATGCGCATCATGACACATATACTTCAACCTTATATTGGGGCCATTTTAGTTGTGTATTTTGATGATATTTTAATATTTAGCAAGACCCAAGAAGAACATCTAAGTCATTTAAGAAAAGTATTTGAAACACTTCGTCAAGAAAAATTTTATATTCATATGAAGAAATGCTCTTTCATGACTTCATCTGTCATATTTTTAGGATTTGTTGTTTCAAACCATAGAGTCTCAGCTGATCATAAAAAGATAAAAGTAATTAAAGAATGGCCTACACTAAGATCCATTCATGATGTTAAGAGTTTTCATGGGTTGGCCATATTTTATAGAAGGTTTATTCGTGAATTTAGTACCATCATGGCACCTATCACATAATGCCTAAAAAAAGGTGAATTTAAATGAACTCCTGCAGCAACTAAGGCTTTTACTGAAATAAAAGAGCGTCTAACTAGTCCACCAATATTAAGTTGCTAGAGTTTGATAAAGTTTTCGAAGTTTTATGTGATGCTTCTGAGGTAGAAATAGGTGGAGTGCTTAAGCAAGAAGGCCATCCGATAGCCTTTTTCAGTGATAATTTAAATGATGCCCACTAAAAATATTCCACATATGATCGTGAGTTTTATATAGTTGTTCAAACTCTAAGATACTGGAGACATTATCTTTTATCTCGTGAATTTGTTCTCTACTTTGATCATGAAGCTCTTAAATACTTAAACTCTCAGAAAAAGTTAAGTGCTCGTCATGCTAAATGGGTTCAATATTTACATGAACACACTTTTGTTTTAAAGCATAAGGCCGGTATTGAGAATAAAGTCGCAGATACTTTGAGTCGCATGTTTCTCCTTTTACATACAATGAAAGTAAAAGTAATTGAGTTTGATAAAATGATTTCTGATTACTCTACATGCAAAAAATTTGGTCAAATTTATTCTTCATTATCTGAAATGGGGCGAGTTATTGATTCAAATTACCAATTTCAAGATGGATATCTTTTTTATGGCACTTGTCTTTGCATTCCTGATTCATCTCTTCGTATTTTTCTCATTGACGAGCTACATACAGGAGGAATTGCAGGACATTTTGGGCATGACAAAACTATTGCAATGATTCAAGATCGATTTTATTGGCCTAGTCTAAAGAGAGATGTTGCTCATACGGTTTCTCGATGTCGTGTATGCCAACTTACAAGGGAAAGCAGAATAATTCTGGACTCTATACTCCTCTTCCTATTCCTCATAAACCTTGGGAAGACATAAGTATAGATTTTATACTAGGATTAGCTCGCACAACACGACACTACGACTATATTCTTGTAGTCATTGATCGATTTTCTAAGATGGCATACTTTATTCCATGCTATAAAACTTCTGATGCATCTCCTGTTGCGATATTATTTTTTTGTGAAGTAGTTAAGTTACTTGGTTTACCTAAAACAATTGTCTGATCGAGATGTATGCTTTATGAGTTATTTTTGAAAGACTCTTTGGAAGAAACTAGGCACAAAACTTCACTTTTCGACACATATCATCCGCAGACAGATGGTTAAGCAGATAAATAGAAGCTTAGGAGATCTGATTAGATGTTTAATCTCAGACCATCCTGCTAGCTGGGATCTTATATTAACTACTGCTGAGTTTGATTATAATAGTTCTATTAATAGATCTACTGGTAAATGTCCTTTTCAAATTGTATCGGGTTATGAGCCACGAAAACCAATGGACTTAATTGATCATCCCATAACATATAGAGCTAGTGAGTTTGCATCATCATTTGCTCAAAGCATGCATGATCTCCACCAAGAAATTGAACAAAAATTAATCACTACATACAATAAGTATAAAATTAATACTATAAGCGAAGAAAATTTGTTGAATTTCAAGAAGGTGACAAGGTGCTAATAAGGATGAGATCTGAGATATTTCCAATAGGAATATTCAAAAAATTGAATGCAAGGCGAGCAGGACCTTTTAAGATATTAAGAAAAGTTAATGAAAATGCTTATGAAGTTGATCTTTCGAATGATGCTGGAATATCTCCAATTTTCAATGTGGCAGACCTTACATGGTCCATAATTATGCTTCTTCCAATCTATTGGATGCTTCTACTTGTATTACTAACCTACAGGAACCACAAAACCAAGAACCAGCATTACCATTGCCACTACCGACTCGTCGTCTCCGTTCTTATCATCCGTCCCAAATACTTGATGATCAAATAATTGCTAGTACTAATGGTGGGGTTCAAAGATATCTCATTCGATGGAAAGGCCTTTCACCTTTAGAAAACTCTTGGTTAACGCATGAAGAACTACAACAACTTGATTCAGATCTACTTCAAGAATATAATGAGTTTCATTCACCATAGGTGAATCCTTCAAAGCCGGGAAGTGCTGATGCAGGGCATCAATGAAATCATCATTGTTGTGCCAGATCATAAATTAGTTTAATGGTACTATATTTTATTTTTCTATTTTTGAGTCCTATGGGCTTTTGTATTTGTTCCATAAATGGACCTTCATCCTAGCCCATAAATTATCATATGAGTTTTTATGTAAAATGACACTTTAGTCCTTTATGAGAGAGTTGATTTATGGTTTATTTGGTCATTTGTGTGAAAGGACATTTTAGTCCTTCATGAGAGAGTAAGTATATGGTTTTTTTGGTCTTTTAGAGAAAATGACACTTTAGTCCTTCATGAGAGGTTGGTTAATGATTTTTATAATCATTTGGCATGTATTTTCTAGCTATAAATTGACCACCCTCACATGTATTATAGCATTGGAAGTGATATAAAAAAATACTCTCTTCTTCTTTGTGTTATGTGAGCTTCATTCTTAAGAGAATGACTTCTTGAGGTGTGGTTTGCAATTCTTGGAGAAGGACTTCCAAGGAAAGAATGTTCGATCTGCGGCGAAGGACTGCTCGTAGAAGTTAATCCTTTTAATCGTAAGCAGCATATTCGGTAATAAGGCTCCCGTAAGATCTTCTTCATTTATTTTTATTTTCTTTCATCGTACATTACAAGTGTGCTCGTTTAATCCTAGCTCTCATTACTTGTAACTGCTTACAGCACTTCTCTTTATTCTCAACAAGTGACTCGCATATCTTATAGAACTTAAATATGCAAAGTTATTTTCATTAATTAATTGGGGGTTTTGATTATATTACATGTCATCACCCCCATCCTACCTCACAAACCATACCATGTAATAATATAAGGGAGTTCAAACTACAAGTGATGGCAAACCTAACTTAACATATGGTGGAATGAGGTAAATTAAACATAATATTCATTTCACATACAGCCTCATGATCAAAATTTATTCAAGATGATGATGCTGATGGTGGAGTGACACTAAAAATGAGTATTAATATGTGTCATTCAACCAATTTTAATTAAGAAAAATTCTAAACATGCATTCATTCAAATTGTATGACAAAGAAGAGATTAAGATTTATTTTAGCAAAATTAATCATTCACTTTCTCAATCAACATTTGTTATTTAATTCAAAACCAAAACCTTTCATTGATCTAATTGACACATAATATTTAGGAATCTCTTGCCAACCCTCAGGAGGTAATAAAATTCATCTCTATAATAAGGTTATATGAATCCAAGCCTTGGGCTCAAAAGACTATTTGAAGATGGTTGTTGTGATACCACGCCTAGGTAGTTCCTTCACTTCTACTCTAACTCTCCAATAGTGCCCGTTGACCTCAATGAAATGATCATAGTCTTTCTACGATGCTAGGAAGGTTCTCTAATGGAAGATGGAGGAAAGAAAAGCAGATCTTGGGTTCTTGCTTTTGCTCACGAAATTCTCTTCACAATGATGCTGGAAGTTTTCCGGAGATTCAAAAGGGGGACAAATAAGGAAAAGGGGTTGTTGGGATGCTTTAAGGTGTCAAAAATAAAAGAAGGATATTTAAAAATCAAGAATTTTTATCTCAACAAAGCACATTTTCAAAAGCACCTTTTGAGAGTATAGATATGTTGGTTGGGTCCTAAGAAGTGTTTAGATGTAGGTGGTTTAACCTAAAGTTGGCTAGATTATGAGAATTTTGGGGGAAAAAATGTTTTGTTTTTTACAATATTTTCTCTATATAATTGATCATATCGAACAAATTATACGTTGATGCATTCATATTGAGATGACGGTCGCATCGCTTGGCTGGGAACTGTTCATCCGAATCAGATGCGTCCTCTAGTTGAATCCGAAATGCTCTGACCTGTTAAGATTTATGGATCCGCAATTCTTATATGGTGGGATCTGCATTGGATTGTCGGGTCGGATTCAAACCGATTTGACCAATTAAGGCTAAATGGATTCACAATTTTTATCGAGCTGGATTTGTTGCTGCAGAGAACAATATCTGATTCGCGTGCACCAATTATTATTATAAATATAAACAAACTTTAAATTGCAATTTTAGCTCAAATGGAATCCAAATATAATAATTTTTTTTTGGTAAACTAAGAAAATTATCACGAATCAAAAAATAGAATATTTTCACAAAGAACAAAGAGTCCCCCACAGTGCCCAACTTATAAAATGAGCATTTTTAGTTCTTTAGTATTAAATTCAAAATTGAATAGGATGAGCTTTTAATCGTATTTTAAAACAGAATACGTTACTAGAATTAATAAAATGGTCTTCAATATACTTTTTTCTTTATTTTAGTTGCAAACCTCTGAAACATGCCAATATCAAAACTTACACATATTACTGTGTAAATAATATTCATTAGAATCAAAACACAATCAATAAGAGACGTTGGATGATGCAGTTAAAAATTAAAAGTTTTTTTTTTTTTTTTGAAGGAAAGTCTTAAGCCCGATGATCTATTGAACAAGTCAAGAAAAAAAAAAAGTACAAAATACAAAAGAACAAAATTCACATACTAGGAATAGACAGACAGATCATTACAAATGCGAACTGCATATTATTTGGTTGGGGAATTTTTGAGCTCTGAGGGATGGATGAGGCCTTCCAAGACAACGAGGTGGTCGAGGAGGGCGGACTTGCGATCCTCGAGAGCCCCGATGTCCGATTCGACTGCACCCAGCGCTCTGTCCAGCGAAGCGCTCTCCTCCTCCAGCACCAGATACTTGTGTCTCAGCCCTCTGTAATCACCCGGTTGAGACTCAGGAAGAGGAGGCCTTCTCTTATTATTAGAGGAGCTCCTCTTGTTAGAGCCTTCCATTCCGGCATTCTTGCCCTTTTCAGCCTTCACCCTAGTGCTGCTGCTGCTGCTGCCTTTCTTCTTGCTCCGACCCACCAGCATTCCTAAATCTCCCTTCTATTTCATATAGTCACCAAAATTAGAAATGAATCAATTCAAAACCCACCCATATGCATCCAAGTGCGATAGCAAACATTTTGAGGGGATTCTATTTGATCGAGCACAATGGAAACAAATGATTCGTGCAGCCAACCCCGACTAGTGGGATTACAGCTTGGTGTTGTTGTTGTTTTAGATGGGTAAATAAGACAAAAATTCTCCCTTAAAGAAAAGCTGAGTTACACCTTAATTTGAAATTCGCTGCATTACGTACCAATTGATCCTTGTATTGAGCAGAATTATTTACAAAAGAGGCATGCAGCTGTTGTTCTGTTAGAGAGGGTTTGGCTCATTTAAATAAAATGAAGCCGGTTCATTGATATGGCTGCTCATTTAAACAGGAAAAAGAACCAGTTTAATATATGGGAGAATAAGGAGGAGTTCAGCCGTTACAAAGGAAGATTAGCTTACGTTCAATATCTGAAACGGAGAGCTCATGCTCTCCATAGAAAACACAAGTCAAGCAGCTAAGAGATTTCAGAGGCAAGAAAGGACGGTCTGATGAGAGGAAAAAGCAACCCCTAGGACTTGATCCAGCTGCAGATCTCATTCTTCCAACCAGACTCGGCTCCTCATGCATATTTTAAAAAAGTGGATAGTGATGAAATCTGTTTGCTTGTATATTATTGTTTCTATCATAAGTTTTTTCATTGATTGGATCATCTATGCAAAAGGTGATGTTTCAATTATATGAGAGAAAAATTAAGACTAAAAAAGCAAATAGAATATATACCTCTCTGTATATCTATATATATATATATATATATATATATAACGGCATGCGCTCAAAGCGATGTTAAAGGTGAATTAGGGTTTGCACTAGGCGCCTCCATCACCAGCCCTTTGGCGTCTCATCAGCAGGCCTCTAGCAGCAGCCCTGGATTTGCACTGGGCACCAATATCCTTTTGAGACTCGAGAAGAGCTAATTAGGATCAAACCTATTGCAATGTAAACCAGCTCTCCTCTCTAAAGAAGAAATTCAATAGCTGGCCAACCTTTTAAGACTCTCTTGTGGGAAAATTTGTTAATGGAAACCACCGATAGTAGCCATTCACAAGTTTCTTAATGGCTTGAGATTATTGAGCTCAAACAATGTGGGCTTAGTTGATTTCCACCATAGTCTTGTCAAGCTATCAAATGAAGCTTACTACACTAGATTATTTGCAAGAGGTTCGTGTTTCATTGACAACTTCCACATGAATGTGCTGAAATGGATGGCATCATTTGATCCAAAGAGTGAACCTCCCAATGTCCAATCTTGGATTAACTTCCTTTGCTCAATGTTCACTTGATGATGCATTAAATTTGTTCGCCTTGGGGTCTTATTTTGGTAAGCCGTTCAAAGTCGACTACGCTACCTTTAACCGTCTTCGTTCATCGGTGGCATATGTTTTGGTCGAAATCGATCTTACTAAAAATTTTAAATAAGAGTTTTGAATTGGGGACAAGGACAGATATTTACAATAATGCACTTTTGAAAACAAGTTATTATGTTGCAGTCATTGTTCGGCTACTGGAATGAATTGACAAATTATTTTTATCTCCTTCCTCGCCTCGAAAATAAAACAATGGAGAATGAGTCTTCTTTCCTTAAAATTATGAATAAAAAACGCAGATGGCATATGTGCTAAAGAGGAGTGCCAATGCTGTGTAGGATGGTGCTCCTGTAGACCGCAGAGGCCGACAAGAATGAAATAGTGAAGGTGGATGCTCCAATAGTCACTCCAAATACGAAAGAAGGTGCTGAAAAGTTGTGTAAATGGTTCAATAGTCGCAACTATGAACTCCGAAAATTGTATGGTTGACCTTCCTACACTTTCTGTTGTAGGTGGATCTTCTAGGCCAGAGATAGATCCTGTGGATGTGGTTATTCTGCATGGATCGATGGAGGACATAGCTGCCGACCTTGCTGTCCTGGGTGAGCAGCGACGGACAGCTGGCTGCCTTCCATTCCAGTGTTTCTACAGACGATTGCCAGCTTGATCATCACTTGTCGGAGGAAGCAGCTTGCTCCGAAAGGATTGCTAGTGTCAACAACTTCTTGGGGGATGTCTTTGTAGATTGGAATGCAATTCGGGCTATTTTCAAAAATTGCGGCAAATTATGGGATGGGCTAGACAAAGTCTGTCGAATGTCATGGATCCTTGGCCTACCATGAAGTTTCAAGATGACAATGATGATATCGATAGAATGAACGAGTTTGGTGAAGATCAGCTGGACAAGAATGGCATTGAGAAACCGACTCTTGATCCTTTCGCTAAGGAATTCATTCTGAATACTATGGGTAGTAACCCGGGTGTGAACTAACTGATCAATGAAGTAACCCTGTCAATCCCAATCAATGAAATGGAGACCGACCCATTTTTTGATGATGACAGAAGCTGCTCGGGCAACAACTTCAAAGAATTCAAAAATATTTCAACCAAAAAATGAAGAAAAAAGAAGAAAAAAATAAAGAAAAAGGTGCTGATTTAGAATACAGGACTTCAAGGCATGATCTCCCATGCTCTGAAGACCCATGCATTGAAGACCCATGCCTCCTTATATTATCTATTAATTTGGTTTATTGGGTTCTCTAATCTTGTGAGAATCAATGAGGGCAAGGATGGTAACCAGTTAATATTTCCATTTCTTTTACTTTTATTTTGTTGTTTTTACTTTGATTGAGGTCACCTCCCAAGTCTACTTGTTAGGTTTATTTTTGTTTACCTTTTGTTTCAAGGGTCTTTATTGTCTATTGTATGCTTACTTTTATTTGCAAGAAAATATTTTTGTTTTGTTTTATCTTTTAAAATGACAAGAATTTAATGAGTTGAATGATTTTATTGCAATTGCTACCACATTAATAAGATAGAAATTTATGATTAATTGAGACTAAAAAACTACCATAAATTGATTTGGGTTTAGTATAGATTTAACTAAATTAATTTAATTGTAAGGAGATTTACAAAGCTATCGAATCTATTTGCTAATCATCATAAATACCTTTTACTACTCAAAAACAAACATTTGCTCATCCACTAAACACATTGAAATGCTAACAATAAAAATACAATCAAATTCCATGCTAAGCCTCCTTAATCTCAAATTTCACTCTTCTCTCTTTGTTGATAATAGCAAGTCTTAACTTCTAGAATCTAGGTACAATTCAATAGCTTGGATAATTATAGTCAAACTTAATATATTCATCAATACATCCATTTTTATAAGAATGATACTGTTCACTCTATATTACTTATGTGACCCGTCTACTTGTGAGATACATCACGTCAACTTTATAGCACTTTTGTTAATATAGGTAACATTAGTTCATGCATTTTTTCTTTTTCATCTTTGCAGTTAATTTTATTTGATTTTTTTATTTTACTTGATTATTCCCTCTTTTCTCTCACATACTTTGATTGATAACCATTTAAGATTCGAAACAAATGAACTAACAATGAATGGAGTAATGCAATTGGATACTAGAGAAATTCACATGCATCTATACTTGCTTATTCATACAATGGGCAATTTAAGACTAAGCCTAGCAAACATTCTGATGTGCATGGGATGGATACGATTATCCAACTGCAAGCACAAGTGCCTTAATTTCTCAAATAATGTCAATTCTTAAGTTAACAATAAATTTTCTTATAGGTGGTATGCAGACCCATATGTTTATATCTGAGTGTCGAGTTAGAAATTTATCTTCTCCATTATCTAGCTTTAACGCAGAACATCCACCAAACTTGGAAGAAGCCATTGTCTTTATCATTGAAAATGTTGAGAAAATTTCAAGAACAAGAGGCATCAACTTATAATAAAAATTGAAGCAAATATGTTGAAGTTTTTTTTTTTTGAAAGAATATGAATATCAAATTAGAAACAAATATGTCGCCAATGATGCTTGAACCCATGACATAGGATAACAAATCAAAGCCTCAACTACTATGCTACAATACCATTCACACAACTTGAATTACATCCTATTATATTTTATTTCATAGTGTCTGATGTTGGGGTGTCATATAATATTATGCTTGACAATAAAGCAAAGATTTAGAAATTTATTAGTATTAAAGGAATTGAGTTAGAGCTTGGGTTTTTGAAAAATTAGAGGATAGTGATTTTAATTACCATACTGTTTTAATGATAAGAAACCATTAAATGATGATTATATGATTTTAAAATCATGATGATGATTTGCATGTGCATATATATTTATTCCTCATAGATGTTGCTAGATAAGTAGCATTATGTGCTAAAAAAAATACTAACAACAAACTAAAAAAAAGACCACATAAGGAAAATTCACTCAAAAAATATATTTTAATTAACTTATTTCAGTTTCTTTAGCATTTATCTTTTACTAATTGGGATTATTTCTCTTGCAAGTTATGAGTAAGTAGTAATCCAATAAATATAACATTAAGAGGCCTATTGAAGAATTCATGGCATCACAATCTTAGATGAGTATACTTCATTTATTATGTTATTTATTTCCACATTGTGAATTTACATATACTTAAGGGATGATACTCTAGTCTTAGCATTATCTCGTCGTCATTCAACAGTGTTCATTGCTAATCTAAGCAAAAATGTCTAAACTAGAATCATAGTTATATTGATTATAATTCAAGTTGCAGGCAAATATTAGAATAATGAATGCTTAAATTTTATTGGCATGGCTCTATATTGTTTGACTCTATGATTCATGCAATAATTGATTAATTGTTTCATATTTTACTAAGATTCTAAGTTAGATTATGCCAAATTTTGGATATTAGATATTTACAACCAAATAATAACTCTACCCTGAAAAAATTTAAAATTTTGAAAAAGGAAAATTAAAAAAGAGAAATGAATCCATTAGCCATAGGTATAAATGATAAAGTTTGTGTTCTTAGTCATTAAAATCCATTAATGCCCATAATCATAAGAAATTTACAACCAACTAATCATGAAATAGTTTTAGTCGTGAGAAAAATAATTAACTAAAAAACTAATGATAAAGTTATCATTATCTTAGTCATAAAATAAATAAATTTGAAAGGAGTTATAGTGAATTGAAGAACACCAAAATCAAAGAGAAAGTATTTACACAATAAGCATAATGAAACAAGTATGAGCACGATTCACTATGTTGTTATCTTCATTATGAGAAATTTCTATCATAACTTTGGGAGTAATGCATAAAAGATAAATTGCTTAAGTATATGCAAAATTAATACTAGAGTTTATTGAGAATTTGTTTTGCTAGATGTAACTGAATTTCTGAAATAATTTAATTACAGAGTTATTTAATTTCAAGTAAATCAAAGGCAATGTATATTGAATTTGGTTGTTTGAAAATTGTAACGTGCAATTTTATTTTGTTGTTTGTTTGAGTGAAATTAGAAGATCTATAATAAAAAACACAGAAAAATCTCATAGAGGTCTAAAGGAGGTAAGGGTCGGCTGGTATCTGGCGAGGGTCGGCAAAAACTGACCGGAAAGGCAAGGGATGGCTAAGTTCAACTAGGGGAGGTAATGGTCGATGAATTCAAGGGTGGCGGGAACGGTTACGGCTGTTTGTGGTCTGATTAAATCTATCATTTGAAAGAAATAAGTACTTAGCTTTTATTGGTTAAAACAATTAAATTATGAGTTTATTTTTAAAGTAGAAGAATGAAACATGAGTGCTACAACAAATTCAAGGTTTTAATAAAAATAATGTTGGCTTAAAAGAATCCGGACAAATTGAAAAGAGAGTTCACATCAAAAGAGTTTAAAGTATTTTGTAATGATAAATGTATAAAAGGATAGTTAACTACATATATGCTTAAATAAAATAATATGGTAAAATGCTAAATTGAGTTATTACAAGGATCTAGTGAATGCTAAAATCAAAAGAATTACCTAAGAGTTATGAGCTAAACTTACCGGAATATTCGTGTATCTACTTAGATAGTCAAACACAAGGAGTCTAGACAGTTTAACTTTTCAAGAGGCATAGAATGGATGAAAGGCTAGTGTTGCACATCCAAGCATTCGGGAGCACTGCTTACACACTGAAGGCTAAATAAAGATGCTAAAGGACAGATAGAATAAAAGCCGTAATCTTAAATGATTAGATATGATTCAAGAAGCAAGGGTTATAGTTATGTGATCCTATTAATAAAAAAATTATTACAAGTCGTAATGTTAAATTGATGAAGCAAACCATTGTGATTCCAAAATAAATTAAGAGGATATAGAAAACATGAATTTTGAAAATCATGGATGAATAACAACAATCACAATCATGCACAATGAAGAAGGCTCTACATAATAAAATGAAGTATCAAGCATGAACCAACTCATAAATCATAAGATGAAGTTGAATGACATTTACAAAGTCACGAATGATAATATTTACAATTTAATATTTTTTTTGCTCAATTGTAGATGCAGAGCCGCTCAGTTTTTATGTAACTAGAAAAAAAGCTGCTAGAGAAAGCTATGAAAAAAGAGATAAACTCAAAAAATGACACTTGAGATATTGTTAAACTCCATAAAGTAGTTAATTGGAATTCGTATAAATTTCAAAAGCAAAAGGAAAAAGGGTTGGCTTACATGAGGGAGATGCTAATATTAAGTCTAAACTTTATTTTTCTTTAAATTAAATATGTAAGAGTTAAATATTTAATTTATACATTTAGAAGTCTTAAACTTAAAAAATAATATCTGAAATTTTTAAAAATTAATAACTGTAAATTAGTAAATTAAATTGTCACAAGTTAAGAAAAAATTCAATAAATAAAAATCTCCATCCATAACCCCAATATTCTTACTTATTTTCTTTTATATTTTCAACAATAAAAAAGAGTTCTACCTCAACATATGGAAATTAATTTAGCATTTTTTTTCTTTTTTTAGAAAAGATTGAAAGAAGAAGACAGATGGGAGCAACATATTGATAGATAGAGAGTTGTTGCTCCCAAGAAAAAGCCACAATATTTGCAGCTAAGATTATACAGAGGAAGAGGAGAGTTTGGGAGAAAAGAGCACATAAAAAGATTTGATCCAGATCCAAATATAGATCCCATCAATCCCTCTGAACCAGGCTCCTCAAAAAAGCCGTAGTTTGGTTCCTAGTGAACAAGAAGATAAAGCACATTTTGATCCAACAACTTTGAATTAGAGGCCAGTATTTTAAGTATACTTTATTGATCTAAATCTATTTTATTGTTTAGATCCTTTATAATAGAAATCTAAGTTAATATTTTTTAGGTTAACACCATATTTTTTTATTGTCAGAAATTGTAACTTGAATACTCACATAATTACTTAATATATTTTAATCAATTCATAAATGCATATGAGTTGAGCTTCATAATTGCCTTGTCAATATGCGGTATTCTGCATTAGCTAAATTAATTTAATTGAGATTTTGATGGAATCTTGATGCATATTTGATTAATGTGGCTAGTGATGAAATTTGCTTGTGAAATGTTTTATCATATGTTTTTATATTTATTATACAATATAAAGAGAAATTAGATTTTTTAATAATTCAAAAGCGAAGTAAGGATTTGCCATGAAAGAAGAATTTATATGGTGTTGAGTTAGAGATATGAAAAATGAGTTAAGCAAAACGATGCAGCTCTTAATTTTCATTTCTTTCAATGTAGCCTCAAATGTAGCCCATGCATAAAAATCCAGTTCACATGCTTGAAATAGCATTGCATCATTAAAAATTATTTTGATTTTTTCAGTGTTTGCCTTTTCAGGATAACAGCTATATCCCTATGGAACTTGAAAGCAGAAGCTGCTCCGATGATAAGGTTCACGATCATAGATCTCAAAACAACTAATGAACTTCCTGCTAACATTAAGGGTTTCTTTTGCGGGGACTTCTGAAGCAAAGAAAAACCCCCAACTTTTGGAAGCCAAAAGATATGTTAAAATGAACATCAAACAATTTGTATCTCAAATTATCTGAATAATCTATTAACCCTTGGCATACACGAGTTTGCTGAGGATTTGCGATTAATGAATCTTGCCAAATGAATAATTTAGTTTGGGAATTCACTGTAAATGGTCCAATGAACCCTGTGATAAAGCTTATCGTTTCAAATATAAGAGAGTTATTCTAATTAGAAATTTTCCAATCTTTAGGATGAACAATTTATATCCTGCTTCATTGAAATTACTGACTGACAGAAATATGATTTATGAAAAATCTTCATTTTCCAATCCAGAGTAAATAAATTGAATCGGGAATTAATTCAAAATTAGGTTAGAAACTTTGATTACAAGGACTTCTGCTGAAGCAAATAAAATGAATTGAAATACATGTCCACTTTTAATTTATATGTTTTCCTTATGAATGAAATTAAGGCATTCTAAATTTAAAATTTCACGATAAAATTAATTTCTCACTCAGTAGAATAACTTCTTGAATCATAACTGCAGTAAATATATTGAAAGTTCAATGAGTAAACTCCAATTTCAAAAACTTTCTCAATTTAAAATTTAGATTATTTCTATTTGCTAAACCAACTTAGTTTTATGAGTAAATTAATCTCAGGATGCGATATTCAATTCGAATTTAAATGGGTCAGTAAAAGTAGTATTTCTTGATCCTATATTTGTGTATATATTCTTCATAGTCAAAATGTGTGAGTGAAATTACAATTGAAAGATGCAGCCAATGAAGTATACAAATAAAAACCTGAGTAAAAAATATGTATTACACTCAACTAAATGCGACGTGGATTCCAATGGAAACGTAACAGCATTCTTTTAGTTTAGTTAAAAAACTGCTTTTGCTTGAGATCACACTTTAGTGCTAAGTGATAATTCATAAAAGGATAAAGCAATACATTTTTGGCATTAACTGTTGATTTGCAAGAGTTTTTAAAATTGTGACTCACCTAATAATACTTTTTATCTTACAATAGATATATGATTCAACTAATGAATATTGTTACTCCAAGCTTTACTTCACCAACTCTTCACACTACATTAAACTATTTAATAAAAAGTTGAGGCATATTAGTTGTGATCTTCAAACGTTATATAATATAGGCTTAAATTTTAAATTTTATATATAAACACGTTTCAATATTTATAAGAACTATATTAGTCAATATCAATTAATTTATTATTAATTCTTAAGTTTATCTTAGTTTGTTTTTGTATTTATGGTTTTAGAATTATTAGCATACCGAGTTGTTCCCATTATTTGGTGATCATTTAAATTGTTACAGGTTCTGAATCTTGCTGTAGTCAATGCTTGGGATTTTCTAGTTAGTGAGATTTCTGCCTTCTGTAAAAATTTCGTATATATAAAATAGAAACCCACAAAACTTGGTGGTTGGCACTATTTTAGGGGTAAGTAAGCTCTTTAATTTTTAATTATCAGAGACACCTAAATTCACTGGAAACTTAATTTAAACATGGACCAATTTTGCAATATATCAAATAAAGCCTCTAAATGTGGACACCATTCTTTTCAAATGATCAAGATCGCATTTAAACAATGCAAGCAGTCTGAGTAAACAGTCCCAAAGAAGTAGCATGTGTCACTTTGATTAACAATACAAGCAATCGACTAATAAGCTAACCATAAATCAAAATACGCTAGCACCTCGTTGGAGCTTACAAAATAAAAGCATGCTGTAATTGGAACAAATACTTGTCCAATATAACTCATAATTAGAACTCATCATCGCCAAAAAATGTCTGACCAGCAACACATTAAAATAAATAAAGATTGTGTCTATAACAATGACCTAATTTAGAATTAAAGAAAAAAAATACATAATAGATTCAATGTAAATGTGCAATGTTATTAATTCAAAACTTACAACAATAATAATGAATTTTCCATCTCTTTATCATTCTCTTCTTCCAATAACATAAAAATTTATGTAAAGCATAAAAAAAATATTGAGAAATAGATAAGTACAACGAATTAGGCACTTTTAGTCTCCCTTTAATCCTATAATGACAATGAACCTAATTTGATCCACAAATAAGTGCTTGGAAGGTTTCAACTCCTAACTTAAAATGAAGAGTGTCTACAATTCTCTCACCAGCGCTAAATGTAGACTTGAAAGCAATTGTGCTAGTTGGAAAAGATAGTATCTTGATTGTCAAGAGAAAACACAGTACTTTCTTTAGTTGCTATCCACCGTTTTCAGAATACTGTTCTAAATCAAACTTTACATGTCTTTAATTTATACTTTCTAAGACAAATACAGTGATATTTTTCCTGCGACCCACTACACTTTTTTGAATGAAAACTTTCAGTAGCACCTTAGGCTGGCTTCGAGTCGAGTTTGAATCGATTTCGAGTGAGTTAGATAAGACTCGAACTCAAAATTTTCGAGTTGAACCCAGCTCGAACTCTATCGAGTTCGAGTTGAGTCAATTTCGAGTGAAAAAAGTTCGACTTTGAGCCAACTCAAAAAAGATTTGAGTTGGACTCGAACTAAATAAAAACAACAAACTTATACCAATAACTGTAGAACTGCTTTGGCATAGTGGTAAGGCGTGGATTTTAAAACAATTAAGTATCGGGTTTGATTCTATTATAACAAAAAATTTGTGTTATTTTTTTCTTAAAAAATATGTTTTTTAATAAAAAATGTAAGATTTTGGCCCCGGAGAGATTTGAACCCATGGTGAAACAAAGAAAAAAGGCGCCTTAACTACTGAGCTTAGGTAAGAAGCTTTGTAACTTGCATACGTTTTATTAGTTTATATATTTCAAGTGACTCAAATCCAGTTCAAGTCAAATCGAGCACAACTTGAACTTGACTCGAATTGGGTTCTAGTCGACCATTCAATTCATACTCGGCTCAAAATTTTTCAAGTTGAGTTCAATTCAACTCAAAATTCAAGCGAATTTCAAATTTCGGGTAAAATTATCAGCCCTAGCTGCATCACATGCATTTTGGGAAGTAGCTATATATCTACCTGTACATTCATTCTTGAACACCAAGCACAAACTTATTTAAAGTTGATGCAAATAACTCCATATCTATCAAAGATTGCTAACACTCTTCTGCAGAATAGATTATTGGAAAAACATATTCAATCGTAACAAAATTTTTACAATGATTTATAGTTGCAGAAATGCCATAAGTAGATTACATTCTCTGCCCAAAATTTGTCGAAAGTTAAGTTCATTTTCTAGGCTTTCCATAATGAAAATATCATTTAAAGTTGAACCATTATCTAGCATGTTTTCTAAGATAAAAATACATAAGATGTTAGCTATTCAATGCCTAAAAAAATACTTGTTGCCTCGTTATAAACAAATACATCACAAACCTTCTCCAACTTCTCTCACTTATAACCTATTGGGAAATTATGATAGGCAACTTCTCTTAACTATTTAACCAATCTCTATAATCTTGACCAAGTCTTAATTCAGAAGCATTAATAAAACGCACAGCATCACAAATTGTAATGACCCTAGATCATTTATAAGAAATATATTAATGTCCCGCAAATTTCAGTTTCTTTTCCGTTAAAATCATCTCCCGCTAAAATAACTCTTCAATTACAAATATTGATTAAGGAATTTTTTCAAACTCAATGCTGAAATAAGAATTTATATTTGTCATTAAAATCATCTCCCGCTAAAATAACTCTTTGGTTACAAATATTGATTAAGTTTTTCAAACTCAATGCTGAAATAGGAATTTATATTTGTCATTTAAAATCATCTTCCGCTAAAATAACTCTTCGGTTACAAATACTGATTAAGGAAGTTTTTCAAACTCAATGCTGAAATAGGAATTTATATTTATCATTAAAATCATCTCTCGCTAAAATAACTCTTCGGTTACAAATATTGATTAAGAAAGTTTTTCAAACTCAATACTAAAATAGAAATTTATATTTGTCACTAAAACCATCTCACGTTAAAATAATTCTTCGGTTATAAATATTGATTAAGAAAATTTTTCAAACTCAATGCTGAAATAGGAATTTATTTTTGTCATTAAAATCATATCCCGCTAAAATAACTCTTCGGTTACAAATATTGATTAAGGAAGTTTTTCAAACTCAATGCTGAAATAAGAATTTATATTTGTCATTAAAACCATATCTCGCTAAAATAACTCTTCGATTACAAATATTGATTAAGGAAGTTTTTCAAACTCAATGCTAAAATAGAAATTTATATTTGTCATTAAAACCATCTCCCGCTAAAATAACACTTCGGTTACAAATATTGATTAATTTTTTCAAACCCAATGCAGAAATAAAAATTTATATTTATCATTAAAACTATCTCTCGCTAAAATAATTCTTCGATTACAAATATTGATTAAGTTTTTCAAACTTAATGCTGCAATAGGAATTTATATTTGTCATTAAAACCATAATCAAATTTCAGTTTAGCATTAAAACTCCCATTAAATTCAATTTACAGTTTCAATCCTAAATTTAGAAAGTTTTCAAATTCGTTTAAAGCTAAAATAAAAATTAGGATCCGTCATTAACGCATAAAGCATAAATTGTCTCATTAAGACCCATATTCAAGGCAAGAATCAGCTGCCCCTTTTAGAAACTGTTAAGCAATTAAATCTCAGCTGTATAAGGAAGGTATGCAGAGAGTAATAAAGGCAATTACCCGTAACTCACCGGCTAATCAGCCCGAATGAAATGGACGTGCGTTACATACGCACGTCCTATTTAACCAGAAGGAGCCGAACGACTCTCACCACTCGAACGAGCCCTCCCTTCCTCTCAGCCACTCGAACCCTCCCGCTTGACTCCCTCCCACACGGAGGACGACTGCGCATCAGTCGACGGGAGCACTCCTTGTAGTAGGCGAGCATACGACGACAACTCGATTCCTGTAACCGAGCTCCTCGACCCAACCCGCTGACGGTCGCAGACCCGTTCGACACCAAAACTCAAGGCGAAGACGGTCGCAGACCCGTTCGACGCCGAAGACGCTCGCAAGTTCTCTCCTTCAGCTCGACTAGTCCACCAGCCCGACGTAACGTACCTGGTAGCCGATCTCTCCCTGCGCCCGATCGTCTCTACATGCGCCGATCTTTCTCTGCTCGACCGCTCGATCCTTCCGTCTCGGCACCGATCCCCTTCTGTGCGTTCGACCGAGAGTTATAAGGTGTGAATCCTTCTTTACGTCATAGAATAGAATCTTAAGGGTAAGTTAGTAATACTTCAAATCAACATATACAAAAAATAATAATAAGGAATTTGTGAGAAACTTAGAAACATTGAAATCTTTGTTAAATTACTCAGTTAACAATTGGGTCAAAATCCCGTCATGAATATATGTGTCCATAATTATTGATTTTATTTAGAAATTGACATCAAGATAGGGAGCAGTCTAGCATAATTAAGATCTCCTTTATTTTATTCATTTCAATTACTATTTTAAGTAAACACGTGTTATTCATTTTAAATTCTGAAATCAAAACCTGTACTAAAAATTTGTTAGAACCTTGTTGTACTAAGTTGATGTAATCTCAATTTAGATAATATGTCAATTTCATATAATGGTTGACCATGTGAAAATAGAGTACAGTAAAAATGTGCTAAGGTTATAGTAAAACTATGGTGAAAACAATGTGCTGATACTATTATTAGTCAACTACCATCTTGATTGATAACATCAATCTTCTGTGTTTCTATTCCTTAATTAAGTTCCTTAATTAAGCTACAAAATTTTTGCTTTAATCTACTGCTAGATTCCAATTAAGGATGGAATATAAGAGAGGTAAAATGGTCATATATAATAAAATCTATTGGCACATTATCATCTACTGGCAAATTGGAATCCCTACATAATGAATTAGGCGCACGTTAAGTTACTTAGGATTCTGACGCATATCGAATGAAGAACTATGAAATTATTATAGTCACATTTTGATTCGTAATCTTTATCCTATTCACTAATGTATTAAATAAATTATAAGGACTTATAAGATTAAATTATAGGCATAGTTGTGCATATATTTGTATGAGAGACTAATTATTCATTAGAGTCTAATGAAGATTATAAATACAACTTTTGCAGACACAAACTTTATGAGTGATTCATTTTCTTAAGTCAAAACACAAAAAGTACACTGTATATTATTTTTATGCTTTTTATCTTTTTGCTGCTTAAGCATCACTTTGAACTTGTTTTATATTATTATTTAATGCTTTACTCTTACTGCTAATCATGTAAGAGAGATAAAATGATGTTTATGTATCTTGTGAATGTTGCAAAGGATTTCAAAACGGAGGTTGAATTAAGTTAGGGACGGGGCTAGTCCATCAGGAGTTATAAGGGTGCCATCTGGAGCCTTTGAGGGGGCCCAAGTGAAGGTCATGCTTAACTGCATATATGATGCCATCTGGAGCTTTTAAAGGCGGCCCAGCTGAAGGTTGCCATTTGGAGCCTTGAGAGAGGCCCAAGTGAAGGTGCCATCTGAAGCCTTTAAGGGAGCCCAGGTGAAGGTCATGCTTAACTGCATTTTATGAACCCAACCTCATGATTCTGACTTTGCCTATCAGAACTGCTAACATTCCTTCATAATATCAAGTCATAAACATAAACATGAATTTTTATGCGATTATTGCTTTCTGTTTGAAAATTTGACATGTGACAAAAGGATATTTATGTTGCAGGAGACATGATCATCTTTTATTTGCAATAAGCTATATTTTTCCTGCAATTGATCATCATTTTTGCCTTCCGCTTTGCTTAAGTATATTCTTAATATCATTTGTATTTCGATTGTGCACTAAGGTATTATTTTTATAATGCCAGATCAAATACGGCTGGAGGAAGCTGATACAGTTTAAAGACATGACGCGGTAAATTAACGGATTCTAACTGCCCCTTCAAGGGATAACTATTTTTGTATAATGAAAGCTATGTAGTAAGTTCTGAATATTGTTTTGCTTTAAATTGAATAAATGCTATTTCTTACACTTGAATGGCTCTGAATGTGTTTAACTGTTATTTTACCTAACTGCCAATATGATCATGCAGAAAGATGTATCCGATGTTAGATTGGTTGCTACCAACCTAACATAGGCCATCACACAAATACTGTCAACCGCTCCTACACATTTAATACCATCCTTGACCATCATGTTTAGCATATGGGCACAACATGTATCATAACAGCCTAACACTATATAAATGCTTTTTAATACAAAAATATCTTTCTGTAAACTCTAATCACAAAGATATTTATAAAATGCATCAATAATTTCAATAGCTATGTAGTGGCAGCAAATGTAAAAAGCTAAGAAAAGAATCAACAAAGTATGAAGTTAAAGTACTTATAAAAGGCATCAATAATTTCAATAGCACTATGTAGTGACAGCAAGTGTAAAAAGCTAAGAAAAGAATCAACAAAGCATGAAGTTAAAGATATTATAAAATGCATCAACAATTTCAATAGCAATATATAGTGGCAGCAAGTGTAAAAAGCCAAGAAAAGAATCAACAAAATATGAAGTTACATCCATATATAAATTCTTTTACTCTTAGATTTTCATATATCTGCTACAAAATTAACCCTGTTCACATTTTTAAGCATATTTCGTGGTTTTCTTTTCTCTTTCTCACATACTGCCATAACATCATCACTAGCAGTTGTCCTCAAGTACTTGAGATAAAAAGGTAACATTGTTCTTAATATAAAATTAAGACCAAATTGCTCAACAATTATAAATTGTTTCTCATTAATCACTACAGTGTGCAAATGATTTTCTAACTTAACCTTTATCATATTTAAAAGTTAAAATAATCCACCCTCTTGACTAGGTCTCTGCTGCTACAACTACAAACATTTTTTAAAGTCAAATGCAATTCATTGCTTTTTCATGTTATGCATTCTAACAAGAAAATGATCTAAAAATTTTTTGTTTCGATTTGTAGAACCAGTATCGATGACTGCAAACCTCTTTTACAATGAATGCATTCAGCCTTTTTTTGTCCATCTTATAATAGTTTCTTAAACTCATCCCACCTTTTTAATATCTCTTTCTTTTGTTCAACATATGAGGTTTTCATAATCTTCTTAAATGTTATCATTTATATCATGATCTACATTTTTATTAGTTGTACTAATATTATCATCAACACCACTAACAATAAAATACCCTTCATTAAAATCAAAATCTATAGACTTGACAAACATCTCTTGTGCATCTAGAATAAAATATAAACAAAAAAAAATTCCAACTTATCTAAAACATCTTTCTTATGAAATAAATTGCTTAAATTTGCAAACACAAAGTAATTATCAAAATAAATTCTAAAATCTTACAAGTCTTCTATAAGAAAAAAACTTAATATCAGTAACACAAACTGATTTCATCCCCACACTATGCAAGATAATCTTTGAAATTAAATACACTATATTTTCATCTCCATATTTATGCTGAAGGGTCTTTAAAACTGTATAGACAATATATCCTCGTTTACAAAACTAACACCCAAAGTTACAAACCTAAATTTTATCATAAGCCAAAATCACAACAACTAGGTCTTAACAAAAAAACAAAAACAAAATATTAATACATCTATTGGGTACTAATGCACCTTTACATAGTAAATTTAAGTTTTAAAAAAAAAAAAGCAGAAGAATGAATATTAAAATCATGCAGAAAATGAACAGCGTTGAACAGCCAATACACCTTTCAAAGCCATTTTCATCAAGAACTTCAAAAGGAACAATGTCACCTTGATATCATTCAAAACTTCAAATTAGCAATTGGCAAACCGCATCTCATTAATGATCCCACTATCAATGATGAAATGGGATATGACCGTACTTGTGTGAAGGTAGAATTATTAGAAAAACATATCCTTAATATCAAGTTCAAATCAGTGGCATGACGTCATCACAGCATTATGCTATGGTTGCACCAAGGTTGATCACAAGGATGGCGATTGTATCCCAATGGACCAACCAGCCAGAGTCAATGGAGCTGCCCAGACCTGTCAAGCTCAACCAACTAGTGCTCAAGCTAATCCCCCTAGGCATCCTTGTGCCAAAGTGAAGTTCCTATTTATTCCTCCCAGCAATGTTGAGAAACCAACTAAGTGGCTAAATCGATCCTACCAGCTCAGCCTCTCGATGAGCAGCAGTCTCTGTTGGTCCATGGACAATATTCAACAAAAAAAGAAGAAATGTAGTTCCCAGCAGGGCTCCAAGAAGAAAACCAATGGGAGGAACAGAAACCGCAAACATTGGCCCTCTCAATAGGCTAAAGCCCAGCAATCAAGGGATCAGGCTGACTCTTGGTCAGCACCTGGACAAGCCAATATGGCTTAGACCCCCACTGTAGCCCATTGTGGGTTGAATCAGCCCCTCAATGGTAATAACAACTTCGGAATATCAACCAGCAGAGCTTACGTTGCATCAACCTCCTCACCTTCTCAACAGGTGTAGGGGCACCATAAGTCAACAAATTCAAACAGAATACTGTACAAGAGGATGTACAGATTGGACCAAAAAAAGCTGGATGATTCGTGGCCATGGGGAGGCCCACCATTTGGCGCCAAATGAATCAATTCATGGTTTGAAATTTTCTTGGCGTGTAAAAGGTCGCAACAAAAATCATGTTCTGGGTCCTGTCTCAAAACATAAGCAGCACATTTTTGTTTTCTTGGAGGCTCAGGTGGAGGAGTTCACAAAGCACGACATGGACTGTTTGTTGAGGCGAGACATTGGGAATGGAGTATTCAACCTTCTTGAGGAAAATCTAACATGACTTGGTTCTGTTGGAGGGTGGGGGTCAATATCTTGAAGTGCTCGTTTGTGATCAGTTAACACTAGCATCTCTTTTATCTTATGTGTCGTTTATGTCAACACCAATTTGGACAAACAAAGAGACCTTTGGAGCTCATGACCAAACAACCTTGTTGGGAAATGCCCATTTGCCTTTGGAGGGGACTATAATTTCCTTTTATCAAATGAGGAAAAGCTCGGAGTTAAGTTGTACCATTTTTCCACAACTCAAGTTGATTTCTTTGATTTTATACATAAGTACAACCACCATGATCTTGGTTTTAATAGTACCAATTCACTTGATGCAATAGTTGAACCAGGAATAAGAGTGTTTGGAAAATGTTGGACAGACTCTTGCTCAAGGCAGTCTTGGACCGTGTTCCAGGGGTATTCGTGAAACATCTGACTCTAATTGCCTCAACCATTGCTTGCTTCTCATCATGAACACCAAAGTTTGTTTTAAGAGCTCGGGTAGCAACTTGAAGCTTAAGGACATGTTATCAGTATTCAAAGACTTACGATATTGTCCATAAAGCATGGAGTTGGCACAAAGGGCTTGCCGCCATCCGTTTTCAAACACAGGATGGCTAGAACTATGAGGGCTTTGTAGCAATGGTACAAATGTACCCTCTCAAATTTAAAAAGAAAGAGGTTATCTTCCCAACTTATCAAGCTTCAAGAGGAGGTTGCTGGCAAGGTTTGTGGCAATATTAGGTTGTGTAAGCAGATCCAAGAAAGTGAGTCAGGGGGTGAACCATGTTAAGAAGCTCATTGCGGGTTGGTGAAACCAAAAAACTAAAACTAAATGGCTTACTCATAGTAATCGCATATCCTCTTCACAGCATTTTGCAACGCAAAGAAAGATATCCAACTCTTTTGCAGCACTTAAGGATGGAATCGGGGTTCTTACTTTAGATTCAAGTTAGATTAATCGCGCATTACTCCATTTTTAAACTTAAATGGGGCACTTCCTTGCCAGTCCCTACCTATCCATTGCTTCCAAGTCTAAGGAGCTTGCTCAATGATGCAGATACTGCCTCTCTTGAGAGATTCATCTTGGATGAGGAGATTTAAATAGTGCTTAAGGACTTGGACAACAATAAGGCACCCAATATCAACAACATAACCCATCCTTTAAGGGCTATTGGGGGATCACGCAAGACGACACCTTGGAGGCTAAATACCGCTTTTTCTCATCAAGATCTCTTCCTCATTGCTGGAAGAATATTTTAATGGTGCTCATCCCCAAGAAGGTGGTGAAAACCATGTTTACTAACAAATTCTGGACAATCAACCTTTGCAATATTATTTATAAGGTAATTGCTAGAATTCTGGTCAATTGGCTCAAGCTTCTTCTCCCGAAGCTAATATCCAAGGTTCAAGGTGCTTTCGTTCATTGCAGAGCCATTGGTGAGAATTGTCTAACTGCTTAGAAGATTCTGTCAAAATTAGCTTACTCTAGATCAACCTCTAGGCATATGGAAATGAAAGTAGACGTGAAGCAAGTCTACGTCAATATAGAATGAAATTGTCTGAAGGAGGAGCTGATCAAGTTCAACTTTCCACCTACATGGAGCAATTGGGTGCTCTAATGTGTGATCAGGCCAAGTTTTGGGATCTAAGTTAATGGGAAGAGAAAACTGTGGATCAAAGTGTATAGGGGCTTTAGACAAGGACGCACACTCTCATGGTACCTTTGCAATATTTGTTCAGATCTACTCTCATTGGCCATAAACTAGGAAGCCGCTATTGGATGGCCAGTTGCCATCAAATTAAACAAGAAGGGGGACCTCTTCTCCCATCACTTGTGTACCAATGACAATAATCTTTTTGCTCCAGCTTCTATTGCCGTGACCAAGCAAATTGTGCACATCTTGGAGATGTACAGGGAATGGACAAGTCAAGCCGTCAATGCCACAAATGGAAAGACTTATCTAGCAAAAAACATCATCCTACACATAAAGAACAATTGCTTTGTATCTTACATATACAACATGTGTCAGTAAAAAGCTTCCCTAGGAAGATGATATCCAGTATATCATTGAGAAGGTTAGAGATCGCTTTTCTCATGGTGGACCTGGGTTCCTTCCCTTGTGAGAAGAGTGTGTTCAATAAACTTGGATCTCTCAACCATTCAAGGCCACGCAATTATATTCTGGCCGACCTTGGAGTCATGCATTTCAATGATTGAGAAAATCATGAGAAGATTCCTCAAGAAACATAATGATTATAAAGTGGTTCACTATGTTAAATGGGGTGAAGTGTCCCAACCAACCAAAAATGGCCAGTAACCTGGTTATCCACAATGCCAAGTTTTAGGGGTAGGTTTATTTGGCCCAGCATACATTCAATTTTAAAAATAAAGCTGATTTAATGTGGGTGAAGGCAACGATAGAAAATGCAGTACGAGGGACAAAAATTTGTATATTAAACGCAATGACTCATCAGTCTAGTACATGCTCTGAATGGGTTGAACCATTGTGAAGCAATATGCCATATGGAGCTTGGGAAGAAGACGACAAATATCATTTTTAAAGATAATTGGACCACCTTTGGAGCACTCTAAATAACTCCCAGCATTGAAGCTGATTCCGTCATGGAAGATAAGTAGGTCTCAGACCTCATTAGACCGAGCAAGGCTTGGAATGAAGACACCTACTGCAGCTCTTTGGTGAGCCTATGGCTCGGTTTATATGCAGGAATATTACCACCCAAGTGACAAGGCATATGAAGACGAAAACTTCTATAATTTCAGCTTCAACTTGAGCTGAGAGAGGCTTGCTTCATTTGGCATCTTTTCCAAAATACAATCCCAGCCAATGCTTGGCTTTAAGTTCCGTAGTCTCTCCACCTCCCCAAATTGTGCTTGGGGTTGCGAAGAAAAAGAGACTTGAGACACTTCACATCTAAGTGCCCTTTCACTACTAAGACCTTTGACACTCATGCATTAGAGGATGATCCTACACCAAGAATTGATAGTTGGGAATACACGCAAAACAACTTTTCTTGCCCAAGTTCAAGAGCCAACGATGTTGCTGCTTACATTTATGGCCATGCTTTGCACCAATGTTGGTGTAGTTGAATTCACCCAACACCGACCATATGTGCTTGCCCCATTCTCATTGTTATAATTGATGCTGGTCCTCTAGCTTTTGTGGGACCCTAGGACACCGCAGCCCTTAAGGGCCCCTTAATCTTTTGGTCCTCTTGCCAAAGTGGTTCAAGGCCAACATTGATGGTGTTATGGAAGGATGCAATAACAACGGGTTTCTAATGGTGTTACCGAAGCAAAATTCACAAAATATAAACAAACACAAGCAAATTATAAATCATAGCACAAAATAATCACAACACAAATCACAAAATCATCTAAAGACAAAGATTTATATGGAAAACCCAAGAATGAGAAAAGTCACATAGCCACACCACTAAGAAAAATCCACAATGAAGGATAATAAGGTTACAAAATTACAAAGAGCATCATCGTCACAAGAACAAAAAGGATTTATCGCTTCCAAAACCTCTAGATAAACTTCTTCACCTCCTGAAAAATTCCGCTCTCTCTCTAGGGAAGGAGAAAGCAATCGCAGTCATAATCTCTAATAGATTTAGGGATCACTTGGGAAACATCTCTTACATGTTTCCTTAAATACCCATGCCCCAAATAGACACTAAAGACCCAAAATACCATTAAATTTACTTAAGGTACCACCAAAACCCGTGACTGGGCATCAGGAGCAATTCGGGCACTACGGCACCCCAGGCTTGGTCTGGCCTACTCCACGGGCACCTGGGCCCCTTTGCCTCTGTCTGGTAGGCGCTTAGGGCTTGCCTGGCCCTCGGTTCCAGGGCTAATAGGCGCGCTGGGAGCGCCATAGTGCCCGAATTGCTCCTGAATTATTTCGGAACACCCCGGAGCCTCTCAGAAACCTACCAGAACTTCATTGGCACCTCCATGGATGATCAAAATGGTCTCCACATCCCAACAAATGGTTCATATAAAATCTATGATGAGCATAAAGCCTTTGGTGGAATTAGTATTACATATGGCGGAGGCTTGCAGAGATTGAATATAGGCTACTTCTATAGAGGCAAAGATTCATTATTTGCTTTTGGTCAAGTTGCTGGTCAAATATCACATGAGTAAACTTGAGATAATTATCATTAAGAGGATCAATATCTCAGTTATTAAGAGAATCAAGCACATGCAGGAGAGATTGAAGTGGAAGAATGGGGTGGACCTTCATTATGACATTTTTCTCTTTTTTACTATTATATAGAAATCTTATTTATTTATGCACCTTGTAATTGTAATTGTATATAAATTTTTATGCTACTTTGGCCTATAGTGAAGACTTTTCGTTTGGGGGATAATTTCATTGACGATGATAGTGTAGTTTGTATGTTGGGTTTGTTTGGTTCACTGACATCTCTCGTAATGCTATGTCATTTAAAAATGTCCATGAGATTGAGGATATTTGGTTCAATGTTATCTTTTTAATGAATCTCAGAATTTACCAAAAAGCTACTAGTTGATGTTATCTGAATGTCGGCTGAAATCGACCGACGTTCAGATAACATCGCTCGACAATCTATTGCAAGCGATAGGGTTCTCCGCGTCCATTCTCCCGAAGCTCACCTCCATCAAATGCAGCGTCGGTGCTCCGCCTTAGCTCGCTGCTCCGCCTCTTCGATTTCGTCAAGCACAGCTCCGTCAAACGCAGCTCCGCCAGACGCAGCGCCGGTGCTCTGCCTTTACTTCGCCTCGCCTTGCCGATTTCGTCAGGCGCAGTTCCGCCAGACGCAGCGCCGGCGCTCTACCTTCGCTTCACCTCACGTTCACTTCGTGATGTTTTTTCTGAAGATTTGCTTGATTGTCAATTGATTATGATTAATTTTTAAAATTTATTAATGCCAACTTAAAATAAATTTTTGATATACATGAGTATATGTGATCATTGACATAATAACCTTTTTAAGTGTTTGCGATAAAATTTATATATATTTTTAACATACTATCTTAATAACTATTCACCTTACATTCAACCAAACAGCCTCATTATGGTCGTTCGGTATATGATATGATAAGCTTTTGCTAGTTTTCACAAAACTTCAAGAAAGTGAGTACATACACAATCCTATTTTCATTCAAAATTTGTAAAGAAGCATAGCCAATATACCTTTCAATGCTTCCCTCCCAATCTGTTTGTCTCTCGGTGACTGTACAATGCTGAGGCGAAGGCGTCTGCGGCGACGAAACAACAACAAGCAGCTATGGGTTCTGATGAAAGCTTTCGATAGCGGAGAAGCGATTGTAGAAGTCTGTTTTGTAGAGAGTCAAAGAAGATGAAGAGCAGCAACAGCGGCGCCGAAGAGTCTAAGGAGACGAGGAAGTGGTTCTGCGACTTTGGTAGCCGGAGACACCTGCCGAAAAGAAGGAATTTAGGAGCGATGGCCCAGAGCCGGACGCCCGAATCTGCGAACCTGCGATTCTTGCGAATCTGCGATTGCTAAGCTGAGTAGCAGCAGCGATGGAATTTCCGGATTGATTGCAGGATTCAATCAGAAAAGCCTCAAATTCTCCAAACGGCATAAAAGGATCACTAGGGATTAATTGTAAAATCAAATCCTCCGTTTGGACCTCGAATCCGGCAAATATGAAAAAAGGCTAAATCGCGCAAATCCTGAAATTTTCCTTTTGGGAGGGTTTGGCGATTTGCAAATTAAACACAAATTCGAAGAAAGAGAGGAAGAGATGTCGCGGGAGAGGATATCGCAGGGGAGAGAGGATCACGAGTTCTTCAGATAAATCACAGTATAAAAAAGTAAGTGAAGAGGGAAAGAAAAAGAGGGAAGAAGAGGGGAGGGGACAGTAGCCCGAAGAACAAAAGAGAGACTAGCTTTTACAATTTTAACATAACTAAGTTTAAGAATTTTAATTCTTTTAACTTATTTAGTGAACTTATTTTATTATTAAAAGATATGTAGAACTTAAGCTAAATAATTATTTGATTTATATGTTTAAATTATAACAAAATTTAAATAAGTTGTTTTTTAAATATAAATAACTAATTATGTGTCACTATTAATAAGCATAAATTACATATTGTTTATAATTTTAAATTATTACATTAATAATTATTATATTAATTAAAAAAATATTTTTAATAGTGCAATTTAACTAATTGCTACTAATTAATAATTTGATTAATCAATATTACATTGTTTACTATCACCCAATTATCTAACTAATCAATGATTAATTATAGTATAAATATTAATTATATTTATGGAGAGAGAGCTCATAATTAATTCATTATCTATTTTCTTTTGTGATTTTCCATTCACATGTGTTTTTCTCCCAAACACTAGTGTGCATACCTCTTTGGCCATGGTGCTCCCTTCAATGTTGAGGCTGCACTCTCCTTCCCTTCTCTTATTCTTCTTCCTCAGCAAGCTGATGGCCTCAAAGTCAGCTGGAAAGCCTCTTTTCTCATCCAAATTTTTATCTCTATCCTTTTCATTTCAATATTCTTCAAATAACAATATTTCCTTAGATGATGCTAAACTATAATGACCTCTCAAATCTGTTCAAATTGCTTGGTGGGTTTCTTGCCCTATAAGTTATACTCATATAAGACCCTTTATGATTCTATGGTTAATTATGGAAGCTAAAAGATTTATTTTTGTTATTCTCTTTTTCTGATGATTTCTATCTACTAAATTTATTTTTTCAAAAAATCTTTATTATGTTCTCACGGGGCAACTCGGGTTCTTTTTCAATGTTCCTTTCATAATGAAAGATATATGGCAAACATAAGTAAGAATATATAATATTATGATAATGATAGAAAATGAGGGTCACAAATACATGTTTTGGAAATTTTAAGAATTTAAGATGCTAGAATCTATGAAATGACAGTTTATCTTAATTCTCCAACAAATCTAATTTAAACATATGAAACATCATAATAAAGCAACACTAAGAATATTGGCAAGAAGGATCTTATTGAATATTGTGTAAAGGGATCAAGATATATAGGTATATATGCAATCAAAAGTAGTTAGAAATATATATATATATATATATATATATATATATATATGAGTGTGTGTGTGGTAGGGGGAATTTGAACTCATGAATTAAGTTAACAAATCGTGAACTTCAACCATTATGATGCAACACCATTCAGTATAAACACACGGTATGTAACAAAAAAAAAAGAATATATAAATATTAAGAAAATAATAATATTAATAATAACAATAATAAGTAGAACAATAATAATAATAATAATAATAATAATAATAATAATAATAATAATAATAAAAGTATGTTAAGAAATGTAAAGTATATAAAGAAATGTAAATATGATAAAATACAAATATTAATAATATTATTTAAGGATGAATGGTAAGTCATACATTTACACTAAAATCACTCAATTATTTTGTGTTATTTCATATTAGAATAAGTTACTTGTTATCCATTTATTGTATATTTGTATCCATTTTAGTTTTATAGATATTTGAGAGCATTTTAATAATTTCTACCAATTTACTCATAAGCGGCCATGAGCCCATGAGTGCCTCAATACAGTGCCTGAGCATCCATGTTATAAAACGGTGCGCTCATGCATGCCCAAGTGCAACAATATTAGAGACTTGCACGCTCAGGCGTGCCCAAGCGTTGCCTTGACAGAGACGCGCGCGCTTAAGAGCCAGTATGACAAAAATGGGCGCGCACAGGCGCGCCTTAGCGACCTTCACAAAAATGTGTGTGCATAAGCGCTCATGGGCATTCGGGTGCCGATGTGGTAGAGACTCGCTCGCTCAGGTGCACTCGACAGAAATTTGGGTGCTCAGTTGAGTCCAAGTGCTCGACGGGATTCAGAATACAAATTATATTTTGACAAAGGAAAGAAGGCGACTCTTGGCCTCCCCTGGGTAGTGTTGGAGGAATATAAAATTTTAAAAGAAACCCTAAAGAAGGAAGAATTATTTTGGGGAAAATCTAAGGGTTCCAAAAACTGAATATTTCAACCACCACATGAGAGCAAACCCTAAAAAGTTGCAATTGGAGGGTTGTAGAAGGAAGAAGAAGAAGAAGACGAAGACAAAGAGAACTCATTAGGGCATTCCCCTTTTTCATTTTTTTTTGTTTGTATTATTATAAAAAGTCATGATGTTCTTAAGAACAAAAATCATGCATTCTTGTGATTCATTTCTAATGATAGTCTAAACCTCCCTTTCGGTAAAGGTTAGACTAGAACTATGTAGAAGAAAATTTTTATGTGATTGTTGGGTATGGATGTATGATTTTCTTGTGATGAATGCATGTGCTTTATCTTATAAAATTTTAGTGATACATATAGTGAAATCATTTCCTTCAAGAGGCATGCTCACATCGCACTACTCCTTTAATTGAACTAAAATTTCATATCAATATGTATGTATGTGCATGTGATCTCATGTCATGCAGGTAGCACTAAAGCTTTGATCGGACAAAAAGTACATATCAATGATTTATGCGTGCTTGACATTTCTTGTTTTTCGTGTTCCATACCTCATGCAGTCTCTCACTTAGACGTAAGGTTAGATCTAGTAGAGGATTGTTGGAGTAGAGAGATCTGCACACTTTCTATTAAACACAGAGATGTCTATGTGCATGTAAGAATAGAGATGAAAATCTAGTTTTATTTTATAAGAAGTGCTGATAAGACTTAGGAAAGCCCCATGTAGACATTAAGGTCCGAAGTCAATAGGTCTTGCACAAGATCAACTAAATATGGCATTAGGGTTTAGTGGTGAGTGACTCAAGTGCGTGAAATATCACTAGTGGGTTTAACTATCTGTATCCCTGTGAATTATGAATTTATCATTCTCGCAATATGAACAATTCATGTCTCTATGAAATATGAATTTATCATTCTCACAAGATGAACAATTTAGACTCAACAAGAACTAGAATTATTGAATCATAGTTGATTATTCTAGTTTTTCTCAATCTTCTTAAACTTAATTACATCCCCATAATTTTAGATTTACTTACTTTTCATGTTTAGTTCAAGTTTAGTAACAAAACCAAAAATTTACTTGTTTAAGCATTAGCAAAGAAAATAGTAGCTACTAACCTTCACTTAATCCTTGAGAACAATAAACTAGGAACTTACTATTCTTATATTACTTCAGACCATGTGCACTTGCGTGTAGCAAAAAATCACACTAATTTATTGTTTGCCATGTTTTTGGCATTATTGTCGGGGATTAAAACTGAAGGTATTAGTGAAACTTTTGAACTAGTGACTTAGATATTTTTTTCACTTTCACTATATTTTGCTTTTAGTTATTTTTATTTTTATGCATATTTAATTATTTATTTCTACAATCATCTCTTGTTGTTAAAGCCAATTCACTTTCACTACATCTTAAGTTTGTGTATGAGACGTTTAGGTGGTCAAAATTTGTTTTTTGATCCTGAAATAAATATAAGCTATAACAACCCAAAAGTTGTTAAACCTTATTTATAAGTTAAATTAGATTTTAATCATCTTTAATTGTCTCCATATGATATTTTGAGCAAACCCTGAAAATTTGGAGCAATTCAGAATTTAATGGAATACTATGTTTATTTTAATGAATTTATCAAATTAGAAAATTATGGTTATTATTTTGATATCTAAATCAAAATCAGAGTTCACCATTGAACTCCTCACCCCAAATTAGCTTGGAGTGAAATTTTAGGAGTTTTCAGGAGTTGTCAAATTTTCCCAATGATTTTTATATATTAAATATTTGAAAACATAAGATAATTAAATAGATCTCTAATTGAAAGTCTGACTTTATTTTTGAGTTCCTCACCCCAAAATTAATTATAAGTGAATTTTTGAGATTTTTTTTAGAGCTTGTTTAATAAGCCTAATTCTAATTATAAAATATATTAATAATTAATTAATTAAGTAATTAAGTGGTGGGACCCACCACCTGTTATCAAGTTAGACCCATTAGGATGTCATCCTCCATGAGTGTAACTGCAGTAACATGGCTTTGATTTCCACCCACTTGCAGCAATTATAAGCTCCATGCAAACTTATCTCCATGGTTAAGCCCATCCATCTTCCCTCCTTATCTATACACCCTCAGCATCACTCTACATGCTGCTAAGAAAACTCTAAAAGTTAAGGAAATTTCATCCCAAGCTAAGAAGACCTCCATCATAAAAACTCTAGGTACTTCCCTTCCTATGGATTTAATCATTGCATATATTTTAATACAAACTTTCTTATTTATTATTCCTTATCTATGAAACCTTAAAGTGCTCAACCGAGTTCAAACGAGCTCAATTTGAGTTTAGTTTTGAGGAAGATGAACATTATTTTTCAGTAAAATAAAACATTTTTTCCAATACCCAAAGCTAGGGCATCAATTTTAAGGATGTTAGAGTGGTTCAAATATGTCAATTTAGGTACCAATCGGAAGGTCTCAAAAAGAGCTTTCAATCGATATATGGCATGATCCGTGAGGTGCCCTAAATTGGAATAATTTTGATGCCCTAGAGGGACATTCTAGTTTACGTCCTTACTGGATGATCCGCATGGCACTGCGGCGTGCCGTAGCGCTTGGCTCTCGGACCGAGCGCGTAGTAGCTCCTGGGTCTCGGGTCGAGCGTGCCGTAGCGCGCTGTAGTGCCCGATTATCGGTTCGAGCGCGTCATAGCACGCTGTGGTGGCCCTGCCCCATCGTGGTCCTGTTAACTCTTAAGTTAACATGATTACGAGGGTCTCCAAAACAACAAGGTCCCTACTTATAATTGGATTAAACACACATTCTAATCCAATCTAACTAAGGACTTTGCTATTCTTAAGTAAAAATCTCACTAAATGAAAATACAAGAAATGCAGAGTGCGGAAGCATAATATATAACATCTATCAATCATATAATACAACAGTACAGAATAAGTAAAGTGCTAAAAAGAAATATTATCCCTGTATTATTACAATTTTAAAATGTTTAAAAAGAACTAAAAATGACACTCGTCCTCCCAAATGCAGAAAGAAACTAAGGATCTTCAGTAGGACGCTTCTCCACCAAATGCAGATCTCTTGAAGGCTCTATCACCTCAAATAGCTCAGAGTCTACCATTGTCAGTATCACAATGATAGGGCCCCAGCCAACAAAAGAAAAAATATAGTTAGATAATTTGTCTAAGTACATTTTAGGCTGCAAAATTTATTATGTTATTTGGATATCACTATAAATAATAAAACATACAAGCAAGTGTAGGAGCAGTAACATGTAAGAAAGAAACAATGTAAAGAACTTAAATAAGTAGGAAGTAAACACATACCTCCCAGATAGCCGCAACAAGGTGAAGTGTAAAAATAAAGACTATATATATATATATATATATATATATATATATATATATATAACAGAAAGAAAACTACCTAAACATGCTTATGACCTATGCAAATACATGCTAATTAACATAAGTAAAAGAAACATATAAAGCATTTAAATAAGAAAAACTAACATCCTATAAGATATGAATAAAAAATACACTAGCATCCTATAAGTAAAAGTAAAGCTAGAAATGCAGTAAAGCAGTAAATAGAAAAATGCTAAAAGTGTAGTAAAGTAACTGAAATATAAAGTATAAACTGAAACACTGAATTTGCCAAACTTGCCATCTGAAAGAAAAATGTAACTAAAGACTCACTTACTGCAATATCAAAGCCGGGCCAACTGCCACAAACGATGAATAAGATGAAGTAAGTGATACTGAGAGATATAAAACTCATATCGGCACCGTGCTAATAGCCACAAGAGAAGTATAAGAAGAAGTAAGTGGCAATGAGAGACAGAAACACTAAGTAGAAGTACACCTAACATTAGTACTACCTTATCGATACCGGGCTAATAGCCACAAGAGAAGTAATAGAAGAAGTAAGTGATACCAAGAGGTAGACTAATTAGATTACATTCTACTTAACTGAAAGCACCAATAAAAGAAATATAAATATTGTTATGCAATTTCAAAGTTGACGTGAGATACTTATCAAATACCGTATATCTAATATATGTATCCAAGGTATAATGCTCAAAATAAGGTAAGCAAAGCATCAATATCAAAGTGAGCAAGAGACTCTACTAGGACACAAGTGATATCCATTTGTTATCTAATTTAATCGTTCTATCTACTCTAAGTTACACAAGTTCAGGATCTCCAGGTCCTATTATCGAGTGTAACTCAGATTCACGTCCTTATAGATTGAAAATAATTAGGACTAGCTAGGTCCCAATTATAAATAAATTGATGTCGACTATATAAGTTAAATAACAAATCAATCGACCTATTTTAATAATTTTAAGAATCCCATTCTCATCTTGATTAGCCAAATGAAGATGAAAAGATAATGAATTAAACTCCAAATATTGGGGTTTAATCACTTAATCCAAAGGTATATCTAATGATCTAAGGTTTAATATCCATACTCATTGATTTAGATTAAGGTAAATCCTAATAAGTAATCATCTTATTAGGATAGATCTCTATTCTTAATTCTAAGATTCAAAGATAATATAATCATTAAATAAACTTAAGAAAATCTATAAACTAATAAACTCAAGGTTTTATCTATTGAGTAACCCAATTTACTCAATAGATGAACTCTAACCTAAGATCTATTCCTAATCCTAGGAGTTAAAGCTCTTAATTTCTAAGAGTATCTCTCATGACACACAACCTAACTAGTATTATAAGACCTATGGGAAGATCTAAGATAGTTAAAGGAAAGAAGAAATTCACATTTTACTTAGGATTTTCTTTAAGGACTTTAAATTGAGATTTTAATGAAAGTTTCCACTAAGCCTTAAAATCAAATAATTTATGATTTAAAACCTTAATCTTACTGTTTTATAATGATTAAATAATGATTTAGGGTTTTAAAAGGTTAAACCCTAACTTTGGGCAAAATGACTATTTTGCCCCTAGTTAAGGGTTCAAAAGATCAACATTTGATTTAGGGTTTTCAAATCTAAAATTTTTTATTGCAAAGTGTTTCTTACTATCTAATATGAGATTAGACAATAATTACACAAATTTTGGGTAATTATTAAGCCTTATGAGATCAAATAAATGAATTTGACTCATAGGGGCATTTTGGTAATTTGGCTAAATGAAATCTAAATTTTCTTTCAATTTATTGTTGCTTGCTATCTAAGGTTTTCATATAACCTAAATTTGCTAAATTTTGATAAGTATTGGCCAAGTTATGGCCAATACAAGCTTAGGGGAAGAATGATAATCAAGAGTTTCTTAATTAAGGGCCAAAAATCCTAATTTTATCAATTGGTGTCCAAATTGAGTGAAATTAGTGGCTATGAATCACAAATGGTCCATTAATTACAATGATTAGTGGTAGGCTCAATTTGGACTATAATTAGCTAAGTTATAGCCTAATTAGGATTTAGGGTGATTAGTGAGTGATTAGTGAACTTAATCACCAAATCACTAATTTATCCACACTATTAGGTTCTAATATACTCTAGAAGTTTTTTGAAACTTAAATTGTTCAATTTGGATAATTAGATTTGCTAGTATTCACTAATCAAGTTTTAGGGTAATTAGGGTTGATTAACAAATCTAACCATTGGATTTAAAATATTTTTACAGATTACTATGAAATAGGTTTTTTTGATCTAAATTGATATTTAGATTACTTAATTTGGAGCTCAATTGACCAAGTTATAGTTAATTGAAGTTTTAGGGTTAAATGGCTTAATTAGGGTTAGGCCCTAAATGTGATTAGGCTAAATCTAATCCAAACAGCAAAGTAAATATTCTCAGATTATTTCTTTATGATTTTCTGAGTATTTTGAGACCCATATTGGGTATATTTGGATTAAAGATACAAAACTATAGCTATTTGAATAGTTGTGACATTATTTGAATCAATTTCATACTTCTAAATGTCACTAAATAAATTATTGATCCTACAACAAAATAAATATCATCATTAAATTCCTTATATTTTTCTAATTAATTTGATATATTAAATTTTATGATTTTGATAAATATTTTAGGAATTATGCCTGTTTAAGATTTGACATTTATTTGATTTAATTAATTATGTACACATATTAATATCACTATTCTTAATCATAATTAATAATATTAATTCTATTATTCACATAAATTTTGCTATTTTCTTCTGATTTGATTATATATATATATATATATTTATTTATTTATGTATGTAATTATACACTATACAGAATAGTATATATTTTATAAGTATTATACTACATGTATATATATATATATATATGCTATTATATATATATATATATATATATATATATATATATATAAGTGATTTTTTATTTCTTTGTAGGTGGGACGCACACAACCAGACGGTGCCGATAGAGGGGACAACACACCACACGTGTCGGCACGCAGCTGGTTGAAGGCAACAGTGGGTCCCATGATCCCGCGTCAGCGACTGAAGTGCTCAGCGGGACCCATGCGCCAGACGGCAGACATGCGACCCGCTCGCGTAAACACGGGTTGCGCCTGACCCGAGTGGCCCGACTTGGAAGATGGAGAGCCATCCCGACTAATCGAAATTCCTAGGGTTAGGAAAAATGAATCACATTGAGCATATCAGAGTTCGATAAGTCGCTATTCAGACTCAGGATTGCAATCATTAAGTATACAAAGCATCTAAATAAAGGTTTTAAAGAAAATAAGAGGAGAAAAAATGGGGTACCCGATCGTCGGTTTGATATGCTAGGGTTGACAGGATATGGCTTATAGAGCGCTTGACTTTGCCTGAGAGAATCGAAGATCCAAACAAGGCCTGGAGGTTCCTAAGGTTCTTAATGGAAGTGTTTGAGCGGTTGCTGCCATCTGCTTTGCTCGAGGAGGCGACGCATTGCGTAGAAGGAGGCGAGCGAGAGCTCAGCGCGACACGCGCCGAACATCGAAGAAGACGTCACCTGAGCTGTCTGATCTCGCGCCGAGATCAGATCAAATGGTTCAGAATGGTTGCTGATCGGCTAGACGGCAACCCAACGGTGTAAGGATAATGGAACGACGGTTTAAGTAAATTGGACGACGGCCGTTAAATAATTTATAATTATATTATTATTTAAATAATTTACATTTATTTTATTAATGTAATTTAAATATTTAATTATACTCAGAAAAATTCAAATAAATCACCCCTAGCTAATTGAGGGGTGAGGAACGCAACGACGTACTCGGATTTTCGATCCCACGAGTATTTAATTATTTGATGAAAATCTAACGACTTCCAAATGTCTTCAAAACTTCACCCCTAGCTAATTTGGGGGTGATGACAATGGTGAAGTCAAATTTTCAATCTGATGTCAAAATAAAAAGTCAAATTCTAGGGTTTTGGAATTTTCTAGAATTTCAGATTTGATCCAATTGACTTCAGGTTTGACCTAAATTTTAGAGATGGGTTCTAAATGATATAGTTAGTGTACTAGAACCTCAATTAAGACTTAGATTAGTCTTAATTGGCCTAAGTAACAACCTAGGTTGTTACACACGCTGTAGTGCCCGGCTTTCGAATTGAGCGCTCCGTAGAGCGTTGTAGTGCCTGGCTCTTGGGGTGGTGCGGCACACTGCAGCACTGGAGCCATAGATTTCTACAGTGCCTAGTTTACCAAAACTTTGTAAATGTTGCAATCTACCCACTCCAGAACTAAAATAATATAAAATTATATTAAAATAATGATTGGTTTTAGTAAAAACATGCATCATAAATATGGATTCATAACTTGTGATGATTGAATCATATAAAAATGGATTTTGCATGGTAAACTTGCATTTGTGGCATTCTTTTATGAACCAATAAAAATTATATATATTGAATGAATGTATTAATGCTTCCTAGAACCTATGACAGTAGGGTTAAATTAAATTGATGCTTAAGTGAACCTTAAAACATTGGGTTAAAGAAGATTAAATAATGATAAATTCATCATATTGCTTGTTAAAAAACTCTAATCTTATTAGTGAAGATTAAGAGCTTAAGTATTGAACTTTAGATCTGAAACCTTATGATCATGTCTAAAATTATTATGGATGTTTATAATAGAATATACCCTTTATTTGAATACATCAGATTCAAGAAGCTAGAATACTGATGCTTTAGGCAATCGACCTATTAGATCAAACCTACCTTTTTGATGTAAGTAATTAACTCTCTTATTATAGCCATATGAAATATTATTAAGTAACACTTGAGTAGAGAACCTTAAAACTTAGTCATGCATTAACCTTGAGATTTCCCAAACCATTAGATTAAAGGATTATTATTTAGTAAGCTCTTTATATAAAGGATCTTCATTAGAATCATTAGTGTGTGAATAGTAATAAAGAATGTCTAAGCCTTAAGATAACTATTAAACTTGTAGTTAATATAAATCTTAAGAGAAAGCCTAAGCATATATCTAATATATTGAGAAGAATCTTAGAAGGTATTAGATTGTTTAGAATAATCTAAACCTTAGAATATAATTCAATGGTGTTATAACTTATAAATTATGTTAACTTAGAGCTAGCAATAGTAAGATTGTACTTAGCTTATATTTATAAGTTGGATTATGAAGCACCTAATTTGATAAAACCTTAAACTTACATATAGCAATAGAAATTGAATCATTGTCAACCTTAAGTAATTAACATTATTTAATAACATATATTTTAACTCTCATTTGACATTTATATCTATAAATTATTTTGTCATTATATAAAGCTTAATTAAATCATTATTTTTTAAAACGAACCTTATTATACATGTATTAAATTAACTTAGGGATCTATAATATCTAAGTTAGTTTGGGGGTTTGATTAATCCCAATCATTAGGAAAAACAAACAAAGATAGAAAATAATAAATATCACATGGTTTTTAATAATTTGTTAATCCTTGAAACACTGCAATGCATTGAAATTAATATCCTTGAAATCATGCATTGAAACTTTGTGCATAATAATGAACATTTAAAATGTATTTTAGAGGGGTTTATTTGTTAGATTATAGTACATCTATCATTAAGCCTGGGCAGGATATTGGAGTGTCGAGAGACCACATAATTCTTTTGATGGAGAATGTGTGTGTTTGTAGTTGACCCCAGTTTCAAATAAGTTGAGTAGACATACTCAACTCCTTGCTTGTTCTGCACCCATATAACAAAATACAAAATAAATAAATCATAAATTATATATCTCACAATCTTATTGATTGTGAACAATGATAGTCTTATGACTATGTTTATTCAATCTTTTTAGACTGAAATTGTTTTACTTATTTTATTATAGCAGTTTATTATTTTAGTTATACTTATAGCCTTTGTAGTATAGTTTTCTTTTATATCACATACTAAATTATCTACATTATCTCTTTACTTAAAATATGAATCATTTGAACATATTCAAGCTTCCCTTACATAAATGCATACTTATTACTATCTTGCTAACCTATTTGATGCAAAAATGAATAATATGAGCCCTTTCTTACTTTACAGCTTTTATTTATTATTTACCTTTTTATTTAGTCCATGCAATATGCTCCGCTTATATTAAAATTGTAAATGACCAATATGATATCTGTATAAAAATAATGTATTAATTACCCTTAAATTATACTTAGACTTTTGAAAGTCTACTCACTTGTTTCATTTTATTGATTGTACCCTACAGTATTATAAATTAAATATGGTAGACCAAGAGATTAGATCAGACTTGGTACCTAAAGGAGAGCTTGAGCTATAGCTATGCATTAAAGACTCTCTTTTACACATATTTACATTTTACTTATGTGAGGATGAGTGATTATATTCTCAAACTTTTATATTAAATATTTCTGTGATGTTATAAGTTATTCTTTCATGTTTTATATTATCATATTATGAATGATGAATATTTGAGTTTCCTTTTACCCATAGATCAGCATTACTATAAAGGTAGTACTCAATATTGGGTTAGAAATCTCTAATATAGTATTAAGTACTATCGTAACACCCGTTATTGGATTAACATATCAAATCTAATAATGGGGCGTTACATAAGCTATTGTAGACTTAGATGACGTTTAGAACCCAACTTAGAAAATCATAACATGGCTAAACCAAACTTAGGCGAGGTTCATAATAGGAACAACAATAATAATAATAGCATGTCTATAGCCTTGCGAGATTATGCACTACCCATTATGGGATGGATACCTAATGCAATTGTTAGACTGGGTATACAAGCCAAAAATTTTGAGATTAAACTAGCCACTATGTCGATGGTGCAGAATAATCAATTTAGTGGAGTGTCAACTGAAGATCAAATGTGCACATTATAGAATTCCTTGAAATTTGCGATAACATTATGTACAATGGTGTCAATGATGACACTGTCAAACTGAGACTATTCCCATTTTCACTCAAGGACAAGGCAAAAAGTTGTCTCTTGTCTCTTCCAAGTGATTCCATTACCACTTGAAATGACTTATAGCCTAAAAATTCTTAGGAAAATTCTTAAGAAAATTCTTAGGAAAATATTCTCCACCTGCCAAGATTGCGAGACTTCAAAATGAAATCCCCAACTATATTCAACTTGATAGTGAAACACTCTATGATAGTTATGAGAGATTCAAAGAGCTTTTGATGCATTTTCCCCACCATGGCTTTCTTCTCTGGCTTTAAGTGTAAATGTTCTACAATGGTTCGAATGCTAGCACTTGAACATATATAGATGCAACGGCTATTTGATCTCTACACAGTTAAACCCAAGAAGAAGCACATGATCTCTTAGAAGAGATGGCCACAAACTCTTACCAATGGCATACAAAGAGATTGCCTCACAAAAAAAGAGATCAAGTGCACACATTAGGAAATAGTTAGGTTGCCCAACTATAGATGAAAATTATATCCCTCACCCAAAAACTTAATACTATGGGTGTGCATGCAATACAAGAAGTCAATTGTGAATTATGTGGAGCTGCACACTCTAGTTTAGTTTGCAAATTGAACAATCCTTATGCACCTTCTAACATAGAACAAATGAACTTTTCACATAAAAACAATAGTCATTTACAACAATAAACTAAGCCCTACATGAATCCATATGATTCAGAGTTTATAAATAGATATTCAAAGTTAGAAAAATCTATAGATGAATTTAGGAGCTATACCACCAACTTCATGCAATGAACTGATGCCACTCTAAATAGATATGAAATAACTCTAAGAGCTCAAGAGGAATATGTGAAAAGAATTGAAGGGCATTTGAAAATTATAAACACGAACTTTTTAAACCAAATCCTCTCGAGGTTATTAATGAACCATGACAAGAGCAAGTCCAATATTGACACTATGGAATGGAAAATTCCTTGATCATGTCCATAACACAAATAATGTAATGCCCTAGTGCCAGATTAGATATTCTAATCCAACACTGAGTATTATCATAGTACTTAATACTATACTAGTAGAAATTAACCCACTATTAAGTACTACATAAGCTAAGAATATATGAGATGGGAAAACTGAATGCATAAGAGTGTAATAAGCACATACATATCTGATATTCCAACTATATAAATAAATAATATAAAAGATTCATCATAGAAAAGAAAGTAAAAATATATAGAGTTATATATGTTATACAAAATATTTATAAACAAAATAACACTCACCCTCATGGGTAAATAAAATAAAATAGTCTTCAAGGCTGCTCTTGCTCCTCTAGTCCAATCCCTAGCTCGCATACTAGATCACTTCAAATCTTCTGATCTACCATATTTGGTATTTAATATGGTAAGGCACAACAAATAAAAGAAAATATGGTTAGACTTATTAAGTTTAAGTATATTTTAGGGTTGAGTGTTTTATATTTGTTATTTATATCATATTTATTAATTACAGTTAATTTAAGAAGTGCACAAATCTAGTAAGAGTATGGTTATATGAGTAAAGAAATAATTGAATAATGAAATTTAAGAAAAATAAATGTACGCACTGATTTGGCTGTTGAGATCCTGCAAGAATATGTTAAGTAAAGAAAGCAAGTGTGTATATATAAGTGTGCATAAAAAAATGACTACAAAAATGAATATATTCAATTAGATATATGTTCAGTAACTATAAAAGTAATGTAAAGAATGTAATTGTAAAGCTACATAAAGAATGTACTGTAGTAAACTATAAGTAAAACAGAATTGTAAAATACTGAAGTAAAGGTACATAAGCTATTTTAGTCTTTAGGACTAAATAAACTGTAAGGTAGATTTTGGAGAGTGTATAGAGTAAAAGTTATACACAATCAATAAGATTGTGTTATAATGCAAATATTATTTTATTTATCTTATTGTAATATTTTTGCGGGCACGTACAGAATAAATGAAAAGTTAGGTACATCTGCTAAACTGTATGTAGGGGGTCCCCTGTATGACAACACACTTCCCCTCTAGGATATGTGTAGTCTCATAATCTCTCCATAGCATGCCCTAGCTCAATAATATTAGTACAAACTAATCAATCCATAGTGGAACCCCTTATCTATCTTCTTTTAATATTTTATTTATACACAATTATCTGAATGTATGTTCAAGGATTTAGTCTCAATGCGTTACAACAATCAAAGATTTAATTGTAAATTTTGTAATATTTTATCTTATTTTATTTAGTTATCTAACCTTAATGATTGGGGATAATCCGGCTCCCAATTGGCTTAAGACATAATTGAATGTCTTAATCAATATATGTATATATATATATATATATATATATATATATATATATATATATATATGAATATAATTTTGAAAATAATGATCTAAGTATGATAATGCTTTAGTGGGAAAGATAATGAAACATCATAATTTCTAACTTAGGATTTTATTCTAAACTATAGAAACTAAAACAATCTAAATCTTATAAGTAGCTTCTGCCCTCACTTACTAAATTTTATCATAAAAAAGCTAACAAATTTACTAACTCTCTCTATTATATATAGAGTTCTATTAGCTTATGATGATCAATCTACTAGTAAGATTAACTATGATTTCCTTCCACATCACATTATTAAAATCTAAGGAAGGGTGATCATTACTCTAATTTTATTTAAGCCTTACATTTTTGTAAGTCTTAGATCTATGTATAGTTTTACCCTTAATTATTCTAAAAGGATTCTAAGTTATCTACTTACTAATCCATACAAATTATCAGCAAGCTAATCAAACATCTAATTATCAATTTATGCTATCCCACATCTTCTAATACCCTTACCACCTTCTACAAGAGAATAGGTCATACACTTAGTTGATGTAAGGTTATCTTACTCAAATCTAAGGGTTAGGAATTTTTTTACCCACAATCCTATAATGTCCTGGCAATAACACAACATGGTTTAAACTAATTCTTAAGTCATCTAGGGGATTGATGGGAATCTAATTTGTATAAACCCCAAATTTTATTAAAATATTAATTCCCCTAAGTCCTAAAAAATATATTTTCCATTTGATGATAAATTGGTAAAGTAATAATGTAATATTATTCCTTATGTTCTAAGAAATCCAATGACATATATTATGATGAATTTGGATATCTCTAGGCTCAAATATGTGCTAATTACTTTTAATAGTAATTAGAAGGTCATTAGTAAAATAAATTATCTAAACTAAAACTAAATGTCATAAAAATATTTTACTTATTTTTCTAATTATTTTGGGATAGATTTTTAGTATATTTGGATTTATATTTTTCATTTTATTTCCTTAAATTATTCTGCATTAAATTTTTCATAAGGTTTTTGAATTATTAAAAAAAGATTATTCCTAGAATATTCTGCCAACGACGAATGTCATGGGGTCAGGTCAATCGGCTTAGTGGCCTGACGGGTTGAGAATATTTGGTCGATGAATATTTACAGAATATTCATGAATAAACTCGGCATAGTGCCGCGTGGGTCGGGGGCTGACCCACCCGGCACTGTGCCCTGTCATCTCGCTTATGAGAGATGTAGATCGAGAATTATGGTTTCAAAGAAACTCTAAATTCCCAAGATACAGAGCACTTCAATATGCATATGATAGATAAAAATAACCTTGGTATTGAGACCTTTCTAATGATTATAGAAAACATAATTAAAAAAGCCTAACTTGCTTTAATTGCTGATCAAATCTGGGATCCTTAAGGTTTACTATGGAGGGGAAATGCTCCTTCCATAGTCAACTTATGGACTTAATTGAAGTTCTAGCATGTTCCTTGAGTCGAGAATGACCCAAGGAACACTTGAGTGCTAAGGGAGAAGGTATGTATGGCCGGAGTCCCAATTAAGTCCGGGCATTGTACATCACTACATAAGCTTAAGGTTATTGTATTTCAATCAGACACATTTGAGCTGATTGAGCATAGCAACTATTCAATTATCATGGAACAAAAACTAAGGAAACAAAATCAACTTCAAAATGTAGGAAAAATGGGGTACCTTGCATTCGTTAGTATGTTGATTCATCAGATTGTAGCATCGAATGTATTAGCTAAGAGAATCAGAAAAAGATTCCAATTGATAGAGCTTGAAGACATGGAGCTAATGGGACTCTTGACTGAGCTTTAGGTGCTGTGGGGAGGCAGGGAAGGAAGACTATGGCATGACCATCCATGCGCGCCAGTGGTCATGGCTGAACTGGGGTAGACAACAGAGCATGGTGCTTTGTCCCATCCTAGCCACCTGATCGATCTAACATCCCATATTAGATCTTAGGAATTATTAAAATGTGGAACTATCCTCAATTATTGAATCTGAGCCCCGATCAAGCAAGTGAGATTAGATCAACTCACAATCTAATCTTATATGTTTGATTTAATTCGCAAAAATGGCGGGACAGCTCAAATCTTACAATCCAGCTATCCTGTGTTCGGCAGAGAACGACGAATCATGCATTATTTAAATAAAATGGTTAATTAGTCATTAATAATTTAATTAATGCATTTAAATTAATTTAATTAACAATAAATAATACAATCTATATTAATTAAAATATATTGACTAAATAAGCTCTAAAAATTTTCAAAAATTCACACATAACTAATTTGGGTGTGAGGAATCTAAAAATACAATTAGATTTTTAATAGGAGTTCAAAATTATTTTCTCAATTTTCTAATTATTTAAATAAAATAAAATATTCAATTTATTCAAACAACTTCTAAATTGATTCAAAACATCAGAGTTTGATCATAATGATGATTAAAGTCTAATGGTGGAGTTTTTAGACTAATCAGGCAAATTAAATTAGATAAAAATCTCGAGTTGTTACCAATAATAACAAGGAAGTAGAGGATTCTATTTATTAGGAAAATCAACATTAGGAGAAGAACCACTAGAGAATCTAACAATTCCCCCTCCAAAAATTCTTGCACTTTCACACCACCAATTGTATTCCCTCAATAATTGAAAAAACATACTTCGATAAGTAACTCATTAATTTTGTTAAGATTTTCAAACAACTTCACATTAATGTTGCTTTTAGTGATGCGCTAAAGCAAATGCCTAGCTATGTGAAGTTATGAAAAAGATGCTCTCTATAAAATGGAAACTTAACGATAAAGAAATTGTAGTGCTTACTGAAGAGTGTAGTGCAATAATATAATGAAAAATCCCCTTCAAAAATAAAGATCCGGGGAGTTCACCATCCTTTGCACTATAGAAAACTAGACATTTTCCAAATCTTTGTGTGGTTAGGAGTCTTAGTGAATCTTATACCTTATTACATATACAGGGAATTAGGCATTGACAACTTGATACCCACTTCAATGCTTTTGCAATTAGCCAATAGATCTATTAAGAACCTTGTTGGTATTCTCAAAAATGTTTTGGTTAAAATGGATAAATTTATATTCTACTTTCTTAGTTTTGGATATGGAAGAAGATAACCAGGAAGTGCCTATTATTTTGAGAAGACTTTTTCTAGCAATAGAAAAAACTTTGATAGATGTTGAAAAGGGAGAGCTCATCTTGCGAGGCAATGGGGAGGAAATATCCTTTATTATAGCGAATGCAGTGAAACATCCTTCATATTATGATTAAATTTGTTGGAAGACTAAGGTTTTAGGGGACCCATCTAGTAGCAGGACAATAGATGACTATCCGTATAATAACCTTCAATTCACTAAAGACCAAGAATGTGAGGAAGTAGTTGAAGAGGTAGTTAACAAGATAAGTAGAGTTGTTCCATCAATTGAGAAACCTCCAAAACTTAAATTAAAGCACTCCCATCATAATTTAAATACATAATTTTGGGATAGGCTTCAACACTCCTGATAATTATCAACCTCCTTGAAAGACAAATAGGAACATCAACAGAGTGTGTATTATTTAAACACAAATTAACTATATGATGGAGTATTGTTGACATAAAATATAACAATCCATGGTTATTAATCATCATTTATTAGCATAATTAGCTCAAAAATCTTTCCATTAGACTCCCAATGTCATTAGGAACCAACTCCTAAATTTTGGTTCAATTTGGAGGTCATTTAATTTTGATGATTATTTTAATCAATTTAATTAATTAAAAAAAAAAGAAAAATAAATTGAACTTTGATAAAAAAACTAACTTTATTTTTGTGTTTATCACTCCCAAATTAGCTAGGGTGAATTTTTGAGACTTTTTGAAGCTCATTTGGTAGCTTAATTTTAATTAATTAGATTGATACTATTTATTAATTAATTAATGAAATTAAGTTATTTAAATTTTTTAACCATTAGCTGTTTATTCAAATGATGTGTGATTTGCATCGTTCGATTGACCCACTATCCAGATCTAACAGTTGTAACATTCTTAGCGGATTCAGCATGATTCATCTGTTAGATAGGGCCATTATCCAATGGCTAAAATAGAACAATGCACTGTGCTCTGTTATGTTAGTCCCCCTGGGCCATGACCCACATGTGGTAGCTATGCCCATTCGCACACCCTGTCCTAGCCATAACAGCTATCACTCCGATGCCCCTTTTCTTTCCCATCTCATCCTCTCTCCCTCTTTATTCAATCCCAATCTTCGTGTTTGTCATTGCCCGTCACCTAGAGCTGAGAGAGGGAGCTGCGACCATCTACAAGAGGAATTTGAGAGCCGATTGTCTAAGCCATGTCAGAGCTAAGGTACCTGCATATCCCACTTAATTCACATAGTAATTCCCTTTATTTAACTTGGCTTTCTTATTACACCACCTGTATATTAGATTATGGAGCTCCAATCGAGCTTGAGTGAGCTCGATTGGCGCTCGATAGTATCGGGCTATTTATTGTAGTACATTAGCTAGCACAAGCTGCATCCCAGCTTCCTACCCCATACCACATGCTGATTTAGGTTATTTTGGGTTGGCTTCAACCCAGGAAACCCAATGGTTTATATCTCAAGCTGAGGGGTGCTCTGTGGAGGAAGGATTTTCCCACCATAGTAAACCCTAGGCAAACCAAAATTAGAGTTAGGGATCAGTGTTCTAGCCATCAAAAGTTAGGGCTCTTAGGTGCATTAGGTAAATCTGGATCTCAGCTTCATTTTGAGATATTGTAGGCTAGTTGAATCAGTCTGAGCAGGATGTTTTTTATGCCCTAGGTCTTGCACCTCGGTATCCCGATAGAGACAATGAATAGTGTCGGGCGGGTAGACCCCGTCCTACGCAGCACTACCTTCGGGCTCGCACATACGGTCGGTTTACGTGTGCGAAATGGCTCACAGGCCAAATGATTATGCACTGTGGAATAATTTGAAATTAGTTATTAATTAGTCATTTAGTTAATTTAACTCCTTTTCAATAAATTTAATAACTTCTTAAATACATTTCCAAATATATTAAAATTATATAGCAAAATGATAAGAAAAATATGTATGACAATAATATGTAGTTTATTTTTTTGTTTTGACAAATAATTTTCTTAGTCACCTTTATTTATAATTTGGTGTCATTAAAACCTAATTAGGCCATTTGAAGTTCAAATTGGCCATACTTATTGTCATTGTGCTCCTTATGTTATAGAGAATTTATAGACACTAATTATATGTCAATTGGACATCAAATAGAAAATATGAATATTTGACCTCTAATTAAAATAATATTTTAATAAAAAATTAAGGTTTTTCCTATTTAGTCATTCTAAGTCCTAGGAAAACCTAGACTGACTTATGGTAAGCTTAATTAAACCTTAGAGAGTAGTTAGGTGGAAGAGCACCTAAATTAATCAAGTCATGTTCTAGCTTTAGTTTCCTTATTATAAAATTTAGTCTAACCTAATTCCAAGTGAGTCCTTAGAACCTCGAGAGTAATTTTACGTATAGAATTAAGCCTGGATTTAAACTATAGAGAAATCTAAGACCTTGAGCTTTAAGATGGGAATAAGAACTATGTCATCTAAGATAGCAACCAAGTAAGACAAGCTTAGACTTCTAACCATAATCAGATGATTTCCTTAAGACTTACTAAGATGGATTAGGAACATAAATGGTAGATTAATCATGAGCTAAAAGTAAGTTGCTAAAAGATGGTAAGTGTAAGACAAGGAGCATGCTAGTGCTAAAGTTAGATTAGTTGATACTAAGACTGCTAGTGAGTAGGATGAATAGAGGGCAATAGGTACTAAAGTTTGGAATGATTTGATCCCTAAGACTCCTTGACCTAAAGAGAGAATATGTCTCTTAGATTTCTAAGGCTAGATTCCATTATCTAGCATAATAGTAGACTTAGGAAACTTTAGTCTCTTAGTTTAGGGCTAGGGTCATCTTAGAAATAATGGATAAATATATAAATTTACCTTATTTTGTCACCTAAATAGTATAACAATCATAATAATATTTTCAAAACCACATGTATACTTATATATATATATATATATATATATATATATATATATATATATATATATATATATATATATATATATATTCAATTAACTTATAAATTCATAGTGTCTAGGTTATATGGGGGCTTGATTAGCTTAAATCATTAAGATTGATAACTAAACTAGATAATAATAGATATCACATAGTTTATAATTAATTTTGGAATACCTTGAATGCTGCTACGCTTAAGACTATAATCTTGAACATTTATTCATACATTGAGCATGATAAAAATACTTTAAATAATTAAAATATTACATTAGGGTTTCACTCTGAGAGGATCAATCTGTACACACATATTTGAGCTAGAACAGGCTATGGAGAGATCAGGATATCACACATATCCTAAAGGGGGAGTATGTGTGTTATACAAGAAACCCCACTACTTATCATTGGGTAGACGTGCCTAACTCCTTGATTTATTTTGTAACATTCCCATAGAACATATTTAATTAAGATAAATAACATAAAACTGCATTTCTCATAGTTTTATTGATTTTCAATAGTTTACTATAGTTTTATGACTATACTTTACATCTGCTCAGTCATTGAGACTGAAATGCACTTTACTTTCTTTTCTACATATATTAGTAGTTACTTTGCAATTTTACTTTAGTCTTAGCGCAGTGTATGTTTACATAATTCACACTTATATTTTTCTTTACACTGCCTCTACTTTTATTATTACTTAACATAAATTCTTGTAGGACATATACATGTTTCCTTTATTTTTCATTTGCACTTTAGTATTTTTATGTGGCCTATTGATATTTTTCTTACATATTTTATGCAGAATAAAGTAGCCATTTGTGAGTATTTTTACTCCCTTTTTTTTTACTTTACAATTCTTATATAGTTATATTACCCATTTTTTACTTTCTTGCATTGTGGCCCAAATTTATAATAATTGTAAATGGCTAATGTGATATCTGCTAAACTAAAATAAATAATATCAGTAAACCCTAAAATATGCTTAGACTGCTTAAGTCTAATAATTTGTTTTTCTTTTATTAGTTGTGCACTCAGATCAGGAGATTGGAGCGAAGCTGAGATCTAACGCGGATCCTGAGCAGTTGGTGTAACAACTCTAGGTTGTTACCATGCCTGAACTAGACTAAACTACATCTTAATTCTTATTCTATTAACTACTAAATATCATTAGGACCTAACATTGAAAATTTAGGATCCATCGGAGCTTGATTGGATCAATTGTTTATTTTATCAATTTATTTGATCTAAGAAATTATCTAATTTAAATTGATCTTTAAATTAAAATCTGAGTGTATTTTTGAATTCCTCACACCCAAATTTGTTAGGGGTGAATTTTTGGGAATTTTTGTAGTTCTATTAAGCCTAAAATGGATTTAATTTAGATTAAGAAATTGCATAAATGGGTTTTTCAAAATTCATATTTGCACTTTAGACCTCACAATGGTCGGCTGATCACCTAGATCCGCTGTGAGGATTGAGGTGATCTGTTGCATAGCTAGTTCCATGTGGCAGTTGATTTCGGGCGCATTTTAGTCATTCAATCCTCTGATCCAATGATGCCGGTTTAATCAACCAAATCACATTTCCAAACCATTAGATTTGTCCAAGATCAGATAGCTAAGACTTAATCTGGAACTATTTACATTCATCCCGATAATTCCCAAACTGAGAGTCCCGAGACAGTTACAACGGCTCATCCATGTTGGATGTACGTTTGATTTCTTTTGCCCCCCACGACCTCATGCGTAGCAACAACCTTCTAACATATGTTTTCCCGGGCTTTCCCTAGTAGGGCCAACCTAATTTCCAGACAATCCTAGGACAATTCTTTCTCTATCCAGTGACTCTAAATAGCATCAAGAATTCTCAGTGACTCTATTTGCTCGCCAAGAATTCCTTCATGAATTCCCCATTGCCTTCTGCTACCCTAGCCCCCAGCAATTTCTGCCCATCTGTCATGTCGGCCTCCCACAGCTTCTAGACAATCGTTTTGACATTAAGTGGGCTAGACCTAACGTTCAAGTCCCTAATTGGCTACTAATTTCCCAAGGAAACTCATGAAGCCAAGCCAACCTCTTTGATCATCCCATTCCCCCGAATTCACCCATCTTCTTCAAACTAGGTATCCTCCCACCCCATTGAGCTAAGTAGGCTCAATGTCCATCACATGCTTATTGTTTTATTGCTAGGTTATTCTAAGAGCACTTTAGGATAGATGGTAGATAGTTAGGGAACCAACAGAGCCTTGGCAGTAGTCTAGACAGTGAAAATCACTGTCAAGATGAGGCTATCAGCCGATGAAGACAAATGTATACTCACTGGAAATTGAAACCCCAATTTGGCATCTTATTATATGCAAGTCAATTCTTGATCAATCCATATTGATCGATAAGGCTTTGAGCCCTCAGGTTAGCCTGAGTGTCGCTGATCTACTTATCGGGCTATAATACTCCACATTAATATGCTCGAGTAAGGTGTAACAACCCTAGGTTGTTACTTAGCCAAATATAAGCTTAATCATGCTCAAATTATAGTTCCATTTCATTCAATAGGTTATTATAAGATAACCATGAAAATTTGGGGTCAATCAGACCTCTTTAGATCAAATGGGTAATTTTGTCACTTTATATGCTTGAATGATAGCTAAAATATTTTGATCTCCAATCCAAAATCTAATTGCACTTTTGAATTCCACACCCGAAATTAGCTAGGGGTAAAAGTTTGGGAAAATTTGGAGGTCATTTAGGCATATTTTAAATTTAAAATAATTTGGAAAAATTACAGATAAAGGATCCTAACATTTCTTAATTGTAATTATATCATTTAACCAATTTAACAAAATTGGGATCCGATGTGTGGACTGTGGGCGATTTGCTGCGGAGCTTGGGTCATGCGACAGTGGAGCCCCACTTTATTCGTCCGTCTATCCTGCTGATTCTATGGCTAGGATTTAGATATGCGGAGCTGCAGATCTACCATCAAATCCACCCCGTGGATCCTATGGTTCGGATCGCTCCTGCGATTGGCCGTTAGTATCCGAGCGATTCAAGCCGTAGCGCCATTTGATCAATAGATCAGATTATATTTGAAGTATCCACTACTGCTCACCTTTATCTCGACTCGCCCATGTCCCAGACCGAAAGCATCCTCCATACCCCAACCTTAAGTCTTGTCTCCCACTCCCATAGCCACCTCAGCAGGCCATTGGGGATCTTTCCTTAATGGCATATCAACCCAATCGATCGCTGTGACCCAGCCAAGCTTAAATTGGAAAGCTAAGAGCTCGGCCATAGTTCGACCTCTTGAGCCTCCTCCAGCTAATCCAGCCTCACCCCAGCATTTCGTGAGGCTATAAATAGCCTCAGGATTCTATCTTGAGCACTTTTGCTAGTCAATTGGATCCAATTGAGCTCTCCCCCAAATTATCCATTTACAGTCTGTACGAGCTTCTCCTGGGTGATCCAGCTACTTGCGTACCGCTGATAGAGGGTATTCCTAGTGTTCAGGACCCATAATGCCTTCAATAAACTCAACATCTTGTGGATTGCTTTCTACTGATTGCTCTAACTCCCATCAAAGAACCAAATACCTCAGTTTGCTGTGAAGAGCCAAATATGCTCAACACACACCTTCTTTTAATTAATAATTGAATGCCTAGGTTAGATTAGCCTATTTTGATTGATTCCAAGGCTTGATCTTGCCTCGATTAACCATATCGAACGATCAGGCTAGTTCCTTCCATTTGAACTAGGTCCGAGTAAGGACCCATCGATTGGGCGATTACCAGACCCATGGGATGGGGGGCTTAGCTTTGCCATTGCTTGGGGATGGTGTAAGTGTAATAACCCTAGTGTTGTTATGTGGTAGCCTGCTCCCCACTGTGGTCCTATTAACTCTTAAGTTAACATGATTACGGTGAGGTGGTCACCAAATGATAACATCCTTGCTTATGATTAGGTTAGTGACTAATACTAACCCATTATAATCATAGACTTTGTCATTATCCAAAGAAATCATCACTAAATGCAAGTACGAGAAGAAATAGAGTGCGAAAGCATAAAATAAATATCCATCCATCATATGTAAATACAACATCTCAGAATAAGTAAAGTACAGAAAGGTAAAGATTTAACCTGTATTATTACATCATCTTAACAGTTTAAGAATAGAAATAAAACTCAGTCTCACCAAGCAGGAAATAAAGAAACTAAATCTAAATGTCTTCAGGTACACGCTCCTCCTCCAATGGCAAGTCCTCCAATGGATCAACTGCTTCAAATAACTCTGAATCTATCATTATCGGTTTCATAATGATAGTGCCCTAGCCAACAAAAGAAAAATCTTAATTAGACCAAATGTCTAAGTACATTTTATGGAAATTAGTTTATTATGTTCATTAGATATTGCCATAAATATTTAAGCTCAAAAGCATAATAATAGGAGCAGAATGCGTAAGAAAGGACAAGGTAAGGCTATAAACAATTAGTTGATAACTTAAACAAACTAGGAAGTAAACACATACCTCCACCACAGCAGCTGTAACAAGGTCAGGTAAATGAGAAAAGACTAAAGCAAATGACTATAAAGAAAATACACTCTATACATGCTTATGATCAATACAATATATGCTAATCTACTGAAATGAAAGAACATATAAATGATTATAAATAACATTAGCATCCTAACATATATATATGCAAGATTGTAAATATAAAGTGCTGAAAGCAGAAAGTAAACTGAACACAAACACAAAACTAAAAACTGAAATGGCCAAACATGCCATCAATTGCATACATCACATGCATCTTACTTATCCATCAAGGCTAAGGCAACAAAACCCGAACAGTAGTCCACCTAAATTAGATATCCATATCAGAAGAAATGACTCAATGCGTCTAATAGTCAAAACTGGCCACTAGCTAGTCATCTCAATACTAAGCAGCTATAGAACTGAAAGGCATAATAATTAGGTCACAAACTACTGAACATATTCTATATATCACATATCTCACTTAGCCATCTAGGCTAAAGTAATCAAACTATAGTAGTAGTACATCTAAATTAGATCTGCCATATCCATGAGTCTCATAGAGAAAGGCCACTAGCTAGTAAATGTATTACTAGGCCGCGACTGAACTGAAGAGGTGGGCTAAATAGATTACTAACTACTGACTGAATCTGATCACTGAACTACTCAACTTATGCAATTCAATCTAGACAAAAGATATTCATCAAGTATCTTATATCCTATCATATGCTCAAGGATTAAAGCTTAAATTCAAAGCAAGCATAGCATCAAAGTCAAAGTAAGCAAGAGACTCAACTAAGACACAGGTGATATCCATTGTTATATAAGTTATTCATTCTATCTACTTTAAGTTACACAAGTTCAGGATCTCCAAGTCCTACTATCGAGTGTAACTCAGATTCACGACCTTATGAATTAAAAACAATTAGAACTGGCCAAGTCCTAATTGATTAAATCACTGATGACTATAAGTTAAAATGAGTAAGTCAATTGACCTATTTTAATAATTTAAGCAAATTCCAAACCATTTTGATTAGCCAAATCAAGATGAAAGGATTAAGAATTAAACTCCAAAGATTGGGGTTTAATTACTTAATCCAAAAGCTGATCCTAAAGGACTAGGGTTTTACCACCCAATCTCACAGATTAAGATTTAGGGCAAATCCTAGTAAGTGAAGTCATACTTATTAGAATAATCAACAATAAATTATGAAAATCTATACTATCAAAATCAAAGCTTCACCTATTGAGTAACCCAATTTACTCAATAGATGAAATCTAACCTAAGAACTAATCCTAATTCCTAAGGAAATAAGCTCTTAATTTCTAAGAATATCTCTCAGACATTCATCATAACTAATATTATTAAGACCTATGAAAAGATCTAAGAAATTAAGGAAGAAGAAGGACTCATAATTTTACATAAGGTTTTCTTAAGGATATAAGATGAGATTTAATTAATGATCTAATAAAAGCTTGAGCTCACATAATTTATGATTTAAATCACTATTCTTACTTTATAATGTTTAGAATGTGATTCTAGGGCTTTAAAATGCTAAACCCTAAATTTGGGCAAAATGACTATTTTGCCCCTACTTAAGGGTCTAAAAGATTAATTTTTGATCTAAGGTTCCAAATCTAAAGTTTTCTATGGAAAAATGTTTCTTACTGTCTAATATATGATTAGACAGCAATTACATTGATTTTGGGTAATTATTAAGCCTCATGAGATCAAATTAATGAATTTGACTCATAGGGGTATTTTGGTAATCTGGCTTAATAGAATCTAAATTTTCTATCAGTTTATTATTGCTTACTATCTAAGGTTTTCATAAAACCTAAAATCATTAAATTTTGATAAGTATTAGCTAAGTTATAGTCAATACAACATAAGGGGTAAAAAGATATATAGGATTTCTTAATTAAGGTTCAAAAATTCTAACTTTTTCAATTGGTGTTCAAATTGAGCAAAATCAGTGGCTATACATCACAAATGATCCACTGATCACAGTGATTAGTGGTAAGCTCAATTTGGACTATAATTGGCTAAGTTATGGTATCATTAGGATTTAGGGTGATTAGTGACTGATTAGTGAAATTAATCACCAAATCACTAAACCAACTATACCACTAGATTCTATTCTACTCTACGAGCTCTCTAAAATTTGAATCACTCAAATTAGATCATTAGTTTTACTAATCTTTACTAATTAAGTTTTAGGGTAATTAGGGTTGATTAATAAAATTAATTAATAAACAGAAAACTTAACTTCACCACTGAGTTCTATACTGTATTAAAAGATATCAGCAACTTGAAATTCTATATTTAAATAATTAAGGAGTTTCATTTCACTAATCCATTTTTTTAAAGTATTTAAGCAAAATTAAGAAATATAATTACAAAACCTAAACTTTTATTGCAGATTAGCATTCCACACATTCTTCTGATCAAAATAATATATTAGATCATATGATTTGAAACTAAATTAACTAAGTTATGAATTTATCAAATTTCAGGATTAAGGGGGTTAATTAGTTGAAATAATAATTAATGAAATTATTTCCCAATCATAAAAACTAATTATATAATATTAATTCTTATATTTTTCTGATCAAAATGGTATATTGGATCATTATGTTTGGATATGTAATTACAAAGTTATGTGGATTTGAAGAATTAAAATAGATTGAAATATGCCAAATTTTAAGAAAAGAAAAATATAAACTTCTGAAATAATTCTGCAGCTCACAAGAATATTAAAAAAAAATTGAAACTTTAGGATCAAATTTCTCGCTACACAGATCTCCTCATGAGGCGTGCCATATATCAATGGAAAGGTCTCTCTCATAGAGACCTTTCTATTGATACCAAATACGTCTCCTAATTTTGTAGATTATCTAATAAATTACAAGCCCTAATTCGGCATTAAAGAAAAATAAGGGGTACCTTTAGTGCTCGGTTTGGAGCTTGAATGAAGGAGATGAAGTTGCTACTCTGCCTTAGAATAGATCCAACTGATGTAAACTAGTCTTGATGAAAAAATAAGGTTAAAAACAAGATGTTTTTGAGGGCCTAAAATGGTGACAGAGCCACCTCACCACTCTTGCCGCATCTGTGCAGATTTTTTTTTAAAATAATTAATTAATAATAAATTATTAAATACATTTTAAATATTCAAAATTAAATAATTAAATAAGTTCTGACAAATCCAAAAATACACACCTAGCTAATTTGAGAGTGGGGAACACAACGGTGAAGTCGAATTTTGATTTCGATGACAATTTATTTTTCTTATTTTTCTAATTATTTAAATATTATTAAAATATTCGTCAAAATTTTGACGACTTTTGATTAATACGAAAACATCACCTCTAGCTAATTTGGGGGCAATGAGCGTAATGGTGAAGTCCATTTTTTGATTTAAGGTCTAATTAAATAGGTCAATTTCTAGGATTTCTAGATTTCCAGATATCAGGTTTTTGATCCATTTGATTCTTAATTTGAATTAGATTTTAGAGGTGAGCTTCTAATGACTTAGTTAAAATACTAGAACTATAATTAAGACTTAGATTAGTCTTAATTGATCTAGGTAACAATGTGGGTTGTTATAGACTCCCCTTCTTAAGAATGATGTCGTCCTCGACATCACTCAAGTGGAAATTAAAATAAAACAGAATATCAGAATTAAAAATACTAGAATTGGATAAGTACCTTGATTAAAGAGATTTGAATACTTTTAGTGCATATCCAATTCCTTTTCCCATGTTGCTTCGTTACATGAACGGTTCCTCCATTGAACCTTAATCATTTGGATGAAACAATTCATCAATTACTTTTTATCATGATCCAAAATCTTGATTGGTTCTTCAATATACGTGAGGTTAGGTTGAACTCCCACTTCTGGAAGTTGAATCAGGTGAGAAGGATCTCTAAGGCATTTCCTTAAAGATAATACATGAAATACATTATGTACTACCGCAAAATTATTAGGTAGATTTAATCTATATGCGGAAGAACCGATCTTTTCTATTACTTCAAATGGTCTGACATAACGGGGACTGAGCTTCCCAGCTATGTCAACTCTGAAAACTCCCTTCATAGGATTGACTTTTAGATATGCAAAGTCTCTTTTGTTAAATTATATTGGCCGATGAATAGAATCAAAATATTTACCGTTACTATCTTGAGCCATTTTGATTCTCTGTTGAATGAGTTTCACTTTCTTGTTTGTCTTCTCCACTAATTCTAATCCATATAATTGAGTATCTCCTATTTCAGACCAAGCTAGTGGAGTTGAGAACTTTCTACCATATAAAGCTTCATATGGAGCCATTTTAATATTGGCCTGAAAACTATTATTATAAGCGAATTCTACTAGCGGTAAATGATCTTCCCAAGAACCAGCAAAATCTAGAATACAGATTCTAAGTAGATCTTCGAGCACTTGGTTTACTCTTTCTGTCAGGCCATCAGTTTGGGGATAGAATGTAATACTCATGGCCAAAGTGGTTCCAAGGTCCTAATGAACTGCTTGCCAAAATTTAGATGTGAACCTACTATCTTTATGAAACACAATTGATTTTGGAATACCGTGAAGTCTTACTATAACAACCCAGGTTATTACCAAGGTCAATTAAGACTAATCTAAGTCGTAATTATGATTATAATATCTTAATTAAGTCATTTAGAACTCACCTCTAAGATCTAGTCCAAATTAGGGATCAAATGGATCAAATCCTGATATTTAGAAAATCCAGAAACCTTAGAAATTGATCTATTTAATTTGACCTCAAATCAAAAATCTGACTTCACCATTACATTCACCACCCTCAAATTAACTAGGGGTGATGTTTTGGATGCATTTGGAAGTCATTGGATTTTTATCGAATATTTTAATATTATTTAAATACCTAAAATTTTGAATAATTAAATACTCATCGAATCGAAAATTTGATTTCGCCGTTATGTTTCTTACCTCTTATTTAGCTAGGAGTAATTTACTAGAACTTTTTTTAGTAGTTTAATAAGTTAATTTTTAATTAATAAAATCTATTTAAAATATTTTAAATAATAATACATTATTAAGTAACTAACGGTTCCGTCGAACCCAAGTGACGCCCTTCCTTTTTCCTCCACGCTTACCGTCTTGTTTGACGGATCACTCGAGCCGTCCGATCGGGAGATCGGAAGATTGCGACATCATCGTTCTCAGAAGCTCCGTGTGTCACTAACGACGATCGCACGTGGTGCCCTTTGCTCGACAGCTTCCCCCTTGCTGCTCTTAGAGAGATTTCCTATAGAAGTTAAACTCATCTTTGAGCCTCAGTCATGCGGGACTCGAACAATTTTCGCTATCAAAGGAAATCCTAAACCCAATCGAACGCTAATTCTTCCTCACCGTACATCTTCAGGTACACCATTCTTCCATTTCGTACGCCTAATTAACATCTTCCTAATTCGTATTGTTATTTTACTGCATGGATTGTAATTGTATGGTGCCTGTTCATTTCTCTGTTTGGATTAGTATTAGCTTAATCACTTTTTGGACCTAACCCTAATTACCATAATTAACCCTAGAACTTCAATTGACCATAACTTGGTCAATTGAACTCCAAATTAGGTCATCCATATATTCTTTTTGATCAAGAAAACCTAATTAATATTAAACTATAAAAATATTTTAGATCCAATAGTTAGATCTCTTAATTAGCCTTAATTATCTTAAAACTTAATTAGTAAATATTAGCATAATTAATAATCCAAATTTAAAAATTTTTGTTTTTAAATACTCCTAGAATAGAATAAAACTTAGTTATATAGTTGGATTAGTAATTCTATGTTTAATTTCACTAATCACTCATTAATCATCATAAACCTTAATTAGGCCATAACTTAACCAATTATAGTGCAAATTGAGCCTACCACTAGCCATTGTGATCAGTGGATCAATTGTGATCTACAGCCACTGATTTTGCTCAATTTGGACACCAAGTGACAAAGTTAGGATTTTTGACCCCTTAATTAAGAAATCCTAAATTACCTTTTTACCCCTTAGCTTGTATTGACTATAACTTAGCCAATAATTATCAGAATTTAATGATTTTAGATTCTATGGAAACTTTAGATAGTAAGCAACAATAAACTGATAGAAAATTAAGACTATATTAAGCCAAATTACCAAAATGCTCCTATGAGTCAAATTCATTAATTTGATCTCATGAGGCTTAATAATTCCCCAAAATTAATGTAATTACTACCTAATCTTATATTAGATAGTAAGAAATACTTTGTCACTAAAAATTTTAGATTTGGAACCTTAGATCAAAAATTGATCTTTTAGACCCTTAAGTAGGGGCAAAATAGTCATTTTGCCCAAATTTACGGTTTAATATTTTTAAAGCCCTAGAATTATATTCTAAATATCATAAATAGTAAGAATAGTAATTTAGATCATAATCTATGAGATTATAAGGCTTAGAATAAACTTTGATTAAAATTTCATTTTAAGTCCTTAAGAAAATACTAAGTAAAATTATGAGCTTTCCTTCCTTCCTTAACCTTCTTAGATCTTTCTATAAGTCTTAATAATATTAGTTAGGATGTATGTCTGAGAGATACCCTTAGAAATTAAGAACCCTTAATTCCTAGGATTAGGAATAGATCTTAGGTTAGAGTTCATTTATTGAGAATTGAGTTACTCAATAGGTGAAGCCTTGAGTTTACTAGTTTGTATATTTTCCTAATTTATTAAATGATTATTTGATCTTTAAATCTTAGATCTAAGGATAGAGATCTATCATAATGAGTTAATTATTTATTAGGATCTGTCTAAACCTAATCTATGAGACTTGGGTTCTAAGCCTTAGACCCTTAGATATACCTTTGGATTAAGTGATTTAAACCCCATTAGTTGGAGTTTAATTCTTAATCCTTTCATCTTGATTTGGCTAATCAAGATAGGTCTGGGATTCTTAAAATTATCAAAATAGGTCAATTAATTTATCATTTAACTTATATAGTCAACATCGATTCATCTATAATTTGGACTCAGCTAGTCCTAATTATTTTTAATCTGTAAAGTCATGAATCTGAGTTACACTCGATAGTAGGACTTGGAGATCCTGAAGTTGTATAACTTAGAGTAGATAGAACAGATAATTAGATAATAATGGATATCATTTGTGTTCTAGTAGAGTCTTTTGCTCACTTTGACATTTGATGCTTTGCTTTCCTTATTTTTGAGCTTTAAACCTTGGTCATATGTATTAGACATAAGACATTTGAAAAGTGTTTTATGTCAAACTTATTTTGCCTAGTATCATTTGCATATATCATTAACATTATTGAATTAAACATATGGTTATTAAAATATAGCCTAATTATTATGCCTTTTTCCGTACCTATACTTTAGTACAAACCAATCTTAGACTTATGATCGGCTAAGATGGTATTTGTCTGTCTAAAGCAAGTCTAACCAAACCTAGACCTAAGAATGGCTAGGATGGTATTCGTTAGACTTCATATCCTTTTTCACCCTTTATTGGCAATTCTAATTTAGGTGCATTTCTACTTTAAGTTGATTATCTTGTTTAAGTCATAGTAATTTCAGTTTCATACTTTCTATTTTAGTCTACATTTCAGTACTTTCTTATTTACTGTTCTTCTGCATTTACTAGCTTTATTTCTACTTATAGGATACTAGTCATACTTGTTATTTATACTTATTAGGATGTTAGTCTCACTTTCAGTTATTTAATTGTTTTATATATGCTTTTACTTTATGTCAATTAGTATGTGTTTTTTTATTGATCATAAGCATATTTAGGTTGAGTTTTCTTTCAGTTATATTAGTACTTAGTCTTTATTTTTATAACTAACCTTGTTGCAGCTATATTTGGAGGTATGTGCTTACTTTCTAGTTGTTTAAGATATAAACTAGTTATTTATAGCTTTACCTTGTTTCTTTCTTACGCATTTTGCTCCTACTTATATGCTTTTGTGCTTAATTATTTATGATGATATCTAATGAATATAATAAATTGATTACCCTAAAATGTACTTAAACATTTTGTCTAATAAGATTTTTCTTTTATTGGCTGGGACCCTATTATTATGAAACTGATAATGATAGGTTCAGAGTTGTTTGAGGCAGTTGATCTAGTGGAGGATTCGCCATTGGAGGAGGAGTGTGCATTTGAGGAGCCTTAGACTTAATCTATCTTTATTTATTGCATTGTGAGGCCGAGTGTTCATTTCCTTTCTTATAAACTATTTAAATGATGTAATAATACAGGTTAAACTTTACTTTTACTACTTTACTTATTATGAGTTGGATGTTTAGTTCCTTTTATATTGTAATGAATGGATGTATATTACTTTGCTTCCGCACTCTGCTTTCATGTATCTTTCATTTAGTGAAATTTTATTTTGGGAATGGCAAAGTTCTTAATTATGATGGATTAGGAAGTGTGCCTAATCTAATTATAAGTAGGGACCTCTCCATTTAGGTGACCTCTCCACTGTAATCATGTTAACTTAAGGGTTAACATGACTGTGGTGGGGCAGGGCCGCCACAATTGGTATCTGAGAATTTTATAAAGTGTCAGATTGGAATTTGTATTTCTCTCTTCCTATTGGATTATTCTTTTGCCACATTCTCACTAAATGAATACTTGAAACAACATCCATGTCATTATGAGTATAACTCAGAATAAAGTAAGTAATAAGAAAATCATAAAAGATATTAAAACATAAATATCTAAATAATACATATATACGCTCAACAAATTAAAGTATTTGATGCTAATTATAGGCATAAAGTATAATTAAGAATGGCATTCATGAATTACTTAAAAGAATTCAAGATCATTTGGAAATACGAAACCCAATTGGGTTTGAAGCAAAGAAGATCCATAGGAGGAGTATTTGACGAAGGAGCACAAGTACTAAATAAGTTACTAGAGGAAGGCACTTATAGATGACTTGACTTTCCAATTTTGGCTAAAGAATGGCTCACAAGAGTAGATCACATATTTAGTATTATGGGATGGTCAGATAATATTAATGTAGAAATAGTATTATGTCTTCTACGAGATAGGGCAAGAGAATGGTGGATTGACACATACAAGAGCTTATTCAAGAAACTTCAAAGAGAACATCGTGAACTCTCCTACAAAGACTTTTGTATTGCTTTTTCCACCAAGTATATGGGCTAATATCCTTATTATAATAAGGATTCTACTTTATGTTTCTTAAGTTGTAATAACTTCATGATTGAAGCACAATAAAATGTTAGTGATGTTCTAAATCTTTTCAATAAAACTGAGAATGCTTATCTTTATTTTCAAAAAATGAATCCTGCTACCTTCCCTAACAACACTCCAATCAATGAAGTCCCATCTGCTAGTAATCCCCTAAATAATGATATTATGATACTTAATGGTAATAATATGGAGGATTCAGTCTCTATAAGAAATATAATGATACATTGAATCAATAGGCATTAGCCATCCAAAGGTTGGTGTCTGCCCTTCCGTCTATTAATGCTAGCACTTCATCTGCATCTCCAGTTGCACACTCATACAATTCTAATCGATCATCTAGCGATGGAATGCTACATAGCTTCCTGAGATTAAGACCACCTACATTCGACGGAAAATTGTCTCCGATAGGCACAGTAGCATGACTAAAGACAGTAGAGAAAAATTTGGTGAGTATAAACAGTTCAAACTATCAAACTGTATGATTGGCTGCACATCTGCTTCAAGGCAAAGCTGAACACTGGTGGGAAAATATCAGAGAAACTCACTTTGAGGAGCATGAATTAGAATATATTGAATGGGATTGGTTCGTTGAAGCTTTCAAAGAAACCTTTGTACCTCCATCGTCAAAGAATATCATCGGTGACTCCTTATTGAAGTTAACTCAAGGAAGCCGATCAGTAGCAGATTATGTAGCAGAAGAAGAATAGCTCGCTTTACTCCAAATTTAGTACCAACGGAAGAAGTCAAGTGCTACCGCTTCCAAAGTGGATTGCGTAGATCCATCAAGGATCATGTTGTTCCATTACAGATAACTAATTTTGAGAAGTTGGTAGAGACTGCAAGGGTGGTTGACCATCACTAGTCAGTAGGGGAGTTTAAGAGGAAAGAACTTACTCCTAACCATCATTATGATAGCTTCAAGCGCCACCGTCCTAATCAAGGATGAGCCTACCAGATGGAGGCTAAGGAAGCTGTCAACCTAAGCCAATAATGTCAAAGGCCTCATCCTTATGGAAAGTGTTACCATTACGATCGTCGATGCTTTACATGTGGTCGCCAGGGCCACCAATATGAACAATGTAATGCTTTCAAGACTATGGATGGTGTAGAAATTAATCGTACTCATCGAAACCAGGTATTCAGACTTACTCCTCTGAACAAACGGGAGCCAGGGATGGCTCTAATGCCACCTCTTGTCGACAAAGATCAAGTTCCTTCAAAGGTTCAGACAACTAACTCTTGACCCCCAATTCCAAATCAAGTGAAGGTCCAAACAACCAATAGTAGACTTGCTGGGACAGCCAGAGTTTATAATCTTACTCCTATTTAGGCCACTAAAGATAACAACGTAGTTTCAGGTACACATCTTCAATTATTCTTTACTTTTAGCATTTCAATAGTTATTAAATGCTTATTCCATTTAAATGTTAAATTAGGCACTATAAATATAGAAGAAAAGCCCTGTAATGTATTATTTGATACTAGGGCCAGTCACTCTTTCATCTCAGAAAGTTTTGTTAACCATATGAAATTCCTGTGTTACAAACTTGCCAAAATCCTAAATGTTGGACTTCCATCCGGAGCTCAACTAAGTACTAATAAGTTCTGTGACCTACAAGTACTGGTGAATAAAAGAACCTTTCAGACTAAGTTAATAGTATTACCCATTGCAAATTTTGATATTATACTAGGCATGAATTGGCTTAGTATGCATAACGCCACTATAGATTATCAATGGAAGAAGATCATTCTCCAATCATCTGGTGCCTCAGAAACATCTGTTGGAAGGTTTAGCACCCAAGACTCTCTAATAAATGCATTCTAAGCAGAGAAGCTAGTGAGTAAGGGTTGTATGGAATTTTTAGTCACTATGATGGGTGACAGTAAGAATGAAGATTCTATTTCTGATATTAAAGTAGTAAAGAATTCAAAGATGTATTTCCTGAAGATTTGCCTGGACTACCACCGGCAAGAGAAATAGAATTTGTGATTAACTTAGTTCTGGGTACTCAGTCATTATCAAAAGCTTCATATAGGATGACTCCTAAAGAGTTATAAGAATAAAATGAATAGTTGCAAGATTTGTTGAATAAAGGATTTAAAAAGCCTAGCATGTTCCCATGGGAGCTCCAGTCCTATTTGTAAAGAAGAAGGACGGATCTATGAGGATGTGCATAGATTATAGAGAATTAAACAAAGTGATCATTAAGAACAAGTATCCTCTTCCCCGAATAGTGATCTCTTTGTTCAATTGACTAGTGCAATAGTATTTTCAAAGATTGATCTGAGATCTAGATACCACAAATTGAGGGTAAAAGATTCAGATGTGGAGAAAACTGTGTTTCGCACATGATATGGACATTATGAATTTCTCATAATATCTTTTGGTCTCACAAATGCACCATATATATTTATGGATTTAATGCAGAGAATCCTAAAACCAGACCTGTATAAATTTGTTATTATTTTTATCGATGATATCCTTATTTATTTAAAAACCCTAGAAGATTATGAAAATTATTTGAGATTAGTACTGGAAGTTCTTTGAGAACATGAATTGTATGCAAAATTTTCTAAATGTGAATTTTGGTTAAGCTCAGTATCCTTTTTGGGGCATGTGGTAGATGCTCAAGGAATTAGAGTTGATCAATAAAAGATTAATGCTATACAAGATTGGGCTCAGCCAAAATCAGTTACAGAGATTCGTAGCTTCTTAAGATTAGCTGGATACTACAAAAAATTTGTTAAAGGTTTTTCCCAAATTGCATCTCCTTTAACAAAGTTGACCCAAAAAGCAATTCTATTTATCTGGTCAACACAATGTGAAACTGCATTCCAGACCTTAAAGGATGCATTATCTTCTGCTCCTATATTAGTTCTCCTTAAAGAAGGTGCTAACTATCAAGTCTATACAGATGCATCAGGAATCATCTTAGGATGTGTATTAATGCAAGAAGGCAAAGTGATAGCATACGCATCTTGTCAACTTAATAATCATGAAAGAAATTATGTTGTTCATGATCTGGAACTTGCAGCATTAGTTTTTTCCTTAAAGATCTGGCACCATTATTTGTATGGAGTTCAATGCTATATCTCTACGGATCATCAAAGTTTGAAATACATATTTACCCAAAGAGAACTGAATTGTAAACAGAGAAGATGGCTGGAATTGATCAGTGATTATGATCTGGATATTCAGTACCACCCAAGTAAGACAAATGCTGTAGCAGATGCCCTCAATCGTTGCACTATATTATCAACTTTGATTTCTACAAGTTCATTAGTAAAAGTATTTCAGAAAATTGTGATTATTCCAGTCAGTGGTGATAGGATGAGCTTTATACTAACTAATATCAATATAGAGCCCACCTTCCATAGAGATGTTTCAATCTCTCTAATAATGGATGATGATTATTTAAATCTTAAAGTGGCGATAGAAAGTGGTTGTCGCCCAGAATTGAAGTTCAAGAAAGGTGCTATTTATATGGATAATCACCTCTAGATTCCCAAATCCATGCAAAAGGAGGTCTTGGTTGAAAGTCATAACTCAGGATATCAGATACATCCTGGAAACTCTAAGATGTATCAAGATTTAAAACAATCATTCTGGTGGCCAGGAATAAAGAAGAGTGTGGTAGAATTTATTGTAAATTGCCATGCATGTTGTTTAGTAAAAGCAGAACACCAAAGACTTGGTGATTGACTGCTTCTACTAGAGATCCCAGAATGGAAGTGGACTGATATATCTATGGATTTTATTATAGGTTTACCTCATGCTAGATCAGGAGCTGATACAATATGGGTTATAGTTGATCATCTTACTAAGTCAGCACATTTTATCCCAGTCCGTCAAACTGACTCTGTAGAAAAGTTAGCAAAACTGTACATCAAATAAATAGTCAGATTGCACGGAACTCCCAAAACAATTGTGTCTGATAGAGACAGCCATTTCACTTTAAAATTTTGGCAGGCTGTACACCAAGATTTGGGAACTACCTTAGCCATGAGTACAGCATTTTATCCACAAATTTATGGCCAAACTAAAAGAGTTAATCGGGTTTTAGAAGATCTTCTCCGATTATGCATGCTGGATTTTTTCAGGATCTTGGGAAAAGTACATTCCTTTAATAAAATTTGCTTATAATAATAATTTCCAATCAAGTATCAAAATGGCACCATATGAAGCCTTATATGGTAGAAAGTGCTCAACTCCACTAGCATGGTCTGAGATAGGAGATACTCAATTGTATGGTTCAAAATTAGTGGAAGAAACAAATAATAAAGTGAAACTCATTCAACAAGAAATCATAACAGCTCAAGATAGATAAAGTAAATATCATAGTAATTGTCACTAGCCTCTTGAGTTCCAAGGAGAAGATCGGGTATACTTAAAAGTTAGCATGATGAAGAGAATTTATTATTTTGGAGTTTCACGGAAACTCATTCCAAAATATGTAGGACCATTTAAATTCATAAAGATGATTGGGTCAGCATCTTATAAACTTGAATTGCCAGAAGATTTTGCTGGTGTTCACAATGTATTCCACGTATCATCATTAAGAAAATGTCTTCGAGATCCTTCCCATCTTATTCAACATGATCTTTCTTATACCGAAGAACCAATTAGAATTCTAGATCTTGATCAGAAGAAGTTAAGAAATCATTCTATTTCAATGATTAAGGTTTAGTGGAGGAACCGTTCGTGTAATGAAGCAACATGGGAAAAAGAATCAGATATGTGCCAAAAATATCCAAGTCTGTTTACCCAAGGTATTTATTCAATTATAGTATTTTCAAGTCCGATATTCTATTCTGTTTTATTTTTCCACTTAAGTGATGTCGATGATGATATCATTCTTAAGTGAGGGAGTCTATAACAGCCCAGATTGTTACCTAGGCCAATTAAGACTAATCTAAGTCCTAATTATGGTTCTAATATCTTAGTTAAGTCATTTAGAACTCACCTCTAAGATCCAGTCCAAATCAGGAATCAAATGAATCAAATGAATCAAATCCTGATTTTTAAAAAATCCAGAAACCCTAGAAATTGACCTATTTAATTTGACCTCAAATCAAAAATCTGACTTCACCATTGCGTTCACCACCCCCAAATTAACTAGGGGTGATGTTTTGGATGCATTTGGAAGTTGTTAGATTTTTGTCAAATATTTTAATATTATCTAAATACCTAAAAATTTGAATAATTAAATACTCATCAAATCAAAAATTTGATTTCGCTGTTGTATTCCTTACCTCTCATTTAGCTATGAGTAATTTACTATAATTTTTTTTAGTAGTTTAATAAGTTAATTTTTAATTAATAAAATTTGTTTAAAATATTTTAAATAATAATATATTATTAAGTAACTAACGGTTCCGTCGAACCCAAGTGACGCCATTCCTTTTTCCTCCATGCTTACCGTCTGGTTTGACGGATCGCTTGAGCCGTCCGATCGGGCGATCGGATGGCTGCGACATCATCGTTCTCAAAAGCTCCGCGTGTCGCGAACGACGATCGCACGCCGCGCCCTTCACTCAACAGCTACCTCCTCGCTGCTCTTATAGAGATTTGCTAGAGATGTTAAACTCATCTTTGAGCCTCAGTCATGCAGGACTCAAACAATTTTTGCTATCAAAGGAAATCCGGAACCCTATCGAACGCTAATTCTTCTTCACCGTGCATCTTCAGGTACACCATTCTTCCATTTCATACACTGAATTAATATCTTCCTAATTCGTATTGTTATTTCACTGCATGAATTGTAATTGTATGGTGCCTGATCAAGGATCCAACGTTTCGATCGGGTTAATTTGACCATATGTCTGCAGTAGAATTCGTTATGCTATGGGTGCGTATGTCGTTCAAGATATTGCATCTAGGGTTAGACATTGCGGCATATCTTGTCTACCTCGCAGGTTAGTTCAGCCGTGGTTGTGTGAGTCTTGTCGAGACCTACACATCGGTGTGCGTTTTGAACCCCGCCGTCGATCGGCGAGCCATTCCTCCCGTGCCCTAATTTACCCTACCTCGGCATTAGAAAGAAGAAGAAGGATTTTTGGGCCGAACCAGGTTGGCCCGAGCCTGATCCGCAGTTCGCGCTCAATTGGCACGAAATTTTTTGCCGCAGCTGCGGGACCCGCAGTCATAATGACTGCTCTCGGTGGGTCCCGCCTACGTACCAACAACCTATCCTAACGCGACGCGTGGCATTTTTCTGCTATCGCTGATTTTTGCGGGTCCGCCGCCTGCAAATTAATTATGAGTTAAATATATAAATGAATATTCAATAATATTATAAAATAGATTAATATAAGTAAAAATTCAAATAAATTAAATGTAATTAAAACTTTAAACTATAATATCTTGCATTTTATAAATTGAAAAATATTAAAATTATATATCATTAGAATCAAAAAATTATGAGGAATATTTTGACACTATCAAAATTTCATTTGGAGATGTATATAATATAGTGACATTTAGGACTCCTAAATAAGCCCTAAATGTCTCAAAAATTCAATTAGCCATAACTTTGTATCTATTAATCCAAACATACCCAATAAGGGTCTTAAAGTGATCAGTAGAACCTCTAGAATAACCTAGTAGTGTTCATTTCTCAATTTAGATTAGTATTAGCTTAATCACTTTTTTGACCTAACCTTAATTACCATAATTAACCCTAGAACTTCAATTGACCATAATTTGGTCAATTGAACTCCAAATTAGGTCATCCATGTATTCATTTTGATCAAAAAAATCTAATTAAGATTAAACTATAAAAATATTTTAAATCTAATGCTTAGATCTCTTAATTAGCCCTAATTATCTTAAAACTTGATTAGTGAATATTAGCATAATTAATAATTGAAATTTAAAAATTTTAGTTTCTAAATACTCATAGAGTAAAATAAAATTTAGTTATATAGTTGGATTAGTGATTCTATAATTAATTTCACTAATCACTCACTGATCACCCTAAACCTTAATCAAGCCATAACTTAACCAATTATAGTCTAAATTGAGCCTACCACTAGTCATTGTGATCAGTGGATCAATTGTGATTTATAACCACTGATTTTGCTCAATTCGGACACAAAGTGACAAAGTTTGGATTTTGACTCCTTAATTAAGAAATCCTAAATTACCTTTTTACCCCTTAGCTTGTATTGACTATAACTTAGCCAATACTTATCATAATTCAATGGTTTTAGGTTTTATAAGAACTTTAGACAGTAAGAAAAAATAAACTGATAGAAAATTCTATTAAGCCAAATTACCAAAATGCCCCTATAAGTCAAATTCATTAATTTGATCTCATGAGGCTTAATAATCACCCAAAATTAATGTAATTGCTGCCTAATATTATATTAGATAGTAAGAAATACTTTGCCCTTAAATATTTTAGATTTGGAACCTTAGATCAAAAATTGATCTTTTAGACCCTTAAGTAGGGGCAAAATAGTAATTTTGCCCAAATTTAGGATTTAGTATTTTTAAAGCCCTAGAATCATATTCTAAATATCATAAATAGTAAGAATAGTGATTTATATCATAATTTATGAGATTATAAGGCTTTGGATGAACTTTAATTAAAATTTCATTTTATGTTCTTAAGAAATTATTAAGTAAAATCATGAGCTTTCCTTCCTTCCTTAACCTTCTTAGATCTTTCTATAGGTCTTAATAAAATTAGTTAGGATGCGTGTTTGAGAGATACTCTTAGTAATTAAGAACCCTTAATTCCTAAGATTATGAATAGATCTTAAGTTTGAGTTCATCTATTGAGAATTGGGTTACTCAATAGGTGAAGCCTTGAGTTTACTAGTTTGAATATTTTCCTAGTTATTAAATGATTATTTGATCCTTAAATCTTAGATCTATAGATCAAGATCTATCCTAATAAGTTGATTAATCATTATGATCTACCTTAACCTAATATGTGAGACTTGGGTTCTAAACCTTAGACCCTTAGATATATATTTAGATTAAGTAATTTAAACCCAAATATTTGGAGTTTAATTCTTAATCCTTTCATCTTGATTTGGCTAATCAAGATGGGTCTGGGATTCTTAAAATTATCAAAATAGGTCAATTGATTTATCATTTAACTTATACTTGACATCAATTTATCTATAATTAGGACCTAACTAGTCCTAATTATTTTCAATCTGTAAGGTCATGAATCTGAGTTACACTAGATAGTAGGATTTGGAGATCCCTAACTTGTGTAACTTAGAGTAGATAGAATGGATAATTAAACAATAATGGATATGACCTGTGTTCTAGTAGAGTCTCTTGCTCACTTTGACATTTGATGCTTTCCTTTCCTTATTTTTGAGCTTTATACCTTAGTCACATGTATTAGACATAAGACATTTGAAAAGTGTTTCATGTCAAACTTGTTTTGCCTAGTAACATTTGCATATGTTAGTAACATTGTTGAATTGAACATATGGTTATTAAAATGTAGCCTAATTAGTAGGCCTTTTTCCGTACCTATACTTTAGTACAGACCAATACTAGACTTATGATAGGCTAGGATGGTATTCATCTGTCTAAACCAAGTCTAACCAAACTTAGATCTAAGACCAACTAGGATGGTATTCGTGAGACTTTATATCCTTTTTCTCCCTTTGTTGGCAATACTAATTTAGGCGCATTTCTACTTTAAGTTGATTATCTTGTTGAAGTCATAGTAATTTCAGTTTCATACTTTCTCTTTTAGTCTACATTTCAATACTTTCTTATTTATTGTTCTTCTGCATTTACTAGCTTTATATCTACTTGTAGGATACTAGTCATACTTATTGTTTACACTTATTAGGATGTTAGTCTCACTTTCAATTATTTAACTGTTTCATATGTGCTTTTACTTTATGTCAATTAGCATGTATTTTTTTATTGATCATAAGCATATTTAGGTTGAGTTTTCTTTCAGTTATATTAGTACTTAGTTTTTATTTTTATAACTAATCTTGTTGCAACTATATTTGGAGCTATGTGCTTACTTTCTAGTTGCTTAAGATATAAACTAGTTGTTTATAGCTTTACCTTGTTTCTTTCTTACGCATCCTACTCCTACTTATATGCTTTTGTGCTTAATTGTTTATGTTGATATCTAATGAATATAATAAATTGATTACCCTAAAATGTACTTAAACATTTTGTCTAATTAAGGTTTTTCTTTTGTTGGCTGGGGCTCTATCATTATGAGACTGATAATGATAGGTTCAGAGTTGTTTGAAGCAGTTGATCTAGTGGAGGACTCGCCACTGGAGGAGGAGCGTGCATTTGAGGAGCCTTGTACTTAGTCTATCTTTATTTATCACATTGTGAGGCCGAGTGTTCATTTCCTTTCTTATATACTATTTAAATGATGTAATAATACAGGTTAAACTTTACTTTTACTACTTTACTTATTCTTATTTGGATGTTTAGTTCCTTTTATATTGTAATGAATGGATGTATATTACCTTGCTTTCGCACTCTGCTTTCATGTATCTTTCATTTAGTGAAATTTTACTTTGGGAATGGCAAAGTCCTTAATTATGATAAATTAGGATATGTGCCTAATCTAATTATAAGTAGGGACCTTGTCATTTAGGTGACCGCTCCACCTAATCATGTTAACTTAAGGGTTAACAGGACCACGGTGGGATAAGGCTGCCACACTTACAATCTCTTTAATATAAATCTTGGCGAGCTTCTCGATTGAATCAGTTTGACGAATAGAAATAAAGTGAGCAAACTTGGTTAAACAATCAACTATCACCCATATTACATTAGCTCCAGAGTTAGCTTAAGGCAAGCCCATCACAAAGTCCATTGATATATATTGCCATTTCCATTTAAGGATTTCTAATGGGTGAAGAAGACCACTGGGTGTTTGATGTTCAGCTTTCACAAGATTACAGGCATGGAACTTAGCTACATATTCTGGTATACTCTTTTTCATGCCAGGCCACCAAAATGACTGCTTCAAGTCCTGATACATCTTTGCACTTCTTGGGTGAATTTGGTATCCAAATCCATGACCTTCGATCAACACTTCTTGCTGCATGGATTTTGGAATCCATAGACAATTCCCTTGATAAATAGCACTTCTATGAAAATGAATATCTGTTCTACGACCACTTTCAATTACTTGCTTAAAGTTCAAATATTCATCATCCTTAGTTTGAGATATGGAAATATTTCGATGAAAAGTTGGTTCTACATTAGTAATAGATATCATTGTGTTCAACATATCTCCACAAATTGGTTTAATGTTTTACTTTCTGAACTCTTCTTCTACTGAATTGGATACAATCATAGCTGAAAGGGTAGCATGACGGCTAAGAGCATCTGCTACAACATTAGCTTTTCCTGGATGGTACTGAATATCTAACTAATAGTCGCTAATTAATTCTAGCCATCTTTTTTGCCTATAGTTCAGTTCTCGTTGGGTGAATATGTATTTTAAACTTTGGTGGTCGGTGAATATGGAGCATTGAACTCCATATAGGTAGTGTCGCCAGATTTTTAATGCAAAAACTATTATAGCCAATTCTAGATCATGAACTGTATAGTTTCTCATGTGGTTTCAACTGACAAGATGCATATGCAATAACCTTGCCTTCTTACATTAGAACACACCCTAAACTTATTCTAGAAGCATCTATGTACACTTGTTAATTTACACCTTCTTTAGGCATAACTAGTATAGAGGCTGAAGATAAAGCATCTTTTAGTGTCTGGAAGGCCTTCTCACATTCTGGTGACCAAATGAAAGGTACTGCATTCTGGGTTAATTTTGTGAGTGGTGAGGCAATCTGGGAGAAGTCTTTTACAAACTTTCTATAATGTCTAGCTAAACCTAAAAAACTACAAATCTCGGTGACTTATTTGGGCTGAACCCAATCTTGAATAACACTGATTTTACTTTGATCTACTCGAATTCCATGAGCATCAATAACATGCCCAAGGAAATACACTAAATCCAACCAAAATTTGCACTTTGAATATTTTGCATATAGTTCATGCTCTCTCAGTGTTTTCAGAACTATCCTCAAATGATCCTCATAATCTTTTATGGCCTTTGAACAAATTAGGACATCATCAATAAAAATAATGACAAATTTATCTAAGTAAGGTTTCAAAATCCTCTACATTAAGTCCATGAATATGGATGGTGCATTAGTAAGACCAAAGGATATCACTAGAAATTTGTAATGTCCATAACGTGTTTTGAACGCTGTCTTCTCCATGTCTGAGTCTTTCACTCTTACTTGATGGTACCCAGACCTTAAATTAATTTTAGAAAATACAACTGCACCAGCAAGCTGATCAAATAAATCATCGATTTGGGGAAGTGGAAATCTATTCTTGATAGTCATCTTATTTAACTCCCTATAGTCTATGCACATCCTCATAGATCCATCTTTCTTCTTCACAAATAATACTGGAGCTCCCCACAGGGACATATTAGGTTTAATAAACCCCTTATTCAATAATTCTTGAAGTTGATCGCTCAATTCTTGAAGTTATTTTGGGGCCATCCTATATGGTGCTTTAGATAATGACTGCGTACTCGGAACTAAGTTGATCTAAAATTGTATTTCTCTAGTTGACAGTAGACCAGACAAATCTTTAGGAAATACATATTCAAAGTCTCTAACTACCTTTATAGTAGAAATAGGAACTTCTTCTTTACTACTACCCATCATAGTTACTAGGAAGGACATACAACCCTTGCATACTAATTTCTCTGCTTGGATTGCATTAATTAAGGAATTGTTGTGTTGAACCTCCTTATAAATGTTTTTGATAACCCTGGAGTTTGTAAGATAATCTTTTTCTTCTAATAATTTATGGTGGCATTATGCATACTAAGCTAATTCATGCCTAATATGATATCAAAGTTTGCTATAGGTAATACAATTAATTTGGCTTGAAAAGTATGGTTATTTATCGGCACTTGAATGTCACAAAATTTGACTGCACTAAGTTGGGCTCCATATGGAAGTCCAACATTTAAGGCTTTTGCGAGTTTGTAGGAGTGTAATTCTAATCTCTTAGCAAAATTTTTAGAAATGAATGAGTGGCTAGTCCCAGTATCAAACAATACATTACAGGGCTCATCTTTAATGCATATAGTGCCTAATTTAATCAAATTAAAATAAAGGACATTTAATAAAAAATATAATGCTGTAAGTAAAAGGAGATAATAAAAATGCGTACTTAAAACTACATTGTTGTCGTTTGCCGCCTCAATAGGGGTAAGATTATACACCCTTGCTTTTCCCGTAGGACAATTATTTACTGGATTGACCCTTTGTATATTCTGAGCTAGGGGTCCAGAAGTAGACTGAGCTTTAACTGGAGTTTGTCTCTGTGTTGGAGGTGGCGGCATGAGAGCCATCTTTGGTTCTCTTGTATTAATAAGAGTAGCACGGAACACTTGATTCCGGTGATCTCGGCTAATCACTACCCCATTAATTGTCTTCATGGAATTACACTATTGATATTGGTGCCCTTTACATCCACATGTGAAATACCTCTCATCAAAATGGTAGCACTTACCATATGGATGAGGTTTATCACATTCAGTAGCTTGCTTAGATGTTTCAGAAACTTCCATCTGATATGCTTGAAACCTTGATGCTGATTGTTCATGTTGAATGCCTTTGCTTAATCTCTTTCACTAATTGGTAGTGCTCCACCACCCTGGTTGCTTCAACTAGCTTTAAGAAATTTGTACGCTGAAGTGGGACCACATGGTCTTTAATGGACTCACGAAGTCCACTTTGGAATCTATAGCATTTGTCAACTTCCATAGGTGCAAGGTGTGGGGTGAAACGATCCAGTCTTCGAAATTCGGCAACATAGTCAGCTACAGATCGACTCCCTTGAGTCAAACTGAGTAATGAATTGCCGATGATATTTTTAGCTGACAGCAGCACGAATGTTTCTTTGAATGCCTCTACGAACCAACTCCACTCTATATCTTCTAACTCAAACTCCTCGAATCGTGTTCCTCTTAAATGTTCCCACTAGTATTCCCCTTCTTCTTGAAGCAGATGAGTAGTCAATCTTACTGTCTAGTTACTTGGACATCCCAAACTTGTTAAACTCTTTTCTATAGATTTCAGCCATGCTATAATATCTATAGGGGATAAGGATCCATCAAATGTGGGTGGCCTTAACCTTAAGAAGCTGTGCAATATCCCATTACTGGATTGTCTGTTGTTATTAAAGTGGGCTGTGGGAGATGTAGATGAGGTGCTGGCATTAACAGATGGAAGAGCAGACACCAACCTTTGTATGGCTAATACCTGTTGGTTTAGTATATTTATTATACTTTTTATAGAGACTGATTCCTCCACATTATTTTCATTAGGTATCATAACATCATTATTTGAAGCTACTACATTATTCGTTGGAACTTTATTAGTGGGAGGAGTGCCAACTGGCACATTGTTGGGTGAGGTTGCTGGATTCATTTCCTGAAATCAAAATAACTATCTTTTAGGTTTAGAGTGAAACATAAGACTCTTGTTGACTTCTCATTTATTCACCATTAAAACTTATTACAAATAAAAAGATACATCATGCTCATTACATCATAGAATAGACTATATTAGTAGTTCCACCCTATATACTTAGTAGAAAATGCTACACAAAAGTTCTCATAGGTAAGTTCATGATGTTCTTCTTTTCTTAAATAGGATCTCGTATGAGTCAATCCACCTTTCTCTTGCCTGATCTCGTAGAAGATATAATACTACATCTACTTTAATATTATTTGGCCATTTCATAATACTAAAAATGTGATCCACCCTTGCGAGCCATTCATTAGCTAAAATTGAAAAGTCAAACCCTCTATACGTGCCTTCCTTTAGCAACTTGTCCAGTATTTGTGCTCCTTGGCCAGATACTCCTTTTATGGATCTCCCTTGCTTCAAACCCAACTTTGTTTCATATTTCCAGATGATCTCAAATTCTGTTAAGTAATCCATGAACGCCATTCTTAATTATACTTTATGCCTACAATTATCATCTAAACTTTAATTTGTTGAGCGTATATATGTATTATTTAGATATTTATGTTTTAATATCTTTCATGATTTTCTCATTACTTACTTTATTCTGAGTTATACTCATAATGACATGGATGTTGTTTCAAGTATTCATTTAGTGACTATGTGGCAGAAGAACAATCTATTAGGTAGAGAGGAATGCAAATTCCAATTTGACACCTTATGGAATTCTCTGATACCAACTGTGGCAGCCTGCTCCCCGCCGTGGTCCTATTAACTCTTAAGTTAACATGATTACGGTGAGTGGTCACCAAATGACAAGGTCCTTGCTTATGATTAGGTTAGTGACTAATACTAATCTATTATAATCAAAGACTTTGTTATTATCCAAAGAAATTATCACTAAATGCAAGTACGAGAAGAAACAGAGTACGGAAGCATAAAATAAACATCCATCCATCATATATAAATACAACATCTCAGAATAAGTAAAGTGCAGAAAAGTAAAGATTTAACCTGTATTATTACATCATTGTAACAGTTTAAGAACTGAAATAACACTCAGTCTCACCAAGCAGGAAATCATGAAACTAAGTCAAAAGGTCTTCAGGAACACGCTCCTCCTTCAATGGCAAGTCCTCCAATGGATCAACTGCTTCAAATAACTTTGAATCTATCATTATCGGTTTCATAATGATAGTGACCTAGCCAACAAAAGAAAAATATTAATTAGACAAAATGTCTAAGTATATTTTAGGGAAATCAGTTTATTATGTTCATTATATATCACCATAAATATTTAAGCACAAAAACATTATAGTAGGAGCAAAATGCGTAAGAAAGAACAAGGTAAGGCTATAAACAATTAGTTTATAACTTAAACAAATTAGAAAGTAAACACATACCTCCACCACAATAGCTGTAATAAGGTCAGGTAAATGAGAAAAGACTAAAGAAAAGGACTATAAAAGAAATACACTATAGGCATGCTTATGATCAATATAATATATGCTAATCTACTGAAATGAAAGAACATATAACGGATTGTAAATAATACTCGCATCCTAACATATATATATATATATATATATATATATATATATATATATATATATATATATATATATATATATATGCAGGATAGTAAATACAAAGTGCTAAAAGCAGAAAGTAAACTGAACACAGAAACAAAACTAGAAACTGAAATGGCCAAACATGCCATCAACTGAATACATCACATGCATCTTAATTATCTATCAAGGCTAAGGCAACAAAACCCGAATAGTAGGGCACCTAAATTAGTTATCCATATCTGAAGAAATGACTCAATAAGTCTAATAGTCAAAATTGGCCACTAGCTAGTCACCTCAATACTAGGCAGCTACTAAACTGAAAGGCATACTAATTAGGTCACAAACTACTGAACATATTCTATACATCACATAACTCACATAGCCATCTAGGCTAAAGTAATCAAATCATAGTAGTAGTACACCTAAACTAGATCTGTCATATTAGAATAAATGACTCCACGAGTCTCACAAAGAAAGGCTATTAGCTAGTAAATGTTGTACTAGGTGGTGACTGAACTGAAGAGGCAGGCCAAATAGGTTACTAACTACTGACTGAATCTGATCAATGAACTACTTAACTTATGCAATTCAATCCGGACAAAAGATATTCATCAAGTATCTTATATCTTGTCATATGCTCAAGGTTTAAAGCTCAAATTCAAGGCAAGCATAGCATCAAAGTCAAAGTAAGCAAGAGACTCAACTAAGACATAGGTGATATCTATTATTATCTAATTTATTTATTTTATCTACTCTAAGTTACACAAGTTCAGGATCTCCAAGTCCTACTATCGAGTGTAACTCAGATTCATGACCTTATGAATTGAAAACAATTAGAATTGACCAAATCCTAATTGATTAAATCACTGACGACTATAAGTTAAAATGAGTAAGTCAATTGACCTATTTTAATAATTTAAGCAAATCTCAAACCATCTTGATTAGCCAAATCAAGATGAAATAATTGAGAATTAAACTCCAAATATTAGGATTTAATTACTTAATCCAAAAGGTGATCCTAAAGGACTAGGATTTTACCACCCAATCTCACGGATTAAGATTTAGGGAAAATCCTAGTAAGTGAAGTGATACTTATTGAGATAGATCTCTATTCTTAAGTTTAAAGTAAAAAGATTGAATAATCAACAACAAACTATAAAAATCTATAAACTATCAAAATCAAGGCTTCACCTATTGAGTAAGCCAATTTACTCAATAGATGAAATCTAATCTAAGAACTAATCCCTCCTCGGGTTAAGATATGTTGGGGTTTCGACGCGTCTAGTCTCCCTGAAAGTGTAGGGATCAAAATCCAGTCGAATTAAGGTCCCTGTGAGGAGAATTTCCCCCTCACTAGCAACCTGAGACGTCTCGCAGAAGGACGTCTCAGGTGAGCTAGACCCCATCGATCCAGAGGGATCCAGATGGGGGTTCTTGGTCCAATAGACGCGTCTTGACTCAAGGAACGTGTAGGGATCGATTCGAGCCCCGGCCGTCGCCGGAGTGCTGAGAATCTCAGCTTTGAAATTCGACGGGCTTGGGACCCGTCAAGAGGAAGAAGACGAAGTCTTGGGTCTGGGCCGGGCCGACCCGTGACCCGCGCGGTTCTGATTTTGGGTCGCGCCTAATTAATAATTATTGGATAGCATTTTTAATGATTGCGAAATTAATTAATTAAACCCTATAGTTTTAATTTAAATAAACATTCATAATAAATTAATTAAATAACTTTAGTTATACAGATCCAAATAGTATGATCCAATATACCATTTGAATCAAAAAAATTCAAGGAATTTAAATATAAAATAAAATCTCAGATCCAATGGTTGGATTAAAAATTATTTGTCAAACCTTCTCTATTTTTAATTAAATCATATAAAATCATTTAGTTTTCCAATTCATGAGTTTGAGGGCTCTGATTTCTTCTTGTAGCCCAAGGAACAATTCCAGACCCTTAAAATCAATTTTGGATGATTAATTTTCTTAATCATTCCTTAATCACCCTAATCAAGGATTAGAGAATTAAACCCTAATTAAGCCTCAAATTTGGGTGGGGATGGTTCCTAATATTATATTAGACCTAGTATAACCTAAGTGCAAAGTTGAATTGCCCTAAAGTGCCTTAATTTCACTAATCACCCTAAGTGGCTTAATTAAGTGATTAGTGCTAATTAAGATTGTTTAGGTCATCAAAACCTAAATTAAAGATGTTTCCCACTTCATTAAGTAATATGAAACACATTAAAATAGATTAGAACAAATTTTGGTAATTAAACCCTAAAATCCCAATTTTAGCCTTAAGAGGGGCATTATGGTCATTTTGACCAAAATGTGATTTAAAGTTCCTTAAGGACTGAAAATTTCAGTAAACCACTATAAAATAGATTGGAAATGTTCTCTAAAGTCCTAGAATAAGGATAGAGTTAATGTGATCCTTAATCCATGAAATCTTCATTTAGTCCTTAATAAAGATACTTAAATCTTAAGCATTCCTTATAAAGATCATTGGACCTTAACTTAATTAAGTTTAATAATTGAAATGGTTAGTTATCTCATTATTGAGTTCAGTTAAGATAATATAAGAGTTAAGTGTTAAAAGAAAAGGAACTGGAAATGTCTAAGTAAAATTCTTAGCTTAAGATCTAAAGTCATCAAAACTCAGACCCTTAGATCTAAGTGACCTAAGAAGGTCAAAATGGGTTCAATGTTAATTTAATACTTGAAATTTGTCAATTCTAACCTTAATAAGCTCCTTATAGTTAATTATGAAATTAGGTTCTAAAGAAAATCACAAATGGAAACTCTTAAGTCAAAACCCTAACTAGATGTCTAAAGTGATCAAACTTCAGATATTTAGATCTTAGATCTTAGACTTAGATTTTCAATTTGAATCAAACCACCTCTAATTGAAATTCTTTAATGATTGATTGTTTAATCATTTGAAACCTTCCATGTGGGTATAGGATGATTCAATCAATAAGATAATGAAATTATCTTAAAGATTGAATATAGATCTTAGATTCTCAAGTTCTTGATTGATTATTTTATCTTATAATTAGTTGAATAGCCTTTCACTAAGATCTTAGTTCCTAAATCTTTCAACTTATAGGATTCTTTACCTTTAAATTGGGATTAAGTAAGAAACCTAGATCCTATATAGAATTTCACCTTGGCTTTGGAACTTGAACTCAACATAGGGTTTAAGTTCTAAATTCTTAAATCTTGATTTATTTAATCAAGATTTGGGTAAGAGAGTAAAATATTCATAAAATTAGGTCGTTGATTTGCTTACTTAACTATATAGTCGTCGCATGATTTTGGATTAGAACTTGTTAAGTTCTAATATTTAACTTTAAGGACCTAGCTTGTAGCTTCTTAGAGTAGTTAAATTTAGTAATTAGACAACAACAGATATCACATAAGTCTAGATTAAGTCTCTTGCTTACTTTGACTAGATTGCTTTGCATACCTTGGATTTTGAGCTTTAGCCCTTGAGCATAATAGGAAAAACTTAGGATGATGCATCCTAAGCTAGTATTGAAATTACATATCATTCAGTTTTATTTTGTTTGCAGTTAGTAGAATATGTCCTAGCTTAGTCTGCCTCTTTAGTAGTAGTATTGTATAGACTGGACTCAGACCTAACATATTTGGATGGCTAGGCTGGGGATTGATGGATTGATATTGGAGGCCCTGCATGGCCTATTGGTTGGTATGGCAGTACTAGGACTTAGGCTTATTACTACTTTAGCTGAATTGTTTTGTTTTCTGATTTGCTTTGCCACATGCTTTAGTGGCCTTATTTTCAGTATTTGCTCACTTTGCCACATGTCTCAGTGGTTTTATATTTCATATATTGCTTTGCTTTTGCCACATGTCTCAGTGGCCTTTCTTTTTATATTAATCTACATGTTATATGTATATTTTATGGCTTAGATATATGTATGAATGGCATGTTTAGGATGCTAGAATTTTATCGTATTCAGTACTTGTGTTCTTTTGTACTCAGCATGTTTTACCTCGATCATAATCATGTTAGGATCATGTTTATTCCGTAGTTGCAGTTATTTTTGCTTTTAGCCTTACTTTGCTTATTTAGTATTTTGTATGTTACTTCACATACATATTGCATGCTATAAATAGATAGTTTATAGTATTCCATTTCTTTCATAGCTTGTTGCCCCTTTACTGCTTGTATATGTAGTTAAATTAAATGTGATATCTTTTAATATTCAGTTCATTTAAATAGCCTAAAATGTACTTAGACAATTTTCTAACTGTAACCTTTTTATTTTATTGGCTGGGGCCCTGGCATTTGTGATACCGACAAATGTCAGATTCAGACGTGTTCGTGGGCAGTGTCACGGAGGAGGAGCCAGTTCAGGAGGAGGACCTTCCCGCTGTTGTTTAGATAGTTTTGCATTGTTTATTTCAGTGAGGACGAGAGTCTTTCATTTTTCAGTTATTCATTTCAGTTTCTAATAATTAACTTTCTGGATGTACTCTACTTTCTGCATTATGATGAGTTACTATATTGCATTTTCCTTTTCCTACTATGTATGCTTGTGGATGTTACTTTATTTTGTACTGCTTCCGCCACTTTGATATTTATATTGATGGATGTTATAGCACTTGGTGACAAGCCCTTGACTTAAGGCAGGTTGGGTTCGCCTAACTTTACTTAAGTTGGGGATTTGCCACAGTTGGAGCACCGTACTTTCTTATTACCAGTACGGGGGCCCCACATCAAAGGCCTCAAAATAAACAACCCTCAGCACCGTCAAGGGTATATATGTTAACTCCCACCTCTGCTCTTAAGGACAATAATGTGGTTTCAGGTACGCCTTAAAATAATTTTATTCAGTTCTTACTATTTCAGTAATCAGATTTTACCCTTTTAGTACTTTCAAATATTTGAGTAGCCATTCTTATTAAGTCATCTTAATCATAGGCACCTTATCAATAAATGATAAATCTTGTAACATCCTTTTCGATTTAGGAGCGAGTCATTCCTTCATATCGGAAAATTGGGCTAAAACTCTTAAGCTACCAACCTATCGATTAACTAACTCGTTGAGCATCGGGTTGCCTTCCGAAGCCCGCATGCTGTCCCAACAATTTTGCAAGATAGAGATTCCTATTAGTGAACAAAATTGTGGGGCTAAATTAATTGTATTGCCAATCGCAAACTTTGATATAATCCTAGGCATGAATTGGTTACATGAATATGGTGCTTCCATAAATTGCTAAAAGAAGAAAATAACTTTGGGCAGTGGAAGTAATTAAAAATCATTCATTGGAAGATTAAGCACCTAAGTGTCATTGATCAATGCAATGACAGCAGAAAGGTTAGTCAGGAAGGGATGCAATGCGTATCTCGTAACAATATTGGGAGAGAAGAAAGAAGTCGTGCTTGTCTCTGAGAACTGTATAATTTGTGAATTTCCTGATGTTTTCCCTGAAGACCTACCCGGTCTTCCTCCATTTAGAGAAGTAGAGTTCGCAATTGAATTAATTCCCAGAACTCAACCACTGTTAAAAGTTCTGTATCATATTGCACCAAAAAATCTTCAAGAATTGAACAAGCAACCTCAAGAACTGTTGGAGAAAGGTCTTCTTCGTCCAAGTTCATCTCCTTGGGGAGCACCACTTTTGTTCGTAAGGAATAAAGATAGATCGATGAGAATGTGCATCAATTATAGGGATATAAATAAAGAAACTATCAAGAATAAGCATACTCTACCTCGTATCGATGACTTATTCGATTAGTTATCTGGAGCTAAAGTTTTCTCAAAGATAGACTTGTGATCTGGATATCACCAATTGTGAGTTAAATATCCAAATGTTGAGAAAACAACATTTAGAACCCACTATGGACATTATGAATTTTTGGTAATGTCCTTCGGCTTAATAAATACACCATCCATTTTTAAGGATTTATTGCAGCGTGTGTTGAAAGAGTATTTAGATAAATTTGTCACCGTCTTCATCGACGATATTCTGATTTATTCAGAAAGTAAAATAGATCATGAGAACTATCTGCGATTAGTACTAGAAGAGCTTCGAAGCCATGAGCTATATGCTAAGTATTCCAAATGCTAATTTTGGCTTGACTCAATCACTTTTCTGGGTCATGTCGTCGACTCTCAAGGAATCAAAGTTGATCAAAACAAAGTAAACGCAGTGAAAGATTGATCACAACCAAAATTCGTGACTAATATCAGGAGTTTCTTAGGACTAGCAGGTTATTATAGAAAATTTGTTAAGGGTTTCTCACAAATTGTATCTCCTCTCACAAAGTTGACGTATAAGGTAGTACCATTTATCTGGAGTCTAAAGTGTGAGAAAGCAATTATTAAAATATGCTCTTTCCTCTACACCAGTTTTTGCCTTACCTAAAGAAGGCCTTAATTGCCAAGTCTATACGGATGCATCTGGCATAGGTTTGGGATGGGTGCTGATGCAGGAATGAAAAGTTATAGCCTAAGTATCTCGTTAGTTAAAACCACATGAAAAGAACTATCCTATCCAAATAATCTCGAATTAGCAGCCGTAGTTTTTGCTCTAAAAATCTAGCGTCATTATCTTTATGGCATCCAATGTTCCATATTTACTGATCATCAGAGCTTAAAGTATATCTTCACCCAGCGTGAGCTAAACTGTCGACAACGAAGATGGCTTGAGCTAACAAGTGATTATAATTTAAGCATCCAGTATAATCCAGGAAAAGCGAATGTTGTAGCAGATACACTCAGTCGTCAGGTTACTCTATCTTCTATGATACTATCTAGTTCTCTAGAAGAAGAATTCTGAAAGCTCAAAATCAGGCCAGTGCATGGTACTATACTAAGCACACTGATTTCCATGGTTTAGGTGAACCTACATTTCATCGCGATATCTCCATCTCCCAAACTAAGGATGAAGACTATATGATGTTTAAAGTGGACATCGAAAGTGGTCGTCTCTTTGATCTTCAGCTTCGAGGTAATGTAATCTAATAGGGATATCGTCTATGGATTCCCAAATCCATGCATTAAGAGATTCTAGTAGAAGGCCATAATCCTGGTTACCAAGTACATCCTAGCAATACCAACATGTATCAAGATCTAAGAAAATCATTCTAGTGGCCTGGAATGAAAAAAGTGTGGCTGAATTGATAGCAAATTGTCATGCTTGTAACTTAGTTAAAGCCGAACACCAAAATCATGGAGGACTTCTTCTTCCTCTGGCAACTCCTGAATGGAAGTGGTTCGATATTTCTATGGATTTTGTTATGGGTTTACCCAAATGAAGATCTGGTGCTGATTCAATCTGGGTCATTATTGATCGACTGACTAAATCAACACATTTCAATCCTATGTGTCAAACCGATTCTGTGGAAAAATTAGCAAAGTTATATATTAAGGAAATTATCAGACTCCATGGAATTCCCAGATTTATCGTATCTGATAGAGATAGCCATTTCACTTCTAAATTTTGGCATGCAGTGCATGAAGACTTGGGAACTACTCTAGCTATGAGCACTGCTTTTCATCCTCAAATAGATGGTCAAATGGAAAGAGTCAGTCAAGTTTTGGAAGATCTTCTTCGTCTCTATATTCTGGATTTTGGAGGCTTCTAGGAAGATCATATTCCTCTCGTAGAGTTCACATACAACAATAGTTTTCATGTAAGTATCGGCATGGCTCCATATGAAGCCCTGTATGGCAGGAAATGCAGTACTCCATTAACATGGTCTGAAACAGGCAGTGTTCAGCTATATGGTTCCGATTTAGTTGAAGAGATGAATCGTAAGGTTCAACTGATCCAGCAAAGAATCAAAGCATCTCAAGATCACCAGAGTAAGTATCATGATGCTCTGCATCATACTCTGGAATTTGATGCTGGAAATTTTGTGTATCTTAAAATGAGTCTGATGAAAGGCGTGTATCATTTTGGTGTAGCCTGGAAGCTAAGTCCCCGCTACGTCGGACCATTTGAAACCCTAGAGAAGATTGGTTCTGCAGCTTATCAATACCAGCTTCCCGAAGATTTCTCTACAGTCCATAATGTATTCCACATCTCTTCTCTACGGAGATGTCTTCGCAACCCATCTCATCTAATTCAACTCCCAGCGGTATCTCACTGGCTGAAGCTCTCGTATGCGGAGGAGCCAATTAAGATCTTAGCTCATGATCAAAAGCTGCTAAGGAAATGCTCAATCCAATAGTAAAGGTTCAGTGGAGGAAATGCTCTTTAGAAGAAACTACTTGGGAGAAAGAGGCGGATATGAAAAGAAAGTATCCTAGTCTCTTTGAAAATCCATGTACCCATTAACTTTCTGAATTTTATTTTTATCTTTAAAATTTTTGCATGTACGTCTTCTCTCTTAAGATGATGCCGAGGACGATATCGTTCTTAAGTGGGGGGGTCTGTAACAACCTTAGGTTGTTATACTGATAATATATAGCTTAATTACTCATTAATTTTAACATCATTGCTTTTAGAACATCAAGTTGAGCCTATTCTAAAAATTTGAAGTCAATTGGACTACCCTAAGTCTAGATTATATTTTTGATCAGTCTAGATGCCTTAAATTAGACCTAAAATATTTTGATCTCAGAAGTTAAATTTGATTGCATTTTTAAATTCCTCACCCTCAAATTTGCTAGGGGTAAAAGTTTGGTGCAATTTAGAGATCATTTAGGCCATGAATATGACAGCTCCAGATAACTGGTCGAATAAATCATCAATTCTAGGCAATGGGTCTTTATTCTTTATGGTGACTTTATTTAGTTTGCGATAATCTATACACATTCGCATAGATCCATCATTCTTCTTTACATATAGAACGGGTGCTCCCCAAGGAGACATACTTGGCCTAATAAAACCTTTATTCAAGAGCTCTTGCAACTATTCGTTGAGTTCTTGAAATTCCTTAGGCGCCATTTTGTACGAAGCTTTAGATATAGGCTGGGTACCCGGAGCTAATTCAATAGCGAACTTGACTTCTTTGGAAGGAGGTACACCATGTAGATCTTCTAGGAATACATCGATGAATTCGTTAACTACTTTACAATCAGAGAGAGGGATACTTTCTTTTACTTCACCCATCATAGTGACCAGAAAAGCATCACAACCCTTACTGATTAATTGTTCATATTTAATAATATTTATCAATGATAACTATGTACTAGTTTTTCCTATAAAGATTTTAGACTTGCCCTGGGAATGGAGAGTGACCTTCTTTTTCAGGCAGTTTATCACAACATTATTATCACTAAGCCAGTTCATCCCAAGGATGATATCAAAGTTTGCTAATGGTAATATAATTAATTTAGAGTTAAACTCCTGACCATTTAATGGAATTTTGATGTTACAACACTTATGAGCACTTAGTTGAGCTCCAGATGAAAGTCTAACACTCAAAGATTTTGCTAAGTTGTACGAGTGTGGTTTAAGTACGTTGGCAAAATGTTCAGACATAAATGAATGACTAGCACCAGTGTCAAACAACACATTACAGGGCTGGTCATTAAAATAAAGTGTGCCTAATTTATTCACACAATTGCATTAATAGATTGTAAGATGCAAAAATGAAATTTTTAAGAGAAGAGGTTCATAAATGTGTACCTGAAACTACATTATTGTCTTCTGTGACTTCCTGAGGTGTTAAAGCATATATGCGCGCATGGCCAGCAGGATGGTTATTTACCTGCTTCCAGGGATAATTCTGGGATTTAGGAGCTGAGGACTATTCTGGAGCAACTTCAGGTGCAGGTGCTGGCATTACTACTAAATTTGGTTCCCTCCTGCTCAATAGAGTTGCTCTAAATACTTGGTTCTTTTGAGATGGCTTCAACAGAACTCCATCCACTATTTTCGTGCGTGTATAGTGAAACAACCTGTGGCCTGGTCGCCCATAATTGTAGCACTTATGGCCGAAGTGGTAACACTTGCCATATGGGTGAGGCCTATTATAGCCTTGAATTAGTTCAGCAGGGGGTACAGCTTCAAGTTGATAGACCCTTGAAGAGTTTGGTCTGTGCCTCTTGAAGGCTTCATACTAGTTAGGACTTGATTGTGCCTTTCGATTGAGATCTTTTTTTGAGTGATGATGCTCAATCACCTTAGCTGTCTTTATTAGTTCATAAAAGCTAATCAGGCGAAGTGGAATAATCTAATCTCTCAGTGAATCTCGGAGTCCACTGAGAAAGTGATGGTGACAAACTTTAAATATGTATGTGCTTGCATGCAAATGTATGTGGTCTGAATTAATAATTTGGAATGTGAGTCTCGAGATTTATCATTCTCAGGGAATTGGATGTTATATTACTAAGGTATATCTACGTTCAAAAATGTTTAAGATATGTGTATTTTATTGAATTAGTTCCTAAATAAGCACAACAATTCTTAGTAGAAGAATACTATGGTAAAAGGAGAGGAGAGTTAGGTCTCTCCCACATGATATGCTAGATGACTTACGTATGATAATTTCTTAAGCATTTCACTTTTCTTTACTTATTAATCAAGTGCACATTGTCCTTCTTAGAGTTAACTCTAAGATTTACAAGTTCAAATCTTGTGCTTTGAAATGAACACACAGTCAGTTCTATTTCATCACAAAGACCCTTATAAGATTTTTAAATTAATAGTTTTCCTCTCATTTCTAGATTATAGTAATGAGGGTTGTTTAGTTAATATCTTACAAGCATTGATTCTACTAAGAGCTTCACACATATCAAGCAAGGTTTAGATAGTGGAGTGATCTCATTTGGGCTCAATGACTATGTCACCTCATTCATGAGCACTCAAAGAATACCCTCCATCCCTTCATGTATGTTGTGCAGCGGAGCATATTTAGTGGGTCTTAGCATCACATGCTTTAACTCTTTAGTTGAGCATATAAAGAGGTGCATTAGGCTCAAGAATTTTCTTATATAGTTCTAAGCTCTTAAGCACTCATGATTGTAGCTCTAAACTAAGGGTAAGCTATGGAGCACAAAACTTATTTTTAATCTTGATATAATTTAGTCCATTATCATTTTATCCACATTGAAATCCAAAATAGTCCTTTACCCTTCTTTAACAAGTTATTTAATTCACAAATTTTATTTAAGATTGAGAAAATTTTCATACAAAAGTTTCTTTCAATTCATGTAGGATTGCCCCAACCCTCCTCATGGGAAGCTTAGCTCTCCATTACACAAGATATTAAGAAGAACACATACATGGATAAAGACCCTTTCATGATCAACTAAGAAAGACAATAAGACAAGAGTTAGAGAGTTCTAGGAACGTTCCTTGATGGAGTTCTTCGGAACTTCTCTTCTTCTTATTCTAGATTGCTTCTCCTAGGTCTGTAGTGCTGCCTTTCTTCCTTCTTCTCTTTAGCAATAGGAGTCTCTCTTCCCTTAGAGAGTTCTCATTCTCTTCTAAAGCAGCCCTCTCCTTACTTAGGATGTTAGTGAGCTAAGTTAGGAACCCTCCTTAAGTCAAGAAGGGTAGTACTTATAGAGGGGCTGCATCCTTCTTCTTCTCATTCAAATTTTACATTTCTTTTAAAAATTTTGCTGTCATGATGGCCAATCCAACTTGAGGGATGAAGGGACCTCTAGTTTTCCATTCTTTAATCTCCACATCACCTCAAAATGTCAATTTTCCATTAAAAATAATTCTGTTACAGGAGGAATGATGGCTGGGAGACAAGGAGCAGGTTGGGGGTCTTGTCCCAGCCTCATTTAACGCATTGTTAAGACAAAATTTCAGCGCGCCACTGCAGCGTGCTATAGTGCATGAATGTTTGTGAGATGGTCCGCTGTGGCGTGCTATGGTGGCAGCGCTTCGTAAAATGGTCCGCTGCAGCACGCTATAGCGCTAGTGCTTCGCAAATTGGTTCGCTGCAGCGCGCTCTAGCGCCTGCTTTTCGCAAATTGATCTGCTGCAGTGCGCTGTAGCACCAGTGTTCGCAAATTGTTTTACGACACAAACTAAAATCTTGGGAAATTGTCTAGAATTGTTCAAAAATTATTGAGTGGGCATTTTTCTTAAAAAATAGACATAATTTGATCGGGGAAGCAGTATCAATACAAAAATAAATGAAATCTTTCTTTATTTAGGATATAAATTATAGATTTATCACACCCCCACATTTAATTTCTTGCTTATCCTCGAGTAAGCTCAAAATAGTATTTTTCTGTTTCTTAGGTATGAGAGTCAACAAGAAATATTAATGAGATTTTAATTTGTATTCAAAGCTCTTGCTTAACTAAAATGACAAGAGGAATTGACATCAATTAAAATTTTCTAATCTTGGATATGAGCCAAGGTTAATAGATTAATCTCCAAACATAAGTATTTATACTTGGTGCTAGGTAATGGGGAAGGTTCCTTAGAATAACTGAACTATGGAGGTAGTGAGTAATCAAGAGTTTTGTGCCATATGTGCTCCTTCTTATGAATCACAAAGATGCTTAGATTTAAGGAAAGATATTTTTCATCATCTTTTTTAATTTATTTCTTTTAGGAGAGATATTTTTCTTCATCCCTATTTTTATTCTTCTTCTTTTTTTTTTATTCTTAGGGAGAGATATTTTTCTTCATCTCAATTTCAAATCTTTGTGATCATGAAATCTTATGGGAGCCTAGCACAATCTTTTAGATTACTTACCTTAATCACTAGTTTTTAGTCCAAAGCCTTCCCCCACACATATTCCCTTGCTTAGATGATTTAATGGTGTCAATGAGTTAGACAGTTTTTGTTAAGTAACCCCTTGTTGATTATTAATTTCTTCATTGATATTTTTGTAACTTCCATAAATTTGAAAAAATTCAGAAAGATTTGTCATTTGCAAATCATAAAAAATTTTGGGACTATGATAATCCATAATTTAATTTCTCAAAATAAAAATAAAACAACAAAAAGAAAAGTACAAAAACTAAAATGTAAATACGAAAATATACAACTTATTTATTCTTGGGCTTCATCATCCTCCTCTTCTCCCATATTGTAGGCGAAGTCACATGGATAGTGAGTGTCCAAAATGGGGGCACCGACAGGCGGTCATTGCAGTATGGAGGCACTCGGTCCTCTTTGCAAGATCCAGTCCTCGAACATTAGTCCTAGAGCTTCATGGAATTTAGACTGAAATTTACGCTGCTGGGCGAGTTCCTTTTTGAAGAACTTCATGTCGGTTGCCAAAGCCGTGCCAAGATCAATTTGTTGCTTGTGAATCTGTAGCAACAGCTTATCAGTGAGAGTATGGTCGGACGGAGCATACATTTCCCCTTGCTCGCTCCTCCTCTTCTTGGGTGGCTTCCGCTCACTAAAGCGGACGTTCAGATTTGAACGAGCAAGAGCAGCGCTAAGGGAAATGACAGAGCTGGAGGAGATGATATTTACCCCTTGGGCCTCGCATATTCCGTAGATCAAAGACCCAAAGGCCAATGAAGCACATGGTCCCTGGAGAGCCTTCCAGAGCTGCTCATAAATGATGCTCAAGATACGGATCTCTCCCAGCCTGACCAAAGAGCACAAGAGGAGCGCTCTAGCGCAGGTCACTTTAGTCAAGTGACCCGAAGGCATGACAGCTAAAAATGAAAACCAGCCATGCACTACTCGAGTCTGTCAATTTGGAATGAGGAATGTTAGCTAGGCCTCCCTCCCAGTTTATGTTTTCATGGATAAGCTCCGTAACGAGATCATAGGGGTCATAGCAAGATTCCAAGAGTTCTAAGTAAAAGCAAACATTTACCTCCCCTAACCCATTAAATTGCTTGATTTGAGCAATCCCAAAGGTTACTCCTCTTCCTCTAATGAAGACCATCCGTCTGGCCACATTTATGGCATTAGCGTACACTTCCTAGACAATCATTGGGTAGGTGGGAGATTTTTTTGTTACCATCTCCCTCCATCCCCGAGGGTTGACTTGCTCAACCGGGCCGGGCAAGTAATGCCCAAAGCTTTTTTCAGGGATTAGCTTCCGCTGAGAGGTAGTGGAGAAGAAACGGTGCTCGGCTTCAATGGAGGAGAACCTCTTTTTGTTGAAGGTTCGACTGTATGAGGATGCCTTAGTCTCCCTCCTTGGGATAGACTTATTTTTGGAAGACATGATGGATGTTTGAGAAAGAGCAAAAATTATGAAGCAAGAATAATCAAGAGGTATAAGGAATCACCCCCCTTACCTCTCCTTAAATAGCCTAAGCAATCAAAGGCAAGAGAATCATAGTCAAGGGGTCTTCCCCATTCCATAAATGTGACAATCCAAGTGAAGAGGGGGGCAGCTTTTACAGCATACACCTTTTTGACTGCATGGGAAACCTAAAGATATTACTTTTTTGACTTCATGGAATCCTAGGTGGTTAAAAACTACCAAAGCTAGAGTAGATCACTGCAGCGCATTGTAGCAGTCGAGCCTTTGAAACTGTGTTGCTGCAGCGTGCTATAGCGGTTTGAGTTTTGCAATTTAACCATTGCAGTGCGCTGTAGCAGTTGAGTTTCATGAACTCATTCACTGCAGCGCGCTAGGGAGTGCAATAGCGTAATTTTTTTTTTATCTTGGGTTGCCTCCCAAGAAGCGCTTAGTTTAATGTCTTTAGCTAGACTCATTAAAAGATCAGATATTGGGGTCTGGAGGCTTTTCTTTCCACAACCTTAAGGCACTCGGGTGATCACAACCTTTAAGTGTGCTCGAACCCTTATCCTCTCTGTTTTCCCTCACGGGATCATCCCTTCCAAGCTCTAACTCATGGGAGATTTTCTTCTTCCTTTTTCCCCGTCTGGTTTTTCTTCTTCTCACACCCTCCTTACTCCCCTTCTCTAAGGAAGAGTTGGAGCTATTTTTTGAATTCTTCTCTTATAGAGTTAGATTTTTAATAACAAGTTCAATCTTAATTCCTTATTCTCTAACTTTTCTCCTCACCTCATCCTCCATCTTTCTTTGTTTAAAACAGGTGGGTTTAAGATCAATCAGCTCTGATTTCCCTTTAATCTTAACACTCGTCATCATGTGGCTGACATCTATAATAGCCTTGGTGCTCATAAGAAAGGGTTGCCCGAATATAATAGTGGAGTTTTTGTTCCATCTATCCCACTCACACATAACAAAATCAATTGGAACAATGAAATTCTCCAATCCTACAGTAACATCCTTAATAATTGCTAGAGGGGTCAGGGATTCAAGATTTGCAAATTTTAAAATCATAGAGGTGTACTCCATTCCTCCTACCTTCAGATGTTCATATATATGGTAGGGCATAACATTGACTGAAGCAGCAAGATTACACAAGGGATCTAAAAATACTTCATTTCTAATTATGCAAGGAACACACAACCTTTTGGGGTCATCACATTTTGAAGCTGTGAGCTTCTCACATATGGTTCCTCTTGCCCCTTCTCTAGCCTCTACTTCTTCTTCTACAGCACTAAATTTCTCAGTTGTGTCTCCCCCATACACCCCTTCAAAATGAATCACACTTACTAACTCCCTTGGATTTACTTCAGTGGAACTGGGTAAAGCTCCTTGCTGCCGAATGGTCTGCTGCTTGGAGATCTACCCCAGTTGGGTCTCAATGTTTCTAAGGGATGCTTCCATTCCTTGGATGGAGGCATCATGGTGGGTGATTGTAGCTTCAGTGTGGCACATAAATTAAATTGTTTCAGCTTTAAAGGAGATAAGGGTCCAAATTTGAAGGGTGATGGTTATGATTGTTTCCATTATTAAAGCCTTGTTGATACGATGAACTCCCCCCATTATGATTTTCGTTATTATTATTGTAACTCCATGAGAAATTTGGGTGGTTTTTCCACCCTGGTTGTAAGTATTAGAGTAGGGGTTGTTCATAATGTTATTGTTTTTTAAGTAGTTAACTTGTTCTGTGTTCGATTGTATGAAAGGGTTATTTAAATTGCAATTTTTGCTAATGTGTCTCCCCCCGCATAACTCACATTGTTATTCTTGAACAATGTTAACATTCATTTTCTCAATTCTTTCATTTAAGGCATGGATTTCTTGTTGCAGTGCTATTATTTGATTTGATTCATTTATTTTAATAGATTCATTTTTCAGCCTATCGGAAGGCCATTGGTAAGCATTGTTCGCCGTTTCTTCTAAGAGATCATAAGCTTCTTCTTGGGTTTTACTGCTAATCGAGCCTCCAACAGCCGCATCAATGAGAGTCCTTGTTGGAGCGTTCAAACCATTGTAAAAGGTTTGAACTTGCATCCATAAAGGAAACCCATGATGTGGGCATCACCTTAAGCACTCCTTAAAATGATCCCATCTATCGTAGAGTGTCTCACCTTCCAATTAAGTAAAGTTGGTTATCTCAATTCTCAGCCGAGTGGTTTTCTCTGGAGGGAAATATTTAGCTAAGGATTTCTTAGCCAAATAATACCAAATTCGTATCGAATCGCTCGAAAGAGAGCTGAGCCAACTTTTGGCTCTATCTCTCAATGAGAATGGAAAAAGCTTAATTTAACTACATCTTTAGAGACGCCATTAAATCTGAAGGTGTCACAAATTTCAATGAAGTTTGAAATGTGTGAGTTAAGATCTTCAGTGGCTAATCCCCAAAACTAGTTGTTTTGAACCATACTCAGTGTGGAAGGTTTGATCTCAAAACTATTAATTTTAATGTTAGGCCTTACAATAACATGGGGGATTCCTCTAATAGTGGGTAGTACATAGTCTCTCAGTGCTCTTTTCGTCAGCTCTCCTAAGGGCTCTCCAAGATTTTTATTAAAATTTTCCATAGCGGCTTATTGAGTAGGTAAAATATTTTGTTCTCTTCTAGCCTGCAAATAGGTTCTCTCAATTTTTGGATCAAGAAGATATTCAGTGCAGACTCTTCTAATCATGCATGACCAAATTAAGCTATCAAGAATAAATATGGCAATAACATATAAAGATTCAGCAAAATAATAAAAAAGATCAAAAAAGTAAATGGTTATCACCTATAATTACAAAAATTAAAACTTAAAAATTATATGCAAGGATTTGCTTAAATCACTAATTACTGATATATTCTCCTTAATACAAAAAAGTACCAATTCCCCAGCAACGGCACCAAGAACTTGACAGACTTTAAATACGCATGCGCTTGCACGCAAGTGTACATGGTTTGAAGTAATAATTTGGAACGTGAGTCCTGATATTTATCATCCTCAGGGAATTGGATGTTCTGTTACTAAGGTATATCTACGTTCAAAAATGTTTAAGATATGCGTATTTTGTTGATTTGGTTCCTAAAAGAGTATAATAATTCTTAGTAGAAGAATATTATGATAAAAGGAGAGGAGAGTTGGGTCTCTCCCATATGATATGCTAGATGACTTACATATGATGATTTCTCAAACATTTCACTTTTCTTTACTTTTTAATCAAGTGCACATTATCCTTCTTAGAGTTAACTCCAAATTTTACAAGTTCAAATCTCGTGCTTTAAAATGAACACACAGTCGATTCTATTTCATCACAAAGATCCTTATAAGATTTTTAGATTAATAGTTGTCCTCTCATTTCTTGATTATAGAAATGATGGTTGTTTAGTTAATATCTTACAAGCATTGATTCTACTAAGAGCTTCACACGCATCATGCAAGGTTTAGATAGTGGAGTGATCTCATTTGGGCTCAATAAATATGTCACTTCGTTGATGAGCACTCAAAGAATCCCCTCAATCCCTTCATGTATGCTGAGCAGCGGAGCATATTTAGTGGGTCTTAGCATCACATGCTTTAACTCCTTAGTTGAGCATATAAAGTGGTGCATTAGGCTCAAGAACTTTCTCACATAGTTCTAAGCTTTTATGCACTCATGATTGTAGCTCTAAACTAAGGGTGAGCTATGGAGCACAAGACTTGTTTTTAATCTTGATGTCATTTAGTCCATTGTCATTTTGTCCATATTCAAGTCCAAAATAGTCCCTTACACTTCTTAAACAAGTTATTTAATTCACAAATTTTATTATAGCTTGAGGAAATTTTCATACAAAAGTCTCTTTCAATTCATGTAGGATTGCCCCAACCCTCCCCAAGGGAAGTTTAGCTCTCCATTACACAAGATATTAAGAAGAACACATATATGGATAAAGACCCTTTCATGATCAACTAAGAAAGACAATAAGACAAGAGTTAGAGAGTACTAGGAATGTTCTTTGATGGAGTTCTCTAGAATTTCTCTTCTTCTTATTCTTGGTTGCTTCTCCTAAGTCCATAGTACTGCCTTTCTTCCTTCTTCTCTTTAGATATAGGAGTCTTCTTGCCTTGGAGAGTTCTCCTTCTCTTCTAAAGCAGCCCTCTCCTTACTTTGGATGTAGTGAGCCAAGTTGGGAACCCTCCTTAAGTTAAGAAGGGTGGTACTTATAGAGGGATGCATCCTTCATCTTATCATTCAAATTCTGTATTTCCTTTAATAGATCAGCTGTCATGATGGCCAATCCAACTTGAGGGATGAAGTGACCTCTAATTTTCTATTCTTCATCTCCACATCACCTCAAAATGTCAATTTTCCATTAAAAATAATTCTACTGCATGAGGAATGATGGCTGGGAGACAAGGAGCAGGTTGGGGGTCTTGTCCCAGCCTCATTTATTGCATTGTTCAGAAAGGATTTTGGCGCGCCGCTGTAGCACGCTATAGCGGATGAATGTTTGTGAGATGGTCTGCTGTGGCCCGCTATGGCGCCAGCGCTTCGCAAATTGGTCCGCTGCAGCACGCTATAGCACTAGCGCTTCACAAATTGATCCACTGCAGCGCGCTCTAGTGCCAGCTTCTTGCAAATTGATCCGCTGCATCGCGACGTAGCTCCAGCATTCACAAACTGATCAACGGCAGCGCGCTGTAGCACCTGCGCTTTGCAAATTGGTCCACTGCAGAGCGCTATAGCGCCAGCACCTTGCAAGTTGGTCCGTTGCAGCACTCTATAGCACCAGCACCTTACAAGTTGGTCCACTACATTGTGCTGCAACACACTGCAGTGCGCGGCAGCAAATTCTTTCCAGAAATCTTGGGAAATTGTCCAGAATTGTTCAAAAATTGTTGAGTGGGCATTTTTCCTAAAGAAAAGATAGAATTTGATCAGGGAAGCAGTATCAATATAAAAATGAATGAAATCTTCCTTTATTTAGGATATAAATTATAAATTTATCAGGTAGAAATTAGTCGATTCAGAGTGGGTAATTTCTGGAGCAAAACAAATCAACCTACAAAATTCCCTTTCGTAGTCAGCGATAGAGCGACTTCCTTGAGTCAACCTTATAATTGTGTCTGCAATGGTTTCTATGTAGACGGGGGAATGAATTCAGCTTTGAATGCTTCAATGAATTCATCCCAAGGTATGTCATCCAATTCATAGTCAACGAACTTTGTATTCTGGGCCTCCTCCCACCAGTATTCTGCTTTAGCATGAAACAGGTGTGTAGTGAGATGGACAGCTTCTGAGTTTGGAATCTTCAAACTAATAAGATCCTTCTCTAATGCTTTTAACCAATTGACTGTGTCCATAGGCGATAAGTTTTCACCAAAGGTGGAAGGCCTTAATCTCAAAATTTTATGGAGAAAATTATCCATAGAGTGATGGGAAAAAGAAGGTTGTTGGGGAATGGGAACAGCAACAACGGTTGGTACATAATGATCAGACATCATTTTTTGCGTTACCAGTGCTTGTTGAGCCCGATTCTCCAACAAAGTTGCCACCATTGCTCGCAGATGAGCTACTACATCAGAAGAATTTCTCGAAGCAACAGTATTCTTGATTGGAGTAGCAACAGAAGGTGATCCAAAATTCATTCTAATTAAGCAGTACAAATCTAGATTTCTGAATCATTCCAAGGAAGACAGTAATTTAAATTTCTAATAGATGCCAAAAATTTTCATTACTTTTGAAATGAGGGATTACATAAGATTTAGAAAATACCAAAAATCATAGCACTACTAACATCAAGAAATGACAATTACTCTAACTAGCACTCAGGTGTTCTTAATGTACTCAATCCTAAATGCAGCACAAAAATCTTCAAAGGTCACTTGCTGACGCTTTCTCTTGCATTTTTGTTCGAGATTCTTAATGGTATCGTACCACCAGACTCCTACATAGTCTAGTATCTGATCTATTACTATGTCAACCTAGAGGAACTCTGGACACTCTATGTGCCTCAGAACTGACTCTACTCGGTTCAACCACTCCTGTGCATAGATGGGAAAGTCAAGCCCTCGGTATGCCGTTTGATATAGAAGTTTGTCCAAGACTAGGGTTCCTTTTGTTGAAACTCCTTTGATTTTCCATTTGCTCTCTTGTCTCCATTTGAACCTATAACTCCAAGCCAACTCGAAGGCATGCAGATAATAGTCCAAGTCAAACTCTTCATGATCCATTTGATCCTAATAGTAGAATGTATTAGTTTTTGTTAGCTATAGATGGCTAGATATTTAGGATATAAGTATTTTCATTTTACATTTTTTAGAGAGTTACTGATAGTACTATGTTATGGATGTTATATCTTGATGTTTGCACTTCATAAGAATAGTCCATTAGGTAGAAAGGAATCATAGATCCCATTCTGACACCTTATGGTATTCTCTGATACCAATTGTGGGGCCCCGTACTTTCTGCCGCCATGCTAATACTGATATTAGCATAAACACGGGGAGTACGGTGCTCCAACTATGACAAATCCCCAACTTAAGTAAAGTTAGGAAGGATCCAACCTACCTTAAGCCAAGGACTTGTCACCTAGAACTGTGAACATACATCAATACAAATCAAAGTGGCAGAAGCAAGAAATAGTATAATATAACATCTTGGCCTAATACAAAAAAGTATATAGGAGTAAGAAAAACAGTAACTCAGTTCAAAGTGCAGAAAGTAAATGCATCCAGAGTTCAATTATTACAAACTGAATTAAAAGAAGGATATCTCAAAACCTCACTACAGGAAAGAAAATATATCTAAACAGCAGTGGGAAGATCCTCCTCCTGTGCCAGCTCCTCTCTTGCAGCACTACCTACGAACAGCTCCAAATCTGACATTTGCTGGTATCACAAATGCTAGGGCCCCAGCCAGCAAAAGAAAAAGGTTACAGTTAGACAATTGTCTAAATACATTTTAGGCTATATAAGTGAAATGAATATTTAAAGATATCACATTGAAAGGTTTTAATATGCTAGCATTATAAGGTGCTATAAGCTACAAAGAATGATATAGCCGTAACCTAATCATTTATAGCTAATCAATAAGTATGTAAGAATAATATACAAAATAACAACTAAACATGGTAAGGCTAAAAGCAAAATAACTACAACTACTAAAATAAATATGCTCCTAACATGCTTATGATCACATGAATACATACTGAGTATATAAAGAATACAAGTGCTGAAATAAACATACAATTCTAGCATCCTAAACATGCTAATATTTAATACTAATCAACAAAAGCATATGTACAAGCATATAGATTAATATGTAAAAGGCCACTAAGGCATGTGACAAAAGTAAGCTAAGTACATGACTGAGCAAATAGTAAAGCCACTAAAATATGTGGCAAAGCAAAATAAATACTGAAAACTGAACTGAAGTAGGAGTATGTATAGACCTAGTACTACCATAATAGGAACAGTCCATACAGGGCCTCTGAACTAAAAGTTCAACATGTGTCCCTCCTAGGCATCCGCAGAGCTAGGTCTAAGTTGAACTTATAGAATAAGACATATATATATCCTAGACATCCACAGAGCTAGGTCCGAGTCTATTCTATAACAAAACTAGAACTGAAGAGGCATACTAAGATAGGACATACTCTACTAACTAAAAGTACTGAAAGAACTGAATGAATGCTAGGCTTTTTAAATACTAACTTAGGATGTATCTTCTATATCCTAAGTTTACCTATTATGCTTAAGGAACAAGGCTCAATATTTAAGGTGTGTAAAGCAATAATAATCAAGTGAGTAAGAGACTTAATCTAGACTTATGTGATATCTGTTATTATCTAATTTATCCAAATCTAACTATTCTAAGAAGATACAAGTTTTGGATCTCCAATATCCAGCTATCGAGTATAATCCCAGATTCACGACATTAATGTTAACAATAGAACTTAACACATTCTAATTCATAATCATATGACAACTATAAAGATTAAAGTAGATAAATTAATGACTTATTTGTTATTATTTTCATCTCTTAACCCGAATCTTGATTAAGTAAATCAAGATTAAGGATTCTAGATCCAAACTCTACTTTGGTGTTCAAATCCTGAATCCAAGATAATATCCTAATAAGGAACTAGGGTTCACACTTAAACCCAAATTAAAGATAAGAAATCTTATAAACTGAAGGATTCAGATACTAAAATCTTAATTGAAAGGTCACTCTACTAGTTATAAGTAAAATAATCAATTAAGAACTAAGAATTTAAGATCTATATTCAATCTTTAGGATAATAATGTTATTTTATAAATTGAATCAATCTACCCACAAGGAGGTTTCAAAAGGATTAAATAATAAATAACTTAAGGAATCCCAAAGAAGGTAATTCAATTTAATTTAAAGATCTAAAGTCTAAGATCTAAGATCTAAGATCTAAGGTCTAAGATCTAATGTCTGAGTTTGATCACTTAGATCTAAACTAATAAGTTTAAGCTTAGGGGTCTTTAAGGCTTTTGCTTTTACTTTCTTTAAGACTATTATTTATGAATAACTTTGGTAAGATATTTAGGGTTAGAAGCTTCAACTTTTAATATTGATTAAGCTAAGGCTTTTATGAAGAGTTTAAGATCACTTAAAATCTTAAGAGCTTACTTAAGGGTTTTATGACTTAAGCACTAGGATTCCTTCAAGAGATGATTCGACTTAACAATTGATGTTATACTTTTCATTTCTGATTATCATCACTTTACTTGAGATTTCTAGGGTTTAAGGGCACTTAAACACATTTTAGTCAAAATGACCAAAATACCCCTCTTAAGGCTAAAAAATGGGATTTTAGGATTTAATTATCCAAATTGATTCAAATATATTTTAATAAGCTTCATATTTATTAATGGAGTGAGTAAAACACTTAGCTTAGGTTTTTAATATTATTAATGACTTAATTAGCACTAATTACATTAAGAGGCCAATTAAAAAGATTAAAGGAATTAGGGCATACTACTATGGTCTAATTACTTTTATAGGCTCTAATACACTTAATAAGGCATTAGGAACTAAACCCATCAAAATTAGAGGACAGATTATGGTTTAATTCAATAATCTCACTTTAGGGTGATTAAGGAGTGACTAACAAAATTAAAAATTCTAAATTACTTTTAATGGTCTACATAGGTTCTTTATGGTCTCATGAGCAATCAGAGATCTTAATTAACATTTTTGGATAATTAATGAATTTAATATGACTTAAATACAAATAGAGAATAATTAAGCAATTAATTAAAATCTAACCATTGGATTTTTTATTTTATTTTGTATTATTGTTCCTTGCATTTTTTTGATTGAATTGGTATATTGGATCATACCATTTGGATAAGTATTAATTAAATTATTTTCTTAATACATTCTGAATGTTTATTTAAATTAGAACCATAGGTTGTGATTTACTGAATTAATTTCCATAAGAAATTTAATTTAGAAATTCCATTAATCTAAGTGTCGGCCCGAAACGCAAAACGCGCGGGGCGGGGTCCGGCCCAACCCGGCACTATTCATCGTCTCCGCGAAAACTCCCCGACACTAAGGCTCCTATGTCTTACTTTCGATGCCAAATTCTCCGCCTCCAAACCATGTCACGCCTGGATTTCAATGGCTACACCTTTAGGAACATGAGGCACATCGATTGGGCTAAGAACCCCCTTCTAGGTTACGCCAGATTGCCGGAGTGATATTCGATCGAGACAGCTCCCTGGAGCGGACCTGTAAGGAGTGAATTCTCCTCACTAAGCCAATTCCATGAGCCAAAGTCTATCCCTACACGTTCGGGGATCAAAGGGGAAACGATTAGCTGAGTCATGTGGTCCTAGGGAGGGCTAGATCACTAAGGTGCCACTTGGGGTCTAGCACAGACGAGAGCTCTCAATAGGTCGATTGATTTCCAGTCGAATCAATTGATCCTATCGAATCCAACCATCGATACGGGTCTACAATCATTGCTGAGAGGTTCCAGCACTAATTGGATAGCTAATCACTTGAGGGAATGCAGTGATTAGGCAAACCAAAAGCTGATTGGCAGTGCAAACTTAGACGGTGAATTTGCCCCCTGGTCCACTGTCAGCTGCTCCTACACTCTCGACTGCTTATAGGAGGTTAAGGGCGAGGTCTTAACACAGCATCTAGGGTTCAATTGAATGCGAGTCGAGATGAAACTAGCTCGACAGAGGAATGGGTTAGCGGCTGTACCTAAAGATGGTAGAGGCGACTGAGACAAGGCATGCAGCTCTGATCACTCCAGATAGTCGCAGGAGCTCGGCAAGGAGGTCTGAACTCCATACCTCACCCTCAATCATTGGTACGCAGCAGGTTCAGTCGTAGATTGCCGAGAACTCCAGAAAGGTCTCAGTTGGGGACTTAGGGGATCACAGTGAGCAAAGGGACTCACTGTAATTCTAGGGAGGTATTTATAAGAAAGGGAGAGCCCAGGGTGGATGCCATGGCTGAGGCTCAAGCATTTGGCTCGGGTCGAGGGGTTCTCTCAGCTTACCCCAAATGGAGGTCTCCGACCCTTTCGATCAGCTAGGCACTACTGGGAAGGATCCTAACAGCAAGGGAAATCAACAGAGGGGAGTGGGAAACAAGGTCTACGTGGATGGTACGAGCAAATTTTTGCTGTCGGGGCAGAATCGCGGTGAGAACGATGATGAACAAGGAGAGCTTGATCCGCGACCATCTAATTCAAAGCCGTTGGTAATGGATGGCTTGATGCATCTTTTGGTTCAACTGAACCGTGGGTGACTCCTCAGCTGTTGGATGGGAGATGTCGATTAGGTGGGCAAGATTAGATCACGATGCATGTTATGTGAGCCGTTGAATTATGAGCGTTAGGATGCGTGCTAGAGCATCCATACGACAGGTATGCTGCCCCGCTGTCGGGACCCCCGCAGTGGATTTATCGCGGTCCCGATAGTAAATCCTACTGAATTAAAATAATAAATATATAATTAAATTAATTTAAATTATTAATTTAATTAATTAAATATTCTAATAATTTTCAAATCCTATTTAGGACTAAATGAGCTCAAAAAATTCTCGAAAATTCACCCTTAGCTAATTAGGGTATGAGGAATTCAAAAATAAAATTAGATTTTAATTTAGAGATCAAATTAATTTATGTATTTTCCCAGGTTCAAAAATAGGCAAAAATATCAAAATTCTCATTTTAGCTCCGATTGATTTCAAACTTCTAAGGTTAAGTTTAAATGACCCATTGAGTCTAATGGAATCCAAATTAGAGCTTGGTTTAGATTAATTAATCTAGATTCATCTATGGTAATAACTAGGGTTTGTTATACCTTAAGATTAGTCTAAGTCTTTTAAGATGACACCAACTATTTACAAAATTCTCAAAATACAAATTTTGGTTGAAGTCGGTATCATTTCTGGGACATGTAATAAGTAAAGAAGGAATATTAGTTGACCATAATAAAGTGAGTGCAATAAAGAATGGCCACAACTACTTCAATTACAGAAATTAGAAGTTTCTTGGGTTTAGCAGGATATTATCATAAATTTGTTAAGAACTTTTCTCAAATTACAGTTCCTCTTACAAAGCTTACACAGAAAGGTGTACCTTTTATTTGGGATTCTTCCTATGAATTAGCATTTCAAAAACTCAAGGATTGTCTTATATCAAATCCTATTTTAGTATTACCTTTAGAAGGAAAAGACTATCATATTTATTGCAATGCATCAATAAATGGTTTGGGCTGTGTGCTTATGCAGGAAGGAAAAGTAATAGCATTTTCTTCTAGACAGTTAAACACTCATGAAAAGAACTATCTAGTTCATGACCTAGAACTTACAGCTATAATATTTACATTAAAAATTTGGAGGCATTACTTATATAGCATAAGGTGTGAAATTTTTACAGACCATCAATGTGGCGCCCCGCTCCTTATGTCCACAATCGTTAAATTAAGGAGTGGAGTGTCACTCTGGTAAATCCCTCACTTATCATTGGATTAGGTAAGATCCATAATCCATTAATAAGGGAAGGATGTGCACAGAATAACTAAGAGGGCCAGTCACTAAATAAGACATACATACAGAGTGCGGAAGCAAAAATGAAATAAACATTACATCCATCCACCATATATTACGTGAGAAACAACATATAGCTCAATAAATAATAAAGTGCAGAAAAATGTAATCACAGTCACAGTACCTATATTATTATAACATTTAAATGAATAGTTTAAGAGACTGAATAAAATCACTCATCCTCATAAGAAACTAAGAAGAAACTAGACAACATCTGTCTCTCCTGGCTGATGCTCCTCCTCTAAATAAGACTCCTCTCCTTCAGCACCCAGATCCTCAAATCTATCTAAATTTGACATTATCAATTTCGTAATGCCAGGGCTCCAGCTAATAAATGAAAATCTTGTTAGACAATTGTCTAAGTACATTTTAGGCCGAATATTTTAAATGAGTTATTAATGTCACCACTTTAACTTAAGTACAACAAAGAGTAACTAAAAGTAGTAGGAGCGGTAAGCATACAAGAAATATGATAAGTTATAAATACATCATTTATAACTAAGCAAAAAGTGAGGCAAAAAACACACCTCAACAAACTAAGCAAGGAACGTGCATATACATATATATGATGTAGTAGGTAAAAGTACTGAAGTAAGGTATAATCCTAAATATGCTAATGATCATATGATATATGCAAATTAAAAATAGAAATCTACAAATGGTACATATAGTAAGCAGTAAAGTTTAGCATCCTATAAATACGTACAAGTGAGCAAGTAAGTAAAGAAACATATTTAACTGAAACATGCATCAATAATACAGTACATAGTAAGCTAAAACTAAAACAAATATATAAAGACTGTCATATTAGAAATTTGGCCAATCGGGCCTAGTGAAATCCCCAAAGCCTTTCTGGGCTAAGGTAGACAGAAATCCCTATAGCCTTTCTGGGCTAAGGCAGACAGAACAACAGTAGAACTGAGGAGGCAGTAAATATAAATACAGAATCTTTTAGTTATTTTACTTTTATTTCTATGGACACATCCAAAAAAAATTGAGGAGTCAAGTACGTCTGCAAGACTATATGGGTTCCAAGCTTAACACACACTCCTCAATGAGTAATGTTAAGCATCCTTATTACTCCTTACCCCTGTCTATTAAAGTAAATGTGCACCCGAATCTACTAAAATATACTGAACCCAAAGGTAACTGTTATCCTAATTATTCTAAGTTTTTATTTCATGCACAAAGTTTTTTTATATCATATGTCCAAGGGATTAAGTACAAAATATAAGGAATGCATATCACAAAAATACATCAAGTAAGCAAGGGACTCTTCTATAATGGTGACATTGTTGTTATCTAATTAAACTATTATAACTATTCTAAGTTACACAAGTTTAAGATCATCAATTCCTACTATTGAGTTTAACTTAGAAGTATGTATTTATAAGTTAAAAGGATTAGAACTGATCAGGTTCTAATCTAATTTAATCAAACATGACTACAAGTTTAGATTAATAAATCATAATGTCCTAATTTAATAAATTTAGATGTTCTATCTAAGAATTGATCAAGATCTACTAAATTATAAATTATGAATTAAACACCATGAGATTGGACTTAATCATATAATCAAAACAGATAAGATATAAGGTTTAGGTTTCATTCTAAAAGTGATCTATTGATTTTGGTAAATCCTATCAAGCAAATCAAACTTAATAGGATGAATCGCATATCCTGAATCTAGGGTTGAAAGACAAAATAACCAAAATAAGTGTAAAAATCTAGAAACTAATAAAACCAAGGATTCATTCATTGAATAACTCACTTATCTAATGAATAAAATCTAACCTATGAGTTAGTCCTATTCTTAGGAATAGTCCTAATGTGAGGTGTAAAATCCTAAGAAAAAACTTAAAGAAATTTTTTAGGAAATTTAATGTTTTGACTTAAAAGCTAATTTAAGCACTTGAATGATTCTATTACAGTTCTAATACTGGTTTTAGTGACTTAGAAGATAATTTAAGGTTTAACGATGCTTAACCTAAATATTTTATGCCCCTACTTAAGGGTCCAAAAGGTGACTTTTTGATTTAAAGCTTTAAATTAGAATTTCTTACTGCCGTATAATTCCTTACCGTCTAACATGAAGATAAACAGTAAGTACGCTCAATTTGGAAAAGAAATAGGTCCTACCTGTCCAAACTAAGATTTTTGACCTAGAGGGCATTTTAGTAATTTACACCTAGTGGAACCTAAAATTTTATGCAATTTATTGTTGGTTACTATTCAAGGATTCCATAGAGTCCAAGAACACTGCATTCTGAGGTCAAATGGCTAAGTTATAGCTATTTCAATTTATAAGGTCAATTTGGTAATTTTGTCGGTCAACGGGAGACAAAAACTGAACTTTTCTGTTTGAAGTTCAATTTTAGTAAACTCAGTTTCTATAGCTTTCCTATAATATACTGAGTGTGTTGACATGGAGTAAACCTAATTTGAACTCCAAATGATCAAGTTATGACCTAATTAGGGTTAGGGGTATTTTGGTCATTTCTCATTTTCTAGATTTTAGATCCTAAGTATTATTTAAGTTTATTAATGACACTAAAATTCTAAGCTAGTTAGCACTTTGAATTTCTAAATTTAGAGTTGAATTAACCAAGTTATGGTCAATTGAATTCTAAGGGCATTTTAGTCATTTTTAGGGTAGGTCTTAAATATTACTTTTCAAACTAAACTCCAAATGGGAAAACTAATATTTCTATAGTGTTGGGTTGTTATCCTGAGTATTTTAAGACCTATATTGACTATATTTGGATAACTATGTTAAAAGTTGTGAGGGTGATTAGGTCCTAAAATATCACTACATTATACATACCATAAAATTAATTTTTGTATTATGCCATTTGATCTATTTTATTTTTCTGAATAAATTGAGACCTATAATTGCTATGTTTGGATCATTGTACAAAAAATTATAAAACTTTTAAGTTTTTATTAAATTAAATTTACTATTCATTTATTCTATTTAAATGAATTTATTGATTAATTAAAGTAATCAGAAATTATTAATTATTCACTTTGTTAATTAATATTAATGTTATTATTCTTTTACTTTTTCAATTTAATCAATTATATTTATATATTTATATTTATTTAAGATGAATATATATATATATATATATATATATATATAGTATATATATTCATATATGAGAGAGAATAAAAGAGAGAGAGTTAATCAAAAGTCATTGTTTGTAAAAAGGAGTGTTATAAAAATTCTTTTTTTTAATTTAAAAAAATTTAAAAAGATTTATCTTTTTTTTTTAAATTGAGTGATAGATGAACAATTAATTTCATTAATATTAATTAATAATTAAATTTTATTTCTTAAAATTTTCATCAATATAATATTACTTAAATTAAAATATTGAACTAACTTTTTTTTTCTATAAATATTTCTAATTTTTTCTTCGAGTTGAACTTTTAATAATTAATTAGTTAAATAAATTTCTTTTAAAATACAAAAATATTTTGATAAATTATTTTAATCATAAATAATTTAATTTATAAAAAAATTATTTTAAATAATTTAAAGCAATTAAATTTAATAAATAATAATAATTGATTAATAATTCTAAGAATTAAACTATAAAACCTTTTTAAGTTATTTATTTATTCAAAATTTTTATGAATTAATAATAATAGAAAAAATATTTGGATTAATTTTAATTATCATCAAATTATTTTTTATTATTTCAAAAAAATCAAAATTTAAGATCACATCGCCTAATCTCTAAAAAAATTTAAGCAATATACATATATATATATATATATATATAAGTATATATTTGTATATGAGAGAGATTTCAATCAAGAGGAGACTTTGGAGGAAAGCTTTGCATCTATTTAAGAAAAAAGATGAAAAATATAAAAAAGAATTTTGTTTATCCATAAGAAAATAAATCGAAATTAAAGAAAAAAGAAATCGGATAAGAAAGTTTTACCGCAAGTTCTCTAATTTCTCTCCTATCTATATAAAAGTTCGTATTTTTTCTAAGTTCATTAGTGGGTTTTATATTATATTATATATATATATATATATATATATATATATATATATATTAATGCATGCTAATATATAATCACTTTTACATAATTAATATTTATATTAAACCAGTTAATTTCTACTTAACAAAACTTAATTTAATATATATGTATTATAACTCTCTATTTAGAACTTGACCTAACAAATTAACTGCTGATTAGGAGTTTAATTATACTTACTGTGAATTAATACTAATTGTCTTAATATAATATGCATAATGTAACTATATATGATTATATTTTTGTTATAAGTGATTATATAAGTGCAGGTATATATATATATATATTTATTCTTATTCTTTTTTCTGCACAGGTGGTGGGGCCGCGCCAGAACACGTGGTGGCTTAAGAATGGGAGGAATACTGCGGGCGGGCCCCAAAGGACACGGGCCGACCCAGCCTGCAGTCGCTTTGCGTTCCTTGCACAGGACCCCAAGGCAGCGACTTAGGGCTGGCCTTCGCCGGCCCTCCTGTCAGCGGCAAGGTTCGGCCCGCACGACATCATGTAGGCCTCGCCGAGACCTACACGCCTAAGGGTGTGCCGACTCAATAGGGGACTTACAAGCGGCGTACGAGCGAGCCCTAAGTCCTACGACTCAGTGGAACTGGGACGAAGGAGAGGAGACTTATTTAGAGGAGGAGCATCAGTCAGGAGAGTCAGACGCTGTCTAGTTCATTCTTAGCTTTTTGTGATGATGAGTGATTTTATTCAGTCTTTTAAACTATTCATTTAAATGCTGTAATTATATAGGTACTGTGACTATGATTACCTTTTTTTGCACTTTATTATTTGTTGAGCTATATGTTGTTTCTCACGTGATGTATGGTGGATGAATGTAATGTTTATTTTATTTTTACTTCCGTACTCTGTATGCATGTCTTATTTAGTGATTGATCCTCTTAGTTATTCTATGCACGTCCTTCCTTTATTAGTAGATTGTGGATCTTACATAATCCAATGTTAAGTGAGAGATTTGCCAGAGTGACACTCACTCCTTAGTCTAATGATTGTGGACATAAGGAGCGGGGCACCACAATGAAAGTTTAAAATATACATTCACTCAAAAAGAGTTAAATTTACGACAATGCAGATGGTTGGAATTAATTAAGGATTATGATTTATCTATTCAGTATCATCCAGGAAAAGCAAATGTTGTAGCAAATGCTTTAAGTTCCAAAGTAATCTCTCAATTGTATATGCTAACTTCTAATCCAATCTTACTTCAAGAAATAGAAAAAACTCTAATTAAAAGTGATTCTACCAATAGGTGTAGTATTATTTCAAATGAGTATAGAGCAATCACTACTCAATGAGATTAAAGAAACTCAGAAGATTAATAAAGAATATGAGCAACTAGTTGCATCTATTCAAGAAGGGAAATATTTAGAATTGAAACTAGACTCAAATAAAAACATTTGGTATGTATCTAGAATTTGGGTACCTAATAATTCTGAGTTAAGATCAATAGTACTCAAAGAAGCTCATTATTCTAAATATTCAATTCATCCATTTTAAATAATGTATCAAGATTTAAAAATACACTTTTGATGATTATGAATGAAAAGAGATATAGCAGAGTTCATATCAAAATGTAAAGCATATAGTTTAGCAAAGACAGAGCCTCAAAGACCTAATGGATTATTACAACCTCTACCAATTCCTGAATGGAAATAAAAAAATATCTTAATGGATTTAATAACAAGTTTTCCCCGTTCAAAATCAAGTAATGATTCGATTTGAGTAATTATGGGTGGGCTTACTAAATCTGCTCACTTTCTACTAATTTGACAAAATGATTCAGTAGAGAAATTGGCTAAATTATATCTTAAGAAAATAGTGAGATTACATGGCATTCCTAAGACTATCATATCTGATCGTGATAGTCATTTCACTTTCAGATTTTGGAAAATGGTACAACATGATCTAGGTTCTCAATTATGCTTGAGTATAGCTTTTCATCCTCAAACAAATGGACAAACAGAAAGAGTGAATCAAAATTTAAAAGATTTTTTGCATTTATGTATTTTTGATTTTGGAAGAAGTTGGGATGATCATCTTCTATTAATAAAATTTACCTATAATAATAGTTATCAAGCAAGTATTGGAATGACTCTTTATGAAGCCTTGTATAGAAGGCCTTGTATAGAAGGACATGGTCGCCGATTTTCTGTTAGCTTCACTTAGAGGTAGACACAAGTTGTTCTAATAAAACAAATCCTCCATTTGCATTTTTCAGAAGGTGAATTTTGTGTTGTTGAACTTTTCAATTTTATTTCTCATTTTATGGTCATTGCTCCTACTCAAACTGCAAACCTAAGAACAACAAGAACAGACAAAGGATCTCTCTTTGATATCACTTGTTATATGATCTAGACACCTACACGAGTACCTCAGCGGTAACGATTTTGAGCTCGAGGAATGGGGTTGCACTGATGGTTACCAAGCAAATAATAAAATCACAAATACAATGAAAAGTAAAGTCAGCACATGCATATGCATCCACACACAAGCAACCAAGCAACAAAAATTTTATATGGAAAATCCAAGGATGAGAAAAACCACTGAGCCTCTCAAAATATTTCTTCTTTAACAGTGAATACCGGCTCTTACTCTAGGAAGAAGAAGGAGAGCAGCATCCACCCCCTTAGGATTTTCTCCAACAGCAACCAACACAAATTAAGTTCCAGTTCCCAGGAAGTCAGAGTAGAAGTGGAAGTCGGAAGCTATAATTTAGATTAAATAACAAAGAACAGAGAGAGCGTTACTTTTCCGCTACGCGGCCTTATCTCTTTCAAACAAAACCCCGGGGCGAGCGCGGGCTCTATTCTATCTTCAATAGTCAGATTCGGGTAGAGTACCTCAAACTATTCTAAGCTCCGCTCCGGTCACCTCCCGACACCGATCCGGATGATGGTCACATTTGCAATCACATGTGATGTCTTAGGAAACTCCTCCATAAATTTTCTTTAAGTACTGAGTTGGCATTTAAACCACAAATGACCATAAATACCCCCCAAATAACTTATGGCGTAACCTGGACCGAAGTAAAAAATCTGTCAGGTGGTACAATACACCGTAGCGCTTAGGCCTCTTGTGGCCAGGCGCTAGAGCGTGCTGTAGCACCCTAATCTCCATTGCTGGTGCTGGGGCACGTTACATCGCCCCAACCTTTGAAATCCACCTACTAGGGCGCGCTACGGCACCTTGATCTCCGTCTGCTTCTTGCAAGGACGCGCTACATCGCCCCAGTCTCTGGATTCCATTCGCCAGGTCATGCTACGGCTCGCTAGCTTCTGTTTGTTGGCCGCCATGGCACGATACGACGCGCTGTGGTGCCTGTTGCAGTTGAGCTTTTCCCAACTTATTCCGTATCGCCTTAGAACTTTCCGGAAGCTCACTAGAGTTCCATTAGCACCTCTATGATGATTAGAATAGTCTCCACAACATAACAGAGAGAAGGTGGGATTGATTGAGCTCAAGACAAATAAGCTCATAGAAGCCACAGATTTTGTCAAAGAAAAATAGTTCAACACATAATCCTAACGATATGGGACTAAAGGTAAGTATCTATAAATGATTGTACGCATGCACAGGGTCGTGCGGCCTGTGTGCATCCACGTACAAGATTCATTTGCCCATTTTTCACTAATTACGTCGAAAATTTTGAATATTTAATTAATTGTTATTTTTTATTAATGATAGCTTTTGTTATAATGAACATAGCCCAACTTGAGCAAACAATTTTATGTTTATATTTTTTGCTCGCTAATATATTCTCAAAAAATTTGTTCGAAAGAGTTGTTTTATTGTCGATCGAATCCAAGCCAATACATTGTTAAACTATAGTAATATGAATGTTTAAATAAAAAAAAATGCTACACTATCATATATATATATATATATATATATATATATATAATCATATTCATGATTAACTAAAACTATTTTTATTTAAATATTAGTTTACGAAATTGTATCAATTATATATTTTAATATATGATTAGCAAGTTTTCCTAATATTAATATGTATATTGGGATATAAATAATAAAATTCATAAAAACAACTCATTCATAAAATTATTCGGAAAAAAAAAGGCTGACCGTCCATATCCGTAGAGCCTTATACGAGAATCTTGAATATATATTATAAGGATGATGTGATAATTTTAAGTGTAAATATATAATTGATGTAATTTATTTTTTATTTGAAATAATGTATAAAAAAAAAATAAAAAAAATAAGAAAATTTTTTCTTGATTGATGATAAATATAATTATATATATGATAGTATAAATATAATATTTTTCATATATTATATATGTATTTCCTATCCAGCGTTCCGATTAAACTACACAATATAATAAAAAGTTAGCGCCATTCATTTCATCTTAAATTATATGACTTGAACGCAAATTCATCTGCAATCAAAGTGCCGGGAAAGCTAAATTATCTTTTCAAACCGAATTCGCACCTCGTTTTCTCCAGCGCTACTAGGGTTAGAATCGCAGCGTATAAAGCTGCGAACTGGCTTTACGCATTTACTCGGCTCAATAATTTCTTTCATTTGTTGTTAGCTCTCTGGTGACAGAGACCGACGGCCGTTTCCGATCGCCGCCGGCGACCAAAGGTATGCATCATCGCTTCCGCCAGACAGCAAACAGTTCTTTTTTATTATAAAATAAAAAATGCAATTAAAGGGCTGTCTGGTTGCAGACTGTAAAATATCATGTCAATAATAATTTGATTTCATTGAGCTCGTTAGAAATTGAGATTACCGGAGTATTTATAATTTCATGATCAATAATAACTTGTAAATAATGAACTATTGAGATTTAATAGTGTAAGCATGAATGTATAGTACAAGCGGGTCGCTGTTGAGAATCCGTTTTTGAACAAAATGAAAATTCATTTGCTTATGACTTAGGCAAGAACGAAAAATGTGGTTGTACGCGAGATAAGTGGTTCCAACGTTGTCGCGCTTGATCTAGGGTGTTCATAATTTGAATCTAGATTCTTCCAAGAGAACGTGTTTTTATTGAATCACTTGTAGTTCAGCTTTGGTGTTTGTGAGGGCAACAGTGGGCTACTTCTTGCAGACCAGGAGATTGGGGTTAACCTAAGCATGATGAAGTAACTCGCAGTGGATTGTTTGTCTTCTAGGCAGCCTACCTAGTCAACATCACAGTAGACTTGAAAGGTGATACCGGATATGGGACAAAGCTGAGTGGCAAAGTTTATTGAGTTTTTAGATATCTTAGAAGTTTCATAGTAGTGGTCCAAAGGTTGAGAGTCGGTGCATGAACTGCGATAGTTTGTTGACATAGAAATTGACTTTCAGTTGGGTTAAAAGTATGCATTGTGAAGCGCCAACAATACGATGATAAGAAGTAGGAACAGAAAGCAGGGAGATTTTAAATGTTGATAGTTTTGTTGAGGAGGATCTTAGGTTTGCACAAGGTTTGCACTTAGCCATGTTGTTTTCATTTAATACTATGCAAATGTAGGAATGATGGGAAAGATAAAAACTTTAGAAGTGCAAGTGATAAATATGCCTAAGAAATGATGCAATTCATCGAAATGTTTGGGGGAGAGCTGAAAGAATAAATTGGTGATAAATTAGAGAGGAATCGGAGATTATTGTCAGTGAGGATTATGTAATTCACAGAAAATGTGTCTGTATAATGTAGTACGGTTCGTATAATGATTGATGAAAGGGATCAAATTTTCTTAGCACAAAACAAACTATGGTGAGATAAGTAATTTGTAAAACCAATCGTGGGATGACTATTTGAGATTTACAGAGCTTTTATGAGGCTACATAAATGAATGGGATGTTCAAAATCAATGAAGCCCAGTAGTTTATGCACATTGATGATTTCTTGGATATCATCATGGAGGAAAACATTATTAAATCAAGTTGTTTGATTGACCAATATTAACTGATTGCAATTTTGATAATAAGACTGAATGTCTTAATGTAGTCAAGTTTATACAATTTGATTAACTCCATGAGAAACCAACCTTTATAAAAAAAAACGGGTGCATTAGAATTATGTATACCACAAAATAGCCATTTGCAAGTAATAATGTTTGGTTGGTGTGGGGAACAAGAGCCCAAGTATTGTTTTGCAGCAGGGCATGTAGTTCTTCAACAATGGAATTTTGCCAATGTTTTCTCTTGAGGGTTTCAAAATTGTTTGCTGGAGGTGGTATGGGTTGGAATATTGAGAGGGTATTTTGTGGTGTAGATTTTTGTTTTTAATGAATCAGTGCATGGGTGAGTTATCATGGGTAAAACATTGCTGGAGGAGAGAAGTTGAGCAATGGGTAGAGTTGTTGATTTAAGGGGAGCAACATTAGGAAGATCAATAAAAAGTGATGGGAAATGAAAGATTATTGGATTAGAAGTTGTAGGTAAGGTTAAGGTAGGTGTAGTGAGTAGAGAAATATGGTTGGTTATTGGAAGGATGAAGGTGGTGAGGAGTGAGCTGGAATCATTATGTAAATGGGTGAGAGTAAGAGAAATGATGTCGTCATGGAGGAAGTAAGTCTTTGTATAGAAAATTTGTTTAATCAAAAGTGACTTACCAAGATATATGTTGGTGCTATTGTTCTGGATCCTAAACAACACATAGTTTGAACCAACATTTGAGTTTTGTTTGGATGCAAGGATATAGCTAGGGGCAGCAAATGAAATAAAAGATTTCAATGAACACATAATTTGGCTTGCAATTGCAAAGTCTTATGTAAGGAGTTTAATAATTGAATATTGTACTGCAGACAATTTATTAGGAACAATGTAGTATGATAGGCGTGGGTTCAAAGTTTGTACTATAAATGTGCTTTAACAAGAGGGGTGCAACCCATTTCAATAATGTGGGCAGTGTTTACATTATGGTAGATCATTTTAATCTTGCATGTATGGGTGCAAGAGTTGGTCTTTCATGTCAGATGCTTGATTATAGGAGAGAAGGAAAAAAATTGTCACCACATTCGATGGAAAAGATGTAATGGAACAACCAAGGGATGTTTCAAATGGTTTCTTAAATTTGATTAATATGGTAATAAACTTAGATTTACAATGTAAAGAATAGAACCAAGAAAATCTAGACTATATTAAAAACTAATTTAATGTTTGAAGTCTAAGGAAAAGTATCGTGAGCAAGACCCCAAAGATTAGAGTATATGAACTGTAGGGGTTGATTCACTTTAGTTTGTGTTATTGGAAGATGAATAAAACAATTTTTGGCTTGAAGCAAGTTATTTGGTGTTGATTGAGGACATGATGTGGAACATCAAAGTGAGGATGACATAGAGGATCATGCCAAAGTGAGATGGTGTGAGTGATAGTAGAAATAATTCTTGGAGAAGTTTGAAGAAAGCTTATACGATGTATTTGTTAGAGCCTGTGGTATAGGTTGGCTCAAAGAATTTTTTGATGCATCTGGAGTTTTTGATATAGCCCAAAAAGTCATTAGATTCAACAAAATGATGATTGTCATATTATAGCTAATGGAGATTAGATTATTTAAAATTAGTGGAACATGAAGAATGTGTTTGAAGTTTAAGTTATGATAATGGAGAATAAAGAGTAGATGTACCAACACGACTGATTTGAAAACTTACACCATTCCCAATTTGAACATTGTTTCTTTCTTGGTAAGATCTATATGCATGTTGAGTTTTGTAAATTTGTAGTCATATTATGTGTAGAACCAAAATCTAAGTACCAAAGGTCGTCAACAATAGTAAGATGTGGATGTTGTTCTTTTAAAAGGAGCATGTGTGAAGCTTGTTGATGTTGATAGCTTAGGAGTGCATATTATTGTTCAACTTTAGTATTTGGGAATTGTGACTTGGGGCTTGATGCATAATTTGATGGTAGGAAGAGAAATGTTGTAGATTTACAAAACTAAAAGAAACATATGAATCATTAACACACACGCCCGCTCCCCCGCCGCCCATTTTACAATTAATGATTGAAATTCATTGTTGCTGCAATGATAGAGCCTAAATTTCTTGAACATTATATTAAGATATTTGTGCATAAATAATATTAAAATAATATGAATAAGGGGTTTCACTCTAGGTGGATTAGTCTTTACAAACATTTGAACCATGGTAGGTGACAGACTGTAAATACACGTCTGCGCTCACACGCAAATGTACGTTATCTGAAGTGATAAGGGATTATGAAGTCCCGAGATTTATCATCTACTGAGAACAGTGTTATTTCATTACTAAAGTGTATTTGAGTTTACTGATGTTTGAAGAATGATTAAGTGTTTGATGTTAGTTCTAATTTTAGCAATCAGAGTTTCTTGGATTAGAAACTGCTTGTTGAGAAAGTAGGGAGAGTTGGGTTTAGTATGTAATTTATTAAGGGTTTGTGTAAGTACTCTTCTTTATCAATTTTTAGTATCAAATAATTTATAGATTTTAATTATAATCAAAAACTTAGTCTTCTCTAGGGTGTCCTCCAAATGTACTAAGTTATTTATGAGATTATGAATATTTCATAATGTGTAATAAAAATTGGGGGCATTTTTTTTAAATACATACTTTTAGCTAATATTTAGAAGTAAAATTCTAGTTAATATTCCACTCTCATCACCATATAGATTTAACATGAAAAATATTTTGTTGCACTATTGATGAAAAGAAATAGGTTGATGCATAGGCAATTTCTTAAAGTATTTGAAATCAATTATATTTTGATATTGACAACTTTGCCAAATTGAACATGTATATAAAGTATTCTTTTTGTTAATCATGAATTATTTGTCATAAATAAATAGAAGTGTTTTATACTTTTTTGTAAAATTTAGTGTTGGATGTAACATTACAAAATTTTGAGTGCTATATACATAAAAAAATATATTAACCTCTTTTATATTTGGAAAAGTAATGAACTTAATAAATAAGCAAATTTAACATATGGTGAACTTTAAATTGTCACCATTTGAATTACAAAAACTATACCAAAACACCTTTCAAAATATTTACATATCACATATAAGATCATAATACTACTTTTGCATATAATGAATTCATTTATAATGAATGAAATAATGTAAATAAGAGATTATGATAATGCAAATATGATATAATTAAAAGCTAATATTGAAAATAATAAAAATCCAAACTATGTATAATTAGATAAATCTGAGTGGTACTTTTGAAACCCTCTAAAATGCATTGATTTTGTACAAGAACAAATATTGTTTCTTTATCTTATACCTTTTCATTATGAAATCAAAAGGTAAACTAATTATGAAGAAGAACTTCAAGGATGAGGACAAAGTAAGCAGAAGGGTCTTCCTAAGAAGCTACCCACTACAATGGGCAGAGGAAGAACAAGAAGGTGAACAAGAAAAGAGAGAAAAGTTTGGAAATTTAAATGAAAAGCTTCAATCCAGCAAGACGAAACAATATTGTTCCAAATTGAAGTCACTAGTGAAGAGTAACCTCATAAATGTGCTCAATTGGGGTGAAGAGCAGCTACTTCATTTGAAGGAACTTAAGGATAAGGCTTCCTTCTACCTATTTGCCTGTCGTCCTTTTGGATTAAGAAAATCCAAAAAGTACATTTCCAGTTGAAAAAATAAATGTCGCATTTCAGAAGAATGCATACTTAATTACCCCTACAATTGAGAGCTTTGTGTCTGGAATACTACATAATCTGTAATTATCTTATACTAGTTTTCTTTGCAATCGTCGGAACACAACATCTCTCATATGCTTATTGATAATTGCATGTCCCTATTATTGCTAAAATTTCAAGTTTGCTAAGCTATTATTCATTCTAAACCTTGTTATCACTTATATTTTCAATTACTTGTACGCTCCTTTCAAGCTTCTCTTCTCTACTTGCAACATAAAACATGTCTTTTATCTAGCTTCAAATCAATTGTGATTTGATCATGATATTTATATGATTTGTTATAATTCACTTAAGTTATTTGTTTCCACCTAACCGGTCACAATAATAGTAGAATAAAGACCTTTATTAGAGATACAATTTTTAATTTTGGGATGCAAATGAAGTATTGCTTACACTTAAAAGTAGAGGTGTTATGGAATGTCCAAGCAGCTCACTTCAATAGAGATCTCGAATTTTTCACACATGAAGCAGCCACAAACAAGAATCAAGATGAGAAAAAACCAAACATAATCAATGCATAGCACAGAGAAATATAATAACCGAGAACACAAATAATTTTACGTGAAAAACTTTTTGCAAGGAAAACTATGGAGTCACCATCAAAAAAATAATCCACTAAGAAAGAAGAAATGAATTGCAACTTACAATAGTAACCACATTAGCTATAGTACTTAGAATTCCTTTTGATGAAAATTGATGAGCCTCATAATTATAGTCATTTTTTTGTTTAGAATGTGTGTTTTTATTAAAATCAGTCGTTGTTTTAGTATGTTTTATGTCATTTTAGATATGAAGTGATCATATTATAAAAAAATGGAATTAGTTGAAAATGAACAATTCTGCTCGCTACAGCGCGCTATGGTACGCTACAGCTCCCTGCACTTGAAAGGAAGGCGCCATAGCGCGCCGTAGCGCCAGAATTCTCGAGAGGATGGCTCTATAGCGTGCCATAGCGCCAAATTCCCAAGACCAAGGCGCTATATCGCGCCATAGTGCTCAACTTCTCGAGACTAAGGTGCTACAACGCGTTATAGAACTCAACTTTTTGAGACTTTGACGTTACAGCGCGCCATAGCGCCCAACGTCCTGAGACTAAGACGCTGCAGTGCACCACAACGCCACAATTCTAGAGACTCGGGCACTACAGCGCGTCGTAGCTCCCGATGAACAGAAAGCAAGGCGCACTATTTATCCTTTTGTTATTTAACTATTTATTCTGTCACATCCTAATATGCACATGAATTCAAATCCAACATTATTTAGGAATTTTGCTCATAAAACCATTTATTTATACACATTTTAGATCTTGATTACACTTAACATTATTTAACTGATTTCATTATTATATCACGAATTTAATCTAGTTCATTATATGTTAAGAGTGCATATATACAACTAGTATGTTCTAAAAAAGGTGAATTTAGACAATTAAATTCATTTGTTGCACTTATTCTCGCGTACAAGGATAGGAGACATACAACCTTTTACAGTTTAATTTCCCAAACTAAAGTGTCCAAATCCTAACTCATAACACATTGGGATTGGGTTATTTATCTTGAAATGAACTGTACTCATCTAATTACCTAAGATAAGATAACATCTTTACAATACCTTACAAGGTAAATCAGCCAATCCCTAAGTCAAATGGGAAATCAAGTTTAGGTTATAGATATGCACTTCATATGATAATCCTAATATTATCATTGGATTAAGTTTCTAAGCAAATTATTTAGTTTTCAAGGACTTTCAAAGCTACATGAGACTTGACTCGATATAGTTTACATAATGCTAAGTACTTAATATAAATCCTTAATTTGGATTTATTACCACAAAATGTAGGCTCAATCCACTTTCACTTGGTGTAACTACCACAAGAAGTAGATTCAAATTTTAGAGTTCACATGGTAAATATAGAGTTCTACCTCAAAGTTCACAAATAAGTCCTCCTACTTCAATGATTTAACTTAACTATGGTTCTTACAACATTTGATCTATGCTTATCACTTAAGAATTTCAACTATAATTCCATCCTTTTCAATTGCTTAACATGGGATTTTAAGATTATAAGGTTAATCATAATAAGTCCTAAATAATTATGAATCTTTGCAATTATTAGACACCATCTTAATCTATGTGTGACATACAAGAAGATATATTGATCTTTAAAGGTTAATAATTTAGAATGCTCCTTAAATTTAGATTAGATTGATGATTAATCAATGTTTTCAAATAATCTAATAAATGTCTCAAGCATCTAGTTTATTGATTTTGGGAAGAATTATAATGATCTGAAACATAATATTAAGTCTTATGTGTTTCTTGATCTAATTAATCACATTTAAGGGTTCAAGGATTTATTATATAAAATTGAGTTCAATAATAAGATTTATTAAAGCTAAAAAGTTTCTTACTATTCAGTAAGTTTTAGACTATAAGTAGGTTAAAATTGGCTAAGTAATTAATTTAATATTGGCTAATTAGGGCTTTGAGCTAATTAGAGGTGATTAGCAAATTGAACATCCCAAAAAAATGGAACATTTGGTTACCATTAGGTTCTATACAGTCTAATGAATCCATAGTCACTTACATTACTCAAATTAGATCACAAATGAGTTTAATATTTACTAATCAACATTTAATAAAATTAGTGAGTGATTAACAAAATTTTAAACATAATAATGTTTCTACTTTTATAATTAAATTCTCCTCTATATAAAGAAGAAAATGAGACCCTAATCATATAATTTGGCTAAGTAATTAGCCTAATACACTAATCATGATCTTAAGTAATTAAGGCATAATTAAAAAATCTGCTCAGAGAAAGTAAAATATTATTGCAGGTTGTTCTACATATTTTTCCCATCAAAATGATATATAAGATCATAAATTTTAGATACATATTGACCGAAATAATTCAAACCTTAATTTTCATTCACATTCCCTAATTTCAGACTTTAGGATTCATAAATTGCATTCACATTATTTCCATTTATCACGCTCGGGACTTGTCGGGTTGATCGGGACCCGATGGGTTCGTCGAATACGGGACAATGTGGGTCGGTCGGAACCTGATGGCCCATTACTGTCGAACAGCGCGAGTCACGGATCAGCCTAACTCGCATTGTTCTTCATCATCTTCCACAATTTCTCGATGCAGGCTGGTGCTAAGGTTAGGTTTCCTCACCAAAGTTTGAGTACTTCGACCATACCGCGAATCATTGAACCGAAACACATCGAACGCACCAAGAATCCCCTTGTGGGGTTGTCGGAGTCGCCAGGACTTTACTCCACCCAAGACTTTGAACTAGGATTTACTGTGGGGAGCAGTTCCCCTCCACAAAAGTGATGACCTAGCTCATGCTTTGTCTTGAAATGATCTTCATTCCAAGATGAAGAGAATCCATATCTTGGCTTAGTCTGGGAATAACTAGATCAATGGGGGCTTACTCGGGCACTAGTACTGTTGCTGCCCAAGCAAGGCAGAGGGCAATCAGGCTAACTCGATAACCCTAAGCCATATTGATTGACTATGATCGATACAGGATGCAATTAACTACGGTTAGGCATCCCACTGAGGAGCTAACCACACATAAATTGGTCTGACTAGCCACAGGGGTTGACAGCCCCATCCAGATGGTGATTCACATTATCTGGTTTGTTGTCAAGCCCTGGCCATGCCTAATTCATCTACAATCGATCCTAGAGCTTGCACGTGTCCAAACAAATCAAAATTGCAATGAAGGGATTGCTAGAAGATCCATTATAAGCTCTGGAAGGAGTGGTACATGGATGGATTTCGGGACTGCACTGATGGGAGCTTGGGAGCATTTTGAAGTGTGAATTCCATTGACTGGAGCTTCCTCTGGGTTCTGGCTACTACTTGGGAGCTCAAACTTCGAGTAGAACCTACTGCTTCACCGATGATTCTCCTGTAGTCAACAAACGTCAGCTAACCTCACGTGAAGGGATAGAAGAACTTTGGTGAGCTCGAGTGTAATCAAGGTTTTGCAAAACTTTGAGTGGGCTCAGAAGGTGTAAAGGAATCTCCTGAGGGAAATTGAGGGATATTTATAACTTACGGAGCTCAGGTAAGGCCGGGTTGTGGTTCCGGTCAGAGCTTGAGAAGTCTCCATCCTCGAGGCCAAATGGGGTGCTCCCGAGCCGTTGAGACCCCCTAAAAGGGTTAGGCTACTTCACGAAATTGGTTAGGGGCCATTATAGGTCATGGGGGATAGGCTTGATGTGGAGCCCCAATCATTTTGTGGTCATGTTAACACGTATATTAACATGATTACGGTAGAGTGGTCTGTTGGAGATGAACCTAAACCTAAAGCATGCTCTATTCCCAAACAGAAGCAATTTGAGAAAGAGCGTGCTCAGAAATTCAAGGACCGGGGTTGCGTTGACGGTTACTAAGCAATCTTAGAAAAAATTACAAGACTAAAATCATAGCACATGAAGAAATATCCAAACACAAAGAAATACGCAAAAAACCTAAGAACGGGAAAAACTACGGATCCATACCACAAGGAATCCACTAGAATAACTTGAAGGTTACAGAGTTACAAAGAACTTATCACCTAAGCACAAATGTTCAAGCTCTTACTCTAATATGGAGAGGAGAGGAAGCAGCTACCACCTGAAGTATATTTTCTAACATGCAAGGGCTAATTTGCACTGCAGCTCCCTTAGGGTTTAGCCTAGGGTTCTTCTCCTCACAGTACCCATAGCTTCTAAAATGAGATGCCAACACTTAGGTTTTCCTCTCAACTTATTTGCTTAAGTACCTAGTTGAAAAATGGGCCATAAAATATCCAAAATGCCATCAAATTTGCTTATGGCGTAACCTGGATCATGCTGTAACAAGCTTAGTTGTTACTTCAACTAAACTTAGCTAAATTAGTTAAATCATGCTTTGATTTTAATTCTGTTAGACTTAATGGATCATTTAAATCTAATCATAGAAGTTTGAAGTTAATCAGAGCTCGATGGAGTATTTAGTATTTTTACTTATTTTTTGGATCCTGAAAAATTAGCTAATTTAATTTGATCTCCAAATTAAATTATGAGTTCATTTTTGAGTTCATCATACCCTAATTAGCTAATGGTGAATATTTCTTTTCTTTACTTAGCATAAGTTCATTTGAACATATACATGCTTTACTTTATTTACTTTCATAAGCACATTAATTTATTTCTAGCCTATTTAGGATGTTTTACCCTTGTTCTATTTGTAAGCTAGGATGTATACTTAAGTGAGTATTGTAACTCACTTTGTTTTTCTTACTTACTTTTCCTCACTTGATTCTTACTATATTGCATCCATGCTTGTGCTTAATTTGTAACTAGAAAGTGATATCCAATTATAACAATAACATGTTTAGCCAATCTTAAATTATACTTAGACTATTTGGTCTAACTAGATTTTTTATTTTCTTGGCTTTGCCCTATCATATTTAAATGCCAAAATATGATAGATCATGTGCACTTTGAGGCTAGTGGAGCTAGACCAAGCGCTAAAAGTTTATTGCTTCTGCTTATCATATACTAAAATTATATAGCTTAAAATAAATTTCAAGTGAGCTTTCAATTTCTTTCTTTCCCTTAATATTACTATTGGTTTGTAATAATATTATTTACTTTACTTTTCCTATACTTTGTTGGAGTTTAGATTATATTTAAATGCTTGTGATGAATGAATGGATGAATGTATTGAATGGATGGATGATTATAAATGTATAAAAATGATTATTAACTAAGTCATTAGTTGCATACCTACTTAGATGTTAAATGGAATTAGTTGTATATTCAATTGTTTATAAAATTGGAAACTAATTTCTTATCTAAGTAATAATCTTTTCATATCTACATGTGAGTATTAAATGTTATGATGAAGCAAATCTTAGGGTAGACAATTGTTACATATGTGATTTTCTTCCTTTAAACTTTTAGAATTATAAATGAGCAATCTTATGAAATGGATTGAACTCTATTTTAGAATTGGAAATTAGCAATCCTATAAAATGGATTGAACTCTATTTTAGATTGGAAATGACTAATCCTATGAAATGGATTAAACTCTATTTTATAATTGGAAATGAGGAATTCTATATAATGGATTGAATTCTATACTCGAATTGGAGCTAAAATGGATTGATTACATGTTAGTTTAGGTTGTTTTCCTTTCAAATTATAACTTCCAATAGAATGGAAGTCTTGCATGTCTACTTTGCAGGTCTTTCCTTAGCCATTTACAAAGGAGATTCTGCCAAAATTTTTAAGAATTTTAGGACTTAGAAATTTTGTTGAAAATTGTAGACTTATAATTCACATGTTAATACTCCATAAATATCGAGAATTTCATATCTAACATTGAATGTATTCATTTCAATTATTTTAAATTATGATCTCATGTCTCCTTACTCATATCACAAGTTTAATTGTATTTCATTCTCACTTATAAATTCATGTATTGCATTTTCAATTATAAATTACTTAATACCATTCACAATTTTCCTTCCATCTTAACTTAAGACCCTCTTCTAAATCCTTAGCCAAACACAATATCTAATGATTTGGATTAGCTTTCTTCTAATCTAGTATTAGGTATTGTGGTGACGTATCAATGTTGAGTTAAGTGATTTCAATATCGGGGTCGTCACACATAATTAGCTAGCTCAAATTATCCAAGAAGAATTTAGCGAGCATAAAGTCCTGAACTCTGAGGCCATCCGTGTGGCCACCCACATTTTTCAATATGAGGTCGAATATTGTTGGGAAAACGAGTGTAACACTAAATTCGCAGACTATGAACTAGAGGATATTTCATGGGAGAAATTTGTAGAAGCCTTCAAAGAAGCTATTATACTGGTATCAGCTCAAGCGATACTTGAAGATGAACTACTCCATCTTACTCAAGGTGGAAGATCCGTGGTGGATTACAAACTTGAATTCCGTTGGCTATCTCGTTTCACTCCAGTTTGGTTATGTCTGAAGCCTCCTATTGTTACTGATTCCTAAAAAGGTTGAGAGATTCAATCAAAGCTCATTTAATCTCCCAACAAATTAATAATTTCTCTAAATTAGTTGAAGCCACCCGTTTGAAAGAGAATTTTCAAGAAAATATGGATTGCAAGAGAAAGGCTAACTTGCGCCCTCCCGAAGAGAGAACTTTGGTCACTGAAAGGTGGAAAAATATACAATATCGAAGCAGAGCAACCACAAGCAGAACCTTCTTAGTGTAAGCACCATCATCCATACGGAAAGTATTACCACCAGGGTAACGTGTGTTATACTTGCAGCCGTCAAGCCATCATTTTTATCACTACGACGCAAGGACTACTATTGACAAAGTATCCATCACCCGTTATCGACTTGATCAAGTGCTACGTCCCCAGCTGTTGAACAGCCAAGCTCCTGCTTTGGTTGTAATGCCAGCCTCGCTCCGTCGGTGAATCTTAAGGTAGCAGCACCTGCACTTAAAGCGGCCAACAATCGTCAAGGCCAAATGCCTCAGAATAAGCAACCAACAGCTCCTGCACAAGTGTACATGCTAACTCCTGCTTCTGCACCTGAAGATAATGACATTGTTTTGGGTATGTCCTAAATTATTTTAATTTCCTATACTATTATTTAAGTATTGCTTGAATGTTTTGAATAGCAATTCTTATTATTGCTATAATCATAGGAACCTTAATAATTAATGATAAACCATGCAACATCCTTTTTAATACTAGAGCGAGTCACTCCTTCGTATCAGAAAGATGGGTTAAAGCACTTTATCTACCGTCATATCATTTAGCAAGCTCATTAAGCATCGGGTTACCTTCTGGAGCCAGCATGCAATCTCAACAATTATGTAATATATAAATCCCTATCAGTGAACAAAAGTTTGAAGCTAAGTTGATTATACTGTCAATTATTAACTTTGATATAATATTGAGAATGAACTGGTTAACTAAACATGGTGCTTCTATAGATTTCCAAGAGAAGAAAATCACCCTATGCAACGAAAGACAATCGAAGACGTTCGTTGGCAAACTTAGAACCAAGCTTCATTAATCAATGCAATGAAGGCCGAGAAGCTAGTCAGAAAAGGATGTGATGCATACCTAGTGACAATGCTAGGTGAGAAGAAAGTAAACATTCCCATCTCAAGAAATTGTGTAGTATGTGAATTTACTGAGGTTTTTTTTGAAAACCTACCTGGTCTTCCTCCTGTTCGAGAAGTAGAATTCATGATAGAATTAATTCCAAGAACATAACTGCTATCGATGGCTCCTTACCGCATAGCGCCAAATGAGTTAAAAGAGTTCAATAAGTAACTTCAAGGGCTGCTTGAGAAGGGCCTCATTCAACCAAGCTCATCACCTTGGGGAGCGCCATTATTATTCATAAAGAAGAAGGATGGACTGATGTGCATGTGTATCAATTATCATGAGCTGAACAAGGTGACCATCAAGAATAAATATCCATTACCTTGAATTGATGATCTATTTGATCAATTATCTGGAGCCAAGGTATTCTATAAGATCGACCTGCGAACAGGCTATCATTAGCTGAGAGTGAAAGATTTTAATATAGAGAAGAAAGCATTTAGAATTCAATATAGACCCTACGAGTTTCTAATAATATCATTTGGTCTAACAAATTTCCAGTCTATTTTTATGGACTTAATGCAACGTGTGCTAAAGGCATACTTAGATAAATTCATCATTGTCTTTATTGATGATATTTTGATTAGTTCAAAAAGTAAAGCAGAATACGAGAATCACTAAAGGGTAGTGTTAGAGGAACTGTGTGACCATAAACTCTATGCCAAATACTCCATGAGTAAATTTTGGCTTGACTCAGCCACATTCCTAGGTCATATTGTAGACACTCAAGGTATTAGAGTAGACTAGAATAAGGTCAGAGCCGTTCAAGGTTGGTCGCAGCCAAAATCTGTGACCAACATTAGAAGCTTTTTGGGTTTAGCTTGTTATTACAAAAGGTTCATGAAAGGCTTCTCTCAGATAGCCCCATCTCTAATAAAGTTAGCTTAAGAGGCAGTACCTTTCATCTGGAGACCTGAGTGCGAGAATGTATTTCAATCGCTAAAAGATGTTCTTTCTTCTGCCCCATTACTTGACTTACATAAGGAAAGCCTAAACTAATAAGTCTATATAGATGTATCTGACATAGGCATGGGGTGCGTACTAATGCAGTAAGGAAAAGTTATCACATATGCTTCTCGTAAATTAAAGTCCCATGAGAAGAACTACCCAGTCCATGATTTTGTACTTGTCGTCATAGTTTTCGTTCTAAAGATCTGGCGTCATTATCTTTATAGTGTCAAGTGTTTGATATTCATTGATCACCAAAGCCTGAAGTACATTTTCACTTAGCAGGAGCTTAATTGATACTATTGAAGATGGTTAGAACTAATAAATGATTATGATTCAGATATCCAATACCATCTCGGAAAGACAAATGTAGTAGTAGATGCACTCAGCCATCATGCTACACTATCTGCCATGATTGTTACAAGTTCACTAGAAGAAAATTTTCATAAACCCAAAATTTCCCCTGTATGTGGAGATCTGTTAAGTTCAATGCTTGCCAATATCAATGTAGAACCAACCTTCCATCGAGATTTCTCCATCTCACAAACTAAATATAAGGATTATCTAAAGTTCAAAGTCAACATTAAAGGATGCCATCAGCAGGATCTTTAGTGTGATAATGTAATCTATCAAGACAATCATTTATGGATCTCTATATCCATGCACCAAGAGATTCTCATTGAAGGCCATAACTGTGGGGCCCCGTACTTTCCCACGGAGATGCTAATATTGATATTAGCACAATCACGGGGAGTACGATGCTCCAACTGTGGCAAATCCCTAACTTAAGTAAAGTCAGGTAAGACCTAACCTGCCTTAAGCCAAGGACTTGACACTTGGAACTCTGAACATACATCAATACAAATCAAAGTGGCGGAAGCAAGAAACAGTATAATATAACATCCACATCACAATATAGTATAAGAGAGTAAAAGAAATAGTAAATCAGATCAAATGCAGAAAAGTAAATATATCTAAAATTTAATTTTTACAAATTGTATTAAATGAAAGAAAAGATCTCTCAAACTCACTGCAATAAAATGAAAATCTATCTAAGCAGCAATAGGAAGATCCTCCTCCTGCACTGGCTCCTCTCATGCAGCACTGCCAACAAAAGAAAAAGATTATAGTTAAACAATTGTCTAAGTATATTTTAGGTTATTTAAGTGTGCTAAATTTCTAAGGATATCACATTTTAACTACTTTTAAACATGCAAGCAACATAGGGTGCATCAAGCTATAAAAAAAAAGGGATAGCTATAAATTATTCATTTATAACTAATCAATCACTATGTAAAGTAACATACAAAGCAGCAACTCAACAAAGTGAGGCTAAAAGCAACTACAACTATTAAAATGAATATGATCCTAATATGCTTATGATCACCTGGATACATGCTGAGTATATAAAGAACACAAGTACTGAAATAACATACAATTCTAGCATCCTAAATATGCCAATATTTAATAATAAACAATAAGAGTATTTATACAAGCATGCCGATTAATATGAAAAAGGCCACTGAGATATATGGCAAAAGTAGGCTAAGCACATGAACGAGCAAAAGTAAAGCCACTAAGACTTGTGGCAACGCAAGTCTAGTACTAAGAGAAAGGCCACTGAAGCACATGTTGAATTTTTGGAGATTAGATTACCCTCCATTCACTCAATAATTAAAACACTTTAGTGCTTATGATGTAATTGGTCATTTTTGATAAGCATCCTTTTACTTTTATTAAATTCCATCTTGACATTTTTGTGATTTTCATTTCCTTGAAAAATTCAGAAAAAAAATATGTCATTTAAGAATACCATAAAAATGAGGGGATATGAAAATTTATAGATTGAAATCTTAAAATAAAACACACAAAAAGAAAAATACAAAGAAAACATAAAAAGGTACAAAAAAGAAAAATACAACCTAATTAATTTTCCACTTCCTCTTCTTCATCCACCTCATCTACATACGTCATTTCGCAAGGGTAGTGCGACTCCGGAATGGGGGCACCAATAGGAGGCCTTGGCAACACGGAGGCATCCGATCCACCTTGCAAGCTCCAATCCTCAAACATCATCCCAAGGGCTTCATGGAAGTTGGATTGAAACCTGCGCTGCTGGACGAGCTCTTGTTTGAAGAACCCCATGTCGGTAGCAAGAGCCTTGCTAAGCTCTGCTTGCTGATTGTGGAGACGTATCAAAAGCATGTTCGTGAGGTTCGGGTCGGGCGGCGCGAATGCTTCCCTCTGTGCCCCCCTTCTTTTCTTGGGCAGCTTTCGTTCGCTTGCCCGGACATTCAAATTTGAAGGATTTAAGGTGCCACCGGGGGGAATGACGGTGTCTGAGGAGAGAATCTTAACCCCTTGGGTCTCGCACAGCCCTGATATCAAAGACCCGAAGACCAATGCAGCACAGGGACCCTTGAGAGCTTTCCAAAGCTGCTCAAAAATAATGTTAGAAATGCGGATCTCGCCCGGCCTAACCAATGAGCACAAGAGGAGTGCTCGGGCACGGGTCACTTTAGTCAAGTGACTTGAAGGCATGACAAAGCTAGAAATGAAAACTAGCCAAGCACTACTCGTGTCCGTTAATTTGGAATGAGGAATATTGGCTAATTCTCCTTCCCATTCAGTGTCATCATGGACGAGTTCAACCACAAGATCAAGGGGGGAATGGCGAGATTCCAAAAGTTCCAAGCACGAGCATGAGTGTACCTCCTCGAGCCCATAGAATTGCTCAATTTGAGCAATTCCAAGGGTGACACCCTTACCTCGACAGAAGATCCACTGCCCAACCGCATCGATTGCGTTCGCATAAATCTCCTGGACAATCGCCGTATACGTAGGGGATCTCTTAGTCACAAACTCCCTCCATCCTCGAGGGTTGACATGTTCAACCGGAACGGGTAAGGCTGTGCTGAAACTCCTCTCCGGAATTAATTTCCACTGAGAAGTGATTGAATAGAAATGTAGTTCAGCCTCAACAGAAGAGAACCTTTTCTTATTAAAGGTTCCCCCGGATGAAGAGGCTTCGGCCTCTTTCCTTGGAATGGCTTTCTTTCCGAAAGACATGGTGAGATAAGAGAGCAAGAGAAATCAAGAGTATGAGGAAGAAGAAGAGTTAAGAACAGTGCAAGGATAACCCCCCATTGCCTCCCTATTTATAGCCAAGAAAATCCAAGATAAGAGAAGATGGTCAAATGGTCTTCCCCAAGATCATGTGAAAGGGGGGGGGGGGGGCAGCTTTTTCAGCATGCTTTTTGACTACTTGGGGAACCTAAATGTCATGACTTTTTGATTGCATGGTTCCCAAGATAGAAAAAATCTGCAACTGGAGCAAACCGCAGCAGCGCGCTATAGCGCGCCGTCGTGGGTGTTCCGCTACAGTGCGCTATCATGGATTTTTCGCTGCAGCACGCCTTCGCAAAATTTTCGCAAATGCGCGTGGCTTACCCGCTGCGGCACGCTTTCGGGGTATTTCTGCTGCAGCGCGCTGTATCGCCAGATTTTTTTTTTTTTTTTTTTTTACAATGGGTTGCCTCCTAATAAGCACTTAATTTAACGTCCTTAGCTAGACTCGATAACGATCAACTAGTCGGATCCTGTGGTTTCCACTTCCATAAGCTAAAGATGCTAGAGTGAGCACAATACTCATGGTGGCTCAAACTCCTGCTATCTTCCACTTCCTTTAGCGGATCCACTGTTTTAATTTCAAGCTTAGGGGGAGTCTTCTTTTTTCTTTTTCCTCATCTTGTTTTTCTCTTTCTTACTCCTTCTTTTCACCCCTTTTCTGAGGAAGGAGTTGAGCTATTATCAGAATTTCTTTCTTCTATCATGAGATCCTCTAGAACATTGCCAGCCCATAGCTTTTCTTCTCTTACCTTTCTTCTCACTTCATCTTCCATATCTCTCTGCTTAAAGATGGTTGGTTTAAGATCAATTAATTTAGTTTTTCCTTTTACATTTACACTCATAACCCCACGACCCACATTAATAACTGCTTCTACACTCATTAGAAAGGGTCTCCCAAAGATAATCATGGAATTTTTATTCCATTGATCCTATTCACAAACCACAAAATCAGTTGGAACTATAAAATTTCCTATTTCAACTACAATATTTTTTATCATCCCAAGAGGAGTAAGAGATTCTAAATTGGCAAACTCCAAAATCATAGAGGTATATTCCATCCCTCCTACCTTTAGATGTTCATAAATATGGTAGGGCATAACATTCACTAAAGCACCTAGATCACACAAGGGATCTACAAATACTTTATTTCTGATTATCCAAGGGATGCTCAACCTCCCTGGGTCTTCACATTTAGGAGTTATTAGCTTCTCACTCTCATTCCCCAATATTTTTTTTCTTTCCTCTAGCTTCTAACCTGTTGCACTCATACTTTCAGTATTAATTCCTCCTAACACATCTTCCGAATGTATCACATTAACCAATTCCCTAGGGTTTATTTTATCGAACTGGGTAGAGCCCCTTGTTGCCGAGAGGTCAACTGCTTGGAGATCTGACCCAGTTGGGTCTCTATATTTCTCAAAGAAACTTCTATTCCTTGGATAGAAGCATCATGGCGAGTGATAGTGGCTTCGGTGCGGCGCATAAATTGGATCGTTTCAGCTTTAAATGAGTTGAAGGCCCCTTCTAAATTTTGATGTTGGTTGCTATTCTTATTTCCATTATTAATGCCTTGTAGGTTGGATGAATTTCCCCCATATTAATTTGCGTTATTATTATTATTACTCCAAGAAAAATTGGGTTGGTTTTTCCACCCTGGGTTGTCGGTGTTGGAGTAAGGGTTATTCATCGAGTTGTTGTTTCTTAGGTAATTAACTTGTTCAGTGTTAGTTTGTACAAAGAGGTTTTTTAAGTTGCAATTTTCACTATTATGCCTACCCCCGCACAAATCACAATGTACCTCTAAAACAACATTAACATTAATTCTTCCTATCCTTTCATTTAAGGCATGTATTTCTTGCTGCAATGCCGTTATTTGGTTGGACTCATTTACCTTTATAGCTTCCTTTTTCAGCTTTTCGGAAGGCCATTGATATGCATTATTTACCATTTCCTCCAAGAGGTCGTAAGTTTCCTCTTGGGTTTTTTCACTAATAGAACCACCGGCGGCTGCATCAATAAATGTCCCCGTAGGAGTGTTCAAACCATTGTAAAAGGTTTGCACTTGCATCCATAGAGGGAACCCATGATGTGGACAATGCCTGAGGCATTCCTTAAAATAGTCCCACCCATCATAAAGAGTGAAGTTGGTGATCTCAATCCTCAACCTGGCGATTTTTGCCAGAAGAAAATATTTGTCTAAGAATTTCTTGGCCAAATCATCCCATGTCCGGATGGAATTCCTAGGTAGAGAGCTGAGCCAACTCTTGGCTCTATCTATTAAAGAGAATGGGAAAAGCCACAATTTAACTACGTCTTCAGAGACGCCATTAAATCTGAAGGTGTCACATTTTTCAAGGAAAGTTGAAATATGTGAGTTTGGATCTTCAGTAGCTAATCCCCCAAACTGATTATTCTGAACCATGCTCACTGTGGAAGGTTTGATTTCAAAATTATGAGCTTCTATATTTGGTCTTATAATTGCATGGGGGATTCCCCTAATAGTGGATAGTGCATAGTCTCTTAATGCTCTTCTCCTAGGCTCTCCTACTGGCTCTCCTTCATTTTCATTACAATTGCCCATAATAGTTTGTTCTATAACGGCTTGTTGAGTTGAAAGGTTTTGTTCTCTCCTAGCCTATAAGTAATTTCTCTCAATTTCAGGATCAAAAAGATATTAAGTGCAAACTCTTTTACTCATACAACTAACAATGTGGCTATCAAGAACAATTTTAGCAATAGTGTTCAAAAAGGCTTAGCAAAAATAAGATAAGCAAAAATATAAGATGTTAGTTTCTATAATTGCAAAAATCAAAAACTAAAAATATATGCAATGAAATGCTTAAATCGCTAGCTACTTATAGATTATCCTTAATACAAAACAAATACCAATTCCTCGGCAATGGTGCCAAAAACTTAACAGATTATAAATACACGTTTGCGCTCACACACAAGTGTACGTGATCTAAAGTAATAAGTGGAAAGTGTTAAATTCCAGGATTTATCGATCCTCATAGAATTGGTTATTTTGACACTAAGGTCTATCATTTCTCACTAATGTTTAAGATACAATTGATTGGTTGAGTTGGTCCTAGATTTAGCACAATAATCACTATGTGAAGATAAGTTAGATAAAAGAGAGAGGAGAGTTGGGTTCATCCCACATGTGATGTGAAATTTATGAATGCATGTTGAATTCTCAAGCTTTGTCTTTTATTCTTTTAGATTTAATCAAGTGCACATTGTTCTTCCTTGAGTTTTATCTCAAGGTTTCATAAGTTCAAATCTTGTGCACAAAATGAACACACTTTCGGTTCTATTTTGGCACAAAGATTCCTATAAGATTTTAGGTTTAGTGTTTTTATCTTAGCTCTTGATCAAGGAGACATCGATTATTAAGTCTTTTAAATCTTATAAGCATTGATTCCATTATGAGCATCACTCGCATCCCACATAGTTGAGATGAGGGATCAATATGTTGGGCTCAATGACTATGTCACTTAGTTCATGAGCACTCAACTATTTCTTCCTCTACCTCAATTATGTTGAGCTAAGGAGCTCAATTAGTGGATCTTAGCATCACATGCATCAACACTTTGGTTGAGCTTAGATTAAGGTGCATTAAGCTCAAGAACTTTGTCACATAGTTCTAAGCTATCATCTTCTCATAAGCCTAGCATCCAACCTAAGGTGAGCAATAGAGCATAAGACAACTTAGTTCTTGAAATTATTAGTTCATTTTCATTTTTTTCCACATTCAAGACCAAATTATAAAAAGCATCTCTTATAAGGCATTGAGTTCTTTACAATTTAATTTTGCTTGAGGAAATTCGTACATTAAAAATAACTCATACACATGGGATTTCCCCAACCCTCCCCAAGGGAGATTTAGCTACTCATTACAAAGGAAATGAAGAAAAACACATACATGGATAAAGACCCTTTCATGATCAACTAAGAAAAGAAAATATAAGAGTAAGGTTTAGAAGATACTAGGAACGTTCCATGGAAGTTCTCTGGAATTCTTCTTCTCCTTCTTCAAGCTCCTCCCTTAGGTCGCTAGTGCTTCCTTCTTTCTTCTCTTCCTTAGCAAGAGCTTGCCTTGCCATCCTTGGGGAGTTCCTCACTTCTCCTTATGCACTCCTCCTCTTTACTTAGTGTGTTGAACAAAATTGTGAACCCTCCTCTAGTCAAGAGTAGGTGTATTTATAGGAGAGGGGCTGCATCCTCCTTCATCCTCTCCATAACCAGTATTTCAAATGGAAAAATTTGAGCAATGAAGGCAAAAATCCCCATTGATGGTGAATTGACCAATATCTCCATTTGTTTAGCCAAAACATCACCTCAAGATCTTCGTTTCCATTAAAAAATGGAGCTGCTACAGAAATATGATGGCTGGGGACAAAATACAGGTTGGGGGTCTTGTTCTAGCCGCAATAAATGCTCCTGACTGGCCAAAATTTTGGCGGCCGCCACAGCGCGCTGCGGCGCACTTTAGCGCGCAATAGAGCAAGCAAAATAAGCAAAGTCTTCTGTTGCAGCGCGCTACTGCGTCCACATTTCACAAAATTACCTGCTGTAGCGTGCTAAAGCGGTTCCTTTTGCAAATCGTACCGCTGCAGCGCGCTGTGGCAGGAGCATTTCGCAAAATGCTCTGCTGCAGCGCGCGGTAATGTCTCAATTTATAAAATATCCCACTGCAGCGAGCTACAGCGCCCGCAGTTCGCACTACCACGCCCGCGGTTCGCAACTGGATCTGCTGCAGCGCGCTACTGTGCCCACAGTTCGCAAATGCACCCGATGCAGCACGCTATAGCGGCCTAATTTGCAACATGACTCGCTGTAGCGCGCTGGAGCGCGCGACAGCGGTTTCCTTTTGAAAATTTTGGAAATTTTGCAAAAAATGTCTCAGAACTCATTTGGATGCCATTTTCCTAAAAAAAGATAGACAAAATTTGATTTTGTAGCAGTTTAAAGGTCATAAATGAATGAGTTTTTCTTTATTTTAGATATAATTTATGGATTCATCACCTTACTATACATTTTCTTTGATTTAGAACTATACTTTATTTGTTTACAGTTTACTTAGATTATAGTGAATGTTGTAAAATTTCAATTAAATGCTTCGCTGTTTCTTTTCTTTACTTAGCATAAGTTCATTTGAACATATACATGCTTTAATTCATTTACTTTCATAAGCACATTCGTTTATTTCTAGCCTATTTAGGATGCTTTTACCATTGCTCTATTTGCAAGCTGGGATGTATACTTAAGTGAGTATTCTAACTCACTTTGTTTTTCTTACTTACTTTTCCTCACTTGTATGCTTACTATATTGCATCGTGCTTGTGCTTACTTTGTAACTAGAAAGTAATATCCAATTATAATAATAACATGTTTAGCTAATCTTAAATTGTACTTAAATTATTTAGTAGAACTAAATTTTCTATTTTCTTGGCTTTGCCCTATCATATTTAAATGCCAAAATGCGATAGATCAGGTGCACTTAGAGGCTAGTGGAGCTAGACCAAGCGCTAAAAATTAATTGCTTCTGCTTATCATATACTAAAATTATATAGCTTAAAATAAATTTCAAGTGAGCTTTCAATTTCTTTCTTTCCCTTAATATTATTATTGGTTTGTAATAATGTTGTTTATTTTACTTTTTTTATACTTTGTTGGAGCTTAGATTATATTTAAATGCTTGTAATGAATGAATCGATGAATGTATTGAATGGATGGATGATTATAAATGTATAAAAATGATTATTAACTAAGTCATTAGTTGCATACCTACTTAGATGTTAAATAGAATTAATTGTATATTCAATTGTTTATAGAATTGGAAACTAATTTCTTATCTAAGTAATACTCTTTTCATATCTACATGTGAGTATTAAATGTTATGATGAAGCAAACCTTAGGGTAGACAATTGTTACGCATATGATTTTCTTCCTTTAAACTTTTAGAATTGGAAATGATCAATCCTATGTAATGGATTGAACTCTATTTTAGAATTGGAAATGAGCAATCCTATGTAATGGATTGAACTCTATTTTAGAATTGGAAATGAACAATTCTATATAATTGATTGAATTCTATACTAGAATTGGATCTAAAATGGATTGATTACATGTTAGTTTAGGTTGTTTTCCTTTCAAATTATAACTTCCAATGGAATGCAAGCCTTGCATATCTACTTTGCGGGTGTTTCCTTAGCTATTTACAAAGGAGACTTTGCCAAAAATTTTAAGAATTTTAGGACTTAGAAATTTTGTTGAAAATTGTAGACTTATAATTCACATGTTAATACTCCATAAATATCTAGAATTTCATATCTAAGATTGAATGTTTTCATTTCAATTATTTTAAATTACAATCTCGTGTCTCCTTACACATATCACGTGCTTAATTGTATTTCACTCTCACTTATAAATTCATGTATTGCATTTTCAATTATAAATTACTTAATACCATTCACAATTTTCCTTCCATCTTAACTTAAGACCCTCTTCTAAATCCTTAGCCAAACACACTATCTAATGATTTGGATTAGCTTTCTTCTAATCTAGTATTAGGTATTGTGGTGACGTATTAATGTTGAGTTAAGTGATTCTCAATATCGGGGTCGTCACACATAATTAGCTAGCTCAAATTATCCAAGAAGAATTTAGCGAGCATAAAGCCCCAACTCTGAGGCCATCCGCTTGGCCACCCACATTTTTTAATATGAGGTCGAATATTGTTAGGAAAATGAATGCAACACTAAATTCGCAGACTATGAACTAGAGGATATTTCATGGGAGCAATTTGTAGAAGCCTTCAGAGAAGCTATTATACCGGTATCAACTCAAGCGATACTTGAAGATGAACTACTCCATCTTACTCAAGGTAGAAGATCTGTAGTGGATTACGAACTTGAATTCCGTTGGCTATCTCATTTCACTCCAGTTTGGTTAAGTCTGAAGCCTCCCGTTGTCACTGATTCCTAAATAGGTTGAGAGATTCAATCAAAGCTCATTTAATCTCCCAACAAATTAATAGTTTATCTAAATTTGTTGAAGCCGCCTGTCTGCAAGAGAATTTTCAAGAAAAAATGGATTGCAAGAGAATGGCTAACTTGCGCCCTCCCGAAGAGAGAACTTTGGTCACTGAAAGGTGGAAAAATATACAATATTGAAGCAGAGTAACCACAAGCAGAACCTTCTTAGTGTAAGCACCATCATCCATACGGAAAGTATTACCACCAGGGTAACGTGTGTTATACTTGCAGCCGTCATGCCATCATTTTTATCACTATGACGCAAGAACTACTGTTGACAAAGTTCCCATCACCCGTTATCAACTTGATCAAGTGCTACATCCCCATCCGTTGAACAGCCAAGCTCCTGCTTTGGCTATAATGCCAACCCCGCTCCGTCTGTGAATCTTAAGGCAGCAGCACCTGCACTTAAAGTGGCCAACAATCGTCAAGGCCAAAGGCCTCTGAATAAGCAACCAAAAGCTCTTGCACAAGTGTACATGCTAACTCATACTTCTCCACCTGAAGACAATGACATTGTTTTGGGTATGTCTTAAATTATTTTAATTTCCTATAGTATTATTTAAGTATTGCTTGAATGTTTTGAATAGCGAATCCTATAATTGCTATAATCATAGGAACCTTAATAATTAATGATAAACCATGCAACATCCTTTTTGATACTGAAGCGAGTCACTCCTTTGTATCAAAAAGATGGGTTAAAGCTCTTTATCTACCGCCATATCATTTAGCAAGCTCATTAAGCATCGGGTTACCTTCTGGAGCCCACATGCAATCTCAACAATTATGTAATATATAAATCCCTATCAGTGAACAAAAGTTTGAAGCTAAGTTGATTGTACTGCCAATTACTAACTTTGATATAATATTGAGAATGAACTGGTTAACTAAACATGGTGCTTCTATAAATTTCCAAAAGAAGAAAATCACCCTACGCAACGAAAGAAAATCGAAGACATTCGTCGACAAATTTAGAACCAAGCTTCATTAATGAATGCAATGAAGGCCGAGAAGCTAGTCAGAAAAGGATGTGATGTATACCAAGTGACAATGCTAGGTGAGAAGAAAGTAAACATTCCCATCTCAAGAAATTGTGTAGTATGTGAATTTACTGAGGTATTTTCTAAAAACCTACCTGGTCTTCCTCCTGTTCGAGAAGTAGAATTCATGATATAATAAATTCCAGGAACATAACTGCTATCGATGGCTCCTTATCGCACAGCGCCTAATGAGTTACAAGAGTTCAATAAGCAACTTCAAGGGTTGCTCGAGAAGGGCCTCATTCAACCAAGTTCATCACCTTGGGGAGCGCCAATATTATTCGTAAGGAAGAAGGATGGACTGATGTGCATGTGTATCTATTATCGTGAGCTGAACAAGGTGACCATCAAGAATAGATATCCATTACATTGAATCGATGATCTCTTTGATCAATTATCTGGAGCCAAGGTATTCTATAAGATCGACCTGCGAACAGACTATCATTAGCTGAGAGTCAAATATTTTAATATAGAGAAGAAAGCATTTAGAATTCAATATAGACACTACGAGTTTCTAATAATATCATTTGGTCTAACAAATTTCCAGTCTATTTTTATGGACTTAATGCAACGTGTGCTAAAGGCATACTTAGATAAATTCATCATTGTCTTTATTGATGAGATTTTGATTAGTTCAAAAAGTAAAGTAGAATAGAGAATCACTAAAGGGCAGTGTTAGAGGAACTGTGTGACCACAAACTCTATGCCAAATACTCTATGAGTGAATTTTGGCTTGACTCAGTCACATTCCTAGGTCATATTGTAGACGCTCAAGGTATTAGAGTAGACCAGAATAAGGTCAGAGCCGTTCAAGGTTGGTCGCAGCCAAAATCTGTGACCAGCATTAGAAGCTTTCTGGGTTTAGCTTGTTATTACAAAAAGTTCATGAAAGGCTTCTCTCAGATTGCCCCATCTCTAACATAGTTAGCTCAAAAGGCGGTACCTTTCATCTGGAGACTCGAGTGCGGGAATGCATTTCAATCGCTAAAAGATGTTCTTTCTTATGCCACATTGCTTGTCTTACATAAGGAAAGCCTAAACTACTAAGTCTATACAGATGTATCTGGCATAGGCATGGGGTGCATACTAATGCAGTAAGGAAAAGTTATCACCTATGCTTCTCGTAAATTAAATTCCCATGAGAAGAACTACCCAGTCCATGATTTTGAACTTGTCGTCATAGTTTTCATTCTAAAGATCTGGCGTCATTATCTTTATAGTGTCAAGTGTTTGATATTCATGGATGACCAAACACTGAAGTACATTTTCACTTAGCAGGAGCTTAATTGATACTAGTGAAGATGGTTAGAACTAATAAACGTTTATGATTCAGATATCCAATACCATCTCGGAATGACAAATGTAGTAGTAGATGCACTCAGCCGTCATGCTACGCCATCTTCCATGATTGTTACAAGTTCACTAGAAGAAAAATTTCATAAACTCAAAATTTCCCATGTATGTGGAGATCTGTTAAATTCAATGCTTGCCAATATCAATGTAGAACCAACTTTCCATCGAGATTTCTCCATCTCACAAACTAAATATTAGGATTATCTAAAGTTCAAAGTCGACATTAATGGATGCCGTCATCAGGATCTTTTGTGTGATAATGTAATCTATCAAGGCGATCGTTTATGGATCTCTATATCCATGCACCAAGAGATTCTCATTGAAGGCCATAACTGTGGGGCCCCGGACTTTCTCGCGATGACGCTCATACTGATATCAGAATAATCGCGGGGAGTATGATGCTCCAACTGTGAAAAATCCCTGACTTAAGTAAAGTCAGGTAAGACCAACCTGCCTTAAGCCAAGGACTTAACACTTGGAACTGTGAACATACATCAATACAAATCAAAGTGGTAGAAGCAAGAAATAGTATAATATAATATCCACATCAAAATATAGTATAAGAGAGTAAAAGAGATAGTAACCCAGATCAAATGCAAAAAAGTAAATACATCTAGAATTTAATTTTTACAAACTGAATTAAATGAAAGAACAAATCTCTCAAACTCATTGTAAGAAAATGAAAATCTATCTAAGCAGCAATAAGAAGATCCTCCTCCTGCACCGGCTCCTCTCCTACAGCACTGCCAACCAAAGAAAAAGGTTATAGTTAGACAATTGGTTAAGTGTATTTTAGGCTATTTAAGTGTGCTGAATTTCTAAGGATATCACATTTTAACTACTTTTAAACATGCAAACAACATAGGGTGCATCAAGTTATAAGAAAAAAAAAAAGGATAGCCGTAAACTATTCATTTATAGCTAATCAATCACTATGTAAAGTAACATACAAAGCAGCAACTCAACAAGGTGAGGCTAAAAGTGACTACAACTATTGAAATGAATATGATCCTAATATGCTTATGATCACCTGGATACATGCTGAGTATATAAAGAACTCAAGTGCTGAAATAACATATAATTCTAGCATCCTAAGCATACCAATATTTAATACTAAACAATAAGAGTATTTATACAAGCATGCAAATTAATATGAAAAAGGCCACTGAGACATATGGCAAAAGTAGGCTAAGTACATGAACGAGCAAAAGTAAAGCCACTGAGACTTGTGGCAAAGCAAGTCTATCACTAAGAGAAAGGCCACTGAAGTATGTGGCAAAGAAAAACAAAATACTAAAAATTAAACTGAAGTAAAAGTAAGCCTAAGACATAGTACTGCCATAACAGATATAAGCCATACAGGACCTCTGAACTGAAAGTTCAACATGTATCCATCCTAGGCATCTGTAGAGCTAGGTCCAAGTTGAACTTATAGAATAAGACATGTATGCATCCTAGACATCCACAGAGCTAGGTTCGAGTCTATTCTATAACAAAACTAGAACTGAAGAGGCAAACTAAGCTAGGATGTACTCTACTAACTAAAAGCACTGAAAGAACTGAATGAATACTTTGCTATCCAAACATTAACTTAGGATGTATCTTCCATATCCTATGTTCTCCTATTATGCTCAAGGAACAAGGCTCAATATTCAAGGTGTGCAGACAAATCAAGGTCAAAGTAAGCAAGAAAGTCAATCTAGACTTAATGATATCTGTTGTTGTCTACTTTACCCAAATCTAACTATTCTGAGAAGATACAAGATTAGGATTTCCAATATCCTAGCTATCGAGTATAATCTCAGATTCACAAACTTATTGTTAATATTAGAAATTAACAAGTTCTAATTCATAATCATATGACAACTATAATGTTTAAAGTACATAGGTCAATGACCTAATTATTATTATTTTCATCCCTTACCCAAAATCTTGATTAAGTAAGTCAAGACTTAAGGATTCTAGATCCAAACTCCACTTGGTGTTCAGATACTGAATCCAAGGGGATATCCTAATAAGGATCTAGGATTCACTCTAAAACCTAAATTAAGGATAAGGAATCTTAAAAGATGAAAGATTCAAAAACTAAGATCTTAATTGAAAGGATGTGCTAATGTTTATAAGATAAAATAATCATTAAGAATTAAGAATCTAAGATCTATGTTCAATCTTTAAGATAATAACATTATCCTATAGATTAAATCAACCTATACCCATAAGGAAGGTTTTGAAAAGATTTAACCTATTAAATCAAGTAATGGAATTTCAAAGGAGGTGTTTTAGTCCAAGTTGAAGATCTAACATCTAAGATCTAAGAGCTAAGATCTAAGGTTTGATCAGTTTATATTTAATTTAAGATTTAGACTTAGAACTTTACAAGAGTATTTCTTTTGGAATGCAAACTTATGGATCAACTAAATTAAGCTATTAACTAAGGATATTTTACTGAATCTTTAAGGTTTAAGGGGTGCTTAAGCACATTTTGGCCAAAATGACCAAAATACCTCCTAAGGCTAAAAAATGGGATTTTAAGATTTCATCATCTAAATTGATCTAAGTCTATTTTAATAAGCTTAATATTGATTAATGAAGTGGAATACACACTTATCTTAGGTTTTGATAACCTTATTAGCCTAATTAATACTAATCCCAATTTAAGGCCAATTGAGGTGATTAAGGAAGTTAGGGCATCCTAGAGTGATCCATTTGCATTTATAGTCTCTACTATCCTTAATAAGGCATTAGGAACTTAGTTCCCCAAAATCAGAGGTTAAATCAAGGCTTAATTCACTAATCTCATTTTAGGATAATTAAGGAGTGATTAATAAAGTTAAAGGTCTTAATTTACTTTTAATAGTCTACATAGGTTCTTTATGGTCTCATGAGCAATCAGAGACCTTAATTAACATTTTTGGATAATTAATGAATTTAATATAATTTGAATAAAAATAGAGAAAGATTAGGCAATAATTTAAAATCTAACCATTGGATCTTTGATTTTATATTATATTAATGTTCCTTGCATTTTTAAGATTAAATTGGTATATTGGATCATACTATTTAGATAAGTATAGTTACAGTTATTTAAATAATTTAATCTGTATTTTTATTTAAATAAAAATAATAGGTTTGATTTTTTTGAATTAATTTCCTTAAGGAAATAAATTCAGAAATTCCTGTTAATCCTGTCGGCACGAAATCAAAAGATGCGGGTCGAGGCCGGCCCGACCCGATATCCGTCATCTTCCTCGCAGGGATGCCCGATGCCCGAACCCTAGGGCGATCTTGCATCGCCAAATTCTCCGCTCTCCGACCATGCCACGTCAAGAACTCGACGGCTACACCTTCAGAGGCTGGAGATGCGTCAAATGGACTAAGAAGCCCCGTTTGGGAGGCACCGAATCGCTGGGGTGCAACTCAGTCGAGGAGTCTCCTAAGGCACACCTGTGAGGAGTAAATTCTTCTCATAGTGACCATGTCACGGGCCAACGTCTATCCTTACACGTTCAGGGATCAGAGGGGAACCGATTGGGTGAGTCGTGAGCTGCTGGAGTGGTCTGGGTCACTAGGGTGCTACTCACGATGGAACATAGATGGTGATCTTTATGGGTCAATCGATTCCTAGTTGAAATGATCGATCAGATCGAACCCAACCTTTGATACAGGTCTATAATCATTGACAAGAGTTCCTAGCACTAATTGACTATCTAGACGCTTGAAGGGAAAGCAGGATTTGGTGAGTCAGAGGCCGGCTGGCAGTGCACACTTAGACTGCGAATTCACCGTCTGGTCCACTGCTAGGCCTTGCCAGAGTTCTAGATGCCTACTAAGGAACTAAGGTGAGGACTTAATGCAGCATCTAGGGCTCAATTAGAAGAGAGTGGAGTTGGAACCAACTCGACAGAAGAGACGGAGCCGGAGGCTGTACCTGAGGATGACAGAGGCAATTGAGATAATGCAGGCAGCTCAGAACACTCCAGACAGTTGCAGGATCTCAGCAAGGGGGTCTAAACTCCAGACCTTACCCTGGATCAGCGGTGCTCAGCATGTTTAGACGTTGGGGTCACCGAGGGCTTCAGGGTAATGCAGCAATGAATGAGGGGATCATAGTGAGTAAAGGGACTCACTGTGATTCCCAGGAGGTATTTATAGGCCTTAGAAGAAATGGGGGTGGACGCCAAGGCTTGGGCACCAGCATGAGGTTCAGCCCAAGGGACAGGATGGGTCTAATCGTCTGAGGGAAGAATGGGGAGAGCATTGCTGACAGACTGTTGCACTGGAGGGCAAAGAAGGAAGAACAGGATATTCCCCGTACTGCCATGAGGCTAGGGAGGATCTGGCTGTATGGGGACCAGCGCACGTGGGCGAGATCAAGAGGTGGATGAAGATCCATAGTGCTTGGGGGATTCAGAGCTGTCGGACGGATCGACTGTTGGCTCTAGATGATCCTGATAGACTACTTAAGCGAAGCAAATAATAGCCATTAGATGCAAGCTATGAATTCAATATTTAGGATTAGATCCTACCACGGAGAAGATCCTATCGTTAGATGGTTTGCGCTACGATGCGCATTATCGCATCGGGTGGTTTAAACCTATGCGCCGTTGTCAGGACCCCACTACGAATTTGCCGCGGTCATGACAGCAAATCCCAGAGTTAAAAAATAATTTAATATTTAATTTAATTAATATTACCTATTTAATAATTAAATTATATTCTATTAAATTCATAAGTCTAATTTAGGACCAAATGAGCTCTAAAAATTCCCAAAAATTCACCCTTAGCTAATTGAGGTGTGAGGAATTCAAAAATAAAATCAGATTTTAATTTGGAGATCAATTTAATTTAGGTATTTTCTGGGGCACAAAAATACCAAAATTTTCAATTTAGCTCCGATTGATTTTGAACTTCTAGGGTTAGGTTTAAATGACTCATTGAGTCTAATGGAATCAAAATTAGAACTTAGTTTAGCTTAATTAATCAGGATTTAACTAGGGTAACAACTATGGTTATTACAGACTCTCCCACTTAAGAATGTGTCATCCTCGACATCACTTAGTGAAGAAAGTACTACAAAGACTGAAATTTTAATTGAAATAGGAAGAAAGAAAGGAACAGTACCTGGACTGGCAAAGAGCAGTGGATATTTATTACGCATATCTACTTCTTTCTCCCAAGTAGATTCTTCCAAAGATCAATTCTTCCACTGGATCTTGACAATAAGAATGGAACAATTTCTTAGCTATTTCTGATCACGAGCTAAGACTTTGATAGGTTCTTCGGCATAAGAGAGATCATGTTGGATTTCAACTGAAGGACATTGGGCGAGATGGGAAGGGTCTCTGAGACATCTTCTTAATGACGATACATGGAACACATTATGGACAGCTGCAAAGTCATCAGGAAGATTTAACCTGTAGGTGGATAATCCTACTTTAGCCAAAATGTCAAAGGGTCCAACATAGTGGGGACTGAGTTTCCCTGCTACTCCAAATCTGTAAACACCCTTCATTGGACTAACTTTCAAATAAATAAAATCTCCTACATTAAATTCTAGGAGACGATGATGGGCATCATGATATTTGCTCTAGTGATCTTGAGCTGAATGAATCCTTTGCTGAATTAGATGAATCTTCTTGTTAGTTTCTTCAACTAACTCAGAACCAATAAGTTGAACACTTCCTATTTCTGACCCAGCTTGTGGAGTACTGTATTTTCTATCGTACAATGCCTCATAAGGAGCCATTTTAATATTGACTTAGAAACTATTATTGTAGGTAAACTCCACTAATAGAATATGATCTTCCCAGGAACCCGCAAAATTAAGAACATACAACCTAAGCAAATCTTCCAAAACTTGATTCACCTTTTCGGTCTGACCATCCGTTTGAGGATGAAAAGCTATACTCATAGCTAGAGTAGTACCCAGATCCTGATGCACAGCTTGCCAAAACTTAGAAGTAAATCTGTTATCTCTGTCGGATACAACTAATTTTGGAATACCATGCAGTCTGACAATTTCTTTGATATAGAGCTTTGCTAGCTTCTCCACAGAGTCAGTCTGACGGATAGGAAGAAAGTGCATCAATTTAGTTAAGCGATCTATTATAACCCAGATTGCATCAGCACCAGATTTAGCATAAGGCAATCCCATGATGAAATCCATAGATATATCGAACCATTTTCATTCAGGAATTTCCAACGAATGCAGAAGACCACCAGGTCTTTGGTGCTCGGCCTTTACCAAATTGTAGGCATGACACTTAGCCACAAAATTGCTTTACATCTTGGTACATTTTGGAACTGCCTGGGTGAATGTGATACCCAGAATTATGACCTTCAATCAATATTTCATGGTGCATGGATTTAGGAATCCACAAATAATTACTTTGATAAATTACACCGTTGCGCATTTGTAATTAATGACGACGACCACTTTCAATATCTACTTTAAATTTCAGACAATCATCATCCTTAGTTTGCGAGATAGAGACATCTCTGTGGAATGTTGGTTTCATATTGATATTTACAAGAACATCACTTAGCATATCGCCACTGACTGGAAAAATCTCTAGCTTACAAAATTCTTATTCTAAAGGACTGGAGGCGATCATGGAAGATAAAGTAGTATGATGGCTAAAAGCATCGGCCACTACATTTGCCTTTCCTGGATGATACTGGATACTAAGATCATAATCACTAATAAGTTCTAACCATCTCCTCTGATGATAGTTCAGTTCTCTTTGGGTGAAGATATATTTCAAGCCTTGATGATCGATGAAAATCGAGCATTTAACTCCATATAAATAATGATGCCAAACCCTTAAGGCAAAGATCACAACTATGAGTTCAAGATCATAAACTGAATAATTTTTCTCGTGGGGTTATAACTGCTAGAGGTGTAAGCAATTACCTTACCCTCTTGCATTAACATACAACCTAGTCCAATTCCAGAGGCATCGGTGTATACCTGGTAGTTCAAGCCTTCCTTGGGCAGAATAAGGATTGGAGCGGTAGGGAGTGCGTCCTTTAGGGTTTGAAATGCCTCCTCGCATTCCGAGCTCCAAATAAATGGAACGGCTTTCTGGGTCAACTTAGTCAAAGGCGAAGCGATCTGGGAAAAGCCATTAACGAACTTTCTGTAATATCCAGCTAATCCCAAGAAACTGCTAATATCTGTGACTGTCTTATGTTGAATCCATTCTTGAATAGCGCTTACTTTATTTTGATCTACACAAATACTCTGGGCATCGATGATATGTCCCAAGAATGCAATGGACTTCAGCCAAAACTCACCTTTGGAAAACTTGGAATACACCTGATGTTTACATAGAGCTTCCAATACTAACCTCAGATGTTCTTCATAATCTTTTATGGTTTGAGAATAAAAGAGGATATCATCGATAAAAATGATTACAAATTTGTTTAAATATGACTGTAAAACTCGCTGCATTAAATCCATGAAGATTGATGGCGCATTAGTGAGTCCGAAAGACATCACTAAGAATTCAAATTGACCATAGCGAGTATAGAAAGTAGTATTTCCTACATCATCTTCTTTTACTCGCAATTGATGGTAACCAGACCTTAAGTCAATCTTAGAGAATATGACAGCTCCAGCTAACTAGTCAAATAAATCATCAATTCTAGGCATTGGGTATTTATTATTTTTAGTTAGTTTATTTAATTCTTGATAATCTATGCACATTCGCATAGATCAATCCTTCTTCTTTACAAGCAGAACAGGAGCTCCCCAAGGAGACATACTTGGCCTAATAAAGCCTTTATTCAAGAGCTCTTGCAACTGCTCATTGAGTTCTTGAAGTTCCTTAGGTGCCATTCTGTATGGTGCCTTAGATATAGGCTGGGTACCTGGAGCTAATTCAATAGAGAACTCAACTTCTCTAGATGGAGGTACATCAGGCAGATCTTCCGGGAATACGTCGGTGAATTCTTTAATTACTTTACAATCAGATAGAGGTATACTTTCTTTTGCTTCACCCATCATAGTGACCAAAAAAGTATCACAACCCTTACTGATCAATTGTTCAGCTTTGATAGCATTTATTAACAATAACTATGCACTAGTTTTTCCTATAAAAGTCTCAGACTTGCCCTGGGAATGGAGAGTGACCTTCTTCTTCAGGCAGTTTATCACGGCATTATTATCACTTAGCCAGTTCATCCCAAGGATAATATCAAAGTTTGTTAATGGCAGGATGATCAATTTGGAGTTAAACTCATGACCATTTAATGGGATTTTGATGTTATAAAACTTATGAGCACTTAGTTGGGCTCCATATGGAAGTCCAACACTCAAAGGTTTTGCTAAATTGTACAAGTGTGGTTTAAGTACGTTGGCAAAATATTCAGAAATAAATGAATAACTAGCATCGGTGTCAAATAACACATTGCAGGGCTGGTCATTAAAGTAAAGTGTGCTTAGGATTCACAAATTGTGATAATTAATGTAGAGGAATAAAAGAGAAGTTCAGAACTGTGTACCTGAAACCACATTATTGTCTTCTGCAGCTTCCAGAGGCATTAAAGCATAAACTTGTGCAGGACTAGCAGGGCAGTTGTTTGTCTGCCTCTTGGGGTGGTTATGGGAGTTAGGGGCTAATGGTTGTGCTGGAGCAACTTCGGGTGCAGGTGCTGGCATTATTGCCAAATTTTGTTCTCTCCTATTCAGCAGGAGTTGCTCGAAACACTTTGTTCTTTTGAGATGGCTTCATCGAAACTCCATCCACTGTTTCCATATATGTACAGTGATAAAACCTGTGGCCTGGTCACCCACAATTGTAGCACTTATGGCAGAAGTGGTATCACTTGCCATATGGGTGAGGCCTATTACAGCCTTGAATTGGTTCAGTAGGGGGTGTAGCTTTAATTTGATAGACCTTGGCAGAGTTAGGTATGTGCCTCTTGAAGGCTTCATGTTGGTTAGGAGCTGATTGCACCTTCTGCTTGAGATCTCATTTTGAGTGATGATGCTCAGTCACTTTAGCTGTCTCTACTAGCTCAAAGAAGCTAGTCAAACGAAGTGGAACAATCTGATCTTTCAGTGAATCTTGGAGTTCACTAAGAAAGCGATGGCACTTAGCTGATTCGAAATGGGTAACCTCTGGAGCAAAGTGAATCAACCTATAAAATTCCCTTTCATAGTCCACAATGGAATGACTTCCTTGAGTCAACCTTATAATCGTGTCTGCAATGATGTTTTATGCAGATGGAGAAATGAATTTAGTTTTGAATGCTTCGACAAACTCATCCCAAGGGATGTCTTCCAACTCATAGTCAATGAACTTGGTATTCCCGACCTCCTACCACCAGTATTCTGCTTCAACATGAAACAAATGTGTAGTGAGACAGACGGCTTCTGAGTTTGGGATCTTTAGACTAATAATATCCTTTTCTATTGCTTTTAGCTAGTAGGCTGTATCCATTGGTGATAAGTTTCCACCAAAGGTGGAAGACCTTAGTCATAAAAAGTTATGGAGAAGACTATCCATAGAGTGATGGGAAGAAAAAGTATATTGCAGAGCAGGAACAGCAGGAGCAGTAGTAATGGCTGATACTGGACAATAAGACATCATCTTCTGCATCATCAGTGCTTGTTGGGCCTGAATCTCTAGCAAGGTTACCACCATTGCCCACATATGAGCTATTTCATCTGAAGAACTGCTCGAAGCGACAACATTCTTGATTGGAGTAGAAGCCGTAGGTGATCCAGAATTCATTCTAAGTAAGCAGTATTGTAACAACCCTAGTTATTACCCTAGCTAAATTCAGATTAATTAAGCTAAACCAAGTTTTAATTTTGATTCCATTAGACTTAGTGAGTCATTTAAACCTAACCCTAGAAGTTTAAAATCAATCGGAGCTAAATTGAGAATTTTTGTATTTTTGCCTATTTTTGAGTCCTAGAAAATACCTTAATTAAATTGATCTCCAAACTAAAATTTGATTTCATTTTTGGATTCCTCATATCGTAATTAGCTAAGGGTAAATTTTGGGATTTTTTGGAGCTCATTAAATTATAAATTGGATTTATGAAATTAATAGAATTTAATTTAAAGATTAAATAGGTTAATATTAATTAAATTAAATATATAATTATTTTTTTTCTCTGGGATTTATTGTCGGGACCATAGCAGATCCACTGCGGGGTCCCAATAGTGGCGCATAGGTGCAAGCCACTCGATGCGTTAGCACGCATCTCAATGCATTTGATCCAACGACTTGCGCTACCTCGCACCGTGATTAGATCTCAGTCGCTTGATCGACATCTTCCATCCAACGTGCAGGATTTAATCCACGTTTCTGTTAATTAGTATCTGCATCAGGACATCCATCATCAACGACTATGCGATCAGATGGCTTTGGAGTTCCCTCGCACTGTGGATCGTCTCCCACCTCACGACCCGTCACTCGCTGGTCCCCCCCTCCCCCCCCTCCCCCGATAGTCAGGCACCTTCCAGCCCCCATGGCAGTATGGGAAAAGTGTCGTTCTTCCCCTTCTAATCTTGTCGTGATCACCTTGCCGGTTGCCTTCTCCCTGAATTGCCCATGACCGTTCCAGCCACCCCATTGCTTCAAGCCGAGCCTCATCCCCAAGCACGAGCTTTGGAAGCCACCCCCATAGCTCCTAAGGCCTATAAATACCTCCTGGGAATAACAGTGAGTCCCTTTGCTCACTGTGATCCCCTCATTCCCTGTTGGTTACCCTGAAGCTCTTGGCGGCCTCTATGTTTGAACCTGCTAAGCATTGCTGATCGAGGGTGAGGTCTGGATTTCAGACCCCCTTGTCGAGATCCTGCGACTAATTGGAGTGATCTAGGCTGCCTGCATTGTCTCAGTCACCTCGGCCATCTCCAGGTACAGCCTCTGACCCCGTCTCTTCTGTCAAGCTGGTTCTAGCTCAACTCGCTTCTACTAGAAGCCTAGATGCTGCGTTAAGTCCTCCCCTTAGCTCCCTAGTAGGCGTCTGGTCCTTTGGTAAGACCTGGCAGTGGACCAGATGGCAAATTCACCATCTGAATGTGCACTGCCAGTTGGTCTCTGGCTCACCAAATTTTGCACGTCCCTCAGGTGTTTAGCCAACCAATTAGTGCTAGGAGCTCTCGATAATAATTGTAAACCCATAGCGAGGGTCGGGCTTGATCAGATTGATCGACTCGGCTGAAATCGATCGACCCGTTTTTGGCTCCCTTCTCCACTCCACCCTGAGTAGCACTCTAGTGATCTAGCTCTCCCCAAAACCCCTCAACTCGCCCAATCGATTCTCTTCTGGTCCCTGAACGTGTAAGGAAAAGCCCTAGCTCGTGACGTTGATGCCGTTAGGAGAATTTAATCTCACCATTTGCAACTAATAAGATGCCTCGATTGAGTAGCACCTCGGCAATCTGGTGCATCCCAGATGAGGATTTATAGTCCAATCGATGCATCTAGTGTCAGGGATGGTGTAGCCGTCGAGATTAGGGTGTGGCATGGCTTGTGCATGGAGAATTGCGCGTCGGAATGGAACCCTAAGGTTCGAGTGTCGAGTGTCTCCCTGTGAAGAAGACGATGGATATCGGGTATGGCCGACCCCCGACCCGTGCCTTTTTGATTTTAGGCCGACAGAATTTAAAGGAATTTCTGAAAGAAATTAATTCAGAAATTCCAAACCTATAGTTTTAATTTAAATAAAAATTCAGAATGAATTAATGAAATAATTTATTCAGTACTTATCCAAAGGGTATGATCTAATATATCATTTTAATCAGAAAAATGCAAGGAATAATAATATGAAATAAAATCAAAGATGCAATGGTTAGATTTAAAATAATCGTCTAATCTTTCTCTATTTTTATTTAAATCATAATAAATTTATTTAATATCCAAAAGTATTGATTAATACCTCAAATTGCTTATGAGACCATAAAGAAGCTATGTAGACCATTAAATGTAATTTAGGAACCTTGATTTCATTAATCACCTTTTGATTGCACTAATTAGGGATTAACGAATTAAACCATGATTAATCCTCTGATTTTGGTGAACTAAGTTCCTAATGCCTTCTTAAGTGGGTTAGAACCTATAAATGTGTTTAGATTATTCTTGTAAGCCATAATCTCCTTAATCACCTTAAGTGGCATAAATGTGATTAGTGCTAATTAGGCTAGTTAGGTCACCAAAAATCTAGGATAAGTGTGCATCCTACTTCATTAACCAATATTGAACTCATTAAAATAGATTTGAACCCATTTGGATAATTAAATTCTATAATCCCAGTTTTAGCCTTAAGAGGGGCATTTTGGTTATTTTGACCAAAAAGTGTTTAAGCACCCCTTAAACCTTAAAAATTCAGTAAAATATCTCTAGTTAGGTTATTAGTACCTTTTTGAAATCTTATGTTAATATTATTGATGCTAAGTGAAGAAATCTTAAGTTAATCTTATTAAGATCTTAAAACTTTAAGTGTCCTTAAAACTCTCTTTCATAAGAATTAAGCCTAATTATCCTTAGGTGTTAGACCCCTAGTCTAATAGCTCAACCAAGATGATCCATAAGCTTGAATCCTAAGATAAATATTTTTGTAAAACTCCTAAGTCTAGTTTTAGCTTGAGATCTAAAGTGGTCAAATCTTAGATCTTAAACTTTAGATCATTCAATTGAATTGAACTACCTTCATTTGGAATTCCTTACTTAATTAACTGTTTAATCCTTTTAAAACCTTCCTTGTGGGTGAGGATTGATTCAATCTATAAGATAATGTAATTATTTTAAAGACTGAATATAGATCTTAGATTTTTAGTTATTAATGATTATTTTATCTTATAACATTAGAACAACTTTATATTAAGATCATAGTTCCTAAACCCTTCAGCTTATAAGGTATTGCTCATTTAGATTATGTTTGAGTGCAAACCCTAGATCCTTATTAGGAAATTACCTTGGATTCGGGATTTGGATACCAAAGTGGAGTTTGGGTCCAGAATCATTAATCTTGATTTGCTTAATCAAGATTTGGGTTAAAAGAGGAAAACGATAATAATTAAGTCATTGATTTATTTACTTTAACTTCTTATAGTCATCATATGATTATGAATTAGAAGTTATTAAGTTCTAATATTAACATTATGGTCATAAATTTGAGATCTTACTCGATAGTTGCATATTGGAGATCCTAAACTTGTATCTTCTCAGAATAGTTAGATTTGGATAATTAGACAACAACAGATATCACATAAGTCTAGATTGAGTCTCTTGCTTACTTTTACTTTGATTGCTCTACACACCTTGAATATTGAGCCTTATTCCTTGAGCACAATAGGAGATCATAGGATATGGAAGATACATCCTAAGTTATTGTTTGAAAGGCATAGCATTCAATTAGTTCTTTCGATATTTTTAGTTAGTAGAGTATGTCCTAGCTTAATCTGCCTCTTCAATTCTAGTTTTGTTATAGAATAAACTTGAGCCTAGCTCTATGGATGTCTAGGATGGATACATGTCTTATTCTATAAGTTCAACTCAAGCCTAGCTCTGTGGATGTCTAGGATGGATACATGTTGAACTTTCAGTTCATACGTCCTGTAAGGCCTGTTTCTGTTATGGCAGTACTATGTCTTAGGCATACTTCTACTTCAATTCAGTTTTTAGCATTTGTATTATTTTTCCACATGCTTTAGTGGCCTTTCTTTTAGTACTTGACTTGCATTGCCACATGTTTCAATGGCTTACTCTGGCTCGTTCATGTACTTAGTTTACTTTTGCCACATGTCTCAGTGGCCTTTTCATATTAAATCTGCATGCTTATATATATGCTCTTATTTATTAGTTATTAAGTAATGGCGTGTTTAGGATGTTATAATTTTATGTTTATTTCAGCACTTGTGTTCTTTATATACTCAGTATGTATCCATGTGATCGTAAGCATGTTAGGATCAGATTTACTTCAGTAGTTACAGTTGCTTTACATTTAGCCTCACCTTGTGTAGTTTTATGCTTTGTATGTCATTTTTACATACTTGTTGATTTGCTATAAATAATTAGCTTATAGCTATCCCATTCTTGTAGCTTGTTCGCCCTTATAACGCTTGCATATTAAAACCTTTAAATGTGATATCCTTAAATGTTCAATTCACTCAAATAGCCTAAAATGTACTTAGACAATTATCTAATTGTAACCTTTTTCTTTTGTTGGTTGGGGCCCTGGCATTTCTGATATCGACAAATATCAGATTTGGAGCTGTTCATTGGTAGTGCTGCAGGAGAGGAGCTGGTGCATGAGGAGGATCTTCCCACTGCTGTTTAGTTAGATTTTCTTTCTTGCAGTGAGGTTGTGAGAGATCTTTTCTTTCATTTAATTTAGTTTGTAATAATTAAATTCCAAATATATTTACTTTTTTGCATTTGATCTGAGTTACAGTTTCTTTTACTCTCTTATACTATATTGTGATGTGGATGTTATATTATACTGTTACTTGCTTTCGCCACTTTGATTTGTATTGATGTATGTTCACAGTTCCAGGTGACAAGTCCTTGGCTTAAAGCAGGTTGGGTCCTACTAAACTTTACTTAAGTTGGGGATTTGCCACGGAGTGGAGCACCGCACTCCTCGCGATTATGTTAATATTAGTATTTACGTCGCCGCGGGAAAGTATGGGCACCACAGTTGGTATCATAGAACACCATAAGGTGTCAGAATGGGATCTAAGATTCCTTTCTACCTAATGGACGATTCTTCTAAGGTGCAAATATCAAGACATAACATCCACCACATAGTACTATCAGTAACTCTCTAAAAAATGCAGAATTAAATACTCATATCCTAAACATCTAGTCATCTATAACTAACAAAAACCAATATATTCTACTGTTATGATCAAATGGATCATGAAGAGTCTATCTTGGACTATTATCTGCATGCCTTTGAGTTGGCTTGGAGTTATAGTTTCAAATGGAGACAGGAGAGCAAATAGAAATTTAAAGGAGTTTCAGCAAAAGGAACCCTAGTCTTGGACAAACTTCTACATCAGATGGTGTACCGAGGGCTTGACTTTCCCATCTATGCACAGGAGTGGTTGGATCGAGTAGAGTCCGTCCTGAGGCACCTAGAGTGTCCAGAGTCCCTCTTGCTTGATATAGTGATAGATTTGATGCTAGACTATGCGGGAGTCTAGTGGTATGAAACCATCAAGAAGTTCGAACGGAAATGCAAGAGGAAGCGTCAAGAAGTGACTTTTGAGGACTTTTGTGTGGTCTTTAGGGCTGAATACATTAAAGACATTTGAGTGTTAGCTAGAACAATTGTCATCTTTTGTCTTACATGATTCTAGTAGAGTTATGATTTTTGGTATTTTTCTAAATCATTATGTAATCCCTTATTTCAATGAGTAATGAAAATTTTTGATGTCTATTACAACTGTAAATGACTGTCTTCCTTAAAGTAATTCTGAAATCTAGTTTGCATTGTTTAACTAGAATAAATCCTGGATCACCACCTGCTGTCACTCCTATTAAGAATATTGTTACATCTAGTAGTTCCACCTATGAAGTGGCTCATCTGTTAGCAATGGCGATAACCCTGCTGGAAAACCAAGCCCAACAAGTGATAGTCATGCGGAAGATGCTGAATGATCGTCCTGTTCCAGCCACTATTGCTGTTCCTGCTGTCCCTATTCTGCAACATACTTTTCCTTCTCATCACTCAATGGATAGTCTTCTCCATAATTTCTTAAGACTAAGGCCTTCCACCTTCGGTGGAAATTTATCTCCAATGAATACTGCCGACTGGCTGAAGGAAGTAGAAAAAAATCTTATTAGTCTGAAGATTCCAAACTTAGAAGCTGTATATTTGACAACACACCTATTTCATGCTGAAGTAGAATACTGGTGGGAGGAAGCCTGGAATACAAAGTTCATCGACTATAAACTAGAATACATCCCTTGGGATGAGTTTATTAAATCATTCAAAGCTGAATTCATTCCCCCATCTACACAGAACATCATTTCAGACACGATTCTAAGGTTGAATCAAGGGAGATGCTCCGTTACTGACTACGAAAGAGATTTTCGTAGGTTAATTCATTTTTCTCCACATATTACTCATTCTGAACTCTGAGATTCACTGAAAGATCAGATCGTTCCACTTCACCTGACTAGCTTCTTTGAGCTAGTGGAGACAGCTAAGGTGATTGAACATCATCACTCCAAAAAGGATCTCAAGAAAAAGGCACAATCAACTTCTAACCAGCATGAAGCCTTCAAGAGGCATAGGCTTAACTCCGCGAAGGTCTATCAACTAAAAGCTACACTAACTACTAAATCCATTCAAGGCTATAATAAGCCTCACCCATATGGAAAGTGTTACCACTTCAGCCATAAGTGCTACAATTGTTGATGACCAGGCCACAGGTTCTGTCACTGTACACATATAAAATAATGGATGGAGTTCCAATGAAACAATATCAGAAGAACCAGGTGTTCAGAGCTACTCCCCTGAACAAAAGAGAGCCAGGTTTGGCCATAATGCCAGCCCCTGCACCTGAAGCTGCTCCAGAGCAGCCATCTACTCCTAAGTCCCAGAATTATTCTAGGAGGCAGGTAAACAATCATCCTACTGGTCCTACGTGAGTTTATGCCTTAACACCTCTGGAAGCTGCAGAAGACAATAATGTGGTTTTAGGTACACATTTCTGAACTTCTCCTTTGTTAATTGCATTCCTGTACCTTAATTATTACAATTCGTTAATGCAATTCGTATGAATAAATTAGGCACCCTTTACTTTAATGACTAGCCCTACAATGTGTTATTTGACACCAGTGCTAGTCATTCATTTATTTCTGAATATTTTGCCAACATCCTTAAACCACACTCGTACAATCTAGCAAGATTATTAAGTATTGGACTTCCATCTGGAGCCCAATGAAGTGCTCATAAGCTTTGTAACATCAAAATTCCATTAAATGGTCAGGAGTTTAACTCCGAATTGATCATCCTGCCATTAGAAAACTTTGAAATTATCCTTGGGATGAATTGGCTCAGTGACAATAATGTCGTGATAAACTGCCTGAAAAAGAAGATCACTCTCCATTCCCAGGGCAAGTCTGAAACCTTTATAAGAAAAACCAGTGCACAGTTATTATTAATAAATGCTATTAAAGCTGAACAATTGATCAACAAGGGTTGTAATACTTTTCTTGTCACTATGATGGGTGAAGCAAAAGAAAGTATAACTCTCTCAGATTGTAAAGTAGCTAAGGAGTCCGCAAACATATTCCCAAGAGATCTGCCTGGTGTACCTCCTTCCAGAGAAGTGGAGCTCTCTATTGAATTAGCTCCGGGTACCCATCCTATATCTAAAGTACCATACAGAATAGCACCTAAGGAATTTCAAGAACTCAATGAACAGTTACAGGGGCTTTTAAATAAAGGCTTTATTATGCCAAGTATGTCTCCTTGGGGAGCACCCATTCAATTCGTAAAAAAGAAGGATGGATCTATGCAAATGTGCATAGATTATCATGAACTAAATAAAGTCACTATAAAGATTAAATACCCATTTCCTAGAAATGATGACTTATTCGACTAGTTATCTGGAGCTGCCATATCCTCTATGATTTACTTAAGGTCTGGATATCATCAATTGCGAGTAAAAGAAGATAATATGGGAAATACCGCTTTCCATACTCGTTATGGTCACTTTGAATTTTTAGTGATGTTTTTCGGACTCACCAATGCGTCCTCAATCTTCATAGATTTGATGCAGCGAGTTCTGAAGCCGTATTTAGACAAATTTGTAATCATTTTTATCGATGTTATCCTCATCTATTCTCGAACCATAAAAGATCATGAATGACATCTGAGGTTAGTATTGGAAGCTCTGCATGAACATCAGCTGTATGCCAAGTTTTTCAAATGTGAATTTTGGCTCAAGCCCATTGCATTCTTGGGACATGTAGTCGATGCCCAGGGTATTCGTGTAGATCTGAGTAAAGTGAGCACTATTCAGGACTGGGTTCAGCCTAAGTCAGTCATCGACATTAGAAGTTTCTTGGGACTAGCCGGATATTACAGGAAGTTTGTTCAGGGATTTTCCCAAAATGCTTCACCTTTGACTAAATTAACTCAAAAAGTTGTTCCATTCATTTGGAGCCCTGAATGCGAGGAAGCATTTCAAACCTTGAAGAATGCACTCTCTATCGCTCCAGTACTTGTTTTGCCCAAGGAAGGCTTGAATTACCATGTATACAGTAATGCCTCTATAATTGGTCTAGGTTGTGTGTTAATGCAAGAGGGTAAGGGAATCGCTTACGCCTCTTGTCAGTTAAAATCCCACGAGAAAAATTATCTAGTTCATAATCTTGAACTTGCAGCTGTGATTTTTGCCTTAAAGATTTGGCATCACTTTTTATATGGAGTTCAGTGTTCAATTTTCACTGATCATCAAAGCTTGAAGTATATCTTCACTCAAAGAGAACTAAAATGTCATCTGAGGAGATGGTTAGAACTCATCTGTGATTATGACCTCACTATCCAGTATCATCCAGGAAAGGCAAATATAGTGGCCGATGCTCTTAGTCGACATGCTACTTTATCCTCTATGATCGCCTCCAGTTCTTTAGAACAAGAATTTTGTAAGCTTGAAATTTCTCCAATTAGTGGCGATATGCTAAGTTCTCTTTTGGTAAATATCAATGTGGAACCTACCTTCCACAGAGATGTTTTTATCTCACAGACCAAGGATGATGGTTATCTAAAGTTCAAAGCAGATATTGAAGGTGGTCGTCGACATGATATGCGGTTGTAGAATGGTATAATTTATTAAGGTAATCGTTTGTGGATTTCTAAATCCATGCATCATGAAGTGTTGATTGAAAGTCATAATTCTAGATATCACATTCACCCAGGCAGTACCAAGTTGTACCAGGATTTAAAGCAATTATTTTGGTGGCTTGGTATGAACAAGGATGTAGCTAATTTTGTGGCTAAGTGTCATGCCTGCAATTTGGTAAAGGCCAAGCACCAAAGACCTGGTGGCTCTATAACCATTATAAATTCCAGAATATAAATAGTTCGATATATCTATGGATTTCTTCATGGGATTGCCTTGTGCAAAATTAGGTGCTGATGCAATCTGGGTTATAGTAGATCGTTTGACTAAATCAGCATACTTTCTTCCTATCCGTCAGACTGATTCTATAGAGAAGTTAGTAAAACTCTACATCAAGGAAATTGTCAGACTGCATGGTTGTAACAACCCTAGTTGTTACCTTAGTTAAAACCAGATTTATTAAGCTAAACTAAGCATTGATTTTGATTCCATTAGACTCAATAGGTCATTTAAATCTAACCCTAGAAGTTTGAAATTAATCAGAGCTAAATTGAGAAATTTAGTATTTTTGCCTATTTTTAAGCCTTAAAAAATATCTAAATTAAATTGATCTCCAAATTAAAATCTGATTTTATTTTTGAATTCCTCATACCCTAATTAGCTAAGGATAAATTTTTTGGGAATTTTTGGAGCTCATCTAAGCCTACATTAGATTTAAAATTAATTATGAGTTATTATATTAATTAATTTAAATAGTATTTTTTAAATTTAGTTATTTAATTAAAATAAATAAGCCAGGATTTGTTGTCGGGACCGCGGCAGATCCTCTGCGGAGTCCCGGCAGCGGTGCAGCCTTAATGACCACGGGATGCGCTTGCACGAATCATGGCGTATTGATCAATTGCGCCCTTATCCTCTAGCACCCGTCGGATCCAATGCTCGATCCGATGGGTAAGATGATGCCCGCGGTTCAGTTAATTAGAAGCTACATCAAGCCGTCCATCTTCAACGGCTTCGTGGATTAGACGGCAGAGATGACCTGGGTCCTATTCACCTTCGTCTTCCTCCAGATCCTCCACGCGCGCTTGTCCCCCGATAGCCAGATCCTCTCCCCACCCCATGGAAGTACGGGAAATCACCCCATTCTTCTTCTTTTGCCCTTCGGTGCAATGGTTTGTCGGCAGCATTCTTCCAACTCTGCCCTCGAATGGTTAATCCTATCCTCTCCCTCAGACCAAACCGCACCCTGGTGCCCGAGCCTCAGCACCCACCCTGGATTCTCCCTTCAGCTCGACTAGCTCTTTGCCTACTCTAGATGCTATGCTAGGACTTTGCCTTAGTGTTCTAGTGGGCAGTTAATGCCCTCGTAGAGGCTAGCAGTGGACCAGACAGGGCAAATTCCATCTGAGAGTGCACTGGTAGTCGACCCTTAAACTAGTGATTCACGATGATTCATTAAGCCTTTGAGCCCTCTATCGATAACCCATATCCTTCATGAGTGATTGTAAGGGTATAGCAATCACTGGGTTCGATCAGGTTGATCGATACAACTGAAATGATCGATCTAGTTGCAGCTCACGTTTGTGAAATCTCGTGAGTAGCACTTCAGTGATCCACCAACCCTCCAAGCTTGCTGAGTGGGCCTATTGCTTCCCCATCAATCCCTGAATGTGTAGGGTTAAACCTTAGCTCGATATGTCAAGACAATAAGGAGAACTTGCTCTCCCCATTTTTTGCCTTAGAAGGTGCCTCGGTCCAGTAGCACCCCGGTGACCCGGTGCTTCCCTGATGGGGATTTATGGTTCATTCGATGTGCCTTTGATTCCTGAGGGTGTAGCCATCGACTTGGTGGCGTGGCGTGGATGGAGTACGACGAATTAGGCAAAGGAGGGTTGCCCTAGGACGGAGCCAGTCGGGAGGAGGAAGATGAAGTCATGGGTCGGGCCGACCCGTGACCCGCGCCTTTTAATTTTGGGCCAACAAATATTAAAAGGATTTCTGAATTAATTTCCTTAAATTATTTAAATAACTTTAGATATATTTATCCAAATGGTATGATCCAATATACCATTTTAATCAGAAAAATGCAAGGAACCTGAATATAAAATAAAATCAAAGATCCAATGGTTAGATTTTAAATAATTGTCCAATCCTTTTTTGTTATTATTTAAATCATGTTAAATTTAATAAATACCTAAACATGTTGATTAAAGTCTCTGATTGCTCATGAGACCATAAGGAACCTATATAAGCTATTAAAAGTAATTTAGGAACTTTATATTCATTAATCATCTTTTAATTACCATAATTAGGGATTAGTTAATTTAATCATGATTAGCCCTCTAATTTTGATGGATCTAATTCCTAATGCCTTATTAAAGATAATAGAGCCTGCAAATGCAATTGGATCACCCTAGGATGCCCTAATCTCACTAACCACATTAATTAGCCTCTTAATGTGCTTAAGGCTAATTCAGCTAATTAGGTCACCAAAACCTAAGATAAGTGTTTATCCCACTTCATTAATCCATATGGAACTCATTAAAACAGACTTGGATCAATTTAGATACTTAAATCTTGAAATCCCATTTTTAGCCTTAAGGGAGGGTATTTTGGTCATTTTGACCAAAATGTGTTTAAGCACCCCTTAAATCTCAAAATTTCAGTAAAATACTTCTAAATAGATTATTAGTATCTTTCTGAAATCTCATGTAATAATATGGTTGTTAAGTAAAAAAATGTTAAGTTAGTTCTTATTAAGATCTTAAGATTTTAAGAGTAGTCAAAATCATCTTATCTTAAGAATTAAGTCTAACTATCTTAAAATGTTATATCCTTAGTTAGTAACTTAATTAAGTTGATCCATAGGCTTGGATTCTAAAAGAAACACCTTGGTAAAATTCTAAGTCTAAACTTAGCATAAGTCTAAAGTGAACAACTATTAGAACTTAGATCTTAGACTTTGGATATTGTAATTGAATTAGACTACCTCCATTTAGAATTCCTTAAGTGATTTATTGTTTAATTCCTTTGCAGCCTTCCATATTGGTGTAGGATTGATTTAATCCATAGGATAATGTTATTATCCTAAAAGATTGAATATAGATCTTAGCTTCTTATTTCTTACTGATAATTTTATCTTATAACCAGTATAGTAACCTTTCATTTAGATCCTAGCTTCTGAATACTTCAGCTTTTAAGATTCCTTATCTTTAATTTGGGTTTTAAAGTGTCAACCCTAAATCCTAACTAGGATACTATCTTGGATTCAGGATTTGAACACTAAGTGGGGTTTGGATCCAGAATCCATGAGTCTTGACGTACTAAATCAAGACTTGGGTTAAGAGAGGAAAACAATAATAATTAAGTCGTTGATTTGTTTACTTTAACTCCTTATAGTCATCATATGATTATGAATTAGAACTTGTTAAGTTCTAATGTTAACATGAAGATCTTAAATCTAAGATATTACTCATTAGCTGATATTGGAGATCCTAAACTTATATCTTCTCAGAATAGTTAGATTTGAATAAAGTAGACAAAAACAGATATCACATAAGTCTAGATTGAGTCTCTTGCTTACTTTGACTTGATTGCTCTGCATACCTTGAATATGGAGCCTTGTTCCTTGAGCACAATAGGTAAACTTAGGATTTGGAAGATACATCCTAAGTTAGTATTTGAAAAGCATAGCATTCATTTCTTTTAGAGCTTTCAATTAGTAGAGTATGTCCTAGCTTAGTCTGCCTCTTCAGTTCCAATTTTGTTATAGAATAGATTCAGACTTAGCTCGATGGATGCCTAGGATGGATACATGTCTTATTCTATAAGTTTAACTCAGACCTAGCTCTACGGATGCCTAGGATGGATACATGTTGAACTTTCAGTTCAGAGGCCCTGTATGGCCTGTTCTGTTATGGCAGCACTATGTCTTAGGCTTACTACTATTTTAGTTCAGTTGTCAGTATTTGTTTTGCTTTGCCACATGCTTCAATGGCCTTTCTTTTAGTGCTTGACTTGCTTTGCCACATGTCTCAGTGGCTTTGCTTTTGCTCATGCATGTACTTAGTTACTTTTGCCACATGTCTTAGTGGCCTTTTTTTTCATATCAATCTGCATGCTTGTATATATGCTCTCATTGATTAGTACTAAGATATTTACATGTTTAGGATGCTAGAATTGTGTGTCTATTTCAACACTTGTGTTCTTATTATATTCAGTATGTTTCTATGTGATCATAAGCATGTTAGGATCAGTTTTATTTTAGTAGTTGCAGTTACTTTTGCTTTTAGCCTCACCATGTTTAGTTGCTATTTTTGTATATTATTTTACATACCTATTGATTAGTTATAAATGATTAGTTTATAGCTACCCTGTTCTTATAACTTGTTGCACCTTTTTAATGCTTGCATGTTTAAAATCTTTAAGTGTGACATCTTAAATACTCAGTTCACTTAAATAACCTAAAATATACTTAGACAATTGTCTAACTGTAACATTTTTCTTTTGTTGGCTGGGGCCCTAGCATTTGTGGTACCAACAAATGTCAAATTCAGAGTTGTTCATCGGCAGAGCTGCAGGATCGGAGCCGGTGCAAGAGGAAGATCTTTCTACTGCTGCAGATAGATTTTCTCATTTTGTAGTGAGGTTGAGAGATCATTATTTCTATTAAATTTAGTTTGTAATAATTAAATTCTGGATGTATTTACTTTTCTGCATTTTATTTGAGTTATTATTTCTTTTGCTCTCTTATACTATGTTATGTATGTGAATGTTATATTATTGTTTCTTGCTTCTACCACTTTGATTTATATTGATGTATTTTTACAGCTTCTCCTGCAGAGTGACAAGTCCTTGGCTTAAGGTGAGTTGGGTCCTACCTAACTCTACTTGAGTTGGGGATTTGCCACCAGAGTGGAGCACCATACTCCCCGCAGCTATGCTAATATTAGTATTAATGTAGCCGCAGGAAAGTACGGGGCCCCACAATGGTATTCTGAAATCTATCGTATCCGACAGAGATAGCATATTAACTTCTAAGTTTTGGCAAGCTGTACATTAAGATCTGAGTATTACTCTAGCCATGAGTACAGCTTTTCATCCTCAAACGGATGGTCAGACTAAAAGAGTGAATCAAGTTCTGGAGGATTTGCTTAGGCTTTGTGTTCTTAATTTTACCGGTTCCTGGGAAGATCATATTCCGTTAGTGGAATTTGCCTACAATAACAGTTTTCAAGCCAGTATTAAAATGGCTCCTTATGAGGTATTGTACAGTAGAAAATGCATTACTATGCTAACTTGGTTAGAAACGGGAAGCGTTCAACTTTTTGGTTCATAGTTAGTTGAAGAAACTAACAAGAAGATTCATCTAATTCAGCAGAGGATTCATTCAGCTCAAGATCATCAAAGAAAATATCATGATGCCCATCATCATCTCCTAGAATTTAATGTAGGAGATTCTGCTTATTTGAAAGTTAGTCCAATGAAGGGTGTCTATAGATTTGGTGAAGCAGGGAAACTCAGTCCCCACTATGTTGGACCCTTTGAGGTTTTGGCCAAAGTAGGATCATCTGCCTACATGTTAAATTTTCTTGATGACTTTGTAGATCTCCATAACGTGTTTCAGGTATTGTCATTAAGAAGATGTGTAAGAGACCCTTCTCATCTCATTTAACTTCCAGCAGTAGATATCCAACCTGATCATTCTTATACTGAAGAACCTATCAAAGTCTTAGCTCGTGATCAGAAATAGCTAAGTAATTGTTCCATTCCTATGGTCAAGATCTAGTTGAAGAATCAATCTTTGGAAGAATCTACTTGGGAGGAAAAAGTGGAATGCGTAATAAATATTCACAGCTCTTTGCAAGTCCAGCTACTGTTCTTTTATTTCTTCTAGTATCATTAAAATATTTCAGTCCTCGTAGTACTTGCTTCACTAAGTGATGTCGGGGACAACATCATTTTTAAGTGGAGGAGTCTGTATTAGCTTTAGTTGTTACCCTAGCTAAATCTAGATTAATTAGGCAAACCAAGTTCTAATTTTGATTCCATTAGACTTAGTGAGTCATTTAAACCTAACCCTAGAAGTTTGAAATCAATCGGAGCTAAATTGAGAATTTTAATATTTTTGCCTATTTTGAGTCCTAGAAAATACCTAAATTAAATTGATCTCCAAACTAAAATCTGATTTTATTTTTGGACTCCTCATATCCTAATTAGCTATGGGTGATTTTTTGGGAATTTTTGGAGCTCATTAAATTCTAAATTGGATTTGTGAATTTAATAGAATTTAATTTAGTTATTAAATAGGTTAATATTAATTAAATTAAATATATAATTATTATTTTTCTCTAGGATTTGTTATCGGGACAGCAGCAGATCCGCTGCGGAGTCCCGATAGGGGCGCATAGGTGCAAGCCACTCGATGCATTAGCACGCATCTCAATGTATTTGATCCAACATCTCATGCTACCTCACGCCGTGATTAGATCTCAGTCACTCGATCGGCATCTTCCAACTGACATGCGGGATTTAATCCGCATTTCTGTTAATTAGAATTTGCATTAGGCCGTCCATCATCCACGGCTCAGCAATCAGATGGCTCTGGAGTTTCCCCGCACTGTGGATTGTCTCCCACCTCGCAACCCGTCGCTCGCTGGTCCCCCTGACAGTTAGGCACCTTCCAGCCCCCGTGGTAGTACAGGAAGAGTGTCGTTCTTCCCCTTTTATCCTTAGCACAATAACCTTGCCAGTTGCCTTCTCCCTGAATTGCCCCTAACTGTTCTAGCCACCCCATTGCTTCGATCTGAGCCTCTTCCCCAAGCTCAAGCTCTGGAAGCCACCCCCATAGCTATTAAGGCCTATAAATACCTCCCAGGAATCATAGTGAGTCCCTTTGCTCACTGTGATCCCCTCATTCCCTACTACTTACGCTCAAGCTCTTGTGACCCCGATGTTTGAACCTGCTGAGCACTGCTGATCGAGGTTGAGGTCTGGAGTTCGAACCCCCTCGCCGAGTTTCTGCGACTAATTGGAGTGATTTGGGCTTCCTGCATTGTCTCAGTTGCCTCAGCCATCCCCAGGTATAGCCTCTGACCCTGCCTCTTATGTCGAGCTGGTTCCAGCTCAACTCGCTTCCACTAGAAGCCTAGATGCTGCGTTTGGTCCTCCCCTTAGCTCCCTAGTAGGCATCTAGTCCTTTGGTAAGGCCTGGCAGTGGACCAAACGGTGAATTCACCATCTGAATGTGCACTGCCAGTCGGTCTCTAGCTCGCCAAATTCTGCACTACACTCAGGTGTTTAGCCAACCAATTGGTGCTAGGAGATCTCGGCAATAATTGTAAACCCATATTGAGGGTTAGGCTCGATCAGATCAATCGACTCGGCTGAAATCGATTGACCCATTTTTGGTTCCCATCTGCACTCCACCCCGAGTAGCACTCCAGTGATCTAGCTCTCCCCAGAACCCCTCGACTCGCCCAATCGATTCTCTTTGAGTCCCTGAACGTATAAGGATAAGCCCTGGCTTGTGACGTCGATGCCCTAAGGATAATTTAATCTCCCCATTTGCAACTTAGAAGATGCCTCGGTCGAGTAGCACCCCGGCAATTTGGTGCATCCCAGATGGGGATTTATAGTCCAATCGATGCATCTAGTGTCAGGGATGGTGTAGCCATCGTGATTAGGGTGTGGCATGGCTTGTGCATGTTAATTGCATGTCAGAATGGAACCCTATGGTTCAGGTGTCGAGTGTCTCCCTGCGAAAAAGATGATGGATATCGGGTCGGGCCGGCCCCCGACCCACGCCTTTTAAATAAAAATTTAGAATGAATTAATGAAATAATTTAATCAATACTTATCCAAAGGGTATGATCTAATATATCATTTTAATCAGACAAATGCTAGGAATAATAATATAAAATAAAATCAAAGATCCAATGGTTAGATTTAAAATAATTACTTGATCTTTCTCTATTTTTATTTAAATCATAATAAATTCATTTAAAATCCAAAAATATTGATTAAGATCTCTAATTGCTCATGAGACCATCAAGAAGCTATGTAGACCATTAAAAGTAATTTAGGAACCTTAATTTCATTAATCACCTCTTAATTGCACTAATTGAGGATTAGTGAATTAAACCATGATTAATCCTCTAATTTTGGTGAACTAAGTTCCTGATGCCTTCTTAAGTAGGTTAGAACCTATAAATGTGTTTAGATCATTCTTGTAGGCCATAATCTTTTTAATCACCTTAAGTGGCTTAAAAATGTGATTAGTGCTAATTAGGCTAATTAGGTCACCAAAAATCTAGGATAAGTGTGCATCCTACTTCATTAACTAATATATAACTCATTAAAATAGATTTGAACCCATTTGGATAATTAAATCCTATAATCACAGTTTTAGCCTTAAGAGGGGTATTTTGGTCATTTTGACCAAAACCTTGAAAATTCAGTAAAATATCTCTAGTTAGGTTATTAGCACCTTTCTAAAATCTTATATTAATATTATTGATGCTAAGTGAAGAAAGCTTAAGTTAATCTTATTAAGATCTTAAGATCTTAAGTGTCCTTAAAACTCTCTTTCTTAAGAATTAAGCCTAATTATCCTTAGGTGTTAGACCCCTAGTCTAATAGCTCAACTAAGATGATCCATAAGCTTGAATCCTAAGATAAATATTCTTGTAAAACTCCTAAGTCTAGTTTTAGCTTAAGATCTAAAGTGATCAAATCTTACATCTTAGACTTTAGATCATTCAATTGAATTGAACTACCTTCATTTGGAATTCTTTACTTGATTAACTGTTTAATTCTTTTGAAACCTTCCTTGTGGGTGTAGGATTGATTCAATCTATAAGATAATGTAATTATTTTAAAGACTGAATATAGATTTTAGATTCTTAGTTCTTAATGATTATTTTATCTTATAACATTAGAACAACCTTACATTAAGATCATAGTTCCTAAACCCTTCAGCTTATAAGGTATTGCTCATTTATATTATGTTTGAGTGCGAACCCTAGATCCTTATTAGGAAATTACATTGAATTCAGGATTTGGATACCAAAGTTGAGTTTGGGACCAGAATCCTTAATCTTGATTTGCTTAATCAAGATTTGGGTTTAGAGAGGAAATAATAATAATTAAGTCATTAATTTATTTACTTTAACTTCTTATTGTTATCATATGGTTATGAATTAGAACTTATTAAGTCCTAATATTAACATTAAGGTTGTAAATCTGAGATCTTACTCGATAGTTGGATATTGGAGATCCTAAACTTGTATCTTCTCAGATTAGTTAGATTTGGATAATTATACAACAATGAATATCACATAAGTCTAAATTGAATCTCTTGCTTACTTTGACTTTGATTGCTCTGCACACCTTGAATATTGAGCCTTGTTCCTTGAGCATAATAGGAGAACTTAGGATATGAAAGATACATCCTAAGTTAGTGTTTGAAAGGCATAGCATTCAATCAGTTCTTTTGTCATTTTCATTTAGTAGAGTATGTCTTAGCTTAGTCTACCTCCTCAGTTCTAGTTTTGTTATAGAATAGATTCAGACCTAGCTCTGTGGATATCTAGGATGGATACATGTCTTATTCTATAAGTTCAACTCGGACCTAGCTCTACGGATGCCTAGGATGGATACATGTTGAACTCTTAGTTCAGAGGTCCTGTAAGGCCTATTTCTGTTATGGCAGTACTATGTCTTAGGCATACTTCTATTTCAGTTCAAGTTTCAATATTTGTTTTGCTTTGCCACATGCTTTAGTGGCCTTTCATTTAGTGCTTGACTTGCTTTGCCACATGTCTCAGTGGCTTACTCTGGCTCATTCATCTACTTAGTTTAGTTTTTCCACATGTCTGAGTGGCCTTTTTCATATTAAATCTGCATGCTTGTATATATGCTCTTATTGATTAGTTATTAAGTAATGGCATGTTTAGGATGCTATAATTTTATATTTATTTCAGCACTTGTGTTCTTTATATACTCAGCATGTATCCATGTGATCATAAGTATGTTAGGATCATATTTACTTCAGTAGTTACAGTTGCTTTACATTTAACCTTGCCTTGTGTAGTTTCATGCTTTGTATCTCATTTATATATACTTATTGATTTACTATAAATGATTAGTTTATAGCTATCCCATTCTTGTAGCTTGTTGCCCCTTATATCGCTTGCATGTTAAAACCTTTAAATGTGATATCTTTAAATGTTCAGTTCACTTAAATAGCCTAAAATGTACTTGGACAATTGTCTAACTGTAACCTTTTTCTTTTGTTAGTTGTGGCCCTGGCATTTGTGATACCGACAAATGTCACATTTGGAGCTGTTCGTTGGTAGGGCTGTAGGAGAGGAGCCGGTGTAAGAGGAGGATCTTTCCACTACTATTTAGTTAGATTTTCTTTCTTACAGTGAGGCCGTGAGAGATCTTTTCTTTTATTTAATTCAGTTTATAATAATTCAATTCTGGATGTATTTACTTTTCTGCATTTGATTTGAGTTACTGTTTCTTTTACTCTCTTATCCTATATTGTGATGTGGATGTTATATTATATTGTTACTTGCTTTCACCACTTTGATTTGTATTGATGTATGTTCACAGTTCCAGGTGACAAGTCCTTGGCTTAAGGTAGGTTGGTTCCTATTTGACTTTACTTAAGTTAGGGATTTGCCACGGAGTGGAGCACTGCACTCCCTGCGATTATGCTAATATAAGTATTTGCATTGCCGCGGGAAAGTATGGGGCCCCACAAGTATAAATATAGATTTCATAAGCATTCTAAGGAAGACAAAAATTAAAATTTCTGATAGATGTCAAAAAATTTTCATTACTCTTGAAATGAAGGATTACATAAGGTCTAAAAAATGCTAAAAATCACAGTACTACTAAAATCAAGAAATGATAATTACTCTAACTAGCATTCAGATTTCCTTAATATTCTCAGTCCTAAATACAACACAAAAGTCTTCAAAGGTCACTTCCTGACGCTTTCTCTTGCGTTTCCATTTGAGCTTTTTAATGGTCTCGTACCACCAGACTCCCATGTAGTCTAACATCAGATTTGTCACTATATCAAGCCATAGGGACTCTAGACACTTTATGTGCCTCAGGACTGACTCTACTTGGTTCAACCACTCCTATGTGTAGATAGGAAATTCAAGCCCTCGGTACGCCGTCTGATGTAGAAGTTTGTCCAAGACTAGGGTTCCTTTTGCTGAAATTCCTTTGATTTGCCATTGTACTCCTATCTCCATTTGAAACTATAACTCCAAGCCAACTCACGGGCATGTAGTTCATAGTCCAAGTCAGACTCTTCATGATCCATTTGATCATAATAGTAGAATGTATTGGTTTATGTTAGTTATAGATTACTACATATTTAGGATATGAGAATTTTGTTCTACATTTTTTTTTAGAGAGTTATTGATATTACTAAGTCGTGGATGTTATGTCTTGATGTTTGCATTTCAAAAGAACAGTCCATTAGGTAGAAAGGAATCACAGATCCCATTCTGACACTTATGGTGTTCTCTGATACCAATTGTGGGGCCCCGTACTTTCATGCGGTGACGCTAATACTGATATTAGCATAATCACGAGGAGTACGGTGCTCCAACTATGGCAAATCCCCAACTTAAGTAAAGTCAGGTAAGACCCAACCTGCCTTAAGCTAAGGACTTGACACTTGGAACTGTGAACATACATCAATACAAATCAAAGTGGCTGAAGCAAGAAATAGTATAATATAACATTTACATCACAATATATTATAAGAGATTAAGAGAATCATTAACTCAGATCAAATGTAGAAAAGTAAATACATTCAAAACTTAATTATTACAAACTGAATTAATTGAAAAAAAAGATCTCTCAAACTCACTGCAAGAAAATGAAAATCTATCTAAGCAGCAATAGGAATATCCTCCTCCTGTACTGACTCCTCTCCTGCAGCACTGCCAACGAACATCTCTGAATTTGACATTTGTCGGTATCACAAATGCCAGGGCCCAAGCCAACAAAAGAAAAAGGTTATAGTTAGACAATTGTCTAAGTACATTTTATGCTATTTAAGTGTGCTAAATATTTAAGGATATCACATTTTAACTACTTTTAAATATATAAGCAACATAGGGTGCATCAAGCTACAAGAAAAAAAAAAGGATAGCTATAAACTATTCATTTATAGCTAATCAATCATTATGTAAAGTAACATACAAAGCAGTAACTCAATAAGGTGAGGCTAAAAGTAACTATAACTACTGAAATAAATATGAACCTAACATGCTTATGATCACCTAGATACATGCTGAGTATATAAAGAACATAAGTGCTGAAATAACATACAATTCTAGCATCCTAAACATGCTAATATTTAATACTAAATAATAAGAGTATTTATACAAGCATGCAGATTAATATGAAAAAGGCCACTGAGATATGTGGCAAAAGTAGGCTAAGTACATGAACAAGAAAAAGTAAAGCCATTGAGACTTGTAATAAAGCAAGTATAGCACTAAGAGAAAGACCACTGAAGCATGTGGCAAAGATAAACAAAATACTAAAAACTGAACTGAAGTAAAAGTAAGCCTAAGACATAGTACTGCCATAACAGAAACATGCCATACATGACCTCCGAATTGAAAGTTCAACATGTATCCACCCTAGGCATCCGTAGAGCTAGGCCCGAGTTGAACTTAAAGAATAAGACATGTTCCATCCTAGACATTCGCAGAGCTAGGTCTGAGTCTATTCTATAAAAAAACTAGAATTGAAGAGGCAGACTAAGCTAGGACGTACTCTACTAACTGAAAGCACAAAAAGAACTGAATGAATGCTTGCTTTCCAAACACAAACTTAGGATGTATCTTCTATATCCTAAGTTCTCCTATTATGCTCAAGGAACAAGGCTCAATATTCAAGGTGTGTAGAGCAATTAAGGTCAAAGTAAGCAAGAAACTCAATCTAAACTTATGTGATATCTGTTATTGTCTACTTTACCCAAATCTAACTATTCTGAGAAGATACGAGTTTAGGATTTCCAATATCCAGCTGCCGAGTATAATCTCAGATTCACGACCTTATTGTTAATATTAGAACTTAATAAGTTCTAATTTATAATCATATGATAACGATAAGGTTAAAAGTAAATAAATCAATGACCTAATTATTATTATTTTCATCCCTTACCCAAAATCTTGATTAAGTCAAGGCTTAAGGATTCTGGATCCAAACTCCACTTGGTGTTCAGATCGTGAATCCAAGGGGATATCCTTATAAAGATCTAGGGTTCACACTAAACCCAAATTAAAGATAAGGAATCTTAAAATCTGAAGGATTCAGAAACTAAGATCTTAATTAAAAGGATGTGCTAATATTTATAAGATAAAATAATCATTAAGAACTAAGAATCTAAGATCTATGGTCAATCTTTAGGATAATAACATTATCCTATAGATTAAATCAACCTATTCCCATAAGGAAGGTTTCAAAAGAATTAAACAATTAAATTAAGGGAATTCCAAAGGAGGTGTTTCAGTCCAAGTTGAAGATCTAAAGTCTAAGATCTAAGAGCTAAGATCTAAGGTTTGATCACTTTATATTTAATTTAAGATTTAGACTTAGAACTTTACAAGAGTATTTCTTTTGGAATGCAAACTTATGGATCAACTAAATTAAGCTATTAACTAAGGATATTTTATTGAATCTTCAAGGTTTAAGGGGTGCTTAAACATATTTTGGCCAAAATGACCAAAATAACCCACCTAAGGCTAAAAAATGGGATTTTAAGATTTCATCATCTAAATTGATCCAAGTCTATTTTAATAAGCTTCATATTGATTAATGAAGTGGAATACACACTTATCTTAGGTTTTGATAACCTAATTAGCCTAATTAATGCTAATTATAATTTAAGGCCAATTAAGGTGATTAAGGAAGTTAGGGCATCCTAGAGTGATCCATTTGCATTTATAGTCTCTACTATCCTTAATAAGGCATTAGGAAATTAGTTCCCCAAAATTAAAGGTTAAATCAAGGCTTAACTCACTAATCTCATTTTAGGGCAATTAAGGAGTGATTAACAAAGTTAAAGGTCTTAATTTACTTTTAATGGTCTACATAGGTTCTTTATGGTCTCATGAGCAATCAGAGACCTTAATTAACATTTTTGGATAATTAATGAATTTAATATGATTTAAATAAAAATAGAGAAAGATTTAGAAATAATTTAAAATATAACCATTGGATCTTTTATTTTTTCTTATATTAATATTCCTTGCATTTTTCTGATTAAAATGGTATATTGGATCATACCATTTGGATAAGTATCGCTAAAGTTATTTAAATAATTTAATATATATTTTTATTTAAATAAAAACAATAGGTTTGATTTTTCGGAATTAATTTCCTTAAGGAAATAAATTCAAAAATTCCTGTTAATCCTGTAGGCACAAAATCAAAAGGCGCGGGTCTGGGCCGGCCCGTCTCGATATCCGTTGTCTTCCTCGCAGGGAAGCCCGATGCCAGAACCCTAGGGCAACCTTCCATCACCAAATTCTCTGTGCTCCAACCATGCCACACCAAGAACTCAAGGGCTACACCTTCAAAGGCTGGAGGCGCGTCAAATGGACTAAGAAGCCCCGTCTGGTAGGCACCGGATTGCTAGGGTGCTACTCGGTCGAGGCATCTCCTAAGGCGCACCTGTGAGGAGTGAATTCTCCTCACAACAACCATGCCACGGGCCAACGTCTATCCCTACACGTTCAGGGATCAGAGGGAAACCGATTGGGTGAGTTGTGAGGTTCTGGGGAGGTCTGGATCACTGGGGTGCTACTCACGGTGGAACACAAATGGGTGCTCTCTACAGGTTAATCGATTCCTAATCAAAATGATTGATCCAATCAAACCCAACCTTCGATATGGGTCTACAATCATTGACGAGAGCTCCTAGCACTAAATTATTGGCTAGATGCTTGAAGAAAAAGCAAGATTTGGCGAGTCAGAGGCCGGGTGGGAGTGCACACTCAGACGACGAATTCACTGTCTGGTCCACTGCCAAGCCTTGCCAGAGGACTAGACGGCTACTAAGGAGCTAAGGTGAGGACCTAATGCAGCATCTCGGGCTCAATTAGAAGTGACTCGAGCTGGAACCAGCTCGATAGAAGATGGGTCGGAGGTTGTACCTGAGGATGACAGAGGCGACTAAGATAATGCAGGCAGCTTAGATCACTCTAGACAGTTGCAGAAGCTCAGCAAGGGGGTCTGAACACTAGATCTCACCCTCAATCAACGGTGCTCAGCAGGTTCAGACGTCGGGGTCACCGAGTACTTCAGGGTAATGCAGCAGAATATGAGGGGATCACAGTGAGCAAAGGGACTCACGGTGATTCCTGAGAGGTATTTATAGGCCTTAGGAGAAATGGGGGTGGACGCTGAGGCTCGGGACCAGCGTGAGGTTCGGCCTGAGGGACAGGATGAGTCTAACCATTTGATGGCAGAATGGGGAGAGCATTGCCGACAGACCATTGCACCGGAGGGCAAAGGAGGAAGAACAAGATATTCCCCATACTACCACGGAGCTGGGGAGCATCTAGCTGTCGGGGGACCAGTGCGCATGGGCGAGATTGGGAGGTGGACGAAGATCCACAGTGCTTGGGGGATTCAAAGCCGTTGGATGGATTGACTATTGGCTCTGGAGAATCCTGATGGGCTACTTAAGTAATGCAGATAGCAGCCGTCAGATGCGAGCGACAAATGCGACATTTAGGATTAAATTCTACCACGGAGAAGATCCCGCCATTAGATGGTTTGCGCTAAGATGCACACTATCGCATCGGGTGGTTTAAACCTATGCGCCGTTGTCGGGACCCCACAGCGATCTGTCGCGGTCTCGACAGCAAATCCCAGAGTTAAAAATTAATTAAATATTTAATTTAATTAATATTAACCTATTTAATAATTAAATTAAATTCTATTAAATTCATAAGTCCAATTTAGGATCAAATGAGCTCCAAAAATTCACCCTTAGCTAATTAAGGTGTGAGGAATTCAAAAATGAAATCAGATTTTAATTTAGAGATCAAGTTAATTTAGGTATTTTCTAGGGCGTAAAAATAGACAAAAATACTAAAATTCTCAATTTAGCTCTGATTGATTTCAAACTTCTAGGGTTAGGTTTAAATAACTTATTGAGTCTAATGAAATCAAAATTAGAACTTAGTTTAGCTTAATTAATTTGGATTTAACTATGGTAACAACTAGGGTTATTACAATAACTCAGGATATCAGGTACAGCTCAGTACTACTAAAATGTATCAGGATCTGAAAAAGTCATTCTAGTGGCCTGGTATGAAAAAGAGTGTGGCAGAATTTATTATGAAGTATCATGCTTGCAACCTCATTAAAGCTGAACATTAAAGGTCCGAAGGACTTCTTCATGCTTTTACTATATCTGAATGGAAATAATTTGATATTTCCATGGACTTCATTATGGGCTTACCCAAGTCTAGGTCTAGTGCTGATTTTATTTGGGTCATAGTCGATCGACTGACTAAATTAGCACATTTTATTCCAATGCATCAAATCGATTCCATGGAGAATTTGGCAAAGCTATACAATAAGAAAAATGTCATACTTCATGGTATCCCTAGATCAACTATTTCCAATTGTAATAGTTGAGTCACCTCTAAGTTTTGGCAGGTAGTGCATCAAGACCTGGGAACTACCCTGGCCATGAGCATTGCCTTTCACCCTCAAACTGATGATCAGACTGAATGAGTTAATCAGGCTCTTGAAGACCTTCTACACTTATATATTTTGGATTTTGGAGGTTTTTGGGAAGATCACACTCCTCTAGTGGAGTTTGCTTAAAATAATAGTTTTTAAGTGAGTATCAGCATGGCACCATATGAAGCCCTATAAAAAAGAAAATGTAGCTCTCCACTGGCGTGGTTGGAAACATGCAGTGTTCAGTTATATGGATCAGATTTAGTGGAAGAAACAAATAGGAAAGTGCAATTGATCCAACATACAATTAAAGTAGCGCAAGATTTCTAGAGTAAATATCACGATGCCCGTCATCATCCTCTGGATTTTAATATTGGAGATTTTGCTTACCTCATGGTCAATTATATGAAAGGAGTAATTGGTTTCTACATGGCAAGAAAGCAAAGTCCTCACTACATCAAACCATTTGAAGTAATAGAAAAGATAGGCTATACAGCCTATAAATTAAAGCTCCTAGAGGATTTCTCTGTATTCCACAATGTAGTTCATATCTTCTCACTGCAGAGATGTCTTTATAATCCATCTCACTTAGTTCAACTCCCAGTAATATCTCTCTAGCCGAACCTTTCTTATGTGGAGGGGCCTATCAAGATCTTAGCTCCTGATCAAAATCAGCTAAAAATTTGCTCTATCTCTTTGGTAAAGGTTCAATAGAGGAATGGATCTCTTGAAGAATCCACATGGGAGAAAAAGGTAGATATGCAACGAAAATATCCAAGACTCTTTGAAAATCTAGGTATCCTTAACTTTTAAATCATGTTCTTAAAGTCTTGCATTTTATTTTCCCATTTTGGGATGATGTCGATGACAACATCGTTCTTAAGTAGGGGAGCCTGTAATAACCCTAGGTTGTTACTTTGCCTAATCCCAAGCTTAATCATGCTCTGATTGTAATCCCATTACATTCACTAGGTCATTATAAGCTAACCTTAAAAATTTAGGGTCAAACGAACCTCTCTAGGTCAAATAGGCATTTTGGTCAATTTAGGTACCCTAAATAATAGCTAAAATATTTTGATCTCCAATTTAAATTTTGATTTCATTTTTGAATTTCTCACTCCTAAATTTGCTAGGACTACAAGTTTGAGAATTTTTGGAGGTCATTTAGGTCATAATTGAATTTAATTAAATTGGAGAAATTGCACATAATAGGTTTCACACATTTTAATTTATAAATATACCCACAACTAATTTACCTGCAAGGGATCCATTATGCAGAACACGGGTGATCCGCTACGGAGCCCAGCTCACACGGCAGCAGTGCTCCGCTCCATCTCACTTTGTTCCATTTAATCCAACGGCTAGGATTTAATCTCACAGAAGAGCAGATCGGGCGTTGGATTTAACCCACGGATCCTGCGTCATAAAGCCTTGGCATATCATAAATGCATAAATAATGTCAACATTAGCAAAGAGATTTGGCTCACCTAAGGACTCTATTATTGGAGCTTTCGCTCACCTAAGGATTCATGAGATGTCATGCGACATCGAGTCATATATTTGGTGGTATACAGTTCAGAGGCATAATCGGATGCATTTGTATACATATTCAGTGGCATATAACATAGTTTCATTTATCACGTTTTAGTTTCAGTTCATTTATAATTCTCCTTTCTTTCAGCATCCAGATTTTAGTATTCAACTTTTAGTTTCTCCTTTATTTTACTTTTAGCTTTACTTTGTTTGGATTTCAACTTTTTTAATATTTTTCTATAGTTCTGTTATATTACTTAAATGTTAAAAAAATGTAAATATAAATGCTTAGCATAGCTTTCATTGTGTTAGACTCCTTGTTTAACACGTAATACTTTTTGGATCCTGCAATTTACTAGATCTAAAGCAGTTCATGGAGCAAGATTAGGTGGATACACAAAAGATACATGAGGAGTTTGTGGAACACTAGAGGACTCTCCTTCAGCATTTCTTTTCCCTACTTTAGTTTATTTTTAGTTCAATATTTAGATTATTTTTTGTATTTTCAATAAGTAAACTATTTGTAATAACTCTGAATGTATTTTATTTTCTTTACTGAGATGAATGCTTTACTTAGCTCCTGTGATGAATATTTTTAGATGTATACTATAACTTTCATAATCAGTGTTTACTACTATTTATACTTAGTATTGTGATATGATTAGCAATTATAAAATACCAGTACTTATGTAACTTGGATCCTATTTTTATCCAATGTCCATAAATACCCAAGCTAATACTTAAGATAAAGATAATACACTTATCTTAAGGATTAGTACTCAGCCCTATCTCTTTTGAGGTTGAGTCCCAGCAGCTCTTTGCTTTTCAGCAGTTTATTTAAGGAGGTTCAGCCTTCTTCCTGAGTAATGCACCATTCTGCCGCAATTATTATTCCTTAAATTACTTCTTTTGCAAATGATGATGGGACGGGGTGTTACAACGCCATAGTGCGCTACAGTGGAATTCGATGCTGAAGCGCGTTGCATCAAAATTTAGCTATGTAGCGCCCCTAATCCCGAAACCTTGGCACTATCACGCGTCGCAGCGCGCTGCCGAGCGCAATGCAAAATTGCTTAGCTGTATGCTTTAATGACTGAAAGGGAAATCCCATGTTGTCAAAGTCACTACAACGTGCCTTGGATGTTGAACCCTAAAAAATTGGCAAGAAAGAATTAGCTTTTTACCTTCCCAAGGACTATTTGTTTCTCACACTTTTGGCATGCATTAAAGACTTTTGATCAGCTATTTAAGTGTGTTTATATTTGTATTAAGGAGGAAAAACAAAATTATGGGCATCCATAAATAAAGAGGAGTAGAGAGGATCATCACACACATTTCCCTTAACCAAATTTCTACCTTCATACTCAGAACAATCTACACATCTTCTATACTAATGGCATCCCAAGAGAGTGCGAGAAAGGGAGCAGCAGCCTCAACTTCTGGAGGCAATTTCAACAATGAGAGGTTCTCCATAGTAAACACAGAGCAACGTTTTGTCCAGATTATGTCTAAAAGGAAACTCATCCTGCAGAGGAGGTTCACCCTCCCTTATCCAATGATCCACAATGATGTAGCACACCGGGGGTGGGATAGCTTGGTCAACTCACTGACCGATTCTTACCCAACCATCGTACATGAAGTTTTCACCAATGCAATCAATGTGAAAGGGCAAAAAATTTTTGTACGAGGGAAGGCAGTACGCATCAGGCTTGAGTAGATCGAGCATTTTTATGAACTTATGAAGGTAGAAGCATGTTCCTACCAAGCCTATTTGAATGCTGAATTCAAACCTTTGACTATAGCAAACGCCCTCACCTTTCATAATGTTAAATGGAGAGGGAACCTCGCCAATATTCCACGAGCTCTCCTTAAGGACTCGTGCAATATGTGGCATGTTCTCATCTCCAGCAAAATAATGCCATCTGTGCATTTAATCAAGGTGACCGATCAAGGGCAATGTTGATTTATATAATTAAACACCTCGGAGATATCCATATCTTTGGGGTCATTCTTGAACACCTTTTGCATGCCTTGACCGGGTCTTGCACTGCTTTAACTTTTGGGTCCTTAATTTTTGGGATTTGCCTTGGCCAAGGGGTCAAGGTAATATTCAATAACACAGTGATTCCTCCCCGAATTCTTCTTACGCGCTACAACTTACACTCACGTTACCAAGAAGGGAAGAAGAGCAAGAGAAGAAGATCAGTGGAGGATGGAGAAGCATAATCAACTTCATTATGGATAATGTCAATATTAAAAAACCTACAAAAATGAATGACTATGATGAGGGCTTATCAAACTCAAATGGGGAAGTGTCTAGAGAAAGATAGGCAGTACTACAAATCTACCTTGTCTAAGCAACACCAATTCCAGCATGACTTTCACTTAGCTCTCAGAATAATGTTCTCAAATTGGAGCTTACATGGTAGAGTGGGTGAGTGTGTCCTCCCACAACCCCCAGAGTTTGAACCCCCTTTAAACTCATAATGGCCCGAAGAAAATGAAGGTGATGAAGAAGAAGAAGAAAAAGATGATGATGATGATGACGATAAGGATTAAATAGGTTGCCACTTTTCTTTTCTTTTCATTTGTTTATTTTCTTTTACTTTGTACCTTGTTTTTGTTTTTATTAAATCTTTGTGAAAATCATTCCTCCAGTTGCTTGTGCTGGTGCTGCAAAAATTTTGATTTCATTACTCCATTTTTCTATAACATTTTTTTTATATATAGCATGAACATTAATAAGCAATGGTATATCAAAAATTTTTGAATCTGAGTTACTTAATGGAATGAGAAATTTTGAAATTAAATGAGTCTAAATTCTTTTTGCTAAATATAGGAGTACCCTTTAATCACTATAGTACCCTAAACTCAAAAATTAGTGTTGCTGAAACATAAGTGTGGGGGTGAGAATTAAAGAGCCTGATTGAGAGGAGCAAGAAATGGTAAAATCAAGAATGTGCTAGACTTCTATAGGACTTACTAAATGCAATGAATAAAATAGGGATAAAGAAAATTATCTCTCTCTTGGAATGAATGCAAAAGAAAATTCAGGAATGAAAAAAAATCTCTCTCCCAAAATAATTGAGAAAATTGAGAAAAACAGGTGAAGAAAAATATCTCTCTTACAAAGTAACATCCATTGCTCTTTATAAGATGAAGTACATATAGCACCAAAAAATTTCTAAGATATTGAATCTTGTCTCTTCTCAACTAAGTAAACCTCGAAACTCCAAAACATTTGGGTCTAGCACCATTCATCAAGAGAGAGGGATGATTGAATAGTTCATACATGAAAAAATGTTGGGGCAAAGTATAATCTGGAAAATTTATTTCTTTATTGACACTGTTAAGTAACATTCTAGAAGAAGAAAATTTTCATTACCATTCTAGAAATCATGCATATTGGAAAAAAAAAATTATTCGAAAAAGTCTTTTTTTTTTGTTATGCTTACTCGAGGACGAGCAAAAAGCTTAGTGTGGGGTGTGATAAATCTAAGATTTATAGTGATTTAAGTTAATAAAAACAAACATTTTAACTAGAATTTGTATGCTTTGAAGTGTTTTTTCTATTTTTAGTGCAAAGAAGAACTAAATTTAAGTCTGGGCAAAAAACTGAAATTATGGAAGAAAATAGCTACAGCGAGCCACAGCACACTGCAACGGTTCAACGACCGAAACACTGGCACTGCTGCGCGCTGCAGCGTAGCAAAAACTAAGACTAGCGCTACCGGGCACCATAGCGGAATTAAAATATTGACCAGCACTTCAAATGAAGTTGATGTTTGAAGGTATCACACTTTCGAGCACTGCAATAGTCCAAGGACCGAAATGCTGGCCCTACTGCGCACTACAACAGGCCAAACACCGAGACGCTGGCGCTACCTCACACTCTAGTGAAATTAAAATATTGTTTGGTGCTTCAAATAAACATAATGTTTAAAAGTATGGCGCTACCGAGCGCTGCAGTAGACCAAAGGTTGAGACACTGGCGCTACTGTGCGCTGCGGCATTTGACCAAAGATAGAAATACTGACGCTACCGCACACCATGGAAAAATCAAAATCAAGACCCTAGCGCTACCGCACGTCGCAATGCCTTCCTTCCCGAGAGCATGGCGCTAACGCGCTCCATAGAGCCCTCAAAACTGAAATCTCGACGCTACCACACCTTAGCACCCTCAAGACAGAAACCCTAGCGCTACCGCTTGCCATAGTGCCTGACAGAATTTTTGCCTAGCAACAACATTTAAAGCAACATAGTGAAGACCAAAAGTCTGATTTATTCTCTTCCCACATCAAGACTTAAATGCTAAATAGCTGAAACTCTTCATTACCAATAGAATAAGATAATAAACATTTAAGGTAACCACAACTTTCTAAATGAAGAGTTAATGGTTGAATTAATTTTGGAGCAGCTAGAAAGAGTCTATGAAAAGAAGAATTGAAGATTAAGTGAGAGTTCCTAATTTTTGGCAAGGTAAGGAAATTTTATATTGACAGCTCCTGTAAGAGATAGAGAGGAGTGTTCCCCCTATACAAGGAAGGAGAATGCTGTACTTTGAAGTAGAGAGGCCCAAGTACTAGACACAAGGGAGAGGAACTGTGAGAAAGGAAGACAAGCTGGTGAATGCGAAAGCAGTTCCCTGTATCGTATCACCTTCTAAATTATCTTTTTTCCTGTAAAAGCCATGTAAAGGCTTTCTAGAGCTTGTAATCTTTTATGTGTTTTATTATTAATGGTATCCTAAGCCCTCCTTGGGGAGGGTTGGGTGTAAACATGTAATGAATTATGAAATAAAAGTGTTTGTACTCTTCAAATATCAATGGATGTATTTTAATCTTATCTTTTTGATTTAAATGCTGTGAAGAATGAAATGGATAAGTAAATGTTAACATGAAGATATATTGATATATGTATGAATTAAAAATCATAAAAACTATTGAGCTCTTTGATCACTACAAACCAAGGGTTTGCATGTTGAGTGTCCTTATCGTGAATTTTTTAGTGACAACATTCACTGTGCGATAATGGCCAGTGCAACCCCTTAGATCTAAGCAGATCAATAGAGTTATAGAAACTTTAATGCTCTCTGGGCTCTATTGCTCACCATAAGTTTATACGAGAAGTTTGTGCATGACGACAATCATTGCATAACTCCTTACTGAACTGAGAAGTTGATGTATGTGCTGTCGAGAGCCACTGGTTGAGCTCCATAGCTCATTTTAGGATTATTCCCAGACAGATGCCTATTTCTATTCCCTGACAAGTACAATCTCCCACTCAAGCTCAAAGAAATCTTGCTCCTATAAGAATGTATACACTTACCTCTATCATAACCTCAGAAAACTATGAAGTAATATTAGGTATTTTATATTATGAATATATTCCATATTTTGTTTTATTTGATACCGAAGCTAGTTAATCATTTATATCATAAGTATTTTCCAAATAAATTCAACTTCCATGTTCAAAATTAGAAGACTCATTAAGGATTGGATTACCATCAGGTGCATATATGATAGCCAAGGAATATTGCATCTATGATATATCGATAAATAGAAAATCCTTCTTTACTACACTTATACTACTTTTTATTTCTAACTTTGATATTGTTCTAGGTATGGATTGGTTAAGTCAACATAAGGCTATTATATATTGTTAAGAAAGAAAGAAAAACTAATTAGGGATAGTATATTAGATACTACAAAGGAAAATTGAATACCTTGACACACTTAATTGATATTATGAAGATAAAAAAAATGATTATAAGAGAACATGAATGTTATATGCTGACAATCTTATATGCTGACAATGATAGGTATGGAGAAAGGTAGAGCTTCTTTAGCAGATAATAGAATAGTAAAAGATTTTGCGAATATATTCCTCAAGGACCTCCAGGATTACCAACTATTCATGAGATAGATATTTCAATTAAACTACTTCCTAATATAGAACCATTATCCAAAGCACCTTATAAAATGGCACTATGAGAACTACATGAGCTCAAGATATAAATACATGAATTGATGGATAAAGGAATTATTCATCCAAGTGTAACCCCTTGGGGTGTGCCAGTATTGCTTGTTAAGAAGAAAGATGGCACCTTAAGGATGTGTATAGATTACAGAGAATTAAATAAGGTAATAGTAAAATCCATTTTCTCCTTATTTTTCCTGAGCTAGGATGTGCCTACCATCTTCTTCCTCCTTTTCTTGCATACGCCTCCCCTCTCCTATGCGCACGCAAGGAGCACCTTATCCCCCATGCTTATGATGGGATGGTTCAGGCTCATCCCATCCAAAGCCATGCCCTTCTTTCTCCTTATGAGATCCCCCTCAACCCCCATTCTCCATTTCTGTTGTTTGCTCAAGATGCTGAAGGATCTCTCAAGCTCTCAAATCCCCAACAATCCCTTAGAGAAATCTTTATTTTTGCAAGCTAAGGTACCTCCCATTTCCCCTGTTGGTTTGATCCAATGGCTACTTCATTTTATTCTTATGCTTATTTTGCATCATTAAGAACCTTGATTTGAGCAAGCGAGCTTGATAAATCTCGATCATAATCCATGTTAAAGAGAAGATGAATAGTGTTGTGTAGTGAGAAATCGTGCATAGGTAGTTAGGACATCATCGTATGTGGTCTGTGTGAACCTTTTGTGCTGATATTAGCACCAATGGAAAGGCCTCAAAAAGACCTTTCCATCAGTATATGACTCCGCACATGAGGTGCCCTGAATTAAGAGTATTTGAGTCTAATAGGGGGAGATATTCCGCCTTTCGCCTGTGCAAATCATCCATCGGGTGCTACTATGCGCCGTAGCACCTGGCTCTCGGTCAAGGAGCTCTACAATACGCTGTAGCACCCTAGTTTCTAGAAATCTGGCGTCGTAGCATGCCGCAGCGCCTGAAGGAACTTTAAGGTGCTGTAGCACACCACAGCTCCCACGCTTCAAGAAATATGGCATCGTAGAGTGCCGTTTCTCCTGGCTCTCAGCCAAGCAAGCACTACAGCATGTTGTAGAACACAGAATTGCCTAGTTTTGATGACTCCAGTAACCTAATAATGCAAAAATATACCAAAATTAAAACTAGATATAATGAAATCATGTATTGAATAAATAAAGATGTGCTTTTTTTAAATCCATGCTTTGAATTCTTAGAAGCTAATTTATTTAACTAGATTTAAATTCTGAATTTCTTGAATTGTTAATTAAGTACCAATTGCTTTAGTTCATAATTAGTGAATGGTAGCCTTCATTTTCCAATTAACATCGTTAATTTATCATGTGATCTAGATTTATTAAGGCAACATTGATTTTGACCTTAATCCATCTTAATTAGGCTCAAAGGAAAGTTGATCTAAATTGAACTTTTTGATTTGGCATTTAATAATTTGCATGAATTCATTTAACTCTTGCTAAGTTAACATTTGAGTCTAAAGTAAACCATAAGTTCTTAAATCATATAATAATTCATGTGATTTATACTCTTAACTTAAGCTTAAGATCTTAGTTCCTTAGAAGTTCATCATTTTATAAATCCAATTTGAATTGAATCATTCTATTCTTAAAATTCATAATTAATTGAATCCTTTAAAATCTTTATAGTTTTAGGTTGATTCAACCTGTAGAATAATGAGATTATTCTATAGATTGAGCTAAAATCATAGATTCTTAAACTCTTATTGATTATTTTATATTATGACAACTATTTAGCATTTCTATAAGATCATAGTTTCCTTAATCTTGCAGCTTCTAAGATCTTCTCCTTTTAGAATAAATGTGTGTGTGAACTCTTAGATCCTTAGAAGATTAGTACCTAGAATTCAGGTTTAAATCCCAATTTGGAGTTTGAACCTAAAATTCTTAAATCTTGATCAGCTAATCAAGATTGGGTTTGTGCTATCAAAATACAATAATTAAGTTGTTGGTTAATTACATAACATTTGTAGTTTTCATTCTAATTATAAATTAAAACTTGTTAAGTTCTAATGTTAATTGTAAGGTCGCAAATCTAGGTTTGTACTGGATAGATGGATATTGGAGATCTTAAACTTGTACTATCTAAGTTAGATATAACAAATTAAATTAAATAATAACAAATATCACATATATTTAGTTGAGTCTCTTGCTCACTTTGTTATTGTTGCTTCGCATACCTAGTATTTTAAACTTTATACCTTGGACATAATAGTTGAACATGAGATATTTTGATGAATATCCTATGTCAGTCTTGAATGCATAATACCTCAATACTTAAATCGTAATTCAATTTATTTAGTATATTTCAATATAATCAGTTCATTCAATTTTTTAGTGCTCAGTTCAGTAGAGTGTATTATATTTAGTGTGCCTCATTAATTCAATACTTTTGCAATAGAACAGGCCAAACCTAGCTCTATGGTTGGCTAGGATAGTATTCATTTGTTTCTATATGTCTAACTAGGCCTAGCTCTATGGTTGGCGAGGATGATATTCGTTATACTTATCAGTTTAGTGGCTTTGTTTAGCCTATTTCTATTATGGCAGTGCTAGTTTATATACATTTCTCTATTCTGATCTGTTAAGTATAACTAGGCCTAGCTCTATGATTGGCTAGGATGGTATTTGCTGGACTCTCTTTTAGCTCAGTGGCTTTATTTAGCCATGTTATATATTATCAATTATGCATAGTTTCTATTCTCAGTTCATTTTAGTACAGTTATTCCAGCTCAGTGCTTTTCAGTTCTGTTACTTTCATGTTTTAGGATGCTAATCTTTATTCTAGTTCTTTTATGCTTCAATATAGATTTTCTTTATGCAAATTAGCATGTATTTATATGATCATAAACATGTTAGGATAAATTTACTTTCAGTTTTTTCAGTTATCATATATATATATATATATATATATATATATATATATATATTTACTGCTTAACATTAGTTGTAGCTTCGGGTTGAGGTATGTTAATTTGCATACTTCATTTTATTTAATTTATAAATGCTTAATTTATAATTATCCTGCTCTTGTTACTTGTTGCATCTTAAATACTTACATGCTTAATAAAATGTGATATTTTGAATATTTAGTCTCATTTAATCAGCCAAAAATATACTTAGATAATTTGTCTAACTGTAAGTTTTTCTCTTTCTTGGCTGGGGCCCTGGCATTATGATACCGACAATGTCGGATTTAGAGTTGTTCGTTGAGATTGCTTCAGGTGAGGAGTTAGGTCAGGATGAGGATCTTCCTGCTATAGAGACTTAGCTACTTTTTATTTTTGCTTATGAGGATGAGAGTTCCCTTTTATTAAGCTTTGTTTGTAATAATTAAATATTCTGAATGGATTTCTTTTTCTACATTTTCATATTAAGCTAAGTTACTGTCTTTTCTTTCCTTTACTGTGTTGTATGTGGATGTTATACTTTTATCTACTTTTGCTACTTTGATATTTTGATGCTTAACCTCCAATTTCAGGTGGAAAGTCTTTCAGCTAATGTGGGTTGGGTTTATACCTGCCTCCACTATAGTTGGTAGGATTGTCACACAGTGACCGTATTCTCCGTAATCATGCTAATTTTAGTATTAGCATGACCACGGAGGGTACAGGTCCACATCTTATCCCTATGCATTGCTAATTTATTCAATTTATAAGGACCACCAATAAATATGAGATAAGATTTATAATAATAATATCACATCACAATACTGAGTATAAGATCGTATAAAATTAAAGTGCGGAAGCTTAAACATTCATCCATATCATTCATCATAGATGCTAAGTAAGCATTTATCTCAGAAAAGCAAAATAAAAAAAATTACATCTATAGTTAATTAAGTATTACAGATCAAGGTTATATAATCAATAAAAATAACTCTCACATCTCACCATCATAAATAATAAAATTAAACACTAAAATTAGCAAACCAATGTTGCGGCTCCTCTGCCTCCTCATGAAGCTCCTATATCTCCTCAAAAGCAGGCTCTTCAAATTTCTTCAAACATGACATGTCAATTTCATATGCTAGGGCCTCAGCCAAAAAAGAGAAAATCATGTGTTAAATAATAAGTCTAAGTACATTTTAGACTAATTACAGATTTTTTCTTATCAGTTAAGGGATATTATTAAACATAATAGTAAATTAAATAATGAAACAGAAATCGAACTGTGTAAATTGAAAATAAAGTTGCAACTGTAAGTCAAATTGCTAAAAATAGAGACTAAGTAATAATGGAAAAAGAATTAGTGTGCTGAAAAAAAATGAATAAAAGTAAGACTGTAAACTGAACTGCAATGTATGCCAATAAAATATGCATTTGAGTAAGCTACAAAATATGCCACATGTATGCATAACCTTGATGCCAGACTTGTGGGGCCCCCGTATTTGACAACAAGGAAGTACGATGCTCCAACTGTGGCAAATCCCCAACTTAAGTAAAGTTAGGTAAACCCAACCTGCCTTAAGCCAAGGACATGTCACCAAGTGCTATAACATCATCAATATACAAATATCAAAGTGGCAGAAACAATGAATAATAGAGTAACATCCACAAGCATACATAGTAGGAAAAGAGAATATAATATAGTAACTCATCATAATGCAGAAATGAAATACATCCAGAATTAATTATTACAAACTAAAGTTTAAAGAAAATGAAAATGTCTCTCAATCTCACTGAAATAAAAATGCAATATCTAACTAAATAGCAGCAGCACGATCCTTCTCCTGAACCTTCTCCTCTTCTGCAACACCACCCACGAACACGTCTGAATCTGACATTTATCGGTATAACAAATGCCAGGGCTCCAGCCAATAAAATAAAAAGGTTACAGTTAGACAATTGTCTAAGTACATTTTAGGCTATTTTAATGACCATAATACTTTAAAGATATCACATTTTAATTTAACAAAACATGCAAGCAGTAAAGGGTGCAACAAGCTATGAAAGAAATGGGTAACTATAAACTATTCATTTATAGCCAGCAACTAGTATGGAGAACATACATTGCAAAATAAACAAGGTGAGGCTAAAAGCTAAAAGAAATAGCAACTACAATCCAATTTAGAACCTAACATGCTCTATGATCATATTAACACATGCTGAGTATATAAAAAAAATACAAATACTGAAAACATGCAATTCTAGCATCCTAATATGCCAAAATATATAAGTAAGTCATATGGGTATACATACAACATGCTAATTAAGAACAAGAAAAGAAAAGAAAAACCACTAAGACATGTGGGAAAATCAAAGCAATTTATGAAATGTAAGGCCACTGAGACATGTGGCAAAGTGAGCAAGTACTAAAAATAAGGCCACTGAAGCATGCGGCAAAGCAAAATAGAAAACAATACTAAACAATCCAGCTAATAGTAGCAATAATCATAAGATATATTACTGCCATACCAGCCAACAGGCCATCCAGGGCCTCTGATATCAATCAATCAATCTCCAGCCTAGCCTTCCAAATATGCTAGGTTTGAGTCTAGTCTATACAATACTACTACTGAAGAGGCAGACTAAGCTAGGACATATCCTACCAACTGCAAATAATGCAAAACTGAATGATATGCAATTCAAATACTAACTTAGGATGTATCATCCATATCCTAAGTTCTCCTATTGTGCTCAAGGAATAAGGCTCAATATCCAAGGAATGTAAAGCAATCTAGTCAAAGTAAGCAAGAGACTCAATCTAGACTTATGTGATATCTGATGTTATCTAATTACCAAAGCTAACTACTCTGAGAAGGTACAAGTTTAGGATCTCCAATATCCAGCTATCGAGTAGAATCTCAGATTTACGTCCTTAAAGTTAATATTAGTTAACAAGTTCTAATCTAAAATCATGTGACAACTATATAGTTTAAGTAAGTAAATCAATGACCTAATTTATTATTATTTTACTCTCTTACCCAAATCTTGATTAAGTAAATCAAGATTTAAAAATTTAGAACTTAAATCCCATTTTTTAGTTCAAATCCTAAATCCAAGGTAATATCTTAACTAGGATCCAGGGTTCACATTTACAACCCAAATTTAAGGTATCGAATCTTATAAGCGGAAGGATCTAGGAACTAAGAACTTATTGAAAGGTTATTCTACTGATTATAAGATAAAATAATCAATTAAGAACTTGAGAATCTAAGATCTATATTCAATCCTACAAATAATTTCATTATCTTATGGATTGAATCATCCTATATCCACATGGAAGGTTTAAAAGATTAAGCAATCAATCATTTAAATAATTTCAATTGGAGATGGTTCAATTCAAATTGAAGATCTAAGTCTAAGATCTAAGATCTAAGGATCTGAAGTTTGATCACTTTAGACTTTAAACTAGAGTTTTAACTTAAGAGTTTCCATTTGTGTTTCCTTTAGAATTTAAGTTCATAGTTAAACTATATGAAGCTTATTAAAGTTGAAATTGACAATCTTAAGTTTTAGATTAAACATCAAACTCATATTGATTTTCTTATGGCTACTTAAGATCTAACAATCTTAATTAGGGCTAAATTGAAGACTTCATAATTTCAACATCAATAGTATTAATATCATTATCCTAAGCATTCAGAGAACATTTCTAATCTATATTAGGGTGGTTTACTGAATTTCCAAGGTATAAGGGGCACTTAAGCACATTTTGGTCAAAATGACCAAAATACCCCTCTTAAGGCTAAAAATTGGGATTTTAGGGTTTAGCTATCCAAATTAGATCTAATTTTGTTTAATATATTTCATATTGATTAATGAAGTAGAAGTTTCACTCATCTCAGATTTTTGACCACTTAATTAGGCTAATTATCACTAATTATTTAATTAAGCCCATTATGGTGATTAGTGAATTTTGGCATCTTTAGGGCAATTCAACCTTACACTTAGCTTCTAATAGACTTAATATATCATTAGGAACTTACTTACCCTAAATTTGAGACTTAATTAAGGTTAAATTTACTAATCATTAATTAAGGTGATTAAGGGGTGACTAAGAAAAATAAATATCCAAAATTAGTTTTAAGGGTCTGAAATTATTCTCTAGGGTCTAAGGAACAATCAGATACCTTAATCTCCACATTTGGCTATTTATTAAATTTAATATGATTTAATTAAGGACAGCAAAGAGTTGGGTAATTATTTTAAATTCAACCATTGGATCTAAAATTTTATCTTATATTTAGGTTCCTTGTATTTTTTTGATTCAAATGGTATATTGGATCATACTATTTGGATTAGTATAGCCAAAGTTATTAAATTAATTTAATCTGAATGTTTATTTAAATTAAAGTTATAGGGTTTAATTAATTTAATTCGCAATCATTAAAAATGTTATCCAACAAATATTAATTAGGTGCGGCCCAAAATCAGAACCGCGCGGGTCCTGAGTCGGCCCGACCCCAAACCCACGACTTCGTCTCCCTCCTCTCGACGGGTCCCGAGTCAGCCGAGCTTCAGTGCCAAAATTCTCGGCACTCCAGCGACGACAGAGGCTCAACTCGATCCCTACATGTTCAGGGAGTCGAGATGCGTCGACTGGACCAAGAACCCCCATCTTGATCCCTCTGGATTGATGGGGTGCTACTCGACCAAGATGCCTTTGATACAGGCATCTCAGGCCGACTGTGAGGGGAAAATTCTCCTTATAGAGGCCTCGATTCAACCGGGGTTCGATCCCTACACGTTCTAGGAGTTGAGACGCGTCGAACCCCCAACCTATCTTAACCTGAGGTGCAGCTAATCGCTAGGTGCTTACTCGGACTCAGTCATTGGCTCGACTGCTAGCTCAGTCGATCGATACGATCGACTCGAGCTAGCTTAGCCCCAGGTGACAATCATCACAGGTTCCTTAGGTGGCTACGGTTCACTAGGCGACATCCAGGGCTCATCCAGAGGATAGAAATGAAATGGAGCTAAAGGAATTTCAATGGGGGAAAGGTTGTACCTCAAGTCGGGCTATAAACTTGGCCGAGGGGAATTGAGGTACGCTGAAGCTTCCTGGATAGTAGACAAAGCTTCACAGGGGGTCTGAACACCATACGGGCTATCTATCAGCAGTCCTAAGCTCTAGAAATGTCGGGAAATCGCCGAGGTGACGGGAGGTCCAGCAGGCCTTCAGCTAGGAAATTGGGGATTCACAGTGAATAAAGGGACTCACTGTGAAGTCCCGAGGGTATTTATAGGTGCCATGGAGTCCTAGGAACGGAGACCAGGGCTTGGGAAGGGAGCTTCGCTCGGCCCGAGGGTCCTCACCGTTTCCTGAAATTGGGAGGGTCCAGGTCTCCCGGGTCGGCCTACTAGGCTCGGCCATTCCCGGAAGGTCCTAACAGTCTTGGTGACCTAGCGAGGGGATTGGCAGACAAGGTTACGTGGCTGAGTACGGTGAAATTTTCCTCTGTCGGGCTGAATCCTCGCAAGAATGAAGATCCATAGTGGTAGGGTTTGCCTCCACCGTCTGATCCACGAAGTCGTTGGTGATAGACGGTCTGATGCGGCTCCTGACTAATGAAATCGTAGAGATGATCTCGTGTGTTGGATGCTAGATGCCGATCGGGCGGGTAGGATGCGACCGAGGCGTGCGGTATGTGAGCCGTTGGATTGAGAGCGCTAAGATGCGTACTAGGCATCCTACGGGTCCATAGCTATGCGCCACTGTCGGGACCCCGCAGCGGATCTGCCGCGGTCCCGACAACAAATCCTGGGTTTAATTTTTTTATAAAAATAAAATTAAATAAAAATAAAATTAATTTAATAATATATAATTATTCTTAAATAATCCAAATCCAATTTAGGAACAAATGAGCTCCAAAAATTCCCAAAAATTCACCTTTAGCTAATTAGGGTATGAGGAATTCAAAAATAAAATCAAATTTTGATTTGGAGATCAAATTAATTTAGGTATTTTTCAGGGCTTAAAAATAGCCAAAAATATAAAATTTTCCATTTAAGCTCCAAATGACTCCAAACATCTAGGGTTAGGTTTAAATGACCCATTGAGTCCAATAGAATCAAAATCAAAGGTTGGTTTAACTTAATTTGATCCAGATCTAGCTAGAGTAACAACTTAAGGTTGTTACAGACTCCCCCACTTAAGAACGATGTCGTCCCCGATATCGCCTTAGTGAAGAAAGATTCTACTGAGACAATATGAGTTTAAATACAGTTGATAGAAAAGAGAAGAACAGTACCTGAGTTTGTAAAGAGTTGGGGATATTTATTACGCATATCCACCTCTTTCTCCCAAGTAGATTCTTCTAACGATCGATTCTTCCACTGAATTTTGACCATAGGAATTGAACGATTCCTTAGGTGTTTCTGATCATGAGCTAAGATTCTGATAGGTTCTTCAGTATACGAAAGATCGGGTTGAATCTCTACTGCTGGTAGTTGAACGAGATGAGATGGGTCTCGAAGATAATGATATATGAAATACATTGTGAACATCTGCAAAGCCATCAGGAAGGCTTAACCGGTAGGCAGATGATCCTACTTTGGCCAAAACTTTGAAAGGTCCAACATAGCGGGGACTAAGTTTCCCAGCTACGCCAAATCTGAAGACACCTTTCATTGGACTGACCTTTAGATAAGCAGAATCTCCTATATTGAATTCTAGGAGATGATGGTGAGAATCATGATACTTGCTCTGATGATCTTGAGCTGAACGAATTCTCTGCTGAATCAGTTTGATCTTACTACTAGTTTCTTCAACTAATTCTGAACCAAAGAGTTAAACGCTTCCTGTTTCTGACCAATCTAGCAGAGTACTGCATTTTCTACCATACAACGCTTCATAAGGGGCCATCTTAATACTGGCTTGAAAATTGTTATTGTAGGAAAACTCCATTAATGGGATATGACCTTCCCAGGAACTAGCAAAATAAAAAATATAGAGTCTAAGCAAATCTTCCAACACTTGGTTCACTCTTTCAGTCTGACCATCTGTTTGAGGATGAAAAGCTGTACTCATGGCTAGAGTCGTACCCAGATCTTGATGCACAGCTTGCCAAAACTTGGAAGTAAATCTACTATCTCTATCAAATACAATTGACTTCGAAATCCCATGCAATCTGACAATTTCTTTGATGTAGATTTTGGCCAACTTCTCTACAGAATCCGTTTGATGGATGGGAAGAAAATGTGCTAATTTGGTTAAGCGGTCTACTATCACCCAGATAGCATCCGCACCTGATTTTGTACGATGCAACCCCATGACAAAGTCCATAGATATATCAAACCATTTTCATTCAGGGATATCTAATGGATGTAGAAGACCACCAGGTCTTTGGTGTTCGGCCTTTACTAAATTACAGTTATGACATTTGGCCACAAAGTCAGCTACATCTTTCTTCATACCTAGCCACCAAAATGATTGTTTTAAATCTTGGTACATCTTAGTACTGCCTGGATGAACATGATATCCCAGAATTATGGCCTTCGACTAAAACCTCTTGATGCAAGGATTTAGGAATCCACAATTGATTACCTTGATAAACTACACCATTCTGCAACTGCAAATCTTGACGAAGACCACATTCAATATCTGCTTTAAGTTTTAGATACTCATCATCTTTGGTTTGCGAAATAGAGACATCTCGGTGGAAAGTGGGTTCCACATTAATATTTTCTAAGAGTGAGCTCAGCATATCGCCACTGACAGGAGAAATCTCGAGCTTACGAAATTCAGGTTCTAAAGAACTGGATGCAATCATAGAGGTTAAAGTAACACGATGACTAAAAGCATCGGCCACTACATTTGCTTTTCCTGGATGATATTGGATACTGAGGTCATAATCGCTGATGAGTTCCAACCATCTTCTCTGGCGACAATTCAACTCTCTTTGGGTGAAGATATACTTCAAACTTTGATGATCAGTGAAAATTGAACATTGCACTCCGTACAGATAGTGACGCCATATTTTCAAGGCAAATATTACGGCTGCAAGTTCAAGATCATGAACCGGGTAATTTCGCTCATGGGGTTTTAAACTGTCGAGAGGCGTAGGCAATTACTTTTCCCTCTTGTATTAAAACACAACCTAGACCGATTCCAGAGGCATCGGTATATACCTGATAGTTCAAACCTTCTTTAAGTAGAACAAGAACTGGAGCGATAGAAAGTGCATTCTTTAAAGTTTGAAATGCTTCCTCGCATTCTGGACTCCAAATGAATGGAACGCCCTTTTGGGTCAATTTAGTCAATGGCAAAGCAATCTGGGAAAATCCTTTAACAAACTTTCTGTAGTATCCCACTAATCTCAAGAAACTTCTAATATCGGTGACAGACTTAGGTTGCGCCCAATCCTGAATAGCATGCACTTTACTCTAATCTACTCGGATACCCTGAGCATCGACTACATGCCCCAAAAATGCAGTGGAGTTAAGCCAGAACTCGCACTTGCAGAACTTGGCATACAGTTGATGCTCGCGCAAGGTTTTTAGTACTAACCTCAGATGCTCTTCATGATCCCTCAAAGTATTGGAATAAATGAGGATATCGTCAATGAAGACGATCACAAACTTGTCCAAATATAGTTTTAGCACTCGTTGCATCAAAACCATAAAGATTAATGGTGCATTGGTGAGTCCGAACGACATCACCAAAAACTCGAAGTGGCCATAATGAGTACGAAAAGCAGTCTTCCCTACATCGTCTTCTTTTACTCGCAGTTGATGGTATCCAGACCTTAAATCGATCTTGGAAAATATCACAGCTCCGGATAACTGGTCGAACAAATCATTGATTCTAGGCAGTGGGTATTTGTTCTTTATGGTGACCTTATTCAATTCATGATAATCTATACACATACGCATAGATCCATCCTTCTTTTTCACAAATAAAACTGGTGCTCCCCAAGAAGACATGCTTGGCCTAATGAAGCCTTCATTCAAGAGTTCTTGCAATTGCTCGTTGAGCTCTTGAAGCTCCTTAGGTTCCATTTTATAAGGTGCTTTGGATATCGGCTGGGTACCAGGGATCAATTCAATAGAGAATTCTACTTCTCTCAAAGGAGGTACACCAGGCAAATCTTCTGAAAATACATCGGTGAATACTATGACTACTCTACAATCAGCAAGAGAGATATTTTCTTTTGTTTCACCCATCATGGAAACTATGTAGGCATTACAACCCTTGACTACCAATTGTTCAGCTCTAATGGCCTTTATTAAGGATAACTGCGTGCTGATTTTTCCTACAAATGTTTCAGGCTTGCCCTGAGAATGGAGAGTGACTTTCTTTTTATGACAGCTTATCACAGCATTATTTTCACTGAGCCAATTCATCCCAAGGATGATATCAAAGTTAGCTATTGGCAGGATGATTAGTTTAGCCTGAAATTCTTGATCATTTATCGGGACTTTGATATTGCAAAATTTATGGGCACTTAGTTGGATTCCCGATGGAAGTCCAACACTCAACTTTTGTGCTAGGTTGCATGTGTGAAGTTTAAGGTTATTGGCAAATTGTTCAGAGATAAATGAGTGACTGGCACCGGTATCGAACAATACATTACAAGGTTGGTTGTTGAAATAAATTGTGCCTAAATTTACATAGTTTCCCATCAATAACTTAAAAAGATTTAATTACAAAAATGCAATTTAACAGGAGAGATTTAGGGGTGTGCACCTGAAATCACATTATTATCTTCGGTGGCTTCAATATGAGTTAGGGCATATACTCGTGCAGGTCCAGCAGGATGATTGTTAGACTGCCGTCGTTGATAGTTCTGAGAATTGGGGACTAGTGGTTGTGTGTGGGCAACTTCAGAAGTAGGGGCTAGCATTATAGCCAGATTTGGTTCCCTCCGGTTCAGTGGAGTTGCTCGAAACTCTTGCTTCTTCTGGTAAGGCTTCATTTGAATTCCATCTATTGTTTCCGTGTGGTCGCATTGATAGAACTGGTGGCCTGTACGCCTACAATTGAAACACCTCTGGCCAAAATAGTAACACTTGCCATATGGATGTGGCTTAGTACAGTTTTGAATTTGTTCGGCAGCAGGTGCTGCTTCCAGCTGATATACCTTCGCAGGGTAAGATCTGTGTCTCTTGAAGTTTCCCCACGGGTTTAGAGTGGTTTGCGCTTTTCACTTAAGATCCTCTTCAGATTGGTGATGCTCAATCACCTTAGCCATTTCCACTAGTTTGAAGAAGCTAGTCAGATAGAGCAGCACTATTTGATTCTTCAGTGAACTTCAGAGTCCGCAAAGAAAGCGGTGGCACTTAGCTGACTCAGAATGTGTGACTTCTGTCCTGAAACGAATCAATCTACAAAATTCTCTTTTGTATTCCACCACTGAACGACTTCCTTGAGTCAACCTCATGATTGTATCTGCAATAAAATTTTGTGCGGATGGGGGAATGAATTTAGTCTTGAAGGCCTCGATGAACTCATCCCAGGGGATGTCTTCTAACTCGCAGTCAGCGGACTTGGTGTTTCGGATCTCTCCCACCAATATTTTGCTTCGCATGAAACAGATGGGTGGCGAGACGAACAGCTTCTGAGTTCGGGACCTTAAGACTAATGAGATCCCTTTCCATAGCCTTCAGCCAATTGGCTGTATCCATTGGGGACAGGTTCCCACCAAAGGTTGGAGGTCTTAACCTTATAAAATTGTGAAGGATATTAGCCGCCGAATGATATTAAGAATAAGCAACTTGTGGGGCATGAACTGTCGGAGCAACGATAGTGACTGGAGTTACATGAAATTCAGTAATTTCTGCATAACGAGTGCCTGTTGAGCTTGGTTTTCCAACAGAGTTGCCACCATGGCCTGCAGATGAGCCACCTCATCGTTAGAACAACTAGAGGCAACCGTGTTCTTGATAGGAGTAACGGTAGGTAGTGATCCGGAACCCATTCTAGTTTAAGTTTAAAGAAAAAGATAAACTCAGAATTTACTCTAAGGAAGAGAAAATTAAAATCTTTCATTAATTAAAGAAATAAGAGATTACAATGCCAAAACTATAAATCAAATGGAGTTACTTGAAAATAAAATATCATTTATCCTAACTATCATTCAAATGTTATCAATATACTCTACTCTAAAGGCTACACAAAAGTCCTCAAAAGTGACTTCCCGACGCTTCCTTTTACGTTTCTTCTCGAGCCTTGCCATGGTCTCATACCACCAAACTCCAGTGTAATCCACCATCAGGTCTGTCACAACATCTACATAAAGTGACTCAGGACACTCTATGTGTATCAGAATGGATTCCACTCGGCTCAACCATTCCTGTGCGTATATGGGAAAGTTAAGCCCTCGATATACAGCTTGATGTATAATCTTCTCCATGACCAAAATCCTTTTCACTGAAACTCCTTCAATCTGCCAATTGCTTTCCTGCTTCCATTTGAAGCTACAGCTCCAAACTTTCTTGAAGGCATGCTGATAATAGTCTATATCAGACTCTTCATAATTTATTTGACTCTGAGGATAGAATTTTATTACATTTGTGTTAGACTGCAGATGACTAAATTATTAGGATGGGAGTATTCTCCTCCTATATTTTGCATAGAGTTTACTGACACTACTATGTTATGGATGTCACTTATATTGAGGTTTGTATTTCAGAAGAACTGTCCAATAGGTAGAAAGGAATCATAGATCCCATTCTGACACCTTATGGTGTTCTCAGATACCAAATGTGGGGCCCCCGTACTGACAACAAGGAGAGTACGGTGCTCCAATTGTGGTAAATCCCCAACTTAAGTAAAGTTAGGTAAACCCAACCTACCTTAAGCGAAGGACTTGTCACCAAGTGCTATAACATCATCAATATACAAATATCAAAGTGGTGGAAGCAATGAATAATAGAGTAACATCCACAAGCATACATAGTAGAAAAAGAGAATACAATATAATAACTCATCACAATGTAGAAATGAAATACATCCAGAATTAATTATTACAAACTGAAGTTTAAAGAGAATAAAAATGTCTCTCAATCTCACTGAAATAAAAATACAATATCTAACTAAATAGCACCAGCACGATCCTCCTCCTGAACCTGCTCCTCTTCTGCGACACTACCCACGAACACGTTTGAATCTGACATTTGTCGGTATCACAAATGCAGGGCCCCAGCCAACAAAATAAAAAGGTTATAGTTAGACAATTGTCTAAGTACATTTTAGGCTATTTTAAAAGAACTGAATACTTTAAAGATATCACATTTTAATTTAACAAAACATGCAAGCAGTAAAGGGTGCAACAAGCTATGAAAGAAATGGCACCAGCACGATCACAATGCAGAAATGAAATACATCCAGAATTAATTATTATAAACTGAAGTTTAAAGAGAATGAAATTATCTCTCAATCTCACTGAAATAAAAATGCAATATCTAACTAAATAGCACCAGCACGATCCTCCTCCTGAACCTGCTCCTCTTCTGCGACACTACCCACGAACAACGTCTGAATCTGACATTTGTCGGTTTCACAAATGCCAGGGCCCCCAGCCAACAAAATAAAAAGGTTACAGTTAGACAATTGTCTAAGTACATTTTAGGGCTATTTTAAAAGAACTGAATACTTTAAAGATATCACATTTAATTTAACAAAACATGCAAGCAGTAAAGGGGCAACAAGCTATGAAAGAAATGGGTAATTACAAACTATCCATTTATACCCAGCAACTAGTATGGAGAACATACATTGCAAAATAAATAAGGTGAGGGCTAAAAGCTAAAAGATATAGTAACTACAATCCAATTCTGAACCTAACATGCTATATGATCATGTTAACGCATGCTAAGTATATAAAGAAACACAAGTACTGAAAATATGCAATTCTAGCATCCTAACATGCTAAAATATATATAAGTAAGCTATATGAGTATATATACAACATGTTAGTTAAGAATAGGAAAAGAAAAGAAAAGCCACTAAAACATGTGGCAAAATCAAAGCAATCTATGAGATGTAAGGCCACTGAGACATGTGGTAAAGTGAGCAAGTACTGAAATAAGGCCACTGAAGCATGTGGCAAAGCAAAACAGAAAACAATACTGAACAATCTAGCTAATAGTAGCAATAAGCCTAAGACATAGTACTGCCATACCTGCCAATAGGCCATCTAGGGCCTCCAATATCAATCAATCAATTCCCAGCCTAGCCTTCTAAATATGCTAGGTCTGAGTCCAGTCTATACAATGCTACTACTGAAGAGGTAGACTAAGCTAGGACATATCCTACCAACTGTAAATAATGCAAAACTGAATGATATGCAATTCAAATACTAACTTAGGATGTATCATCCAAATCCTAAGTTCTCCTATTATGCTCAAGGAATAAGGCTCAATATCCAAGGTATACAAAGCAATCTAGTCAAAGTAAGCAAGAGACTCAATCTAGACTTATGTGATATCTGATGTTATCTAATTACCAAAGCTAACTACTCTGAGAAGGTACAAGTTTAGGATCTCCAATATTCAGCTATCGAGTAGAATCTCAGATTTACGTCCTTAAAGTTAATATTAGAACTTAACAAGTTCTAATCCAAAATCATGTGATGACTATATAGTTTAAGTAAGTAAATCAACAACCTAATTTATTATTATTTTACTCTCTTACTCAAATCTTATTTAAGTAAATCAAGATTTAAAAATTTAGAACTTAAACCCCATTTTTGAGTTCAAATCCTAAATCTAATGTAATATCCTATCTAGGATCTAGGGTTCACATTTACAACCCAAATTTAAGGTATAGAATCATATAAGCTGAAGGATCCAGGAACTAAGAACTTATTGAAAGGTTATTCTACTGATTATAAGATAAAATAATTAATTAAGAACTTGAGAATCTAAGATCTATATTCATTCCTTCCTCAAATAATTTCATTATATTATGGATTGAATCATCCTATACCCACATGGAAGGTTCAAAAGATTAAACAATCAATCATTTAAAGAATTTCAATTGGAGATGGTTCAATTCAAATTGAAGATCTAAGTCTAAGATCTAAGATCTAAGGATCTGAAGTTTGATCACTTTAGACTTTAAACTAGAGTTTTAACTTAAGAGTTTCCATTTGTGTTTCCTTTAGAATTTAAGTTCATAGTTAAACTATATGGAGCTTATTAAAGTTGAAATTGACAATCTTAGGTATTAGATTAAACATCAAACTCATATTGATCTTTTTAGGGCTACTTAAGATTTAAGGATCTTAATTAGGGCTAAATTGAAGATTTCATAATTTCAATATCAATAGTATTAATATCATTAACCTAAGGGTTCAGAGAACATTTCTAATCTATCTTAGGGTGGTTTACTCTGAATTTCCAAGGTCTAAGGGGCACTTAAGCACATTTTGATCAAATTGACCAAAATACCCTTCTTAAGGCTAAAAATTGGGATTTTAGGGTTAGCTATCCAAATTAGATCTAATCTGGTTTAATAAATTTCATATTGATTAATGAAGTAGAAGTTTCACTAATCTCAGATTTTTCACCACTTAATTAGGCTAATTATCACTAATTACTTAATTAAGCCCATTAGGGTGATTAGTGAATTTAGGCATCTTTAGGGCAATCCAACCTTACACTTAGGTTCTAATGGACTTAATATAGCATTAGGAACTTACTTACCTAAATCTGAGACTTAATTATGATTAAATTTACTAATCATTAATTCGAGTGATTAAGGGGTGACTAAGAAAAATAAATATCCAAAATTAGTTTTAAGGGTCTGAAATTATTCTCTAGGGTCTAAGGAACAATCAAAGACCTTAATCTCCACATTTGGCTATTTATTAAATTTAATATGATTTAATTAAGGACAGCAAAGAGTTGGATAATTATTTTTAAATCCAACCATTGGATCTAAAATTTTATCTTATATTTAGGTTCATTGTGTTTTTTTTTGATTCAAATGGTATATTGGATCATACCATTTGGATCCGTATAGCCAAAGTTATTAAATTAGTTTAATCTGAATGTTTATTTAAATTAAAACTATAGGGTTTAATTAGTTTATTTCGCAATCATTAAAATGTTATCCAATAAATATTAATTAGGCGCGGCCCAAATTAGAACCGTGCGAGTCCTGGGTCGGCCCGGCCCAGAACCCACAACTTCGTCTCCTTCCTCTCGACGGGTCCCGAGTTAGCCGAGCTTCAGCACCAAAATTCTCAGCACTCCGGCGATGACAGAGGCTCAACTCGATCCCTACACGTTCAGGGAGTCGAGATGCGTCGACTGGACTAAGAACCCCATCTGGATTCCTCTGGATCGATGGGGTGCTACTCGACTGAGACGCCTCGATACGGGCATCTTAGGCTGACTGTGAGGGGAAAATTCCCCTCACAGAGGCCTCGATTCGACTGGGGTTCGATCCCTACACGTTCTGGGAGTCGAGATGCATCAAACCCCTAACCTATCTTAACCTGGGGCGCAGCCAATCGCTGGGTCCTTACTCGGACTCAGCCATTGGCTTGGCTGCTAGCTCAGTCGAGCGATATGATCGACTCAAGCTAGCTTAGCCCCAGGCGACAATCATCACAAGTTCCTTAGGTGGCTACGGTTCACTAGGCGACATCCAGGGCTCATCCAGAGGACAGAAATGAAATGGAGCTAAAGGAATTTCAATGGGGGAAAGGTTGTACCTCAAGTCAAGCTGTAAGCTTGGCCAAGGGGAATTGAGGTGCGCTGAAGCTTCCTGGACAATAGATAAGCTTCACAGGGGGGTCTGAACACCAACGGGCCCTCTATCAACAGTCCTAAGCTCCAGAAATGCCGGGAAATCGCTGAGGTGTTGGGAGCTCCAGCAGGCCTTCATCTAGGAAATTGGGGATTCACAGTGAGCAAAGGGACTCACTGTGAAGTCCCGAGGGTATTTATAGGCGCCATGGAGTCCTAGGAACAGAGACCAGGGCTCGGGAAGGAGCTTGGCTCGGCCCGAGGGTCCTCACCGTTTCCTAAAATTGGGAGGGTCCAGGCCTTCCGGGTCACCTTACTAGGCTCGGCCATTCTCAGAAGGTCCTAATAGTCTTGGTGACCTGGCAAGGGGAGTGGCAGATAAGGTTATGTGGCTTAGTACGGCGAAATTTTCCTCTGTCTGGCCGAATCCTCGTGAGAACGAAGATCCACAGTGGTAGGGTTCACCTCCGCCGTCTGATCCATGATGTCGTTGGTGATAGACGGTCTGATGCGGCTCCTGACTAACGAAACCGCGGATATGATCTCATGCATTGGATGCTAGATGCCGATCGGGTGGGTAGGATGCGATCGAGGTGCGCGGTATGTGAGTCGTTGGATTGAGAGCGCTAAGATGTGTGCTAGGCATCCTACGGGTCAATAGCTATGCGCCGCTGTCGGGACCCCGCAGCGGATCTGCCGCGGTCCTGACAGCAAATCTCGAGTTTAATTTTTTTATAAAAATAAAATTAAGTAAATAATTTATAATTATTCTTAAATAATCCAAATCCAATTTAGGACCAAATGAGCTCCAAAAATTCCCAAAAATTCACCCTTAGCTAATTAGGGTATGAGGAATTCAAAAATGAAATTAGATTTTGATTTGGAGATTAAATTAATTTAGATATTTTTCAGGGCTTAAAAATAGCCAAAAATACCAAATTTTCCATTTAAGCTCCAAATGACTCCAAACATCTAGGGTTAGGTTTAAATGACCCATTGAGTCCAATGGAATCAAAATCAAAGGTTGGTTTTAACTTAATTTGATCCAAATCTAGCTAAGGTAACAACTTAGGGTTGTTACAAGACTGCATCCCACAAATCCTATGTGTGCTTCGAATCGCATCGTTAACAAATCCTAGGTGTGCTAGTCATCATACCACTAATAATATGTTTATGCTTATGTGATTCATGTTATGCCAATATTCAATGAAGTAAGGATGAAATAATCAAATCCAAAAAATAAAAAATATATTACTTTTTATTATCTAAGCATTTATCATATCACATCTTAATATGCATATTAAGCTAGATGTCATTTTATTCAAAAATATTATTCATAAGAATCATCTAATTATATAGTTTCAAATCTTAATCACACTTTATTGAACAGGTTCTATAATCATGCCACAAAATTAACCTTATTTATCATATGTTAAGAGTACAAACAAATAACTACCATGTTTTGGGGAAGGTGAAATTGGACACTTATGTTGCTTAACTTCACCTATCCACATGCGTAGGGATACGAGACATACATTCTTTCACAATTTATTCTCCCAACTAAGGTGTCCAAACCCTAACTTATAATACACATTGGAAATGGGATGTTTGTTCTGATATAAACTATACTTATCTAAACACTTAAGATAAGACAATAACTCTACTGTTCCTTACAAGAAAAATCAACCAATTTCTAAGTCAACTAAAAATCTGAATTATATTATAGATATGCACTTCATTCTCATATGATAATACTAATATCATCATAGAATTTAGTTCTAAGCAAATTATTTAATTTTCAAGGATTTTTAAACTACATGATACTTAACTAAGTGCTACTTATTTTATATTAAGCTCTAAGGAAAAATCATCTAAATCCTTCATTTGGATTTATTACCCACAAAATATAAGTTCAATCTAACTTCTAGCAAGTTTTCACTATCACAAGAATATATTCAATTCTTATGGTTCATGTGGTGAATCTAGTTCCACCTCAAAGTATCTCAAATAAGTCACCCTACCTCAATGATTTAACTTAACTATGGTTCATACAACATATGACCTAAGCTCCACCACTTAAGGGTTTCTACCATAATTCTGACCCTTTTTAAATGTTAACATGAAATTCTAAGATTGAAAGGTCAATCATAGTAAGTCCTAAATGATTATGAATCTTTGCTAATATTATTCACTAAATTGATCTAACTGGCACATACAAGAGTATATATTCTCTTCTTTATACTATTCTTAAATGTTAACACTTATTTCCTTGAATGTTTCCATACAATTGGAATAGGTTGATGAACAATCAATGCTTTCAATTAAATTAATAAGTGACCTAAGTATTTAATTACTAATTTTGAAGAATTATCAAGATTTGGGGCATAATACTAAGCCTTAGGTTTCCTTGATAAAAAAATCACCTTAAGGGTTTTATTCTCTAATATATGAAATTGAATTCAAAAGTATGATTTATCATTATTAAACATTCCTTATTGTCCAATGAGAGGTTAGACAATAAGTAGGGTAAAATTGGCTAAGTTATTTGTTGGATATTAGCTAATTAAGGTTTTGATCTAATTAAGGATGATTAGCAAATTTATTATCTAAAAATGGAATATTAATTTATAATTATGTGTTTTACTAATCTATGAATCAATAGACACTTAAGTCGCTTAAATCAGATCACAAATGAGGTTAATATTCATTAATCGAGGTTTGAGTTAATTAGTGAATGCTTAGCAAAATTATTTACAGAAAACTATTTCTACAACCATAATTAAATTCTCCTTTGTATAAATAAGAAAATGATACTCTAATCATGCATATTGGCTAAGAATGCATCCTAATATTTACTAATTATGATTTAAAGTGATTAAGGAGTTATTAAAAAAGTTAAACATTGAAAGTAAAATATTTTTGCAATTATTATTCCACACATTTTTCTTATCACAATGGTATATAAGATCATAATATTTGGATGCATATTGACTGAAATAAAGTTAACCCTAATTTTTATTAAACCTTCCTAAGTTGAACTTTAGGCTTAGAAAAATATTTCCACATTAAATCCCTTCTAGCACTCAAAGCCCTGTCAGGTCGACTGGGACCCAACGAGTCTGCCTTCTGTAGGATAGCGCAGGTCGGTTGGAGCCCGATGATCCACTACAGTCAAACAGAGCGGGTTGCAAGCGGCCCTACTCGCACTATTCTTCTTTGCTTCTGCAAAAAACATGATGAATACCAAATTAGGGTTAGAGTATTCTACCAATTTTTGGGTGCTTAGACCATGCCACGGCCCAAACTTGATCTCTACATGATCACTAGACCGAGGCACGTCGAATGCACCAAGAAGCCCCCTTAAGGGTCACCGGATTCACTAGGACCATACTCCACCCAAGGCTTCGAACTAGGGTTTACTGTGGGGAGAAAATTCTCCCCACATAAGCGATGGTATGGATTATGCTCCATCTTGAAATGATCAATGTTCTAATATGAAGAGAAGCCCTATCCTGGCTTGGTCTGGGAATGGCTAGATCGATGGGGGCTTACTCAGGCACCAGCACTGTTGAGTACTTTTGGAACTTGAGTAAGGTAAAGAGCAATCATGCCAGACTAATCTCCTCGATCTATTTTAATCAACTATGATCGATACGAGATGCAATTGCCTGGGGGTTAGACATCCCATTGAAAGGATAATCGCATGTAATTCGACCTGACTAGTCAAAGGGGTCGACAGCCCCATCCAGATAGTACTTCACACTATCTAGGCCGTTGTCGATCCCTGACCACTCCTAAGCTTGCCACAAGCGATCCTAGTGCACAAATGAAATCGATTGAATGGGAATTGAGGAAAGAGAAGTGTTGGAAAAACTATTATTAGCTCTGGAATGGATGGTACCTATACTAAGGAGGAGATCAGCAAATTGTGGGCGACTGGAGGCAATCCAGATGCTGAGCACGATCGCTAGAGCCTACACGAGCAGACAATGGTCTCTTAGAGACTTGAACATCGAGTCACACCCACTACGGCAATAGTTGGAGCTCGTCGAGTCAATTGGAATGGCAGGGAAAGAAGAAGGGGAAATTCAGTGAAGTGTGAGGGTGCTGGGAGCTCTAGGTCAGCGTATTATTAAATTGTGGATCCCATATTTGGAATTTCTCAAATTTAATTTTAATTAAATTAAAGCCTAAATGACCTCCAAAAATTCTAAAAATTTTACCCCTAGTTAAATTGGGTGTGAGGAATTCAAAAATAGAATTAGAACTTAATTTGAAGATCAATTTAATTTAGCCAATTTTTCTAGGTCATTAAATTGACTAATTAATCAATTGATCAAATGGATTCCAATGGATCCCAAATTTTTGGGGATTAGTTATAATAATTTTTAGAGCTTAGTGACATAAGGTTTAAGATCTAATTGAGCACAAATTAAGCATGATAACAACTTAGGGTTGTCACAATAAGATCGACAAAGAAATAGTATGATCCTAAACACAGGTTAATCAAATTTCAAATAGGAGATTTTTCCTACCTAAAGGTAAGTCTAATATAAGGAATTCATCATTTTGGAGTAATAGGAAAATTAAGCCCCAGATATGTCAAACCATTTGAAGTATTGGCCCAAGTAGGGAGCTCATATTATCAATTAAGGAAGGCTTAGGGAATTTTTATCCAATTGACATACCTTGGTTTAAGGAAGGCTTAAGGATCAAAAGTAGGGCGTGATAAGGCTTGTGAGAAGATTACTTTTAGTTTGAAATTTCTACAAATTTGATTTAAGAAAGATATACAATGAACCCTAGTATGGGTAAATCCAGTGATCCTCGTGTCCTTTGATAGGGATTTCAGGCTCAATAGAATTGCCCCGGTGTAGTGAGTGTTTTATGACTTGAATTATGCTCTATCACCAATCTTGGATAGAGTATTGACATCACATAGTAAACTTTAAATATCATATTACGGTGGAATGGAGTCTCAACAATCCCGGTGGTCAGTAAAGGGGCATTTGGTGTTTTACAGGTCTGTATGAGTATTAGGAGCATTTTGATATCTGAATGAAGAACTAAGATTCTCTAATAAGGGAGTAATCAATGATAAGGCAAAACCCTAAGGTCGGGAATGTCGGTATTTGCTATGGGGGAGAAGCACAGTGTCGGGTCGGGTCAGCCCGCAACCAACTCTATTTTGAAGGAGAAATATTAGGTGAATATTCATTGACCCGGTGAGTCCTAGTTGACCCACTGACTCGCGCTGCATAATAGAAAAGAAATATTATGTTGAAATATTCTAAATTTAATAGATCTAATTAATCAAAACTTTATAAAATTTTATCATAATATTTTCGACATAATTTGGTGAATACATATCTAAAGATAATAAATTATATATAAAATAGATAAGAAAAATATGTAAAACATTAATCTGAAATAAAATATACTTTAGATGAGTAAATTTGTTAATTAATCTTTAGTTTTAAAAGTATTGGTGATTAGTGTATTAGTACATTTATACCTCAAATTTTTAGGATTAAGATGGATTCCTTATGAAATATAAAAGCATAAGCTAAGGGAGTTATAAAGTCTTACTACCAAATTTTCAATGATAAATTTTGAATATTTAAAATGATAATATTTAATGTAAAAAACATGAAAGTGGTACCAAGGGTATCTTTAAGTTTTCTAATCAGTTTAAAGTGGCAAATTTGGTGAGTTAGATCATATAGAAGGCATAAGGATGTCAAACTCATAATTTGGTTAAGATTCAAGAACTGTATCATACTTAGACTTAAATCTAAGATGAGATGAGTCTAGAGTGTGAAATTAGTTAGTATTTCATAATTGAATATATAAGCCATAACTTAGGTGATTAAACCAGTATTAAGATGAACATGCCTCAAAGGAGGAGAATTGGGAAATTTTGTAAATTTTGTAATAATTAGAATTTCAATCAAATTTGGAGATAACTAACTAGATAATATAATCAGCTCATAATTCAAAATAAGGTCTAGAATAGCTTATTTAGATCATTGGTAAGTCAAAGCTACATCAACTAATGAGTAAACACAAAATTTATATAAGGTCTAAATGTTGATCCCATCTTAGACTCGGTGTCATAGACTTGAGAAAATCAGAATGCTAATAAAAGATCTTTAATTTGCAAATTAAATATTTAATTATTCTAATTATTAACCTAAATATTAATGTAATATAAATTTAATTATTAAAACTCATCATAATTCAACAGATTTAGTCAATTTGGTTAAGACACTCAATTAGTGTCTTAACAAATATATAAAGATTACTTAACCAGTAGATAACCTAATAATTAGTCTAGTAACTCAATTTTAGTAATTTCAGTCAGTTAGGTTAAGACACACAATTATGTCTTAAACAATTCATGAATTCAAAGAGAATAAATAATTCTATATTTTATTTAGTAATTAATCTAGCATTCAAGTTAAGGCATTTAGTACATCTTAACATATTTTAGGATCATACTGTTAATTTAGTCAATTTCAAAATACAGGTCAAAATATTGGATAAATCTTGAGTCTAGATATTTCATAATAAATGAAATATAAAACTAGAATGATAACTCAGAATCAGTCAATCAGTAAGGACTGATAATGTAGCAAATTAAACAAATACATATATCACATTTGTAATGAACTGATTAATATGTTTGATGATGCATCTCTTTTAAGCTTAAATCCTTGTTGAATAACATAAGATTTGTGCATGAAATAACATATCATCAAATCAAAATATTCAATTCTCAGTGAATTCACTCAGGGATGATCAGTCTGTATAGACAATATAGTCAAGGCATGTTTTCTAGAAAATAAAAAAATACATATATCTTTTTAGGAAAATTATATAATTATTATAGTAACCCAAATATCTCAGATGGTTGGGTAGATATTCCTTGTAATGACCCCTGTCGGGTTAGTGAAGCTAAGTCGAAATTACATGTTAACTGTGCAGGATCCTATTGGGTGATAAGCAAAGTGGCAAAAAGGAATTATGAAATTTCAACAAAAATAAGATTCATTTCCATTCAACTTAAAGAGAAAAGTGCAAACTATAAAATTGTCCAAATTATTACAAGGCTTTGGTTAGAAATAAAATATTCATTAAACTAAAAGTTATATACGTATGACTTAATTTCATTCTGCTCTTCCTGGTGATGGAGCTCTCCTTTCATAAGAGATGATCTAATTTAAAAAAAAATGTTGATTTCATGTATTAGAGAATTTCTCTGATAATAACATTTACTAAAAAATTGGTGGTTAGCACAATATAAGTAATAACATGTAATAAATTAAATTGCAAGATGGGAGCAAAATAAAAGAATGGAATAAAATAATTTTGTATGCCTCTTTTGAGACAACAATATTAATTTCCTTGTAAATAGATGTTAATCACAATTACATTATATATATATATATATATATATATATATTGTCATATTTGACACTGTCTGCCAAGCCACTTGCATGAATCTATTAAACAAGAAAAATGGGCACAATTTAAAAGTAAAAAAGGTATCTAGGTACCTTTACTTGTATGGAGTTTAAAAGATGAAAATGATCTAACTTGCAATTGAAAAGCAGCAATTTCATTTTTTAAGGGGGAAGAATATGGATTCCTAAAAAATTAATTGGAAGTTTTGGCTTAATCTCATAGTTCTAGATATATTATTCTTCATGGGAATAGTAAAATGTACCAAGATCCTAAAAAGACATTCTTGTGGCCTAACATGAAGAGAGACATAGCAAACTTTGGTTTCAAATGTCATTCCTGTTATTTAGTAAAGGGCGGAGCATCAAAGATCAGGTGAACTCTAAAACTCCTTAGAAGTTTTTGAATGAAAGTGGATTGAAATCTCAATGGATGTTGTAAGGGGTCTACCAAGAAGCAAATCAGGTGCGGATGTAATTTGGGTTCTTGTCGATAAGTTGACAAAATTAGCTCATTTTATACCTATTCAATAGACTTACTCAGTTGAGAAATTAGCTAGGTTGCATATTAAGGAAGTCATCCGCCTTCATGGTACACCTAAAATGATAGTCTCAAATTAGGATAGTATATTCACATTTCACTTTTGGCAAGCAATTCAGCAAGATTTGGGAACTAATTTAGTCATGAGGATAGCCTTCCATCCTCAAACAGATGGACAGACTGAAAGAGTGAGCCAAATGCTAGAAGATCTGTTGCCTTTATGTGTGCTAGAGTTTTGTGGGAACTAAAAAGAATACCTAGCTTTGATAGAGCTTGCCTATAACAATAGCTGTCTAGCTAGTATAAGTTATGGCACCTACGAAGCATTTATGACAGAAGATGCAACACCCTTTGGCCCGAATTAAAAGTCAATGACGTTCAATTGTTTGGATCCAAATTGGTTAAAGAGATGAATAAAAAATATAGTGGCCTAGGTACATGAAGAGAATGCTAGGATTGAGCCATGAATAAAACAAAAAAATTTGAACCAAACTAACCTTATTTGGATGGTTTGATTGTAAGTAATGTTTTGGTTTTAGATCAAAATTTTAAATTATTTGGCCTTTGATTTTGATTTGGTTCATTATTTACAATCGAATACCACAAAATTTGAACTAAAATTTTTAAATATATTTTAAAATCTAATGGTTCTAATTTAATTAGATAAATGTGAAGGGTCAATAATCTCATGGGACTTACTATTTATGTTTTATGAGTCATTGAAAGATTATATATTAGAATTTTATCCTTAATGTTAGAGACAAACAACTGTGAGACAGAGAAGTAAATAGTCTAAGATGGTCTCGTCCATTGCAGTTCATCATTAGTGGTTGGCATGTGATGATGAGAACAGAAGTGCAAGAAATTTATTAACAAATTCTAATGCTTGTTATGTTGATGCATTTAATGAGAAATTTCTAGATCGAATTTTGAATAAAGTAACAACTTGTATATGTTGAAACTATAATTCAATTAAATAAATTAATTAAGTTTTGGAGAGAATCCGAGTAAATTCTAAATTCTCAATATTATTTTTTGGATGTTCCAAAATTTTAATCATTTATTATTTGTTTATCCAAAAACTAAATTATATTTTGGTTTTGATTATGTTTATTTTTGATATATTTAGTGTGAACTGGCTTTATAGATTTTGGAATTAAAAACCAACGATTCAGACAATCTAGAATATAAAGCATTGTCTTATTTGTGATATGTGCAGTTTTGTTTTGCTGCAGAAGAATTATTGTAAGTCATTCTCTTTCGATTATAGTAGAATTAGTTTTCATGGAAGTTGCTCCATATTGTTTCTTCATCTTGGAGTTTTCAATGCAAAGCATTGCCTACTTTGTGATTGAAATTTTTGTGATGTGCACAATTTTTGCTTCCTTTTTGTGATTTCTTGTGTTGCTTGTGGTTGTTCTGTCACCATGTAACTAATTCTATATCATATTAGAGTGCTACAAAGTTAAACTCCAATAGGTCTTTAATCTCCAACAACAACCAACTAAGCAATGACTTCAATTCTGTCTCCATTGAATATTTTATATATTTAACATTAATTTCAAGTTGATTTAATAAAAACTCGAGTCAATCCAAACTCAAAATTGAACAGAAAAGCTTTCAAATTTGACACAACTTGTGTTGTAACTCAAATATTTCGAATCAATTTCTTGTCGAATCATAATTTTAACGAGTTTCCGATGAATTTCAAGTTTTGAGCAATAATGTCCACCTTACAATTGACTGACCCCCTCCCAACTTTTGTCTCCCTCTATCTTCTTCCAAAAACTCAAACTAGCCAATGATCGACTCAACGAATAGGGCCAACCAACTAAGGGGCCCATTTACAGGCCTCATAGCTCAACATCGCCACCGACCACCAAAGTCGCTCTTTATGTTCCTCTCTCCCTCTCTCTATTTCATTCTTTTTCTTCTCTCTTTTTCTCTCTTTCACTCCGTGCTCCTTTCTATATCCCTCTCTATTTCTCTCTTTCCTATCTCCTCCTTTATTTATCTCTCTCCTCCTTTATTTCTCTCAATTCTCCTTTGCTTCTCTCTTTCTCTCTTTTTCTTTTATTTCTTCCTCTCTTCACCTCTCTTCCTCTTTTTTTTTCTCTCTGTCTATTCCTTTAAGCCCCTCTTCTCTTTTTTCTTCTTCCAAACTTCTTTTTCTCTAATTTCTCACTCATAAGTCTTTTTCTCTTTTTTTTTCCTTTCTCCAAAGAGTTTGTTTGGATTGAAATAAAACTAGCATTTGGTAGGAAGTAAAATAAGTGAAAACTTTTACATGGTAATTCAATTTTGTATTAATATATATAGAAACGGGATCCAATTACTCCCAAATCGAGCGTAACTCGCGATTACGCCCGATTCAGCGGCAAAGGCAAGTGAGATCCCCTCTTCTATGACGCGAAGGAACTCCCTCTTCTCTGGCTTCATCCACGGCTTCGTTCGAATCTCTCTCTTCAAAATCCTGGTGAGCCCTCTTCAAAATCTCAGCGAAGTTCGAACGAACTGAGCTGCCTACGAAATCCCAGGGAAGTTTGAACGAATTGAGTGATTCGATCGAACAAATCGTTCGAATGAATGTTCATTGAAACAATTTGTTCTTTCATTTTCTTCCTCGTTCTAAGAAAAAATGATGTCATAAATTTACTGCCCCCAATTTCTCATAACAACATACTCATAAATTCCTTCACAAAAATTTAAATTAGATAATTATATTAATATATTAAATATTAGTATATATTTTAATCACACCAAATAAAAAATTATTAATTTTTGTAAAATTACAAAACAACAATTAAGTAATATAGTTACACTATGATCAAATTAATTTATACTAAAGTTCTTAATTAATTCATACAAAAGAGCTCCTAAGTAATTATCTCTTTCCATTCACATTCCCTTCTTTTGTTTCTCTCTCTTAACTATTTAAATAATAAGCATTATTTTTATTATCAAAATGATTATCACTATTAATATTATAATTATTATTATTATTATTACTTAATACCAATAAAAATTGTTACTATCATTATTATTATAACAATCTTATTACTATTATTATTAGTATTATTATTATTAAATATTATAATAGTTTAATATTATCATTATTTAAATATAAAAAATACTTCAATACTCCAATAAATATCCCAACACTTTTCTCTAAATCATTATTAATTTTTAATATATTTTTAATTATAATTTTATCTATTGAACTTATTTATTATAATTAATCATTAATTTTAAATATTTTAATTATTATGAAGCATTCATTGGAGAGAGCATATATGAGAGCATTATAACAATTTATTTTAATTAATAAAATTGTATTACATAAATTTATCTATAATTTAAAGATTTATATATTTAAGAAAGGTATTACAATACCCTCAAATATACTCCTTCAATATCTCAATAAACACTTACAATTAATAATTAAGATATAATAAATAAAATTTATTAGTCAAAATTATAATTAAAAATTTATTAAATATTAATAATAACATAAAAAAAAGTACTTTGGATATTTATTAAAATATTGAAACATTTTTCTAAATTAAATACTTTTTATTTATTCTTAATCCAACGTTGATGACAAGGTCTAATACGGGTGACATAAAAGTTACCCGCTATTAATAAATTTTTATTGTAATTTTATTTATTTTAATTTAATAATTTTACATGCATATTAATATACAACCAAAATATATACATAATATATCAATCCAATATATAAATAAATGATTATTTGAATATACTTTTTTGTAGAGTCTATGTGTCAATCCAATGTATAAAATAGATAATTAATTAATTGGTTGAATATATTTTTTTTCGATTGATTCTGATTACTTTTTTATGTATATTCTTGTATAAACATAATATCTTTCTATAGTAAAAGCACCAGCACAACTCGCATACGATCAATAATTTCATTGATTGCCATTTAATTCTACTAATTATGTTTTAATAAAGTGTGATGACTAAAAATATGCGAAGTCATATATAAAGCATGTCATTTTGTGTTACATATATTTTAGATGTTGAGATATTTCTAGATAAACTCCTTTGATGCAACAAAATAATGTAATTTATAAATATTATATATAAAATTATGAATATAAACTTGCCATATTATGATTTGTAGTGGATCATGGTTGAGCTCATTGAACTTTAGTCTAAGTAAGCCATTTCAAATGATGAGGGAAAAGCATGCCCAACTAATATCAGATTCCCAGAGCTGCACATCTGCTGCAGTAATGATGCAATGCAGACAAGAATGATCGACGAAATGTGTGCATATATATTGTATATAAATTCAAGTAAATGAAGAAGCACTCGGCACTTATCTTCACCACTCTATGCCCAAATGTCGTGAGAGAAAAAGCTCTTCAACGTAATGAATGACTGAAGCAGATGAGGAGACATATTTCTGCATCTCAATTCTCGCTGATTCTTCTGCAAACCAATTAACAGAACGGATGCGTGAGTAATGCTGCCTCATGACAAAAGAAAACAGCCAAAATGAAAAAAGATTCTTGATATTATTTGATATTTTTTATGATGCGGGGTATATTATATAAATGTAGCCGCAGAATATAGAGATCTACCATCTTCATTTAACTTCTTCAAAAGCTGCGATCTTGAAGGGAGAGCATACATTCCGGCAGCAACTGCCTTCCTAATTGCCCATCCATGATGAGGAGCAAAGACTTTGGAATAAGCCATGGATGCGGGATCCTTGAGAGAATTCCCACTGTAACACAAACAGTGAACTGGCCATTAGAGAATGCAGCAAAGGAAATAAAGATCAAGGATTAGAACTCAAGCTGCAGATTATTCATTAGCATTTCCATTGACTAGCCTTATCTCTCATTTTTGAAGGTCAACTTCCATAATTCTAGTGACCTTCTAGATTACTCTTGTTCAGAGCATGCACAAAAACTAAATCTTTTAAAGGAATGATTCTACCTAACTTGAAATAATAATTAGAACAAAATCGAATTCAATAACAATTAGATATGAAATTATATACTTAATAAATATATAAATATATATATATATATATATATATATATATATATATATATTACTATATATTATCAATTTTACTGATGAACTGTTTATCTATAAGAATATGCAGCTAGAACCGGTTTCAAGTTAAAACATATCTGGGAGAATCAGAGCAAACATGAAATCAATTATGAGATTGAACATGAGATCGAAATAAACTATAAATCAAGTCGACTTAGTTTCACTTATAATAATTACTTCTTAACCCCTTTTCTTTCTTAATCTGTCTTCAAAAAATAATGCTATAAATTCCAGATTTTTACACACCTACTCATAATTTTCATGTTTTAAATTTTAATTTACACTTCGATTTATATTACAACATTACTAAAATATTATTAAATTAATTAAGACTACTGTTAAAAGACCTTAACCACCTAGTGTTAACAGAGTATATACCCTTTATAACACTAGATTAATTAACAAAACAAATTTTAAAAATTCGCTTGTTTTAAACTGTTGCTAGTGGCATTTGAATAAAATTGCCAAACCATTTGTGTTGTGTGCCAAAGAAATGCAAATACGCAGAAATTTAATATAGTTCCTATAGCTTCATACATGAAAACTTTATCCGCTGCTATGGCGTAATGAATCATCTTCATACGGTATTAAAATATTTTTGAGGTTATCATTAATATAAAGTAAACATTAAGCAATCAAATGAAAACTTTAGAACATACTTTGAGGCTAGAATTTCCTCAAAAAAGCACCCTTGACCATGTCAACATCCACGCTTCACTCTAAGAAGATTTCGTGAATGGCTCCCGCCTTGCCTTACGCATTGCTCTTGATGTCTAATTCAAGCATAGATTGCAAAGTGGGAACAGATTTGCTGCTTCTTTAAGATCTTCACCTATTCTTGCCAGGAAGGAAATTAAGAAGGTTCAACGTGTGATCAGAATTAGAGATAAATTAGCAGAAAAGGAATAAATTATAGTGTTACAATATGATTTTCTACTACCGTACATTTTACAAAACGGGTAGAAGAATACATGATATGTGTAACAGTTGTCTAAAAGAAAAAAAGGCATAAATTATCAATTTGAATTATACTTGAAATACTAGTCAGAGACAAAGTAAAATACCTGATAGAATTAAAGTCAAGCCGATTATCTTAGCCTGATATCATATCCTATCTAAAATTAACAAAATAAAGGGAATATCATGGTATTTTGTCGCTTGGAATATCCCCCAATACTAACCAATTAAAAACAGCCTCTACAAAACAATTTAAATAAAAAATCATTCCAATATGAGAAGCTTTGAAGAATGCTCTTCATTTAGTGCTCAGGCATAGGACCAGCTCATGATATCACAATCTGCAGCTCTCGCAGGTGTTTACATTGATATCATAAGAGCATGCACAGATAAGTGGTTTGAGATTAACTTATAAGATTACAACACCCAAGCGCATATGAAAGCACAACTCATGAATGAATCTACTCTGCAAATGAATTTAGGACTTTTTACAACAACAATAACACCAAGCCTTAATCTCACAATGTGGGATCAGCTACATGAATCCTTTGTTTCCATTGTGCACGATCAAATAGAAGTTCCTCATAAGTCCCAAATAGAGAAGATCCTTTCTAATGTTTCTTCTCAATCTTTTTTGGTCTAACCTCTACCTCTTTTAATATGGGCAAATTCATAAGCTCAATTTTTCTAACAAGGGCATTAAATGTTTTATGCTCGATCTATGGAAGCACTCTCTAATTTATCCATTATTGAATCCACTCCAAGCTTGCTAAGAATAAATGCATTTCTTATTCTAATCTAATATAAGTATATACTCACTCATTCATTTGAGCATCTTCATCTTTGTAACACTTATTCACCGATAAATTTCTTCTTTGTTAACCAATATTTAGCTTCTCTAGAAAACTTTCCTTTTAATTTTGAGTGAGATATTCCGATCGCACAACACTCCAGGAGCACTCCATTAAATCCAACTATCTTGGATCCTAGTAATCACATCACTCTCTATTTTACTATTGTTTTGAATAATTGAACCAAGGTTTGTCGTCGCTCTTCTTAATCACAATGTCCTCAACAGTTATCTCCCTAGATTCTCCAAATATTCTATTTAGATCTACTAAAATGAAAGCCTTTAGATTCTAAAATAGTCATCCACAATTTATGGTTTTTTACAAGAGACCCCCAAAATATGCAACTAAATATTATATATAGCAAGCAAACTCAATCATCTGATTAAGAGAATCATGGCTCCAAGTTTCACAATCTTCATAAGGTAGGGGGCAAGATAGAGCACTGGCTCTTTTCAATCAACTAGCAGGTCACCTTAAGTTTTATTGTAGCCCTTTAATCAAGCACAAGCAAATCTATACAAATTGTAAGACACCAACTAAAATCGTAAGCTCTATTTCAAAACATTTATAACCAGCCTCCATGGTATCAACATGAATCCAATATCCCAGTATAGATCTTCAGAAACCTCATCTCAAAGCATAGAAACTTCAACTATTGGAAATAATAGTTTAGTAAAAATCTTAGAAATGGTCTCTTAAGTGCTATTTTGCTAAAATAGTCCTTTGATTATTTTTGTTTCACCAATTTAGTTCAAAACTTTATAACATGTTTATTTTGGTCCCTCAACGGTTACAAAATTTCAATTTAGCTCCTCAACTTTATTAATCATTTTATAGACTAATTTAGTTTATGTATTTTTAATTCATAGCCACTATAAATAGCTCTGCAATCGCCACTATCAATAGCACTTCCATAAAGCGAGGTAATTTGAATTTACCTCACAAATCTAAAATATTTAAGCAATGACAGTCATTTTTGTAATCTCCCATTAAAGTCTCTTATTGACTTGTATCAGCATCTCTTCTTGGGAAGATATTTTCAGAGTAATAAGCTCACCTATTTTTTAAGTTATTCGAGCATAAAATCAAACTTATGGAATGAGTATATCCTAAGTATATATTAATGGTACAAATTATTTTAAGCACATGAAAGTATTTTAATTAGATGATAAAGTTATAAGAAAAGAAGATAGATGTTGTTCTAATGAGAAGTACAAGAAGATGCCAATAAACCTTTCCTTTTGAATTTGTGAAAAATGATGAGGAAATATGGAAGTACAAGCTTCTTTGAGCTTTATCTTTATTAGGGCTACTCCAACCTCCTGTGAATGCACTTTCCTCATTATATCCATTTGGGTATACCCACTCATCCATCTTAACATGTCCTATCTCTACAAGAATATCAATGTTTCAACATTACAAGACAATATCTAACCTGTATAGCATTGTTAGTTTTATGACTATTCTAGAAGACTTGCATTAAAATTTGAGTAAGATTTTTCAATCTCACAATGCCCCAAAAGATCTACATTTCATCCAACTTAACTAGAACCTGCTAAATGCATTGCTCTCAAATTCACCATCAAGTTGTATAGTTGAATCAAGATAGTTGAATCTTTCACTCTTGATAACATTATTATCAATCGTCATATTCTCGATACAGTAGATTCCATAAAATTAAACTTGCAATTCATATAATCCATTTTAAATCTGGTAAGGCAAAATCCTTATATTCAAGAGTAATTTCTCTATCTCTTGTTTTTCTTTGACAGCATCTTTTAATCTTATAAAAAAATGAATATTATCTACAAATAACATGCAAAGGCACCTATACTTGAATGTGATCAATCACACATTCATAAAAATTAATGATAAGATACAAACTTATAGCAGATCATTGACACGGTCAATTAAAAAAGAAAAATCATATCGCAATCACCCTGTGTTCAAAACTATCCATAGAACATCTTTAGACACTTATCCAATGCATTTTCTAAATCAACAAATTTCAAACAAAAATATTTTCTCTCTTTATGTTTCTCTATCAAATATATCAACAAATATATAACCTATATGGTCAGTCTATCCAGAGAAAAAATTGAATATGTAAAATTCAAATGTCTCATCATAATCTGAGTTCAATAACTCTATTCTAAATTTCAAAGTATGCCTCATTTAATTATTCCAGTATAAACTGTACAATCTTGTATATAACCTATGTTCTTATAAATAAGAATTGCATTACTCTTTGTTTACCACTGGTGCTTTTTTAATCTTAAAATTTTTGTTAAATAACATGAACAAAGAACTGCTTCCTCAACCATAAATTACCGACATTAATCAAGATGCCATCCAAATCCTATAGTACTCCACTCTAAACTTTTTAAAGCATTGCACACCATATTTTCATGAAAAATGAATGATCATTTGATATTATCTTTAGAACTACTAAATTTGCTCATGTCAATCAAATTACTACAACCTTATTAAAAAACATATGAAAATACATCTTGAATGTTCATATAATTAAAAACTATAATCTAATCAGCATCCTTAATACATTTAACTAAGGTCAAATATTTAGTTTTCTTATCCCTGTTACAGCTCATATCCCAAATAATCTTACTTTATATGGCATTCCAAAATAATATTATTAAGCTTATCATAAATAAAATTTAAGGAAAAAAAAGGGCATGCACATATGTGTCTTCACACATGAAAATTATTATCGTATTTAATTTTAAATATTATTATTTTGTTAAATTAATGCATACTAGCATTATGCACATTGAGCACATTAAAAGTCACTTGTAATTAAACACTTCATACCCATAGGATATTTCACATTCACATTACTAGTCACTATATATATATATATATATATATATATATATATGTAGTATTAAAAAGAGCTTTTCTGACTAATTAAATTAAAAAGGAGCATAGCATATTTTTAGCATCCAATTAAGAAAAAAACTTTTTTTTTAAGAAAAGTGGAGCCAAATAAAAAATATGAAATCACTAGACAAACGCATATGTTTGATTGATCACTTTAGTTTTGTCATCTACAAGCAGATGGGAAGTTGTACTCTACATAAACTTTGTATCCATCAATGCTCACATGCGCCTCCATAAGCCGCCCAAAAGCAATTATCCTGTAAGATAAATTGGTAACTTGAAGTGTACCCATATATGTTTGAATAATAATTCAGATCCTCCTCCAATGATCGTGTGTTTCTAAAGCACTAGAATCAACATTTTGTTGAACATATCTAGCACAACAAAAACATAATTGTTAACTCTCCATGTGAATGGCAACTCTTCGAAAAAGTCTATGGATATACTTTCCCAAATTTGGCTCGAAACAAACAAGGGTAGATAAAGTCTTAGTTTCTTAATAATAAACTTGGGGGTGCAAATGAGCACATCCCCGAATGAATCTCAAAACATCCTCCAGCATCTTCATCATACCCTGATAAGTTGAGGATGACCTTGCTCCCTCCAAAATGACCCACTATTTTGGACGTGCGCGCCTCTCATATCCACCTAAGTCAAACAAACTCCTGTAATGCACAATTGATCTCCTAAGTCAACTAAACTCCAAATTACTCAGCAGATTCATCCCACATTCTTCTGTCACCGATCAACGGTGGCTCAACTTTTCATAGCATCTACTCCATATCTTTTTAAACTCAAAATCTCTTGTGCATGCTTCCCCATAATCTAAATGTAAAGATTTGATCTTCATCATTGCTGAAAAAGTCACCAGCGATCTCAATAGCAAGTCAACTAGCTTATTCAGCACAGCCTTCTTGTACTTGATCGCAAGGTTAAATTGCTGCATATAACTCATCCATTTCATATGACACATTTGCTGCAGCTTGTACTGAGTTTGCAGGTACATTATGGCCTGATGATCGGTATGCATTATGGTCTTCTTACCAAATATGTAGTGCCTTCACTGCTTAACTTAGTGTAGGGCTATAAATCTTTATCATAAATGGGGTAATGCAGCTATTAAGCTTATAAAAGCTCACAGTAATACACCACTGGCTTTCCCAGCTACATGACTAGATGTGTTGTCTTTAATCTCGAATGATCTATGTAACTCGAGTAAGACAAGGACAAGTTCCTCAATAATTTTTTTCTTTGGCTATCAAAAAGCTAGTTCTTCTACACGCCAGGTGAATCTTGATTCACTCTCGCCAGCCAATGAAGTGAAGCAGCAATAATGCAATAATTTTTTTATGAATTTACTAACATACTAGCACGCTCCCACAAAGCTTCACATTTTAATAGTCATTGGTCTTGGCAAATCATTAATGGTCTTCATTTTAGTGGAGTTGATCTTGATTTCTCCTTCGTCAATCTTAAAGCTCATGCGCAAAAGACTCGGCTTCCAAAACTCATACTTCTTTGCATAAAGAACCATCATGCTCTTTCAAAGTGTATTCATGACTCGATCTAAGGGTTGTAGGTGTGCTTCCTCGCTTGGACCATTTGACAAGAATGCAGAGATGAATAAAAACAGAGCATTTTTAGGGCAAATGGGGGTATGACGTTCATCAACCTCATAAAGGTGGTTGTCACATTGCACAGCCCAAATAACATTACTCATCAAACATACATACCTTTTGTGAGTATTAAAAACTATCTTTCAGGCACCCTTGGCTCGCATTCTCACTTGTTGATAACCCGATTTTAGGTCCAACTTGGAAAATACCTTGATTATCTTCAACTAGTTTAGCTGATCATCAATTCCAATAATTGATACAAATTCTTCATTGTGATCTTATTCAAAGCTCACTAATCCACACACCCACCATCCTTCTTTCTTCATCCTTCAAAGACACCATAACAATCGGCAACCCACTTTTACTCTAGAGAATAGAATTTTTGTACATGCCAATATTTGGCGATGTGGTGTCCTAGTAAAGCTAAATTTAATGTTTGATTGATCTATTTGTGGTAAAGCACTTGGCTCTTGGAACAAATCTCAATACTTCTTTAACTTATGAATCTGTCAATCGATTGATCTAACTAGAAGTACATATTGATTGAACCAATTGCAACTCTTCCTAGTTCCAATTGCTTGCTCGGGGAAACTTTCATATTAGATAACTCGGTAAACACAATCAAATCTTACCAGAGCCTTTAGCTTAACTAGTTGAACCGAAACCAACACATAATTTTGACACACATGAAAAGCGCGCTTGAATTCTATGGAAGCAGATACCTCAGCAAGTAGGTCAGGTCGGTGTAGATATAACCTCATTTTCCTCCCATCTTTACATATGGTGTTGCTTGCACTAACCAAAAATGGCCTCTGGGTCTCATAAAGAGAGGCTTCCCAAAAACAATTGAAATATATCCAATAATACCACATAGCATATGGCTTTGTCCCTTATTCACTCAATATTGACTACTAATCGTCAACTTAGCGTCTTCTTAATCCAACCAAAGGATAGTGTCCAAACTTCATTAATTTCTAAAAGATGAGATTGTTTCACTCCCTAAGATAAAAGTCATGATAATCCTCCTCTATTAAGTTACACCATTAAAATAAATAGTTCTTCATGTGAACGAGGATAAATGGGTCGAGTTAATTCCTTCCCCTTCGGCATTGTGATCAATGAAATATTGCCTCTGTCATTATCTCTTCCCGAGTCTTGTACTTGGTTAGCAAGTGTCCTTGAATGGCTGACTCAACATCATAAGCCTCTTCCTATACTCAGCAGGGTAACTTTGCATCAATCGATCATTACATTAGCAAAGTGTACATCACTTTCTCCACTGATTATCCTAAAACTCCTCAGGATAGATATCCATTTAGAAAAGTGTTTTGAACCCTCTCTAAGTATACCTACTCTCCTAGAGTTTATATCTTAAGTCCCATAAGATCCTTGCATACCCCATCATCTTTAGTTGACTAAAAATGATCCTTGTTCTATCCATGCATCCCTATAGCTCGCATTAGTTATCAATCCAATCATTGATCGCATGTGCATCAAGACAGATGTCATTGATAGACAATTCAATCTTGGTCTCTGTCTTGAAGAGGATATGAGTATTACTTCCTCTAGATCACTTGATCTCCATTGTAACTTTTTCCAGAGACTCATCATTGCCAAATTGTGACCATGAACCCTCCAAATGACTTGGTCAGCTTGGTTGAGCTACTCCTTGCATCCACCTTAGCACTTGACGAAACTAGGCATCAATTCGAGCTTCAATCCTCATTGGCATTGTCCCCATCATGGTTCTCATCTTCTCTTCGATGGCTGTCAATAGTTTGTTCATCACACCATTACATACATTCAATGGTGATACTACTTATGGTTATGTTTTTGTTGTCTTCTTCTTCAAAATTTAACGAAAATAAATTGGCTCTAATCATTAGCTCTATAACACTAGAAGTCAAAACTATCAAAAATTGAGCTCTTATATCAAAAAATTGATTTGTGATTGCCAGAGAAAAGAGCCAACACTAACTTGACCAATCCAGATGTTGAGTTATGAGGATGGTTCGAGGTGGTATGGAGGTTAAATCCAATGGAATAACGACTTATATCCTACAATATGCACACATCAACAGTATACAATAAAGAAATCTCAATGGATGACTAACTATTGCAAAGAAATCAAAGAATTATAAGAAACAAGGGAATAAAGAAGAAAAATACTAAAGCATTATATCAGGAAAACAAGCTGTAGATGCCAAGAAACTGAGCCCTTATTACATAGGGTTTATGTAACAATTGGGAGACTTATATAACAAACTTGGACACATTACAACCGATGAATGAGTTTGTTACGGGTTGTTAGGCGTGGTTGTGGCCAGGTGGTACCTGCAATGGCAAGTGGACACTCGTCTAATTGGTTATTCCAGCTGAGACACATGTACAAGTGTTTGGAGACTACATCAAATTTAAACTAACATAGGCTAAATATATGAATGCAACCATAGTAATAGCACTCAGGCAAAATCTTCTGGCTGAACTGCTTTTTATTCATTTAGAATAGCATTTGACTGATGCTAGTTTCAGTATCCAACTAATAAAGTTATACAGAAGCTTAGTGAGTCACAAAATTTGACTTCTGTATGACTAATCTCATGATCATTATATATACTTGGGACATATTCATGTTCTTATTCAAACAAACTTTGGGTAATTAACATAATGGAAAGGCAAAGGTTCAAATTTGGGCCAAGATTGTCATTTGTTTCAAACACCTGGATAAGCTATCAATAGACATCCAATATACTGGCAGAATAAGGCATTTTATATACTTAACCAAAGTCAAAAGGAAACTATTGATATGATTTATTAAGAAAATAGACCAAAAGCACCATAGATCATACATACTATGTACATCAATCTTATATTGAGACTATCTACTGCCAAAAACTCAACCTCGGGAACTAAGATGATCAAGAGAAGTGGTCAGGTTGTCCCAATATTGTCCCTGTCAAAGAGCAAAAGAAAGAAGGTAACAGCAAGATCTTTGGTAATATATTCAACTAGAAGGACAAAGGGGTGTTCTAATGAAGAGCCGCACCCAAAAACAGGGAAGGGAAGAAGGGGATTAGCAGTCAATGACATCTTTAAGTTTCTTAGATTCAAGAACATCATTGTGATGGATTAAAAAATTGAGGGGAGTGATCATTGGAGTAATTGCCAGAGCCTAAAAACTCAAACAAAGTGCAGCTTATACAAAATGTAGCTCATACAATAAGCTGCTCCTAGGAGGTTTGTCGGAGAAAAAAGAAGCATCAATAAATCAGCTCCACATTGAAATATAAAGAAATGATTCAAAACTAAATATAAATTAGAAAATAGTATTTATAAACACCCATTAAAATAATGGTGAATTTATTAAATTAAGCTCTAAATTAAATGTGCACATAATGGACCACATTTGAGATGGGTGATTATTAGAAAAATCATCCAAGAGACTAATTGATGCAAAAACAAAAAAACTTCACGAGTGTTAGAATCATTACAAAAGAGAATTAATTTAATTACCTTTATTTTTTAATCAAATCCAAATTTTCTTTTACTTTTTAATCAAATCCAAATTTGGATTTAATTACCTTTATTTTCTAACTTATAAAAGAGACAATTAATTTAAATATAAGAAATATGTATATTTTTTTTTTTTTTGGAATACTTGTTTGGTAAGAGAGTGTCTCCTTTTCATTGGAGTTTAAAAGAGAGAGAATAAATTTAAATATCAAAGTTATGTATTTCCTTTTTAGGGGGTAAGCTAGTTTGATAAGAGAATATTTCCTTTTCTTGGCCCTTTTTTTTCCTATAAACATGGCCCTAAATCCTCTTGTAAAAGGCATTGCTATGAAAATAAGAAATCAAAAATTTTCCTCCAAGTTCTCTGTATTTTGAGTTCTTATTTTATTGGCAGTGTGGACAATCGACCAGAGCCTTGAGATGAGGACAATCCCGAGGTGCTAAAGGTGTGTACAACAGGAAGCGTGTGTGGTGCATACAACCCGCACACCCTTATCTCATTTCACTCCCGCTCATCAGCTCCGTAGTTGTTTCTTCAAAACGTTCGCTTCGCCTCTTTCCTTGATTTTTGTTGGTTCGCCACCTCGAAAATCGTGGCGTCAAAAGGTATCAGAGCGATGTAGCTTACACGCCCCTGTCGCGCCTCCGCACCGCAACTCCACACGCACAATAACACATACGTGCCCCTGCACCCCCGTCTCCGTCAACGACGCTAACTAGGGGGCACAATGGCTCTTCAAAAGTGATTTTGATCCGTTAGCCCTTCACAAAGGTACCAAAATGACCTCAAAGGCAATGCCTTTTCAAGCTCCAACAAAATATCATCATACTTCCCTATAACCCTAATGTTTGGGGATCCAAAATATTAAATTCCTCATGTGGTATCAAAACCAAAGGAATCACTTAAGTTTTTCCCTTAATTAGTTCCCACATACAGTATAAAAGAAAAAAATTGACCTAAAATGTGTCTTTCAGCGCATTCCTGCATTACACCCCACCCCAATCTTCGAGATATTACACCCTTAAAAGCCACATGATATTACAAATTGCTACTATCATTACATCAAGGAGAAAGCTTGATTGAAACAATAGCATAAATCAAGCAAAGGGCTTCAATACAGCAAAGGGATCAATTTCAGCATCCTAAATGAGATTATTAAATGTATTCAAACAACCTAATCATCCAAAATACACCAAAAAAGAAGTACCTTAGAGACATAATCCATTTCGGCAAATTTGAAGGCGATCCCTAGGCAGCTGAAGAGAACAGAAACACGGGAGCACGCATCGGAGAAGCGGGCAGCCTCGATGGGCGCTGAATTGGTGTTGACCGTCTCCGAGAGACTGTGGAAAGCATCTGTGATTCGCCGCAGCGGCTTGTGCCCTTCCGCCTCCATTGGTGAGGATTCCTCGCAGTCTCAGGCTCAATGAAAAGGCTTCTCTCCCGACCTCGAACGCAGCACCTTGTTTGGCGAAGTATTAAAATAGGAGTTTCGATAATAAGCTCTAAGATTTCTCGATATGCATATTAATTTAGCCCTAATTCTATAAGAATCTTCAGTTTATTTTCCCAGAGCAGATGTTTGCTTATTTACAAATTCCAAAGAATCAAGACTGTCATTTTTAGATCAAGGAACACAGCACTCAAGTGGATCATCTCAGATCTTCTCAAGATCTTTAGATGTCTTGCACTGAAACTGATCCTAATAATTTAGTATTACGAAGAGAATTTAAGGGATTAATAATCAAATTAATACTGTTATTTTTAGAGAAAATGTTTGGTCTAAATAGAGGGCTGAGTGACATTGGCTGAACATTGGGAGAGAACAACCTAAAATTGTTTTATTCCCAAATGTCTTTTCTAATCACAACTTTTGGAAGCTCAAGCTATTCACTATTTGTCTACTCTCATGAATACTCCTATGAGACATTGCTTTTATAATTTTTCACTTTTAACTACAATATCTAATAATGTTTTTGCTAATTTATGTACATTTATATTTCTCTCACTGGCGTAAAAACAAACTATATTATCTATATATGTCAATGCACCACCGAGATCATTTGGAACATCAGCAATGTCATTTGTGATGGAATTATTCAATTTTTTTATCCTCACTGCTATCAAACTAGCTCAATCACGCTGATTTTTCTTATCCCAAAATAAATAAATTGTAATGTAACTCGGTATTTTGTCATATTTCATTATGTAACACTATTTACGTATCTTTATCTAAAAGTATGGCCATGTGATCATAACAATTGAAATGTTAAGAAACTTCAAATGGCCAAAAAAAATTATCTTGCACGTCTAGCTTAACTTAAAGAAGGCTTTTGATAGTACGAACAAAGACTTCAATTTGAATAGCATAAAAAATTGAATTTTCTTCTCAAGTTGATAAACTGGGTTAAGGCTTGCATTTCTAATATTTAATTTTGGTTAATATCAAAACTATTTTCTCTTGATATTTTTCTTCTTCCAAAAGGCTTTGCCAAATTTGTTCTCTTTTTCCCATTCTACTGTGTACTGCTATTAATGAGTTATTTCAATTCTTGAATCAGTCTATGATACAACCATATCAAGAATATATCAAAATGTGCATTTAAATGTTCTCATCTCTTATTTATAGATAATATTTTGTTGTTTAGAGAAGCAAACCAAAACAGCTTAGTTACTTTCAAAGCTTGTATGGATATTTTTTCTAAGGCCTCTAGCTTGAGCTGCAATGAGAATAAATCTTCTATTTGTTTTTCTAACAAAATCTATAATGCTTTCGAATTAGCAAATATCTTCAATTTTAACATCTCTCATCTTCCAATTAAAATTGTTGGCTCACAATCTCTAATCATGCAATAAGGTTGAGAATTGTTCTCCTCTTATTGATAAAGTTGGAGGATGGGTTGTTGATTGGAGCAAATTATTTTTATTATAGCATGTTGATTTAAATCTTAAGATCCTTTGTGTAGTTGTTTCTGCTTCATTGGTTTTGCTCTCCTCATATTCCTACTGTTGTTACAAAATTTATTAATGGTATATGTGCTCAGTTCTTAGATCATGATTCTCAAGCTAGCAAACTTCATGCTTTATCTTGAGAATCAGTTGTTGTTCCAAAGATCAAAGGTGGCATTGGTCTTATCAATCATAGTAAGCTTTATTGAGTTACAAATTGTCTTTATGCTAGCACATTGATGGCGATGGACTGCCTTTGATTTTTGGTAAGTATTAAAATAAAGTATGAATGTGTAGGGTAATGTCTAAGAAAGTTTTTTGGAGTTTGTGGTGAGTTGGTTATGGGTTTAGATTGGACAATCAAAAGGGAACCAAGACAAGTCAAGATCGGGCCAAGTTTGGTCTGATACAAAATATCCCTCTAGTAGGTGAGGTTTTGGTAAGTTAAATTATAGGAAATAAATTAATATAGTTAGCCTAGGATGTATAATTTGTTTCTGGAGTATATGGCTAGGTTTAATGGTGTTTATATGAGTGTCAAGAGGTAGAGAATAAGATTAGGTTGGACTATTTTTAAATTTGGCTGTGGAGGTTGTGGTTGAGTTTTGAGTGTGTTTGAGAGCTTAGACAATGGTTTTGTAATTTTAAAGGATACCTAAAATATTGGAAAAGAGGTGTAACAATCTTGAATTATTACCCTATCTAATCTATGCTTAATTATGTCTTAAACCTTGTGCTACTAGATTTTAAAACCTCATCAGGACCAAATCCTAAAAATTTGGGATTCATCGGAATCCATTTGGATCGTTTGGCTAATTGGCCAATTTAGTGACCTCGGAAATTAGCTAAATTAAATTGATCTCCAAATAAAATTTTGATTACACTTTTAAATTCTCATACCCAAATTATCTAGGGGGAAAATTTTAGAAATTTTTGGAGATCATTTAGGCTTTAATTAAATTAAAATTAAATTTTATAAATTGAATAAAATTGGCCCACAATTAAAATATTTGTGTTTTTACCCTCCAACAGTCGGTTGATCGTCTGGATCCACCATGCGGACTGCAAGCAATCTACTATGGCGCCCATCTACGTAACAGGAAAACCCGGCTCGATTGAACCGCCCATTCCTACGGATCAGACGATCCTGATCGCCCCACATTCGACCGTTTTGCTTTGATGGATTAGGAGCATTCCGCGGTTTCCTTTGATCCATCAGATGGTCGAACGGGGTCCCACCACTGCTCATCATCGGTGCCAGCCAACCGTCCCTGACAATGGATATCTGTTCGTACTAATCGCGTTATAGGCTGCTCTGCATTCCCTCTTCTATATCAGCGGTCGTTGCTCTCCATTCATGTAAGTGAAGAGATCTCCATCGAGCCATTTCAGCTCGACACTGTCTTTTTTGGTAGCCAGGAGGCCACCTTCTGGGCCGGGCCGGAATGCCATGGCCCGACCCCTCCAAGCCGTCGGAGGCTATAAAAGCCTCATGATTTCCCGATGAGCCTTTTTGCTCATTAAGAAGACCTTAATTTCCATGTCTCCTTCCTGCTACTCTAATTGACCCCAGCATGAGTTCCAGCTCCCAATCTCGTCAACACAGAGAGTTAAGCTTGACGTTAAAACTCCCTATAGTTTCCCAAGGAGCTGAGGAAGCTATGGTAATCTGATTCAGTCCCTTGTCTGCTTCCAATCACCCGCAGCTCACCGACCTCTCCCTCAACTCAGGTACCCCCTCTTCCCGAGCCAATTTGGCTCATTTAATATCTGATTTTTGAATTTTTAGCTCTGGACTAGTGCAATGATTGTTCAAGGATTGAATGTCAGCTGATTAATCATCAACCTGACTCAATAGGGGTCAGGTCAATGTGGGTCACTGCCTGCACTGGGCTGCTAGGCCGACTAGTTGGGTAGTTTTGTTTGCATGTAATTGGCCTCAAATTGGGTCATCTAATTATTTGCAAACTTATCTCATATTGAACATAGGCGATTGATAGGGTCCTAGCCAATCGGGTAAGCCAATTTAATCCCCGTATTATAATAACCCAAGGTTGTTTCTATACTAAATCTTGTAATAGCCTTAGATTATTACCTATCTTAATTTAAGCTTAATCATGCCTTAATTATAATTTCATTGCATTTAATATACCATTTTAAGATAACTCTTAAAGTTTGGGGTAAATCAGACCTCTCTAGTGCAATTTAGTTATTTGATTAATCTAGATACTCAAAATAAGACCTAAAATATTTTGATCTCAGAATTAAAATCTGATTGTAATTTTGAATTTCTCATCCCCAGATTAATTAGTGGTGAAAATTTGAGAATTTTTGAAGGTCATTTGAACTATATTTCAATTTAAATTAAATTGGGATAATTGCACATAAGGGATACCAACATTTACCTGTTTGGGATCCGCTGTGGAGCCCAGGTCTCGCAACAGCAAAGCCTCGCTTCATCCCGCCATTCTTTTCGCTGATCCTACGACTATGATGCGGAGCCGCGAAGCTGCGGATCAACCGTTAGATCTACGCGTGGATCCTATGGCCCGAATCGCTCCCGCAATCGGCCATTAGGATATGAGTGACCCGAGTCATAGCACCCTCTGATCGATAGATCAAATGGCATCCAAAGCCCCCACCACTAGGGATCTTTGTCCCCATTACGCTCCACTCCCGACAAGGAGTATTGTCTGTACCCCCGACACCCTGACTTGTCCCCCACTCGCGCCTCCACCTCAGAATGCCGCTAGGATCTTGCCTATCCTAGCAAGGCTCCCCGATCAAGCCCCGTGACTCGGCCAAGCTCAAATTGGAACTTGAGAGCTCGGCCATGGCCCTATCTCTCGGGCTGCCTCCAGCCCTAGTCCTCGCCTCTATAATCTTTCTAACCCTCTGTTGAGGCTATAAATAGGCTCAGCCTTCCTTTCCTGCACTATTTGCTAATCAATTGAAGTTGAATTCCATATCCGCCATTACTGGTATACTCAAGCTTCTCCCGACACTCCAGTGCTTGCGTACCGCTGATAGAGGGTTCTCTTAGTGTTTAGGATCCCTAAGAGCTTCTCTACAGCTCAGCCCGACCTCAATTCCTCTCTAACTAGTCTGTTCGAGCTCCCCCATCGAACTAGGTACCCCCTTTGCGTGCTCTGAGCCAATTATGCTCAAGTACTTCTCCATTTGATTCATAATGATTGTCATAGTCGAATCAAACTCAATGCATGTGTTATTACATCTTCGGGAGATGGATTCTCCATAGCTTTCTGCGTCTTCAGACACCTACATTCAACAGGGCACTAAATGTGGCGCCCCAGCCCCCCTAATCCATAATATTAGGTTAAGGGGGAGGTGTGCTACTCTGGTAAATCTCTCACTTATCATTAGATTAAGGTAAAACTCTCAATCCATTAATAAGGGAATGATATTTCATGAATATATGCAGCAAAATCATTCACTAAGTATATACAATCACAGAGTGCAAAAGCAAGAAAAGTAAATACTACACCCAATCCACCATAATACGAGTAAGAAAATAATAATACAACTTAGAATAAATAGTACAGTAAAAGAATATACATAGATACCTGCATTATTACAATATTTAATTAAGTTTTATGAAAGAAAAATACATCTCTCATCCTCACAAGTAAAGAACAAATGATCTGCAAAACTTCAGCACCACCCTGTTGTTCTTCCTCTAAGAATGGCTCCTCCTCTGGCGCAAGTGTAACGACCTCAATATAGGATAGGAGATTATCCCACATCAGAGCGTCACCTTAACATATAATATCTAATTAGGAGGAAACTAACCAAATGCTAAATGCTAAGTTTGGCCAAGGATCATGAAGAGGGTCTTAAGTTAAGATGAGAAAAATAAAAGAAAGGAAATGCACATAATAAATATGATTTCAAATGCATGTATAAAAATGATAATTGTAAGTATATGCAAAGGCAAGTAATCATATATCAAAGAAGTAATTGAAATAAAAAATAGTAGGAAGGGAAGAGTAACATGAGTCAATATTAGAATGTAAGTAATAGGAATGCTTGAATAGCAGTAATTTCAATTATGAATAAAAGATATGAAACATGCGAATGGAAATATTTGCAATTACTTGAAGTAAATGATAGTCGCAATTATAAGTATCAAAAAGAGTTTTAAGGAGATTGCAACATAAAAGTGATAGTAATATTTTAAGTAAGAGTAAAAATGAACATTCACATATAAAAAATAAGCTTACAACTTATGAAATGCACATACAATTATGCTACAATAAGAATAAATGCAATTAATTACATGCAACAAATAGTTTTATGAACATGAACTATTTATGCAATTCATTCAATTATCCATTTATCCAAATCAAGCAAATAAATATGAAAAGGCCTAGTTCCATCACAAAATAAGTAAAGGCAAAAGAAATTAATTTAAATTATTACAAGTCATTAAAGTAAAGAGCAATTAAATAAGGTCTCTCTCTCACTTAATAAAAAATAAGTAAATAATATATAAGCGGAAGCAATTATGACTTTAAGCACTTAGTCCAACTCCACTAGTATCTAAATGCACCCGATCTATCATATTTTGAAATTTAAATATAATAGGGCAAAGTTAATAAAAAGAAAAGCATAGTTAGACTAAAACGTCTAAGCACAGTTTAAGATTTGGATTAAGCACTTTAATAGTTTTTTTGTGTGGATATCACAACTAGTTTACAATATGAAAGTAAGTAGCGGAGCAAATGAAAGCATTTAATTAGGGAAAAGAAAATAAGGAAAATAGTAAGAAAAATAATAGAAAAATAAAGTGAGTAAGAATACTCACAAGTATAGACATTTTAGCCTACAAATAAGTAAGAGTAATATCATTCTAGATATATTAGAAAAGTACTAAAGTGCATATGAAAGTAAATAAACTGAAGCATGTATATATTCAAAGAACTTATACTAAGTAAAGAAAAGAAGACAATGGACATTTAATTAAAATTAAAGTAACATTTACTGTAATCTAAAGTGGACTGTAAATAATTAAAGTATAGTATTAAAATATGGTAAGTACAAAGCATAGGAAATGAAGGAAAATCTTAGATTATCAATCTAAAATACTCACAGTCTAGAACCATGAAAAATAACATAGCTTAAGAGCTATGATGAGATCTTACAATCAACAAGATTGTAAAGAACTCATATTTTATTAAATTAAAGTTATTTTATGAAAGTATTTGTTCTGTGGGCAAATACAAAATGAAGCGAGGAGTTAAGCACATCTGCCTAATAGGTAAAAAAAAGTGGGGCACAGAATAAATAACACTCACATTCACCTTCTGAGAATGTGAGGTCTCCTTATTACTCTTAATTAGCCTGCTCTTGGCTTAACCAATATTGTAAACTCCTAGAGTTTTAATTGTAAAAGTTTTGTTTATGCAAAATATCTTATATGAATTTGCTAAATGAAATAGGCTCAAAGTTAAGCAAGCATTCAAGGAAAGATTTAATAATTGCAAACTATATGATATTCAAAGTTATCTAATTTTAATGATCTACTTAAAGATTGGAGCTAAGTGAACTCCTAATTGACTTAGAGTTATATATCTCAAGTTAATTGCAAGTAATAGAAGTAGTTAGGGTCTTATAAAATAGTAGATTATTTTCATTCTATGAGATGACAAAATAATTTATAACAATACTAAGAGAAACTAGTCATATACTTATCCTAAACTATAAGATTAAAATAGATTAATTAAATTAAGGCTTAGGAAATTAATTAGGGAAAGGGTGGGGTTATGAAATTACCATATTGGAATAAGGTGGAAGTTAAGATTCTAATCACTAAACTTTTCTAATTAGGTTGCAGTTAAAAGGATCTATCCAATCATGTACTAATTTAGCTAAATTAAAATAAAAGGAAAGGTCTAAAAGTAAAGAAAAGAATGGATTATAAGCTACAAGTTCTATGCTTTCTAAAGATTGAAGGTTAAAGGAAATCTATAAGATTCCTACACTATATTAATAAGTTAAGGACTCCTAATCCAAATCCTTAAAGGACTTAAATGAGGATTTAAGAACTAAAGGTGAGGTGAGTAAGGATCCAACCTAATTACTTAAAGCTAGTCTTAATTGATTCACAATTACAATTACACAAGCATTAATGTTATACACACTTAGTGGGTACAATAACTAGCTCTAAAGATCCCTTACAATTCAAGTTATGAATCAATTATATAGCTTCTCTCCTAAGGTTGAAGGATGAATCAAACAATTTGCTAAGCATTCAAGCATCTAATTTAAGAAAATTAAGTTCTTTTGAAAATTAAAATTGAATATGGGAAGTAAAATAATGTGACATATTTGTTGTCCTAAGGTTTAAACATCTAAGACATGTAATTTAAGAAACTAAAAAATTATCAAAATTACCCTAATTTAGGAACCAAAAACTTAAAATCGCCAAACATTGTTCAAATGAAATAATATGTATTAATATGAAATCCTTATGGCATAAGGATTAAAACGACACTACAAGGTCAAAATTGGACAATGTTGAGATTTGTTTGTGATTTTTTTCAGATGGAAATGCTATATAATATTGTGTATTTTGGTTAAGTATAATTAAAGTTATTAATAAAATAAAATCTTTAATATTTAATCATTAATTAAATGCAAAGCAATTATTACATTCATTCAAATAGTTATTAACAGATGACAACACGGATTTTAAAAGCGGCACAGAAAATTAGGGCATAGAAATCCATAGCCTTAATTATTAATCTGCTGATTAATGAAAATGGTGTGTGGGTATACGTGTCGGAAAGATGCATGCCAAGCAAAGAGAGTAGCAACGCCACATGGCAGGTCCCGCAGCTTTAACCAAGCGGTCTGCTTAAGGGCCGGGCCAGTTCAATGAGGAAGTCTGGACCGTGAAATACACGGTCTGAACCATGTCATTTCACAATGGATCTAAGAAGGATGCCTTAGGATTCAATTTGCTGGTCAATTTCGGAGGTCTTCCAAGATGGCCCGCATATCTGTGTGAAGAGCACGACCATGTCAACCCAATTGACCCTATTATTATCCATAAGGTTGACGGAACTCATGCTAGGGGGATGCCCTAAATCGCTTGAATGGACTCGAGGACACCTTTCTCAGGTCCAAATTCAATCATACTCATTACGAGTTCAAATTGAATCTGGATTTACACAAAAAGCATAACATAAAAATTTGCACACCATAACTATGAAGGAGACAATTGGATGAGTACCTTGAAGCCCGTCAGTAGTAGAATGGAGCTAGGGCATAGCTCGGATCCAACAGTTCTTCACACCAGCTTCTCCGAAGGTGCAAGCAGCACGATAGCAAGGAGAATATGCGAAAATGGAGGAAATGTGAATGGTTAGGAGAATAAGGCTTCGGGACAGCCTGCTGGAAGGGAGGATGTCCTTCACCTGTTATGCAGAGGTCATGGGAGGGAGACGCACAGTGGGTCGATCATGACCAGAGGATTGAAATCCTGATCCAACAGTCCAATCACGAGATCCAACAGTCCAATCACGAGATCCAACAAGATCCGCCAGATCTTGGATATTAGAGAAGGGACGATCCTGATGGAGTCGATTCGTCGCTCGCTATTAGGACCAGCGCAGAGGATCTCCACCATTCTGAAGTAAGCTGTTGGATTTAAATAAATTAAATTAATATATATATATATACATATATATATATATATTTAATTTAATTAATTTAAACATAATATTTAATTAATAAATATACTTAATTTAATACTCAAAATAAAATAATAAAATAGACTCTGAAAAATCTCAAAAATCTACCCTTACCTAATTGAGAGGTCAGGAATTCAAAAATGTAATTGAATTTTTGATCGGAGGTCAATTTAATTATTTTAATTTTTTGAGTATTTAAATAATATTAAAATAATCGAGAAAAATTCAATGACTTCCAAACACTTCCAAAAATACCACCCCTAGCTAATTTGGGGGTGGTGAGTCTAATGATGGACTCCATTTTAATACTAAATTTTGATATTTATTGGTTAAGTTATGATGAATTTAAGTTTAACGGTAAATATATAATTTTTTAGTATTAAGAAGGGTCCAAAATTTAACTTTTTCATTTGAGATCTAAATTCAGCAAACTCAATGGCTATAGCTTCTATATATTACACTAAGTACTTTAACTGGGAGTAAACCTAAATTGGACCTCAATTGATCAAGTTATAACTTAATTAGGGTTAAAAGTGATTAGGGAAAATTAGGATTTCTAGTGGTCAAAACCGTAATTTTATTTCAGATTACTGCTAGTTAGGTTTTCCTAACCTTAATGGTATATTGGATGACCTAATTTGGAGTCAAATTGACTAAATTATGGCTAAATTAATTTTTTAGGTCATTAGGGGGTAATTAAAGAAAGGTCCTAAAAGTGATTAGTCAAATTAATGACCTAACAGCCAAATGAATACTACTAGTTTAAACTAGACATTCTCCTAATTAAAATGAGATCCATATTGAATAAATTTGAGTCAATGGGTATAAAGTTATGGCTAATGAAAGTTTTAAAGGTTTAAGGTTAAGTGTGGGGGGTCCTAAAATGTCACTATATTATATAGGAGTTATGCAAAAAATTTGACACTACCAAATTTGTCCTCTCATCTTTCTGAGCAAAATGAGATATAATTATTGGTTTAATAATTATGAGGGATTAAAGTTCTGCATTTAATTTAATTACATTTATTAAAATTAACCTTAATGTATAAAATTAATATATAAGAACTAAATAATGTTTTAATTATTAAGGTGATGAGTCCCACAGAATCTGACGACTGAAAGGATGACGGGCTCCGCAGGAGTCACACGACAGAACGTGACTCGCAGAGCGTGACCGAGCAAGACCTACCTACTTGGACGGACAAGACTGCACCAACAGGGATTGATACGCAGCGATGCGTGATTGGGGAGCGGTCGACCGCGAGACCCACTGCGCTATCGTGCTGACCCAAGCAGGACCAATGCCAATGGGTACGCAACACACACACCATCTCTCAAACCCCGTGTGGGTCAGGTCCGACCTCAGGGCCTTTCATCTTCATGAACGGCACTGCGAACTATAGTTCAAAAATCTGACGGCCTAGCGGCGATGCATGGCATCAACACGCATGCCGTTGGATCGGTCGTGACAGGAGCTATCTACCGCGGTCAGATCGGCTCTTGGGATGAATTGGACCGAGCACAAGGTCAAGCCCTAGCTGACTACCCGTGGATGAATGGAAGATGAGATTCCACTATGGATCAATTTTCAAATCTGAGCTATCGAATCTATAGTGTTTCAATCAGATGATATATTAGGGTAATCCAAGCAATGAAGTAGACAAACCAATTGATAGATCAACATTATAAAGATAGATCGGGGAGGATGAAGTATCTGACTTGGATGGTGTTAAACGAGTTCCAGGGTTCAGGATTCCTCTGTGATTGCAAGCAACATGGCGAAGGGAACGACGTCATATGATTAATTAGGATACTGACAGATTCACCGAGGGATTTGTGAGCAATGGTTGGTTGGCTGCGGTGGTAGCCGCTCGCTGTGAGCCACACAGATGATGCGTGATTGAGGATGGGGATGAAGCTTCGATGCCATTCGATCAATCGATCGCACGACTCATGTTTCTCATCTAATCAGACAGAAAGGTTGACGGAAGGCGCAGAGATAACGATGCGAACGAACAACGCTGTTTAGCATGATATTTAAATAATAATATTTAATTAATTTATAAGATTTTATTTCCTAATTAAAATTAAAATTAATTGAGTAATCGCATTCAGAAAATTTCCAAATATGCTCCCCAAGCTAATTGAGGAGGGAGAAATGCAACGACGAAGTCATATTTTGATTTTGACGAGTATTTATTTTTCCTAATTTCCAAGATATTTAAAATATATTAAAATATTCTACTAAATTCCAACAACTTTTGATTGGCTCCAAAACATCACTCTTAGCTAATTTGGGGGCAATGAGCACAATGGCAAAGTCTGATTTTTGATATGAGGTTAAAATAATTAGGTCAAATTCTAGGGTTCTTAAAATTCTCAGAATCAGGGTTTGGTCCATTTGACTCCTAATTTGGACTAAGCCTTGGTGGTGAACTCCTAATAAATTAATTAGTGTGCTATGATCAAAATCAGGACTTGGATTAGTCCTAATTGGCTTGGGTAATAACTTGAGTTGTTATATACTCCACTACTTAAGAACGATGTTGTCCTCGACATCACTCAAGTGAAAAGAAATAATGCATAACCTAAGGAAATGAATTGAAATGCCAAAGGCTAAGGAAGTACTTAGGTTAAAGAGATTGGGATATTTATGGTGCATGTCCACCTCCTTTTCCCAAGTAGCTTTGCCTCTAGAATGATTCCTCTATTGAATCTTGACCACAGGGATAGAACAGTTCCTTAGTTGCTTCTGATCATGAGCCAAATTTGGATTGGTTGTTCGGCAGAGGATAAGTTTGGTTGGATTTTAATTTCTAGAAATTGAACCAAATGAGAGGGATCCCTGAGGCATATTTTCAGCGATGATATGTGAAACACATTGTGCATGACTGCAAAGTCATTGGAAAGATTTAGTCTGTAGGCAGAAGAACCTACCTTGGCTGCTACCTCAAATGGACCAACATAATGGGGACTGAGTTTCCTTGCTATACCAAACTTGAAGACTCCTTTCATTGGACTGACTTCCAAGTAGGAAAAATCTCCAACTTTAAATTCTAGAGGACAGTGATGAATGTCGTAGCATTTGCTCTGACGGTCCTGAGTTGTACGAATCCATTGTTGAATTAGCTGAACTTTCTTATTAATTTCTTCAACCAGCTTTGATCCATACAACTGAATATTGCATGTTTTCAATCATGCCAATGTAGTGTTGTATTTCCTGCCATATAGGGATTCATATGGAGCCATCTTTATACTGGCTTAAAAACTATTGTTGTATGCGAACTCCACTAGCGGGATCTGATCTTCCCAGGATCCAGCAAAATCAAGGATATATAGTCTAAGCAGATCTTCAAAAACTTAATTTACTCATTCTGTCTATCCATCCATTTGCGGATGAAAAGCTATACTCATTGCTAGGGTTGTTCTTAGATTTTGATGGTCTGCCTGCCAGAACTTGGAGGTAAATCTACTATCTCTATCATATACTATTGATTTAGGGATTCCATACAGCCTGATTATCTCTTTAATGTAGATCTTGGCGAGTTTCTCGGCTGAGTCTATTTGATGAATGGGAATTAAATGAGCGAACTTTTTCAATCAGTCAACTATGGCCCATATAGCATCGGCTCTAGACTTTGCACGAGGTAATCCCATGACGAAGTCGATCGATATATCCAGCCACTTCCATTCAAAAATCTCAAGAGGATGAAATAGACCACTGAGTTATTGATGCTATGCCTTAACTAGATTGTAAGTATGGCACTTTGCAATGAAATTGTCAATACTCTTCTTTATTCCAGGCCACCAAAAGGATTGCTTCAAATCTTGGTACATCTTTGAGCTTCCCGTATGCACCTGATATTCAGAGTGGTGCCTTCAATTAGAATCTCATGATGCATTAACTTTGGGATCCAGAGATGATTATTCATTTATATAGTGCCCTTCTAAAAGTTTAGCCTTGGAAGATGACAGACCTAAAATATGCGTCTGCGCTTTCACTCAAGTGTACGTGGTCTGAAGTAATAAGTGGAAAGTTTGAGTTTCTGGGATCTATCGAACCACAGAGAATTGGATGTTTTGTCACTAAGGTGTATCTATTATCACTAATATTTAAGCTATGGGTGTTTTGTTTAAGTTTGTTCCAGAACAAGCACGATAATCACTTAGTAGAAAATAAGTCAAATAAAAGGAAGAGGAGAGTTGGGTATCTCCCACATGACATGATAAACAACTTATGTATGGAGATTCCTCAAGCGTTTATCTTTCATTTACCCAGATTTTGATAAAGTGCACATTGTCCTTCTTTGAGTTTTATCTTAAAGATTTACAAGTTCAAATCTTCTGCACAAAATGAACACACAGTCGGTTCAATTTCAGCACAAAGGTCCTTATAAGATTTTAGGTTTATAGTTTTTATATCATCTCTTGATCATGGAGATGAGGGTTGTTAATTTTTAAGATCTTATAAGCATTGATTCCACTAAGAGCATCACGCGCATCACACATATTTGAGGTGAGGGATGGAATTCAATGGGCTCAATGACTATGTCACCTCATTCATGAGTATATAGTTATTCCATTACCTCCCTCAATTATGTTGAGCTACGGAGCTCAATTAGTGGTCATAGCATTAGACGCATCAACTCTTTAGTTGAGCTTAGATTAAGGTGCATTAAGCTCAAGAATTTTCTCACATAGTTCTAAGCTCTTATGCACTCTTAAATCTAGCATCAAACCAAGGTGAGCTATGGAGCATAAGACAACTTAGTTCTTGAGTTAAAAAGCTTTTCCCTTTGGTCCACAATCAAATCCTCAATAGTCTTATACATTTCTTTAGCAAGTTATTTAGTTCACAATTTTTATTATTACTTGAGGAAAACTTCATACATTTTATAGCAACTATCAAAACATGTGGGATTGCCTCAACCCTCCCCAAGGGAAGTTTAGCTCTCCATTACAAAAGAGATGAAAAAGAACATATACATGGATAAAGACCCTTTCATGATCAACTAAGAAGAGAAATTACAAAACAAGAGTTTAGAAAATACTAGGAATGTTCCTTGGGAAGTTCTAGCTTATTTACTCATTCTTCTTTAACGTTTAATGTAAGCTCAATGGGATTTGGAACATTAAAAAAGAATTTTTTGATCTGACCAGTGTTCACCTTTTATATATAAAAGAAGTTAACTTAAATATTAATGAGATTCCCATTCCTAAAGAAGTATTACCTCTCCTTTCTGAATTTAAAGAAATTGCTCCGGAGGAACTCCCAAATGAATTACCACCACTTTGATCCATCCAACATGCTATAGAATTAGTTCTAGGTTCACAACTTCCAAACCTTCCTCATTATAGAATGAACCCCACTGAACATGCAGAAATTAAGAGAGAAGTCATTGAGTTACTTGAGAAAGGATTTAAATAAGATAGTCTTAGTCCATGTGCGGTTCCTGCTCTAATAACTCCTAAGAAGGATGGAACATGGAGAATGTGCATCAATAGTTGGTCTATCAATAAAATCACTATCAAATATCGATTCCCCATTCCCTTGATTAGATGACATGTTAGACTTAATCTCAGGAGCAAACTTCTTTTCTAAGATTGATTTGAAAAGTGGGTATCATCAAATTATAATTAGATTTGGAGATGAATGGAAACCAGCTTTTAAGACCCCTGATGAACTCTATGAATAGTTATTCATGCTATTTGAACTTTTGAATGCACATAGTACATTTAGGAGAATGATGAATACTGTTCTTAAGCCATTTATAGGAAAATTTTTGGTGGTTTATTTTGATGATATATTAATTTTTAGCCCAAATAAAGTAGACCACCTTAATTATCTTAGACAAATTTTTAAGACACTTAAAATAGAGAAGTTATACATTAATTTTAAAAAATGTTTCTTCTTGCAAACTAAGGTAATATTCTTAGGTTTCATCATTTCATCTAAAAGAATAAAACCTGACCCGACCAAAGTTAAGGAAATTATGGAGTGGCCAACTCCTAAAACTTTTATTGAAGTAATGAGTTTTCATGGTCTTGCAATATTCTATAAGTGATTCTTATAAACTTTACTACTCTTGTAGTGCCAATCACTGATATACTAAAGTTAGACAAGTTTTGTTGAGCCCCAACTGCTCAAAAGGCTTTAGATCAAAATAAAATTTTAATAACAACAGCCCCAGTCCTTCGACTCCCTAATTTTTCTAAGCCTTTGAAGTGACTTGTGATGCATCTGGAATTAGAATTGGAGGAGTTTAAGTCAAGAAAATCATCTTATTGTATTCTTTAGAGAAAAGCTGAATGATGCAAAACAACGATACTCAACATATGATAGAGAATTTTATGCTGTCATTCAGTCATTAAGGCATTGGAGACACTATCTCTTACATAATAACTTTGTTCTTAACTCAGACCATCATGCCCTTAAATTTATCAATACTCAACAAAAGTTAAATCATAGAAATGCCAAATGGGTTGAGTATCTCCAAGACTATTCATTTGTCCTTAAACATAAACCAGAAATTGAAAATTAACCTACTAATGCATTATCAAGGGTGGAAATAACCATCTCCTCTTTAGAATTCAAAATTCTTGAATTTGAATGAATTCGAGATGAGTACCCAGTGTGCCCGGACTTTCATCTGATTTACTTGGAGCACTTTGGACAAACTGCTAACCATAAATGCAACATATTTTGTGATTAATGGGTATCTTTATTGAGGAAAGAAACTTTGCATTCCTAAGTCTTCTCTTAAGGAGTTTTTGATTTTTGAATTGCACTCAAGAGGAATTGCTGGCCATTTTTGAAATGATAAAATAATATGCTTGATGGATAATAGATTTTTTTGGCCTTCCCTAAAAAGAGATATTCAAAAACTAGTTGCTCAATGTTTTACTTGCAAATAAGCTAAAGCTACTAAATAAAAATCTAGCCAATACACGACATTTCCTGTTCCTCATTGGCCTTGGGAAGAATTATCAATAGATTTTGTTCTTAGTTTACCCCGAACAGATCATGGTCATGGTAGCATATTTGTGGTTGTTGATAGATTTTCTAAGATGGCCCATTTCATACCTTGCTCTAAATCTAATGATGCCTCCCATACTGCAAAATTATTCTTTAAGGAAATTGTGCGATTGCATGGCCTTCCTTCAACTATTGTATCAGATCAGGATGTCAAGTTTGTCTTAGACTTTTGGAAGACCTTATGGAAACATCTTGAGACAAAGTTGAAATTTTCATCAGCATTTCACTCTCAAATGGATGGTCAAACTGAAGTTGTCAATCAAAGCTTAGGAAATTTACTTAGGTGCCTTATTGAAAAATATATAGGTAATTGGGACTTACAATTATCTACTGTTAAATTTGCATATAATAGTAGTACTTCTCGAACAACCAAAACATCTCCATTTGAAGTGGTGTATGGCCGTAATCCTAAATGGCTGATTGATGTTGCCAACCTTCCTTCTCATGCATTTTCTGTTCAGCATTCACATTTGCCAAAGATTTTCAAAGCCTTCATGATTCTATAAGACAACAAATCACTTTAAGTAATGAAAAATATGCATCTAAGGAAAATCATAATAAATCAACTAAAGAATTTAAAGAAGGTGATTATGTTTTGATTCGTATCTACCCTAAGCGATATAACAACACCAAATATAAGAAATTACATCCAAGGGCTTGTAGTCCTTTCAAAGTTCTTAAGAAAATTTGATCTAATTCTTATCACCTTGATTTTCCTAATGATATGCCAATTCATCCTGTTATTAATATTGAAGATATTTTATCATATGAAGGAGTTATCAAACCTCCACTTGCGTAGTTTGACTTTTTAACAGAATATGTAATTCCCCACATGAAAACTCCATCCTTTTTAGACATTGACTACATCATCATCGAGGAGGCTCCTAATGATCAAGATAAAGAGAATCATTTTCTCATTCATTGGAAGAATAAGTCGCCTACAGAAGACACATGGCTAACACATACAAATTTAGAAGCTCTATATCCACAATTAGTAGAGGATTACTTGGATTTTAACTCTTCGGTGCAGAGTTCTTTTGGCCGACGAGAGTAGATGTAGCACATCCTAAGAATATTATCAAAGGCCCAATAACAAGAGCCATGGCTAAGGTTTAAGGAAAATATTTGAAGGTGGGCCCAATTATAAGAGCCTTTCATGATCAACTAAGAAAAACACATAGTAAGAGTTTAGAAAGTACTAGGAATGTTCCTTTGGGAAGTTCTCCGGACTCCTCTTCTTCTTGCATGAAGTTGCTTCTCTTAGGTCCCTAGTGCTGCATTTCTTCTCCTTCTCCTTAGCAAGATGAGCTCTTCCACCCTTAGAAAGTTCTCCTTCTCCTCTATGCAGCCCTCTCTTTACTTAGGTTATAGTGAGCTAAGTTAGGAATCTCTCTTAAGTCAAGATAAGGAATATTTATAGAGGATGGCTGCTTCTTCATCTTCTCATTTCAAAATCTACTTTTGCCTTTTAAAAATTCTGATGCAATGATGGCAAAATCCACTTGAGAGATGAAAAGACTATTACATTTCCATTGATATTTCTCCACATCACCTCAAGAAGACCATTTTCCCCTTAAAAAAATATAGCTGCTGTTGAGAGAATGATGACTGGAGACAAGGTGCTGGTTCGGGGTCTTGTCTCAGCCGCATTTAATGCTCTGCTCAGAAGATTTTTTGGTGGGCCGCTGCAGCGCGCTGTAGCGCGCTCCAGTGGAAATTTTCACAAAGTGGGCCGTTGTGGCGTGCTAGGGCATTTTGGCTCATATAATGAAGGGTCACTGCAGCGCGTTATAGCGCTAGTGATTTCGCAAGTTGGACTGTTGTAGCGCGCTGTGGTGCCCGAATTCGCAAATTGGTATGTTGCAGCGCGCTATGGTGTTAGCGCTTCGCAAAGTGCTCCGCTGCAGCGCGCTATGGCGCCCAATTTCACAAATTGGCGCGCTGCAACGCACTGTGGCGCTAGCGCTTCGCAAAGTGCTCCACTGCACTGCGCTATGGCACCCAATTTTACAAATTGGCCCGTTGCAACGCGCTGTGGCGCTAGCGCTTCACAAAGTGCTCCGCGACAGTGCTCTATGGCGCCAGTGTTTTGCAAGCTGGACAGCTGCAGCGTGCTGTGGCGCCCGATTTCACAAAGTAGCCCACGACAGTGCGCTATGGCGCCAGCACTTCGCAAGCTCGACCATTGCAGTGCGCTGTGGTGGAAGATTTCGCAAAGTGGCTCGCTGCAGCGCGCGGCAGCGGTTTTCCTTCAGAAATTTTGGAAAATTGTCCATATTGCTCAAAATTCGTGGGATAGGTATTTTTCCTAAAAAGATAAGCAAAATTGGATTAATGAAGCAGTTTTAATATGAAAAATGAATGAAATTTTCCTTAAATTAGGATATAAATTATGGATTTATCACAGCCCCACACTTAATTTCTTGCTCGTTCTCGAGTAAGCTTAAAATAGTATTTTTCTGTTTCTTAGGTATGAAAGTCAACAAAAGATATCAATTAGATTTTTGATGAGCAATTCAAGGCAGATGCTTAATTGAAATGACCAAAATCATTTGGCATTAAATTTTCTAATTTTGGAGAACCAAGGTTAATAAATTAATCTCCAAGTATTGTATTTATGCTTGTTACTAGGTAATGGGGGAGGTTCTTTGGAATACTTATACTAGAGAGGTAGTGAAATAATCAAGAGTTTTGTACCATATGTACTCCTTCTTATAAATCACAAAGCTGATTAGATTAAAGGAGAGATATTTTTCATCATCATTTTTCATTTATTTTATTTGGGAGAGATATTTTTCATCATCCCTATTTTTATGTTTTTCTCTTTTCATTCTTAGGAAGATATATTTTAAATTATCCCAATTCAAATCTTTGTGATCATAAAGTCTTATGGGAGCCTAGCACACTCTTTTAGATTACTTACCATAATCTATAATTTTTAAGTCCAATGCTTTCCCCCACACTTAGTCCTTAGTATTAATTTAAATTTTTGGAGATTATATTAACCTAAATTCATTCCTTAGTTCAAAGGTTAATGTTGTCAATATATTGATTATTTTTTGTTAAGCACCCCTTTTATTTCATATCATTTTCCTTATTGATATTTTTGTGACTTTTATTTCTTGAAAAACTCAGAAAAGTTTATCATTTTCAAATTCTAGAGAGAATTAGGAATATGATGATCCATAATTTAAATTCCTTAAAATAAAACTCACAAAAAACAAAAGTACAAAAATAAATGATGCAAAATAAAATAAAATAAAATAAATACACCCTATTTATTCTTGGGCTTCCTCCTCCTCCTCTTCTCCCATGTTAAAGGCATAGTCACATGGGTAGCGCATGTCTGGAATGGGGGCACCGACAGGCGGTTGCGGTAACACGGAGGGGTCCAGTCCTCCTTGCAAGCTCTAATCCTCAAACATTAGTCCAAGGGCTTCATGAAATTTGGATTGAAACTCGCACTGCTGGGCGAGCTCCTTTTTAAAGAACCGCATGTCGGTGGCCAAGGCCTTGCTAATATCAGTTTGTTGCGTGTGGAGTCATAGCAACACTCATTGGTGAGATTTTTGTCAGACAGAGCGGACATTTCCCCTTGCTCGTCCCTCCTTTTCTTGGGCAACTTCCACTCGCTAGCCCGGGCATTCAGATTTTTATGTGCAAGGGCGGCAATGGGGGAAACAATGGAGTCGGAGGAGAGGATTTTGACCACTTGGGCCTTGCATATCCCTGATATCAAAGACTCGAAGGCCAATGCAGCACAGGGTCCCTTGAGGGCCTTCTAGAGCTGCTCAAAAATAATACTCGAGATGCAGATCTTGCCTGGCCTAACCAATAAGCACATGAGGAGTGCTCTAGCATGGGTCACTTCAGTCAAGTGACTCATAGGCATGACATAGCTGGAAATGAAACCAGCCATGCACTACTTGTATCCAGTAATTTGGAACAAGGAATGTTGGCTAGTCCTCCCTCTTAGTCTGTGTTTTGATGGATGAGTTCTGCAATGAGATCAAGGGGGTTATAGAGAGACTCCAAGAGTTCAAGGTAGGAGCAAGAACTTACCTCCTATAACCCATAGAATTGCTCAATTTGAGCAATCCCAAAGGTGACTCCCTTACCTCTATAAAAGATCTTCTATCCAACCGCATTTATTGCATTAGCATACACCTCTTGGACGATGGTCGGGTAGGTGAGGGATTTTTTCGTTACCATCACCCTCCATCCCTGAGGGTAGACTTGTTCCACTGGCAATGGATAGTAATGGCTAAAGCTCTTCTCAGGGATTAATTTCTGTTGAGAAGTTGTGGAGAAGAAGTGGTGTTCTGCCTCAGTAGAAGAGAACCTCTTCTTATTAAATGTTCCCCCGGATGAGGAAGCTTCAGTCTCCCTCCTAGGAATCGACTTCTTGTCGGAAGACATGATGAAGAAATGAGAGGAGAGCAAAAGTTGATGAGGAAGCAAGAAAATTTAGAAGGTGCAAGGATTAACCCCCCCCCCCCCTTGCATTCCTTTAAATAGCTAAGGAAATCAAAGACAAGAGAGCTATGGTCAATGGGTCTTCCCCATGAAATAAATGTGATGATCCATATGAAGGGGGGGCAGATTTTTTAGCACACACCTTTTTGACTGCTTTGGAAACCCAAATATATTACTTTTAGACTGCAGGGAATCCAAGGCAGGTCAAATTTTTGCCACAGCTGGAGCAAACCGCTGCAGCGCGCTATAGCGGATTAGCCGTTGTAGCGCGCTGTAGCGCTGCCTACCAAAAATAGTTTTTTTTTAAATCTTGGGTTGCCTCCCAAGAAGCGCTAATTTAACGTATTTAGCTAGACTTGTTAATAATCAGATAATTGGATCTGAAGGTTTCTCTTTCAACAACCTCAAGGTACTAGGGTGAGCACAACCCTCAAGGGTGCTCGAACTGTCGTCCTCTCTTCCTTCCCTCTTGGGATCATCTCCTTCAAGTTCGATCTTAAGGGGAATCTTCTTTTATCTTTTTTCTCTTTGTGTTTTTCTTCTTCTCACTTCTTCCTTACTCCCCTTCTCCAAGGAAGAAGTTGAGCTATTCACAATTCTTATCTCCTAACGCTAGATTCTCAAAAACATTATCAAGCCTAATTCTTTCTTCCCTTATTTTTTCCTCACCTCTTCTTCCATTTCTCTTTGCTTAAAGATGGTAGGCTTAAGATCAATTAACTCAGATTTCCCTTTAACTTTAATACTCATCACCCCACGGCCTACGTCAATAATAGCTTTTGTGCTCATAAGAAAAGGTCATCTGAAAATAATTGTGGAGTTCTTGTTCCATCTATCCCATTCGCATACCACAAAATCAGTTGGAACAATGAAGCTCCCCAATCCAACAACAACATTCCTTACAATTCCTAGAGGGGTAAGGGATTCCAGATTTGCAAATTCTAGAATCATAGAGGTGTACTCCATTCCTCTTACCTTCAGATGTTCATAAATATGGTAGGGTATAACATTGACAGAAGCACCAAGATCACACAACAGATCTAAAAACACTTCATTTCTCATTATGCAAGGAATACACAACCTCCCGGGGTCAGCTGCTTAGAGATCTTCCCCAATTGAGTCTCTATGTTCCTAAGGGATGCTTCTATTCCTTGGATAGAGGCATCGTGGAGTGTGATTGTGGCTTCAGTGCGGCGCATGAATTTGGTGGTTTCAACCTTAAAGGAGTTGAAAGCTACTTCTAAATTTGGATGGTGATTATTATGATTATTTCCATTACTAATGCCCTGCTGATTTGATGAACTCCCCCCATATTGATTTTGATTTTTATTATTATTACTCCACAAAAATTAGGGTGGTTTTTCCACCATGGATTGTAGGAATTAGAGTAAGGGTTCTTCATGGTGTTGTTGTTTCTTAAATAATTAACTTGTTCAGTGTTTGTTTGTACGAAGGGATTATTCAAATTGCAGCTCTCACTATTATGTCTCCCTCCGCATAACTCACAGTATATCTTCAGAATATAGTTAGGATTCATTCTCTCAATTTTCTCATTCAAGGAATGGATTTCTTGATGCAGTGCCATTATTTGGTTTGATTCATTCAGTTCCATAGATTGTTTTTTAAGCCTTTTAGAAGGCCATTGGTATGTATTGTTTACCATTTCTTTTAAGAGGTCATAAGCCTCTTCTTGGGTTTTGCTACTGATAGAGCCTTCGGCAGCTGCATCGATGAGTGTCCTTGTAGGAGCGTTCAAACCCTTATAAAAGGTTTAAACTTGCATCCACAAGGGAAACCCATGATGTGGGCATCCCCTTAAGTACTCCTTAAATCTATCCCACCTGTCATACAGTGTCTCACCTTCCAACTGAGTGAAGTTGGTTATCTCAATTCTCAGCTGAGCAGTTTTCATCGGAGGAAAATACTTGGCTAAGAATTTCTTAGCCAAATCATCCCAGGTCTGGATTGAATCGCTTGGGAGAGAGCTGAGCCAACTTTTGGCTTTAGCCTTAATTTAACAGCATCTTCAGAGATGCCGCTAAATCTGAAGGTATCACAAATTTTAAGGAAAGTTGAAATGTATGAATTAGGGTCTTCAGTGGCCAATCCTCCAAATTGGTTGTTTTGAACCATACTCAGAGTGGAAGATTTGATTTCAAAGTTATTAGCTTCTACATTAGGCCTTACAATAGCATGAGGAATTCCCCTAATAGAGGGTAGTGCATAGTCTCTTTGTGCTATTCCCCTAGGTTCTCCTAATGGCTCTCCACGATTTTCATTATGATTTTCCATAACGGCTTGTTGGTTTAGCAAAATATTTTATTATCTTCTAGCCTGCAAGTAGGTTCTCTCAATTTCAGGGTTAAAAAGATAATTCGAACAAACTCTTCTATTCATACACAACACCAATTAGGCTATCAAGAACAAATGTAGTAATAATGTTCAAAGATTCAGCAATAATAAAAAAAAACAGAAAAGTAAATGGTTAGCACCTATTATTACAAAAATCAAAAGTTAAGCGTATATGCAAGAAATTGCTTAAATCACTAATTACTGATAGATTCTCCTTAATACGAAACAAGTTCCATTTCCCCGGCAACAGTGCCAAAAACTTGACAGACCTAAAATGCGTCTGCGCTTTCACGCAAGTGTACGTGGTCTGAAGTAATAAGTGGAAAGTTTGAATTTTTGGGATTTATTGAACCACAGAGAATTGGATGTTTTGTTACTAAGGTATATCTGTGATCACTAATGTTTAAGCTATACGTGTATTGATTTCTGTTGGTTCCTAAACGAGCGCGACAACACTTAGTAGAAAATACTTCTGATAAAAGGAAGATGAGAGTTGTTTCTCCCACATGATATGATAGATAACTTATGTATGATGATTCCTCAAGCTTTCATTAGTTCTTTAGTCAAGTGCACATTTTCTTCTTAGAATTTTAATTCAAAAAATTACAAGTTCAAGTCTCATGCATGAAACGAACACACAGTCAGTTTTATTTCAGCACATAGACCCTTATAAGATTTTAGATTTGTAGTTTTTATCTCATCTCTTGATCATAGAGATAAGAGGTATAAAGTTTAAGATCTTATAAGCATTGATTCTATTAAGAGCTTCATGTGCCTCAAGCATAGTTTAGATGTGTGAGTTCAATTAATCCTTTGTCCTTTGGTCCGCATTCAAGTCCACAATAGTCCTTTTATTTCTTTAACAAGGCATTGAGTTCATGATTTTTATTAAAACTTGAGGAAAACTTCATACAATTATAATATCCATCAATATATGTGGGATTTCCCCAACCCTCCCCAAGGGAGGTTTAGCTCTCAATTACAAAAGAGATGAAAAAGAATACATACATGGATAAAGAGCCTTTCATGATCAACTAAGAAAAACACATAGTAAGAGTTTAGAAAGTACTAGGAATGTTCCTTTGGAAAGTTCTCCGGACTCCTCTTCTTCTTGCATGAAGTTGCTTCTCTTAGGTCCCTAGTGCTGCATTTCTTCTCCTTCTCCTTAGCAAGATGAGCTCTTCCACCCTTAGAAAGTTCTCCTTCTCCTCTATGCAGCCCTCTCTTTACTTAGGTTATAGTGAGCTAAGTTAGGAATCTCTCTTAAGTCAAGATAAGGAATATTTATAGAGGATGGCTGCTTCTTCATCTTCTCATTTCAAAATCTACTTTTGCCTTTTAAAAATTCTGATGCAATGATGGCAAAATCCACTTGAGGGATGAAAAGACTATTACTTTTTCATTGATAATTATCCACATCACCTCAAGAAGACCATTTTCCCCTTAAAAAAATGTAGCTAGTGCAGAGGGAATGATGGCTGGAGACAAGGTGCTAGTTGGGGGTCTTGTCCCAGCCTCATTTAATGCTCTGCTCAGAAGATTTTTTGGTGGGTTGCTGCAGCGCGCTGTAGCATGTTGCAGTGCACTACAGCAGAAATTTTTGCAAAGTGGGCCGCTGTGGCACGCTGGGACATTTTGGCTCATATAATGAAGGGCCGCTGCAGCTCGCTATAGCACTAGCAATTTCACAAATTGGACCGATGCAGCGCGCTGTGGCACATAAATTCACAAATTAGTCCACTACAGCGCACAGTGGCGCTAGCGCTTCGCAAAGTGCTCTGCTGCAGCGCGCTATGGCGCCCAATTTTGCAAATTGGCCCGCTACAGCGCGCTGTGGAGCTAGTGCTTTGCAAAGGGCTCCGCTGCAGTGCACTATGACGCCCAATTTCATAAATTGGCCCACTGCAACGAGCTATGGTGCTAGCGGTTTGCAAAGTGCTCCACTGCAGCACGCTGTGGCGCCAATTCTTTGCAAGCTGGACTGCTGCAACGCGCTGTGGTGCCCAATTTTGCAAAATAGCCCATAGCAGCACGCTGTGGCTCCAGCGCTTCGCAAGCTGGACCGTTGTAGCGCGCTGTGGTGGAAGATTTTGCAAAGTGGATCGCTGGAGCGCGCGGCAGCAGTTTTCCTTTAGAAATTTTGGAAAATTGTCCATATTGCTCAGAATTTGTTGGATAAGTATTTTTCCTGAAAAGGTAAGCAAAATTATATTAAGGAAGTAATTTTAATATGAGAAATGAATGAAAATTTCCTTAATTAGGATATAAATTATGGATTTATTAATATTGTTTGATTAAGAAGAAAGGGTTGGTATTTTATCATGTGAATTGTCGAGACAAGTGTTATATTTGATTTATGCAATTTTTAAATACTTGTGATGATGCTAATGAACTAAGTAAACATTGTGTTCCTTAGATTCATCCTCTAATTCTGACAAGTTCAAATCTAATTCAAAAGGTGAATGCACTAGGGCTCAATCTCAGCACCTAGATTCTTATGGATCACCTTAAGTTATTTTAGAATTCCTATGTCTAGGTTATCAAAAATGACATTTTAGTTTTGTGATCTTACAAGCATTGATTCCCACCAATTTTAGTTTTATGTGCATCATACGCAGTTTAGCTAAGGAAGAGGATTCATCAGATCATAGGTACTAAGTCACATCATCCATGTGATCACGATGCCCTTCTTCCTCCTTCAATGTCTAATGAGCTGCAGCGCTTGATTGGTGTCTCTTGGCTCATAAGCTTCACCCTCTCGGCTAAGCTAATGGAGTTGTGCAGTTTGGCTTAAGAGCTTGTCACATAGCTCTAATCTCTAAATGCACACACACTTATGTTCTAGACCAATTAGTGAACTTTGGAGTTCAAGATGGCCATTGTACTAAGTTGTCCTTCCATTCATTACCTGAGGTGTTTTACACCGAGAAGCCTCACTCAACAACCTTATGTCGTGGCGAGGACCTTTATGTGCATTCCCTCTAGATTGTGACTATTTACATGACTTGGCATCTCTTCAATTAACAATAAATTTAATTTCATCTTAGTTATTCATACATCACAAGCATTTATTCACAAGCATTATATTATAGGTAGACAATCATACACATTTTATTCATTGCAACTGTTTTACATAGAACACCTCTTACATCCCAAAATTCACATGATTGTGTCCCAACTCTCCCTAATGAGGGTTTCGCTCTCCATTGCATGAGAAAAACAAGAAAAGACATGCAAGGGAATTGAACCTTTTCATGGTTTCAATTGAAAGCAAATCAGAGATGAGTTATAGAGGAAAACTAGGAACTACTCTTGGCATTCACGGGACTTTCCTCCTTGCCCTTTCCCTTCTTCCCTTCTATCTCCTTGGTATAATTTCCTCTCTTTCCTTTGAATGTTTCACTACCTTTTCTTTGGTGAAGTCCCTGTCTCCTCCTCATAGCAGCTTCTTGGATTCTATTAGTGTCAAAAATTGTAACCCTGCCATAGTCTTAAATGGCATTATTTATAAAATTCTTCCTCAGCCCCTTGGCATAAATGCTGGCTCCTCTTCCCCTTCCATAAAATCATGGCAAGCATTTAAAATAGATTCTTTTATTCCCTTGGAAGACAACAGAATTAAGGGTATTTTCAATTTCCAAACGATTGTCATAAATGCACTGGCTGAGAATTTTTGGGTCTGGCTCTTCGGTGCGCTGCGGTGCAAGGCAGCGTGCTTGGGCATGCTGTAGCGGTTCTTGCTATAGGCTGGTTTTTATAAAAATACCCACTACAGTGTGCGGTAGTGCCATGCTCTCGAGAAGACTCTACTATGGCACGATATAGAAGTTTGCTTTGTTATTTGTCCTCTAAATCTCTTCCCTTCTGATTCGCTGTGGCGCACGGTAGCGCCGGGCTCTCAGGTTGGATCCGCTGCAGTGCATAGTAGGGCCAGTGTCACGGGTCAAGATCGCTGCAGCACACTATAATGAGGGCTTTTGAATGTGTGTTCAATTTGGATTTGAATGGTCCTGCTGCGGCATGCGACAGTGCTGTGCTCTCGGGTTTGGATCCGCTGCAGCGCGCGACAGTGCAGAGCTGTTATGTTGGGTCCACTTGAGCACGCTATGGTGCGCTGGGGCGCGCTATAGCAGTTCTTCTCCCATGCTTGCAAATGGCTCCCAAGTTCCTCTATTTTTCTTCGTCTGCTATGGTGTGCTGCAGCGCGCTTGGGAGCGCTGCAGCGGTTTTCACCAAAAATTCCTTCTTCTGCTCTAGAATTGCAATTTTCTTACTTTGTCCCTGAAATAATTGGAAATATCCTCAAAGCATGATGTTCTAATGAAAAATTAGTATGTTTTTCTGCTTTATTATGCAATAAATCTTGGACTTATCACACCCTCATACTTAATTTCTTGCTCATCATCGAGTAAACTCAAAATGACTTTTCTGATTCTTAAGATTATGAATTCAACTCTTAATGTCAATGTGAAGTTTTGGTCAATTCAATCTTTTGCTTAATAGAAATGATCTTTTAGTAATTCACCTTCAAACAGTTCTAAACTATGGTTCTACTCTTTGATTGCATCTCTAATCTCCAATTTTTTTAGGAATTGGGATGCCATGTCTTGAATTAGGGGTGGAAGTTCTTTTTAGGATTTCATAAATGAATTAAGGCATGAGTCAGTGACTTAGAGTTTATATCATATGTCCTCCTTTTTATAAATCACAATGAAGATATAAAATTTCAGAAGAGATATTTTTTATCATCTTATTTTACTAACTTTGCATTCTTTTGGGAGAGATATTTTTCATCAGCCCTAATTTGTTTTGTTTTTCTTATTCTGCTCAAAAGGATAGATATTTTTTTTTATCCCTTTTTAATTTATTGTGATCATGAAGTCTTACAGGAGCCTAGCATACTCATAAGTTCACTCTATTCGTACCATTTATTAATCTAATCCCTTATTTTTCTACACCCCCACACTTAGATTTTTAGCATCTTCTTTTTAAATTGTTGGAAACTCAGTGTGATTTAGGATTATCATCTTTACTTAGTAATTCTTAGGGATGTTACTCAGTTTAATCATTTTTCATTAAGCACGGTTGATGACTTATTCTTCACATTTACATCTGTTCATTGAATCCATGCAGTGAAAGTTTCAAGAGATTAAACTAACGCACACCAAAGTAGCAAATAGGGACGCATACAGTCCAAGATCTATTTATTAAAAATGAAAAAATAGCTATAAAAGTAGTAGAAAATGAAAACAACAAAATAGAAACTAAACAACCTTGTTACATGGGTTTCCTCCCACCAAGTGCTTGTTTTAACATCTCAGCTTGACGCGTGTAGGTTCTCCTAAGTGATTCCTTGTAAAGCCCCATCCCGTCGCCGTGCGCAAAATACGAGTATAATCCATAGTTTGGCGATGGAACGGTGCGCTACTCGGGAACTGTGGGCCATACAAGTAAAACCCATCGTCCCGAATAGGTTTAAAGAGACAAAGTCATACTGAAGGCCACTGACTCGAGCCCTAAGGGTAGGCTCGAGAGCCAATACCTAAGATAAGAATGGAACCCTTATCTTAAGTATTAGACTTAGTACGTACATAAGGTGTAAGGGAGGAGAGAAGGACCCATGTACGTTACAAAATATATCAGCGTTTCCAGTACACCGATCACATCACAATATAATGTAAAGTAATATAACAGAGTACGGAAGCTAAAAGCATAACATCCAGAATGCATTCGTCTCAAGCAGTAGAAAATGTCTATCATAGAAAAGAAAAGTAAAAGTACATCCGAGTTTTATTACAAACTATAATAATGCAGAAATATAAAGAGTCTAGCCAGAATACTGAAAAGGACTAAAAAGTAAAAGTAGGTGCTCAATCCCCTACAGCTCCAAGTGCTCCTCCTGAGTCTCTGGGACGTCCTCCTGACCTGTCTCCAACAACTGCTCGGGATCTAGCAAGTTGCCGGATCCCAAAAGTACCCCGTGTTAGACAATAAGTCTAACACATCGAAGCTAGCTATACAAGCTAATCTAAATATAATAAATATGCAAGAACATAAAGTAAAAGTGCAGGAGAAACTGTAAAGCATCAAATAACTGAACTATAAGAACTAAGCAAAGACAAACTGCAACAAAACCAAATGCTGAAAATACATGAAAATGTTAGATGCTAAGAAGGATACTATAAGCTGCACTATATGCTACTGAAACAATGCTCACAGATATACTATATCACGGTATATCACAGAACTATCACTGTAGGTCTATGAGTCGTACGGTCCAATGTAAGTACAACAGTAAGGAAGTCAGTATGGTAATGCAGATGCACCCTGAATTTCCCCAGTATGTGTGTATATAACATTCCGTATCTCATACAGTATCACTGATAATCATATGTCACAATGGAAGTAATGAGTTCAACTCATGTTTATGCTTATGCTTATGCCATTATATGATATGAATGAAAAATCCCAAAATCCATGAAAAATATAATAAGGAACAATAATGAATCCTAAGTCTCTACTGTGCAGAATCCTGCTAAAAGGATTCTGACTCTAAATCTCTAGATCGATATTTAGTTAAAGTTACTTATATACTCAAGAATCACTGGGCAGGGTGATTGTATACACATATTAAATATGCTGCAAAGATAGGACACAACATTTAGTTTGATTACGCCACCCTAATAAAGCGATCTTCATTAGGAGGCACCATACGATGATGATTTTGTATCTCAAACTAAGCATTTAGTCACTAAACTCACAATCATACTTAGCGTCTTAAGGAAGGTAATTCCCCCTTTACTTAGTTTTATTTAAGCCATACCTATTGAAGCGATCTTCGCCAGGAGGCATTGCCCGATGGCAACTGTCCTTCAATAAAACTAAGGAATGGGTACCCATTTAATACACTCTTAGGATTGATTGATTTATTCTAAGTGAGGTTATGTCCTCCTAAGCCCGCAGGATAGCAATAAAGACAAATCTTACTTAGTGTGACTCAACCAATCCAGATTATTACTGGGGACTAGTAATATGGGTATACTATACTACACTTACCCAACAATCATGATTCAATCAAATCTATTTAATAGAGCAACTGATTTATCAAGACTACAAGTCTTAGACTAGTAGGTAAGTCCTATAAAAGGTTTCACAAATCTAATGTGATTAGGGATCACTTAATATGGATTCTACCACAAGGAGATGTATCTCTTCTAGTGTCTTAAGGGATTACTACCACAAGGATAATTGATCAAGCTCTAAAGTGAAGGGATCTTCTATACTTCTACCTCAAGGATTCATACAAGGCCTCCTACCTCATGATATATAAATTTAGGTCTTTTAGATAATTTAAGACGATCTTTTTAAGAGAGCATCAAGATCTCCCCTTTAGATGTTGATATTAGACTATTAGGTTCTGGTTCATTATTAGATTTAGAATGATTAGATCAGATGATGGAATCATCTGATCATACTTAGACTAAGATTATAGGGTGTAAATCAAACATATTGTTAAGGATTTGATCACTTGTTAATTCAACATAGTATTAATGATCTTGTTATGCAAGTTTATTACTTAAGAGTAAATCGAGGATCTTAAGATTCGATTCAGATTGTGAAATCACAAGGGTTATTATTATCCTTACTATGCCTAATTCAAATGTTTAGAATCAATAGTAAATCAGATGTATTATTGGAAAATGTTCAATTCATAGTCTTGTAATCAATATAGTTGAGTTAGGGTTGTTATGGTTTTAGATTTGCCTTAAGTAGATTAGGGCTTAACTCCTTCTCAAATCTTAAGTTAAATCAAGTGTATATTTAAAGATCAATATCAAATTAGTAGATTAATTTTGTATTATTGGTGGCAATCCTAGATCTAGATCAAGTATTAAAAGCTTGATCCAAATCTTAGGATTTCTTAAGTTAATTAAGATATTTAAGAATCTATAGTTTTAAATTGATTCAAGTATACTTAATAAGTTTATAAAAGGTGATTTTATTTTATTTGGTTTACTGTTATAAGCTAAAATAATGATTAAAGTTTAACAAACAGTGTTTACTTAATGCTAACCAAACCTTAATTCCAAGCAAAAAGGATAAGTACAAAAATAAAAATCCAACCATTGAGATTACATGAAATTTGGCATGCAAGTCCTAATTAATCATACAAGTAATCAGAGACTGAGTTTGCTATGATCAAAGGTGTATAAACCCTAAAATTCACTAAATATTATTTGACAAGATTAGGGCATAACTACATTTATAGGACTCAGAAAATATTATACTTGGCACATGCAATCTACTTAACATCAGTGAACTAATGGCACCCTAAACATGGAATTTGGATAAGTAATTTTACTAATCTACCCTAATTTAGATTCACTGTAATTAGGTAATAATTAAAGATCTAACCATTAGATGTGTGATTTTATTTTATATTTAAGTTCCTGAGATTTTTCTGAACATTTTCATATATGATATCATAATATTTTAACCAGTGGATTAAAAGTTATTAAGAAAATACATTCTGTATTTTTATTTAATCAAATTCTTATGATTTGATTAATCGAATTATTTTCCTTAAGGAAAATAATTCCATTAATTCGATTTAATTAAACGGCTCGGCCCGAAATTGAAAGCGCGCGGGTCGACCGGGGCCCAGGAGACCCGGCACTGTTGCACCGCGCGGGTCATGGGTTGACCCGGCCCGCATAGTGTCGTCGTCCCCGATTCTTCATCCCGTGGAAGAGGCCGATTAGGAAAAACCTAATCGCCAAATTTCAGCGCATCCGGTCTACAGATCGACCAGCATTCCATGGCTACACCATCACCACGTCTAGGCGCGTCGATTGGGACTGAAAGCCCCTTGGGAGACGATCTGGATCAGCCAGACCTTACTCACCTGAGGCATTTGCCATTTATGTTACTATGGGGAGATAATTCTCCCCACAGAGGTCGTGCCAGACCCCGGGCTCGATCCCTACACCATCAGGGAGGTGAGGTGGATTGAAGCCCTCTGGTCTGGGGGTCTGGGGTGGCCTGGATCACTGGGTCCTTACTCGACCGAGGCGGTCCAGAAGAAAACTAGCCCAATCGATCAATTTGTTCAATCAGGGCTAGCTTAGGCCCTATGTACGATACGGCTAAGTTTGAAACTACAATAAGAACAGAAATGCATCAAATGGAATAGGATTCGAGCCTTATTAACTTGATTCTTGCAACTGGGATACCTAATTTTTCGACGGATTGGAAGACGGATTGTGGCTCACTACTGCAGGGACTCTGGAAGCTCTTAGGGTCCTGAACTCTAGGAGTAACCCTCTATCAGCGGTTCAGGAGCACAGGAGCGCCTGGGTGAAGCTCCGAGACTTCCGCAATGGCGACGAATTTCAGAAGCTACAATTTATCAGCAAGCAGCAATTGAAGCAGATCTGGGGCTATTTATAGGCTTGGCTGAGCTTAGGGAAGCTTCTAGAGCCACTGGCTCGGGCTGGGGAGGCCCAAGAGGGCGGGCCATGGCCGAGCTCTCAAAATTCCATTTCGAGGTCGGCCGGGCCGTAAGGCCCAATTGGGGTCTCATGGCATTATGGGGAAGACCAGCAACGGTTTGCTGAGCTGGAGGAGGGCATGGGGGACAGGGGAGGCCACTGGCAGTACTGGGAATCTTCCTTGTCGGGCGCATCTTGGTGGGGACGAAGATCCATAGTGTGGGTGCGCTGTGGACCGTCTGATGCATCGACCGGGAAGGCGTGACGGTCCTGATCCTCTGAATCTTAACGGCCGAACCAGATTAAATCTACACCGTAGGATCATTAGGGTTGATCTAACGACGGACCCGCGATTCTAATCCTAACCGTCAGATGGAAAGGCGCGACAGCTAGATTTGAGGGATCCCGCTGTCGCGTGACCCGGGCTCCGCAGCAGATCGCCCGCGGTCCGCACAGCGGATCCCAGCTGTTATATTAGGTATTAGGGTAAAAATGCAATTATGGTAAGTTATACGCCCTTAAGTGCAATTAAACCATTCTAAATTAAATTGAATTATTGCCCAAATGAATTCCAAATTGCACCAAATTTTCACCCTTAGCTAATTTGGGGGTGAGGAATTCAAAAATGCAATCAAATTTTAATTTTGAGATCAAAATATTTTGGGTCTAGACTAGGGCATCTAGACTGATCAAATTGCAATTTTTGACTTAGAGAAGTCCAATGGACTTTAAATTTTCTAGATAGGCTTATCTTAATGTTCTAAAAGTAATGATGCTAAAAAAATTGAATCAATCCACATTCATTTTGCATGGTAACAACCTAGGGTTGTTACATTCCTTCCATAGAAAGGTCTTGCAAACTCCATCCTCCTTTTACCTATAGGTCACCTTCTTCTAAGTATGGCTTAAATCGCTACCCATTCACCTTGAATGTGCCTTCTTTTGAAGTGATAACTGCTGTTCCATGTGGATAAACCTTTTCTATCGTGAATGAACCTATCCACCTTGACTTTAGTTTCCCTGGAAATAATCTCAACCTTGGATTAAATAAAAGTACCTTCATCCCTGGTTAGAAATGTTTAGGTTTAATCAATTTGTCATACCATTTTTTTGTTTTCTCCTTATAGATCTGGGCATTCTCATAAGCATTCATACGATATTCACCCAATTCACTAAATTGCAGAACTCGTCGCTCTCCTGCCTGCTTGAAATTAAAATTTAGTTTCTTAATAGCCCAGAAAGCTTAGTGCTCCAATTCTACCGGCAAGTAGCAGGACTTCCCATACATGAGCTTGTATGAAGACATTCCTAGAGGAGTCTTGAAAGTAGTTTTATATGCCCACAAGGCATCTTGTAGTTTGGTTGTCCAATCCTTTTTGTTTTGGTACACAGTTTTTTCTAGAATTTGTTTTAACTCCCAGTTGGAAACCTCAACTTGCCCGCTCATTTAAGGGTCGTAAGCTGTGCCCACCTTGTTTTTTACCCCATAACCTTTCAGTAAATTTTCAAGTTGTTTGTTGCAGAAAAATTTTTCCCCATCACTTATCAAAATTCTGGGTGTGCCAAATCTTGCTAACACATGGTCATTGAGAAATTTAATCATAGTTTTTACATCTTTATTTACACAAATAATGGCCTCAACCCATTTTGAGACATAGTCAACACCCATCAGAATTTACACAGTTGATTGGGAAATAGGAAAAGGATCCATAAAGTCGATTCCCCAAATATCAAATAGCTCAACCTCATAGATCCCATTCAATGATAACTTATCTCTTTTACCCAAGTTTCTTGTGCGCTAGCACTTATCATAGCTTTTGATATAATTAGCTACATTCTTAAATATTTTAAGCCAAAAGAACCCTGATTGAAGCACCTTAGTAGCTGTGCGGTCAGCCATGATGACCTCCATAAGGAGATGTTTGGCAATGATAAAGAATGTTGTTCACTTCAGATTCAGGAACATATCTCCTCAAGAGTTGATCAGCACAGCATTTGTAAAGGAAAGGGTCATACCAAAATTAATTTTTTAAGTCAGCGAAGAATTTCTTTCTTTGTTGAAAGTTTAAAAGTTTTGGAAGAACTCCTCCTGTAAGGCAATTTGCAAAGTTGTCACACCAAGGGGGATTTGATGAAGCAATTGTATAAAGTTTTTCATCAAGAAATGCCTCACTAATATCATTCAATTTATAAAGAGTCAGATGGGTCAATCTTGAAAGGTGGTCAGCCACCACTTTCCCACTCCCATTTTTATCCCGAATTTCAAGATCAAACTCTTATAGAAGCAAAACCCAACGTATGAGGCACAGTTTTGCTTCTTTCTTTTGAAGGAGGTATTTAATTGCAATATGATCAGTGTACACAATTATTTTAGACCAAATGAAATAAGACCTAAATTTATTAAAAGGAAAAATAAAAGCAAGCAACTATTTTTCAATGGTAGCATAATTCCTTTGGGCATCATCCATGAGCTTACTAGCATAGTAAATTGAATAAAAAATCCTTTCCCTCTGCTGACCAAAGATTTCCCCTACAGCAAGGTCGCTTGCATCACACAGGATTTCAAAAAAAGATTCTAACTAGGGGCATAAATTATGGGTGCTGAGATTAAAGCTATTTTCTTAGCCTTGAATCCTTCTACACAACTTTTATCAAAATCAAACTCCACATCCTTTCCTAAGAATCGGCACAGCGGTAAGCTTAATTTTGAGAAGTCTTTAATGAATCTCCTATAAAAACCAGCGTGCCCAAGAAAACTTCTTATCCCCTTCACATTAGTGGACGGAGGGAGATTTTCAATCACTTGTCAACCATTATTCCCTTCTTTGAAATTAAGCAATTCCTTCCTCAACCATGAAGTGACATTTTCCCAATTTAAGATTAAATTAGTGTCTTCACATTTCTTAAGAACCTCACTTAAATTGGCTAAATAAGGGTCAAAAGGTTTACCTACCATGAAAAAATCATCCATGAAAATCTCCATGAATTCCCCTATCATGTTAGAAAAATAGCCATCATGCATCATTGGAAGGTGGTTGAAGCATTACACAAGCTGAAAGGCATTCTTCTAAAAGCAAAGGTTCCATAGGGGTAGGTGAAAGTTGTTTTTTCTTGATCTTCCATAACTATTAAAATTTGATTATAGCCAGAATAACCATCTATAAAATAGAAATAAGGATTTTTTGCCAACCTATTGAGCATTTGGTCAATGTATGGGAGAGGGTAATGGTCCTTCCTGGTTACCTTATTCAGCCTCCTATAATCTATGCAAACTCTCCAACCAGTCACCTTCCTAGTAAGGATTAATTCATTATTGTCATTTAAGATTATTGTCCTTCCACTCTTTTTAGGCACCACATGAATAGGGCTCACCCAAGGGATGTTAGATATAGGGAAGATAATTCCATCATCTAAAAACCTATATTTATTTCTTTGTAAACCACCTCCTTTAAGTTTGGGGTTAAGCGCTTTGAGGTTCAATTGAGGGTTTGGAGTTATCTTCCATGAGAATATGGTGCATGCACACAGTTGGGCTAATCCCCCTTAAATCAATAGTACTCCATCCAATTGCCCTCTTATGATCTCGCAAAATTTTACATAATTGATTTTTCTGATTTTGGCTCAACAGGGCAAAGATTATCATTGGTTGTGAAGTTCCTTCCCATAGATAAACATACTTCAAGTGATTTGGCAAAGGTTTGAGTTCTATTTCAAGAGGTTCATCAATGGACAATTGGATTTTCTTTCTTTCCTGAACTAGTTCCTCAATTTCACCTTTTCCCTCAAGATTTACAAATTCATCATCTATATCTAAGTTAAGCTCCTCCACATCTTCTGACATCAGCACCTCTTCAAATAGATTAGCTCTCTAGCGCTCTTCATTAGGCTTACTTGGGTGATTCATTACATCTTTTATACTAAACCTTACCTCTTCTCCCTCACAATGTAGACTCAACTCCCATTTATCAACATCTATCATTATCTTGTCGATAGCTAAGAAAAGTCTACCCAGAATTATAGGGATTTTTTGGTTTTCATCTTGCATATATAGGATGATGAAATCAATGGTGAAGATAAATTTGTTGACCTTAACAAGGACGTTTTCCAAAATCCCCATTGGAATTTTCACAAATCTATCGGCTAATTGAAGGAGCACGAAAGTAGGTTTTAAATGATTAATTCCCAATTTCTTAAATATGTAGAGTGGCATTAGGTTTATGGATGCTTCTAGGTCACAAAGAGCCTTTTGGAATGTGTGGTTTCCAATTGTGCAAGGGATGGTAAAACTCTCCAAATCTTTTCTTTTAAGGGGGATTTTTTGTTGGAGGATTGCACTACATTCTTCAGTTACTGCTACAATTTCTTTCTCATTTATCTTTCTTTTATTAGAAAGAATGTATTTTATAAATTTAGCATAGCTGGGCATTTTCTTTAACGCTTCAGTAAAGGAGATATTTATATGAAGGGCTTTAAGTGTTTCAAGGAATTTTCTAAATTGGGCATCCAATTTCTCTTTAGCCATTATTTGAGGATAAGGAATGTGGGGAGTTATTCAGGTTGGTTGTTCACATGAGATTTATCCTCCTCCATAGGTTCCTTCTCCTCTCCTTTATTTATATTCTCTTCCTCCCTTGGCTCCTTGCTTGTTACCTTAGACATTCTTTCAGTTTTCTTGAACACAGCTAGTTTAATTCTTTTAGCACTCCTCAAGGTGATTGAATTTCCCATTTCGTTATCGCATTCTCTTACTGCTCCTACTAGGACATATTTGTTTAATTGGATCATGATTTCTTTTAATTTCTGCTCAATTCTTTTCACCATCTATTCCTATTTTAAGAGAGCGTGCTCTTGTCGATTTAGTGTAGCATCAATTTTATTTATAAAATATCGGGCAGAAGTTCTGAATTCATTGAAATAATGCTCAAACCCACTTCTATTATCTCTTTGATTATTCTTATAGTATAGGATCACATTGACACTTCCTAGTTCGCAATTATCCCCATGAATGGAATTCAGTTGCATACATTCAATTCTTTTGTTCAATTGGAAAATTTGATTTTTGAGTTCAGAAATCTGGTTGGTTTTATTTAATTGGCTAGCTTCCCATTTACCTAGTTCAACCTTTTAGTAGGCCATTGATATGCATTGTTAGCCATTTCCTCAAGAGGGTTATAAGCCTCTTCCTGGGTTTTACTACTTAGAGAGTCTCCGGCAGCCACATCAATGATTGTCCTCATTGGTGCATTCAAACTATTGTAAAATGTCTAAAATTGCATCCATAGAGGGAACCCATGATGATGGCACCGCCTTAAGAACTCCTTGAATCTTTCCCAACCGTCATATAGCGTCTCCCCCTCAAATTGGTTGAAGTTTGTGATCTCAATTCTCAATCGAGTCATCTTCGCCGGAGAAAAATATTTGGCTAATAAATTCTTAGCCAAATCATCCCACTTGCGAATTGAGTCACCCGGAAGTGAGCTGAGCCAGCTCTTTGCTCTATCTCTAAGGGAAAATGGGAAAAACTTGAGTTTAACGGTGTCTTCAGAAATGCCGTTAAATCTAAAGGTGTCACAAATCTCAAGAAAGTTTGAGATATGTGAGTTTGGGTCCTCCATGGCTAATCCCCCAAATTGGTTGTTCTGAACTATGCTAAGAGTTGAGGGTTTGATCTCAAAGTTGTTAGCTTCTATGTTTGGTCTAACAATTGCATGGGGAATGCCTCTAACAAGAGGCAACACATAGTCTAATAGTGTTCTACCCCGTTGTTCCCCTAACAATTCTCCAGGATTTACTTATATATTTTCCCTTATGGGTTATTGTTGATTTAGAAATCTTTGTTCGCTTACTAGTTCTTTAGGATTTGCTTCTATGTTTTCCATTTCAAGCTGTTGTTGATTTAGAAATGTTTGTTCTCTCCTAGCTCTAAGATAGGTTCTTTCTATTTCAAAGTCAAAAAATATTTTAGAAAAGTTTATCCTACTCATGCAAGTTAAAATTATAGCTAACAAGAACAATTCATAGCAATCAGGTTCAGCTTAATAGTTCTGAAAAAATTAGATTTAATAATACAATTAACTAATGCAGTTTTAGCAGTAACAAGTTTTAGCAAATTGAACTTCAGCACACATAATGTTCAAGATTTTTAGTTCTTAGCAGGATAAAGTTTAGCAAACTAAAGTTCATCAAAGGTAATGTTCAACAAATTAAAGTTCAACAGTTTAATATCTCAGCAATCAAGTATCTAGATTAAAATCTAAGTTAACACTAAAGTTATCACAAATATAATTACAAAAATAAAAAATTATATGCAAAATAAAGAAAGATCTAAATCACTATTTACTAGCAGATTATACTTAATACAAATCTAGAAACCATTCCCCGGCAACGACACCAAAAACTGGACTGACATAAAATACACGTTTGCGCTTGCACGCAAGTGTACGTGGTATGAAGTAATAATGGAATGATAAGTCCATATTTTATCGTCCTCAGGGAATGGTGGTTTTGTTACTAAGTTATATATACATTCAATAATGTCCAGATAATTGTATTTTGGTTTTGTGTGGTTCCTAATTCAACAATAAAAATAACTAAATTGAAGATATTGTTTGATTAAGAAGAGAGGGTTGGAATTTCATAATGTGAATTATCAAGACAGGTGTTGTATTTGATTTATGCAATTTTTAAATACTTGTGATGATGCTAATGAACCAAGTAAATATTGTGTTCCTTAGATTGGTCCTCTAATTCTGACAAGTTCAAATCTAATCACCTTAAGTTATTTTAGAATTCCAACATCTAGGTTATCAAAAATGACATTTTAGTTTTGTGATCTCGCAAGCATTGATTCCCACCAATTTTAGCTTCACGCGCATCGTACGCAGTTTAGCTAAGGAAGAGGATTCATTAGATCATATGTACTATGTCACATCATCCATGTGATCACGATGCCCTTCTTCCTCCTTCAATGTCTGCTGAGCCGTAGATCTTGATTGGTGGCTCTTGGCTCACAAGTTTCGCCCTCTTGACCAAGCTAATAGAGTTGTACAGTTTGGCTCAAGAGCTTGTCACATAGCTCTAAACACTAACTGCACACACACTTATGCTCTAGACCAATTGGTGAGCTTTTGAGGTTAAGATGGCTATTGTACTAAGTTGTCCTTCCATTCAAAACTCGAGGTCTTTCACACCGAGAATCCTCGCTCAACAATCTTACATCACAATGAGGACCTTTATGTGCATTCCCTCTAGATCTTGACTATTTAAAGGACTTAGCATCTTTTCAATAAACAATAAATTTAATTTCATCTCAGTTATTCATACATCATAAGCATTCTTTCACAAGCATTAGATTATAGGTAGAAATTCATACACATTTTATTAGTTGCAACTGTTTTGCATAGAACACCTCTTACATCCCAAACCTTCACATGACTATGGCCCAACCCTCCCTAAGAAGGGTTTAGCTTTCCATTATAGGAGAAAAGTAAGAAAACATGCATGGAATTGAACATTTTCATGGTTCTAACTAAAGCAAATCAGAGATGAGTTATAGAGGAATACTAGGAACTGCTCTTGGCATTCGCTGGACTTTCATCCTTGCCCTTACTCTTCTTCCTTTCTAGCTCCTTGGTATGGTTTCCTCTCTTTCCTTTGAATGGTTCAATACTTTTCCTGGAGAGGTCTCCTTTTCCTTCTCACAGCAGCTTCTTTTTAGATTCTATGAGTTTCAAAAGTTTGAACCCTACCATAGTCTCAAATGGTAGTATTTATAGAATTCTTCCTCAGCCCCTTGGCATAAATGTTGGCTCCTCTTCTCCTTCCTTGAAATCATGGCAATCATTTAAAATAGATTCTTTAATTCCCTTGTAAGATAGTAGAATTAAGGGTATTTTTAGTTTCTAAACGGCTGGGGAAGGCCAAAAGTTTAATTTTCTGGTCTTCCCTAGGCTGTCATAAATGCAATGGCTGGGACTTTCTGGGTCTGGCACTATGGTGCGATGCATCGGTTTTTGCTGCAGGCTAATTTTTAGAAGGATACCTGCTACAGCACGTGGAAGCACCATGCTCTCGAGAAGACTCTGCTATGGCACGTTGGGGCGCACCCGAGCGCACTATAACGATTTTCTTTGTTATTCGTCCTTTAAGTCTCTTCCTTTTTGATTTGCTGTGGCGCGCGATAATGCTGGGCTCTTGGGTTGGATTCGCTGCATCGTGCAATAGTGCCAGTATCTCGGGTCGAGATCACTGTAGCACGCTGTAGCGAGGGCTTCTGAATGTGTGTTCAATATGGATTTGGACGGTCCCGCTGTAGCGCGCGGCAGCACCGCGCTCTCGAGTTTGGGTTCACTACAGCGTGCAAAAGCACCAAGATCTCAGGTTGGATCCGCTTGAGCACACTGTGGTGCGCTGGGGCACGCTATAGCGATTATTCTCCCAGGCTTGCAAATGGCTCCCAGGTTCCTCAATTTTTCTTCATCCGCTATGGCGCGCAGCAGTGCGCTTGGGCGTGCTGCTGCAGTTTCTGCCCAGAATTCCTTCTTTTGCTCCATAATTGCAATTATCTCTTTTTGTCCCTGTAATAATTGGAAATAACCTCAAAGCATGCTGTTATAAGGTAAAAAAAATAGTATGTTTTTATGCTTCATTATGCAATAAATCTTGGACTCATCACCTTCTTTTGCTTGGTCCTGCTCCACCACTTTGGCTGACTCCAGGAGCTCAGCAAAGTTTGACAAACGGAGAGGATCAACTTGGCACCTGATGGAAGCTCGCATACCACTTTGAAATTGGTGGCAGTGATCCAATTTTGTGGGAACTAGCTTGGTGGCAAACCTTGCAAGGCGAACCTCAGCTTCGTATGTGGATATGAAATAGTTCCCCTACTGCAGCTTCATGAACATGTCCCCCAAGTTATGTTTGGCGGACAAGGGGATGTAATCAGCTTGGAACACTTCGACAAATTCATCCCATGTAATGTCCTCCAGCTCGACATCTGTGAACTGGGTATTGCGGGTGGTATCCCACCAGTACTCAGCCTCGTCTTGAAGGAGGTGGGTGGCAAGATGAATTACTTCATTATCCGGGCACTTGATGCTGGTCAAGTTCTTTTCTACCTTCTTTAGCCAACTGGCGATATCGACGGCGAAAAGACTCCCAATGAATGTGGGGGATCTCAAAGGAAAGAATATGTGCAGTAGTCTATCTGCGGACTGTACATGGTGGTGGAAGAAGTAGTAGGGTGTAGGGGCTGTTTCGGGATTATGGTGATTCTGTTTCATATAGGCTGTCAATAGCCGTTCCATTCTCTGGCCTTTTTTTTCTTAGGATTCTGCCATTCGCTCTGCTTGTTATGGGAGTCTGCCATCATCTTAACTACTTCAAGCAGTCCATTTAGCTCGCTGGACGAGCTTTCGAATGCTGTGGGAGATGAGCTTTGTTTGGGATTCATTCTTTAAATCAGAATGAAAGCAATATATTCTCATATTCTAGGAAAGTTTTGAAAAAGGACTAACTTATCTCCTTTATTAATAATCTCAATGAAATATATCATAAGAAAGGGTACAGCATAAAAAGGGTAACATGTAGAACACTAAGTGTTCATTTAATATATTTCCTAGTAATAGCTCTATGAAAATCATCAAATGTTATTTCTCGATGTAGTTGCTCTAGTTCATACGTGAACTCCCAATATTTGTACTCCCACCAGTATTCTGCATGGTCCTGGAGTAGATAGCCCAGTAGTCTTAGTAGGGTGTCATCCGGATACTCCATATCCTCAAAGATAGTGGTTCCACATCGTAGCCACTCTTTTGCTAGGACTGGGAAGTCTAGTCCTCGGAATACTGCATTTTCAAGCATTTTCTCCAATACTCTGGATCCTGCTTTAGACAGTTCTTCTATTTCTCTCCCATATCACATTGCAATTTGAACATCGAATTCTTAAACGGTCTCAAAGTGTTTGAGGTAGTTTGATACCGATATTGTTGAGTAGTTATAATCCTATAGGCTCAATCCAATGATTGTCTTGTTAGTTGGAGTAGTTTACTAAAGAGTTGAGTTTTATGAGGTGAGCATAGTATATAGCTATATGAGTATCTCTAGTTTATGCATTTTATTCTGAGCATGAGATTGTGGTACTTTGGATGCAACTTAAGTATTTAATTAGTGATTGATTTTTAGAAGAACAATCCATTAGGTAGAGAGGAATGCAAATTCTAATTTGGCACCTTATGGTGCTCTCTGTTACCAATTGTGTCACCCCAGCCCCCCTAAACCACAAGATTATGTCAAGGGGAGGTGTGCCACTCTAAAAAATCCCTCACTTATTATTAGATTAAAGTAAGACCCTCAATGCACTAATAAGGGAAGGATATGCCTGAAAATAGGTAGCGGAATTATTCACTAAGTATATACAATTACAGAGTCCGGAAGTAAGAAAAGTAAATGTTGCACCAAATCCACCACAATACAACTAAGAAAATAATAGTGCAGCTCATAATAAATAGTACAGTAAAAGAACATACATACATAGTACATGTATTATTACAACATTTAATTAAATTTAATGAAAGAAAAATACATCTCTCATCCTCACAAGTAAACATTAAATAATCTGCTAAACTTCAGCTCCACCATGTTGTTCTTCCTCTAAGAATGACTCCTCCTCTAGCACAAGCTCATCAAAATGATCAGATTCTGATATTATCAGTTTCACAATGTCAGGGCCCCAACCAAGAAAAAAAATATTATTAGACATATTGTCTAAGAACATTTTAAGTTGTTTATTATTCATGAGTTTATTCATATCACCATTTACTTAAGCTAAAAATAAACAAGCCTATAGGAGCAACAAGCATACAAAGGGATGTGACAAGTTATAAATAGAAGCATTTATAACTAAGTAATAAATGAGACAAAAGACATACCTCACATCCAAAACTATAATAAGGTAAAGTATATATGTATAAGTAAGTAATAAAAGTACTAAAAAAAAAGACTCATATTAAATATGTTGATGATCATATGAATTATGCAAGTTTAAAAACAAGTAATCTGTCTATGATATGTATAAGTAAAGAGTAAGAAAATCTAGTATCCTATAAGTATACATATAAGCAGGTAAAGTAAAGTTGACTACAGTAAAAAGTAATAGTAAATAATAAGTAGTAAACAAGTATGTAAATATTGCCATATCAGTAGAGTTAGCCAATCAAGCCACAATAAATTCCCATAGCCTTTCTTGGCTAGGGCAAAAATTCTCATAACATTTCTGGGCTAGGGCAGAAAGAGAGACAAAAATAGTACTAAGGAGGTAGAAAATACACATGCAATGGATTTTAGTTATTTTACTTTGCTTCTATGAACACATCTAGAAGTGGCTAAGGAATCAAGCACATTTGCAAGATTGTTTGAGTTCCAACTTAACATAACACTCCTCAATGAGCAATGCTAAGTTATCTCTTATTTCTTCTTACCCATTATCTAATAGAGGTAAAAGAGTACAAAAATTGACCAGATAACTGAACCCTATGCAAATGTTCTCCTAATTATCCTAAATTTTCATTTCATGCAACAATGTTGTCTTAGATGATATGTTCAAGGTAATGGCACAAAAAATAAGGAATGCAAAAGCACAAGTAAATTAATAGTGAGCAAGGGACTCTACTACACATGGTGACATCAATTGTTATCCATTTAACTAATCTAACTATTCCAAGTTATACAACTTAGAATCATGACCTTATAAGTTAAAAATAATCAAAACTGATCATGTTCTAATTTAATTCAATTAATATCGACTATAAGTTAAATAAGAAATCAATACATCCTAATTGATGAATTTTGATGTTCTAAGCTAAGATCTGATCAAGAACTTATATACCACAAATTAGATTTAATCTCATAATCCAAAGGTAAGGCTTAAGATCTAAGGTTCAATCTAAACATGGACTAATGATTAAGGAAAATTCTATTAAGCCAAATCAAGCTTAATATAATTATTCTCCTAATATTAAGCAAAGATTTAAAGACCAAAATAATTAGAAATAAAGTGCGAAAATCTATAAACTAATAAAACTAAGGTTCCATTCATTGAATAACTCACTTTATTCAATGAATGAAATATAACCTATTATCTATTCCTAATCTTAAGGAAAAGATACTAAGGTGAAGTTTAGATTCCTAATAATCTCCTAATGAAAATGATTTAGGGAATTTTAAGAGTTGTTGAAATTTATTATGATTTACCTTTATTTGTTGTTTTTGTCCATTTAAAGGAGTTACGAATGGAATCTATCTTAGTTAGAGTGTATTAGCCATACTTAAGGATTTTCAAGCCTTTAATGAGATTTTGATCAAATTACTCAATTTATAAGATTAGTAACTTAAATTGATTCAAAATCAATTTTATTATTGATTTTAATGATCTAAATAATATTTTAGAGTTAAGGGCACTTAACCTAAATTTTTAGCAAAATGACCATTTTGCCCCTATTTAAGGATCTAAAATGCTACTTTTTGATTTAGGATTTTAAATTGAATTTTATTGATACCAAATGATTCCTTACTATTTAACAAGAAGATAGAGAGTAACTTCACTAAAATTGGACATGAATTAAGCCATATGGGTTCAAATTAAGAAATAAGGGCATTTTGGTATTTTTACCTAGTGAAGTCTAAAAACTTTATTCAGTTTACTATTATTTATTGTCCAAAGATTCCATAGAGTCTAGGAATACTGCATTTTGATGTCTATTGGTTAAGTTATGATGAATTCAAGTTTAAGGGCAAATATGTAATTTTTTAGGGTTAAGAAGGGTCCCAAACCTAATATTTCCATTTGAAATCCAAATTTAGCAAACTCAATGGCCCTAGCTTCCCTATATCACACTAAGTACTTTAAATAGGATCAAACCCAAATTGGAATTTAATTGGTCAAGTTATGACCTAATTAGTATTAAGGGTGATTAGGCCAAATTAAGGTTTCTAATGGTCAAAATCCTAACTTTATCTTAGTTTACTGTTAATTAGGTTTTCTTGACCTAAATGGTATATTGGATGACCTAATTTGGAGTCCAATCAACTCAATTATGGCTAAATCAATTTTCTAGCTCATTAAGGGGTAATTAAGGAAAGGTCCTGAAAGTGATTAGTCAAACTAATAACCTAACTACCAAATGAATACTACTAAATTAAACTATATATTCTTCTGATTAAAATGAGATCCACATTGACTAGGTTTGGGTCAATGTGTACAAAGTTTTAGCTAAGGGAAGTTTTTTAGAGTTTAGGGTTAAGTGTGGGGGGTCTTAAAATATCACTATATTATATTAGAGTCCTACAGAAAATTTGACACTACAAAATTATTTCTCTCATTTTTTTGATCAAATGAGATATATATTTAATATATTTGGATTAATAGTTTAATAGTTATGAGGGTTTAAAGTTCTGTATTTAATTTAATTACATTTATTCAAATTAATCCTTACAATATAAATTAAATAACATAACTAAATAATATTTTAAATAATAAGGTGATGGGTCCGACAGAATCCGACGGGTGAAAGGACGGCAGGCTCCGCGGGAGTCATGCGACAGAACGTGACTCGTGGAGTGAAACCCATCTATCGGGACGAACGAGATCACGTCGATAGGGATTAAAACACGGTGATGCATGATTGGGGAATATTCGACTGCAGCACGCGAGTGGGGCTAGTCGCGATGACGCGGGTGGGGCTAGTGCCAATGGGCGCACGACACGCACACCATCGCTCGAACCCCGTGCGGGTCGAGTTCGACCCGACCTGACCCGAGGGCCTTTCGTCTTCATGAACGACACTGCAAACAAGGGTTCGAAAATTTGATAGCCTTCCGGCGTTTCATGGCGTAGACCTGTAGGCCGGTGGATCGGCTGTGACGAGAGCTATCTACCAATGGTCAGATTGGCTCCTGGGGTGAACTGGACCGAGCACAAGGTCGAACCCTAGCTGACTACCCACGGACAAATGGAAGACAAGATTCCATTATGGATCAATCTTCAAATTTGAGAGATTGAACCGATAGTGTTTCAATCAGATGCTATACTAAGGTAATCCAAGTAATGAAATATACATGCCAATTGATAGATCAACATTATAAAAATAGATGAGGGAGCACGAAGTACCTGACTTGGATGGTGTCGGGCAAGTTCCAGGGTTTGGGCTTCCTCTGTGACTGCTTGGGTTACAACATGGCGAAGGGAACAACTTGTAACAACCCAAGATTGTTATTCAGGTTAATTTTAGCTTAAACACATCTTAATTAAGTTCATCCAATTGTTAGAACCAATCCCTAAAGATTTGGTGCGATTTGGAGCTAAATTAAATATTTTGGATTATTTTAATATTTAATTAATTAGAAAATTGAAGTATTTAATTTGACCTCAAAATCAAAATTTGACTTCGCTGTTGCGATTGTCGACCCCAAATTAGTTAGGGGTGATGTTTTGGACGCATTTGGAAGTCATCGAAATTTTGGGAATATTTTAATATAATTAAATGCACCAAAAAATAGAATAATTAAATAATTATCAGAATCAAAATCCGACTTTGCTGTTGAATTCCTCACCCCCAAATTAGCTAGGGGTGAATTTTTGGGATTTTTTGAAGAGCATTTCAAAAATCTGAATTTTTCATTAATTAAAGAAATAAATATTATTTCTAATTTTATTTCCTAAATTTTTATTTTCCTATTGCTTACCTGGCTTTCCCCATTCCTCCATTCGGCGCCACTTTCTTCAGCACGCAAGAAGGAAGGCTGAGGGCCATTCCTTCCTCCCATGCCTCTCCCTCCTAGCTTCCCTAGCTCTTACCCTAGTCCATTCTTCCCTTCTCCTTTAAGAAGGAGCTCAATCCCTCCTTCTTTTCTTTGCTATCAAGATAAAGTTGAGAGCTCCCTCCTTTCCCATTCCATTGCTGAAGTCTTGTGTTGAAGAATATGAAGAAGAAGTCCCTCCTCCAAGCTTTCTAAGTCTCCTTCTTCCATTTCTTGTAAGGCTAAAGGTACCCATTTGCTCATTTTCCTTATCTTCTTCATGTTACTATTATGTTGTTTGTATCTTTAGAAGATACATGACTGTATTTGAAAGCCATTGATGCTCATTAAGGCATCATATTACTTTGAAAATCTCATATTCTATTTTTTGTCCATTTTGTATACCCAAACCATTGACTCTATCGTTCGTATAGTTAAGATAATCCGTTTGTGTCAATTTTGGTATCAATGGAAAGGTATCGAAAAGATCTTTCCTTTAATATATGGCACCACTCATGGAATGCTTTGGATTGAGAGTACTTTAGCTCAAAATGTGGCCCTTCACAGTTTTCACACAAGCAAAATCACCGTCGGGCGCTACAGCGCGCCGTAGCGCCCGAAGCTCAAATAGTTTCCACTGCAGCATGCCATAGCATGTCGCAGCAAGCTATAGCATCATTTTAGGAAAAATCATATGAAATTGATAAATAAACTAATTGAATAGTAACCTGCAAGTTAGACCACAACAGCGCCCCACAGTGGGCTGCAGCGTCATTTTGGGGAAAACTATAGGAAATCAAGAGAAAAATTAATTGAACAGTAACTTGCAAGTTGGACTACTACAGTACGCTACAGCGGGCCACAGCGTCATTTTTAGAAAACTATATGAAACCAGAAGAAAAATTAATTGAATAGTATTTTTGCAAGTTGATCCGCCACATCGCGCCGCAGCGCCTGAAAGTGCTGCCACACGTCGTAGTATCCAGTTCTCAGATTGGTCCCGATGTAGCATGCTGTAGCATCCATCAAAAGTGCTGCAGCGTGCCACAGCATCGTTTTTCACCGTAGCGCCCAGAATTTTTTGAAAATGCGCTGAATTGGCTGAAATAGCCAAAACTTCACTGTTTTTGTATTTTAAGATCCCTAGGACCCTAGTGGGACTGAATTATATTAAATTTGAACATAGTTTAGTTAAAATTGAGCATTGCATAAAATTTTGTGTAAATATCAACTTTGAAAATTTGCCCTTTTATGGCATGTGCAAAGACCTCTTATGTGCCTTAAGTATTTTTGTGTCAAATGCTAAATAATAGAATCTTTGAATGCTTGTATCGATTAGGTTTATCTTAATAACCAAATTGCATGAAACTTAAGTCTTTTAGAGTTGTGATCAAGTGCTAACTCCTTTGGTTTGATTTAGAATTTAGTTAGCTTTAATTACCTTCCATTTTTCTATCATATTTACATTCCTATATTTTCATGATATTAAGATGTATGTTAGAGAACTTTAACAATTATTTGGACACCTAAATGTGCCTAAATTGATATTAAATAATAAGTGAACATAAGAACCCTGAGAACTTGATTAAGTAGATATTACTTAATCTAAATCTAAAATCTGACATCAATAATACACCAATAATTTATTAATTTGTCATTGATCTTTAAATTAACCATTAGTCTTAAATTTGGCAAGGCTAGGAGTCAAACCCTAACTTGTCTTAATTAAGATCTAAACCTTAATCACCTTAACACAAGCCTCCTTGATTGAAAGATAATTCAATCAACATGATTCTAATAATGCATATGATTTGACATTGATCTTAAATCATGGAATTAGACATGCTAAGGTTTATATAAGACTATTATCTTAAATCTTAGATCTTTGATTTTCTCTTATATAAGACTATTATCATAAGATGAATAATAAAATTATAATAATTTATGAAATGATCAAACTCTGAAAATATCTTTGATTTCATCCCATGATTGTAGAATAGGAAAGGGTCATATGAACTTTAGTCATTTAACCTGATCACTTTAATCCAAGTCTATTAAGTAAACCCTAAATGTTTACTTAAGAAATAGAAGAGTGAAATCTTAAGGGTCTTGCTTTAGGATCATTCTTGAATGCTTAAAGACCTTAAATATTGACACGTTGAGGTAGGAAGAACTTTTGTAACTTATTGAGGTAGGAACCTTAGATGATCCTTCATAACCTTAGAGATTGATCTTGACACCTTGTGATAGGAACTACCTAAAGCACATAGAATGGAACTTCCCCCTTGTGATAGAAATCATTATTGAGTAATGTATATGATCACATCCTTGGAGCCTTGTGTAGGACTCACCCATTTAGAGCTTTGATGAATCCTTGTTGATTAAATAGAATCTTCTAAACCCAGATTATTGGTGGGGTATATTAAGGTATACTCATAGTGCTAGATTATTTAAGTAGTATTCAGGATTAGTTGATTCACTCCAATGTGGACTTATGACTAGATGCTATTCCGAGGAATTAGACGAATATAGTCTCGTTAGAGTAAATCTTCCAAGACTAAGAGTGTTACAATTAGTGAACAAGATCTTTAGTTTGAGATGTAAACTGCGATTGAGTTCTGCCTCCTATCGTAGTGCGCTTCGATAAGTGCAGTTTAAGAAAACTAAGTATCTCAAGTCACTTTGCATAGAACACTAAGTATGCTTGTAATTAGGTTGTTTAATGGCTTAGCTTGAGATATAAACTATGACCGGGTTCTGCCTCCTATCAAAGTGCGCTTCAATAAGTGCAGTTTAAAACAAGCTAAGGGTTAAATTCACTTTTCTTGGAAACATGCTAAATATGTGTATACAACCTTCCCAACTAAAGATTTTTAAGTAAACTCTCAACTTTAACCAATTATCGAACTAGAATATAAAAGTCAGAATCCTTCATTTTTATAGGATTCTGCATAATGAAGACCTTGAATTTATTTTTGGATTTCAAAGCATTTCTGGATTCTTAGATTTACCTTATATAGCTTAGAAGCATGAGCATGATCATAAGCATAATTTTTGAGTATCAGTGATGATGTATGAGTATCAGTGATGATTTATGGGTTACAGAATATTGCATACACTGACTGGGGAAAATTCAGGATGCATCGGCATCGTAGTTCCTAACTGGATGTATGCATATATTGGACCGTATGACTCATAGCATTACAGTGATATTTTGGTTGTATATCAGTAGCATACAGTATTGTGGCATATTCAGATGCACAGTTTCAATGGCATGCAACATAGTTTTACATGCTATCACTCAATTTCATATCCTTTATTATTTTTGTCTACTTTTAGTATTTAGGTTTCAGTGCAGCTTTAATTTAGTTTAATTTACTTCAGTTTTGTATAGTTTTATATAGTTTTAATACTTTCAATCATCCTTACAGTATTACTACAGATTTACTTACATTATATAAATGTTAAATAATTAATTAGAAATATTTAAATTAGTTTCAATGTGTTAGACTTATTGTCTAACACAAGGTAATTTTGGGATCTGGCAATTTGCTAGATCTTGAGCAGTATATTGAGCTTGGTCAGGAGGACACTCAAGAGGTTTAGGAGGAGCCCATGGAGCACTAGTGGACTTTTCCCTAGCCTTACTTTTTTGCTTAGTTTATTTCAGTTCAGTACTTAACTTTTATGTCTATATTTTCGTAAAGTATTTGTAATAATTCTGGATATGTTTTCTTTTCTTTTCTGAGACAAATATTTTATACAGCTTCTGTGATGAATGTTTCTAGATAAATGCTTAGCTTCCGCACTCTATTATATACTACTTATACTTAGTATTATGATATGATCAGTATACTAGAAATATTGATGTCTTATACATATATTAGATTCCTCATGTATTTTACATCCAATATATGTATTGGTCTAATACTTAGGATAAGGATATTACTCTTATCTTAAGTTAAAGCTCTCAACCCTCCTTGAGGTTGAGTCAGCAGCCCTTTAGATAGGTTTGAGTTCAGCTATTTGGGGAGACGTGATATTCCTCACCGAGTGGTGCGTTGCTCCATCGCCGAATTAATCATGACCATCTCTTTTGCGCGCGGCGATGGGGTGGGGCAATACACGACGTCAGCCAATTAATGGGGATACCACATATTTATCTAGGGATCCCCAAGCAATGGTTGGTTGGCCGCGGCGGTAGCCGCTCGCTGTGAGCCACGTGGATGACGCACGATTGGGAAAGAGGACGAAGCTTTAGCGCCATTCGATCAATCGATAGAATGACTCGCGCCTCCCATCTGATCAGACGGAAAGATTGATAGAAGGCGCAGATATAATGGTGCTGGCGAACAACATCGTTTATCAGGATATTTAAATAATAATATTTAATTTATTTCTAAGATTTTTGTTCCTAATTAAAATTAAAATTAATTAAATAATTGCATTCAAAAATTTTCCAAATATTCACCCCATGCTAATTGAGGGGTGAGGAACACAATGGCAAAGTTGAAGTTTGATTTTGATTAGTATTTATATTTTCTTAATTTTGGGGTATTTAAATTATATTAAAATATTCTTCTAAATTCCAACGACTTTCAGTTGCCTCCAAAATATCACCCATAACTAATTTGGGGCAATGAACACAATAGAGAAGTTCGATTTTTGATCTGAGGTCAAAATAATTAGGTCAAATTCCAGGGTTCCTGATATTCCTAGAATTATAGTTTGATCCATTTGACCCCTGATTTAACTAGTTCTTGGTGGCGAACTCCTAATGATTTAATTATTGTATTAGGATCAAAATTAAGACTTGGATTAGTCCTAATTAGCTAAGATAACAACTTGGGTTGTTACACTAAATTGGCGCCACATCGCGCCATAGCGCCTAGCTCTCGGCCAGGGGGCGCTATTGCTCACCGTAGCGCCCAGAACTGTCTGGAATTGCCCATATTTTGTTTTTTAATGACTCTACAACCCTAATGAATATACCAAAATAAAAAATGGATTTAGTAAAATTAAGCATTGTGTGAATATATATGTGATTTTTAATATGAAATCTATATTTTTATCATAAATGGCATGTTCTAAACCTTCTGAAGATTTGCTTGAATATTTTGTGTCAAATGAAAATGTTATAATCCTTGATTTCTTGCAGGAATAAGTAGAACTTAATAACCAAGTTACATAAAATTATGTGCCTTTATTTGTATTCAAGTGCTAATCTCTTTTGGTTTGATTTAGGATTTGGTTAGCCTTTATTACTTATTATTTTAATTAATGTGATATTTATATGTTTCATTAGCAGTAGTGTGCATATTAGAGAATTTAAATCATGAATTGAACATTTTAAATGGTTGATTGGATATTAATAAACTACAAACCCTCAAGAATCCTAAAGGATGATTAAGTTAATCAATAATTGATCTTGAACTTGAAAAGGACACCAATAATGCATTAATAATTCCTTAATTTGTCATTGATCAATAAACTAAATAGTTGATCTTGATTTGGTTGAGTTAGGAGTTAAACCCAAATTTATCTGGATTAAGATTTAAATCTTAATTACCTTAATTAAGCCATCTTGATTTGAAAGATAAATTAGCTTTCATGGTTCTAATAATACTTAATTGATTTATCATTGATCAATAAACTAAGCAATTGATCCTAATTTGATTGAGTTAGGAGTTAAACCCTAACTTATTTGGATTAGAATCTAAATCTTAATCACCTTAATTAAGCCATCTTGATTTGAAAGATAAACTTACTTGCATGATTCTAATAATATGTATTAATTTGACATTAATCTTAAACCAAGAACTAGAAATGCTAAGATCTTTAATGAATTCATTTGATTGTCAATCTGGACATTTACCTTTAACTCCTTGATTTTCTCTTAAATATGACCCTTAGCATAAGATAAATTACAATACTGTATTGCTTTACAAAATGATCAATTCCTAATAAACTACATGATTGAATTCCATAATTGTAGTATAGGTGATAATCAGATGGGTTTACCCATCTAATTTGCATGATCTAGTTAAAGGATGTAAGAACTATGTAATTAGTATAATTTCTAGATCTTAAAATTACTATTTGTATGCTTTAGTGTTGTATCCATAAGATCCTGATTTAGTGGTAATGGTTCTATAATTACTAATGCCTTATTAATAGATGATCTATTGAAGTAAAAAGAACTTATTATTTAATCTTGAGGTAGAAACTTGAAAGCTCCTTCTTAGCTTTAAATGCTTGATCATAGTCCCTTTGGGGTATAATAACCTAAAAGATTTAGAATGAGATTCTCCCATGTGGTAGTATCCTAATTTTGAGTGACCTTTAGTCACATCCTTAGAACCTTGTGTAGAATTCACCCCAATGGAGTATGGATTTATTAGCCTGACAATTCTTGGCTATTAAATAGAATTGCTAGAATTAGTAGATTATCAGTTGGATGAGATAGTGTATATCCATAATGCTGAATCATTTCAGTAAAACCTAGGATTGGTTGAGTCACTCTAAGTAGGATTGTAGAGTCTCAGTCTTATCCTATGAGATTGGATAAGTACAGTTCATCTTAGAGTAAACTTTCCACACTTAAGAGTGTTATAATTAGAGAAATTGAATACTTAGTTTGAGAGGATAAATAATGACCGAGTTCTGCCCTTATCATCATGTGTTTTGATAAGCGCAATTATGCAAACTAATTATTTCAAGTTATCTTTCTTAGGACACTATAAGTATGCCAGTAATTATGATATTTAACAACTTAGTGTGAGAGAATAAATTGTGATCGAGTTATGCCCCTTATCATTGTGATCTTCGATTAATGCAGTTAAACAAACTAAATGTTAAATTTACCTTTCTTGGAAGTATACCAAATCTATATAAACAACCTCTTCAATTGATAAGTCAAAGTATAATCTTAATTCAAATCATTCCATGAATTAAAATTAGGAGTTAGAATTTATTTAGATGAATTCTGCACGATAGAGACAAATGGAATCATTACTTAATTTTAAATTGATTTTTGAATTTTGATGCTTTACATACGGTCATTAAGACCTTGGCATATCATAAATGCATAAGTCATGTTAGCATTAGTGGAGCGCTTGGCTCTCCTAAGGACTCTGTTAGCAGAGCGTTCGCTCACCTAGGATCTGTGGGGTGTCACGTGACACCAAGTTAACATATCAGTGGCATACAGTTCTGTAGCATATTCAGATGCATAAATATAAATTTAGTGGCATACAACACATCCTTAAATCATTATTTACTCAGTTTAAGATTACTTACTATTTTTCTTACATTTTAGTATTCAATTTGCAGTTCCAGCCTTACTTTTAGTTCTGCACAGTTTTATTTTCAGTTATTTCAGTTATAATTTTTTTCTACAATTTTGATGCTTTACTTTCAGTTCTTACTTACTATTTTATTTTCATAAAAGTTAAATAGTAGAAAACTATAACTATTTAGAATAGCTTTTGATGTGTTAAACTCATTATCTAATATATGGTACTTTTGGGATTCAACAATTTTCCAAATTCAGAGCAGTTTGTAGAGCCAGATTAGGAGCCAGTTTAGGAGATCTAGGAGGAGTTTGTGGAGTATTAGATGACTTTACATTATCATTTACTTTTCTGCACTAGTTTACTTTCAGTTTAGCATTTAGACTACTTTCTATTATTATATTAAGTAAATAGTTGTAATAACTCTGGATGTATTTTCTTTTCTTTTCTAGGATGAATTCTTTACTTAGCTTCTATGATGAATATTTATGGATGTATGCTTTAGCTTCTGCACTATGTATTTACTACTACTTATATATAGTATTGTGATGTGATCATCATATTAGAAATGCTATTATATATATATATATATATATATATTGGATTTCTCATATTCCACTCATGATCTAATATATATATATATATATATATATATATATATATATATACCTATACTTAGGATAAAGATATTACACTTATCTTAGAATCTTAAGGAAATAATTAAGTAAATTAATCTTAATCTTGAACTTGAAATGATCATCAATAATACACCAATAATTCACTAATTTGTCATTGATCCATAAATTAAACAATTAGTCTTAGTTTGGTTAAGTTAGGATTTAAATCTGAACTTATCTTGATTAAGATCTAAAACTTAATCTTTTTAAATAAATCAACTTGATTGAAAGATAGATCAACTTGCATAATTTCAATAATGCACCCTGATTTGATATTCATCTTAACTCATTAACCTAGAACTATTAATATCCTTAATAAGCTATGTGATTGGGCAATCTGAATACTTACCTTTAAATCATTGATTTCCTCTTAAGTAAGATCACTAGCATAATATAACCTATAAAATAGAATGGATTTATAAACCAATCAGTCCTTAATAATTTACAATATTGAATCCCTTGATTTTAGCATAGGTGTTGATCAGATGGGTTTACCCATCTGATCTGATCAAATTAAATCTTAAAGAAACAAGAGTTGTCAAATTAATAAAATTCATAGAGTATAGATCTTTCTTTTAGAAGTGCAAGATCACCATGAGCTTGCCTTAGCAAAATTAACTCAATTATTATTAAGCCATATTAATTAATAATCTATTGTGGTTGGATGTGGTACCCCACCCCCTGATCAATAAGATTAGACCCAAGGGGTGGTGTGCCACTTCGTAAAATCCCTCACTTATCATTGGATTAGGTAAGATCCATAATCCACTAATAAGGAAAGGATGTGCACAGAGTGAATATGAAGATCAGTCACTAAGCCATCATACATACAGAGTGCGGAAGTAATATGAAGTAAACATTACATCCATTCACCATTCATCAAGTAAGAGGTAATACTATAACTCAGTAAATAATAAAGTGTAGAAAGTAAACACAGACACGAGTACCTATATTATTACAACATTTTAGTTAAAGTTTAAGAAATGAAATAAAAATAACTCTCATCCTCACAAGAAATAAAAAGAGAACTAAATATCCTTTGATCCAAGCTATTGCACCTCCTATACGTAAGGCTCCTCCTCAGGCACAGGATTCTCAAACGGTTCAAGATCTGATATTGTCGGTTTCATAATGCCAGGGCCCCAGCCAGTAAAATAAAATCTTATTAGACAAATTGTCTAAGTACATTTTAAGCAAATAATTAATTAAGCATTTATTAATATCACCATTTTACTCTAAACTAAAATGAAATATCTATCTAGCATGGGAGAAAGTAAGCATAAAAGGAAGGCATAATAAGTTATAAATGTATTATTTATAATTAAGCAAGAATTGAGGCAAAAAGGCACACCTCAAAGCAAACTAAATAAGGTAGGGCATACATATGTAATACAATAAGTAAATATACTGAAAGAAAAGTCTAAACCTAAATATATTGATGATCATATGACATATACTGATTTAAAACAATAATCTGAAAGTCGTATGTATAATAAGCAGTAAAGTCTAGTATCATATATATATATATATATATATATATAAGTGATCATGTAACATAGAAAAATATAGCTGACTGAAATAATATGCATTATCAACATAATAAATAGTAAGTTAAAAACTGAAAAGAACGTATAACTGTCATATTAGAAAGAATTGGCCAATTCGGCCCAATATATTCCCATAGCTTTTCTGGGCTAGGAAAGATAGAAATTCCCATAGCTTTTCTAGTCTAAGGCATAAAGAACATAATAGAAGTAAAGCAAAGTTGAAGAGGCAGATAATACTATGCAAATGTCTTTTAGTTATTTTACTTTTGTCTCTGTGGACACATCCAGAAACAGCTCATGAGTCAAGCATGTTTGCAAGACTAAGCGAGTTTCAAGCTTAACACACAATCCTCAATGAGTAATGTTAAGCATTCTTATTTCTTCTTACCCTTGTCCATTGAGGTAATGTGCACCATAATCGACCATAGACTGAACCCAAATGCAATGTTTTCCTATTATTTTAAGTTTTCATTTTTCATGCAACAATGTTTTCTTATATGACATGTCCAAAGAAAATAAGCACAAAGTTTAAGGAATGCGTAGCACAAAATCAAGTAAGTAAGCAAAGGACTCTACTAAACATGGTGTCATCATTTGTTGTCTAACTAAGCAATTTTAACTATTCTAAGTTACACAAATTCAAGATCTTCAATTCCTACTATCAAGTGTAGCTTAGAAGCATATTCTTATAAGTTAAAAGGATTAGAACTGATCAAGTTCTAATTTAATTTAATCAAATACGACTACAGGTTAAAAAACTAATCACAATATCCTAATTAGATGAATTTAAATATTCTATCTAAGATCTGATCAAGATCTACTAAAGTATATATTATGGATTAAACACCATGAGATTGGGCTCAATCACATAATCCAAAAGGGTAAGACTTAAAATTTAGGTTTCAATCTAGATGTGAACTAATAATTAGGGCAAATCCTATTAAGTAATTCAAATTTAATAGGATGAATCTCCTATTTTGAATCTAAAGTTGAAAGATAAAATAATTAAAATTAAATTGAAAAATCTAAAAACTAATAAAACCAATAATTCATTCATTAAAAAATCCCATTTTTCAATGAATAAAATCTAACCTATGATCTAGTCATAATCTTAAGAATAATCCTAATGCTTAAGGTGAAAGATCATTAGGAAAAAGACTTAGAGAAAATTGAAAATTTTATTAAGTTGATTGAATTACTAATTTTGATTACTTAAATGATTCTATTAGAGTTCTAATATTGGTTTTACTAATTTAGAAGCTAATTTAAGAGTTAAAGATGCTTAACAAAAATTTTGGGTAAAATAACCATTTTGCCTCTACTTAAGGATCCAAAAAGCTACTTTTTGAATTAGGAATCTAAATTAGAATTTCTTATTGCCAAATGATTTCTTACTATCTAACATAAAGATAGACAGTAAGCACACTCAATTTGGATAAGAAACGGGTCATATAGGTCCAAACTAAGGATTTTGGCCTAAGGGGCATTTTAGTAATTTACTCATAATGGAATCTAAATTTTTATGCAGTTTCCTATTGGTTACAGTTCAAGGATTCCATAGAGTCTAAGAACACTGCATTCTGAGGTCATACGGCTAAGTTATACTATTTCAATTTCTAAGGGTAATTCGATAAATTTTGTTGGTCAACGGGGGCAAAAACTGAACTTTTCCGTTTGAAGTCCAAATTCAGCAAACTCAATTTCTATAGCTTCCCTATAGTATACTGAGTGCTTTGACAGGGAGTATACCCAATTTGGACTTCAAATTGTCAAGTTTTGGCCTAACTAAGGTTAAGGGTATTTTGGTCATTTTTAGGGTGCAGATCCTAAATATTATTTCTGTTTATTGATGACACTAAAATTATAGGCTAGTTAGCACTTTAAATTTATGAATTTGGAGTTTAATTGACTAAGTTATGGTCAATTAAAGAGTAGGGGCATTTTGGTTATTTTTGAGGTAGGGTTCTAAATGTTACTTTTCAAACTAAGCTTCAAATGGGGAAACTAATACTTTTATAATAATTGGGTTATTCTCCTGAGTATTTTAAGACCCATATTGCCTATGTTTGGAAACTAAAAGTTGTGAGGGTTTGCTTAAGACCTAAAATGTTACTACATTATACGTACTCCGAAACGAATTTTTGAATTACGTTATTTGATTCATTTTATTTTTCTGAGTAAAATGAGTCTTATATTTACTATGTTTGGATCATTGTATAAAAAGCTATTAAACTTTAAAATTTAATTTAAATTAAATTAATTTAATTTAACTACAATTCATTTATACAATTTAAATGAATTTACTATTACACAATATTATTTAATTAAATAATTCCATTGATTTTATTAATTTGATTAAACCCTATTAATTAAATTAACTAAATTTAAATTAATTATTGTCTAATTAATTATCTTAAACTAGTTAACCTAATTGTTTAATTAATCTCATAAATATCATAATTATAAATTAACTAATCATAATTAATTTATCTTAATTTACTATTTTAAAATTTTATACTAACTGTTAAATTAATATTACTTACTTATTTAACAAGATAAATTAATTAAGCTACCTTTAATTGATTAGCATATATATATATATATATATATATATATATATATATTAATTATTAATACTAAATTAACTCGGATTAATTGAATTATATTTATAAATTAACATAATATATTTAATCTATTCTAACTTAGCTGTGGTTGTTTAATTAACTTAAATATTTTAACTAATTAATAATTAATTACCTAATTTAGTGTAATTAATCACTAATAATAATAAATTAATTATACTAACCTACAAATTATTATTAGTTTTTCTTAGTTTTTCTGTCTATTATCTAATTATATATATATATATATATATATATATATATATATATCTATATTGCTAATCCTAATATTCCTATGCATTTTCATCTAATCTAAAGTTATATACCTATACAATTAAATAAGTACATTAATATAACTAAATAAGTACATTAATATAACTTTATATCATTTATAAATCTTTTATGCAGGAAATTATTGTGTGGGGCCCCTGGATGCCACGTGGCATCCCCTGACTGGCGCAAGACACGGGAGCGTAACCCACAGGCATTAGCTGAGCTGACTGTGAGTCCCCCTGGCTAACCCGCGCGACACGCGACAGCGCCCCGTTGGATACGGGGCTACGCGCGGGGCCCACACGCTAACGTAGGTGGGGCCCGCCTGACGCGCGTGTAACACGCGACAAGCCTGCTCGACATCGCGCAGGGCCGGCCCGACCCGGCCCGGCCTGCAGAGCCTTCGGCTCTCTCTGGCCTGACACCCGAGAGCTAGGGTCTAGGGCTCGACCGTTGCCGGCCTTCCCAGCGGCGATTGGGCTCGGCCCGCACGACAGAGGGCAGGCCTCGTAGAGGCCTGCCCAAAGATGGCTGAACTGCCGGCAGAGACGGTCGGCACCGTCGGCTAGGGCTAACCCTAGCGGCTAGGTCACAGACGGGAATCGATAATGGTAAGTATTGTGTGTCAAATTCTAATTCTGATCGATCGGCGTTGATCCAACCGGATCGAGCCAATAGATCAACAATCTAAAGCAGGGAATAGGCATGCGAATGACAATAATTGAAATCAACTGAGGAACGAAGGGGATCGAGGGGTACCTGGTCTCGACAGTTTGGGAGCTAGGGTTCGATTGAGGCGCTTCGGATCCAAATCACGCAAACGGCGTGTCCTACGCGCGAAGGGAGTCTTTAAGGGCCATTAGACGAAGGTTGCGAGGCAGGGGAGGTGCGCAGTTGGCGGTGCGAAGCAGTGGCTCGCACGGGTTTGGCGCGGAGTGACCACGGTAGGAGACGCCTCCCAGGCCGTCAGATCGGCCCGGATCGAACGGCTCCCATGAATCGGATCTGTAGGTTTTGGATCCGAATTCGTTACGTGATATCGGGGTCGGATCCAAAAGGCAGCGGAGATCCAACTCGATAGGGCTTTTTTTTAATAATTACTATTAATCTAATATTTAATTAATTAATTTCCTTTTAATTTAAATAATTAAATTGATTTCAGAAAATTTCCAAATATTTATCCCTAGCTAATTGAGAGGTGAGGAACGCAATGGCGATGTTGGATTTTTGATTCGACAAGTGTTTTAATTTCCCAAATTTTTGGGTATTTAAATATTATTAAAATATTCGTCAAAATTTTGACGACTTCCGATTGACACGAAAATATCACCCATAGCTAATTTGGGAGCAATGAGCGCAATGGTGAAGTTCATTTTCTAATCTGAGGTCTATTTAGATAGGTCCAATTTTAGGGTTTCTAGATTTTCCAAGAATTAGGATTCGATCCATTTGACTCTTGATTTGGACTAGATCTTAATGAATGACTCCAAATGACTTGATTAACACTTAAGATCAAGATTAAGATTGAGATTAGTCCTAATTGATTAAGATAATAATTTGGGTTGCTACATTGAAAGAGCTTATTATTTATATCTTGAGGTACGAACTTAGATGCTCCTTATAGCTTTAGATGCTTGATCTTCGACCCTTATGGTAGGCTTACCTAAGAACTTAGTATAAGATTATCCCATGTGGTAGTTACCTTATTTGAGTGACCTTTAGATCACATCTGTGGAATATTGTGTAGGACCCATTCTAATAGAGTGAGGATTCATTAGTTTGATAACCCTTGTCTACTAAATAGATTTGTGGAAATTAGTAGTTTGTCAGTAGAATGTGTCAGTGTATATCCATAATACTGAATCATTTCAGTAAGATCTATAATTGGATGAGTCACTCTAAGTATGATTGTAGACTCTCGGTCTTATCCTATGTGATTAGATAAGTATAGTTCAGCTTAGAGTAAATTTTCTCAAGCCTAAGCATATCATAATTAGGTGACTTGAATGCTTAGTTTGAGAGAATAAACTGTGACCAGGTTCTACCTTTTATCGTCATGCGCTTTGATAAGTGCAGTTAAACAAACTAAATATCTCAAGTCATTCTTCTTAGAGCACTAAGTATGGTTATAATTAGAGTACTTAACATCTTAGTTTGAGAAAATAAACTGTGATCGGGTTCTTCCCCTTATCATTGTATTGTTCGATAAGTGTAGTTAAACAAACTAAGTGTTAAATTCACCTTTCTTGAAAATATGCAAACTATGTGTATACAATCCCTGCAGCTGATAATTTTATAAATCTTAACTAAGATAATTCAGTAAACTAGAATTAGGAGTCAAAATTCACTTAGGTAAATTCTGCATAATGAAGATAAATGGAATTAGTATTTAATATTGAATTAATTTTAAGATTTTGATGATTTAAAGCATACCATCATTAAAGCCTTGACATATCATAAATGCATAAGTCATATCAACATTAGAGGAGCGTTTGACTCACCTAAGGACTTTGTTAGCGGAGCGTTCGCTCACCTAGGAAATCTGTGGTATGTCCATGAGACACCAAGTCAGCATATCCGTGGCATATAGTTCTATGGCATATTCGAATGCATAATTATGAATTCAGTGGCATACAACATAATTTTAAATCAATATTTATACGTTTTAGATTTATTCATTATTTTCTCTATATTCAGTATTCAGTTTATAGTTTTAGTTTACAGTTTTAGTTTATAATTTCAGTTTACTTTACTTTCAGATTTACACTATTTTGAGATTTTCAATTATTTTACTATCTTTTCTACAGTTTTGGTTAAACTATTTAAATGTTAAACAATAGATAATTATATACTGTTATAGTAACTATTGATGTGTAGACTTCTTGTCTAACATGTAATACTTTTAGGATCCGATAATTTGCTAGATCATGAGCAATTTGTAGAGCCATATCAGGTGGATACATAAAAGATCCAGGAGGATTTCAAGGAGCATTAATGGACTTTTCTCCAGCCTTTAGTTTCTATTTAACTACTTTTCAAGTAAGCACTTAGACTTTATTTTGTATTTCATTAAAACATTGTAATAATTCTAAATATTTTTTCTTTTCTTTTTTTGAGATGAATGTTTCATTCAGTTTCTGTGATGAATATTTCTGGATGTATGTTTTAGCTTCCGCACTCTATATTTTCTTCTATTTATACTTAATTTTGTGAGTGATCATAATATTCTTAAAATGATAGTATTCGTGTAACTTGGATCATAATTGTATTCAAAATCCAATATACACGAGTACCTTACCTAATACTTAAGATAAGGATATTACACTTATCTTAAGGATTAGTACTCAATTCTCTTCTCTTGAGATTGAGTTTCAATAGTTCTTGTGTTCAGCAGGGTTATTCGAGGAAGTTCAGTTTTCTTCTTGAGTAACGCAACATTTTGCCTCCAATTATTATTCCTTAAAAATTAATTGCGTCGCGGCCGGACGAGGCGCTACAAAGCTAAACTAAGCATTAATTTTTATTCCATTAGGTTCAAGTGGTCAATTAAACCGAACCTTAAAAATTTGAAATTAATCGGAGCCCATTTGAGCAAAATGGCTATTTTGTCAATTTTAGGATCTTAAAAATTAACTAATTTAATTTGATATCCAAACTAAAAATTGAATGTATTTTTGAATTCATCACCCTCAAATTAGCTAAGAATGAATTTTTATGAATTTTTGGAGGTCATTTGGCCCTAAATTGAATTTAATTTTATTAAAAATAATTATGTTAATTAATTTATTATTTAATTTATTTAAATTATTTAATTTTCTCCAATGGTCAGCTAGCTTGAAAAGGTGGAGCCGATTCGGACCATTGGCACACCTCCGTGCCCTAGATTCAACGGTAGCGCCTCTTCATTCGATTGGATCCCTCATTAACCGTTGGATCGCGTCCACAATCCAATAGCTAATCTCGCACCAGCAGTTTGTCGTTGCAAGAGATCGCATCATGGCCGTAGCACCATTCCTTCGATCCATCATACGGTCCTGGACGCTCTCGCAACTGTGGATTGCCTTCCTCTTGAGCTTGCGTCTGACAGCGGGAAATCCTTCGTACAATCCGCTATCCGGCTGTTCCCCAGTCCCTCTGCCATGTCCGCTAGGCCATTAGGATTCCTCCATTTCTGGTAGGACAGTTCTCGGCGGGCCGTGAGGCCTGAGCATATCCAATTCTGGAAGTCCGAGAGAGAACCCTCAGCCTGAGTTCAAACCATGGATCTGTCTCCTCCGGCTCTTCCCGCGAGTTATACATAGTACTTGAGCATCACAGTGAGCTCCTTTGCTCACTGTGATTCACTCAATTTTCTCTTAATCCTCTTCCTCTTTCATGCTGAGCTTCCTACTTTTTTCGGCAATCCCAGTCCAATTCTGGTTCGTTAGTGGGTGTTTAGGGTAGCTCTGAGGTATTGCAACTTGCATCCCTAGACCCTTAGGCTGTCTGTGTGCAGTGGATGAACTGGGTGAGCTCAGCCTTGACAGTGAGGACTTGCTATCTGGACAGAACAAGTATCAGTGGAGGCGAAGACGCTCCACTAGAAATCGGGGAGCAATCCCAATCCATTCATCTTTGTGATTGCATTTCGGGGCTAACCAAACCCATTGACTATTGTTCTAGGGCTCAGGCTAGTTCCAATCGATTGTATCGATCGATCGGGCTATGACGCTCAACAGTGCTGAGTTCGAGTAAGGACCCAGCGACTGGGCGCCTCCCAAGCCTCATGGCTATAGAATTTTAATCTGCTTTACCTCCCTGATGGTATAGGGATCGAGCCCTAGCCAATCAATGGATCCTGGGGGAGTATTTCACCCCATAGTAAATCCTAGAAACTCCGTAAGTTTGGTTATGGAAGCCTGCTACAATTCAATTGTGGTAAAGAAAACAGAGCTAGGATGGAAGAGGATGATATTAGGGTTACATTCTTTGGCTCGCATAGTTTTTTCTTTGATCTTACTTAATATAATCAGATACTGCACATAGGATACTATCAGAACAAGAAATCCCGAAGGATTATGGGTACCCACTTTGCTCCCTTATTTGGTTATCTTATCATTTTTTGCAAAAAGCTTTTTATTCTTATCTAGTATAATGAGCAAAGGCCCTCACATGATTCCAAAACAAAAACTAAGCCAATCCCACACCATATCCAAATATACAGTCACAATAATGATATATAACAGAAGTTCTTAGAGTATTCGTGTAAAGATTCATATTCGTGTAAAGATTCACATTTGAAATGTTTCCAATGGATCGACAAACTGAAGCAGTTGTGTGCGTTTATACTTTACAGAAGTAAATTACTAGATCTGATATATTTACTATGGAAAGATCTTTGATAAATTGAATAACTATATACGATCAGATACTGTTCATCCACATTACCCAAAAACTGAGCCATTCGTTTAAGAACCTCAGCGAACACTACAATAGTAAAACCTCAAATCATTGTGGTGTCTCTGTCTCCCATTTCTATCTAAACCAATCACATCTTGCAATATTCTTTGCATAGTGCTGCCACAGTTGCAAATTTTTTTTCAAAATCCAACCAAACGCAGGTGAGATGTGCGCACGCCGGGCCGGGCGCGGGCGCACGCCGCACTTGCGAGCATCCCACGCAGACGTGCGAGCGTCCAGACTTTATTCTTCTTTGCCATCCTAATTCTGCGGATCATTCTCTCTCTCTCTCTACTTACCCATGTGAGACTTACCCCCACATGGATGAAATATGAATGAAGCAAAGTATCATCCCTTCAACAGCAATATTACCTAAGAGTTCAAACTTCCCTTCCACTCCAGTGCTTCATTGCTATGATTTTGATAATAAAAGCTCGGAAGCTCAATCCATGAAAGGAAAAAGAAGCGGAGGCGTCATTGCAATCAATCGTCGCAAGTAAAAAAAAACTAAGAAATTAAAGAGAAAGTAAAGAAGTTGCAGTTGAAGAAGAAGTTTCATTCATATCATTGATTCATTATATATAATATCCAATTTATTTTTACAAAAGAGCCTTCTTTATCTGAAATAGTAAACACGAACTTAGGCCCTCCATTATCACCAGATCTACACATTCATGATGCAAAAGAATAAGAAAATTGATTTTGAGAATGATGGAAAAAAGGTGAGAAACAACACCCCAAAAGTAAGAAACTAGGAAGAGAGGTCGACGATCAATCGCAATCACCGCCAAAAAGCACATCTGAGATATACAGAGGCATGAATGCTCCGGAATCTGATCTAATTTTGAAATCAAAACAGCTCCCAATCGAACCTTGGGGTGGGCGCGGCGGAGGATGCGGCGGTCGAGGAGGCCGAATTAGGCGCAGAGGCGCGCGGAGAAAAGAGGGAATCGAACGTCTCCCATTTCGTTGTCACGATCACCGACGGCGGCTGTTGCTTCGCATTCTTGAGCTTCATCGCATCCAGTGCCTCCACATGCTTCTGAACTCTTCTCACCTGATTCACAGGATCAGAATGGGCATCAGGCATAGGGCAAATGCGTTTCTGATGGCCCCGATTCTAGATTTTAATGCATTTGATCGATACCTGTACCCTTCTATGGATTTTGGCATCGCCATCGGCGATAACGCCATCCAATTTGAGAAGCTCGTCCATCAGCAGCTCGATCAATCTCAGAATCTCCTTGTCAGAAACTCTGCCCCCTTTTGACATCATGGATTCCAGCGCCGACACCTGTTATCAAGCTATAAGAGAGAGGACAAAATTGGGATGAAGATCTAATGCATACGAGGTGCTCGACGAAAAGACCAACCTGGGAAGCGAGCTTATCGACCTCGAGGCTGATCTTAGAGATGGATTTTGAAGCTTTCTCCATCCTGGCGGCCCGTCTCATCTCAAGAACTCGTTTGGCCTGAGCAGTCGGATCCTCCACCACCTCCATTTTTGACCGATCCTTTACGCCGGACAAATCGAGGTACGCGACGGAGTCTCGCTCCTTGTCCTTGAACAGAATCTTCTGGTCCTGAGGATGCAACCCTGTCCTTTCGGCAATCTGCTTCTTCAGATCCCCTACTTTGTATCCCATCGTCAGAAATCCGGAAAGAAAATTTCTCAGAAAACCAAGAGAAAAAACAAAAAAGTACCGAAGGTAGCCTGAGAGCTTATGTAGATCTCATGGTGGATTGAGCCGTGCTTCACGCGCAGGCGGAAGGTCGGCACCTGCGCTAAGGCCGCCACTCCATCTTCAGTGCTCCGCTTTTGCACGAGCATACCGCAGGGACGAACCTCCCACTTCGCCGGTTCGTTCACCGGAATTATCGCTGGAGAATCTTTCATAGGCACAAAGGATTTCACCGGCCCAGCCGGTGCCATCGTCGTCGTCCTCATACGCATCATCTTACACCACTGCGTCCCAAGATCAGATCCGCCCAAAACTCAAAAGAGAAGAGCAACGGAAAAAGATGAATTGGAGAGCTCAGGGAGATATAGAGAGAAGAGAGCACCGACGGCCCTTGAAAGCTGGCCGCTCCCTCTCCTTCCTCTCACGGAACCGAGCACGACAAAATAGCGCGGAGAAGAAAATATATATTATTATTATTTATAAATAAGATATTAAATAACAAAGTATAAAAATAAATAAAAGCAAACAAGAGCACTACCAACCTTGTAGACTTTCCTTAAAATAAATATTTTTATTCATCTATTTTTTATATAATATTTAGTATTTAAACCCAAATTATTAAAATATTAGAAAACTGATTATAAAATAATAAATTGTAATAACGAATCATAAATAGGGTGAAGATGATTCCTGAGGTTCCTCTCCAAGATTTAATAGAATTCACAACATTATTCTTTAAACAAATTGCAATGGAGATCAGCCTTTTATAAATATTTTCAAGTTCATGTTTGTTTCATTTTTTCTACTCAGTGATAAGGAGATGCTTCTTTCATCACTATCATTGATACTCTTACAACCAAGGAGGAGAAGGAATAAAGAATTTTGCATTCAGTAAAACTTTTTTGAATTAAACATTTACAACAAATCAATAGTTGATTAGGACTAATTAAACCCAAACTGCCATTCGAGTGGGTGATAGCGATCAATCCCCAAGACAAAATATGAATCTTTTCCTTTGAGTTCCATGATCAAGGAACCAAGCACAAATGGTATTAATCATCTTGATTGTATCCACAAATATGTGAAGACCACAATATCATTGTTTTAAGAGAGGCCACATCAAGCACTTTGGAAGTTGATGTATATCACCTAGGGATAAAATTTTTTTATCCACTCTTTATTCCACTTTATTTGTTAATAAGAGGAGCACACAATGAAACATTAATGGCTTTATAGAAAAAAGGGAACCCCAAATATTTGCATGGCAGGTTCTTGGCTTTCAAGTTGAGAATATTAGCTAGGGCTTGCTGATTCAACATTGATTCCAAGAAGAAGATCAAGGATTTATCAAAGTTGCAAGATAACCCTATAGCATTGAGAAAAACATCTAAGCACCTTTTGAATTATGCTTTCCTCTGTAGCTTTACCAAATAGAACAATATCATCGACAAATAATAAATGTGAGCAAACAAAGTTGTTGACCCTTATGAGCTTAATAAATTAATTATGCATAATCTCCTCTTGGAGAGATAATAACAAATTCATACTAATGATAAAATGTACAGGAGATACGTGACATCCTTTGCAAAGCCCATCAGAGAGTTAAAAAAATTTGAACCGATGCCATTAGTATTAATGGAAAAGTAAATATCAAGAATGCACGCTTTCACCCATTAAATAAGCCTCAATGGGAAATTCATCTTAACAAGTCAATCAATAATAAATTGAATATTTACGCAAATCAAAAGCTTTCCTAATATCAAACTTGGCACAAAAGTATTTCTTTGATGACTTGGAGCAAAAATTACAAATTAATTCAATTTCAAAAATAATTTTCTTAACAATAATTATACCTATAACATAAGCCGATTGTTCATTATTAATGAGATTTGATAAGAGCAATGAGAGACATGTATTCATGATCATTGAGATAGTTTTATAAGTAGTGTTACAAAGAGAGATTTTCCTAAAGCATGATATACGATTTTCATTTTTGTTCTTAGAGATCAATATAATGATAGAATGATTGAGCTATCTTAGCATGAAAGCATTGTAAAAAAAATGTGAAATAACAATAATGAAACTTTGGCCTATCATATTTCAAGAAAACTTATCAAATTTTGACGTTAAACCATCAGGGTTAGATGCATCTATATTTTTGATATTGACTTGAATTAGTTTAACTTCATCGGGAGATACCAAACCATGTAAGACAACAATATTCTCATCTTCTAGTTTAGAGACACAATTTGTTGTGAAAAGGGGCAACATGGAAGGAGAACCATTGAACAACATAGAGAAGTAATCAATAGACATTTGATCCATAAAACAATCTCCAATCATTCTTAGAATGATACCAATTATGATGCCTTCTAAATTATATATGAAAGTAAAAGATTTTTGATTACCTTCTCCTTTAGTTAGCCAATGATATTTAGCTTATTATTGGGCCCCTGAATGATCAATCAAAGAGGTAGACCTAAGGAGGTACTTAATGGAGTAAGCTTAGAGGAAATTCTAGTGTTAAAGGGGTTCATTTTAGGTGTATTAAGAAGTTGATTTTGCTTTTACCTAAGTGTATCAGCTTGAGAAGCATTACAAATATTTTGGTTATGATTCAAGGATTGACGTTAAGGTCTGGAGTAGAGGATATAGTAATTGAAGCAACATTAAGAGAAGAAGAGTCTTGAAGAAGCCTAACACATGTAGATGGAGGAGCAAGGGAAACCTTACTAATGGCGGGGAGGGGGCATAGAAAGAAATAGAGGTTTCCTAATAGTAAAAGGGGTGATGACCATCAATTTATCCCTATAAGGAGGGACATCACTAGCGAGTTGTTGGGCCAAACCAAAACCCAAAGAACGACCTCTATGACAACGAGGCCTCTAAAATCTACACCTTCCTCGCAAAGGGTTAGGGGTGAGGGGGTTTATCACAAATGTATTCAAGATGAAGAAAAGCCTTACACATGGTACAGACATTTGGTATTCAATTATAAAAAACCTTTGTGAAATAATGTTAACATTCACATTGAGATTAATCTTTTGTGAGAGATTGGATGTCATCTTGATTTTAATGCAGAGCATGGCATAAAATAACCAACTTTTGTTTATCATGAGGTCATCGACCATGAGAGGAATACCAATGGCTTTGAAGGCTTTAGAAAGGCTAAAGTTTGTCTAGAGTTGCAACAAAAAGTCTGGGAAGCTAATCCATACGGGGATGGAAAAAATAGATGGTGAGGATGGTAGAAAATATTTAGTTTGTATATGCATAGTGTTGATTTCACAATTTTTTTGCAACCAAACTTGATTAGGAAGCATACTCACAACATAGAAAAAAGGTAGAAGGAGACCTTTAACCTCCAAGTTTTGTGCATAGATTTCAAAAGGGGTTTATATGCATGCTTTTTGACAAGGAAAAATCCAACTATGCAATGTTGCCATTGAAGCTCACCTTCCTTGATCTCATCTTTTGAAGAGGAAATGATGTCGGAGGAAGGTAGAGAAAAAGATAAAGAAAAGTACTCGACATTCTTCTTGGGCAGATCGAAAAGGGAGAACCAAGACACTCCATTGGACAAATAGAAACCAAATCTCATCGAGATAATGAAGAAAGGTCCAAGAATGCCCTTTGAACCACCTCATATTGCTAAAGGCAGTGACACCATAAGAACCATATTTTTTGTGGTTGTTGCTCTCTATAGCTATTGAGTAAGTATCTAAGCTTACCATTATTTTATTGTACCACTTATGATTATTTGTGGGGTTCCTTTATTTATGAAAATAGAAAGTGGATTGACAATTGCACTAAAAATTCCTATATTTACTTAGAAGATTAAAATTATTAAAATGCTCTATTTGGTTGCTATTAATTCAATGGCTTAGAGGTTTTCATATTTTTGCTACTATAATCAAAGTGATTAATACCAATATCTTCTAGATTCATTGACCATAGTTCTCAAATAAAAAAATTCATATTCTTTCATGAGAATCTATTGTCACTAATAGGGCTAAATGCAAACTTGGCTTAATGAGTCCAAAGATCTTGTTTTTAGTTGAAAACTTTCTATGCTTTGGTGTATCACATGCAATCCCTCTCTTTTAATACAACGGCTTGATGAGTCACATTTTAGTGTTCTCTACTCCTTCACTCAATGGTGCCACAGTTTTTTGAACAAATCTGAATCAAGTTATTTCTATTATGAGGCCTTATCTCTCATTCGCTACCACTTATTCTCATATGATTAATTTGCAAGTCCTCTTTAAGGGCAAAGACATTTTCTCTTTTAAGAATGCTCATGATTTACTATATCTGAACCAACCTAGTATATAGTGGCCCAAATATGTTTGGTTAAAAGGTTATAATATAAAATTCTTTCTTGTAGTTTTTGGAAGGTTTTGAGGTAATGATCTTTTTAATGTTTAAATAGTGTTGCCAAATGGTCAGTTCTTTCTACTTCCTCACACTATTTATCAAGTTATAATTAATAATGAGAACACAAAAAGTGAGAGAATCAAAATGGTATTTCCTTTGAAGACAAGTATGCTTACCAATTTGATTTGAAATGAAAAAAAAAGAGTATAGGTTTAAGCACAAATTCAAGTGCCCTTCCCCTTTTGATATTTACTTAAATAGTGTAATCATGAGTATAATCAAGTTCTGGAAAGGCTCCTATCCCATCATTGAGTTTCACTCGACTAGAATGAACCTTTGTAGGCTATTGTTGGTCTTTTTCTAGATGTGCTTTATGGTCAAACTTTTTTCTAGTTTTTTGAGGCTGCTAAATGTATTTATGGTGCAATTTATGATTCCTGCTATCAAATAAGAATATGCTATGATGAATTCCTATCGTCTTATGGCTCGCTAGTCTGGATGATCACTTGGTTAGTCACATACTACTTACATATACAAAGAAATTGATACTTTACTATGGCATCAATCACAATGAAACCAACTTAAATAAAAGAATGCTTATTTGCATTGTTTGAGTGCCTTTGTGCTTTTCTTTTATGAATATATTTGAACTTTTTTTTTCAAGTTTTTGTAGCTTTTATGTTACTTTTGCTTTTGTTCAGCTGTACTTAGTTGCTCTTGTCTAAGTTATTTGCTTTGTAGTGTTGCTTGCAACACACTTTTTTTTATATTTGTGGAGACTCAAGCACAGTTCAAAGTGGTGCAACTGAGTTGAGCTTGAAGGACATTTATGTAAGTGAGAAGTGGAGTGATGAAGTCTCAAGTGCAATGAAAGGCCTTAAGGTAGACCTTGAATCAATTGTAGATCTTAAACTAACTTTAGGTTGGTTAAATCAACTAGGGCGTGGTAGATGCAATTTAAATCAATTGAGCTTGAAGGTTACTAAAGGAGCTAAATTGAGCAGAGAAGCAGATGCTTGGGCTCGCTTAAATGTAGAGCAAAAGTTATTCAACCAAGTTTTGGGCGCTTAGGCACACCCAAGCACTGAGAAGGTTACTTATGTTCTTAGTTAAATCAAGGCTTGGGTGCACCCAAGCGATAGTGAGAATTTTTTGGAGTCAGCAAGAACCCATGGCTTGGGCACTTAAACACGCCCAAATGCTAAAAGCATTTGATCGTATGCAGTGGACCAAGCCTTGGGCACATGCTAAAGTGTTAGCACTTTTTTAGATAACAAAGTTGGTGACAAAAACTTAGGTGTTTAGCTGTAAAGTCCCATTATTAGATTAGGTAATTAACCTAATAATGAGTGCTACAATAGTACTTAATATTGGATTAGTGGATTATAATCCATTATTAAATACTACCTTTATTTTAGTGAATACATGGGTAGAAAGAAACTCAACCATACAAATAAACATTCATCATTCATAAATATATAAAAGAATGCAATATGAAAGAATAATTTAAGTCATCACAAGAAGGTTTAATTATACAAACTGAATATAAAATAAAATCTCTCATCGTCACATAAAGTAAGAGTAAGCAGCTAAAATCTCCAAGTATACTGTTATAGCTCAGGTTCTTCCTTAGGTACAATATTTGATCCGCGCTCCTGATCTACTGTATTTGGTTTATAATACAATAAGGCACAACCCACAGAAGGAAAAACATGTGATTAGACTTTTAAAAGTTAAAGTATAATTTAAGGGTAATTAAATTAAGTGGATATCACATTAGCCATTTACAATTCAATAAAATCAGAGTATTTTGTAAGGTAATGAACAAAAGAGTAAGCAATTATTAAAATTGTAAAATGAATAAGAAAATACGATTTATTAAGCTTGCTCATTCCTACATCAAATAGGTTAAATAAGCATTTTATGAAATATGAATTTAATCAAATAAGAAAAACACGAATATGTTCAAATAGTATATATACTAAGCAAAAGACATTGTAAGCAAATATGTAAGTTAGAAGTAAAAAACTACACTGCATAACTTGTAAGTAAAACTAAAATAGTAGGCTACTGTAGTATAATAAGTAAAGTAATTTTAGCCCTAAAGACTGAATAATTTGAAAGAAATTATAGTCATAAGACTATCATTCATAATCAATAAGATTATGAGTGTAACTCCCGCCTCTTAACCATCATTGAGTTAACACTAACTCAACTAGGATTAAGAGGTGTCTATCATTAATATCATAGATATTAGAAATAATATCTGTGGTACTAATCATGAGCTAAGCATGTCTTATCAGAAACATGTATTGTAACAATCTTAGGTTGTTACTTAGCCTAATCCTAATTTAATTGCATTATAATTATCATTCCATTGAGTTCATTGAGTCATTAGAACCAATCCCTAAAGATTTGGAGTGATTTAGAGCTCAATTTTATATTTGGATTATTTTAATATATTTAATTAATTAGAAAATTGAGATATTTAATTTGACCTCAAAATCAAAATCTGACTTCGCCATTGCGCTCGTCACCCCCAAATTAGCTATGGTTGATGTTTTGGACGTGTTTGGAAGTCGTCGGAGTTTTGTAAATATTTTAATGTAATTAAATACCCTAAAAAATAGAAAAATTAAATACTTGTTGGAATCGAAATCTGACTTCACCATTGAATTCCTCACCCCCAAATTAGCTAGGAGTGAATCTTTGGGATTTTTCAGAGCACGTTATAAAATCTAACTTTTTTAAAGCATTAATTAATTAAATAAATTAAATTAAAATTATCAAAAATCCATTTTCTTCTAGTTTTCTCTCCTCCTTTTTCCTTTGCCTGTCAGTGCCTCCCTCCTCATTTCTTTATTGCACTCGCAAGGCTCAGCCATCCCCCTCTCCTCTCCATTTTTTGCCAAGTCCTCTCCCCATGCTTGTGATGGGATGACTAAAGATTTCCCCCATACCTTCCTAGCTGGAGCCATCCATCTCCCTCCTTCCCCTCTTCCTATAAAATGGACCCTAAGACCTCTCCTTCCTCCATTTGGCCAACTGATCTCTTCTTCTCTTCCCAAGCTCCTTCCCTTCCAAGCTATTCCTAAGCCAAAGGAGAACCCTCAATCTTTTCCTCCTCTTGCTTGCAGCTGAAGAAAAAGAAGCTTCTTCTCTCAAGCCCTAAAGGCCGCAGGACTCGCTCTTCTCCAACCCAAGGTACCTCCTTTTCCCCCATTAAATGGATTCAATGGTTAATTCATTTTACTCTTATGCTTATTTGGCATACTTAGAAATCTGTGATTGGGATATGGAATCCATTAGAGCTACTTGAGATAGAAAAATTTAGGAAAGCAAATTAGCTCTATTTTTCCTTCTTTCTGCATACTCTAGCCTATAGCTTCATTATTTGCATAATTAAAATAATCATTTGGGTAGCTTTTGGTATCAATTGAAAGGTATCGGAAATACCTTTCCATGAATATATGGCACCGCATGTGAGGTGCCCAAAATTGGGAGTATTTTGAGTGTGAATAGAGACCCGTTGTGGTTTTTATACATGTGAAATCACCATCGGGCGCTACAGTGCACTGTAGCCCCGAGTCTCGAGTTGAATCTGTCGTAGCATGTCGTAACACCTAGCTCTCGGCTAGGGAGCGCTACAATGTGCCGTAGCATCCAGCTCTCAGGAACTCTAGCACTGTAGCACACCGCAGCACTTTCAGGCACTGTGACATGCCATAATGCTTGGAATCTGAGTGCTGCAGTGTGCCATAGCGCCTGTCTTTTGGCAGAAGGCGCTACAGCGTGCCATAGCACCCAAAAAATATCCGAAAGTGCCCAGAACTATCCAGAATTGCCCAGATTTGTCATTTTTTGCATTTTAATGACTCTAAGACCATAATGGGACCAAATATACCAAAATCAAACATGAACTTAGTAAAATCAAGCTTGTATAAAATTATAGATGCTTTCTGAATATAGAAAAGATTAGGTTTTGACACCATTCCATAAAAAAAAATAGAAGACTAATATTAAAATAATCATAACTTAATCATTAGACATCAAAATTTAATGTTCTTGGATTTTATGGAATCCTTGGATAGTAAATATCAATACACTAACTGAATTTTTAGATTTCATATAACATAATTACCAAAATGTCCTTATAGGTTAAAATCCTTAAATTGGACCCACAAGACTTAGCACTTGTCCAAATTTGATGAACCTACTGCCTATCTTCATATTAAATAGCAAGGAATCATTGGTCTAATTTAGAGCCCTTAATAAGAAAAAATTTCATTTTAGACCCCTAAGTAGGGGAAAAATAATTATTTTGCCCAAAATTTTGGTTAAGTGCCATTAACCTCCAAAACATCATTTAAATCATTAAATTTGGTAATAAAATTGATTTGGGATCAATTTATAACTCTTAACCTCATAATCAAGTAATTTAATAAAAACCCCATTAAAAGTTTGAAAATTTACAAGTGAAATCTATAAATCTCTAACTCAGTTTTTAATTCACATCCCTAACTTCCTTAGGTGAATTAAATCAGCAAATAAAAATAAATTATAATAACTACCATCAACTCCTTAACTTGCCTAATTCTTTTAGTAGGAACTTCCTTAGAAACTTCACTTGCACCCTAGGACCTTTTCCCTTAAGATTAGGAGTATATCCTATGTTAAAATTCATTCATTGAGTAAATGAATTATTCAATAAATGGAACCTTAGCCTTATTAATTTCTGGATTTTTATACTTTAATTATGATTATTTTATCTTTCAATTTTAGATTACGACTTAGGAGATTCATTCCTATTCAAGCTTTGATTTTTCTTTGATAGGATTTGACTTAATCATTAGTTTCACATTTCGACTTGAACCTTTAGTCCTTAAGACTTTACTTGGGATGATGTGATTAGCTCCCAATTTATGGTTTATTTAATTCATGATCTCTAGCTTTAGTAGAACTTGATCTGATCTTAGCTTAGTAATATCTAATTTTATCAATTAGGACATGTTGATTACTTACTTAACTTGTAAGTTATATTGATTAAATTAAGTTAGAACTTGTATTAGTTTTAATTGCTTTTAACTCATAAGTTGTGCTTCTAAGTTATACTTGATGGCAGGAATTGAAGATCTGAACTTGTACTACTTAGAGTAGTTAGAACGAATTAAGTAGATAATAATAAATATCACCATGAGTAGTAGAATCCCTACTTACTATTGATATACTTATTGCTTTTTGCATTTCTTGTACTTTGTGCCTTTATCTTGAACAGGTTATATGATAACATTGATGCATGAAATACAAACTTAGAATAATTAGGATAATATTTTCATAGGGTTCAGTTAGTTGTTGATCGTGCGCATTTTACCCTACTGGACATGGGTAAGGAGAAATAAGGATTACTTAAACATTACTCATTGAAGAGTGTTGTGTTAAAGTTGGAATCCAAACAGTCTGCAAATGTGCTTGACTCTTTAACTACTTCTAGAAATATCCATAGAAGTAAAGTAATAAACTAAAATATTATTGCATTTGTGATTACTGCATCTTTAGTTCAATTTATGTTTTGTTATTCTGGCTTAGTCTCAGATGTCGCTAGGAATATATACATATACTTATTGCAGCAGGCTAGATTAGCCCTCTTCTGATATGGCAGTCATTAACATACCTGTATACTATTTATTATTCACTATTTACTATTTTTTGCTTACCATTTACTATTGTACTTTACTTTAGTCAGCTTTACCTACCTGCTTACTTACTTATAGGATGCTAGATTTCTTACAGTTTACTTATACTTATCACAGATTGATTACTTGCTTTTTAGACCTGTAAATTTCATATGATTATCAACATGTTTAGGATCAATCTTTTCTTTAAGTACTTTTCTTACTATATTAATATATGATGCCTTGTCTTAGCTACTCTTGAGGTATGTTCTTTTACCTCATCTTTGTTAGTTATAAATGCTTTTATTTATACTCATCACCTCCTTTGTATGCTTGTTGCACCTTTATGTTTTGCTTATTTTATAGTTTAAGTAAAATGGTGATATCATAAAACTCATGACCTTAAACAACCTAACATGTACTTAGACAATAGGTCTAACCAGATTTTCTTTTCTTTAGCTGGGGCCCTGTCATTGTGAAATTGATAATGACAACTTCTGAGCAATTTGAGGACCTTGCGCCTAAAGAGGAGCCATTCTGGAGGAGCAGTAGGTTAGAGCGGAAGATCAGTAGAGTAGCTGTCATTTTATTCTGTAAGGATGAGTGATTTATTTCATTTTAAACTTATCTTAAATTGATGTAATAATTTAGATATCTATGTATGTTCTTCTACTATACTATTATATTCTGAGCTGTATGTTTACTTTATACTTGTATTATGGTGGATTTGATGTAGCATATTTTATTGTTTTTGCTTTCGCACTCTAATGAATGTATATACTTAGTGAATGATTATGCAGCATTATTTAGGGCATATCATTCCTTTATTAGTGGATTGAGGAATTACACCTTAATCTAATGATAAGTGAGAGATTTGCCAAAGTGACACACCACTCTTTATCCTTGATTGTTGGTGGTTAAGGGGTGGGGTGCCGCATTTATATAGTATAACAGTGCAGAAAATGAAAGGAGGCATCTTGAAATAATCCATATTTGTTCATTCACATACAATACATTAGATGCAAAAGAATAAGAATAAGAAAAACTTATTTATTACATTTTAATTAAATGCGGGAAAAGAAATATAAGGCATATTTCCTTCTGCAAGCTGCACCGTACTTTAGCCTTCTATTAAGCTTAATCTTCAAGCTAGGGCTGACCTATACTCTCGATCTGCCATATGTACATATATGACAAGGCACAACCAAGAAAAAAGAATCTAGTTAGACTTTAATAAGTTTAAGTACGGAAATAATTTAATTAAATTATGATATCACAAATATCTTAAGACTTTTATGAGCAATAAAGCATCAAAGGAAAGGACAAAAGCTAAAATTATTCAATTATAACTTAAAGCAAAGTGTAAGGTAAACAACATACCTCAACCCAAAGATGCAGAAAGGTTAAGTAATGAATATGTAAGAGAAACTACTAAGCACAAAGAAACATCCTAATTAAATATGATCAATGATACACATGCTGATTTTTTAATAAAAGCAATATAAGTAAAACTGAAGTAACTCTAGCATCCTAACATGCTTTCATAATAAACCAAAGCTGAAGCACTAAAATTATTGTAGTTACTAAACTTACTGAAAATATTAAAAATTGTTGAAAATATTTATTATTGGACATGTGCCTACATTAGAATTGCCATAACAACCAAACTGGCTAAGCTAGCCACTGTATCCAAGATTGAAGAATTTATGCACTAATGCCTATACCTTTAGATCAATAAATCTCAACTGTAATCATCCAAGACACTAATGCTTGGGAACTGAAGCTGCACTGTAAAACGAAACTATAAGGCAGCTTAACTATTAACACATTTCAACTAAATTGTTATCCTTCTAATTTATCTAGATCTTATCTGATATCTTATCTTTATATTCATGACTTAATGCAATTTCAAAACTAGTAGAGATTATTCATCAAATATCCAATGTTCTTCTTCTGATATATCATAATATAAATACTCAATACAAGGAAGCAAAGCATCAAAATAAGGTATAAAATTGCACTACACAAAAAATCTGTGATGTCACTTATTTTTTAATCTAATATGTTCTAACTAATCTGAAAGAATAAAAGTTTAGGATCTCAAATATCCAGTTATCCAGTATAGACCTCAGAACTATGGTCCTATAAGGTTAAACATTATAACTTAACAAGTTCTAATTCAGAATCAAGGAATGTTGCCTACAAAGGTTTAATGAATAATCGATCGACCTAATTTGCACTTTTTCATTTCTACAACCAATCTTGATATGATTTATCAAGATTAGAAGTTAAGAGATTTAAACTCCATCATTGGGTTTAAGACCCTCAACTCATAATTTTAAGAATCTAAAGTCCAAGTTAATCAATTTCAAATGATATTCAAGTTTAAAGCTAAAGGGAGATTTCCATTGAATGTAATTAGACTCAATGAAATAACTAAGTTCTAACTTTTATTAATTTTTGTATCATAGGAGAAATCAATAGGTTCACTATATTCTACAAGATTAACCTTATTTCCTTAAAATGATAACATTTTAAGGGTAAAAGGGTAACTTCAAGAGGTAAGAGTCAAAATGAAAACTTCTATTCAATAACATGACTATTGTTTAAGGAGTAAGTTAACTCCTCAAACATCCTAATTAGACATCTATCGACCTTAAAGTAACTAACCAAAGCATGCCTAAATGCAAGAGTAACTAACATAATTGCTCACTAACTCTAGGTTTTAATTCATGTTTGCATATTTGAGATTTTCAAATAAGGTGATAATACTACTTAGTGGAAATTCACTAAGTAGTATGATTATCCTATACTAGCAAGAAGTTCCTATGTCCTAATGTCAAAGTTTTCAAATAATAATCAATAACTAACGATGCTAAGATCTATGCAAGTGATGTGCGCACTATACATAGAGCTCAATGAAATTGCATAATTAAATAAATATAGAACTCAATAAAGTTCTAAGTACATAATGTATCTTGCATAAGCGAATTTGAAATTGGAGCTCGATGATTGATTGGAAGAAGACGACAATCACAACACCTGCAATAATTGGGTAGAATGCCACTAGCGATAAATACATTGATAAGCTGCTAGCTTATTAACATTCCAAACTGTGCGATCTCCATCATTATTAATAGGAGGGTTCTTTAATTACTTATGCATTTTAAGTATTCAAACTTAGTTTCATCACTTATCCAAATTAAAAGTTTTAGATATATATGACAAGATAGTTACGATCCAATAAATATTTACATGCTTAAAATGTGACAATTTTGTTAGATAGGTTAAACTTTAAATTTTTGCATTGAAGGTGTCAAATATTATGTTAAATAATAACATTATATTGGAACACAATAGTGATAGGTCATATAGATGGTGGGGTTAAATTTGTTATATATTATGAGCTAAAAAAATGACATTATTATATATGCCCTCCATTTGATATGAAAATTCATACTAATAAAAATTTAATAATTCAGTGCATAGTTTACAATTGTTTGTATTAATAATTAATACTCCAAGTAAAAATAAAAGTAAATAAAATAAAATTCTCATAACAAATTTTATTCTAATCAATTAAAATATAGTTATAATCTCAATTACTATATATTTAATAATACATTTAGCTAAATAATTAATTACATCTTACTCTTAACCTTTCTTATATAAATATATTTATTTGTTATACATAAAATATGAATTTATAGAACTATCAAATAAATTTTATTTCATTTACTTTTACATCATCATGGCAGTCAAATGATGAATTTGTATAGCTGCTAATGAAAATAAAATAAGATATCTCTTAACCATAAAAAATGGTCTAAATAAACTGCTATCAAATTATATATCTAAGAAATAAAAAGGGCTACATATCGGAAGAATATATATTCCACTACAGATTAAGCTATAATGAGTAGCTTAATAGAGATGGAGGTATAGATAGATCCACCAAGATCCACATTAAGGTATTGAATTTATTTGAGAGAAAATATGTTAAGACTCAACCATACATGCCAGGAAGAGAAGGATCCATGAGATATTTGCGTACCTACAAATATTAGCCAGTAAGGAAGATATGATCATTACGAGAAGCGGCGGTGGGGTTCGGCCAAACTGAAATAGGAGTGAAGCAAACGGGCTGGCTCGCAGCCTTAGCCGAGTGAGGGAGGAGCTGGAACCCCTCGGCTAGAAGGAAGTCTGACTCATCGAGTGGAGAGGAGGGTTGCCGCTACTCAGACGCTCAACCAAGAGGAAGAAGAAGGGATCGGTCCTCGGCCTTGGAGGAGGCGCCTCTCGACCTCTTGCCGAGAGGGAGGAGGCGAACGCCTCTCGGCCTCTTTTCGAAAGGGAAGGAGCGTTCTCATCAAGCAGTGGGAGAGAAAGAAGGATGCGACTGAGGTTGAGGGGAAAAAAATTAGGTTTTAGAAAATTTAGGTTAGAGTTGTTTTAGAGAGCTATATAAAGTCAAACTCTAATCAAATCTAGCTATTAGAATTAAATCGGATGGTTGAAAATTCTCAAGTACTGATCTATAGTTAATGAAACTCCAAAAATTACAAATTAGGTATTGAAACCATCGACTCGGTGAGACAACCGTACTCGTCCAAAAATCATTGAGTTTAAACGAGTATTTTATTTTATATTAATTTTATAGTGAAAAACTTCGAAAATTAATTACGATAAATTGGGAGCTTGAAAATTAGCGAAACATAAAACATAGCATCTTTATTCGATGCTTAACCTAAATATACAAATTTCTTAATTTCAAATTATTTTTTCTTATTATTGGTCTATGAAGTTTAAACTTTCACAAATTTATTAAGATGATCTGGGATCCCAATTGCATTCAATTTTTTGTAGTAGGATCCTCTCAATTATGCTTTATCTAAAGATATTTTATTGAATTTTATTTGACTTACATTGAGAACTTGAGTTTCCTTTTAATTCGATCATATTTTGGTCAAATCGATTGGGTAACAACCTTAGGTTGTTACAAATGAGATATACAAATTATGATTTATTTATCTTACAACTTTTTTCTGTGAGTTAAAACAAGTGAGGAGTTAAGCACAGTTTCTTAACTATCTGTAAGTGGGGTTAACTGTAAGCATACACATTCCTCCTGATAGTAGTTATGTGGTCTCCTAATACACCAATAGCTTGCAGATGCTTAATAATAGCTGTATAATAATTCACCATATTAGACCCCTTTGAGGAATATTTAAATATTTAATTTTCATGCACAATATCTTAATATATGTTTTCAAGGATTTAGTCTCAATGCATTGTAGTATTTCAAGAATTTTCAATCATTGTAAATCATGTGATATTTATTATTTTTTACTTTGATTATCTTTCCTAATGATTGGGGGCTAATCAAGCCCCTAATTATCTCAAGCATCAAAGATCTCTAAGTTAATTGAAACTTAATATATATAATATTATGATTTTAGAAAATAGTATTTTCATTAAGCTTTATATGATGTCAAATAATTTATAAGTATAATGTTAAATGTGATTTAATAGCTCATTCTATTGAGTATTTCATTATCTGAGTTATCTAATAATTCATTCACAATACATGATCCCTAATGTTTATTCTAAGTTGTGATAATTCTTAGGTTTTGATGTCTTCAAACTATACTTTGAAACTCACTTTAATCTTACAACTTAATGATTTCTAACATGCCATTCAAACTTACCAAATATAGGTTTAGTATTGCCCAATTTATATCATAATATTTATAAAGCTTATATCACATTACCCTAGATCAAAGGTTCATTATTCACACAGCTTAGTGTTCAATAACTTAAATCCCATCCTTTGGATTATATACTATACTAAAGCTTTCTAATCAACATCTTAAAGATTTGTTAAACTTTAGGTTTGCCATAATGTCTAAGGTTTGGGTATTCCTATCACTTTTAGAATGCTACAATTAAGCTATATATTAAGAGTTCTAATAGGGTTCCATTTAAGTAAGGGTTTTACAACTATAAGTCTATAATTAATAATCATTATTGATTGGGTGATCTCAAGATTAAATATGCAATTTAGATTTTTATGATCATTGATTAGTTACTAGCTAAATATTTAAAAATACTAAGGTAATTGGGGTATCTAAGGAATGAAATGACATACTATGTTTAAACTTTTATTTTTTATGTATTATAATGTCTAATAGAACTTAGACATAAGACATATGTTATTCTAACTATAAGTTAAATTATCCTTAAAAATGATTAACCCAATTTTCATTTAATAGCATAATATATCATTTAGCAATTTAGATTATCTTAACATTAAATAAGCCACTAAGTGATTCAACATTAGTCTCATTTATAAGTTATATGCCTTTACAAAGCTGTCAATCTAATTAGGCCAAACTTTTAAGGGATAATCTTACTTAGGATAGGGTTATTAGGTCTAACTTTATTAACTTATCAATCTAAGTATTCAGTTTTCTGCCTTCTCATGATAAGTTTGGGTAATACTATATTAGATTTTTTGTTTGATCTTATCTATTATCACTAAAAGGCTCAAAGCCTCCAAGAACTAAATTTTGCTTTATCACATAAGTTTTCTTATCTCAAGTTTCTATCCATAAATTATTTTAATACTTATAAGTATATGCTTCCATCAATTAAATTTAGATTTAACTTATATTCTCATTTAAATTAACTAATCTTTGTAATCCAACAACCTAAGCTTTAGTTACTTCAATATATCACCAGAAGGGTTAGCTACTCTTGGGCATCTAATACAATTTAAGGATGATTAAATCTCAATCTTTAATAAGAATGATATTTTATTATATTTCTAATAATAAATGATCTCCTCTATAGTTTAGGGAATGATAATTTTTCAGTCTATACTCATTTATATGTAACTATTAACTATATTACTAGTCTTAAGAGACATACTTCATTTTGTTTCTCTATAATCTTATTCCTAAGCTATTATTTAAGACTAAATTAACAACATCTCAAATGGTTATAACTTCATATTTATCATAAGATGGTAGTATACTTTACACAAGGTAAATTACTTGAAGACATTAGCTCATTCAATGAAACCTAAGGGATCTATTCAATAAGGATGCTACGTTGAGTATAATAACACTACATTAGGCAGGTATTTAATAGACAATTATATTATTCAATAGGATCTAAAAGGATTTAATAACTAAACATGCTAGACTAAGATTCATAGTAATCTAATCATGATGGTGTTTTTCTAAAGTCTTTAGGACACTCTCTTAATTACAAGTATCACAATTATAATCAATTATTATTAATTTTGAAACAATTTAATTAAGTTTAATCATAGATTTTCATATAGCATATCACTCTTTGAAAAAGTTAAGTTTAATAGGACTTAACCTGGATTTGAGTCAAACTAGCTATTTCCTTACTTAATCTATCTTATGATGCTCAAATACATCATAATTTAAGTTTCCTTAAGTTAACCTAGGATTTTAAAATCAAAATAAGAAAAATCCTAATTTTAGGATTAAAATAATAATTAGAGATTCAAAAACTCAAAATCTCCAAATAATGTCCAATCAATATAATTTCAATGGCTATGAATTTTTTATAACATGATGAGTAAAATGACTAGAAGTATGCTGAAATTAGACATAAATTGGCCAAGATAGGGCCTAGTCACCCTTAATGATAATTAAAAAGGTGATTAGAAAACTTAATTATCAAAATATAAATTTAATGTCATATTAATATTTCTTGCATTTTTTGATTATTTTGAGATAAAACATCACTATGTTTGGACATATACTTAAGGAATTATGAAACTTTGAAAATTTGAATCAATTTAATTAATCTAATTATTCTGCCATTATTGTTCCTAACACGCAGCCCCCACACACTGCAATTCTGTGTGCAGGCTTGTGGCCTGCTGCACGCACAATGGTTAGGCTGCGTGTGTGACCTGACGGGTAGTGCCGCGCGGGTCGGGTCGACCTGCTCGGTACTGTTCACCTTCCTCAAGGGGGACATAGTAGGTAATTCTCCAAAATTCTTATAATTTTGTTCATTCTAGGTGATCTATCACATACCAAAATGTAGCTAAGCTTATGGCCTACATACTACACATAAAAACCCCATTGATTAGTTTTTATATTGTATGGATTTAAGCGATCCTAATTCTAGGGTTAGGGTTCATTGTGGGGGTCAAATTGCGACCCCCACAGTGATCCTCAATGCCAACGATCGAGGCCTATACTTTCCTTGAATCAAGATCTATGCAAAGTGCCATCTTGATGGCCTAACACGCATGGCCAATGATGAACCCAACAAATATAGTTAGTTTAATATTAGTAGTTATGCTTTTCCTAGGTTTAGTTGTACTTTGATGCGTATTTTTTGCAGCATTTTAGGACCCTTGAGCTAAATTTTAAGTTTAAGAAAGAATTTGAACCAGGAGGGCGCTGCAGTGCACTGCTGCAAGATCCAAGCTGAGTGGTTCAAGCTACAGCACACTGCAGTGCCCATCAAATAGAGAACATGGCGCTATAGCACACCACAATAGATTCAGACAGAGAACTTGGTGCTACAGCATGTCTCAACATTTTATTCCAAAGAGTTTGGCACTACAGTTCACCGTAGCATGCTCAAACAGAGAGCCAGACACTACAATGAGCCACAGCATGTTCTAAATAGTGAGTAAGAAGCTAAAGCGAACTGTAGCGCACACTCAAACAAAAATCATGGCACTACAAACATGCTGCAATGTATTTCCAATTGAGAGCAAAGTGCTCTAGCTCGCTGCAGCATGCTTCAGACAGAAAGCATGGCACTACAGTGCGTGATAGCACCTAATTAACATAAAGTAAAATGCTACAGCGCACTACCAACAGAGGGCTTGGTGCTACAGCACATTGTAGCACCTACCTAAAATTTATACTACCTTTTCCTCCTCCAAATCTGCATTGAAAAGGCAAAATGATTTTATTCCTTCACATTCCCACAACAGAATTAAATTGTTGGCATTAAAAATCATCAATTACCAAAGGAATAATGAAAAAAAATATATAAATGCAATTTCAACTCTAAAGATGGTAAATTAAATGGGCTGAGTAAATTCTAGAAGCTGCATTGAGGGTTATAAAAAAAGAAATTGAAGAGAGAAAGGGGTTCCAACTTTTTAGTATTGAGCTCTTGAACAAAAAGCTACTACAAGAACCATTAGAGGAGAGTCCCCCCATAGAGGAGAGTCCCCCCACTCTAAAGAAGAAGAAAGCTGCAGCTAAAGGAGAAGGAAGAGCACAGGGAGCAAGGAACTAAAAGAGATCCAAGGGAGAGAGATCCGGGTGAATGCGATAGCATTTCCCTAGTATTATACTCTTTCCATATCCTTTGATTTCTTATAAAATCCTTGAAAAGGCTTATTATCTCTTGTTGCCTTCTTTGTCATTTTAATTTAATGGTAGCCTAAACCTTCCTTAGGGAGAGTTGGGCATAAGTTTGTGAAGATGTAAGGATGTAATGCTTTATACTCTTCATTCTTAATGAATGCTATTTAGTAAATATTTCTTGGAATATTGTGAATGAATGAATTGAATAATATTAAACTATAATATATAAATATTTTCATAGTTAAAACCCTATAGAGCTCATTGATCGCTAATTCTTAAGGCTGCGCATGTTTGAGTGTTAACATCGTAAATGTCCATGATAACATTGGTTGTGCGAAAATAGCCCATGCACAACCTTAGACTAAGTTAATCAATCAAGCCATGGGAGATATCAAAACTCTCTGAGCTCCATGGCTCATTCTTAATTTATGTGAGGTAATTATGCATATTTAGCTTAGAGCTAGGTGACATGCTCTTGATCATAGTAGCACTTAATTTTGGATAAATTGAGATGTTGACGTATGTGGGATGAGAGCCACTAATTGAGCTACGTAGCTCACTCTTGATTTATGTGAGGTTTTAGAGCGTTATGTGCTATGGGCGATGTGACATAAACCCGTTTAGCATAGCAGCTCATCTCCTTAGCTAAACCTAGATTTGATGTATATGAGCCATTAATGGAATCAATTTTATGTGATACTTAGCCTAAATTATAGTTTTTATAACTTAGATGTAAGAAATGAGTTCATTAAATAAAGATCACATGAATGTCTATGTGCTGAAAGTGAACCTTCTATGTTCATTTCTAAGCACTAGATAAGACTTCGTACATTAAGTAATCTAATGAGAGAAGACTAAGCCTCTTAGTTATCAAATAATAAATTATTTCAATTCACGTAGCATGAAATTGAGAAGAAGAGTACTTGCATGAGCCCTAATTTATTTGCATGATGAAACCCAACTCTCACTATTTTCTCTAAAAGTAGTTTCTAATCAAGAAACTCTGATATTGATATCTATGATCAAAATAACAACTTTAACACTTAAACATTAACAGAATTAAGCACACTCTACTAACAAAATAGAACACCATTCATAGTGGATGATATATCTTGGGATCTTACCATCCCTTATTATTTCATACCACGTACACTTGTGTCAAAGCGTAGACTGTGTATTTTTTGTCTGTCACCAGTGTATTGAGCATTTGAGCTCACATGTGTGTTACTACAAATCACTGTAGCAGTTCAAGCCACAACAATCTTAATAAGCTTGATTAGGTCGAATTGACCCTACCATTCGATGCATAATGAACTGTAATGCAATAACAAAAATCTAGGATTTAATTGCATAGCTCAAAGTTTGGAACAAAGGGTTTTTAATATGAGAATATTGGCGAGCTCAGGATGATACACCAAAGGGTTATAAGCTCCAATTTTGACTTTAATTGATATGAATGAGGAGTATTATTTAATTGAGGGGATAATGGAGCTGGGAGGATCTTCAAAGTTGTGAAAAGATAACTCCTATGGCCAGCACTTGCCACGTGCCCATTAGGTCTGCACGCGCAGTGCACGCATGGCTGATCGGGGAAGAGGACTTCCCGATCATTGGATCGCGACAGAGGGCTTGATCGAACGATGTTGATCAGCACCATTCGATTAGATAGCTTTGACTCGATAACTAAATTGCAGTCCAATTTAATAATTATTAATATTAATTAGTTAATTAACCATGATTTAATTAATTAGAATTAAGCTATCAATGAGCTCAAAAAATTAAAAAAATTTACCTCCAGCTTATTAGAGAACAATTCATTTATCATAGTTTTCTAATTAATTAAATTTATTAAAAATAATCAAGATATTTAAATGAGATTCAAATCAAATCAAATTTAAGAGGTTGATTCTAAAAAAATATTTTCAGACTAATAGAGGTGATTTTAGACTGATTAGATTGATAATTACCAATTAACAACTTTGGGTTGTTACAGACTCCCCCTCTTAAAAGAGGTGTCATCTTCGACACCCTAATAAGTTTGATTAAGAATAAATAAGGAGTTGAAAATAAGAGATTATAAATTACTTGATTAAGAAAAGTGTTATAGAAACTTTTTTTATATATCCTCTTCCTTTTCCCATGTGACTTCATTAGTTGTTTGATTATGCCATTGGACTTTAATTATAGGAATATTGCGGTTGACAGACTGTAAATACACGTCTGCGCTCACACGCAAGTGTACGTAGTCTGAAGTAATAAGTGGAAAGTGTTAATTTCTAGGATTTATCGAACCACAGAGAATTGTTTGTTTTTACACTAAGGTCTATCTATTCTCACTAATGTTTAAGCTACAATTGATTGGTTGAGTTGGCTCTAGATTTAGCACAATAATCACTATGTGAAGATAAGTTAGATAAAAGAGAGAGGAGAGTTGGGTTTATCCTGCATGCGATGAGAAGTTTATTAATGCATATTGAATTCTCAAGCTTTTTCTTTTATTCTTTTTGATTTAATCAAGTGCACATTGTGCTTCCTTGAGTTTTACCTCAAGGTTTTACAAGTTCAAATCTTGTGCTCAAAATGAACACACATTCGATTCTATTTTGGCACAAAGATTCCTATAAAATTTTAGGTTTTGTGTTTTTATCTTATCTCTTGATCAATAAGACATTCGATTTTTAAGTCTTTTAAATATTATAAGCATTGATTGCACCACGAGCATCACTCGCATCACACATAGTTGAGATGAGGGATTAATATGTTGGGCTTAATGACTATGTCACTTAGTTCATGAGCACTCAACTATTTCTTCCTCTACCTCAATTATGTTTAGCTAAGGAGCTCATTTAGTGGGTCTTAGCATCACATGCATCAACACTTTGGTTGAGCTTAGATTAAGGTACATTAAGCTCAAGAACTTTGTCACATAGTTCTACGCTTTCATGCACTCATAAACTTAGCATCCAACCTAAGGTGAGCTATGGAGCACAAGACAAGTTAGTTCTTGAGATTATGAGTTCATTTTCCTTTTATCCACATTCAAGACTAAATAATAAAAGACATTTCTTAACAAGGCATAGAGTTCTCACATTTTATTTGTGCTTGAGAAAACAAATTTCATACATTAAATTTAACTCATACACATGAGGGTTTTCCCAACCCTCCCCAAGGGAGATTTAGCTACTCATTACAAAGGAAATGAAGACAAACACGTACATGGATAAAGACCCTTTCATAATCAACTAAGAAAAGAAACTACAAAAGTAAAGTTTAGAAGATACTAGGAACGTTCCTTAGAAGTTCTCAAGATTTCTTCTTCTCCTTCTTCAAGCTCCTCTCTTAGGTCACTAGTGCTGCCTTCTTTCTTCTCTTCCTTAGCAAGAACTTGCTTTGCCACACTCGGGGTGTTCCTCACTTCCACTTATGCACCCCTCCTCCTTACTTAGTGAATTGAGCAAAATTGTGAACCCTCCTCTAGTAAAGCAGAGATGTATTTATAGGAGAGGGGGTGCATCCTCTTTCTTCCTCTCCATAACTAGTATTTGACAAAAAAATCTGAAGTCATGATGGCAAATCCCAAATTAAGGGTGAAGTGACCAATATCCTTCTTTGTTTATCATTCTTATCACATCAAGGGGCTACTTTCCATTAAAAATTGGAGCTGCTGCAGAGAATGATGGCTGGGGATAGGATGCAGGTTGGGGGTCTTGTCCCAGCAACAATAAATGCTCCTGACTAGCAAAATTGCGGTGGCCTCAGCAGCGGCTCTGCGCGCTGTAGCGCGCCAAAGGTGCAAGCAATTAGCTAAGTCTCCCGATGTTGCGTGCTACCGCATCCCCGCTTTGTAAATTAATCACTGCAGCGCGCGGGAGCGATCCAATTTGCAAATTGTACCGCTTGCAACCAACCAATTGCACTGCTGTGGCAGGAACATTTCACAAAAAATTCTTCGCTGCGTGCGCTAACCACGCTCAACGGTAGCAAATGAACCCGCTGCAAAGTGCGCTATCGTGCCCACGGTTCGAAATAGGACCCGCTGCAGCATGCGACCACGCCCACAGGTTCGAAACAGGACCAGCTGTATGCGCTACCACGCCCGCAGTTCTAACAGGACCTGTTGCAACGTTGCTACTGCTCCCTAATTTGCAAAAAGACCCGCCTTGCCAGCGCGCGACAGCGGTTTACTTTGAAAATCTTGGAATTTTGTAAAAAAAGTCTCAGAACTTCATTGGAGAGGCTATTTTTCTGAAAAGATAGACAAAATCTAATTTAGGAGCAGTTTAAAGATCAGAATTGAATGAAATTTTCTTTTATTTTAGATATATTTTATGGATTCATCACACCCCACAATTAAATTCTTGCTCGTCCTCGAGTAAGCTCAAAATGATATTTTTTCTGTTTTGTAGGGATGATAGTCACAACAATGTATTTAGAATAAATATAAGTCAAGGTGTGAACAAGCAATAATGAAATGAAACATTTAGCAATATTAATATTTTAATCGCGGCAATAAGTGGGTTAATCAATTCATCTCCAAATATTTAATTTTTCATGCTTGACACTAGGTGATGGGTAAAGTTCATTGTAGACCCTAGACTAGAGAGGTGGTTAAAGACTCCAAGAGTTTTGCCATATGTGATCCTTCTTATGAATCACAAAGATGAAGAGATTGAAGGAGAGATATTTTTCTTCATCCTTTCACATTTTGATCATTTGGGAGAGATATTTTTTATCATCCCTTTTTAAATATATATATTTTTTTATTTTCAATCTTAGGGAGAGACACTTTTCTTCATCCCAAATATGCATCTTTATAATCATAAAGTTCTATGGGAGCCTAACACACTCTTTTTAGAGTACTCACCAAATTTTCTAGTCTAAGTCCAATGTCTTCCCCCATACTTAGTTCAAGGCATTAGGTTGAATTTTTGGAGATTAGATTATCCTCCATTCATTCCTTAATTAAAACTTTTTAGTGCTTATAATGTATTTAATCATTTTTGATAAGCTACCTTTTACTTATATCAAATTCCAACTTGACATTTTTGTGATTTTCGCTTTCTTGAAAAATTCAGAAAAAATATGTCATTGAAAAATACCATAAAAAGGAGGGAAATATAAAAATTCATAAAATAAAATCTCAAAATAAGACACAAAAATAAAATACAAAGGTAAATCATAAAAAAGAACAAAAAAGAAAAATACAACCTATTCAATCATCATCTTCCTCCTCTTCTTCTACCTCCTCCACGTATGTGGTTTTACAAGGATAGCGCATCTGCAGAATGGGGGCACCAACTGGTGGCCTAGGCAACACAGATGGATCTGGTCCACCCTGCAAGCTCCAATCCTCAAACATCATCCCGAGGGCTTCATGAAAGTCGGATTGAAACCGACGCTGTTGGATGAGTTCTTATTTAAAGAACCCCATGTCCATGGCAAGAGCCTGGTTAAGCTCCACTTGTTGATTATGGAGACGTATCAAGAGCTTGTTCGTGTGGTAAGAGTTGGGCTGTGCGGATGTTTCCCCCAGTGCGCCCCTTCTTTCTTGGGCAGCTTTCGTTCGCTTGCCCAAACATTCAGATTCGATGGGTTAAGGGCAAAACTGGGGGGAACGATGGTGTCTGAGGAGAGGATCTTGACCCCTTGGGTCTCGCACAACCCAGATATCAAAGACTCGAAGGCCAATACAACGCAGGGACCCTTGAGAGCTTTCCAAAGTTACTCAAAAATAATATTTGAAATGCGGATCTCGCCCGGCCTAACCAGCGAGCACAAGAGAAGTGCTCGAGCACGGGTCACTTCAGTCAAGTGACTCATAGGCATGATAAAGCTAGAAACGAAGACTAGCCAAGAACTACACGTATCCATTAATTTGGAATGAGGAATATTGGCTAATCCTCCTTCCCATTTGGTGTCCTCGTGGATGATTTCCGCAACAAGATCAAGGGGGGGTTGGCGAGATTTCAAGAGATCCAAGTAAGCGCAAGAATGTACCTCCTCGAGCCCATAGAATTGCTCGATTTGAGCAATTCCAAGGGTGACACCGTTACCTCCATAAAAGATCCGCTGCCCAGCCGCATCGATTGCATTTGCATAAATCTCTTGGACAATCGCCGGGTATGTCGGGGATCTCTTAGTCACCAACTCCTTCCATCCTCGAGGGATGACTTGTTCAACTGGAATGGGTAAGGTGGGGCTGAAACATCTCTCTGGAATTAACTTCCGCTGAGAAGTGGTTGAACAAAAACGCTGCTCGGCCTCCGCGGAAGAGAACCTTTTCTTATTAAAGGTTCCCCCGGAGGAAGAGGCTTCAGCCTCCCTTCTTGGAATGGCTTTCTTTCCAGAAGACATGGCGAGAAATGAGAGCTAGAGAGATTAAGAGTATGAGGGAGAAGGAGAGTTAAGAATGGTGCAAGGATAACCCCCCCATGCCTCCTATTTATAGTCAAGAGAATCCAAGGCAAGAGAGTATGGTCAATGGGTCTTGCCCATGCCATAAATGTGGTGATCCATGTGAAGGGGGGCGGCTTTTTCAGCTACACCTATTGACTACATGGGGAACCCAAATTGCATAACTTTTTGACTTCATGGTTCCCAATACGAAGGAGGAAAAAAACAAAATTTCTATAGCAGGAGCAAACCGCTGCAGCGCGCAGTAGAGAAATTTTTGCTACAGCGTGCTATCACGGAATTTCCGCTGCAGCACAATGTAGCAGAAAATTCGCTACCGTGTGCTGTTGTAGGTTTTCCACAGGTGTGGTTTACCCGCTGCAGCGAGGTGTTGCAGAATTTCCTGCTGCAGCGCGTTGTAGCGCCAGAATTTTTTTTTTTTTTTTTTTTTTTTGAAATGGGTTGCCTCCCATTAAGCGCTTAATTTAATGTATTTAGCTAGACTCGCTAACAATCAATTAGTAGGATATGGTGGTTTCCTCTTTCATAAGCTGAAAATTCTAGAGTGAGCACAACTCTCATGGGTGCTCGAACTCATACTATCTTATACTTCCATTAGCAGATCCATTGTTTCCATTTCAAGCTTAGGGGGAGTTTTCTTTTTTCTTTTTCCACATCTTGTTTTTCTCTTTCTTACTCCTTCCTTGCTCCCCTTTTCTAATAAAGGAGTTGAGCTATTATCAAAATTTCTTTCTTCTATCATTAGATCCTCTAGAACATCGTCAATCCATAACCTTTCTTCTCTTACCCTTCTCTTCACCTCATTTTCCATTTCTCTTTGCTTGAATAAAGTGGGTTTAAGGTCAATTAATTAAGTTTTCCCTTTTACACTTACGCTCATAACCCCGCGACCTATATCAATAACAGCTTTCACACTCATTAGAAAGGGTCTCCCAAAGATAATCGTGGAATTCTTATTCCAATGATCCCATTCACATACCACAAAATCAGTTGGAACTATAAAATTTCCTATTTCGACTGCAACATTTTTTATCATTCCAAGAGGGGTAAGGGATTTTAAATTGGCAAACTCCAAAATGATTGAGGTATATTCCATCCCTCCTACCTTTAGATGTTCGTAAATATGGTAGGGCATAACGTTTACCGAAGCACCTAGATCACATAAGGGATCCACAAATACTTCATTTTTGATTATGCAAGGGATGCTCAACCTCCCTGGGTCTTCACATTTAGGAGCTGTTAGCTTTTCACTCTCATTCCCCAATTTTTTTTCCTATAGCTTATAATCTGTTGCACTCATACTTTCAGTATTAATTCCACCAAACACAACTTCCGAATGTATCACACTTACCAACTTCCTAGGGTTTATTTTGGTTAAACTGGGTAGGGTCCCTTGCTGCTGAGAGGTCAGTTGCTTAGAGATCTGCCCCAATTGGGTCTCTATATTTCTCATGGAAGCTTCTATTCTTTGGATAGAAGCATCGTGGCGAGTGATAGTGGTTTCGGTGCGGTGCATAAATTGGATCATTTCAGCCTTAAATGAGTTAAAGGCCCCTTCAAATTTTGATGTTGGTTGCTATTGTTATTTCCATTATTAATGCCTTGTTGGTTGGATGAATTTCCCCCATATTGAATTGCGTTATTATTATTATTACTCCAAGAAAAGTTGGAGTGGTTTTTCCACCCTGGGTTGTAGGTGTTAGAGTAAGGATTATTCATCGAGTTGTTGTTTCTTAGGTAATTAACTTGTTCAGTGTTAGTTTGTACAAAGGAATTTTTTAAGTTGCAATTTTTACTGTTATGCCTACCCCCACACAAATCACAATGCACTTCTAGAAAAATATTAACATTCATCCTTTATATTCTTTCGTTCAAGACATGTATCTCTTGCTGTAATGTTATTATTTGGTTGGACTCGTTTACATTTATAGCTTCCTATTTTAACCTTTCAGAAGGCCATTGATATGCATTATTGGCCATTTCTTCCAAGAGGTCATAAGCCTCCTCTTGGGTTTTTTCGCTAATAGAACCACTGGCAGCTGCATCAATGAGTGTCCTCATAGGAGTGTTCAAACCATTGTAAAAGGTTGGCACTTGCATCCATAGAGGGAACTCATGATGTGGTCAATGCCTAAGGCATTCCTTAAATCGGTCCCACCCATCATAAAGAGTCTCTCCTTCCAACTGAGTGAAGTTGGTGATCTCAATTAGCAACCTGGTGGTTTTTGCCGGAGGGAAATATTTGGCTAAGAATTTCTTAGCCAAATTATCCCATGTCCAGATGGAATCGCTAGGTAGAGAGCTGAGCCAACTCTTGGCTCTATCTCCTAAAGAGAATGGGAAAAACCGCAATTTAACTGCGTCTTCAGAGATGCCGTTAAACCTGAAGGTGTCACATATCTCTAGGAACATTAAAATATGTGAGTTTGGATCTTCAGTAGCTAATCCCCTAAATTGATTATTCTGAATCATGCTCAGTGTGGAAGGTTTGATTTCAAAATTATGAGCTTCAATATTTGGCCTTACAATTGCATGGGGGATTCTCCTAATAGTGGGTAGTGCATAGTCTCTTAGTGCTCTTCCCCTAAGCTCTCCTACTGGCTCTCCTTCATTTCCATTACAGTTGCCCATAACGGTTTGTTCCATAATGGTTTGTTGATTTGAAAGGTTTTGTTCTCTCCTAGCCTATAAGTAAGTTCTCTCAATTTCAGGATCAAAAAGATATTCAGTGCAAACTCTTTTACTCATACAACTAACAATGAGGCTATCAAGAATAATTTTTTTTGCAATAGTGTTCAAAAAGTTAGCAAAAATAAAGAAATATAAAAGTAAATTGTTAGTTTTTAGAATTACAGAAATCAATAACTAAAAATATATGCAATGAAATACTTAAATCACTAGCTACTTATAGATTATCCTTAATACAAAATAAATACCAATTCCCCAGCAATGATGCCAAAAACTTGACAGACTGTAAATACACGTCTACGCTCATACGCAAGTGTATGTGGTCTGAAGTAATAAGTGAAAAGTGTTAATTTCCAGGATTTATCGAACCATAGAGAATTGGTTATTTTGACACTAAGGTCTATCTATTCTCACTAATGTTTAAGCTACAATTGATTGATTGAGTTGGCTCAAGATTTAGCACAATAATCACTATGTGAAGATAAGTTAGATAAAAGAGAGAGGAGAGTTGGGTTTATCCTGCATGCGATGAGAAGTTTATTAATGCATGTTGAGTTCTCAAGCTTTTTCTTTTATTCTTTTTGATTTAATCAAGTGCACATTGTGCTTCCTTGAGTTTTACCTCAAGGTTTCACAAGTTCAAATCTTGCGCTCAAAATGAACACACATTCAATTCTATTTTGGCACAAAGATTCCTATAAGATTTTAGATTTTGTGTTTTTATCTTATCTCTTGATCAATGAGACATTCGATTTTTAAGTCTTTTAAATATTATAAGCATTGATTGCACCACAAGCATCACTCGCATCACACATAGTTGAGATGAGGGATTAATATGTTGGGCTTAATGACTATGTCACTTAGTTCATGAGCACTCAACTATTTCTTCCTCTACCTCAATTATGTTTAGCTAAGGAGCTCATTTAATGGGTCTTAGCATCACATGCATCAACACTTTGGTTGAGCTTAGATTAAGGTGCATTAAGCTCAAGAACTTAGTCACATAGTTCTATGCTTTCATGCACTCATAAACCTAGCATCCAACCTAAGGTGAGATATGGAGCACAAGACAAGTTAGTTCTTGAGATTATGAGTTCATTTTCCTTTCATCCACATTCAAGACTAAATAATAAAAGGCATTTCTTAACAAGGCATAGAGTTCTCACATTTTATTTGTGCTTGAGAAAACAAACTTCATACATTAAATTTAACTCATACACATGAGGGTTTTCCCAACCCTCCCCAAGGGAGATTTAGCTACTCATTACAAAGGAAATGAAGAAAAACACATACATTGATAAAGACCCTTTCATGATCAACTAAGAAAAGAAACTACAAAAGTAAAGTTTAGAAGATACTAGGAACGTTCCTTAGAAGTTCCCTGGATTTCTTCTTCTCCTTCTTAAAGCTCCTCTCTTAGGTCGCTAGTGCTGCATTCTTTCTTCTCTTCCTTAGCAAGAACTTGCTTTGCCACCCTTGGGGAGTTCCTTACTTCCACTTATGCACCCCTCCTCCTTACTTAGTGAATTGAGCAAAATTGTGAACCCTCCTCTTGTTAAGAGGAGGTGTATTTATAGGAGAGGGGCTGCATCCTCCTTCATCCTCTCCATAACTAGCATTTGACAAAAAAAATCTGAAGTCATGATGGCAAATCCTAAAGGGTGAAGTGACCAATATCCTTCTTTGTTTATCCTTCTTATCACATCAAGATGCTACTTTCCATTAAAAATTGGAGCTACTGTAGAGAATGATGGCTGGGGACAAGATGCAGGTTGGGGGTCTTATCCCAGCCACAATATATGCTCCTGACTGGCAAAAATTGCGGCGGTCGCGACAGCGCACTGTAGCGCGCAAAGGTGCAAGCAAAATTAGCTAAGTCTACCGGTGCCGCACGCTACCCCATCCCCGCTTTGCAAAATTACCCGCTGCAGTGTGCGGTAGTGGTTCCATTTGCAAATTGTACCACTGCACCGCACTGTGGTGGGAGCATTTCGCCGAAATGCTTCGTTGCAGCGCGCTACCGCGCCAATGGTAGCAAATGAACCCGCTGCAGCGCGCTATCGCACTTGTGGTTCAAAACAGGACCCGCTGTAGCACGCTACCACGCCTGCAATTCGAAAATGGACCCGCTGCAGCATGCTGCCGCGCCCACGGTTCGAAACAGGACCCGCTGCAGCGTGCTACTGCGCCCTAATTTGCAAAAAGACCCGCTACAACGCGCTGTAGCACGCTGCAGCGCTCGGCAGCGGTTTCCTTTGAAGAATCTTGGAATTTTGTAAAAATATCTCAGAACTTCATTGGAGAGGCTATTTTCCTGAAAAGATAGATAAAATTTGATTTATGAGCAGTTTAAAGATCAGAAATGAATGAAATTTTCCTTTATTTTAGATATATTTTATGAATTCATCAGCGGTTCCTTATATATTTGTGGTCTTTTCCCAGAATCTTGATAGGTTTTACCTCAATGGTTAAGTCTGGTTGTAAATATATTTTTAAAATTTGGATTTACTTATTTGAATCTAATAAGCACTTCCTCAAAGAGGATATGTGAAAGACTTTATGAACTGCTGCAAAATTGTCAGGCAATTTTTGATGATATGCTTATGTCCCAACTTTTGCAATTACTTCAAATGATCCTACGTATCTTGGACTTATTTTTTTGGTAACCTGAAATCAATGAATTCTTCTTATTGGGCTCACTTTAAGATAAACCTTATCTTCAATTTGAATTTTAAGGGGACGATGGTGAGCATCGTAATACTTTTTATGTATGTCTTGAGCCTCCAACATCCTTTATTCAATTAGCTGAACCTTTTTATGAGCCTTTTTAATTAATTCAGACTCAAATAATTAAGCATCTCATACTTCTATCCATACTAATAGAGTACTACACCTTTTACCATATAGCGCTTCATAAGGTGCTATTCTAATGCTGGATTGGAAAGTATTATTGTAGGCAAATTCAATTAGAGCTAAGTACTCTTCCTAGCTTTCACCAAAGCTCTACACACATAAATGTAATAGATCTTAAAGTGCTTGATTTACTCTTTCTATCTGTCCATCAGTTTGAGGATGGAAAGCTATGTTTATGGCTAAGTTAGTTCCCAGATCTTGATGAACTTCTTGCCAAAAGCTAGAAGTAAATTGTAATAACCCAATATTGTTAATCAGTAGTTAGCAGTTAAATCAGCTTGCAGTTGTCTCATTTATTATCCAAAGGGTGCTTAGAGCAAACCCTAAAAATTTGGAGCAATTCAGAGCTCATTAGAATATTCAAATTATTTTAATGTATTTATCCAATTAAAAAATTATGATAATTAATTTGATCTCCAAATCAAAATTAGAATTCACCATTGAGTTCCTCACCCCTAAATTAACCAAAGATTAGAATTTGGGAATTTTTGGTAGTCATCAAATTATCCTAAATATTTAATATATTCTTAATACTCAAAAATAAAAAATAATTAAATAGATCTCCGATTAAAATTCTGACTTCATTTTTGAATCATCACTCCAAAAATTAGCTAGAGGTGAATTTTTAATGGCCTAATTTTAATTAGTTAAATGTATTAAATTTAATATTTAAATAACAAACAAATTAAGCAAGTGAGTCCTACCACCCTTAATCGGGTTGAACTATTCAATTAGGCAGCTTGATTAGGGTCGATCAATCAAGCCTTCCTCGATCAGATGGACAGAAGCCGTCTTCCCCACGCAGAGAGCTGCGTGTGACGCATGGCCTTGACTGCCATACACACGGACGAATGGGGGGCTTCCCCGATGCTTATCCCTTTATCAAGTTCATAAATCCTTTACTTCCTTTATCTAGAGGCTGTAAGGATCACTCTGCACGCTATAAGGAATCATCAGGGAGCCAAAGAAGATTCATCCTAAGCAAAGAATATCTCCTTCACCAAAACCTTAGCTTTTCTTTTTTCTCCAGTCGATTCAATCCAATAATTGCTTCATTACATTTAGTGTGCATATTGCTTATCATTAAGAATCCCCATTTGAATGATCGAGCTCAAATGAGCTTGATTTGAGTCCGATTTCATTGTATGATGAATAGTAATGCATAGTAAATTCACGAAGATCCCCAATATTATAAACTTAGGGCATCATAAATTATGTTGATAGAGTGGTTCAACTGCACCAATTTAGGGACCTTTCAATTGTCATATTGCATGAATCATGAGGTGCACTAAATTTGAAGAATTTGGATGCTGTATGGTTGACCTCCTGACTCTCGCTATTTGGACCCACGTGGCGCTTGGCTCTCGGGCCGAGAGCACTACGGCGTGCTGTGGCGTGTTGCAGCGCTTGAGTCACGGATCCTTTGGCTCGGAGGCGTGCTGTAGGGCGCCGTAGCGCGCTACCGTTCCTAGTTCTCCACAACTTTAAAATATTTGCAATCTACTCACTTCAGAACCGAAATAATATAAAAATACATTTTAAATAGGAAAGTGGCTATAAATATGAGATTCATTACTTATGTCATTTGGATCATATAATTATAGACTTTGTATGACAAACTTGCATTTGTGGCATTCTCTTATGAACTAATGGAAATCATGTGTATTGAATCAATGTATTATTTCTTCCTGAAACTTAGGACAGCATAATTAATTTAATTTTGTTCTTAGGTGAACCTTAAGACCTTATATTAGAGGAGATTAAGTAATGATAGATTCTTTATGTTTCTTGGAGTAATTCTCTAACTTTAATAATGAGATTAAGAGCTTAAAATATTGAACATTAGGTTTGAAACCTTGTGATCAAATTCAAACCTATCATAGATAATTAGAATAATATATAACCTTCATTTAAATAACATTAGATTTAAGAGAATAGAATCTTGAGACTTTAATTAATTAGCCTATTAGATTATACATATGTTATAGATGTAAAGAATAAACTCCCTTATTATAGCCATATGAATTATTATAAAGTAATTATTGAGTAGAAAACTTTACAACCTAGTCATATGTTACTAGCCATGAGATTCCCAAATAGATAGATTTAAGGAAAATTATTATTAGTAAACTCTCCATATAAGGGATCTTAATTAGAATTAATAGTATATAATTATTAATAAGTATCAAAAAAAAAAAGAAAAACCTATAATATTAAGACCTCTAATAAACTTGAAGTTTACTATAAACTTTAAATTAAGCTTAAATGTATAATTAATTTATTAAGTAGAATGTTAGATTAAATTGAGTTGAATAATATAAAGTAAACCTTAGATAGCAATTCCAAAGCATCATAACTAGAATGATAATAACTTGAAGTTAACAATAGTAAGATTGTGCTTGATAAATATTAGTAAATTATTAGATGAATTACTCTCAATAGATAACTTCCAAACAATTATATTTTCATTAACTTAGAATTAAGACAATTATTCAATAGTATAGATTCTAATTACATTTAGCATTTATACTTATAAATTATTTTGTTACTATATAAAAGCTTAATTAAACTTTTTTATCAAAACTCACCTTATTATATTGTATTATATTATATATATATCAAGTTAACTTAGGGATCCATGATGTCTAAGTTAATTTGAGGGCTTGATTAGCCCCAATCATTAGGATAGAAAATTAAAAATAGAAAATAATGGATATCATGCGATTTACAATAATTTGATAATCTTTGAAACACTGCATCTATTAAGATCACATCCTTGAAATTATACATTAAAATATTGTGCATAATAATGAACATTTAAAATATATTTCAAAAGAGTTTATTTTGGTGGGTTATAGTACAATTGTCATTAAACTTAGGCAAGTTATTAGAGTATCAGATACCACATAATTCTTATGAGGGGGAATGTGTGTGACAACCTAAGGTTGTTACCTTGATCAATCAGAACTAAACCAAGTCCTAATCTTCATTCCATTAGTCTTAATTAGTTATTAGAAGCAAACTCTGAAGTTTTGATCCAAATTAAAAATCAATCGGACCAAACCCTAATTCTGGAAAATCTGGATAACCAGGAAAATGAGAAAATTAAATTGACCTCAGATAGAAAATCCGACTTTACCATTGTGTTCATCACCCCCAAATTAGCTAAGGTAATGTTCTAGAAGTTTTTGAAAGTTGTTAGATTTTTTTTGAAAATTTTAATATATTTAAAATATCTCAAAAAATAATATATTTAAATTGATCTCAAAACCAAAATTTGACTTTACTGTTACATTCTTTACCCTGAGATTAGCTAGGGGTAAAACTTTGATATTTTTTGGAGCCCATTTAATAGTTCAATTTTAAGTATAATTTTTTTTTTAAATTAAATAAATTAATTAAAATGAAATAAACTAATTAAAATTAAATTAAACTGCAGGTGGGGCCTGCCATTTTTCTTAACAAGGTTGAGCTCGTTGGATTGAACAGTGCACCTTGCGCCATTTAAGCGAGCCGTCCCGATCGAACGACCCTAATCTCATCTCCCCCATCACTAGGGCTCAACGTGTCACGCAGAGCAAGCGCAAGGTGGCTCAGGCCGCATACATGCAGGTCACCACCACCTTAGAAGCCTCCCCACTCACCTTATAAAATCATAGTGATTGACATTAGGCAATTAAACTCAACAAGCATGGGTCCATCATTCTTGAGTGTTCGCATTGTCGTCCATATTGATCCCTTGATCCTCAACAGCAAATCAAAGGTACCTTCGATCTCCCTTTTCTTAAAGTAATCAATAATGTTTTGTTTCGTAATTCTATTAAATATGATGGATGATTGCATGCTCGAGCGAAATGGAGCTCGATCGAGCTTGATCGGGCAAATTTTATGGGATTCCACAATGATCCACAATTTTATCGTCCTAGCCTCCGTCCCTGTCCACATAGGGTTATTTTATAGGGCAATCCAATCCTCATCCAGTAATGTCCCTACCACCATTCTAAAGGTCACTCGAAGAACTTTCCATCGGTGGGCAAGTTGGCCTTCAGCGACATCGAAAAGGTCTTCAATTTTGATGCCCTTGCCATTCGTCACCAGGTCTCACCGTGTCCTCTTTAGGTCTTGTCCTGGGTCCAGTCGGGTTCGACTCGGCCGCACCTTTGCTTCTGGGCCCATCGCGTCGCCTCTGTAGAGCTTATGGGTCCTGTTTGTGCTGCGCAGTGTTTAGGGTGGGTCATGCCATGGTTTGGAGCCGTTGGAGAATAAATCAAATGAATTTAGTTAGCTAATTTAATTTAATTAAATCAACTAATTAGTAAAACTTCTAACACTCATAACTTTAAATCCAAAAATCCAAATATAATAAAATTATATCTCATTTTGCTCCGAAAAATATGATGAACAATTTGGTAGTGTTATTTTTTTGCTAGTTGCTAAGTTTTCTAATGGCCTTTTTAGGCTAATTAAACTCCCATTAAGTACTAAATTGTTATTAGCTCATAACTTAGCTAATTTAGCTCTAAATTATATGGTCAAATATATTATTTTGATCAGAAAAATGTAAGAATCAGTAAACTGCAGGAAGATTTTAATTTTAGCGAGTAAAGTTCTTAGTTATCCCTAATTATCTTAAAAGTAGATTATTAAATATTAAGCTCATTAGTTAGCCAAATTTAAAAAATTTAAGTTTCTAATCACTCACAAAATAGTGTAGAACACATTGGCAAAGTCAAAATAAATTTTTTGTTATTAATTTCACTAATCATTCATTACTCACCTTAAACACTAATTAAGGCAAAGATTAATCAATTGAGGTTCAAATTGAGTAAACTTACTGTCTCAGTGAGCTAGAGGGAATCCATCCTCACTGACTTTGTTGGATTTGGACACTAATTAGTGAAATTGAGTTTTTGTATCCTACCCTTAATCACTCTTAATTACCTTTTTATGTTAAAACTTATTTTGCCCATAACTTGGTCATTTGACCTCAAAATTTAGCAAACTTAGTTTCTATGGAATTATTAGATAAATTAGAATCTAATTATAGCAAACATTTTATATTTACAAAAGAAAATTTGCTAATCAACTCTTAATATGCTAAAACCCTAATTTGAGCTCATTAGCCTTAATCATTGGCTAGATTGGGTGTTCTTAGTATCTATCTTTATATTAGATAGAAAGAAATTATTGAGCATTGATAGAATTTATTTTGAAGCTTTAATTCTAAAAATAACATTTTTGAACCTAAAGGAGGGGCATTTTGGTCATTTTGCCCAAAATTTGATTTAAGAGCCCTTAAGCCCTAGAAATCTGTCATCTTCCTTAAAATCAGTAAAGTAAATGCTTAAGAATCAAATTTAGATCATTTAGACTTGTTAAATTGATTCTTAGACAAAACCATTGATTTTCCTGAAATATTGTTAAGTTAATTTGTGAACTTCATAATGTGGATTTGAACCCACATTATGAAATCCCTATTCCCAATTTTTGATAACTAAATTAATATAAACTTTAGTGTACAATTTTTAAATCTTTTCTTAAGCTATTTCATTTAGATTTCTCTTAGTGGTTTTCCTTCATAAGCACTTAGCAATATCTTCTGTGGTGCTTAAGTGTTGAATTCGGTTATATTTCATTCTATTGAGTAAAATGGGTTGCTCAAAATAATGAATATTAGTTTCAACATAATGAAATCCCTCATTTCATTTTATCTTTTGACTTTGTCTATTTGTAGCCAATCTTAAGTATTGCAGTTCCCATATTTAGATCTTAATTTCAACTTCTTTAATCTTCCCAAATCCTTAGAATAAGTATTGTGAGAAACTTTAGACCTTTAGATGTTAGCATCTTAGATTTCAGAGTTTGAGCCCCTTGTTTGGAGTTTGACTATAGAATCCTTAAATCTTATTTATTTCAATCAAGATTCGTTTGGGATTGATAAATATATCAAATTAGGATGAATAATTATTTATTTAACCTTTGTAAGCGACATTTATAATTTTTAATTAGAATTTATTAAGTTTTAATGTTTAACTCTATAAGGTCATAAATTTGAGTTTATATTGGATAGTAGGATATTGGAGATCCCAAACTTGTGTAAACTTAGAATTGTTAGAATGGATAAATTTGATAATAATAAATATCACATGTGCTTAAGTAGAGTCTTGCTTACTATTGAACTTTGTTGCTTTGCATTCATTGGCTTTGAGCTTTTTTGCCTTGAGCATAACATACATGATAAATTTGATGCATGAAATAAAAATATATAAAAATTAGGATAACATTTGTATCGGGTTCATTATCAAGACCAGTGATTGTGTATACACATTATTGCTAATGGACAGGCGATAAGGAGAAATAAAGATACTTGACATGTACTCATTAGGGAGAGTTATATCTAGTTTGGGAACCCACTTCAGTAATGCAAATGTGCTTGACTCCTTAGCTACTTTTGGACATGTCCATAGAAGTAAAGTAAAGTAACTAAAATTAATTACATGTGTATTCCCGCCTCTTCAGTTTTGTATAGTTTTTTTGCTTTAGATTTGAGAAGCTAAATGACATGATATGATGCAGTTCATTTGCAGTTTTAGTGGCTTGATTAGCTAATTATTTTGGTATGGCAGTCTTAGATGTTACCTTTCTATTTTTCTATTTACTTAACAGTAGTTCAGCTTTTGTACAATATATGCTTATATGCATATTAGTCTTGATTGAATATATAACTCAGTTTACTTATATGTATCACAACTCAGTTTATTTTTTATTTAATTTGCATTTAATCTATTATTCACAAGCATGTTAGGATCTGCTTTCCTTTCATTAGTTATTGACACACGGTGAGTGAATACACATCTGCGCTTGCACGTAAGTGTACGTGGTTTGAAGTAATAATGGAAGGTAAGTTCAGAGATTTATCATCCTCAAGGAATGATGTGTTTTGATACTAAGGTGTATCTACTTTTAATAATGTTTAGAAAAATATGTTTTCAATTTTGTGGCCTCTAACTTAGCAGTTCAAAGATCGTAATTTAAGACACCATTTGATAAAGTAGGGAGAGTTGGGTTTTCATCATGCAAGTTGTAAAGGACTGGTGTCTTACTCGCATTCATGCAACTTTTAATGAACTTATTTTCATGCTAATTAATCAAGTGAATATAGTGTTCCTTAGATTGGTCTTCTATTTTCAACTATTTCAAGTCTAGTGCACAAGATGAACACATAAGGGTTTAATCTTAGTACTTAGACTCTCGTGTGATCGATTTGTATTATTAAGATTCCATACGTCTAAGTTATCAAAATAAATATTTTAGTTCAGTGATCACACAAGCTTGATTTCTACACAATTATCGTCACATGCTACATGCGCAGTCTAGCTAAGGAAGTAAATTGTAGGACTACATGGACTATGTTATATCATTAATGTGCTCTCAACAATTCCTCTTCCTCCCTTGACGTATGCTAAGTCACAGAGCTTGATTGGTGGCTCTTGGCTCACATGCATCGACCTCTCAATTGAGCTTAAGGAAAACTGCATCTAGGCTCAAGAGCTTATGACTAGGTTCTGAGCACTAAAGCAGTTATTCTTAGCTTCATTCCAATTGGTGAGCAATGGGGCACAGGAGAATTTGAGTTATTAAATCCCTTTTACTTTTCAATCTCAAGGTGTCTTACACTGAGAATCCTCGCGCATAAAACATGTGTTTGCGGAGAGGACTTTTATGTGCATTCCCTTTGAGTTTGAAATGTATAGGTGATTTAATGTGTTTTCATTATAAACCATTTTTCAAAATAAGAAATATACATTCAATCCACAGCATGCAAGGACACTTTCATGGTTCTACTAAAAAGAAATCAAAAGGAGGTTAAGAAGAATACTAGGAACAGCCCGTGTTGGTGTTCTCAAGTTCTTCCTTTCTTCCAATCTTCCCTTCCAGCTCCTTGGCAATGTTCTTCCTTTCTCTCTACAGCAATGGTTGCCTTCTTCCTTCCTTTGTGAGGGCCTCGTATTCTTTTCTTATAGCAGGCTTTTAATTTCAGATCTGAGAGTGTCAAAGAGAGGAACTCCCTCTTAGTCTTGCATAACATCCTAAATAGGCCAGCCTTCAGCTCTTAGCAATCAAATCTACCACCTTTCCAACTCCCTTATTTTAATGGCATACAATGATAATTATTTTGGTATTCTCTTGAGAAAATGCAAGGAATTAATTGAGTTAGAGTTTCAAACAACTGGGAAAGGCAAATAGGTGACCTTTCCTATACTGACATTAATGCTTGGACCTGGCTAAAAATACGGCGGGCGCTGCGACACGCTACAACACGCCTTGGCACGTTGTAGCACCTAGCTTTTTATATACAATCCGCTTGGGAGCGTTGTGGTGGATGTATCAAATTTTAGTTCATTTATCTGTTCAACCCTCTTGTCCCGGTATAGCGTGCGGTAGTGGCTGAACTTTTATACTGAATCCGCTGCAACATGCAGTAGCAGAGATATTAAGAATTTTGCTAAGTCCAATGTCGCTGTAGCGCACGAGAGTGGCTAAATTTTTGTATCGATCCACTGCAGCACGCGGTAGTAGATCAATAAATCTTCATTTCATTTTCAGTCTGCTGTGGCACGCGGTAGCGACTGAACTTTTGTATCAGATCTTTGTGGCATGCTGTGGCGGTTCTATCAAATCTTCATATGCTGAGTCTGGTTATATAAATGCCACTGTGGCGCACGATAGTGGTGAGGTTCTCGTGTTTGATCTGCCTTGGCGTGATGTAGCACGCTTGGGCACGCTACAATGGTTTTCTTCCAGAATTTCAAATATCTTCCAAATTTTGCTTAGCTTGTCATTTTGCCTGAAAACCATGAAAAACCCATCAAAGTAGGCCATCTTAACATGAATTTGCTTGTATTTATTCATTTATTTCATTATAAATCTTGAACTTATCACACCAGTGTACTTAGATTCTTTCTCATCCTTGAGTAAGCTCAAAATGATTTTTCTGAAATTAGAATTATAGAATTCAATTATGAATATAATGTGCATGTTTTATCAACTTGTTTGCTCAATTAATGTGACCCTATAAAATTTCAGCTTCTGATGAATTCTAGCACAAGTGCTACTCCTTAATTTCCTTTCTAGTCTCCAATTCTTAGTTTATGATACTATTTCTTAATTAGGGGGAAAGTTTCATAGGAATTTTAAGACATGATAAACCTAAAATGGTGAATTAGATTGGTGTGCCATATATGCTTCTTCTTATGAATCACGATGTATAGTTTAAAATTTATGAGAGATACTTTTCATCATCCTATTTTTCTTAGTTTTTATACTTTGGAGAGATATTTTTTTTATCCCTGATTTTTATTCTCTGTTCTTATTTAGTTCAAAGGGAGAGACATTTTTCTCCATCCCTATCTCAATACATTGTCATCATGAAGCCTACAGAATCCTAGCACAATCTTAGGTTCACCCATTTCTTGCCGTTCATTGATTAAGTTCTTTAAATTCCCCACCCTCACACTTAGATTTTTAGCCTCATTTTTTTTTTAATTTTTGGAGACTTGAAGTGCTCTTAGGAATATTACTTGGTTTGAAAGATGTTAGTGCTAACATTTCAGTTCAATCACATGTTGTTTAAGCAAATTTTTATGATAAAATTTTTCACCTTTGATTTTCATTGAATCCATCGCGTTGTGAAATTTTTTGAAAAAGTTATTCTTGCAATTCATTTTTTCTTAGAAGATTATGAAGGAAGATAGCTCCAAGATTCATCAAAAGATGCATAAATAAAAGTAAAAAGAAAAACAAAGTAAAATACAGAATTCAGAAAAATAAAACAAAATTAATACAACCTTGTCAATTATTTTCCTCTTCATATTAATATTCTTCATTGATGTCTTCAAATTTGACATCCTTTGACCAAGAAGTTTTTGGAATGGGATTGCCAGCTAGGGGTTGCATCTGCACAGTATCATCTGGTCCTCCTTGTAAGCTCTAATTTTGGAACATGGTTCCAAGAGCTACATGGAATTCCATTTGGAATTACCATTTTCGGGCAATTTCAAATTTACAGAACTACATGTCAATTTCCATGGACTTCCCCAGTGCCACTTGATAGGCGTGTATTTATGCAATTTCCTTTCCAGGATCAGTTCGGCCGGTGGAGGATGAAGCTTCTCCTTCCTCTCCCCTTCTCTTCCTGCTCCTCTTTCCTTCATGAGAGTGGGCATTTATGTTCATGCGAGAAAGAGGAGCGCATGGAGAGACTGTGATGTTAGAGGGTACTACTCTGACCCTCTGGGCCAAGCATATCCTAGAAATAAGGGACCCAAATGCAAGTGCATCGCACAGCCCAATCAGGGCATTCCAGAGCTGCTCACAAATGATCATGGAGATATGGATTTCTCCAGGTCATTGAATGGCATACATGAACAGCACCCATGATCAAATCACCTCGCTAAGATGTCCAGATGGCATGATGAAGCTGGAGATGAGAACTTGCCATGCAATGCTCAAGTCCGTAAGAAGGGCTCGAGGGATGTTGGCTATGTTCCCTCTCCATCTTGCATCGTCACGGGTAAGGGCACTTGCAACTTCCAATGGGTCATAACTATGTCCAATGAAGGACTAGTAGAAACAATCCACTACCTCCCTTAGCTCATAAAATTACTTGATTTGTTTGAGACCGAATATCACCCCTTTCCCTCTCCCAAAAATTTTATGCCTCGCCGCATTGATGGTGTTGGCATAAACTTTCTAGACCAGGGAAGGGTAAGAGTCGGTCCTCAAACAGACCAGCTTGTCCCATTCTCGGTCTCTAACTTGATCATATAGCACATGGAAAGGGTGCGTGAAGACCCTCTCCAGAATGAGCTTCCTCTTAGAAGTTACTTGGCTGGACCATTGTTCAGCCTCAGCGGATGAGAACCGCTTTTTGTTGAAAGCTCCCTATGATGTGGAGGCTCATGCATCTTTACTAGACATGCTCTTCTTTTGGTAAGACATGGGGAATGAAAGGGTAGTGAAGAGTCTTGAAAGAATTGAGCAGAAATGGGACAAGAATAAGTAGTGCAAACTTTTTTGCTCCCCTACACTAGCTTTTATAGAAGAATTTATGGAAGATTTATGCACTTAAGATCATTCAAAGAATGATTAAATGATAGTCAAAGATTGCCTTAATATCATGCAATTAATTTGACTTGAATTCAGCTTTTTATTAGGTGGAAAAGACAGCTTTTTAGCACTTTATTTCAAATTTTGAGTCCCTAGGTGCGTTGTAGCGACTTTGACTGCTTGGGGAATCTAGAGCAGTTAATTACTGCTCTAACTGTGTGCCTTGCACTACGATGTGCCATGGCGCACCGCAGCGCACTATAGCGCCTCAGGACTTGTAAAAATTTTGTCTTGTGCTTAAGTCTGCTATAGCGCTCAGTGGTAGCTAAATCTGCTGTAGTGCACAATAGTGACTAAAACTGCTATGGTGCGCCTTAGCGGCTAAATTTTCTATAGTGAGCCATTGCAATTACAATCGATGCGGCACGCTATAACGGCTAAATCCACAGCAATGCACTGGAGCAACTTTCAATGAAAATTTTCCTACAACTTTGAGTAATCTTCCAGAATTGTCTGTTATAAACAGGATGTATTATACATACATATATATATATATATATATATATATATATATATATATAACTAAATAATTCTAAACAAAACAAAAATTATTGAGTTGCCTCCCAAGTAGCGCTTGGGTTAATGTCATCAGCTCGACAAGTTCAAGATCCTTAAGGGATTACATTAAGCGGTGGCTTCCTTCTCCAGAATTCAGAAATACATTTGTGAGCACTAACAAAGGTTGTTCTCAAACTCATAATTTCATGAGTTATTGTATCCTCTAACCATACTTCCAAATTCAAAAAGTGGCTCCCTTCTTCTTCCTCTTGCCCTTCTTGTTTTCTTCTTTTTTCTTCTTTTTCCATTTAGCTCTTATAAATTTTTCTTTAGACATAGAGGGCATTAAATCTCTATTTTCTTCCAACCCATTTACTCTTATCATCATAATACCCCATTCTACATCACTTATAGCTCTTGAGCTAGCTAGGAAGGGTCTCCAAAAAATGACGGTGGTGTTGTTACTCCATCTGTCCCATTCACAAATAATGAAGTCGGTTGGAATGATGAAACTTCTTATTCCCACCTGAACATTCCTTATTACTGCTAAGGGGGTCGTGGAGGCTAGATTAGTGAATTCAAGTGTTATAGAGGTTTCTTCCATTCCCCTCAGCCCAAGCTGGGAGTATATGTGTAATGGCATGACATTGATGGAAGCCCCAAGATCACACAAGGGATCTAAAAGGACTTCACCTTCAATGACACACGGTATATTCATCCTCTCGGGGTCCGCTCTTTTTATGGTTGTTTTATTGCTTTAAATGCTTTTAGTGTTGACTTCTCTAGTTTTGTTTTCAATAGTCTCTTCTCTACAATCTATTTTTGCTTTGTCTGAGTTGATCAGACTCACCGTTTCTCTTGGATTTACTTTAGTTGAGCTCGAGAGCTTCCCCTATTGTCAAGTAGACAGCTGCTGAAAAATTTGTCCCAATTGAACTTCTATATTCCTAAGTGATACCTCAATTCCTTGGATTCAAGTTTCATGCCTGTTCAAGGTCAATTCAGTTCTCTTCATAAATTGAACTATTTATTCTTTGAAAGTATTAAATGCCCCCTCAATGCCAGTGTTTTGGGGTTATTAATTATTGTTATAGTTTTGCCCTTGTCTATTTTGTTCTTGGTTTCCATTAAAATTTTATATTGTATTTTTGTTACTCCAAGAAAAATTAGGATGATTTCTCCATCCTGGATTGTATGTATTGGAGTATGGGTTATTTTGCACAGTGTTGTGGTTTGCATTATTATTTCTTAGGAAATTTACTTGCTCAGTATTTGAAGGTAAGAAGGGGTTGCTAAAATCACAATTTTCACTATTTTGTTTTCCTCCACAAAAATCACAATAAACTTCTTGAGTATTTTCCATATTCATACTTCCAATCTTTTAATTTAGTGTACTGATTTTGTTTTGTAGGGCTAAAATCTAATTGGCCTCGCCCATGCTAACCTCTTCCTTCTTTCTAAGGCTTAGCCTCTCAGTAAGCCACTGATATGCAATCTCAGCCATTTCTTCCAACAAATTGTAGGCCTCTTATTGGGTTTTGCTACATAGAGATCCTCCAGGTGCTGCATCTATGAGTGTCTGGGTAGGTGCGTTCAATCCATTGTAAAATACTTGAACCTGCATCCACTGTGGAAACCCATGATGTGGATTGCATCTAAGGGACTCCTTGAAGCGTTCCCAGCTATCGTATAAAGTTTCCCCTCAGCTTGGCAAAAGTTAGTTATTTGAATTCTCTACCTAGCGGTCTTAATAGGTGGGAAATATTTAGCTAAGAGCTTCCTAACTAAATTGTCCCAAGTGCGAATAGAAACTATGCCAACTCTTAGCTCAATATCACAAGGAGAATTGGAATAGCCTGAGTCTTATGGCATCATCAGTGACACCGTTATATCTAAATATATCACATATTTCCAAAAAAATTAGAAATTTGTGAGTTTGGTTCTTCAGTGGTTAACCCTCCGAACTGATTATTTTGCACCATGCTAGGGTAGATGGCTTAATTTTAAAGTTATTAGCAGCTATGTTTGGTCTCACAATTGCATGAGGGATTCCTTTAATAGTGGGTACGACATAATCTCTCAAGGGCCGCTCTACTTGTTCTTCTACTTCCCCAATTGAATCATCTTCTATGTTTTCCATTGTAGGCTGATTTCTTATTAGCAATTTTTTTTCTCTCCTAGATCTTAGGTAAGTTCGTTCAATTTCAGGATAAAAAATAATGTCTACATTTTCTCTCCTATTCATATAGTTAATAATTTCAGCTAGAAGGACTAATCACAGCAATGCAATTTTCAGCAGTTCAGAAAATGAAACTAAGAGAATGACTAAATTAACAAAATTAAACTAATAAATATGATTAATAGCAATTATAATTACAAAAAGATAAAAATTATATGCAAATGAAGATAAGTCTAAATCACTATTTACTTATAGATTATCCTTAATACAAATTAAGAACCATTCCCCAGCAATGATGCCAAAAAACTTAATAGAGGGGTGAATACATGTCTGCACTTGCACGCAAGTGTACATGGTATGAATTAATAATAGAAGGTAAGTTCTGAGATTTATTGTCCTCAAGTAATGAAGTGTTTTGATACTAAGGTGTATCTACTTTTACTAATGTTTAGAAATATATGTTTTCAGTTTTTGTGGCTTCTAACTTAGTAGTTCAAAGATCATAATTTAAGATACTATTTGATAAAGTAGGGAGAGTTGAGTTTTTATTATGCAAGTTCTAAGGGATTAGTGTCGTACTCGCATTCATGCAACTTTAAATGAACTTATTTTCATACTAATTAATCAAGTGCATATAGTGTTCCTTATATTAGTCCTCTAATTATGACTATTTCAAGTCTAGTGCACAAGATGAACACACAAGGGTTCAATCTTAGTACTTAGACTCTTATGTGATCGATTTGAATTATTAAGATTGCCACATCTAAGTTATCAAAATAATTATTTTAGTTAAGTGATCACACGAGTTTGATTTTCACACAATTAGCGTCACATGCTACATGCGCAGTTTAGCTAAGGAAGTAAATTGTAGGATTACATAGACTATATTACATCATCCATGCGCTCTCAACAATTCTTCTTCCTCCCTTGACGTATACTGAGCCACGAAGCTTGATTGGTGGCTCTTGGTTCACATGCATTGACCTCTCGATTGAGCTCAAGGAATAGTGCATCTAGACTCGAGCTTGTCATTGGGCTCTGAGCAATAAAGCACTTATTCTTAGCTTCAAGCCAATTAGTGAGCAATGGGCTCTGAACGTTCATACTGAATCTGCTACTATGCGCGGTAGCAGAGATATTAAGAATTCTGCTAAGTCTAATCCCGCTGTAGCACACGATAGCAGCTGAACTTTTATATCAGATTCGCTGCAGTGCGCGGTAGCAGATCAATAAATCTTCATTTCATTTTTAGTCTGCTGTGGCGTGCGGTAGCGGCTGAACTTTCATATCAGATCTGCTGCGGTGCACCTGGTAGTTTTATTAAATCTTTATATGGTGAGTCTGGTTTTATAAATGCTGCTGTGGTGTGCGATAGCGGTGAGGTTCTCTTGTTCGATTCGCCTTGGCGTGCTGTAGCCCGCTTGGGTGCACCACAAAGGTTTTCTTCTATAATTTTAGTTTTCTTCGAGATTTTACTTAGCTTGTCATTTTGCCTAAAAACCATGAAAAACCCATCAAAGTTGGCCATCCTAACATGAATTTGCTTGTATTTATTTATTTATTTCTTTATAAATGTTGCACTTATCAGTTATAGGTATTATAATTTAATACATACATATATATATATATATATATATATATATATATATATATATATATATATATATATATTGCCTAACCTTGTTGTAGCTTCTGATTTGAGGTGTATTTCCTACATACTTCTCTTGCTTAAGTTATAAATATATTATTTATAACTTTTCCAGTTCCTTTCTTAGCTTGTCGCTCCTATTTGCTTGCTGTTGTTATTAAAATCTAAATGCGATTTCTTAAGGAACATTTAATTAATTAAATCAGCCTAAAATGTACTTAGATAATTGTATTACCTTATTTTGTCTTTTTTTTTTTGCTGGGGCCCTGACATTGTGAAACTGACAATATTAGATTCTGATATTTTTGAGGTTGTAGCACCTAGAGAGGAGCTTGATTATGAGGAGGACCATCCCATTTTTGTGGATCCTTAGATAGTCTTTGCTTTTATTTCTGTGAGGATGACTATTTCTCATTCAATAAATCATTATTTCAGATGTTGTAATGATACAAAATTTTGATGAATTTTTTTTTACTGTAATTTTACTTTGAGTTGGATTATGTTCCTTTCTGTATTATGGTTAAATGGATGTTAATCTTACTTTCTTCTGCACTTTGAATTTATTGAATGTACAAGTGATTCCTATTCAGTTATGTGGCATATCCTTCAGTTATCAGTATATTAGAGTGAAAAACCTAATCTAGCTATAAATGGGGGATATGTCACGGTAACCACTCCACCGTAATGATGTTAACATACCTATTAACAAGACCACATTGGGGGCGGGGCGCCACAATGTGTGTGTTTTTAGTTTTCCTCACTTACTTATAGTTCAGTAGACGTACTCAACTCCTCACTTATTCTACACCCACAGAACAAAATATAAGATAAATAAATCATAATTGCATTTCTTACAATCTCATTGGTTGTGAATGATTATTATAGTCTTATGACTATGTTTATTCAGTCCTCTTAGACTGAGATTGCTCTACTTATTATTTCAAATTTACTTACAATTTTTTGCAGTGTAGTTATTTTATATGTCACATACATAATTATCTACACTATTTTTACTTAGCTTATGAATCATTTGGATAATTTCATCTTCCCTTATTTAAATGCATACTTTATAAATTATTTTACTAACATATTTAATGCAGGAATGAATAACTTAATTGATTTATATAAGCCTTTCTTACTTTACAGCTTTTAGTAGTAGTTTACATATTTATTTATTTCATGCCAAATGCTCGTATATTTAATTGCAAATGACTAACATGATATCCGTATAACAATTATGTATTTAGTTGCCTTGAATTGTACTTAGACTTTTAAAGTTTAATATTTTTTTTTATTTGTTATGACCTACCGTATTATATACCAAATATGGTAGATCAAGAGATTGTAGCAAACTTAATGCCTAAAAGAGAGCCTAAGTTGTAGTTGTGTGTTGAAGACTCTATTGGCTTGCCCTTTACATTTTATTTATGTGAGGATGAGTGATTACTTTTACAAACTTGTATATTAATATTTATGTGATGTTTAAACTATTCTTTCATGTTATATATTTTCATATTATGAATGATGAATGTTTGATTGGAATATTTAAGTTTTCTTCTACCCATAGATCTGCTATTCAAAGAAAATACTTAACAGTGGGTTAGAAATCCATAATTCAGTATTAAGTACTATCGTAACACTCATTATTAGATTAATATATTGAATCTAAGAACAGGATGTTTTATAAATATACTTTCTCGATCTGAAACGATTGGATTTGGCATTCATTGAAGATGTATAATTTATTTTAAAAAGAGTCTGGCTAACTTTTCTACTGAATTAGTCTGATAAAAAAGTAAGAAATGAGCTTATTTTGTTAACATATCGATGATGATTCAGATTGCATCATATCTTGATCTTCCTTTAAGAAAACTATGGAGCCTCAACTTTATCGTGGTCATGTTAACACTATATGATTATGGTAGAGCGGTCACTGTGTGACAAATTCACAATTATAGTCAGTTTAGGTTTTCTCCATAATCTGTCAATAACTGCATAACTTTCCTCTTGTATATGTAATTCATTCATCAAAATGCATCTAAAAAGAGCATAGTCCATAGTGCATAAGCAAGAGAACTTAGTTCACCTCACTATTAAAGTGCAAATAAGTAAGTACATCTAGAATCTAAATTATTATAATACTGAATTAATGTTTTAATGAATGGTAAACACTAGTCCTTACAAATAGAAAATAAAAGATAGCTAAGCCTCAACAGTAGTAGGAAAGTCCTATTCTTGGCTAAGCTCCTCACCTGAAGTTATCTCCATGAACAACTCTGAATCTAACATATTGGGTTTTACATGCTAGGGCCCTAACCATGAAAAGAAAAATCTTGTGTTAAATAATTATCTAAGTGCATTTATAACAATCCTAGGCTGTTATCCTAGCTAATCTTAGCTTAACCAAGCTTTATTTCTCATTCCATTAGCTTTATCTAGTTATTAGAACTTAACCCTAAAATTTTGGTGTTAATCAGAATTTAATTGAGATAATTAGATATTTTGCCAATTTTATGATCCAATAAATTAGCTTAATTAATTTGATATACAAATTAAAATCTGATTTCATTTTTGAATTTCTCGCCCCCCATATTAGCTAAGGATGAGTTTTTGGGAATTTTTGAAGTTCAATTAGCCCTAAATTGGGTTTAATTTTAATTAAGTTAATTAATTGAATTAAATTATTTTATTTAAATCATACTTATTCCAATGGTCGTATCCTTCAAATGGTGGGCGAACTCGAAGCCATCGATGCCTTTCCTTAACATAGATCCTACGGCTTCCATTCCTTAGCACTCGAGAGATTAATCAGCCGTCAAATCGCATATGCGATCCCACACTTGGGATTACACTCGTGATTATCCATTATGCTCAATTACATCAGAACTGTCATGCTATTTTTTTGATTGATCAAACAGCAGAGCACGATCCCGCTCCTATTCACCTTCTTCATCGCTTGAGCGACCCTGACAGTGCATATTCTTCCGTACCAATCACTGTCAGAGCCCATTGTCCACTCCCATGCCACATGATGAACTGTTAGCCATCTGCCTATGAATTAGTTAGGCAACCCGATCGGGCCACGAGGTCCGATCAAACCCTTATCAAAGAATTTGATGCTGAGCTTTTGAGCTGAGCTTGGAGCTCAGCCTGACCTCTCCCCAAGTTCACTCCAGCTATAAACAGCTTCAACAATTCATGTACTGAGCTCTTTGTTCATTGCTACAGTCCACCCAAATCCCTAGTCTTTTTTGTAACCTCCAGTGCTCTCTACTATCCTTCTATTTTCTTACAAACATCTCTTTAGTCTGGCAGTGGCTGTGGTCTGGTGTTTAGACCTCCATTCAACTCGAGCAATCCTTTGTAACCCTCTAAGCACCTTAGGGATCTAGTTGATGCTCCATTTCTGCAAGCTCTCTTAATTAGGTACTCCCCTTCCCCTGTAATGAATTGTGTGAGCTCATTGCTTACTCATTTACTTTGTTCCATTGTTTCTACTTTGTGCTTGCATTTAGAATCAATTTAGGCATTTGATAGGATCCATCCTATGGCTGATGAGCATTTAGATAGTGCAGAGCAAGGTCTGAACCGGGTCATCACCTAGTGATGGTGTGCCCATTCCTTTATTGACAATCGGCACCCAATTGGGTCACCAGTTGCTAAGAGGAGTTATCATGTATTGATCCTTGCTGATCGATACGATGCAGCTCTCTCAGGCCTAGCTAAATCGATTGTCCCTACTTGAGCCGACATAGTATTGAATAGTGCTAGGCTCAAGTAAGGCCCCGTCAACCCAGGTTCTCCAGAGTCTAGCCACCTTAGGGCTTAGCTCTGCCTCCACTTAGTGAATGCATAGGGATCTTGAATCAGCCCTCTAGTAGCTTTTGTGGGGAGAATTTACTCCCCATAGTAAACCCAAAAAAAAGGGAATAGGCTAATTTAGGGAAATGTTCATCCCAGCAATGTAGACTCTTCCACAAAGAGCTTCCTCAGGTACTCGATACATTAGGAGTTCAGGAGCATTTTGTGATTTGAATCGAGGCAAGAGGTGGACTAACAACCAAGAATTCGTGAATTATCCCTAACCCTATACGGCTAAAGTCAGGAGAAGAACGCATGGGAGAAGAATAGTGGCGGGTCAGGTCGGACCCTGACTCGCGCATTTTGAAAATAGGTTTTGCATTTAATATATTAATTGGAATTATTTTTCTTAAGGAAAATTGGCTAAAAAGAATTATTCCTATGATTCTTTAATTAGAAATATTCCATTTAAATTAATTAAATAACATGCTCATTTTAAATCCAAATAGTATGATCTAATATATAATTTTGATCAAAAAAATACAAGGAATAATAAACTGTAAAATTATTTCAATTTCTGTGAATAGTTTTCTTAATTATGTCTATATTATTTAATTGCATGATTAGTGAAAATTAGAATAAACATTTATCCAAATTACATATTTATAGACTATATTTCTTCCTTATATCAATTTGAACTTAATTGTAAAGATGTATTTATATTTCTATTATTATTTTTGCTAATTAATTGCTAATTATATTAAACCTTGATTAGAAAATTTTAGGCTCATTTATAATCTGATGTTGGTAATTTTAACTTCCATGGAGCTATTAGATAGTAAAGAACCTAAAAATAATATTATAGTCTTATTTGAACCTGCTTGATTGTTAATTTTTTTTAATTTACTCAAAGCTCTAATTAGTGAATTTAAGTGCGTGGTTTAATCAAATTTAGTTTAATAATTGATTCTTCACTTATTGGATAACATGGATTGATTTAACACTTATTGATTTGACTTTTAATCCTTAAATTTATAAGAGAGATTTTAAGTTCTAAAAGAATCAATGTGATCATAACTTTAATTATTAAACCTTGCAATTGATTATTTTCTCCTAAAATAGAAAACTATAATGTTAATGATCCCTCAGTTAATAAAAGATGATTGATTGATCAAATAACCAATTATATTATGACTTGACTGATAATGCTTAGAGAAAAGGTAATAAGAATTTGCATACTTGATTTTTGTTTCTTTAATCATTGATTTTCTTGGAAACTTGCAAGAATTAGACTATTTAGATTATTATTCAATCATTAGAAGCTTATAGGTTATAGAATGAGATAGTTAAGAGCCTTAAGAATTTAAAGTATAAAGTTAATCATTATAATATAAGTGATTAGTCTAACAATAGCTAAGGTAAGTCTTGAGGTAGGAGGCCTTTTTGTAACATATTGAGGTAGAATCCTATATGCACTATATGAACTTTAGAGATTGGTTTTATGTTCTTATAGTAGTGGTAACCTAATGAATTTTAGATTAAACTTGTACATTTGTGGCAGTTTATCTAATTTGAATAACTTAAATGTCATTACCATGGAGTTATTTTTTTAGAACCTATTACAAAGTACACATATCCATATATATAATTCTAATTTCAGTAGTATATAAAATTGGTTGATTTATTCTGTATAGAATTGTAGAATTTCTATCTTATCTTAGGTAATTTTTAGTTCAGGAGAAACATCCCAATTCCATTTTATATTATAGGTAAGAATTTGTACAGCTTTGATTGGAAGATAAAATAGTAATAGAATGTATGTCTCCTATCCTTATGCGCAAGGATAAGTGCAGTTAAGCAACCTAAGTGTCCAATATCACCTTTCTTAAGACATGCTAATCATATATATGTGCTTTTAACATGTGGTAATTTAGATGGATATGGAGGTGTAGGAGTAAATTATGTTGATTCCTGTTGAATTAGAATTTAAGGTATATAAAGCTCATTGCTTAGAAATTTTGATTATCATGGCATTCAGTTTATTGTGCAGATTAAGGAAACATGTTAAATAAGTTAGATAGTAAAAAGGGATGTGTTTTCTATTTTTGGGATTTGATCATTTTATCTTTACTTTCATCAAGTTTTGGCATAACGCAAATTGCATAAGCATAATGCATCAAGATCATTTGAGAACTAAAATATGCAGCATGAATTAGCGTTGGTTAGGAACTACGGAATGCAGTATGCATTAGGTGATTTAAGATTGCGAGATGCAATGTGGCATCAAAAGTTTGTCATATTTATGGCATAATCTGTGGCATAGTCATATGCATATATAGTGGCATACAGCATAGTTCAGATTTCAAATTTTGTTCAATTTGTAGTTTTATTTCAGTTGATTTACTAACAAGGTATACACTTAGCTTTGGTATTATTGTATTTCTAGTTTATAGTATTTGGCTTTATGACTATTGTTTGTTTTAGTTTTCTATTATATACTTTCTATTTTACTATTAAGATAAGTAATATCCCTTAAATGCAAGAAATTATTATTTGTATAATAAAATGTACTTAGACTTATTGTTTAACACTAGATTTTTTCTTTTTTTTGCTGGAGCCCTGGCATGTGAAATGATGAATTCATAATTTACATACTAATTAAAGGAAAATTTCATTCATTTCTCATATTAAAATAGCTTCCTTAATCTAATTTTGCTTATCTTTTCAGGAAAAATGCCTTTCCAACAAATTCTGAGCAAAATGGACAATTTTCCAAAATTTCTAAGGAAAAACCGCTGCCACGTGCTGTAGCTGGCCATTTTGCAAAATCGGGCGCCACAGCGCACTGCAGCGGAGCACTTTGCGAAGTGCTGGCACCACTGCGTGCTGCAGCGGTCCAGCTTGCGAAGAGCTGACGCCACAGCACGCTGCAGCGGTCCGGCTTGCGAAGTGCTGGTGCCACAGCGCGATGCAGCGTGCCATTTTGTGAAATCGAGCGCCATAGCGCGTTGTAGCAGAGCCTTTTTACAAAATCTATTACACTCTAGCATGCTGCAGCGGCCCACCTAAAAATTTCTGAGCAGAGCATTAAATGTGGTTAGGACAAGACCCCCAACCAGCACCTTGTTTCCAGCCATCATTCCCTCTGCAGTAGCTACATTTTTTAAGGGGAAAATGGTCTTCTAGAGGTGATGTGGAGAATTATCAATGGAAAAGTAATAGTCTTTTCATCCCTCAAGTGGATTTTCCCATCATTACACCAGAATTTTTAAAAGGGAAATGCAAATTTTGAAATCAGAAGATAAAGAAATAGCCCACCTCTATAAATTCCACTTCTCTTGACTTAAGAGAGGTTCCAAACTTAGCTCACTACAACCTAAGTAAAGAGAGGACTACATAGAGGAGAAGGAGAATTCTCCAAGGGTGGAAGAGCTCATCTTGCTAAGGACAAGAAAGGTAGCACTAGGGACCCAAGAGAAGCAACTTCAACCAAGAAGAAGAGAAATCTAAAGAACTTCCCAAAGGAACATTCCTAGTATTTTCTAAACTCTAGCTTGTGTACTTTTCTTAGTTGATCATGAAAGGGTCTTTATCCATGTATGTATTCTTTTTCATCTCTTTTGTAATGGAGAGCTAAACCTCCCTTGGGGAGGGTTGGGACAATCCCACATGTATTGATAGATATTATAATTGTATAAAGTTTTCCTCAAGTTTTAATAAAAATCATTAACTCAATGCCTTGTTAAAGAAACAAAAGGACTAATGTGGACTTGAATGTGGACCAAAGGACAAATGACTAATTGAACTCAAGGACTATTTTGTTTTGTGCTCCATAGCTCATCTTAGTTTTGATGCTAGATTTATGAGTGCATGAGAGCTTAGAACTATGTGAGAAAGTTCTTGAGCTTAGTGCACCTTAATCTATGCTCAACTAATGAGTTAAAGTGTGTGATGTTAAGACCCACTAATTGAGCTTCGTTGCTCAGCATACTTGAGAGAGGGAATGGATTCGTTGAAGTGCTCATGAACGAGGTGACATAGTCATTGAGCCTAATGAAATGCCTCACTTATCTAAACTATGCTTGAGGTGCGTGAAGCTCTTAGTGGAATCAATGCTTATAAGATCTTAAACTTTATAACCCTCATCTCCATAATCAAGAGATGAGATAAAAACTACAAATCTAAAATCTTATAAGGGTCTATGTGCTGAAATAGAACCGACTGTGTGTTCATTTCATGCACGAGACTTGAAGTTGTAATTCTTTGAATTACAACTCTAAGAAGAACAATGTGCACTTAAATAAAAAACTAATGAACACTTGAGGAATTATCGTACATAAGTTATCTATCATATCATGCGGGAGAAACCCAACTCTCCTCTTCTTTTTATCAAAAGTATTTTCTACTAAGTGTTGTTGTGCGTATTTAAGAACCTACACCAATCAATACACGTATAGCTTAAATATTAGTGATCATAGATATACCTTAGTAACAAAACATCCAATTTTCTGTGGTTTGAGAAATCCCGTAAATTCAAACATTCCACTTATCACTTCAGATCACGTACACTTGCGTGAAAGCGCAGACGTATTTTAGGCCTGTCAAGTTTTTGGGCCGTTGTTGGGGAATTGAAACTTATTTCGTATTAAGGATAATCTATCAATAACTAGTGATTTAAGCAATTTCTTGCATATACGCTTAATTTTTGATTTTTGTAATTAAAAGTACTAACCATTTACTTTTATATTTTCTTTTATTATTGCTGAATCTTTGAACATTGCTGAATTTGTTCTTTATAGTCTAATTAGTATTGTGTATGAATAGAAGAGTTTGCACAGAATATCTTTTTGACCCTGAAATTGAGAGAACCTACTTGCAGGCTAGGAGAGAATAAAATAATTTACTAGGCCAACAAGCTGTTATGGAAAATTATAATGAAAATCATGGAGAGCCATTAGGAGTGCCTAGGGGAATATCACTAAGAGACTACGCACTACCTACTATTATGGAAATTTTCCATGCTATTGTGAGGCATAACATAGAAGCTAATAACTTTGAAATCAAATCTTCCACTCTGAGTATAGTTCAAATAACCAATTTAGAGGATTGGCCACTGAAGACCCTAATTCACACATTTCAACTTTCCTTGAAATTTGTGACACCTTCAGATTTAACGGTGTCTTTGAAGATGGTGTTAAATTAATGCTTTTCATATTCTCTTTAAGAGATAGAGCCAAAAGTTGGCTCGTCTCTCTCCCAAGTAATTCAATCCGAACCTAGGATGATTTGGCTAAGAAATTCTTAGCCAAGTATTTCCCTCTGGTGAAAACCGCTTGGCTGAGAATTGAGATAACCAACTTCACTCAGTTAGAAGGTGAGACATTGTATGATGGGTGGGATAGATTTAAGGAATACTTAAGGCAATGCCTACATCATGGGTTTCCCTTGTGGATGCAAGTTCAAACCTGTTACAATGGTTTGAATGCCAGAGGCTCTATCAGTAGTAAAACCCAAGAAGAGGCTTACGACCTCTTAGAAGAAATGTCAAACAATGCTTACCAATAGCCTCTCCAGAGGAATAATCACCATAATAAAAAAGAATGTAACTCACTTGGAAATTCACAATAAATCCTTGAGCTCCAAAACCAAATCTCTCAACTCAATAAAAAATTGGAATATGGGTATGTTAATTTGTGTCAGGAGGAAGATGGAGAGTTAAGAAATGTCAATGTAATCATGAATCATGGAAGGAATAGAGAGATATTTGAAAGCTGGCTTATCGAATTTAGAACCTCCACGACTAAATTCATGAATAAAACTGACACCACCTTAAACAAGCATAAACACACTCTTTTAAGGCAAGAGGAATCAGTAAAAAGAATAGAACAAAAGCTAAAAGAAATCATGAAAGAGTTAGAGCAACCTTCATTAGTGAGAGTCATTCGTGAGTATGAAAAGGAGTCGGGGAACGCAATAACCCTAAGAAGTGGAAAAATTATGAGGCCAGTCGTAAGAGAGGAGAATCGTAAAAACATAGCGATAGTTAGAGAGGAAAAGAGGGAGGAAGAAGAAACGATCATAAAAGAGAGGAATGATATTAGGGATTTAGAAAAGGAAGAACTTGAAGATCAACTTAAGGAAATCCCTCATATACTATATCCTCAACGAATGTCTAGGGAGAAACTTGATCTCCAATACCACAAATTCCTAAAAACTTTTAAGACTCTTCATATAAATATCTCTTTCACAGAAGCTCTAGAGCAAATGCCTAGTTATGCTAAATTTATGAAAGACATTCTCTCAAAGAAACATAAGATTGATGTAAAGAAGACTATGGCATTAACAAAAAAATATAGTGCAATCCTTCAGAGGAAGATTCCCATCAAAAAGAAGGATCTGGGGAGTTTCACTATCCCTTGCACCATTAGAAGCTAATCTTTCCAAAAAGCCCTTTGTGATCTAGGTGCATCCATAAATTTGATGCCATTTTACATATCCAAGAAGTTAGAAATTGATCACTTAAAACCCACTTCTGTTCTCCTCCAATTCACCGATAGATCCGTAAAATCCCCCTTAGGAATTATGGAGAATGTGCTTGTGAGGGTAGACAAGTTCATTTTTCCTGCTGATTTCATAATCTTGGATATGGAAGATGAAAATCAAGAAATTCCCATCATCCTAAGAAGGCCCTTCTTGGCCACTAGAAGAACTTTGATTGATGTAGATAAAGGGGAATTGAGATTGCGTTATGGGGATAAGGAGATTAAATTTCATGTGAATGATTCTATGAGGCACCCATCTAAGCCCAATGAGGATTGTTGGAAAATCAATTTACTAGAAGAAGCTTAGTTCATGGGAGAAGTGGGAGAAGAGGGAATGTTAGAAAAGGAGGAAGATGAGGACCCCACCGATAAGGAAGTAATTGAGGAATTGGTTAAGGAGCAGAAAATAATTTAGCCTTTTATAATTTGCCCACCATAACTAGAATTGAACCTCTGCCCTCACACTTAAAATATAATTATCTAGGGGAAAATGAATCTCTTCCAGTGATAATCTCCTCCCTGTTAACTCAGCATCAAGAAAGTATTTTATGCAAGGTTTTAAGAGAGCACAAGAGAGAAATTGGTTGGAGTATAGCCGATCTGAAGGGGGTTAGTCCAACTCTTTGCATGCACTGAATCCTTTTGGAGGATAACATTAGCCCATCAATTGAGCCCCAGTAGCATTTAAACTCCAACATAAAAGAAGTAGTTCACAAGGAAATCATTAAATTCTTAGATGCTGGAATCGTTTTCCCTATTTTTGACAGTCCTTAGGTAAGCCCTATATATGTGGTCCCCAAAAAGAGTGGGATAACAATTATTCTCAATAACAACAATGAATTGATTCCCACTAGAATGGTGACCGGATGGAGAGTGTGCATTGATTATAGGAGATTAAATAAAACCACTCGTAAGGACCATTATCCCCTTCCTTTTATTGACCAAATGCTTGATAGATTGGCCGGGAATCCCTATTTCTACTTTCTTGATAGGTATTCAGAATATAATCAAATCCTTCTTTCACTTGAAGAACAAGAGAAAATAACTTTTACCTGCCCCTTTGGGACATTTGCCTTTAGAAGATTGTCTTTTGGATTATGCAATGCTCCAGCCACTTTTCAACATTGTATGATGGCTATCTTTTATGATATGATAGGGGAGTTTTTGGAAATCTTTATAGATGACTTTTTTGTTATCGAGAGCTCTTTCAATCATTGCTTAATCAATCTAGGAAAGGTTCTAAAAAGATGTGAAGAATCAAATTTAGTCTTAAATTGGGAAAAATGTCATTTCATGGTGGAAGAATGTATTGTCCTTGGTCATTTAATTTCTAGGAGAGGGATAGAAGTTGATAAGGCCAAGGTTGAGGTAATTGAAAAACTTCCCCCTCCCATCAATGTAGAAGGAATTAGAAGCTTCCTTGGGCATGCAGGTTCTTATAGAAGATTTATCAAGAACTTCTCTAATATAAGTTTGTCGCTTTGCAGATTACTTGGGAAGGATGTTGAGTTCAATTTTGATGAAAATTGTTTAAGAGGTTTCAATGCCATAAAAACTGCTTTAATCTCTGCTCCAATAATTTTTACTCCAAATTGGGATTCACCTTTTAAAATTATGTGTGATGCGAGTGACCTTGCAGTTGGTGCTGTCCTTGGGCAACGAAAGGAGCGAACATTCTATTCAATCTATTATGCTAGTAAGCTCCTTGACGATGCTCAAAGAAATTACGCTATCATGAAAAAGGAACTCTTAGCTGTCATCTTTGCCTTCACTAAATTTAGGTCGTATCTCATTGGGTCTAGGACTATTATTTACACTGATCATGCAGCTATTAGGTATCTCCTTCAAAAGAAAGAAGCAAAACCTCGCTTGATACGTTGGGTGTTGCTCTTGCAAGAGTTTGATCTAGAAATTTGGGATAAGAAAGAGAGTGAAAATGTGCTTGCCGATCATTTATCTAGATTGACCCACCTCAATAATGATAAGTTGACCGAAATTAGTGAAACATTCCCCAATGAGAAACTTTATGCAATTACTTCAAATTATTCCCCATTATTTGCTGGCCTTGCGAATTATCTTGTAGGAGGAGTCATACCAAAAGACATGAGCTACCAACAAAGAAAAAAATTCTTTGTTGACATTAAAATTTACTTTTGGTATGATCCCTTTTTGTATAAATGTTGCAATAATCAACTCTTAAGGAGATGTGTTCCTGACTTCGATATTAGAAATATTCTCTATCATTGTCACACATCTCCGTATGGAGGGCACCATGGGATTGAGCGAATAGCTACAAAGGTGCTTCAATCCGGATTCTTTTGGCCCCACTTGTTCAAAAATGATGCTGACTTTGTCAAAAGTTGATATAAGTGCCAAAGAACTGGAAATTTAAGCAAAAGGGATGAGCTCCCTTTGAATGGAATTTTTGAAGTGGAGTTACTCTATGTGTGGGGAATTGACTTCATGGGACCATTTCCCTTATCCCAAACCAATATGTATATTCTTGTGGTGGTGGAATATGTGTCCAAATGGGTTAAGGAATTAGTATGTGTGAATAATGATGCTAAAATTATTATTAAATTTCTCAAAGAACACGTGCTAGCTAGATTTGGGGCACTTAGATTCCTAATCAGTGATGGGGGAATTTTTTTTTGCAATAGGCAGTTAGAGAATGTATAAAAAAACTATGGGGTGAGACATAAGGTGGGTACTCCCTACCACCCTCAAACTAGTGGGCAGGTTGAAGTCTCAAACAGGGAGCTTAAGCAAATTTTAGAGAAAACTGTGAATCAAAATAGAAAGAATTGGCATTTTGGGCAGTAAAAAAATTGAACTTTGACTCTTAAAAAGCAAGTGCACAAAGAATGCTACAATTAAATGAGCTTGATGAATTCAGACTAAATGCCTATAAGAATGCAAAATTATATAAAAAGAAAACTAAAAAATGGCATGATAAGCTGATCAAGCTAAAACATTTTCAACCTGAAATGAAAGGACTACTTTTTAACTGAAGATTAAAATTATTTCCAGGAAAATCAAAGTCAAGATGGACAGGACCATTTACTATTACTAAGGTTTTCCCTCATGGAGCAGTGGAAGTAGCTTCGAACGATGGCACTTTTAAAGTAAATAGGAATCATCTTAAGATGTACTTGGAGGAAGGAATCTTACAAGAAAAGGGAGGATGGACCCTTCAGGACCTCCCAAATGAAGGTATCACATGATTAAGCTTACACGTGTTGGGCTGAGACATTAAAACAAGCGCTTATTGGGAGGCAGCCCAAGAATAAATAGATTGTATTTTTTCTATTTTATTTTGCATCATTTGTTTTTGTACTTTTGTATTTTGTGTGTTTTATTTTGAGGAATTTAAAATTATGGATCATCATATTCCCAATTCTCTCTAGAATTTGAAATTGATAAAATTTTATGAGTTTTTTAAGAAATGAAGGTCACAAAAATATCAATAAAAAAAATGATATATAATAAAAGGGGTGCTTAACAAAAAGTGATCAATACATTGACAACATTAAACCTTTGACCTAAGGAATGAATTAAGGTTAATCTAATCTCCAAAAATTTAAATTAATGCTAAGGATTAAGTGTGGGGGAAAGCAATGGACCTAAAAACTAGAGATTATGGTAAGTAATCTAAAAGAGTGTGCTAGGCTCCCGTAGGACTTCATGATCATAAGGATTTGAATTATGGATGAAGAAAAATATCTCTCCCTAAAAATGAAAAGAGAAAAATATAAAAACAAGGATGATGAAAAATATCTCTTCCAAAAGAAAGAAATGAAAAAGGAAGATGAAAAATATCTCTCCTTTAATCTAATCAACTTTGTGATTCATAAGAAGGAGCACATATAGCACAAAACTCTTGATTATTTCACTACCTCTCTAGTCTAGTGTTCCAAAGAAACCTCCCCCATTACCTAGTAATAAGCATAAATACAAATACTTGGAGATTAATTTATTAACCTTGGTTCATATCCAAAATTTGAAAATTTAATACCAAATGATTTTGGTCATTTCAATTAAGCACATGCCTTGAATTGCTCATCAAAATCTAAATGATATCCTTTGTTGACTTTCACACCTAAGAAACAAAAAAAATACCATTTTAAGCTTACTCGAGGATGAGCAAGAATTTAAGTGTGGGGTGAGATGAATCCATAATTTATATCCTAATTAAAGTAAATTTTCATTCATTTCTCATATTAAAACTGCTTTCTTAATCTATTTTGCTTATCTTTTCAGGAAAAATGCCTATCCAATGAATTCTGAGCAAAATGGATAATTTTCCAAATTTTCTAATGGAAAACCGCAGCTGCGCACTACAGCGGGCCATTTTACGAAATTGGGCGTCACAGCACGTTGCAACGGAGCACTTTGCGAAGCGCTGGTGCCACAGCGCGCTGTAGCAAGCCACTTTGCAAAATCTTCCTCCACAATGCGCTGCAGTGGTCCAGCTTGTAAAGCGCTAGTGCCACAGTGCGTTGTAGCAGGCCATTTTGTGAAATCGGGCACCACAACGCACTGCAGTGGTCCAGCTTGCGAAGCTCTGGTGCCATAGCATGCTGCAGCGTGCCATTTTGTGAAATCGGCCGCCATTGCACGCTGCAGCGGAGCCTTTTTGCGAAATTGCTTATGCTCTAGCGCACTGCAGCATCCCTTCATTGTTTGAGCCAAAACTCCCCAGCGCGCCACAACGACCCACTTTGCAAAAATTTCCACTATACCGTGCTGCAGTGCTCTACAGCGCACTGCAGCGGCCCGCCGAAAAATCTTCTGAGCAGAGCATTAAATGCGGCTAGGACAAGACCCCCAACCGGCACCTTATCTCCAGCCATCATTGCCTCTGCAGCAGCTACATTTTTTAAGGGGAAAATAGTCTTCTTGAGGTGATGTGGAGAATTATCAATGGAAAAGAAATAGTCTTTTCATCCCTCAAGTGGATTTTGCCATCATTGCACCAGAACTTTTAAAAAGCAAATGCAAATTTTGAAATGAGAAGATGAAGAAGCAGCCCTCCTCTATAAATACCAATTCTCTTAATTTAAGAGAGGTTCCAAACTTAGCTCACTACAACCTAAGTAAAGAGAGGGCTGCATAGAGGAGAAGGAGAACTCTCCAAGGGTGGAAGAGCTCATCTTGCTAAGGAGAAGGAGAAGAAAGGTAGCACTAGGGACCTAAGAGAAGCAACTTCAAGCAAGAAGAAGAGGAGTCCAGAGAACTTCCCAAAGGAACATTCCTAGTATTTTCTAAACTCTTGATTGTGTGTTTTTCTTAGTTGATCATGAAAGGGTCTTTATCCATGTATGTATTCTTTTTCATCTCTTTTGTAATGGTGAGCTAAGCCTCCCTTGGGGAGGGTTAGGGCAATCCCACATGTATTGATAGATATTATAATTGTATGAAGTTTTCCTCAAGTTTTAATAAAAATCATGAACTCAATGCCTTGTTAAAGAAATAAAAGGACTATTGTGGACTTAAATGTGGACCAAAGGACAAAGGACTAATTAAACTCAAGGACTATTTTGCCTAGTGATCCATAGGTCACCTTAAATTTTGATGCTAGATTCATGAGTGCATGAGAGCTTAGAACTATGTGAAAAAGCTCTTGAGCTTAGTGCACCTTAATCTATTCTCAACGAATGATTTGAAGCGTGTGATGCTAAGACCCACTAATTAAGCACCATTGCTCAGCATACTTGAGAGAGGGAATGGATTCATTGAGTGCTCATGAACGAGGTGACATAGTCATTGAGCCCAATGAAATCACTCACTCATCTAAACTATGCTTGAGGTGAGTGAAGCTCTTAGTGGAATCAATGCTTATAAGATCTTAAACTTTATAACCCTCATCTCCATAATCAAGAGATGAGATAAGAACTACAAGTATAAAATCTTATAAGGGTGTATGTGCTGAAATAAAACTGATTGTGTGTTCATTTCATGCACGAGACTTGAACTTGTAATTCTTTGAATTAATACTTTAAGAAGAACAATGTGCACTTGACTAAAGAACTAATGAATGCTTGAGGAATCATCATAGATAAGTTATCTATCATATCATGTGGGAGAAATCCAACTCTCTTCTTTCTTTTATCAGAAGTATTTTCTACTAAGTGTTGTCGTGCTTGTTCAGGAACCAACACCAATCAATACATGTATATCTTAAACATTAGTGATCATAGATATACCTTAGTAACAAAATATCCAATTCGCTGTGGTTCGATAAATCCCAGAAATTCAAACTTTCCACTTATCACTTCAGACCACATACACTTGCGTGAAAGCGCAGACGTATTTTAGGTCTGTCATGAAACTGACATGTATGGATTGGAGTAGTTTGAGGAGCTAATTTTGGAGGATATTCAGGAGGAGATAGAGGAGTATTAGTAGTTGCAGATCTGATTTTAGTTTATTATTTCTAATATGAGATGAGAGATTTATTTTACTGCTTATTTTATTTTAAACCCCGATTTGTAATAATTAACTATGGATGTATTTTTCTTTCCTTTTTAAGATGAAAGCTTACTTAACTTATGTGATTAATATTATGAATAGATGTTTAAGCTCCCGCATTTTGATACATATTCTATCTATACTTAGTATTATGATATGATCAGCTTACTAATGCACAACTTATTCATTTATTATGATTATATTCCTTTATTAATCTTAAGGCCAATTTGTATGAGAAACATCAACTAATACTTAAAATAAAGGTACTTTACCTATCTTAAGGTTTAGTCTCAGCAACTATTATTAGTATAGGATAGGACAACTCATTGGGTTCTTATTGATTTACTAAGAGCAATGGGTTAATTACGAGTTAGGATGGGTTACTCCTCTCAAGTAATGTCCTATTTTGCCGTAAATTTTATTATGTTGCGCCAAGCAGCGGGGTGAGGCATTACAACATCTTAGGCTGATTTAATGAAATTTACATTTTTTAAATATCATACTTAAACTGAACAATAAGCAACTATAAAAGGTGCAACAAACCATGAAGAAAAATGAAAAGATATTAATAATTCATTAATAACTTAACAAAATGAAGTGTGCATGAAAACATACCTCAAACCTTAAGCTGCAACAAGATTAGGCAATATATACATACATACATACATACATATATATATATATATATATATATATATATATATATATATGATTGAAAATAACTATAAGAACTGAAAGAAACTTCTACCATACATTTGATTATCTAAAAGTATGCTAATCAAACAGAAAGTAAATCTGAACTATTGCGCAATAGTAAACCAATTCCAATATATACCCAAAAGTAGCATCCTATAAGTATAAGTGGCAATAAAAGATGAGTAAATACCACCACATAAGGTTGGCTAATAAAGCTACCGCAATTGAACTAAAATTGTACTGAACTGAAAGTAATGCTTAAACTAGACAATACTGCCTTAACTAAATTTGGACAATCAAAGCCACTGAACCAAAAGTCTCGAATATATCATCTAAAGTACTCATGGCTAGATCTGAGCTAGATTATAAAATGAGACATGTATCATCCAAACCCTTTTATGGTTGGATCCGAGTTGATTCTATTTCAGCAAACTAAAATGCAGAGATAGACTAACTAGGACACACTTTGTTGAACTTGATAACATAATTTATTGAATGTACTAAATAATAATGACTATGTTTATGCTTTTTGAAACTAAAATAAAATACTCATTTAATATTCAATGTTCAACTAAATATGCCAAAAATATAGGCCTAAGTACAAGGAGTACAGAGCAACAAAGTCTAAGTAAGCATGACTTTACTAAAATACACGTGATATCTGTTATTATATATTTTATCTATTCTATCTATTCTGAGAGAACACAAGCTCAGAATCTCAAATATCCTACTATCGAGTACAATCTCAGATTTATGACCTTAAAGGCTAAACATTAGAACTCAACAAGTTCTAATTCAAAATCTGAAGATATGACCTACTGAAGTTAAATAATAAATCAAGCAACTTAATTGATGCATTTTAATAACCCATAACCAATCTTTATCAAGATAATCAAGATTTAGGGATTTAGAGTTAAACTCAAAATTGGGATTAAGCTCTAAGCCCAAGGTACTAATATTTAAAGATCTAGGGTTTCACAATCTCACTCTAAAGATGGAGAATTCAAAGGAATGAAGCTTTCATAAAGATGAAGTTGCTAAACTTAGAAAGGTTGCAAATATCTAAATTTAGAAGACAAAATAATCATATTTGACTTCTAAATATATAAACAAGATTTGATATATTGAGTACTTTCATTACTCAATAGAGTTGAATTCACTAAAGGCTATAAAAGAGAATAGAAGAAATTTAATACTTTGTTTCCAAAGATTTAAAAATAGAATTTATTTCTTAATAAGATAAAGATTACAAATCTTAAAAAAGGCTCAATCTAGTGAGTAATTTTATTACTCGATAGAACTGAACTACTTATATATAAAACTATAAGGTTAAAACTAAACACTTGGGAAATTTACTAAGATTGGCTTAAGGCTCAATATATTTACTGAGGGTAAAATGCAATAATAGTGTAATAATAAACGAATTGACTATTACTGATTTATTAAGTATTGATTAACATCTAAGGTGATAACAATGTGGATCCTAAATCCATAATATGAATTTTACTAAGTTACTTAATTAGATTTTAGAAAAAACTAGGGTTTAGCCTTTAAACCTCATATCTCATGTCTAAGGGATCTTAAAACGGTTCTAAGCATTTAACTTACTAATTAATAAGATTTTGGACATATTTCTAAGGCTTAAGAGCACATAACCCAATACTTATTCAAAATAACCAAAATACCCCTTCTTAAGGATCAAAAATGAGAGTTTTATGGTTCCAAATTAAAATATCTCAATTATAATAAGTTCGTTACTATATAATGAGAGAATAGACACCTTATACATCTAATTTGGACTTAAGATAAGTCTAATAATCTCTAATCATTATTTAGAGTAATTAAGAAGTGATTAGTGAAATTAATCCCCAAAAAATATTTCCAATTGCATAACTAAGTTCTTCATTTCCTAAAGAAAATTTAGAGTTCTTAACCATACAATTTGGACAAGTAATTAAATTAATATTTACTAATTACTTTTAGAGGTAATTAGAGCTTAATAAGAAATTCTAATTGCAAAAATTAAAATATTCATGCAGTTTATCATTTATTGAATTTTTTTGATGATAATAGTATGTTGGATCTTACCATTTAGATTTAAACTGAGTAAGTTATTCAATTAAATTGTTTGAAATGATTTTGATTAAGAAACCATAGGAATCCATTTATCTAGCCAAATTTCCCAAAGAAAATTAAATGCAATAATCGGATGCTTATTTCAACCCAGAGATAAAAGGAGCGGGTAGGGACAACGCAACCCATCACTGTGCTCCTCCTTCATGTCTTCTTCTCCTGACATTCGACCGCTTGGGCTACCTTCTGACGCCAAATTATGATCACTACGATGTCCTCCTGCCTTGATTTTGATCGCAAAGCCTTCCATATGCTAAGATACATTGCTCACATTCAAAGGCCCAAATTGGAAAATCTCAGGTTGCTGAAAGGAGTGATGCCATAACGCTGACCCTACAGAATACTAGGGTTACTATGGGGATTAAATTATCCTCATAGAGACCGAGCCACGTCCAATACTAGATCCCAACACCATCAGGGTGTCAAGGAGCATCGAAGCATAGTCTAGCCCTATACTGGTATGGTTTGGAAGCGACAAGGATGCTAGGTCCTTACTCAAGCCTTAACACTGTTTAATGTTGTAGCACAATTGATCGATACTATCAATCGGGACTCAACCCAAACCCCAAGAAGATTGCATTTTGCTCGAATGACCAAGGCATACAATTACAAAATAGAATGACTTGGAAGTGAGCTCGGGTATCCAGTGGACTTCACCTCCATTGGTTGCTGGATCTATCTAGACAGTGAGCTCTTGCTGCCTAAACTAAGCTCACCCTACTCAAATAAACCAACGTAGATAGCTTATCATACTACAATATATAGAACATTATAGAACTAACTTTAATGTGCAAATGGATTGACATTGAGTCCACATGACTCAATGTGGAAGAGAAAAGTACCTGGATAGGCTGAGCTGACTGGTTGGGAGCTGGGAATGGTCTTCGAAGCTTGTAAGGATTGCTTACACCAGCTAGGAGTCTAAACTTTAGACCTCACCCACAGATTGCTGAGGGTTGAATCAAGAAATGCCGAGAGATGCAGAGATATGACTAGGACCTTGACAGGAAAAATTGGGTGAATTCAAGCGATCCTCAGTGAGTAAAGAGGTTCACTAACAATCATAGGACCTATTTATAGCTCAAGGAGGAGGCTAGGTGGAGGGTTCAAGGCATGAGCTTGACTTTAGGGCTCAGCTTGTTCATTCCCCAAATGGGTCTAGATGGGCCTCAAGGCCCGACTGGGGATGTCTAACCATTACGGGATGATAGAGTACGACTTACCTATTGTGACATGAGGAGTGGGGACATCACTAGCACCAACGATACGATCGGATGTGCATTGTATGGGACCAATCGAGCGGAGAAGGAGATGAATAGGAGCGGGAATTACACGAACCATATGATGCATTGAGCCAAACAGTAAAATAGCTTAGATGCTACAAATCTTAATGACTAAGCATGGATGTGAGGTCAACCATTGGATCTTAAAAATGATTCAAGAATTGATAAAAGATACGAGCAAAGAGAAACACGCACCATTAGATACAGGGCAAGGAAGTGATTTGATGGCTGATATTTGAACCGACTTTTCAAAAGGGTCGACCATTGTAATAATAAAAAAAATAAATTTATTAATTAAATTAATTTAATTAATTTATCTAAAGAAAATTAAATCCAGTATAGGACCAAACGACCTAACAAAATTTCAAAAATTTACCTTTAACTAATTTAGGGGTGAGGAATTCAACAATGAAATCATATTTTAATTTAAAGGTCAAATTAATTTAGCTAATTTCTTAGATTTCTAAAATTCACAAAATATCCAATTAATCTGATTGGGGTCCCCTTGACTCCAAATTTTTATGGTTAAGTTTTGCTGACTAGATGAAGTTAATGGAATGAGAATTAAGATTTAATTTAGTTTAGATTAGCTAGGATGACAACCTATGATTGTTATAGGTAAACCCATATCAAAATATATAAATATATCTGACCATTTCCATTTTAGAATTTCTAAAGATTTTAAGAGTCCACATGGTTTTTGATGCTCTGCTTTCACTAAGCAGGAAGAATAACATTTAGACACTAAAACTGTTATGTCCATTTCATACCTGGCCACCAAAAAGCTTTCTTAAGGTCATGGTACATTTTACTATTTTTAAGATGAATAGTGTTTCCAAAGTTATGTGCCTCAGATAGAATTTCAAATTGAAGACTTTTAGGATCCAATATTATTTTTCATTGATAGATAGATTCATTTACTATATACAATTCAGATCTCTTACCATCTTCAATATCAGCTTTCAATTTATCAAAATATTTTTCTTATTTTTGTGCTACCAGAATTATACTTTTCAATGTTAGCATGGTACTGATTTTAGCCAGCAAGGCTCTTAATTCAGCTCAACTGTTAGGTTTAATACTCAGCCTTTCAAAGTCTTCTACTAAAGACTTATTAATTACCATGGAAGATAAGACTATTTTTCTACTTAAGGCATCAACCACTACCTTTGCTCTTATGGGGTGATAGAGAATTTTTAAATCATAGTTGCAAATAAACTATAACCAACTTCTCTGCCTACATTTTGACTCTTTTTGAGTAAGAATATATTTAAGGAATTGGTGAACGGTGAATATTTTGCACTTCACCTTGTACAAGTAATGTCTCCAAAATATCAAAGTAAAGACTACAACAACCATCTCTAGATCATGGATAGGGTAGTTCTTTTCATTAGGCTGTAACTTCATTGAGGCAAAAGCTATAACTTTTCCTTTTTGCATTAGGACACATCCAAGTCAAACTTTAGAAGCATCAGTATAGAACTTGAAGTCCCTTACTTCTTGGGGTAAAATTAAAACTTGTGCAGATGTTAACAGGTGCTTAAGCTTCTGGGAGGCCTCTTCACAATCTGGGCTCCAAATAAATGGGGTACTTTTTTTTATTAGCTGAGTTAGGGATGAAGCAATCTAAGAAAATTCTTGTATATACCTTCTGTAACAGCTAGCAAGGCTCAGAAAACTTCTAATTTCATTTATCGATTGGAATTGCACCCACTGTTAAACAATGCTGATCTTTTTTGATCAACTTTTATTCTTTCATCATCAATGACATAGCCCATAAATACCATTGAATTTAACCAAAATTTGCATTTGGAGAATTTAATAAAAAGTTTATTATTCCTCAGTAGCTCTAAGATGAAACGGAGGTGATTCTCATGGTCAGCTTTAGTTTTGGAATAAATCAAGATGTCATCACTAAACACGATGAAAAAATTATCAAGATAAAGTTTTAAGATGCACTGCATAAGGTCCAAAAATATAGATGGGGCATTAGACAACCCAAATGATATATGAGTAAGAATTTATAGTGTCCATAACAAGTCCTTAATATAATTCTTGGGATGTGATCCTCTCAAACTCTAATGATCTTAAATCTATTTTGGCAAAAAGTTTTGTTATAGATAACTAATCGAAAAAGTCATCAATTCTTTGTAAGGGATACTTGTTCTTATTTATTACTTTATTCAGTTTGCGATAGTCTATACATACCGGCATTGAATCATCTTTCTTTTTAACGAATAGTATTGAAGCTCCCCTTGGGGACATGCTAGGTCATATAAAACCTTGTTCCAATAACTCTTGTAATTGCTCACGTAGCTCGTGCAATTTTTTGGGAACCATTCGATAAGGCTCTTTTGATTAAGCATGCGTACTTGGCACTATATTAATTGAGAGTTCAACTTATCTAATTGCAGCTATGCTCGGTAATTCATTAAGAAATATATTCTGAAATTCCTATACCACTTTCATATCTTCAACTGGCTTTATATCCCTTGTTTCACTCATAAGTCTTAGTAAGTAGGCTTCACATCCAGATTCAATTGATTTCTGGGCTTTCATAACATTAATTAATGAAGCACTTACACCTATTCTTCCAATGAATATTTTAGACTTCTTCCCAGATCTAACGATAACCTTTTTCTTAAAAAAATTTATGATAACAACATTCTCACTTAGCTAATTCGTACCCATAACAATATCAAAATTGGATATTTGCATAATTAAAAGTTTGGCCACAAAAGTTTGATTACTGATTGCAATTTTTCAACAAGCAAAATTTTCTGCCACATATTTCAGCTCCATATGGCATTTGAACATGTAGTATTTGCTTAACTTTAATTTGGGAAGATTCAAAATCTGTGCACACTTTTTGGATATTAAAAAAAGACTTGCACCCATAGCAAATAATGTGTCGCAAGATTGAGATTTTAAATAAAGGGTGGATGGGAAGATTTTAAGGTAATTAATACTAATTCATGAAAATAGATTGTAAGAAAATGATTGCCCAAGGAATTAAAAACATACCTGACACTATATTGTTGTCTTTGGGAGCAACACCGAGAGTTTGAGTAAAACCTCTAGGCAAATTTACTGTTTGATTAACTGTTTTGGCCTTCTGAGTAGTCATAGGAGCATTCTGTAGTGCTCTTGAATGATTCTGAACTGGATTTGCTACAGGTGGAGGCATGATTGCCAAGGCTGATGCTTGAGACTTAACTAGAACAACATTGTGAATAGTTTGCGGATGATGGATTTTTATTCGATTGACTGTCCATTGAGCACGACATTCCAAAATTGATGCCCAAACCTTCAGAAAGTAAAACATTAGCTTCCCTGATGTTAACATTTTCTGTAAGGATGTAGTCTTTGCATTTGCCCAATTGTCTTACTTGTTGCTGCTGTTGCTGAGCGAGATTAAATACTCTAGGCTGTTTTGGCCTTTTTTTTTTTAATACCTCGATTTACAGGAGTGGGGTATGATCTCTTCCGCCGATGCTTTTGTAAAGATGATGTTCAACTAACCTTGCTCCTTCTAGAAGAGTTGCAAAGTTGTTGTAGTGTTGATACACCAAATGATCTTTGATTTGATTGGGTCTCTTAACCCCTTAAGAAACTGGCTGCACATTGCAGCCTCAGATCTTACTAAATCAGAAGTAAATATTGAAAGTCTCATGAGCTCTACTTTATACTAGAGGACTGATATATTTCCCTGAGCTAATTGTATTAACTCATAGTCTAATATTGTTTGCACAGATAAAGGAATAAACTTTTTTTTGAATATTTCCTCGAATTTCTACTAAGAGATGCTTTCATCGTAGAGAACTATGTTTTGAGTTCCTTTTCCCACTAGAACTCAGCTTCCTCAGAGAACATATGCGAGGCTAAAAGAACTACTTCACTTTTAGGACACATAATACTTCTAGATTCTTCTCAATGACTTTGGGCCAATTAGCGGCTTCTCTGGGTGCCATCGATCCTTTAAAAGATGAGGGATTCAGGAGGAAAAATGCTAGAGATAACCATCCATGGCAGATGATGATGGAGCTTGAGGGCTTACATGAATAACTAAAGGGTTATGGTTCTTTGAGCTGCTTTTATCTACGTCTCAACCATGATCTTTACTAATTCTATTAGAGTTTTCATTTCCTCAGACTTTGATTATTGACTTACTGACATTGTCCTCTTGACATGAGTTAATGGGGGGGGTTTGAGTCAAAATTCATTCTATAAAACGAGTGAAATTTTAAAAACATAACAAGAGAATTATTTTATTAATCGACAAAGGTTACAGCACCAAAGACGGCCTTCAGAACAAGGTACGGACATTTTGAATTTTTGGTTATCTCATTTGGCTTTACAAATGCCCCATCGGTATTTGGACTTAATGCAAAGAATATTACAACCATTTTTGAATAAATTTGTAATAGTTTTCATTGATAATATACTAATTTATTCCAAAAATGATAAGGATCATGAGCAACACTTACAAACAATATTAACAACACTAAGATAACACCACCTATATGCCAAATTCTCAAACTGTAAATTTGGTTGTACTCGATAATGTTTTTAGGCCATATTGTTAGTAGTAGCGGCATTCAAGTAGACCCAATAAAGATAAGTGTAATTCAAGAATGGCCTCAACCAATAATGATAATAAAAATAAGAAGATTTCTTAGATTCGATGGATATTACAGAAGGTTTGTTAAAGGATTTTCAAAGATATTAGTTCCGCTTACAAGACTTACACAAAAAGCAGTACCTTTTATTTGGAGCCCAGAATGTGAAGAAGCATTCCAAAGATTAAAAAATGTATTAACAACCGCACCAATCTAAAGATTACTATAGGAAGGAGTTGATTATAAATTTTTTACAAATGCATCTTGAAATGGATTAGGAGGTGTATTGATGCAAAAGAAGAATGTTATTGCTTATGCATCTCGACAATTTAAAATTTATGAGAAAAATTATCCAATTTATGATCTAGAATTAGCAGTAGCAGTGTTCGCTTTAAGAATATGGAGACAATATATTTATGGAGTTAAATGTAAAATCTATACTGATCATAACAGTCTTAAGTATATCTTCACTCAAAAATAACTTAACTTCAGATAGAGATGATGGTTAGAATTAATCACAGATTATGATCTTACTATTAAGTATCATACTAGAAAAGAAAATGTAGTTGCAGATGCACTAAGCAAAAAATCTATAACAATTTTTCACATGATAGAGCTTAATAAAATGAATATAGATGTGATCTTTAGTTAACAAATAAATAACATGCACATTATTGATCCAATCAAACCTACTTTGGAAGAACAAATCAAGAATGCTCAACTCAAAGATAAAGGTTATTTTATATTAAAACAAGAAATAAAAAGTGAACTTAAGAAGAATTTACATTTAAAAGGCATTTATATTTACCATGAGACTAGAAATATGGATTCCTAATAATCATGAATTATGTTATCAAATACTAATTGAGGCTCATCATTCAGGATACACAATGCATTCAAGAAGTAGAAAAATTTATAAAAATTTAAAGAAAGTATTCTGGTGGCTTGGGTTAAAGAAAGACAATGGAAAGTTTGTAACTCATTGTCATGCTTGTAACCTCGTAAAAGCACAACATCAGAAACTAGGAGGACTTCTACAACCATTACAAATCTAGAAGGAAATGGATAGACATCTCCATGGACTTTATAGTCGGACTTCCTAGAGGTAAAATGGGAGCCAATACTATTTGGGTAATAATATACAGGCTTACAAAATTAACACATTTCATTCCAATCAAGAAAATATACAATATAGAGAAATTAGCAATAAAATATATAAATGAAATTGTTAGGCTACACAGAATCCCTTCAACAATAGTATCTGATCGAGATAATCGATTTACATCACATTTTTGAAAATTTGTACATCAAGATCTAAGAACCAATCTAGCTATGAGTACCACATTTCATCCTCAAACTAATGGTCAAATAGAATGGGTAAATCAAGTATTAGAAGATCTTTTAAAACTATGCATACTAGACTTCAGTGGTAATTGGGAAGAACATAATCCATTAATAGAATTTGCATATAATAACAGCCATCAAGAAAGTATAGGAATGGCTCCATATGAAGCGCTATATAGAAGGAGGTGTAATACACTATTATCTTGGTTCAAATTAGGCGACACTCTCTATGGATCAGAACTCATAGAAGCTACAAAACAAAAGGTTCAACTAATACAAAGAAGAATGCAAACAACACAGGATCAACAAAAGAAATATTATGATCTTAAACATAGGTCAATCAAATTCCAAGTATGAGATACACCGATTTGGAATAATAGGAAAGCTAAACCCCATATACATTAGACCATTTGAAGTATTAGCTCAAGTAGGAAGCTCATCTTACCAATTAAGGTTACCAGAGGATTTTTTTGCAGTACATAATGCCTTTCATAAATCATCTCTCCGCAAATGCTTAATCAACCCAGAACAACAAACTTATGTTCCTGGAGAATGCATCCAGTCAGACTTAACATATATCGAAGTACTTATCAAAATTCTAGCAAAAGAAATTCATAAACTTTGTAGCAAATCAATTCCTATGGTGAAAGTTCAATGGAGCAACCAAAGTTCAAAAAAAGCTACTTGGGAAAAAGAAGACGACATGCGCACAAAATATCCAAATCTCTTCAAACTAACAAGATAATTACTAACCTAAACTACATATAATATGGAGAACGACATTGATTTTAAGTAGGGGAGTCTGTAACAACCCAAATTTTAGAAAGCCAAAATATCGACAAATCAGAACAAAATCAGGTCCCCAAGCAAGTTCAAAATTAGACCAAACAAAGTAGACCATAAAACAGAGTATATTTTTGTGATCATAATGCCCAAGTTTGGAGGCGATCTGACGGACGTATATTCTTATATTAATTATTGAATTTTTTAAATAAGGTAGAAAAATTTAATATAATTTAAAATTAGATAATTTTAGTGTCGTTGGATTCACAATAATAAAATAAGGCTACACAAAAATTTTCGTTGAATTTTGAGCGCCGGATTGTCCGTAAATAATTCTTAAAGTTTTTATATTTAAAAATTAATTAAAAATGAAATATAGTTTTAAATCAAAAAAAATTTATTCGAGTACCTTTGTTTCATCAAGATGGACCTCCGGGTCAAGTTTAGTCGAATTTGGAATTCAAATGACAAAAAAATACAATTAATTTAAATCAAATTTTATTTAATTATTATTGATTTTCTTTTTTTTTTTAATTTCCTTTTCTTATTTCTCCTTCTTTCTTCTTCTCTCGTCATTTTCCTAAGCCTACTAACCCTAACTGCTACGTGCTTTGCACCCAGCTACGAAGGAACGGCCCCCCCACCCCTCTTCCCCTTTGGAGCGGCCACGCCGCCCACTGCCTGGCCTACCCGGGCTGATAAGAAGCCGGGCAGGCAACCTCTCCTCCCTATAAATAGGGCTGCCCTCCTCTCCTCTTCCATCAAGTTTCTCCTCCTCCTCCACCTTTGGCTGGCTGGCGACCTCCCTCCTCCACCTCCCTACCATGCCGGCAACCTCCAACCATCATCTCCCTCCCCCCTCGGCAATCCCAAAGTCTTCCCCCCACCTCTCTTCCCCTTGTTCTTTTTCCCCGGCCAACGACCGCCCCCGCCCCGCTACCTCGCCATGCCGACGGCACGCTGGCACGCTGCCGAAATTCCCACGGGTCATCTACTACATTCTCTGTAAGTCTCTACCGCCCTTGGCAAGCCCTCTTTGAACGAGGAGAAGGCCCACAAAAAAAAAAGTCAGAATAATGAAATTAGCCAATTAAAATATAAATTTTTTTATTAAGTACTTAAAAATAACTTAAATTTTAATTGGACTCCTAACTAAGCTGATTTATTAACCACAAATTTTTATATTTTTTATATGCTACTAATCACTAATTTTTTATTTGCAATTTAATTCCTGCATTTATCTTTACCCAATTTTAATTCTTGTTCTTTTATATATATATTTATATATATTATGTTAGATATATATATACATATGTAGATATATATATTATGTTAGTATATATGTCTATGCATATGTATATATATATATATATATATATATATATATTTATATATATGTATAATTGATGGATGTTATCTTTTTCTGCAAATCTTGAATTTTCTGCCATAAAATTCTGTACCCATGGGAATTTAAATTAATATGTTTTAATAAGTTATATAGAAACTAATTTGATTATTCTTAATCTATGCAAGCTTCATATATTTATAACTTACAATTTACTTAGCTAAATAATACAAATTTATATATCATTTCGACCAGAAAAATGACACGTACATAATAGCATAATTAAATTTAATATTTGAACGCTGATTTTCATAATCATTTTTTAATCCTAATTAGGTGTCCCGAAAATCCTAAAATATCAATGTTGTCCAATATCAACCTAGTTAGTGTCATTTTACTCCTTATACTATAAGGATCTCATTTTTTATGCATATTATTTTTTTTGTACAATGTTTAGAGATTTTAGGTTTGTGGCTCCTAATTTAGAGTAATTTTGATAATTTTCTAATTTCATTAATTGCATATTTTAAGTGTTTAACCTTAGGACAACAAACATGTCACACTAATTATTTCCCATATCAATTTTAAATTTCATGAATGGAACTTAGTTCTCTTAATTTAGATGCTTATATATTTAGCAAATTGATAGATTCTACCTTAAACCTTAGGATAAATGCTTGAGGTTTGATTCTTTTATAATTGATTTACATGTGATCCTAGGAGTTATTAATGCATCTAATTAGTGTAGTTAACTTTAAATACCTATGTGATCCTAGAAAGTAAGCCAATTAGGACTAGTCCTAAATAATTAGATTGGATCCTAATTCACTTCACCCTTAGTTCATAAATCCTCTTCTAAGCCCTTTAAGGAGTTTAATTAGGAGTTCTTTATATATTAGTATAGTTTATGAATCCTATTAATTTCATTAATCTTCAACTTATAATAATTGTAGAACTTGTCGCTTTCCATTATTTTCTCTCCTATGCACTTAGAACTTTCTTATTACTTTAACTTAGCTAGAATAGTAATAGATTTGATTTGACCTTATAATACAACCTAATTAGATGAGTTGAGCTTGTAGAACTTTAATTTCCATCTTCTTCAATTATAATAATTTCATAGTCATCTTTTTTACTAACTAATCTCCTAAGCCATGAATTAGTTAACCTATACCAACATATAGTTTATGATAAGCCTAGGACTAGTTTCATTTAGTATTGTTATATTCATAAATTATTTTGTCATCTTATAGAATAAAAATAATCTACTATTTTCTAAAACCCAACTACTTATATTACTTAAAATTGACTTGAGATTAATATCTCTAAGTCAATTAAGAGCTCAATTAGCTCCAATAATTAAGGAGATCATTAAAATTAGATAACTTTGGATATCACATAGTTTGCAATTATTGAATTTTTTTCTTAAATGCTTGCTTAGCTTTGAGCCCTTTTCATTTGAATCATGCATATAAGACTTTGTGCATAAATAAAACTTCCACATTAAAACTATAAGGGCTTACAACGTTGGTTAAGCTAAGGGCAGACAAATTAGGAGTAATAAGGAGACCTCATATTCTTAGAGGATGAATGTGAGTATTATTTGTTTTGAACCACACTTTCCTTTATTTGTTAAATAGACGTGTTTAACTCCTCGCTTCATTCTGTATTTGCCCACATAATAAATACTTTCATAAAATAACTTCAATTTAATAAATTATGAGTTCTTTACAATCTTGTTGATTGTAAGATCTCATTTTAGCTTCAAGTTGTACTTACCTTTCATAGCCCTAGGCTATGTACTTCTTAGACTTACAGTCTAAGATTTTCTTTCATTTGCTATGCCTTACACTTTCTATATTTTTAGTATTGTACTTTACTTATTTATAGTTCATATAGATTACAGTAAATGTTACTATAATTTTATTTAAATATTTCACTATCTTCTTTTCTTAACTTAGCATAAGTTCATTGAACATTTATATGCTTCTTTTTATTTACTTTTACATGCACATTAGTACTTTTCTAGCCTATTTAGGATACTTTTACCCTTACTTTATTGTAGGCTAGAATATCTAAACTTGTGAGACTCACTTTACTTTTCGTTAGTCTTTATTACTATTTATCCTTATTTCTTTTTCCTATGTAAATGCTTTTATTTTTACACCGCTGCTTACTTTAATATTGTAAACTAGTTATGATATCCAAAATGAATATTAATATATTTAGCATAATCTTAAAATATGCTTAGACTTTTCAGTCTAACTATACTTTTCTTTTTATTGGCTTTGCCCTAACATATTTAATGCCAAAATATGATAGATAAGGTGCATTTGGAGGCTAGTGGAGCTGGACCAAGTGCTTAAGCTAAAGAAATTAAATTGCTCTTGCATAAATTAGCTTACTTACTTTTATTTAAATTGTGTGAGAGAGATTTACTTTCATTACTTATTATTTAATTAGGCATGTTATAATTAAAGTTAATTATTTTGTCTTTACAATTCTTATGTTGGAATTAGAATTTACTTAAATGCTTAATTTGGATGAATGGATACTTAAATGGAAATTTAAATGCATACATATATAGAATTTAGTTGCATACTTAAATGGATATTTAAATGCATACTTATTTGGAATCTAGTTGCATACTTAAATAGAATTTAGTTGCATACCTAACTGGAATTTAGATGCATACCTAACTAGAATTTAGCAGCATACTTAATTTAAGAAGGATGTTAATTCCTTATATTTTTTAAATTATGTTTGATTAGGATGTGTGAATCCTAAGATAGTAAATTGCTTCATATACTTTTCTCACATATAATTTTGAATTGGATGTTTAGATCTTACATATCCATAAATGTGATGAATATAAATATTTAAATGCTCATTAAAGTTAAATTCCTTCTATTGTAAAATTGCTTAGGAAAGATCACATAAATGAATTGAATTGTATATACATCTCATAATATATACTCATATTATATGTGCATATCTTTATTATCTTCATACTTAAAATTGCAATTACTTTAATTAGATATATTTGAATTCATATTCATCATATATATATATATCTCATGCATTGTCCTTTCTTGTATTTTTTCCATCTTAACTTAAGACCATCTTCATGATCCTTGGCCAAACTTAGCATCTAGTAATTATTTAACTTCCTTCTAATTTGATATCAGATGCTAAGGTGACGCGCCAATGTGGGATTAATCTCCTATCCTATATTGGGGTCATCATAGTTTGTATCAGAGCCAAGTTGAGAAACTTAAGTTAAGATAAAGATATCCATTTATCCAAAAGCAAGCAACATAGAATAATAAAGACAATTAAATGGCATCCAAGGATAGTAAATGCTTTACTAATACAATAATTGATTTAAATTTCAACTTAAACTGTGATCAAATTTTCAGATGGCAAATAATGAAAGTGAACTAAGATCCTTTTCTAGATCGTTCTTCCTTTATTGGGAGGATGATCATTGGTTTGGTTCAGCCTACGGTCGTGAGTACTTTGGAGTATCTCAAGTCAGAGGTGAAGTTTTGGACAAGATTTTAAAGTATTGTGTTTTTCAAGGCAATTGCATTTTGCAATTGGCTAGAGAATGACTTTCTCGAGTCTCCACAACTTTTGAAGCCATAGCCTGCCTCGATCACATACGCTTTAAAATTTTGGATGAACTATTTAGCGACTATGCTATGGATTGGTGGTGTCATGCCCATGAAGTGCTAGTTTGTGGGAGTAGACATCTCCTCTGTGCTCCTATCTATGAAGACTTTGAGTTTGTTTTCTATGCAAAGTTTTGTAACTAGTAGTGCTAGTTTCTTTATGCTCTAGTTTCCTTTTCATTAGTAACTTCTTGTCAATAGCTTCTATTTTACTTGTGTTCTTTCCTCTTTACTCCAAAGTTGTATCTCTTAAATATTTTAAGTTTAATGAGAATTTCTTTTCCTATCTTCTTCAGTTTTTAAATTATGTTTTGTTTCCTTTCTTTAGAATGAATCCCGATTCAAACAATCCTTCTGAACCTGTAGTGGAAGAACCTACTTCCACCACAACTTCCCATATTGATCAAATGCAGAATCTATTGGGGTTGATGACAGTTATGATAGAAGCTCAAGCCCATGTTACAAAAAAGATGGCCTCATCCTGTACCCCTTCTCAACCTTCTCCTAATCCTTCCCAACCTTCTCCTACCCCATCTTAGCATTGTCAAACTCCTCCTCAAACTTCTCCAATTCCTCTTGAAATTCCTATGGCTTGACAGCCAACTACTGGTCCTGTTGTGGTTGCCTATCTCCTAACTTTTCTTGGTTTAAATCCTCCGACAGTCAATGGCTCCGTTTCTCACTTTGAAGTTGTTAACTGGTTAAAGGCAATAGAGAAAACCTTGGCCAGTATTAAATTCCCTAAAAGTGATTGTCTTTGTCTTGCCACTTTCCTTTTTTATGGCGAAGCTGAATATTGGTGGAATGGTGAGTTAAAGACTCATTTCTCAGATGTTCAATTGGAGGACATTCCATGGGATGAGTTTGAACAAGTTTTCCATGAAGAATTAATTCATACGTCTGCCCAAACCATAATCGAGAATGATTTCATGTAGCTTACTCAAGAAAGTTGTTCTATTTAGGATTATGAGTTGGAATTTCGTAAGATTTCTCATTTTGCTCTAAATCTAGCTCACATCGATGTGGCAAGGTGCACTAGATTCTTATCCGATCTAAAGGATTCCATCAAGAGTCATCTAATGTCTCAACATCACGATGACTTTCCTAAGCTTTTTGAAGGTGCCTGCCTAGTCAAGTACCATCAAGCTCTGATGAAATTGAAGAAGCGTTCTCACCCTCAACCTTCTAGATCTGAATTGCTTAAGAGGAATTGTCCTCATGGTCTTAAGGTCTTCTAGTTCACTCCAAGTTAGAATATGAATCAGAATCATACGCAAATCCAGCAAGGAAGATCTGGTGCTCGATGTAACAGGCCGCATCCTTATGGGAAATATTACCACACTGGCAGTGGGTGCTGCATCTATGGCAGAACCAATCATCACCATTGGGACTGTCATGCCAATTGGATTGTGGATAAGATGATGATTAATTGCCAACCTTCCATTCAAAACCCTACTAATATTAATTCTCAAGCCCCAGCACTTGCCTTGATGCCTCCTCCTGCAAATGGAAGTGCACAACATCAGAAAGATGTACCTCTAGATTCTTCTAAGCAAGGTCAATATAACAGAAAGGATAAAGGCAAGTCAATTTCTCAACCTCCTGCTGTACCGCGAGTCTACGCTTTGTCTCAATCTGTAGCTCAAGATGACAGCAACGTTGTTACCGGTACGTTCTATGATTAATTTCCTATTTTCTGTCATTCCTTTTTTTTTGCATTTTATTTTTAGTATTTTCTGCTTTAATTTTCATTTGTTGTAATTAGAGTTTATTCCCCCTACTATCAAAACTTTAGTTATTAAGATTCAGTTCTATGACACACTCTTTGACACTGGTGCAAGCCACTCTTTTATGTTTGTGAGTTGTGCCTCTTCCCTTAACCTTCAACATTTCATACTAGGCAATCCTTTGGTACTGTAAATGCCCTTTGGTGCTGAGACATCTACTAGTGAGTTCTGTTTGGTGGACATGCCAATCAGTACCCAATTCATTCAATCAAAACTTATTATAATGTCAATTACAAACTTTGACATAATTTTAGGTATGGAATGGCTAAGTAAGTTTAACGTCATTATTGACTGCTTTAAAAGAGAGTTTCATTTAAGGTTGGAAAGAAACCTAAAGTTTTTGTAGGAAAGCTTGGCTTGATTGCATCTCTAATTAATGAAATTGTAGCCAAGCGCCTCATTGGTAAAGGTTGTTATGCGATCTTAATAACCTTAATCTATTAGGAAAAGCAAGTTAAAAGTTCAAAAGAGACTATCATCATTAGAGAGTTCCTAGATGTGTTACCTGAAGACTTACCTGGACTACCTCCTTTACATGAGGTAGGGTTTTTAATTGAGCTAATTCATGGGACTCAATCAAAATCTAAGGCTCCGTATAGAATGACACCGAAAGAATTGCAAGAACTTAGAGAGCAGTTGCAAAAGTTGTTAGAGAAAAGATTTGTTCACTCTACTAAGTCACCTTGGGGAGCTCCCATCCTATTTGTCAAAAAGAAGGATGGATCGATGTGGATGTGTATAGACTACTGCAAGCTTAACAAAGTGATTGTAAAAAAGAAGTATCCTCTTCTTAGGATCGATGATTTGTTCGATTAGCTCGCCAGAGATAAAATCTTCTCCAAGATTGACTTAAGATCAGGTTACTACCAGATTCGAGTCAAGGATGAAGATATTTCTAAAACTGCATTCAAGACTCGTTATGGGCCTTTTAAGTTTCTAGTCATGTCTTTTGGATTGACGAATGCTCCTTACATTTTCATCGACCTGATGAAGTGTATTCTTAAGCCGCATCTCAATAAGTTAGTCATTGTCTTCATAGACGACATCCTAATCTATTCTAAATTAGCTGCTGAGCATGAAGAGCATTTGCGTGCCGTTCTTGAGTTGTTAAGAGAGAATAAATTATTCACTAAGTTTTCTATGTGCAAGTTTTGGCTCAAGTCCATGGCATTTTTGGGTCACATGATTAATGTTGAAGGCATTAGAGTCGATCAAAAGAAAATCCAAGCTATTCAATAGTGGGTCCAACCTAAATCTGTAACCGAGATTTGTAGTTACCTAGGACTCGCTGGCTATTCCAGAAGGTTTGTTCTTGTATTTTCTCTAATCGCTTTATCGTTAACTCAGTTAACTAGAACAGAAGTTTTGTTTATCTGGAGCACATCCTGTGAATAATCTTATCAGAAGTTAAATCTACTGTTGACTTCTGCTCTTATTCTAGTACTACCTCATGAGGATAAAGATTTTCAAGTTTATACTGATGCCTCTAAGGTAGGGCTTGGTTGTGTTCTGATGCAAGATCATCATGTAATAACCTATGTCTCTAGACAGCTTAAGCCTAATAAGAAGAATTATCTTGTATATGATTTTGAGCTTGTAAGGATAGTTTTTGCTCTAAAGATCTGGAGACACTACCTGTAAGGAGTTAAGTGTGAGATGTTTACTGATCATCAAAGTTTGAAGTACATCTTCACTCAGAAGGAACTTAACTACTATTAGCGTAGGTGGCCAGAGTTACTTTGCGACTACGACTTTGAAATCTAGTACCATCCGGGTAAAGCTAATATTGTAGCTGATGCCCTGAGTCATTAAGCGACTTTATTTCTTTGTTGCAACGAATCTTTGATATAAGATTTTGTTAGATTGAATCTTGAGCTAATCAATTCTGCTGATTTGGGCACTCTATTATTTGACAGAGTTAGATCATTCTCTAAGGTCTAAGATTGTCGAAGCTCAGAAGGAAGATGCGAGTTATTTCATTTTATTTTCTAATATTGTTAGCGGAAAAAGGTTTGAATTATGTCTTGATGCTGAAGGTGTGATATTTCAGAAGACTAGATTACGGATTCCTAAGAGCTTACAGTTGTAAATATTGTCAGAAGCCCATAATTCTAGTTACATTGTTCATTCCGAAAGTAGTAAGATGTATTAGGATGTAAAAAAATTGTTTTGGTGGTCTGGCATGAAGAGAGATTTTGCAAATTTCATTTCTAAGTGTCATTCCTGTTCGTTAGTTAAAGTGGAATATCAAAAGCCTGGTGTACTTCTCAAAACCTTAGACATTTTTGAATGGAAATGGTCCGACATTTCCATGGACTTCATTGTGGGTTTGCCTAAGCGTAGGTCTGGTTCTGATTCTATTTGGGTGACAGTTGATAGACTCACAAAGTCAGCTCACTTCCTTCCAATTTGCTAGACAGATCTGGTGGAGAAGTTAGCTAAGCTTTATCTTAAGAAAATTGTTCATTTACACGGTACGCCAAAAAGCATAATTTCAGATAGAGACAGTAGATTTACTTATAGATTCTGGTTTTCTATTCAGCAAGACTTGGGGACGAATTTAGCTTTCAGTACTGCTTTTCATCCCCAAACTGATGGTCAAACTCATAGGATTAATTGGATCTTAGAAGATCTTTTGCATCTTTGTGCTCTTGATTTTGGTGGATCGTGGGAAGATCATCTTGCCTTAGTTGAGTTTTCCTACAACAACAGTTTTTAGTCCAGAATCAGCATAGCTCCTTATGAAGCTCTTTATGGTAACAGGTGTACAACTCCTATTGCTTGGACTGAAGTAGGAGACTCCAGCTTTGTGGTTCTGATTTGATTAAGGAGACCACTAGAAAAGTCCTTATGATTAAGCATAATTTGATGACAGATCAGGATCGATAGAAAAAGTATCATGATGCTTGTCATCATCCATTAGAGTTTCAAGTTGGTGATCTTGCATATTTGAAAGTATATCTGATGCGAGATATGCAAAGATTCAGTGTCTCTGGAAAGCTGAGTCCAAGGTATCTGGGACACTTTAAAGTGACTGAAAAAGTTAGAACCTCTGCATATAGGTTGGAGTTACCAGATAACTTTTTAGCCATGCATAATGTGTTTCACGTCTCATCCTTAAGAAGGTGTTTGTTATATCCTAACCAGCAAGTTCAGATTCTAGCTATGGTACCCTGTACCCTCCGCGACCATGCTAATACTAATATTAGCATAAGCATTGGGAGTACGGTGCTCCAACTGTGGCAAATCCCAACTCAAGTAGAGTCAGGTAAAACCAAACTTGCCTTGAGCCAAGGACTTATCACCTAGAACTGTAAACATACATCAATATATCAAAGTAGCGGAAGCAGGAAACAGTATAGTATAACATCTATATCATAGTATAGTATAAAAGAGTAAAAGAAACAGTAACTCAGTTCAAAGTGCAGAAAGTAAATATATTCATAATTTAATTATTACAGATTGAATTAAAAGAATGAAAATATCTCTCAATCTCACTGCAAGAAAAAGGAAATATCTAACTAAACAGCAGTAGGAAGATTCTCCTCCTGCAGTGGCTCCTCTCCTGCAGAACCACCAACGCAAAGCTCCAAATATGACATTTGATGGTATCACAAATGCCAGGGCCCCAGCCAACTAAAGGAAAAGGTTACAGTTAGACAAATTGTCTAAGTATATGTTAGGCTATTTAAGTGAACTGAATATTTAAAGATATCCCATTAACTACTTTAAATATGCAAGCAATATAGGGTGCATTGAGTATAAAGAAAAGGATAGCTATAAACTATTTATTTATAACTGAGCAATAGTTATGTAACATAACATACAAAGCATGAAACTAAGCAAGGTGAGGCTAAAGAGCAAAAATAACTACAAGTACTGAACTAAACTAATCCTAACATGCTTATGATCACATGAAGACATGCTAATTTTATAAAAGTAAACTATCTGAAAGGTGCTAAAATGAACATACAAAATTGGCATCCTAAACATGCCAATACTAAATAACTACACAATAAGAAAATATATACAAGCATTCAAGTTTAATATATAAAAGGCCATTGAAGCATGTGGAAAAAACAAGCTAAGGGCATAAGTAAGCTAAAAAGTAAAGCCACTGAGATATGTGGTAAAGCGACTGAAAGCACCAAAAATTAAGACCATTGAAGCATGTGGCAAAACAAAACAAAGCACTAAAACTAAAATGAAGTAAAAGTAAGCCTAATACATAGTATTACCATAACAGAAATAGGCCAAATAAGGCCTCTGAATAGAGAGTTCAACATGTGTCCATCCTTGGCATCATCAGAGCTAGGTCTGACTTGAACTTAAAGAATAAGATAAGTATCCATCATAGCCAAGCACTGGACTAGGATCGAGTATTTTCTATAACAAAACTAGAACTAAGCAGGCAAACTAATCTAGGACATACCTTAGTGGACTAAATGCACTGAAAGAACTGAGTGAATGTTATGCTATGCAAATACTAACTCAAGATGTATCTTCCATATCCTAAGTTCTCCTATTATTCTCAAGGAATAAGGCTCATATTTAAGGTGTGCAGAGCAATCAATATCAAAGTAAGCAAGAGACTCAATAAGACTTATGTGATATCTATTATTATCTAAATTATCCAAATCTAAGTATTCTGAGAAGATACAAGTATAGGACCTCCACTATTCAGCTATCGAGTATAATCTCATATTTACAACCTTAATGTTAACATTAGAATTTAAGAAGTTCTAATTCATAATCTAATGATGACTATGAATGTTGAAGTAAATAAATCAATGACCTAATTATGGTTATTATACTCACTTAACCCAAATCTTGATTAAGTAATTCAAGGTTTAAGGATTCTGGATCCAAATCTCACATTAGGGTTCAATTCATAAATCCAAGGTTATATCCTAATGAGGATCTGGGGTTCATGCTCAAACATAGTTTAAAGGTGCAAAATCATATAAGCTGAAGGATTTAGAAACTAAGATCTTAATGAAAGCTTATTCTAGTATTATAAGATAAAATAATCATTTAGAAACTAAAAATCTAAGATCTATATTCAATCTTTAGAATAATTCCATTATGCTATAGGTTGAATAAATCCTACACCCACAAGGAGGTTTCAAAAGGATTAAATAATTAATCACTTAAGGAACTCCAAAGAAGATGATTCAATTCAATTAGATGATCTAAGGTCTAAGATCCAAGATCTAAGATCTAAGGTTTGATCACTTTAGATCCAAGTTAATACTAAACTTAGAATTTTTAAAAGAGTATTTACTTAAGATTTATAGCTTATAAATTAACTTAATAAAGTAATTATACTAAAAATTTAGCATTAAAGCTTTTTAGGGTTGCTCTCTTAAGGAAGTGTCTTTGAATACTCTTAAGATCTTAAGATCTTAATTAGAACTTTTTAGGATTTCTTTACTTAACTTCACCCTAATCAGCATGAGATTTCAGAAAGGTGCTAATGAGTTAATTAGAGATACTTTACTGGAATTTTCATGGCTTTAAGGGGTGCTTAAACCTATTTTGGTCAATATGACCAAAATGCCCCTCTTAAGGCTAAAAATAGGACTTTAAGATTTAATACTCTAAATTGATTCAAGTCTATTTTAATGAACTTCATATTGATTAGTGAAGTGTAACTTAGGAGTTGATAGCATTATTAGCTTATTTCTCACTAATCACACCTTAAGGCTAATTAAAGTGGTTAACAGAATTAAGGCATACTAGGAAGATTCAAACACATTTATAGGCTCTATTATACTTAATAAAGTATTAGGAACTAGATTAATCAAAATTAGAGACTAATCTAAGGCTTAAATCACTAATCACATATTAAGGTAATTAAGAGGTGATTAGCAAATTTAAAGTTCTAAAATTACTTTTAATGGTCTACATAGGTCCTATATGGCTCATGAGCAATCAGAGACCTTAATCAATATTTTTGGACAATTAATGAATTTATTATGATTTAAATACTAACAGGGAAGGATTAGGTAATTATTTAAAATCTAGCCATTGGATCCTTAATTTTATTTTATATAATTATTCCTAGCATTTTTTTGATTAAAATGGTATCATGGATCATACCATTTTGATAAGTATTGTTAAAGTTATTTTAATAACTCATTCTGTACTTTTATTTAAATCCAAATCATAGGTTTTAAATATACTATTTAAAGAAATTAATTCAGTAAATACTTAAATCATTGTCGTCTTAAAATGTGAAATGCGCACGTCGGGGTCCGACCCGGCCCGACACTATGGATTGTCTTCCGTGCCTTGGGGTCCCGACAGGAGCGACCTAGGGTAACTTCCATCATCGAATTCTCCTTCTCTAGATCACCCTATGCCTTAATCTCGATGGTTACACCATCAGCATTACCTGGCTCATCGATTAGACTAAGAAGCCTTCTCTGGAATGTCCTGGTTAGATGGAGTGCTACTCAGCTCAATGAGTTTCTAAGGCAGAGCTATGTGGCTTGGAACACACTCACAGGAACCAGATGGCTACCCAGGTTTGAGCTTAGAATGATCGGGAACTCAGGATAAAGAAGCTGGATAAGTTGATAGGGACTAAGTATACCTAGATGGGTGAAGTGCTACTCTAGGCAGCTCTGCAAGCGGGGGTTCAATTTGAGTCAGTCAATCCTTTGGGATTCCTCGATCATATTGAAGATAAGTCCTCTTATGCGCATATCGTTACTGACCTAGGAGGTTTGAGCATCAATTCTACAGTACTAAAGCCCGAGGGAATGCTACGACTTGGCGACTCGGAGGCCGACTATAAGTGCACAATCAGACGGTATCCCACCCATCTGGTCCATTGCCAGTCTCTACTCGCTTAATCACTGCCTCCCGGAACTTTCAGGTGAGATCCTAGCATAGCATCTACGGCTTAATTGAAAGAGAATGGAATGGAAATCAGTTTGATAGAGGAACGAGGATCAAAGGCTGTACCTGGAGCTGGAGTGCCAGAGGTACTTAAGAGATGCTGAAGTTTCTTAAAGAGTCGGCGTAGCCTTCTAGGGGGTCTGAATACCAGATTGACCCTTTATCAGCAGTGCACATTAGGGAATTCAACTGAGAGGCTTCAACCATTAGCTGAACTTTAGCAGAAATGGCAGGAGCTCCAATGCTTCAATGCTAGGGGAGATAGTGAGCAGTAGCTTTACTGAAAGGGGCCACTAGGACTATTTATATATCCTAGGAAGGGGCAAGGGGTGAATTCCATGGTTGGGAACATGGTTTAGGCCTGGCAGAGACAGAACCCCGAGCCACTTCAATTGGGGCAACCAGGACCTCATGTCCCCATGATCCTCTCCCTACTAGAATCGGGAATGTCAAACGGCCCAAGGAATGTGGCAAAGAGAGTGGGGGACAAGGCTAGCGTGGCTGAAGCAAGAGGATCTTTTCTGTCAGGGGAGGATCGCAGTGGGAACGACGGTGAACAGCGCTCGGGTAGGCTCCGCCATATGATCTACAAAGCTGTTGAAGATGGACGGCCTGATGCAACTTCCAAATAACAAACCTGCGGGCAAGATCTTGATCGTTGGATATGCGAGAATGATCTGATGCTCCTAATTAGATCACGACACGTTTTTATCCTGCCATTGGATGGGGCACCGAGATGCGTGCAAATGCATACGGTGGCTAAGACCTATGCGCCGCTGTTGGGACCTCGCAGCAGATCTGCCGCAGTTCTGGCAGCAAATCCTGCAATTTAAAATTATTAATTATTGAATTTAATTATTAATTAAACCCTTTAATTAATTAATTCATTCTAATAAATTCCTAAATTCAATTTAGGACTAAATGAGTTACAAAAATTCTCAAAATTTCACTCTTAGCTAATTGAGGTGTGAGGAATTCAAAAATGAAATAAAATTTTAATTTGGAGATCAAATTAATTTAGGTTTTTTTAAGGGCTTAAAAATAAGCAAAATTACAAAATTTCTCAATTTAGCTTCGATTGATCCCAAACTTCTCGAGTTAGGTTTAAATGACTGACAGACTGTAAATATACATCTGCGCTTGCACGCAAGTGTACGTGGTCTGAAGTAATAAGTGGAAAGTGTAACTTTCCGGGAATTTATCGAACCACAGAGAATTGGTTGATTTGGCACTAAAGTATATCTATTTTCACAAATGTTTAAGCTATAGTATGTATTGGTTGGTTGGTCTAAAATTAGCATGAATATTCACTAAGTAAATATCAAGATTTAAAGAAAGAGGGAGTTGGACCTATCCCACATGAAATAATATAATACTTGTGTAGATTTGTTTCTCAAGCTTTATAATTTAGTTCAGTTGAAATCAGGTGCACATTATTGTCCTTTAGTCTAGCTCAAAGGCTTACAAGTTCAAATCTTGTGCACAAAATGAACTCACATTCGGTTTTACTTTAGCACAAAGATTCTTGCAAGATTCTTAAGATTTAAAGTTAATTCACTTTCTCCTTATTTAAGGAGAAGTTAAATTTTCTTAAATTTTAGGATCTCACAAGCATTGATTTTCCACTACGAGCATCACTTCGCATCTCACATGGCTGAGATGAGAGAATCACATGTTGGGCTCAATGACTATGTCACTTAGTTCATGAGCACTCAACACTTTATTACTCAATCTCAATTATGTGGAGCTAAGGAGCTCATTTAGTGGGTCTTAGCGTCACTTGCATTAACTCTTAGATTGAGCTTAGGTTGAGGTGCATTGAGCTCAAGAACCTTCTCACATGGTTCTAAGCTTCCATGCACTCAAAATCTAGCATCCAACCTAAGGTGAGCTAAGGAGCACAAGACAATTAGATCTTGGATTTTTTAATTCTTTCCTCAAAATCTAGCATCCAAACACATCAAGATTAATTTAGATAAAAATTTCTTAGTAAGGCGTTAAAATTACAAATACATTATGCTTGAAGGAAAACATTCATACAACAATATTACATCATGCATCATGGGACTTCATCCCAACCCTACCCAAAGGGAGTTTAGCTACTCATTACACAAGAAAATAAGGAAGACACATACATAGATAAAGACCCTTTGGTCAATAAAAAGAAAATACAAGATTGAGTTTAGAAGATGATAGGAATGCTCCGTAGAAGTTCTCCGGAATTCTTCTTCTCCTTCTAATTATCCTCTCCTTAGGTTGCTAGTACTGCCTTCTTCCTCTTCTCCTTTTGCAAAAGCTTGCCTTACCACCCTTGGGGAGCTCTCTTTTCCTTTGGCTCTCCTCCTTACTTAGGGAATTTTTGCTAAAATTATGAACCCTCCTCTAGTCAAGAGGAGAGGTATTTATAGGAAGGGGGGGGGACTGCATGCTCCTCTCCTCCATAAGCAACCAGAATTTCCATACAAAATGCTGAATTCATCATTGCACTAAATTTTAATTTAGGGTGAGGTGATAATAATCTCATTTCTTTAGCCACAATATCACCTCAAAGTTTACAAAAATGGCTGCTACAGGAAATGATGGCTGGAGATAACATTCAGAATAAAGGTCATGTCTCCAGCCGCATTAAATGCATTGTCTGGGAAAAATTTAGGTGGGCCGCTGCAGCGCGTTGGAGCGCGCTGTAGTGTGCTGCGGTGTGCTTTAGCATACCCAGGTCCCTAACAATTTAGCCAAGTTCTCTACTGTAGACTGCGGCAGCGCGCGACCGTGCGCTGGAGGGGGAATTCCACGAAAAATACTGTTCAATTAGTTCTTTTTCCAGATTGTATAGAGAGAGATATTTCCGTGGCAGACCGCTGCAGTGCGCGACCGCGCGCTGTAGTGGTAAATTCTGCGAAAAACACAGTTCAATTAGTTGGGCGGCCCAATTCATATAGCCAAGTCCTCCGCGATAAACCGCTGCAGCGCGCGACCACGCTCTGTAGCTGTAAATTCTGCAAAAAAAAAAAACACTATTCAATTAGTTGAGCCCCCATTTAATAATCATAGATATTTCCACGGTAAAGTGCTGCAGCGCGCGACCGCGTGCTGTTGCGGTGAATTCTGCAAAAAACATTATTTAATTAGTTGAGCCCCTATTTAATAATCATATATATTTCCGCGATAAACCGCTGCAGCGCACAACCGCGGGCTGTAGCGGGGAATTCTGTGAAAAACACTATTCAATTAATTGGGAGCCTGTTTAATATAATTTAAATGGGGGCTCAACTAATTGAATAGTATTTTCTGCAGAATTTACCGCTACCGTGCGCGGTCGCACGCTGCAGCGGTGTATTGCAGAAATATTTATGATTATTAAATAGGGCTCAACTAATTGAATAGTGTTTTCTGCGGAATTCACCGCTACAGCGTGCGGTCGCGCGCTGCCGAGGTTTATCATGGAAGACTTGGCTAAATAATTTGGGCCGCCCAACTAATTGAATTGTGTTTTTTGCGGAATTTACCGCTACCGCGCGCGGTCGCGCGCGGCAGCGGTTTATCGCGGAAGACTTGGCTAAATAATTCGAGCCGCCCAACTAATTGAACAATGTTTTTCGTGGAATTTACCGCTACAGCGCGCGATCGCGTGCTGCAGCGGGCTGTCACGAAAATATTTCTCTATACAATCGGGAGAAAGAACTAATTGAATAGTGTTTTTCGCGGAATTCCCCGCTACAGCTCGTGGTCTCGCGCTTGCAGCGGTCTACAGCGGAGGACTGGGCTAAAATTGCTTGGAACCAAGGTATGCTAGGTCATGCAGCAGCACGCTACAGGGCGCTACAGCGTGCTGCAGTGCGCTGCAGTGGCCTGCCGAATTTTTTCCCAGTCAGTGCATTTAATGTGGCTGGAGACATGACCTCTATCCTAAATGTTGTCTCCAGCCACCATATCCTGTAGCAGCCATTTTTGTAAAGCTTTGAGGTGATGTGTGGCTAAAAAAATTAGATTATTGTCACCTCACCCTAAATAAAAATTAGTGCAATGATAAATTCAGCATTTTTAATGAAAAATCTAGTTGCTTATGAGGAGGAACATGCAGTCCCCCCTTCCTATAAATACCCCTCCTCTTGACTAGAGGAGGGTTCACAACTTTAGCAAAATTTCCCTAAGTAAGAAGGAGAGCCAAAGGAGGAGAGAACTCCCCAGGGGTGGCAAGGCAAGCTTTTGTAAAAGGAGAAGAGGAATAAGGCAGCACTAGCAATCTAAGGAGAAGGTAATTAGAAGGAGAAGAAGAATTCCAGAGAACTTCTATAGAGCATTCCTAGTATCTTTTAAACTCAATCTTATATTTTCTTTTTGGTGACAATGAAAGGGTCTTTTGCTATGTATGTGTCTTCCTTATTTTCTTGTGTAATGAGTAGCTAAACTCCCCTTGATGTATGAATATTTTCCCTCAAGCATAATGTAATTATGATTTAAATGCCTTATTAAGAAAATTTTATCTAATTAGTCTTAATGTGTTTATAAGAAAAGAACTAAAGAATCCAAGATCTAATTGTCTTGTGCTCCTTAGCTCACCTTAGGTTGGATGCTAGATTTTGAGTGCATGCAAACTTAGAACCATGTGAAAAAGATCTTGAGCTCAATGCACCTCAATTTAAGCTCAACCAAAGAATTGATGCAAGTAATGCTAAGACCCACTAATTGAGCTCCTTAGCTCCACATAATTGAGATTGAGAAATGAAGTGTTGAGTGCTCAAGCACTAAGTGACATAGTCATTGAGCCCAACATGTGATTCTCTCATCTCAACTAGGTGAGATGCGAAGTGATGCTCGTAGTGGAAAATTAATACTTGTGAGATCTTGAGATTTAAGAAAATTTAAACTCTCCTTAAATAAGGAGAAAATGAATTAACTTTAATTCTCAAGACTCTTACAAGAATCTTTGTGCTAAAGTAGAACCGAATGTGAGTTCATTTTGTGCATGAGATTTGAATTTGTAAGCTTTTGAGCTAGACTAAAGGACAACAATGTGCACTTGATTTCAATTAAACTAAATGATAAAGCTTGAGAAACAAATCTACACAAGTATTACATCATTGCATATGGGATGGGCCCAACTCTCCTCTTCCTTTAAATCTTATTATTTACTTAGTGAATATTTGTGCTAATTTAGACCAACCAACTAATACATACTATAGCTTAAACATTAGTGAGAATAGATACATTTTAGTGCCAAATCAACCAATTCTCTGTGGTTCGATAAATTCCCAGAAAGTCATACTTTCCACTTATTACTTCAGACCACGTACACTTGCGTGCAAGCGGAGACGTGTATTAACAGTCTGTCACATGGTTTAGAGATTCTTAGAGTTGTGCCATATGTGCTCTTTCTTATAAATCACAAAGATGAAAAGATTTTAAAAGAGAGATATTTTTCTTCATCCTTTCTTATTTTGTTCACTTGGGAGAGATATTTTCATCATCTCTTTTTTCATAAATATTTTGTTCTTTTTATCCTTAAGGAGAGACATTTTTTTTCATCCCTAATATCTTTGTGATCATGAAGTCTTACGGGAGCCTAACACACTCCATTTAGAATCCATACCATATTTTTTTAGTTTAAATCATATGCCTTCCCCCACACTTAACTCAAGCATTTATTTAAATTTTTTTTTTTTTTTTGGAGATTTAGATTTTCCTCTATTCATTTTTCAATATCACATTTGATTGCTTATAATTCATTTAATCATTTTTTTTTGCTAAGCATTCTCTTACATATATCTCATTTGATTTTTGCATTTTTATGATTTTCATTTCTTTTAAAAAATTCAGAAAAAATATGTCACTTAAGAATAACTCAATAAATGCGGGAATATGAAAATTCATAAATTGCAATCTCAAAATAAAAACAAACTACAATAAAGATAAAAAGAAAAAAGAGAAAAAAAAGAACAAATACAACCTAGCTAATTTTCTTCGTTCTCATCATCATCTTCCTCCGACACATACGCCGTCTCGGTAGGGTAGCGCGTCTCCGGTATGGGTGCATCGATCGGAGGCCGTGGCAACACGGAGGCGTCCGGTTCACCGTGCAAATTCCAATCATCAAACAACATCCCGAGGGCTTCATGTAATTCTGATTGGAACTGGCACTGTTGGACGTATTCCTGTTTAAAAAATCCCATATCGGCAGCTAGAGCTTTACTAAGCTCTGCGTTTTGATTGTGGAGACGCATCAAGAGTTGGTTTGTGAGACGTGAGTCAGAAGGTGCAGATGCTTCCGCCCTTTGGCCCCTTCTTTTCTTGGGCAATTTACGTTCACTTGCCCGGACATTAAGGTTCGAGGGGTGCAGGGCAACGCTGGGGGGAATAATGGTGTCAGAGGAGAGGATCTTAACCCCGAGGGCTTCGCATAACCCAGAAATTAAAGACCCAAGGGCCAATGCTGCACATGAACCTTTGAGAGCTTTCCAATGCTGCTCAAAGATAATGTTTGAGATGCAGATTTCACCTGCCCTAACCAATGAGCACAAAAGGAGTGCTCGGGCACGGGTCACTTCAGTTAAGTGACTCGAGGGCATGACATAGCTAGAAATGAAGACTAGCCAAGCACTACTCATCTCCGTTAATTCAGAGCGAGGAATGTTGGTGAATCCCCCTTCCCACTCAGTGTCATTATTGATGATTTCCTCAACAAGAGCGCGGGGGTCAAAATGAGAGTCCAAGAGATTAGAGTATGAACAAGAGCTTACCTCCACCAACTTATAGAATTGCTCAATTTGAGCAATTCCTAGGGTGACGCCCTTTCCCCGACAGAAAATCTGCTGCCCAGATGCGTCAATTGCGTTGGTGTGCACTTCCTGGATGATTGTCGTGTATGTGGGAGCTCTCTTGGTCACAAACTCATGCCATCCTCTATGATTGACCTATTCATGAGGGATGGGGTAGGCAACGCTGAAGCTTCGCTCCGGGATCAACTTCTGTTGGGAAGTGATAGAGGTGAAATGGTGCTCGGCCTCCGCCGAGGAGAACCTCTTCGTGTTGAAAGTTCCTCCGGATGAGGAAGCTTCAACATCCTTCCTAGCAATTGCCTTCTTCTCGGAATACATTACCTTGGAATGAGAGTTTTAAGATGATCAAGAGATTGAATAAGATGAAGATAATGTGCAAGGATAACCCCCCCATTCCCTCCTTATTTATAGCCCAAATATTCAAGGCAAGAGAAGATGGTCAAATGGTCTTCCCCATGCCATTCATGTGGTGATCCATGTGAAGGGGGGTAGCTTTTTTAGCAACTTTTGACTGCCTTGGGAACCCAAGGGTCATGACTTGTTGACTGTATTTTCCCAAGGTAGAAAATCTGGGCAAACCGCGGCAAACCGCTGCAGCGCGCTGTAGCATGCGATCGAGGGTTAGGGTGCGCCCGGGTGGAAAATGGTTTTGCGCGCCATCGCGATGCCGTTTAAGTGCGGTTCACCCGCTGCAGCGCACAAATTTTTTTTTTTTTTTTTATTGGGTTGCCTCCCAATAAGCGCTCCGTTTAACGTCCTAAGCTAGACTCTCTTAAGATTAATAAGTTGGATCCGGTGGTTTCATTTCCCATAGGCTAAGGATGTTCGAGTGAGCACACCCCTCTTGGTGGCTCGAACCTTGTTCAACTTCAACCTCAATTAAAGGATCCTTCTTTTTGATTTCATAATTTGTGGGAGTTTGTTTCTTCCATTTTCCTCGTCGCATTTTTCTCTTCTTCACTCCTTCCTTGCTCCCCTTTTTAAGGGAAGGAGTAGAATAACCATCAGAATTATTTTCTTCAATCGTTAGGTCTCCTAGAATATTATCTACCCATAATCTCTCTTCTCTAATTCTTTTCCTGATTTCTTCCTCCATTTTTTTTCTTTTTAAAGAGAGTGGGTTTTAAATCAATCACTTCTATTTTTCTCTTAACACTGACGCTCATTATACCACGACTTACATCTATAACAGCCTTAATACTCATTAAAAAGGGTCTTCCAAAGATAATTGTTGAATTTTTATTCCATCTATCCCATTCGCACACCACAAAATCAGTTGGTACAATGAAATTTCCTAATTCCACAACAACATTTTTGATCATTCCCAGAGGAGTAAGGGACTCAAGATAATCAAACTCTAGAATCATTGAGGTGTATTCCATCCCTCCTACCTTTAATTGCTCATATATGTGATAGGGCATAACATTTACTGAGGCGCCTAGATCACACAAGGGATCTACAAACACTTTATTTCTTATTATGCATGGAATGCATAACTTCCCTGGATCGTCACATTTGGGTGCGGTTAGCTTTTCATTATCATTCCCTTTTATTCCTTCCTCTACTTCTAATCTAAAATTTGTTGCTCTCTCTATTTCATCATTCATTCCTCCTGATACAACTTCAGAATAGATCACACTCACTAATTCCCTTGGATTTATTTTAGTAGAACTAGGTAAAGCGCCCTGCTACCGAGAGGTCAGCTGCTTGGAGATTTGCCCCAATTGAGTTTCAATATTTCTAAGGGAGGCTTCTATTCCCTGGATAGAAGCCTCATGACGTGTGATAGTTGCCTCACTGCTGCGCACGAACTGGGCTGTTTTGGTCTTAAATGCGTTGAATGCCCCTTCTAGATTGCGCTGGTAGTTGTGGCTATTGTTACTATAATTCGTGCCTTGTTGGTTGGATGAATTCTCCCCATATTGATTTGTATTGTTGTTGTTATTACTCAATGAGAAATTTGGGTGGTTCTTCCATCCTGGATTGTATGTGTTGGAGTAGGGGTTATTTGTTTGGTTGTTATTTCTTACGTAGTTGACTTATTTAGTGTTGTTTTGTGCAAAAGGGTTGTTCAAGTTACAGCTCTCACTATTATGTCTCCCTTCACACAATTCACATTGTACCTCAGAAACCACGTGCACATTCATCCTTTCTATCTTTTCATTCAAGGCATGAATTTTTTATTGCAAAGCTGTTATTTGATTTGACTCATTCACTTTAATGGATTCTTTTTTAAGCCTTTCAGAAGGCCATTGGTAAGCGTTGTTTGCAATTTCTTCTAAGAGGTCATAGGCTTCCTCTTGGGTTTTTCCACTAATGGATCCCCCGGCAGCCACATCAATGAGTGTCCTCGTTGGAGCGTTCAAACCATTGTAAAAGGTTTGCACTTGCATCTAGAGAGAGAACCCATGATGCGGGCAACGTCTGAGATACTCCTTAAAGCGTTCCCACCCATCATAGAGAGTCTCACCTTCCATCTGAGTAAAGTTGGTGATCACAATTCTCAACTGTGCAGTTTTAGCCAGAGGGAAGTATTTGACTAAGAATTTCTTAGCCAAATCATCCCAAGTATGGATATAATCGCTTGGTAAAGAGTTGAGCCAACTCTTGGCTCTATCTCTAAGTGAGAAAGGAAATAACCTCAATTTAACTGCGTCTTCGGAGACATCGTTAAACTTGAAGGTATCACATATTTTGAGGAAGGTTGAAATATGTGAATTTGGATCTTTAGTGGCTAATCCTCCAAACTGATTATTTTGTACCATACTCAGCGTAGAGGTTTTGATTTCAAAATTATGGGCTTCTATATTCGGCCTTACAATCGCATGGGGAATGCCCCTAATAGTGGGCAATGCATAATCTCTCAGTGCTTTACCCCTAGGCTCTTCTAAGTTTTCAGTGAAAGTATCCATCACAACTTGTTCATTTGATAAGTTTCATTCTCGCCTAGTTGTAAGTATGTTCGTTCTATTTCAGGATCAAACAAATATTCAGTACAGACTCTTTTACTCATACAAGTTTCAATAAAGCTTATCAAGAACGATTTATCAATAAAGATCAAACAGATATATTTTGGAAATGAAAATAAATAAATAAAAAATATAAAATGTTAGCTTGATAATTACAATAGAAAATGTAAAACTGCTAACATAAAAAAAATATCAAATGCTTAAATCGCTAGCTATTTATAGATTATCTTTAGTTCAAATCAGAAACCAATTCCCCGGCAACGGCGCCAAAAACTTGATAGACTGTAAATACACGTCTACACTTGCACGCAAGTGTTCGTGGTCTGAAGTAATAAGTGGAAAGTGTGACTTTCTGAGAATTTATGGAATCACAGAAAATTGGTTGATTTGGCACTAAAGTATATCTATTCTCACTAATATTTAAACTATAGTATGTATTGGTTGGTCGGTCTAAAATAAGCACGAATATTCACTAAGTAAATATTAAGATTTAAAAAAAGATGAGAGTTGGTCCCATCCCACATGAAATAATATAATACTTGTGTAGATTTTTTTCTCAAGCTTTATCATTTAGTTCAATTGAAATCAGGTGCACATAGTTGTCCTTTAGTCTAGCTCAAAGGCATACAAGTTCAAAACTCGTGCACAAAATGAACTCACATTCGGTTCTACTTTAGCACAAAGATTCTTGTAAGATTCTTGAGATTTAAAGTTAATTCACTTTCTCCTTATTTAAGGAGAAGTTAAATTTTCTTAAATTTTAGGATCTCACAAGCATTGATTTTCCACTACGAGCATCACTTCGCATCTCACATGGCTGCGATGAGAGAATCACATGTTGGGCTCAATGACTATGTCACTTAGTTCATGAGCACTCAACACTTTATTACTCAATCTCAATTATGTAGAGCTAAGGAGCTCATTTAGTGGTCTTAGCGTCACTTGCATCAACTATTATATTGAGCTTAGGTTGAGGTGCATTTAGCTCAAGAACCTTCTCACATGGTTCTAAACTTCCATGCACTCAAAATTTAGCATCCAACCTAAGGTGAGCGAAGGAGCACAAGACAATTAGATCTTGGATTTTTTTATTTCTTTCCTCATAAACACATCCAGACTAATTTAGATGAAAATTTCTTAGTAAGGCATTAAAATCACAAATACATTATGCTTGAGGGAAAACATTCATACAACAATATTACATCATGCATCATGGGACTTATGCCAACCCTCCCCAAGGGGAGTTTAGCTACTCATTACACAACAAAATAAGGAAGACACGTACATAGATAAAGACCCTTTCATGGTCACTAAAAAGAAAATACAAGATTGAGTTTAGAAGATACTAGGAACACTCCGTAGAAGTTTTTCGGAATACTTCTTCTCCTTCTAATTATCCTCTCCTTAGGTTGCTAGTGCTGCCTTCTTCCTCTTCTCTCTTTGCAAAAGCTTGCCTTGCCACCCTTGGGGAGCTCTCTCTTCCTTTGGCTCTCCTCCTTACTTAGGGAATTTTTACTAAAATTGTGAACCCTCCTCTAGTCAAGAGGATGGGTATTTATTGGAAGAGGGGGGCTACATGCTCCTCTCCTCCATAAGCAACTAGAATTTCCATACAAAATGCTGAATTCATCATTGCACTAATTTTTAATTTAGGGTGAGATGACAATAATCTCATTTCTTTAGCCACAACATCACCTCAAAGCTTACAAAAATGGCTGCTACAGGAAATGATGGCTGGAGACAACATTCAGGATAAAGGTCATTTCTCCAGCTGCATTAAATGCATTGTCTGGGAAAAATTTAGGTGGGCCGCTGCAGCGCGCTGGAGTGCGCTGTAGCGTGCTGCGATGTGCTTTACATACCCAGGTCCCTAGCAATTTAGACAAGTTCTCTGCTGTAGACCGCCGCAGCGCGCGACCGCGCGCTGGGGCGGGGAATTCCACAAAAAATACTGTTCAATTAGTTCTTTTTCCAAATTGTATAGAGAGAGATATTTCCGCGGCAGACCGCTGCAGTGCACGACCACGCGCTGTAGTGGTAAATTTTGCGAAAAACACTGTTCAATTAGTTGGGTGGCCCATTTCATATAGCCAAGTCCTCCGCGATATACCGCTGCAGCGCGCGACCACGCGCTGTAGCGGTAAATTTTGCAAAAAAAAAAAATACTATTCAATTAGTTGAGCCCCCATTTAATAATCATAGATATTTTCACGGTAAAGCGCTGCAGCGTGCAATCGCGTGCTGTAGCTGTGAATTCTGTAAAAAACACTATTCAATTAGTTGAGCCCCCATTTAATAATCATAAATATTTCCGCGATAAACCGCTGCAGCGCACAACCGCGCGCTGTAGCGGTGAATTCTGTGAAAAATACTATTCAATTAATTGAGAGCTTGTTTAATATAGTTTAAATGTTTCCGCTGCAGCCCGCTGCGGCACGCGACCGCGCGCTGTAGTGAAATTCTTTGTTATATTCTTAGGAAAATTGCAGAAATGCCCTATAGCTCTTTTGGATTCCATTTCCTGAAAAAGATAGAAAAAATTGATTTAGCAGCAGCAAAAAATATCTTAAATAAATGAATTTTCCCCTTTATTTTTTATATAATTTATGGATTCATCAATGACCCATTGAGTTTAATGAAATCAAAATTAGAACTTGGTTTAACTTAATTAATTTGGATTTAGCTAAGGTAATAACTAGGGTTATTACAGACTGCTCACTTAAGAATGATCTCATCCCCGATATCACTCAAGTGAAGAAAGTACTGCTATGACTAAAAAATTTAAATGAAACAGAAAGGAAAGAAAAAGAATAGTACCTAGACTTTTAAAGAGCTGTGGATATTTATTATGCATATCCACCTCTTTTCCCTAGTAGATTCTTCCAAAGATCGATTCTTCCACTTGACCTTGACCATAGGAATTGTACAATTTCTTAGTTGCTTTTGATCACGAGCTATGACTTTGATTGGTTATTCTGCATAAGAAAGATCATGTTGAATTTCTACTACCGAAAGCTGAACGATATGAGAAGGGTGTCTCAGACATCTTCTTAGTGATGATACATGAAACACATTGTGAATAGCTGCAGAGTCATCAGGAAGATTCAACCTGTAGGCAGATGATCCTACTCTAGCCAAAATCTCAAAAGGTCTAACATAGCAGGGACTGAGTTTCCCTGCTACACCAAATCTGTAGACACCCTTTATTGGACTTAGTTATAGATAAGCAGAATCTCCAGCATTGAATTCTAGGGGATGATGATGAGCATTATGATACTTGCTTTGACAATCTTGAGCTGAACGAATTCTTTGCTGAATTAAATGAATCTTCTTGTTCGTTTCTTCAACTAACTCGAAACTAAAAAGTTAAATGCTTCCTATTTCTGACTAAGCTAATGGAGTACTACATTTTCTACCATACAATGCCTCATAAGGAGCAATTTTAATGCTGGCCGGATAGTTGTTATTGTAGGCAAAGTCTACTAACAGAATATGATCTTCCCAGGAACTGGCAAAATAAAAAACACACAGCCTAAGCAAATCCTTAAGAACTTGAGTTACTCTTTCAGTCTGACCATCTGTTTGAGGATGAAAAGTTGTAATCATAGCTAGAGTAGTACCCAATTTTGGTGCACAGCTTGCCAAAACTTAGAAGTAAATCTGCTATCTCTATCGGATACAATTGATTTTGGAATATCATGCAGCTTGACAATTTCTTTGATATATAGCTTTGCTAACTTCTCAACAAAATCAGTCTGGCAAATAGGAAGAAAGTGCACTAATTTAGTCAAACGTTCTACTATATCCCAGATTACATTGACACCAGATTTTGTGCAAGGAACTCCCATGACAAAATTTATAGATATATCAAACAATTTCCATTCAGGAATTTCTAATGGATGCAGAAGACCACCAGGTCTTTGGTGCTCGGCCTTTACCAAATTGCAGGTATGACACAGCCACAAAATTAGCTACATCCTTCTTCATATCAGGCCACCAAAATGATTGCTTTAGATACTGGTACATCTTAGTACTGCCTGGGTGAATATAATACCTAGAATTATGGCCATCAATTAAAACTTCACGATGCATGGATTTAGGAATTCACAAAAAAATTCTTTAATAAATTACATCATTATGCATTTGCAACTCATGAAAACAACCACCTTTGATGTCTAAATTGAATTTTAAATAATCATCATCCTTGGTCTATGAGATTGAGACATCTTTACAAAAAGTAGGTTCCACGTTGATATTTACTAAAATAGAGCTTAGCACATCACCGCTGACTGGAGAAATTTCAAGCTTACAAAATTCTTGTTATAAGGAACTGGAGGTAATCATGGAAGATAAAGCAGCACGACAGCTAATAGCATCAGCCAGTATATTTGCTTTCCTTAGATAATACTGAATGCTCAGATCATAATCACTAATAATCTTTAACCATCTTCTCTAACGGCAGTTCAGTTCTCTTTGAATGAAGATATACTTCAAGCTTTGGTGATCAATGAAAATTGTACACTGAACTCCATATAAATAGTGATACCAAATTCTTAGAGCAAATATTACAGCAGCAAGTTCAAGATCATGCACTGAATAATTCTTCTCATGGGGTTTTAACTGACGAGAGGCATAAGCGGTTACCTTACCCTCTTGCATTAACACACAACCTAGACCAATTCTAGAGGCATCTATATACACTTGATAGTTCAAGCATTCCTTGGGCAGAATAAGTACTGGAGCGTTAGAAAGTGCATCCTTTGGGGTTTAAAATGCTTCCTCGCATTCAGGACTCCAAATGGACGGATATGCTTCCCGCATTAACTTAGTCAAAGGCAAAGCGATCTGGGAAAAGCCTTTATAAAACTTCCTGTAATATGTAGCTAATCCCAAGAAACTTCTGATATCTGCGACTGACTTAGGCTGAACCCAGTCCTGACTAGCGCTTACTTTGTTTTGAACTACACGAATACCTTGAGTCTAATACTAACCTCAGAACGAACTTCATATTGAACTACATGCCCCAAGAATACAATGGACGTGAGCCAAAATTTGCACTTGGAGAAATTGGCATACAGTTGATGTTTACATAGAGCTTATAATACTAGCCTCCGATGATCTTCATGATCCTTTAAGGTTTGAGAATAGAAGAGAATATCGTCGATAAAGATGATTACAAATTTGTCTAAATATGCCTTAAGAACTCGCTGCATCAAATCCATAAAAATTGATGGCGCATTGGTGAGTCCGAAAGACATCACTAAGAATTCAAAATGACCATAGCGAGTGCGAAAAGCGGTCTTTCCTACATCATCTTCTTTTACTTACAATTGATGATATCTAGACCTCAAGTTAATCTTAGAGAATATGACAGCTCTAAACAATTAGTCGAACAAATCATCAATACTAGGCAATGGGTATTTATTCTTTATGGTGACTTTATTTAGTTTACCATAATCTATGCACATTCATATAGATCCATCCTTCTTCTTTACAATTAGAATGGGTGCTCCCCAAGGAGACATACTTGGCCTCATAAAGCCTTTATTCAAGAGCTCTTGCAACTGTTCATTGAGTTCTTAAAGTTTCTAAGGTGCCATTCTACATGGAGCTTTACATATAGGTTGAGTACTCGAAATCAATTCAATAGAGAACTCTACTTCTCTGAGAGGAGGTACACCAGGCAATTCTTCTGGGAATACATCAGTGAATTCCTTAACTACTTTACATTTAGAGAGAGGGATACTTTCTTTTGCTTCACCCATCATGGTGACCAAAAAAGCATCACAACCCTTACTGATCAATTATTCAACCTTAATAGCATTAATTAACAATAGTTGTGTACTGACTTTTCCTATAAAGGTTTCAGACTTGCCTTGGGAATGAAAAGTGACTTTCTTCTTAAGGCAATTTATCACGACATTATTGTCATTGAGCCAATTCATTCCAAGGATGATATCAAAGTTTGCTAATGGCAGGATGATGAATTTGGAATCAAACTCCTGGCCATTTAATGAGATTTTGACATTATAGAACTAATGAGCCTTGAGTTGGGCTCTAGATGGAAGTCCAACACTTAAGTATTTTGCTAAGTTATACAAGTGTAGTTTAAGAATGTTGGCAAAACATTCAGAAATAAATGAATGACTAGCACCAGTATCGAATAACATATTACAGGGCTGGTCAATAAAGTATAGCATGCCTAATTTATTTATACAAATAACATTAATAAATTGTAATGATTAAGGTACAGAAATGAAAGGAAAGTTCAGAAATGTGTACCTGAAACTACATTATTGTCTTATGCAGCTTCCAAAAGCGTTAAAGCATATACTCGCATAGGATCAGCAAGATGGTTGTTTACCTGCTTCCTGAGATTGTTCTGGGACTTAGGAGCTGAGGGCTGCTCTAGAGCAGCTTCAAATGCAGGGGCTGGCATTATTGCCAAACCCGATTCTCCCCTATTTAGCAGAGTTGCCCTGAATACTTGGTTCTTCTAATTCTACTTAATTTGGACTCCATCCACTGTCTCTGTGTAGGTGCAATGATAGAGTGGTGGCCTGGATGCCCACAAGTGTAGCACTTATGGCCATAGTGGTAATACTTGCCATAGGGATGAGGCCTATTATAGCCTTGAATTAGTTTAGCAGTGGGTGCAGCTTCAATTTGATAGAACTTTGCAGAGTGAGATCTATGCCTTTTGAAGGCTTCATGTCGGTGAGGAGTTGACTATATCTTTCGCTTGAGATCTCTTTCTGAGTGATGGTGCTCAAGCACCTTGGCGGTCTCTACTAGTTCAAAGAAGCTAGTCAGATGAAGTGGAACAATCAGATCTTTTAATGAATCTTGTACTCCACTGATAAAGCGATGGCACTTAGCCAATTTAGATTAGATAATCTCTGGGGTAAAACAAATAAACCTACAAAATTCTCATTCATAGTCTACAACAGAACGACTTCCCTGAGTCAACCTTAGAATTGTGTGTCTTATGATATTTTGTGCAGACAGGGGAATGAATTCAGCCTTGAATGCTTCGACAAATTCATCCAAGGGATGTCTTCTAGTTCATAATCAACGAATTTTGTATTCAGGATGTCACCCACCAATATTCTGCTTTAGTATGAAATAGGTGTGTAGTGAGACAGACGGCTTCTGAATTTAGGATCTTCAGACTAATTAGATCCTTCTCAACTGCTTTCAGCAATCGACTATATCCATTGGTGATAAGTTTCCACTAAATGTGGAAGGCCTTAATCTTAAGAAGTTATGGAGAACACTATCCATGGAGTGATGGGAAGGAAAAGAATGTTGTGAAATGGGAACATCAGAAGCAGCAATAGCTGGTACTGAACGATCGGACATCATCTTCTGCATTGCAAGTGCTTATTGAGCCTGATTCTCCAACAAGGTTGCCACCATTGCTCGCAGATGAGCTACTTCATCAAAAGAACTGCTTGAAGAGACAATATTCTTGATAGGGGTAGCAGCAGGAGGTGATCCAGAATTCATTATAATTGAGCAATACAAATCTAGATTTTAGAATTATTCTAAGGAAGACAACAATTAAATTTCTAATAGATGCCAAAACTTCTCATTACTTCTGAAATGAGGGATTACATAAGATTTAAAAAATACCAGAAAATCATAACACTACTAGAATCATTTAATCAAGAGATGATAATTGCCCTAACTAACACTCAGTCATCCTTAATTTACTCAGCCCTAAATACAACACAAAATCCTCGAAGGTCACTTCCTGATGCTTTCACTTGCATTCCGTTCGAACTTCTTGATGGTATCGTACAAAAAGGGACTCTGGACACTTTATGTGCCTTAGGACTGAGTCTACCTGGCTCAACCACTCCAGTGCATAGATAGGAAAGTCAAGCCCTCAGTACACCATTTGATGTAGAAGTTTGTCCATGACTAGGGTTTCATTTACTAAAACTCCTTTGATCTGCCATTTGCTCTCTTGTCTCCATTTGAAACTATAGCTCCAAGCCAACTCGAAGGCATGCAGATAATAGTCCAAGTTAGACTCTTTATGATTCATTTGATCCTAATAGTAGAATGTAATGGTTTTTGTCAACTAGAGATGACAAGATTCTTAGGATATGAGTATCTTCATTCTACATTTTTCATAGATTTACCGATAGTACTATGTTATTGATATTATATCTTGATGTTTGCATTTAAGAAGAACAGTCCATTAGGTAAAAAGGAATCACAGATCCCATTCTGACACCTTATGGTGTTCTCTGGTACCAACTGTGATACCTTGTACCCTTTGCGGTCATGCTAATACTAATATTAGCATAAATATGGGGAGTACGGTGCTCCAACAGTGGAGTCAAGTAAGACCCAACTCACCTTAAGCCAAGGAATTGTCATCTGGAACTGTAAACAAACATCAATATATCAAAGTAGTAGAAGCAGGAAACAGTATAGTATAACATCCACATTATAGCATAGTATAAAAGAGTAAAAGAAATAGTAACTCAGTTCATAGTGCAGAAAGTAAATACATTCAGAATTTAAATATTATAGATTGAATTAAAAGAAAGAAAATATCTCTCAATCTCACTGCAAGAAAAAGGAAAGATCTAACTAAATAGCAGTAGGAAGATCCTCTTCCTACACTGGCTCCTCTCTTACAGAACCACCAACAAATAGCTCCAAATCTGACATTTGTCGGTATCACAAATGCTAGGGCCCCAGCCAAGAAAAGAAAAATGTTACAGTTAGACAAATTTTCTAAGTACCTTTTTTGCAATTTAAGTGAACTGAATATTTAAGGATATCACATTAACTACTTTAAATATGCAAGAAGTATTGGGTTCATTGAGCTACAAAGAAAAGGATAGCTATAAACTATTTTTTTATAACTGAGCAATAGGTATGTAACATAACATACGAAGCATGAAACTAAGCAATGTGAGGCTAATGAGCAAAAATAACTACAAGTACTGAAATAAACTGATCCTAACATGCTCATGACCACATGAAGACATGCTGACTTTATAAAAGTAAACTATACTGAAAGGTGCTAAAATGAACATACAAAACTAGCATCCTAAGCATGCTAATACTTATTAATTACTCAATAAGAACATATATATAAGCATGCAGATTTAATATATAAAAGGCCACTGAAACATGTGACAAAAATAAGTTAAGGGCATAAGTAAGCTAAAAAGTAAAGCTATTGAGACATATGGCAAAGCGACTGAAAGCACCAAAAAGTAAGGCCACTGAAGCATGTGCCAAAACAAAACAAAGCACTGAAACTGAACTGAAGTAAAAGTAAACCTAAAACATAGTACTGCCATAACAGAAATAGGCCAAATAGGGCCTCTGAACAGAGAGTTTAACATGTGTCCATCCTAAGCATCATCAGAGCTAGGTTCAAGGTGAACTTATAGAATAAGACATGTATCCATCCTAGCCAAGCACTAGACTTGGTCCAAGTCTATTATATAATAAAACTAGAATTGATGATGTAGACTAAGCTAGGACATACCTTACTGAACTGAATGCACTGAAAGAACTGAGTGAATGTTATGCTTCGCAAATACTAACTCAAGATATATCTTCCATATCCTAAGTTCTCCTATTATGCTCAAGGAACAAGGTTAAATATTCAAGGTATGCAAAGCAATCAAAGTCAAACTAAGCATGAGACTCAACTAGGCTTATGTGCTATTTGTTGTTATCTAAATTATCCAAATCTAAGTATTCTGAGAATATACAAGTTTAGGACCTCTAATATCTAGCTATCAAGTATAATCTCAGATTCACAACCTTAATGTTAACATTAGAGCATAACGAGTTCTAATTTATAATCAAATGATGACTATGAAGGTTGAAGTAAGTAAATCAATGGCTTAATTATTATTATTATACTCACTTAACCCAAATCTTGATTAAGTAATTCAAGATTTAAGGATTCTGGATCCAAACCTCACATTGGGGTTTAAATCCTAAATACAAGGTTATATCTTAATGAGGATCTAGGGTTCACACTCAAACATAGTCGCAAGGTGCAAAATCATATAAGCTGAATGATTTAGAAACTAAGATCTTAATGAAAAGTTATTCTAGTATTATAAGATAAAATAATTATTTAAAAACTAAGAATCTAAAATCTATATTTAATCTTTAGAATAATTCTATTATGCTATAGGTTGAATAAATCCTACACTCACAAGGAGGTTTCAAAAGGATTAAACAATTAATCACTTAAGGATTTCCAAAGAAGATGATTCAATTCAATTAGATGATCTAAAGTCTAAGATCAAAGATCTAAGATCCAAGGTTTGATCACTTTAGATCCAAGTTAAAACTAAAATTAGAACTTTTAAAAGAGTATTTACATAAGATTTATAGCTTATAAATCAACTTAATAAAGTTTAATGTTTAGCATTAAAGCTTTTAGGTTTGCTCTCTTAAGGAAGTGTCTTTGAAAACTCTTAAAATCTTAAGATCTTCATTAGAACTTTTTAAGTTTTCTTTATATAACTTCACCCTAATCAACATGAGATTTCAAAAAGGTGCTAATGAGTTGATTAGAGATACTTTACTGGAATTTTCAAGGCTTTAAGAGGTGCTTAAACCTATTTTGGTCAAAATGACCAAAATGCCCCTCTTAAGGCTAAAAATGGGATTTTAAAATTTAATCCTCTAAACTGATTTAAGTCTATTTTAATGAACTTCATATTGATTAGAAAAGTGGATAAGATACTTGACTTAGGATTTGATAGCATTATTAGCTTAATTCTCACTAATCACACCGTAAGGCCAATTAAAGGGGTTAAGGGAATTAAGGCATACTAGGAAGATCCAAACACATTTATAGGCTCTACTATACTTAATAAAGCATTAGGAACTAGATTCATCAAAATTAGAGACTAATCTAAGGCTTAAATCACTAATCATATATTAAGATAATTAAGAGGTGATTAGCAAATTTAAAGTTCTAAAATTACTTTTAATGGCCTATATAGGTCCTCTATGGTCTCATGAGCAATCAAAGGCCTTAATCAACATTTTTGGGCAATTAATGAATTTATTTTGATTTAAATACTAACATAGAAGGATTAGGTAGTTATTTAAAATCTAGCCATTAGATCCTTGATTTTATTTTATATTATTATTCCTTGCATTTTTCTGATTAAAATAGTATTATGAATCATACCATTTGGATAAGTATTGTTAAAGTTATTTTAATAACTCATTCTATACTTTTATTTAAATCCAAATAATAGGTTTTAAATTTACCATTTAAGGAAATTAATTCAGTTAATACTTAAATCGCTATCAGCCCAAAATGTGAAATGCGCACGTCGGGGTTTGACCAGGCCCGACACTGTGGATCATCTTTTGTGCTGAGGGGTCCCAACAGGAGCGACCTAGGGTAACTTCCATCCCTGAATTCTCCTTCTCCAGATCACCCTATGCCCTAATCTCAATAGTTACACCATCAACATCACTTGGCGCATCAATTAGACTAAGAGGCCCTCTCTGGAACGTCCTGGATCGATGGGGTGCTTCTCAGCTCAACGAGTTTCTAGAGCAGAGCTATGTGGCCTGGAACACACTCACAGGAATCAGATGACTACTCGGGTTCAAGCTTAAAACAATCAGGAACTCAGGACGAAGAAGCTGGATGGGTTGATAGGGACTGAGTAGACCTGGATGGGTGAAGGGCTACTCCGGACAGCTCTGCAGGCGGGGGCTCAATCTGAGTCAGTCGATCCTATGGGATTCCTCAATTATATTGAGCATATGACCTCTTATGTTCTTATCGTTACTGACATAGGAGGTTTGAGCATCAATTCTACGATACTAAAGCTTAAGGGAACGCCCCGACTTGGCAACTCAGAGGCCGACTATCAATGCATAATCAGATGGTATCCCACCCATCTGGTCCACTGCCAGTCTCTACTCGCACAATCATTGCCTCCCAAAACTCTCAGGTGAGATCCTAGCACAGCATCTATGACTTAATTGAAAGAGAATGGATTGGGAATCAATTTGATAGAGGAACGGGGTTCGAAGGCTGTACCTGGAGCTAGAGTGCTTGAGGTACTAAAGAGATGCTGGAGTTTCTTAGAGAGTCACCACAGCCTTCTAGGGGGTCTGAACCATAGACTGACCCTCCATCAGTAGTGCACATCTGGGAATTCAATCGGGAGGCTTCGACCAACAGCTGGACTTTAGTAGAAATGGCAGGAGCTCCAATGCTTCAATGCGAGGGGAGATAGTGAGCAGCAACTTCACTGAAAAGGACCATTGGGTCTATTTATAGCTAAGGAAAAGGCATATGGGTGGATGCCATGGTTGGGAACCATGGTTTAGGCCTGATAGAGATGGAAACCCGTGCCACTTTAATTGGGGAAACCAGGCCCTCATATCCCCACGATCCTCTCCCTACCAGATTAGGGAATGTATAACAGTCCGGGGCACGTGGCAAAGGGAGTGGGGGATAAGGCTTGCATGGCTGAAGCGAGGGGATCTTTTTTGTCGGGGGAGGATCATAGTGGGAACGATGGTGAACATCACTCAGGTAGGCTCCGTCGTCTGATTTACAAAGCCATTGAAGATGGATGGCCTGATGCAGCTTCCAAATAACAGACTTGCGGGCAAGATCCTGATTGTTGCATATGCGTGAATGATCTGACGCTCCTAATTAGAACACCACACATTTTTATCCTGCCATTGGATAGGGCACTGAGATGCGTGCAAATGCATACAGTGGCTAAGACCTATGCACTACCATTGGGACCTCGCAGCAGATCTGTCACAGTCCTAACAGCAAATCCCGCAATTTAAAATTATTAATTTAACCCTTTAATTAATTAATTAATTCTAATAAATTCCTAAATTCAATTTAGGACTAAATGAGTTACAAAAATTCTCAAAATTTCACCCTTAGCTAATTGAGGTGTGAGGAATTCAAAAATAAAATAAGATTTTAATTTGGAGGTCAAATTAATTTAGGTTTTTTCTAGGGCTCAAAAATAAGCAAAAATACCAAATTTCTTAATTTAGCTCCGATTGATCACAAACTTTTCGGGTTAGGTTTAAATGACCCATTGAGTTTAATGGAATCAAAATTAGAACTTGGTTGAACTTAATTAATCTGGATTTAGCTAGGGTAACAACTAGGGTTGTTACAATAGCAATCGAGCTGCAACCTAATCTGACTTTCGACGTTAAACCTGTTGCAATTCTAGGGTGGGATCCTAAGCAGTTAAGGAATCGCAGTATTCCTATGATCAAAGTTCACTGGCAGAATCATCCAGCTGGTGAAGCCATGTGGGAAGAAGAAGAGGATATTCAAAAGAAGTTCCTAGAATTCTTTTCTTAATCATGTAGTTTTAGTTCCTTAATTTTTGACTTCCTTCATGTATTTTGAATTCCTTATTTTCATTTGTTGTGTGTCGTGGGCGACACTCTTTTTAAGGAGGGAAGTATGTAACAACTCTAGTGTTGTTACCCGTCAATTAGTGACCTAATTGACTCTAATATTTTTCCATTAGTATTATAATACTATTAAGAGCTTCCATTTTACTTTTCATGCGATTTGGAGATCATTCAGCAATTTTCAATATTTCTTAGTTTTCTGATTATTCTGAGAATGCCTAATTTATTTAAACCTTAGAATAAAAAATGGAGTCCACCATTGGACTCACCACACCCAAATTAGCTAGTTGTGATATTTTGGAAGTGTTTGGAAGTCATCAAATTTTTTCGCTTATTTTAATATTATTTAAATACTCAGAAAATTAAGATAATTAAATTGATCTCTGATAGAAAATCTAATTTCATTTTTGAATTTCTCACCCCTCAATTAGGTAAGGGTAAATTTTTGGAATTTTTTGGAGTTCATTTTATTATTTTATTTTGAGTAATAAATTGTGTAAAACTATTTAATTAATTAAATTATTTAAAATAAATTAAATTATTATTATTTATTATTTATCAAGCGGCTTGATTTTTAGGCACTGATCTGGTGCGGGCATCTAAACACAGATCACTTTTGGGCGCAAATCAGTACCGTAGGATGCTCTTGGTCCTAGACCAGATGATGGATAGCGTGTGATTCGATCTAACCGTCAGATTAAACATTTGATCTGACGGCATAAATTAGGTCCAGTACCCCTCTGCCAGGCATAGTGGCCTGCACAAGCCATAGGTATCGTACACCTGCTGCTGTCCTCCCCTCTACCATTAGGCTCCGAGGAACTTCCTAATTTCATTCTTTAATTTCCCCCTTCTTCTGTCGACTGCTGGGAGCAAACTTTGGATTTGTGTGAGGCAGCTGAAACAAGTGCTCAACCTAACCCTAGGATAATTGGGCTTGCATTTTTGTGATCACCGCTAAGATTTTCCTCTTCATTCCCTCCTTAATTAATTATTTCTTTCTTCTCCAAGAATCATTGGCAATTGTCTAAGAGGGTTTATCGAGCTCAATCAGGCTCAAATCAACCCTAAGTTGGTATAGGGTTTTTTGCCCAGATGGCAAAGCCCTAGTTCATCTGTCAGCAATTAGAGCATTGGGCTCATTAACTATAATGTCAAAGATTGGCAATGGTCCTTAGCTCATTAGGTTAGTCTTGCATAGAACTCGAGTCAAACATGTGGGCTTCATTGAACTCCTCTGATTTTGTCGTAAAATCCAATGCTAAAATCTTTCCTTCTACGGAGCATAGTCAGGGAAGACGGGCCTGACCCAATCCTTTGCAGTCTTGATGTGTTTCCCAGACCGGGCCGGTTCAGTCTTATCAAACAGTCCGTCATTTTACACGCGTATGAGACGCGTGTCAATCATCCAATGGTCGGCGCTTTGATTTCAGAGCCGACAGTTGGTATTGATTTTGAATTGATAGATATTCTCTTTTCAGCAAATCTTGAATTTTCTGCCATAAAATTCTATACCGATGGGAATTTAAATTAATATGTTTTAATAAGTTAAATAGAAACTAATTTGATTATTATTAATTTATGTAAACTTCATATATACATATCTTGCAATTTACTTAGCCAAATAATACAAATTTATATATCATTTCGACTAGAAAAATGTCACGTACATAATGGAATAATTAAATTTAGGATTTGAACATTGATTTTCATTATCACTTTTTAATCCTAATTAGATGTCTCAAAAATCTAAAATCTCAACGTTGTCCGATTTCGACCTCGTTAGTGTCATTTTACTCCTTATACTATAATGATCTTATTTTTTTATGCATATTATTTCTTTTGGACAATGTTTAGAGATTTTAGGTTCTTGGCTCCTAATTTAGGGTAGTTTTGATAATTTTCTAGTTTCATTAATTGCATATTTTAGGTGTTTGAACCTTAGGATAACAAACATGTCACATTAATTACTTCCCATATCAATTTCAAATTTCAAGAATGGAACTTAGCTCTCTTAATTTAGATGCTTATATATTAAACAAATTGATAGATTCAACCTTTAACCTTAGGATAAAAGCTTGAGGTTTGATTATTTTGTAGTTGATTTACATGTGATCCTAGGAGTTATTAATGCACCTAATTATTGAAGTTAACTTTAAATGCCTATGTGATCCTAGAAAGTAAACCAATTAAGAGTAGTCCTAAGTAACTAGATTGGATCCAAGTTTACTTCACCCTTAGTTCCTAAATCCTCTTCTAAGCCCTTTAAGGAGTTGAATTAGGAGTCCTTAATCTATTAGTATAGTTTAAGAATCCTATTGATTTCATTAACCTTCAACTTATAATAATTGTAGAACTTGTAACTTTCCATTATTTTCTCTCCTATGCACTTAGAACTTTCCAATTACTTTAATGTAGCTAGAATAGTAATAGATTTGATTTGACCTTCTAGTACAACCTAATTGGATGAGTTGAGCTTATAGAACCTTAGTTTTAATTTCCATCTTCTTCAATTATAATGATTTCATAGTCATCCTTTTTACTAACTAGTCTCCTAAGCCATGAATTAGTTAAACTATACTAATATGTTGTTTAGGATAAGGCTAAGACTAGTTTCATTTTATATTATTATATTTATAAATTATTTTGTCATCTTATAGAATGAAAATAATCTACTATTTTCTAAAACCAAAATTCTTATATTACTTACAATTGAATTGAGATTAATATCTCTAAGTCAATTGAGAGCTCAATTAGCTCCAATAATTAAGGAGATCGTTAAAATTAGATAACTTTCGATATCACATAGTTTGCAATTATTGAATTTTTTCCTTGATTGCTTGCTTAGCTTTGAGTCTTTTTTATTTGAATCATGCATATAAGACTTTGTACATAAATAAAACTTCCACATTAAAACTATAAGGGTTTACAACATTGGTTAAGCCAAGGGCAGGCAAATTAGGAGTAATAAGGAGACCTCATATTCTTAGAGAGTGAATGTGAGGGTTATTTGTTAAAAAGACGTGTTTAACTCCTCGCTTCATTCTGTATTTGCCCACAGAATAAATACTTTAATAAAATAACATCAATTTAATAAGATCTCATTTTAGCTTCAAGCTATACTTACCTTTCATAGTCCTAGGCTATGTACTTCTTAGACTTATAGTCTAAGATTTTGTTTCATTTACTATGCTTTGCACTTTCTATATTTTTAGTACTGTACTTTACTTATTTATAGTTCATATAGATTATAGTGAATGTTACTATAATTTCATTTAAATACTTCAATGTCTTCTTTTTTCTTTACTTAGCATCAGTTCATTGAACATTTATATGCTCCTTTTTATTTACTTTCATATGCACCTTAGTACTTTTCTAGCCTATTTAGGATGCTTTTACCCTTACTTTAGTACAGGCTAAAACATCTAAACTTGTAAGTATTCTTACTCACTTTGCTTTACATTAGTCTTTCTTACTATTTTTCTTTATTTCTTTTCCCTATTTAAATGCTTTCATTTTTGCACCACTGCTTACTTTCATATTGTAAACAAGCTGTGATATCCAAAATAAATATTAAAATATTTAGCTTAATCTTAAAGTGTGCTTAGACTGTTTAGTCTAACTACACTTTTCTTTTTGTTGGCTTTGCCCTATCATATTTGAATGCCAAAATATGATAGATCAGGTGCATTTGGAGGCTAGTGGAGCTAGACCAAGTGCTTAAGCTAAGAAAATCAAATTGCTCCCGCATAAATTAGTTTACTTGCTTTTATTTAAATTATGAGAGAGAGATTTACTTTCTTTACTTTCTTATTATGTAATTCATCATGTAATAATTAAAGTTAATTATTTTATCTTTACAATTCTTATGTTGGAATTAGAATTTACTTAAATGCTTGGTTTAGATGAATGGATACTTAAATGGATATTTAAATGCATACTTATTTGGAATCTAGTTACAAACTTAAATGGATATTTAAATGCATAATTAAATGGAATTTAGTTGCATACCTAACTGGAATTTAGATACATACCTAACTAGATTTTAGCTGCATACTTAATTTAAGAAGGATGTTAATTCATTATTTTTTTAAATTATGATTGATTTAGGATGTGTGAATCATAGGATAGCAAATTGCTTTATATGATTTTCTCACATTTAATTTTAAATTGGATGTTTAAATCTTACATATCCATAAATGTGATGAATGTAAATATTTAAATGCTCATTCATATTGAATTTCTTCTATTGTAAAATTGCTTAGGAAAGATCGTATGAATGAATTGAATTGTACATACATCTCATAATGTATACTCATATTGTATGTGCATATCATTATCATCTTCAAACTTATAATTGCAATTACTTTAATTACATACATTTGAATTCATATTCATCATATGTATCTCACGTATTGTCCTTTCTTGTATTTTTTCCATCTTAACTTAAGACCCTCTTCATGATCCTTGGCCAAACTTAGCATCTTGCAATTGTTTAACTTTCTTCTAATTAGATATTAGATGCTAAGGTGATGCTCCAATGTGGGATTAATCTTCAATCCTATATTGGGGTCGTCACTGCCTAGATTAGTCCTACCATAACAGAAAATTGGCTCAACTAGCCACCGAATCCAACACTAAAGCATCTAGGACACTAATTCCTAGATTAATAGAATGTCATATACATCTAGCACACTAATTCTTGGGAACTGAACTAAACTACAATATACTGTATCTTAATATCAAACTGTAGAGACAGATTAATTAGGATACATTCTACTAAATTATTATCTTATTTATTGATTTATCTGATCTTTGTAACTCATCTAATTTATTTACGTTCATGATTTATAAAATTTCAAATCTAACATAGAACATTCATTAAATATCCTATGTTTGCTTTAATATGCCAAATAAGAAAGGCTCAAATTAAGAAATCAATGCATATAAAACAAAGTATAAGCAGTACTACACAAAAATCTGTGATATTACTTGTTTTCTAATTTAATAATTCTAACTAATCTGAGATTATACAAGTTCAGCATCTCCAATATCCTACTATCATGTATAAACTCAGAGCTACGGTTCTATAAGGTTTAAATAGTTAGAATTAATCAAGTTCTAATCTTATTCAATCAATAATGCTTACATAAGTTTAATAATAAATCAATCACCTTAATTAATGAATTTAATAACCCAAACTAATCTTGATTAAAGGAAATCAAGATCAAGGGATTAAGAGTTTAAACTCCAAAATATTAAGGTTTAAACCTCTTAATATAAAGGTACTAAAGAGTAAAGATCTAAGGTTAATCCCAAACTCTCATAAACTACAGGTTAAGGTTATCTTGTTAAGTATAATCAATCTCAATAAGATAGATCTCAAATCCTAAACTAAGTTAATAGATAAAATAATCATAATAAAGGATGAAATCTAAAAATATATAAAACTAAGGCTTCATTCCATTGAGTAACCCATTCATCCAAGGAATGAAATCTAACATAATTCTACTACTATATCTTAAGGAAGAGTGATTCCTAAAGGCTTATGGGAAGCTTACTTAAAGAAAATCATAATGAAAGGACTTAAGGAAAAGTTCAATAATTAAGCATTTGCTTTTATTTAATGATAACTACAATTATTTAATGATATGGTAAATTTAAGGAAGGCATAATGTGAGACTACTCCCATATTATGAAGCAAATTATTTTACATAGGAATTTCTTATAAAAAAAACTAGGGTTTGCCATAAAATCGATCTAATGGGTCTAAATAATCTAAATTTGATTCATAATCACTTAATTTATAGATTTTAATGAATATCTCAGGTTTCTATAGCTTAAGAACACTTAAATCGAATTTAGGGTAAAATGACCAAATGCCCTTACTTAAGGGTCAAAAATACAACTTTTAGAATTATGGTTTCAAATTAAGTTTTACTAATGCCAATTCATTTCTTACTATCAAATATGAAGATAGACACTAAGAACACCTAATTTGGCCAAGGATTAAGGCTAATGAGCTCAAATTAGGGTTTAAGCTCATTAAGTGTTAATTAGAAATTTTACTTAAAGAAATCTAAAAGATATGCTATATTTATGTTCTTCTTTGCCTAAGGATTTCATAAAATCTTAAATTACTAAATTCTGAGGTCAATTGACCAAGTTATGGTCAAATCAAGTTTCGATTCTAAATATGTAATTTAAGAAGCTTAGGAATAGGTCCAAAAACCTAACTTCACAATTTGGAGTTCAAACTAAGTAAAATTAATGGATATAATTTCCTTATAGCATGCTGATCACAATGATAGTGAGTTCACTCAATTTGGACCCCATTTGATTAACTTAGGATTTAATTAGGATTTAGGGTGATTAGTGAAATCAATCACAGAAATGAAAAATTAAAATCACTAGTTGGTTCTACACTACACTAAGAGGTAACTGCAACTTATATCTAAATTTGGATAATTAATGAAGCTAAAATTCACTAATCTATTTTTATAGATATTAGGGCTAATTAAGAAACCTAATTATAAAAACTAAAATTTTATTGTTGTTTATGGTTCTTTATGATCTTCTAATCAAAATGGTATATTGTGTTGCAAAATTTGGAGATAAATTGGCCAAGATATGGACTAATGAATATTTTAAGGTTTAATGGAGGATAAGGGGGAGGGGGTTCTAAAAGTTGTTAGGCAAAATAATAGTCCAATAGTAAAACTAATAGCACCATAATAATTCTGGCATTTTCTAGTTAAAAATGAGATATAACTTGACTATATTTGGATTTATGGATTGCAAGTTATGGAAGTTTAAAGATTTGATAATAATATAATTTAATTAGACTAACATTAATTAATTAATTAGTCTATATCTTAATCCATTCTAACATATTGTGGTAAGCCCCATAGAAGTGACAGTACTGCACGGACGTGCTTACCCTCTTAGCTTCAGCGTCTGATGGATCAGCAGACACTGTGCGCGCCCCACAGCAGCTCAATAGATGACACATGAATGGCTCAAACGGACACGTGGGTCGGGCCCGGGTCTACCCAGCCCAACTCAGACCTTAAACTTCTTCAATACGAACTCACGATGGGAAACTAGGGCATTGGAAAAGGCTGCCTTTCCATTGACTCCGGAGGTGACCTAGGACAATGGTAAACACCATCCCTAGTTGATGGTGTCAGGATGAGATGGGGACGGGTCAAGCAATTATTCACTATTGTGGATACCTTGACAAATTGACGATTAATTCAAACCCAATTGGATTTGATCAATTGTTAGTAGGATTTATAATTGCATGGAATAAAGTTACGAATTGAGATTAAAAGAATTATTAAGCAAGGGAGAGGGATTTTGGAGTACCTTTGGTTCGACTTGCCGAGTGATTCAATGCGACCGGAAAGGGTTCAACCGACACAATTGCTTTGATTCAACCTTTAACAATCCTATTAGATTTTTTGTGGTTCAAAAGAGATAAAGGCAGAGCCTACAATGCCTTAGAGCAGCGGCAGTAGCTGGTGGAGGTGGAGCATTCCGTGCGTTTGCGCGCTCGACATGCGCCTGCGATTTGCAGGGGTAACAAATCAGGGTCGTCTGATTGGAAAACCTGACCGAACAGCACAGAAGGTGTCGTTCAATCCCATAATGGGGTCGACTCGATAACCAAATGGCTGGTCCCTCGCACCTAATTCAAATTTTAATAATTTAAATTAAATTATTTAAAATTATATATATATATATATATATATATATATATATATATATATATAATTGAACTATTAATTGGGCTCCAAAAATTCCCAAATTTTATCCTTTGCTAATTGAAGGGTGAGGAACGTGATGATGATGCCAGATTTTGATTTTGACGAATTTTTAAATATTTTATTTTTGAGGTATTTTAAATATATTAAAATATTCGGGAAAAATCCGATGGCTTTCAAACACTTCCAAAACATCATCCCTTGCTAATTTGGGGGTGATGAGTGGAATGATAAAGTTGGATTTTGGATTTGAGGTCATTCTAATTAGGTCATTTTCCAGATTATCCAAATTTTCCAGAAGTAGGGTTTGTTCGTTCCGATTGACTCCTGATTGGGACCAAAACTTCAGGGCATGCTCCGAATGACTTACTACGATTATTAAAATAAGATCAATACCTAGTTTAGCGCTGATTTATTAGGGTAATAGCTATGGGTTGGTACACTTTCTTATTCCCCATAAACTTCTCTGATACCAACTGTAACTTCTCTTTTATTAGATTAGGCAATTTATCCTAATAATGAGTGTTACGATAGTACTTAATATTGGAGTAGTGTATTATAATCTATTATTAAATAGTACCTTAATTTTTGTGGATCCTTGGGTAGAAAGAAATTCAACCATCCAAATAAACATTCATCATTTGTAAATATATAAAAGCAAACAATATTAAAGAACCATTTAAGTCATCATAGGAATGTTTAATTATACAAATTGAATAAAGAATAAAGGCTCTCATCCTCACATAAAGTAAGGGTAAGCAACTGAAATCTCTAATTACACCACTACAGCCCTTCTTCAGGTACAATACTTGATCCACGCTCATTATCTATCATATTTTGTTTATAATGTAGTAGAGCACAACCAGCAAAAGGAAAAATAAGTGATTAGATTTTAAAAGGTCTAAGTACAATTTAAGGGTAATTGTAATAATTCTAGACTATTAGCTTACTTAATTTATGCCTAATCAAGTCTTAAACCTATTACCATTAAGCTCTAAACCTCTTAGGATCTAACCCTAAAACTTTGGAGTCAATTGAACCTTAATCAGATTAATTGACTATTTTGCCAATTTTAGGACCTAAAGATTTAGCTTAATTAATATGATCTCAAAATCCAAATATAATTTCATTTATGAATTCCTCACCCTCAAATTGGCTAAGGGTAAAAATTTGAGAAATTTTGGAAGTCATTTAGGCCTTAATTTAATTAAAATTAAATTGGAAAAATTGCACAAAGAGGTTTGCAATTTCAAATATTTGCATTTCAATCTCCAACAATCAGCTGCCTTTGGGATATACTGTGCAAACTATGGGCGATACGCTGCAGAGTCCTGGTCATGTGACAACGTAGCCAGTATGATGTGGCCATCTATCCACGCGAATTTGATGGCTTGGATATGATCATGTGCGCGCTAGTTCTCGAACGTCAAATCACATCCGTGATCCAATGGATTTGATTCCTCTCGCATTCAGCCATTATGGGCCAACACATCTTGACCATTCCACCTTTGTGATCAATTGGTCAGACAACTGAGTGAGGACCCATCCATATTCACCTTCGAGCCCTCTTAGACATCACCCTCATAGAAGAATCTACATGTATAGCCACATTAAAAGCTATCCACCATGACCTCTAATGGCTCGCAACCATTTTTACCGATCTTGCAAACCCCTCCCTGCAAGTCACTATGGCCCGAAAGTGCCTCAAAAGCTTTCTGACTATAGGCTTTTCGAGCTCGAGCCGGAGCTTTGGACCAACCATCTCCGAGCCCCCCAAGCCATAAATATCTTGAGAATTCTCTCAACAGGTTTCTTTGCACCTCCTAGGCTCACCTACACCTTTACCAGCATATAATTTCCCCTATCCAACTTTTCTCTATGGTTCTAGTCAACCTAATGAATTCCCATCCCAATTTCTCAGCCACAGTGGGTGTGACTTAGTGTTTGAGTCTCCAACATTTAACTTGTTGCTTAAGGAATCTAGCTGCAATCAGCTCAGTCCCTGCTTCATCGCCTGTCACCTGCAGCTCGTTGGTTGTCTTCCCTAACCAAGTACACCTCTAACCAATGAACTATGTAGGACATTACGCCTCAGTTTATCCTGATTTCTAATTATAATCATTATTAGGTTGATTGCTATCGTCAATCATGTTCTATCAAACTCGATTAAACATCAATCAGCTTGGGCCTATACAGTGGGGTACAGTGCCCGAGCCTTAGTGAGCTCCCACTAACTAGGCCAATCCTAAACTAGGCCAGGTTGGGGCTTCTCTTTATCTTGGAGTGCTGAGCATTTCAGGACAAGATAGGAGCCACACCATAATCTATATGGGGAGAATTATCTCCCCACAATAAACCCTTGTTAGAGGTTTTGGGTGAGTAAGGTCCAGGCAACCTCAACCAACATAATAGGGGCCTTTGGGTGTGTCCAACGTGCCTTGGCCCACTAATCATATAGCAATTGAGTTTGGGCCATGATGTCATTGGAGCACCTAGGAATTTATGCAATACCTTCACCCTTATCGCTCCGATGTCGGGATCTTCATAGAGACAGAGACGAACAGTAGCAGGTTGGGCCAGCCTACAACTTGTACTGTTCGATAGTAAGAGTTGTTGAGCTCCGACCGACCCACGCTGCCCCATTAGATGCCAACCCGTTGAGTCATGGTGAGCTCGAGCACTTAATTTTATATATGCATCCAAAGTTCTAATCAAAGGATTATTAATGAAAATTAGTCTTTCAAATATTTCCATCAATATGCATCTAAATTTTATGATATTAGATACTATTTTGATTAGAAAAGTGTGTAGATTAATAAACTGCAATAATATTTTAATTTTTGTGAATATTTTCTTAATTATGTCAAAATTATCCCAAAGCTTGATTAGTGAATATTAGGATGCAGACTTATCCAAATTGTATGTTTAGGGTCTCTATTTCTTTATTCTGCCAACTAGAACTTAATTGTAAAGTTAGATTTGCTTTTTTAGGATTAACTATGCTTATTATTTTTTAATAACATTAAATTTCAATTAGTAAATGCTAGTCTGAATTGTAATCCGATTTTTGTGGTAGATTCATACTTAACTTTCCACATATTTTATTGTTAATTTTCTTAATGAGCTCTAACAGAGGTAAAATTTGTGTCTGCACTTGCACACAAGTGTATGTGGTCTGAAATAATAAGTGGAAGTTTAGTTCTGAGATTTATCGCCATCAGAGAATGGTGGTTTTGATCCTAAGTTCTATCTTCTTTCAATAATGTCTAGAAAAATCATTTTTAGGGTTTTTGATTTGGTTCCTAAATTTACCATACAAAGCACTTAAATGTAGATACTATGTGATTGGGAAGAGAGAATTGGGGCTCATTATGTGACTCGTAAGAACTTGGAGTTGTAATTATGTCATTGCAATTCGTAAAGTTATTTTTTTATGCCTAATTAATCAAGCGAACATTGCCTTCCTTTGATTGGTCCTCTAATTTCAGAAAGTTCAAATCTAGTGCATAAGGAGAACACTCTAGGGTTCCTCTTCAGCATATAGATTCTCATGAGATCATAATTTAATTAATTTTCTTGATTTCCTATGCCAAGGTTACCAAATCATCCTTTTAGTTATATTGAACTTACAAGCTTTGATTCCCACCAATCAACATCATGTGCTACACACGTGATTTAGCTAAGGGACAGGATTCATCATGCCCCATTGTGGGGCCCTCGCACCCTCCGCAGCCATGCTAATACTGATATTAGCATAATCGCGAGGAGCACGATGCTCCGGATGTGGCAAACACCCAACTCAAGTAGAGTCAGATAAGACCCGACCCGCCTTAAGCCAAGGACTTCTCACCTGGAACTATGAACATATATCAATCAAAGTAGCAGAAGCAAGAAAATAGTATAGTATAACATCCACATCATAGCATAGTATAAAGAGAAAAGAAAATAATATCTCAGTTCAAAGTGCAGAAAGTAAATACATCCAGAGTTTAGTTATTACAGATTAAATTAAATGAAAGAAAATATCTCTCAATCTTACTGCAAGAAAATAAAAATCTATCTAGACGGCAGTAGAAAGATCCTTCTCCTACAGCACTACCAACGAATAGCTCCAAATCTGACATTTGTCAGTATCACAAATGCCAGGGCCCCAATTGATAAAATAAAAAGGTTACAGTTATACAATTGTTTAAGTACATTTTAGGCTATTTAAGTGAACTGAATATTTAAGACATCATATTTAAAGGTTTTACACATGCAATCATTATCAAGTGCTACAAGCTACAAAGAACAGGATAGCTGTAAAGTAATCATTAATAGCAAATTAACAAGTATGTAAAAACAACATATAAAACAATAACTATACATGGTGAAGCTAAAAGCAAGGTAACTACAACTACTGAAATAAATCTGATCCTAACACGTTTATGATCACATGGATACATGCTGAGTATATAAAGATCACAAGTGCTGAAATAAACATACAAGTCTAGCATCCTAACATGCCATTATTTAATAACAAATCAATAAGAACATATATACAAACATGCAGATTAATATGTAAAAGGCCACTAAGGCATGTGGCAAGAGTAAGCTAAGTACATGAATGAGCTAAAAGTAAGGCCATGGAGACATGAGGCAAAGCAAGCCAAGCACTAAAGTAAGGCCACATAAGCATGTGGCAAAGAAAAATAAGTACTAAGAACTGAACTGAAGTAGAAGTAAGCCTAAGATATAGTACTGCCATAATAGAAATAGGCTTTACAGGGCCTCTAAACTAAAAGTTCAACATGTGTCCATCCTAGGCATCTGTAGAACTAGGTCCGAGCTGAACTTATAAAATAAGACTTGTATCAATCCTAGGCATCCGCAGAGCTAGGCCTGAGTCTATTTTATAACAAAACTAGAACTGAAGAGGCAGATTAAGCTAGGACATACTCTACCAATTAAAAGCACTGTAAGAACTGAGAGAATATTATGCTTTTCAAGTACTATATTAGGACATATCTTTCATATCCTAAGTTCTCCTATTATGCTCAAGGACAAGGCTCAATGTTCAAGGTGTGCAGAGTAATCTAAGTCAAAGTATGCAAGAGACTAAATCTAGACTTAAGTGATATATGTTATTATCTAATTTATCCAAATCTAACTATTCTGAGAAGATACCAGTTTAGGATCTCCAATATCTAGCTACAGAGTGTAATCTCAGGTTCACGACCTTAATGTTAAAATTTGAACTTAACAAGTTCTAATTCATAATCAGATGATGACTATAATGGTTTAAAGTATGTAAATCAATGACTTAATTATTATTGTTATTCTCTCTTAACCCAAATCTTAATTTAAGTAAATCAAGATTAAGGATTCTGGATCTAAATTCCACATATGGGGTTCATATCCTGTATCTAAGGAGATATCCTGCTAAGGATCTAGGGTTCACACTCCAACATATTCTAAGTGTGCAATACCTTATAAGCTGAATGATATAAAAACTTTGATCTTAATGAAAGGTTATTCTAATACTATAAGATAAAATAATCATTTAAGAACTAAGAATCTAAGATTCTATATTCAATCTTTAGAATAATTACATTATTTTATAGATTGAATAAATCCTACACCCACAAGGAAGGTTTCAACTGATTAAATAATTAAATCAAGTAAAGAATTCCAAATGAAGGTAATACAATTCAATCAGATGATCTAAAGGCTAAGATTTAAGATCTAAGATCTCGGGTCTGAAGTTTGATCACTTAGATCTAAACCAATAAGTTTAAGTTTAGGGTTCTTTAAAGCTTTTGATTTTACTTCTTTAAGACTATAATTCATGAATAAACTTAGGTAAGATAACTAGTATTAGAAATGTTAACATTAATATTGATTAAGCTAAGTCCTTTTATGAAGGGTCTTAAGATCACTTAAGATCTTAAGAGCTTACTTAAGGATTTTAAGATTTAAACACTAGGATTTATTCAAGAAATAATACACCTAGCAATTGATGTTAATACATTGCATTACTGATTATTATTAATTTAATTGAGAATTCTAAGGTTTAAGGGTACTTAAACACATTTTGGTCAAAATGACCAAACTACCCCACTTAAGGCTAAAAATAGGACTTTGGGATTTAATCATCTAAATTGATTCAAATCTATTTTAATGAGCTTCATATTGATTAATGAAGTAGAATAAACACTTAACTTAGGTTTTGAATAACATTAATAACTTAATTAGCACTAAATACATTAAGAGGCCAATTAAGAAGATTAAGTAAATTATGGCATACTAATATGATCTAAATGCTTTTATAGACTATAATACATTTAAGAAGGCATTAGGAACTTAGTTCCCCAAAATCAGAGGGCTAAATAGGGTTTAATCCACTAATCTCTTTTTAGGATAATTGAGGAGTGATTAGCAAAATTAAAGATCTTAAATTACTTCTAATGGTCTACATAGGTTCTCAATAGTCTCATGAGCAATCAAAGACCTTAATTAATATTTTTGGACAATTAATGAATTTAATACAATTTAAATACAAACAGAAAAAGATTAGGCAATTATTTAAAATCTAACCATTGGATCTTTGATTTTGTTTTATATTATTATTCATTGCATTTTTCTGATTAAAATGGTATATTAGAACATACCATTTGGATGAGTATTATTAAAGTTATTTCAATACATTCTGATATTTATTTAAATTAAAACCATAGGCTAAATATTATTCAAATATTTAACAGAAAGAATTTAAATCCAATACTCCTTTATTAACTGTGACCAAAATCAAACTGCGAGGGTCAGGATCCGACCTAGCCCGAAGCGCCCGTCGTTGTCTTCACGGAGACACCCGACACCCAAACCCTAGGTTTACTTCTAGCGCCAAATTCTCCATGCTCTGATCATGCCACGCCAGGATCTTGACGGCTACACCTTCATGGACTGAAAACGTGTCGAATGAACTCAGAACCCCCATCTGGGTCACGCCGGATTACCGGGGTGCTATTCGACCAAGACGGCTCCTAGAGTGGACCTGTGAGGAGTGAATTCTCCTCACAAAGTCACTTCCTTGAGTCAAGGCCTATCCCTACACATTCAAGGATCAAAGGGAAAATGGCTGGAAGAGTCGCGAGGTACTGGGTTGTTCTAGATCACTGGGGTGTTACTCATGGTGGATTGCAGACGGGAGGAATTGTTGGGTCGATTAATTCCATTCAGGTCGATCGATACGAGTTCACAATCATTGCCGAGAGGTTCCAGCACAAATTGGTTGTCTAATCGTTTAAGGGAATGTAGAAATCGATGAACCAAAAGCTGACTGCCAGTGCACACTCAGATGGCAAGTTCGCCCTCTAGTCCACTGCCAGCCGTTCCTACACTCTCGGCTGCCTAAAGGAGGTTAAGGGCGAGGCCCTAACGCAGCATCTAGGGCTCAATTGAAAGAGAGTCGAGCTGAAACCAGCTTGATATAGGAATGGGGTCAGAGGATGTACCTAGATTGAGGAATGGCTGCGATAGAGAGGAAACAGCTTGCTCAAGAATTCTTCAAGCAGCCTCATCAGCTACACAGGGGGTCTGAACACTAGACCACACCTCTATCAGCAGTACGCCGCAATGGCAGACATCGGGAGAGCTAAGGAGCACCGAGAGCAAGATGTGGAAGAATTGAGCTTCACAGTGATTAAAAGGAGTTCACCATGTGTTCAATGGAGGTATTTATAGGCTTTAGAGAGACCTAGGTCTGGTGGGCGACGCTGGGAGCCAGGGGTCCAGGCTCAAGCTGAGGGCACCCTCAGCTACCCCAAATGGAGTACTCCAGTCCTCCAGATTTCCATACTAGGCACACCCATGAGTGGAAAGATCCTAACGGCCTAAGGGTGGCAGAAGAGAGTGAGAGACAAAGCCGACGTGGATGGTACGAGCAAATTTTCACTGTCGGGCCTGCGATCGAGCAAAGACGATGATCCATAGTGGCAGGGTTCGTATCCATCATCTGATCGCAAGATCGTTGAGGATAAACAATTTGATAGTGGTCTAGGATAACAGATATGCGGATTAAACCTCGAGCTTTGGATGGTAGATGTCGATTGAGCGATCGAGATTTAATCACGGCGCGGAGTAGCACGAGCCGTTAGAAGGTGCGATAGGATGCGTGCTAAAGCATCCGTTCGACGGATATGCTGCCCCGCTGTCAAGACCCCACAACAGATCTTTTGCGGTCCTAACAGCGGATCTCGAATATAAAATATATAAATAAATTAATTTAATTAATTATAATTCATTTAATTAGTTACTTAATTTCTATTAAATTATTAAATCTAATTTAGGACTAGATGAGCTCCAAAAATTCCAAAAATTTCACCCTTAGCTAATTTGGGTATTAGGAATTCAAAAATGAACTCAAATTTTAATTTGAAGATCAATTTAATTTAGATATTTTCCAGGGCACAAAAATAGCCAAAAATACCAAAATCTTCAATTTAGTTCCGATTAATTTCAAACTTCTAGGATTAGGTTTATATAACTCATTGAGTCTAATGAAATCCAGATTGGAGTTTACTTTTGCTTAGTTAATCTAAATTTAGCTAGGATAACAACTAGGGTTGTTATAGACTCCCCCACTTAAGAACGATGTCGTCCCTGTCATATCTATATTTGATTAATCTAATATGCAAGCAGTTATGGGGTGCAACAAGCTATACAAGAAATGAGGTAACTATAAACTGTCTATTTATAGCCATCAGCAAGTATGTGAAATAACACACAAAATATGAAAGTAAATAAGGTGAAGCTAAAAGCAAAAGTAACTGCAACTACTATAGTAAGTCTGATCCTAACATGCTTATGTTCACATTGAAATATGCTGAGTATAAAAGAATACAAGTGCTAAAAATAACATATAATTCTAGCATCCTAAACATGTCAATATATATAGTAAATCCATAAGAGTATACATACAACATGCAGATAAATATGAAAAGGGAAGACCACTGAGATATGTGGTAAAGAGCAAGACAATCAAAGCACTGTAAAGCCACTGAGACATGTGGCAAAGCAAGCAAGTACTGTAAGAAAGACCACTGAAGCATGTGGCATAGCAATCAATACTGAAAACTGAACTAAAGTAGCAATAAGACTAAGACATAGTCCTGCCATACTAGATAATAGGCCATACAAGGCCTCTGAACTGAGATTTCTACTATAACCATCCTAGACATCCAAATCTGCTAGGCTTGAGTTGAACTCATAGAATAAGTCTATAACTATACTAGACATCCATATCCGCTAGGCCTGAGACTATTCTATAACAATATAAGAACTGAAGAGGCAGACTAAGCTAGGACACACTCTACTAACTGAAAGCACTGCAAGAATTAGATGAATGATATGCTTCTCAAAACTACTAACTTAGGATGTATCATCCATATCCCAAGTTCCCCTATTATGCTCAAGAAATAAGGCTCAATATCCAAGGAATGTCAAGCTATCAAGTTAAAGTAGGTAAGAGACTCAATCTAGACTTATGTGATATCTATTATTATTTAATTAGTCTAATCTAACTATTCTGAGAAGATATAAATTTAGGATCTCCAATATCCAGCTATCAAGTAAAATCTCAGATTTACGACCTTAAAGTTAATATTAGAACTTAGCAAGTTCTAATTCAAAATCATATAACAACTATAAGGATTAAATAAATTAATCAACAACTTAATTATTAATATTTTTCTCTCTTACCCAAATCTTAATTAAGTAAATCAAGATCTAAGGATTTTGGATTGAAACTCTACTTTGGTGTTCAAATCCTAAATCCAAGGTGGTGTCCTAACAAGGATCTAGGGTTTAAACTTAATACCCAAATTAAGGATAAGGAATCCTATAATCTAAAAGATCCAAGAGCTAAGAACTTAGTGAAAGGTTACCCTATTAGTTATAAGATAAAATAATCAACTAAGAACTTGAGAATCTAAAATCTATATTCAATCTTTAGGATGATTTGATTATCCTATAGATTGAATCATTCCTATACCCACATGGATGGCTTCAAAAGAGAAACAATAAATCATTTAAAGAATTTCAATTGGAGATAGTTCAATTCAAATAGAAGATCTAAAGGCTAAGATCTAAGATCTAAGATCTGATATTTGATCACTTTATACTTAAGCTAGGTTTTCAACTTAGGAATTTCTAAATGTGTTTCTTTTCAAATTTAAGCTTATAAACTAACTTAATTGAACTTATTAAATTGAGATTTAGCAACTAAGATCGTTATGTTCAATTACTAAGGCAAAGTGTTTTCCTTATGATCACTTAAGATCTAAGCATCTTAATTAAGGCTAAAAGAAGATTTCTTAACTTAATATTCATATTATTAACATCATTAGTCTAAAAGTTCAGTAGAACATTAATAATCCAACTAAGGGTGATTTACTGAATTTTTCAAGGCTTAAGGGGCACTTAAGCATATTTTGGTCAAAATGACCAAAATACTCCTCATAAGGTTAAATATGGGATTATAGGATTTAATTATCCAAATTACTTCTAATTTGTCCTAATGTGTTTCATATTAATTAATAAGTGGGAAACACACTTATCTTAGGTTTTGATAACCTAATTAAGCACTAATCACTTATTTAGGCCAATAAGGGTGATTAATGAATTTAGGGCATTCCAGGGCAATCCAACTTTACCCATAAGTACTAATATACTTAAGATAGCATTAGGAATTAGCTTACCCAAAATTAGAGGTTTTAACATGACTTAGTTTCACTAATCCTTATTTTGGGTGATTAGGGCATGATTAACAAAATTAGGGTTCCTAAATTACCTTTAGTGGTCTATATAGGTTCCTTAAGATTAATTGAGCAATCAGAGACCTTAATCAATTGATTTGGTTATTAATTGAATTTATTATGATTTAATTAAAAACAAAAAAGGATTAGGGAATTATTTTAAATCCAATCATTGGATCTGTAGTTTTATTTTATATTTAGATTCCTTATATTTTTTTGATTCAAATGGTATATTGGATCATACCATTTGGATTAATATAATTAAAGTTATTGAATTAATTTATTCTGGATTTTTATTTAAATAAAAACTATAGAAATTTGATTTATTAAATAATAACCATAGAAAATTTAATCATATAATTCATTTATTAACCGCGGCCCAGAATCAAAAGACGCAAGTCATGGGTCGGCCCGACCCGTGACATCGTCTTCTTCCTTACAATGGGCTCCGCCCTAACGGAGCTTCAACGCTGAAATTCTCGGTACCCTGATGACGACGGTGGCTCCTCTCAATCCCTACATGTTCCTGGAGTTGAGATGATTCGATTGGATTATGAACCCCCATCCGTGATGCACCCGATCATCGGGGTGCTACTCGACCGAGGCGTCACTCATGGCACGTCTGTGAGGATCGAATTATCCTCATAGAGCTGATCCTACGAGCTGAGCTCGATGCCTACACGTTCAGAGGCCAAAGGGGATTCAATTGGTCCACTCAATAAGCCTTGGGGATGGGTGGATCACCGAAGTGCTACTCGGGGTGGAGCGCGGACGGGAGTCAAAATCGGGTCGATTGATTCTCAGCCCAATCGATCGATCCGATGGCACCCAACCCTTGATACGATTCAACAATCACCATCGAGAGCTTCTAATACCTATTGGGCGGCTAATTACATCGAAGGATCGCGACATTTGGCGAGTCAGAGGCCGACTGGTAATGCACACTCATATGGTGAATCCGTTGTCTAGTCCACTGTCAGGCCTTACCCGAGAGCTTAGATGCCTACTAAAGAACTAGGATATGGACCTAACGCATCATCTAGGGCTGAATTGGAAAAGAGCCGAGCTGAAACCAGCTCAACGGAAGAGACGAGGTCGAAGGCTATACCTGGAGTTTGGTAGCTGGCTGCGTCTGTGACGAAACGGAGGGCCTTGGGTATTCCAGACAATGGCAGAAGTTAGTTGGGGTCTGAACGTCAGACACAGACCCACTATCAGTGGTACGCCACAGGTTTAGACGTCGGGGAGCTCAAAACGTGAGTGAACGCTGATAGAGAGGAAGCAGATCAAGCAATCTATCCAATGAGAGCAAAGGGATTCTCTGAGGAATCCCGGGAGTATTTATAGCCCGAACGACAGTGAGGGACCTTCGGACTGACCCCTAATGGCCGACCCAAGGGATTAAGCATCGAGCCATGACCCGTGAAGGGTAGACCCAGAACTTCTTTCCCCTAGCTATTGCGATTCGGGAAGGGAGTGGGGGACAGGATCTTCTCCCGTACTACCACGACAGCAGGGGCTGATGAGCTGTCAGGGCCTGTCTTGGAAACTCGGGGACAAAGTTGAACAGCGATGGGTGAGGGCGTAGCCATTCAATGGCATGTCAGTTGGGATGGAGCGGTTCAAATCCTTCGATCAGTAACGGCTGATCGGGGAAGAAGATCATCCATCGGATCGATTCAAAGCGATCCAACGATCGTTCTAACTTAATTAAGATGGGATGCGGAGGGCCATCAGATCGGAATGTTGATCAAGCATCTATGATCAGATCATGTCGTCGAAAGAGCTACGCCAAGATGTGCGCTAGACATCCTACTGATTTATATTTATGCGCTGCTGTCGGGACCCCGCAGCGAATCTGCCGCGGTCCCGACACAAATCCCACCGTTTAAATTCATTAAAATATTTAATTTAAAATATAATAAAATTAATTATATAATATAAAATAAATCTAAATTATTCTAACTCCAATTTAGGACTAAATGAGCTCCAAAAATTCCCAAAAATTCACCATTAGCTAATTTGGGGGTGGGGAATTCAAAAATGAAATCAGATTTTGATTTAGAGATCAATTTAATTTAGATATTTTTCAGGGCTTAAAAATAGCCAAAAATATCAAAATTTCCAATTTAGCTTCGATTGATCATAAACTTCTAAGGTTAGGTTTAAATGACCCATTGAGTCCAATGGAATCAAAATCAAAGCTTGGTTTGGCTTAATTAATCCAAATTTAGCTAGGATAATAACTAGGGTTATTATAGGACTGACTTTCAAATAGGCAGAGGCTCTAACATTGAATTCTAGGAGACGATGATGAGCATCATGATACTTGCTCTGGCGATCTTGAGCATCATGATACTTGCTCTGGTGATCTTGAGCAGAATAGATTCTCTGCTGAATCAATTGAATCTTCTTATTAGTCTCTTCAACTAACTCGGAACCAAAAAGTTGAATGCTGCCTGTTTATAACCAGGCTAGCGGAGTACTACATTTTTTATCGTGCAATGCCTCATAGGGAGCCATTTTGATACTGGATTGATAGCTGTTATTGTAGGCAAACTCCACTAATAGAATATGATCTTCCCAGGAACTGGTAAAATCAAGAACACACAGCCTAAGCAAATCCTCTAAAACTTGATTCACTCTTTCAGTCTGACCATCCGTTTGAGGATAAAAAGCTGTACTCATAGCTAGAGTAGTACATAGATCTTGATGCACTGCTTGCCAAAACTTAGAAGTAAATATGCTATCTCTGTCAGATACAATTGATTTTGCAATACCATGCAGCCTGACAATTTCCTTAATATATAGCCTTGCCAACTTTTCAACAGAATCAGTCTAACATATAGGAAGAAAGTGCGCTGATTTAGTTAAACGATCTATTATAACCCATATTGCATCAGCACTAGATTTTGCTTGAGGCAATCCCATGACAAAATCTATAGATATATCGAACCATTTCCATTCAGGAATTTCTAAGTGATGCAGAAGACCACCAGGTCTTTGGTGCTCGGCCTTTACCAAATTCCAAGCATGACACTTATCCACAAAATCAGCTACATCCTTCTTTATTTCGGGCCAAAAAAATGATTGCTTTAGATCCTGGTACATCTTAGTACTGCCTAGGTGAATGTGATACCCAGAATTATGGCCTTCAATCAAAACTTCAAAATGCATGGATTTAGGAATCCACAATCGATTACCTTGATAAATCACACCATTATACATTTGCAAATCATGATGAGAACCACCTTCAATATCTGCTTTGAATTTTAGGTAATCATCATCCTTGGTCTACGAGATAGAGACATCTCTGTGAAAAGTAGGTTCCACATTGATATTTACTAGAATAGAACTCAGCACATCACCACTGACTAGAGAAACTTCAAGCTTACAAAATTCTTATTCTAAAGAACTGGAGGCAATCATGGAAGATAAAGTAGTATGATGGCTAAGAGCATCGGCCACTACATTTGCTTTCCCTGGATGATACTGAATGCTCAGATCATAATCACTAATAAGCTCTAACCATCTTCTCTGACGGCAGTTCAGTTCTCTTTGGGTGAATATATACTTTAAGCTTTGATGATCAGTGAAAATCGAACACTGAACTCCATATAAATAGTGACATCAAATTTTTAGAGCAAAGATTACGGCAGCAAGTTCAAGATCATGGACTGGGTAATTTTTCTCATGGGGTTTTAATTGAAGAGAGGCACAAGTGATCACCTTACCCTCCTGCATTAACACACAACCTAGACCAATCCTAGAGGCATCTGTATACACCTGATTGTTCAAGACTTCCTTGGGGAGAACAAGTACTGGAGCGGTAGAGAGTGCGTCCTTCAAGGTTTGAAATGCTTTTTCGCATTCAGGACTCCAAATGAACAAACGGCTTTTTGGGTTAACTTAGTTAAAGGCAAAGTGATTTGGGAAAAGCCTTTAACAAACTTCCTGTAATATTTAGCTAATCCCAAGAAACTCTGAATATCTATGAATGACTTAGGCTAAACCCAGTCCTGAATAGCGTTCACTTTATTTTGATCTACACGAATACCCTGAGCATCGACTATATCTCCAAAGAATGCATTGGACTTAAGCCAAAACTCACACTTGGAGAACTTGGCATACAGCTGATGTTCACGAGGAGCTTCTAACACTAATCTCAGATGTTCTTCATGATATTTTAAGGTTCGATAATAAATGAGGATATCATTGATAAAGACGATTACAAATTTGTCCAAATATGGCTTAAGAACTCGCTGCATCAAATTCATGAAGATTGATGGCGCATTGGTGAGTCCAAACGACATCACTAAGAATTCAAAATGGCCATAGCGAGTACAAAAAGTAGTTTTTCCTACATCATCTTCTTTTACTGGCACTTGATGATATCCAGATCTCAAGTCAATCTTAGAGAATATGACAGCTCCAGAAAACTGGTCGAATAAATCATCAATTCTAGGCAATGGGTATTTGTTCTTTATGGTGACTTTATTTAGTTCACAATAGTCTTTGCACATATGCACAGATTCATATTTCTTCTTTACAAATAGAATGGGTGCTCTCCAAGGAGGCATACTTGGCCTAATAAAACCTTTATCTAATAGCTCTTGCAGTTGTTCATTAATTTCTTGAAGTTCCTTAAGCATCATTCTGTATGGTGCCTTAGATATAGGCTGGGTACCCGAAATCAATTCAATAGAGAACTCTACTTCTCTAAGAGGAGGTACACCAGGAAAATCTTTTGGGAATATGTCGGCAAATTCCTTAACTACTTTACAATCAGAGAGAGGGATACTGTCTTTTGCTTCACCCATCATAGTGACTAGAAAATCATCACAACCCTTACTGATCAATTGTTCAGCCTTAATAGCATTGATTAATGATAGTTGTGTACTGACTTTTCCTTTAAAGGTTTCTGACTTACCTTAGGAATGAAGAGTGACCTTCTTCTTAAGGCAATTTATCATGGCATTATTGTCATTGAGCCAATTCATCCCAAGGATGATATCAAAGTTTGCTAATGGCAAGATGATTAATTTGGAATCAAACTCCTGACCATTTAATGGGATTTTAACATCACAAAACTTATGAGCACTGAGTTGGGCTCCAGATGGAAGTCCAACACTTCATGATTTTGCTAAATTGTATAAGTGTTGTTTAAGGATGTTGGCAAAATGTTTGGAAATAAACGAATGACTAGCACCAGTGCCGAATAACACATTGCAAGGCTGGTCATTAAAATATAGCCTACCTAATTTATTCATATGAGTCACATTATAAATTACAATAATTAAGGTACAGAAAATTAGAGAAAAGTTTAGAATTGTATACCTTAAACCACATTATTGTCTTCTGTAGCTTCCAGAGGCATTAAAGCATATACTCGCGCAGGACCAGTAGGACGGTTCCTTACCTGCTTTCTGGGATTCTTCTGGGACTTAGGAGCAGAGGGTCACTCCTGAGTAACTTCAGATGCAAGGGCTGGCATTATTGCCAAACCGAGTTCTCTCCTATTCAGTGGAGTTACTCTGAATATTATCTTTGTGTAGGTGCAATGATAGAACTGGTGGCCTGGACACCCACAAGTGTAGCACTTATGGCCAAAGTGGTAACACTTGCCATACGAATGAGGCTTGTTACAGCCTTTAATTGGTTCAGCAGCTGGTGCAGCCTCAATTTGATAGACCTTTGTAGAGTGAGGTCAGTGCCTCTTGAAGGCCTTATGTCGGTGGGGACTTGGTTGCATCTTCCGCGTGAGATCACTTTCTGAGTGATGGTGTTCAAGCACCTTGGTTGTCTCTACTAGCTCAAAGAAGCTAGTCAGATGAAGTGGAACAATCAAATCCTTCAGTGAATCTCGTAGCCCACTGAGAAAGCGATGACACTTAGCTGATTCAGATTGGACAATTTCTAGGGCAAAATGGATCAACCTACGAAACTCTCTTTCGTAGTCGGCTACAGAACGACTTCCCTGAGTCAACCTCAGAATCGTATCTATTATGATGTTTTCTGCAGATGGGGGATGAATTCATCCTTAAATGTTTCTACGAATTCATCCTAAGGGATGTCTTCTAGTTCATAATCAACAAATTTTGTATTCCAGATTTCATCCCACTAGTATTTTGCTTCAGCATGAAACAGATGTGTCGTGAGACAGACGGCTTCTGAATTTGGGATCTTCAGAATAATTATATTAGGTGTGTTCGGATGTGTGCTTAAGCATCCATTTGGCAGATATGCTACCCCGCTGTCGGCACCCTGCAGCGGATCTGCCGCAGTCTCGACACCCGGTCCAAAATATAAAATATATAAATAAATTAATTTAATTAATTACTTAATTTCTATTAAATTATTAAATCCAATTTAGGACTAGATGAGCTCCAAAAATTTCCAAAATTTCACCCTTAGCTAATTAGGGTAAGAGGAATTCAAAAATGAACTCAGATTTTAATTTGGAGATCAATTTAATTTAGGTATTTTTCAGGGCTCAAAAATAGCCAAAAATACCAAAATTCTTAAGTTAGTTTCAATTGATTTTAAATTTTTAGGGTTAGGTTTAAATGACTCATTGAGTCTAAAGAAATCAAAATTAGAGCTTGGTTTTACTTAGTTAATCAGAATTTAGCTAGGGTAACAACCAGGGTTGTTACACCAATGGACTATAACACATCATCCATGGTGTTTGATGATCTCTCCCTCCTTCTACTTTACTGAGCCGCAGAGCATGATTGGAGGAGACTTGGCTCACAAGCATCAACTTTTTGAATGAGCTTAAGTAGTGGTGCTAATGAGCTTGAGAACTTGTCAAGTAGCCCTTAGCTTGATTGCACTCACTCCTTGCTCTAATCAAATTAGTGAGCATTGGAGCACAAGTCTTTCTTATATTAAGATTCTCATTTCATAATTGGTTAAGCAATGACTTAAAATTGATAATCATTCTAGGCATTCACATCAATATATAGATAAAGGAAACATTCATTTCAATATTTTTTACTTAATGCAATTTCAACATACAACACCCTTATTCTTACTTTGCACATAACTACAGCCCAACCCTCCTCAAGGAGGGTTTAGCCATCCATTACAGATTCAAGAAAAATAGATACATGCACAGACAAGAACCTTGACATTGATTCAACTTTAAAAGAAATAAGAGAAAGTTGAGAGAAAATACTAGGAATATCCCAGAATTTCTTGGGGTTCTCTATATTTCTTCTTCTCCTTCCTCTTCCTTCCTCTAAGCTTCTTGTGCTTCTCCTTCCTCTTGATCTTGCAAGGGTCCTATGATCCTTCCCCTTGGAGAGTTCTCCTCCTCTCTCTATTAGCAGCCTTCTTTAGGATTTTGGAATGTGGAAATTGGGAACCCCTCTTTAGTTTCAAAATGCTATTTATATAGGGATTCCTTCAGTCTTGTGCATAATTTCTGTCTAACCCTTCCTCTTCCTTGAACTCATGGCAAGCCATTTAATATTATTTCTTCATTCCTCTTGGATATAGGATTTATTGCTTTTGTAAGTTTCAAATGGTTGGGGAAGGACAAAGTCTAAATTTTTCTGCCTTCCCTATGTTGTCATTAATGCCTTAACTTGGGAAAAACTGTGTGGGGAATGGCGGTGCGATGGGGCGCGCTGAGGTGCTCTCAACTATTTCTATAGTGTCTTAGCTCTAGGTCTACTGTTTTGCTGGGGATCCGCCATAGGGCACTATGGCAGCTTCGATCCAAACAATATTTCGTTACAGTGCATTGTGGTAGCTTTCATTCTTACACTATTCTATTGCAGCACGCTGTGGCAGCTTATATCCAAACAATTTACCTTAGTGATGTTGCTACTCGTGGTAGTATGCTGAAGGCGCACTACAGCAGTTTAACTTGCAAGAAAGCGGAAAGTCACTGTTCAATTGGTTCTCCCATTATTTAAATATTACTCTGGAAAATGACATCGGGGCTCGCTGCAGCGCGCTGGGGCTCGCTGCAGCAATTCTCCTTCCAGGTCTTCATTTTAGTTCTTTGTGCATAGGTGCACTATGCATGCTGGGGGCGCACTGCAATGTTTAAAGTTACGAAAATGCAAGTAATCACTGTTCAATTAATTCTCATATGGTCAAAAAATATTCTCCAGGAAATGACGTCGTGGCACGCTGCAACGGTTCTACTTCCAGGCTTGCAGTTATGCTCTATATGAGATCTATTCAGCAAATCGCCACAACACATTTTTTCCAGAAGTTCATTTCTTTTCTAGAATTGCCTCTTCTCCTGTTTTTACCTACATACTTGTTCATGTGCTGTTTTGAATGTTTTTAATCCTATATTTTACTATAAATCTTGGATTTATCACACCCCACACTTAAAATTCTTGCTCATCCTCAAGTAAGCTCAAAGTGTATTTTCTGATTTTTAAGTGTGGATTCAAATTAGGATGTCAATGTGAAGTTCTTATGTCACTAAATATTGCTTTAACTTTGGCTGATTTTTAGCATTCCAACCACTACTTTCCTCCTAATTCAGGTTCCAAGCTCTTGTCCTTTCTAGTTTCTAACCTCAATGGTTTATGCTTGTTCTTTATTAGGGGATGGGTGATTACCTTAGGCATTCCAACTCTAGCTAGGCATTGATGAATGATAAGAGTTTTGTGCCATATGTACTTCTTCTTATGAATCACAGAGAATATTAGCATTTATTGGAGTGACATTTTCTTCATCCTATTTCTCATATTTTCACTTAGGAGAAATATTTTTCTTCATCCTTATTTTTGTTTAGTTTCTCTTTTTAGCTCTAGGGAGAGATATTTTTCTTCATCCCCATTTCAGTCCTTTGTAGTCATTAAGTCATACAGGAGCTTATCACACTCAGACATTCACTCAACTTTTGCCAATTGCTAGATTTTGTTCCTAAATAAACCATCATAATTTTTAACATAGTTATCCAAACATAAGTAATATGGGTCTTAAAATACATAGAAGAATAGCCCCATTACCATAGAAGAATTAGTTTCTGCATTTGAAGTATAGTTTGAAAAGTAACATTTAGGACCATACCTTAAAAATGACCAAAATGCCCCTAGTCTTCAATTGACCATAACTTGGTCAATTCAACTCCAAATTCAGAAATTCAAAGTACTAACTAGCATAAAATTTTAGTGTCATCATTAAACTAAAATAATATTTTGGATCTAAACTCTAAAAAATTAGAATTGACCAAAATACCCTTAACCCTAGTTCGGTTGACCAATTGAAGTTCAAATTGGGTTTACTCCCTGTCAATGCACTCAGTATACTATAGAAAAGCTATAGAAACTGAGTTTGCTGAAATTGGACTTCAAACAGAAAAGTTTGGTTTTTGTCCTTGATGTATCCATATATTATATCTAAAATAAAAGGGAAAATTCATTTATTTAAAATATTTTTGCTGCTCCTAAATCAAATTTTTCTATCTTTTTCAGGAAATGGAATCCAAAGGAGCTCTACGATATTTCTGCAATTTTTCTAAAAATATAAATAAAGAATTCCGCTCCAGCGCGCTGCAGCGCGCGATCGCGCGCCGCAGCGGGCTGCGGCGGAAACATTTAAACTATATTAAACAGGCTCCCCACTAATTGAATAGTGATTTTTGTGGAATTCACCGCTACAGCGCGCGGTCGTGCGCTGCAACGATTTACCACAAAAATACTTATGATTATTAAAAGAGGGGCTCAACTAATTGAATAGTGATTATTGCAGAATTCACCGCTACAGCGCGCGGTCGCGCGCTGCAGTAGTTTACCATGGAAATCTTTGACTTTATAAATCGGGCCGCCCAACTAATTGAACAGTGTTTTTCGAGGAATTTATCGCTACAGCGCACGGTCGCGTGCTGCAGCGGTTTATCAAGAAGGACTTGGCTATATAAATCGGGCCGCCCAACTAATTGAACAGTGTTTTTCGTGAAATTGACCGCTCCAGCGCCAGGTCGCGCGCTGCAGCGGTCTGCCGCAGAAATATTTCTCTCTATAAAATCTGGAAAAATAACTAATTGAATAGTGTTTTCACGGAATTTCCCGCTACAGCGCGCGGTCGCGCGCTGTAGCGGTCTACAACAGAGGACTTGGCTAAAATGCTAAGGACCGGGGTATGCGAAAGCATGCCACAGCATGCTCCAGCGCGCTCCAGTGCACTCCAGCGCGCTCCAACACGCTGCAGCAACCCGCCAAAATTTTTCCCAGACAATGCATTTAATGCAGCTGGAGACATGACCTTTATCTTGAATGTTGTCTCCAGCCATCATTTCCTGCAGCAGCCTTTTTTGTAAGCTTTAAGATGATGTTGTGGCTAAAGAAATGAGATTATTGTCACCTCACCCTAAATTAAAAATTAGTGCAATGATGAATTTAGCATTTTGTATGGAAATTATAATTGCTTATAGAGGAGAGGAGCATGCAGCCCCCCTTCCTATAAATACCCCTCCTCTTGACTAGAGAAGGGTTCACAATTTTAGCAAAAATTTTCCTTAGTAAGGAGGAGAGCTAAAGGAAGAGAGAGCTCCCCAAGGGTGGCAAGGCAAGCTTTTGCAAAAGGAGTTGAGGAAGAAGGAAGCACTAGCAACCTAAGGAGAGGATAATTAAAACGAGAAGAAGAATTCCAGAGAACTTCTATGGAGCATTCCTAGTATCTTCTAAACTCAATCTTGTATTTTATTTTTAGTGATAATGAAAGGGTCTTTATATATATATGTCTTCCTTATTTTCTTGTGTAATGAGTAGCTAAACTCCCCTTGGGCAGGGTTGGGATGAAGTCCCATGATGCATGATGTAATATTGTTGTATGAATGTTTTTCCTCAAGCATAATGTATTTGTGATTTTAATGCCTTACTAAAAAATTTTCATCTAAATTAGCCTTGATGTGTTTATGAGGAAAGAACTAAAAGAACTCCAAGATCTAATTGTCTTGTGATCCTTAGCTCACCTTAGGTTGGATGCTAAATTTTGAGTGCATGGATGCTTAGAACCATGTGAGAAGGTTCTTGAGCTCAATGCACCTCAACCTAAGCTCAATCTAAGAGTTGATGCAAGTGATGCTAAGACCCACTAAATGAGCTCCTTAGCTCCACATAATTGAGATTGAGTGATAAAGTATTGAGTGCTCATGAATAAGTGACATAGTCGTTGAGCCCAACAAGTGATTCTCTCATCTCAGCCATGTGAGATGCGAAGTGATGCTCGTAGTGGAAAATCAATGCTTGTGAGATCCTAAGATTTAAGGAAATTTAAACTTTCCTTAAATAAGGAGAAAGTGAATTAACCTTAAATCTCAAGAATCTTACAAGAATCTTTGTGCTAAAGTAGAACCGAATGTGAGTTCATTTTGTGCACGAGATTTGAACTTGTAAGCTTTTGAGCTAGACTAAAGGACAACAATGTGCACCTGATTTCAATTAAACTAAATGATAAAGCTTGAGAAATAAATCTACACAAGTATTATATCATTGCATGTGGGATGGGCCCAACTCTCCTCTTTCTTTAAATCTTGTTATTTACTTAGTGAATATTCGTGCTAATTTTAGACAAACCAACCAATACATACTATAGCTTAAACATTAGTCAGAATAGATATACTTTAGTGCCAAATCAATCAATTCTCTGTGGTTCGATAAATTCCTGGAAAGTCACACTTTCCACTTATTACTTCAGACCACGTACACTTGCGTGCAAGCGCAGACGTGTATTTACAGTCTGTCAAGTTTTTGGCGCCGTTGCCGGGGACTTGGTTTTTGATTTGAACTAAACATAATCTATAAGTAGCTAGCGATTTAAGCATTTGATATTTTTTTTATATTAGTAGTTTTATATTTTCTATTATAATTATCAAACTAACATTTTATATTTTTTTTATTTTCATTTCCAAAATATATCTCTTTGATATTTATTACTAAATCATTCTTGATAAGCTTTATTGAAACTTATATGAGTAAAAGAGTCTGTACTGAATATCTGTTTGATCCTGAAATAGAACGAACATACTTACAAGCTAAGCAAGAAAAAAACTTATCAAACCAACAAGTTGTGATGGACACTTTCACTAAAAACTTTGAAGAACCAAGGGTAAAGCACTGAGAGATTATGCACTGCCCACTGTTAGGGCATTCCCCATGCGATTGTAAGGCCGAATATAGAAGCCCATAATTTTGAAATCAAACCCTCTACGCTGAGTATGGTACAAAACAATCAGTTTGGAGGATTAGCCATTGAAGATCCAAATTTATATATTTCAACCTTCCTCGAAATATGTGATACCTTCAAGTTTAACGGCGTCTCCGAAGACGCAGTTAAATTGAGGCTATTTCCTTTCTCACTGAGAGATTGAGCCAAGAGTTGGCTTAGATCTTTACCAAGGGATTCTATCCGTACTTGGGATAATTTGGCTAAGAAATGCTTAGCCAAATACTTCCCTCTGGCTAAAACTGCACGGTTGAGAATTGAGATCACCAACTTTACTTAGATGAAAGGTGAGACTCTCTATGACGGGTGGGAACGCTTTAAGGAGTATCTCAGACGTTGCCCGCATCATGGGTTCCCTCTCTGGATGCAAGTGCAAACCTTTTACAATGGTTTGAATGCTCCGACGAGGACACTCATTGATGCAGCCGCCGGGGGATCCATTAGTGGAAAAACCCAGGAGGAAGCCTATGACCTCTTGGAAGAAATGGCAAACAACGCTTACCAATGGCCACTTCTAAGGAATGATTCCAAGGATAAAAAAAGAGTATAATTCACTAGGAAACTCACAGAAAATCCTAGAATTGCAAAATCAAATTTCCAAACTTAATAAGAATGATGGGGAATTGAGAGATGTTAATATAATCATGAATCATGGAAGGAATAGAGAAAGATTCGAAAACTCTCTAAAAGAATTTAGAAACTCCACTATTGAATTCATGAATAAAACTGATGCCACACTAAATGGGCATGAGCACACTCTCCTCAGACAAGTGGAGACGGTTAAAAGAATTGAACAAAAATTGAAATATATAATAAAGCAGCTAGAACAACCTTCACTAGTCGGGGTGATCAGGGAATATAAAAATGAATCAGGTAACGCAATCACCTTAAGAAGTAGAAGGGTTGCTCATGAGATCGTAAGAAAAGAGAATAGCGAAGATATCGCTAAATCTAGAGAGAGAAAAGAGGAAGAAGAAACAATAAGGACAGAAGAGATTGTGGCAAGGGATGCCGCAAGGAATAAACATAGAGACGCACCTAAGGAAACCCCTCATATACCTTATCCTCAGCGTATGGTTAAGGAGAAACTCAATGTCCAATATCAAAAATTTCTTGAGACTTTTAAAACTATTCACATCAATATCCCATTCACTAAAGCCCTCGAACAAATGCCTAGTTATGCCAAGTTTATGAAAGACATCTTATCCAAGAGAAGGAAGATTGATGAAAAGGAGACTGTGGCATTAACTGAGGAATGCAGTGCAATCCTTCAAAGAAAAATTCTCACTAAAAAGAAAGATCATGGGAGTTTCACTATCCCATGCAGGATTGGATGCCAATCTTTTCAAAAAGCCCTTTGTGATCTTGGCACTTCTATTAATTTGATGTCTTTCTACATATTCAAGAAACTAGAAATTGATCAGTTAAAACCTACCTCTGTTCTACTCCAATTTGCCGATAGATCTATAAAATCTCCTTTAGGAATTGTGGAAAGTATACTTGTAAAGGTTGACAAGTTCATCTTCCCGGTAGACTTCATAATCTTGGACATGGAAGATGAAAATGAAGAGATTCCTATTATTTTAGGTAGACCTTTCTTGGCCATAGGACGAACCTTAATTAATGTAGACAAAGGGGAATTGAGGTTGCGTTATGGAGAGGAAGAGATTAAATTCCATGTAAATGATTTCATGAAACACCCTTCTAAGTTAAACGAGGATTGTTGGGAGATCAATTTATTAGAAGAAGCTGGGTCAATGGAAGATGTGGGATAAGAGGGAATGATGGGAAGCAAGGAATACGAAGTTCCCACTGAAACGGAAGTTATTGAAGAATTAATTAAGGAAAGGAAGATGATTCAACCTTCGATAATTTTCCCTCCTACACTTGAATTAAAACCTCTTCCCTCACATTTAAAATACATATATCTAGGAGAAGATAAATCACTTCCTGTAATAATCTCCATTTTGTTAACTAAACATCAAGAGAATCTTTTATGTAACGTTTTAAAAGATCATAAGAGTGCAATGGGGTGGAGTATTGCCGATTTGAAAGCGGTTAGCCCAACTCTGTGTATGCATCATATCCTATTGGAGGACAACTCTAAGCCTTCAATTGAACCTCAGTGGCGATTAAACCGTAACATCAAAGAAGTAGTTCACAAGGAAATCATCAAGCTCTTAGATGCTGGGATCATTTTTCCCATTTTTGATAGCCCTTAGGTGAGCCCTATACATGTGCTTCCCAAAAAGAGTGGGATGACCGTTATTCTCAACAACAACAATGAGCTAATCCCCACTAGGACTGTGACTGGTTGGCGAGTTTGCATCGAATATAGGAGATTAAATAAAGCAACTCGAAAAGACCATTATCCCCTTCTCTTCATTGACCAAATGCTTGATAGATTAGCAGAAAATCCTTATTTTTGTTTTCTTGATGGTTATTCTGGATACAATCAAATCCTGATTACGCCTGAAGACCAAGAGAAAATAACATTTACCTTCCCCTTTGGAACCTTCGCCTTTAGGAGAATGCCTTTCGGTTTATGTAATGCTCCAGCTACTTTTCAACGCTGCATGATGGCTATTTTCTCTGACATGATAGGAGAGTTCTTAGAAATTTTTATGGATGAATTTTCTGTGGTTGGGACCTCTTTTGATCATTGCCTAGTTAATCTGGAAAAGGTGTTAAAAAGATGTGAAGAGTCAAGCTTGAACTTGAAATGGGAAAAGTGTCATTTTATGGTTGAAGAGGGTATCGTTCTTGGTCATTTAATTTCTAGGAGGGGGATAGAGGTCGATAAAGCTAAGATTGAAGTAATTGAAAAACTTCCTCCTCCCATCAATGTTAAAGGAATTAGAAGCTTTCTAGGGCATGTTAGTTTTTATCATAGATTTATTAAGGATTTTTCAAACATAAGTATGCCACTTTGTAGATTGCTTGGAAAGGATGTTGAGTTCAATTTTGATAACAATTGTCTGAAAGGATTCAATACACTAAAAACTGCCTTGATCTATGCTCTAATAATTTCTGCTCCAATCTGGGATTCACCTTTTGAAATTATGTGTGATGCGAGTGACCATGCTATAGGCACTGTTCTAGGGCAACAAAGAGAGCGAACCTTCTGTTAGATTTACTATACTAGTAAACTCCTTGACGATGCTCAAAGAAATCACTCCACTATGGAAAAGGAGCTTTTAGCCGCCATTTTTGCTTTTACTAAATTTTGGTCATATCTCATCGGGTCTAAGACTATCATTTACACGGATCATGCTGCCATTAAGTATCTCCTCCAAAAGAAAGAGGCAAAACCATGTTTGATACGATGGGTATTGCTCTTATAAGAATTTGATATCGAAATCTGGGATAAGAAGGGGAGTGATAATGTGCTTACTGACCATTTATCCAGATTAACCCACATTGATCATGAAAAGTCGACAGATATTAGTGAATCATTTCCTGACGAGAAGCTCTATGGGGTAGCTACAAATGATCCTCCCTGGTTCGCTGATATTGCAAATTACCTTGCAGGAGGAATCAAACCAAAAGATATGAGTTGCCAACAGAAAAAGAAATTTTTTGCGGATATAAAAAATTATTTTTGGTACGATCCCTTTCTGTATAAATGTTGCAATGATCAACTCCTAAGGAGATGTGTTCCTGACTCTGACACCAGGAATATTCTCTTCCACTGCCACACATCTCCTTATGGAGGACACCATGGAACTGAGCGAACGACTGTGAAGGTGCTTCAATCTGGATTCATTTGGCCCCATTTATTCAAGGATGCCGCTAATTTTGTCAAAAGTTGTGACAAGTGCCAAAGAACCGGGAATTTAACAAAAAGGGACGAGCTTCCTTTAAATGGGATTTTTGAAGTCGAACTATTCGATGTTTGGGGAATTGACTTCATGGGACCCTTCCCCTCGTCCCAGGCCAATCTGGATATCCTTGTGGCAGTTGAATATGTTTCAAAATGGGTTGAAGCTGTGGCATGTGTCAACAATGATGCTAAAATTATGATCAAATTTCTCAATGAACACATGCTAGCTAAATTTGGAACACCCAGATTCTTGATTAGTGATAGGGGAAAATACTTCTGTAATAGGCAGTTAGAGAATATATTAAAAAGCTATGGGGTAAGACACAAGGTGGGTACCCCCTACCACCCTCAAACCAGCGGGCAAGTTGAAGTCTCCAATAAAGAACTTAAACAAATTTTGGAAAAAATTGTAAACCAAAATAAAAAGGACTGGACTTCGAAACTCCAAGATGCCCTTTGGGCTTATATAACTGCCTTCAAGACCCCTTTAAGAATGTCCCCGTATAAGCTCATTTATGGAAAAGCATGTCACCTTCCGGTGGAACTTGAACACTGTGCCTTTTGGGCAATAAAGAAATTAAATTTTGACCACCAAAAGGCATGGGCACAGTGACTACTACAACTAAATAAACTTGATGAATTTAGGTTAAACGCCTATGAGAATGCCAAGTTGTATAAAGAAAAAACAAAAAAATGGCATGATAAGCTAATTAAACCTAAGCATCTCCAACTAGGAATGAAGGTATTCCTTTTTAACTCTAGATTAAGACTTTTTCCTAGAAAACTAAAATCACGTTGGACAGGACCATTCACTATCACTAAAGTTTTTTCTCATGGAGCTGTCGAAGTTGCCTCAAATAATAGTGCTTTCAAGGTGAATGGAAATTGTCTGAAGTTATACTTGGAGGAAGGTGTCTCTCAAGAGAAGGGAGGGTGGATCCTTCAAGGCCTCCCTGATGAAGGAATCACATCTGCTCTTTCCTATGTCAAGCTGAGACACTTAAACCAACGTTTGTTGGGAGGCAACCTAACAACTAACTAGGTTTTATTTGTTCTTTTTCACTTTTTCGTTTTATCTTTATTGTAGTTTATTTTTATTTTAAAATTGCAATTTATGATTTTTCATATTTCTGCATTTATTGAGTTATTCTTAAGTGACATACTTTTTCTAAATTTTTTCAAAAGAAATGAAAATCACAAAAATGCAAAAATCAAATGAGATATAAGTAAAAGAATGCTTAGCAAAAAAATGATTAAATGAATTATAAGCAATCAAATGTGAGATTTAGGAATAAATAGAGGAAAATCTAAATCTCCAAAAAAATTAAATAAATGCTTGAGCTAAGTGTGGGGGAAGGCATAGGATTTAAAAAATATATGGTATGGATTCTAAACGGAGTATGCTACGCTCCCGTTGGACTTCATGATCACAAAGATGTTATGAATGAAGAAAAATATCTCTCCCTAAGGATGAAAAGAACAAAATATTTATGAAAAAAGGGATGATGAAAAATATATTTCCCAAGTAAATAAAATAAGAAAGGATGAAGAAAAATATCTCTCCTTTAAAAACTTTTCATCTTTGTGATTTATAAGAAGGAGCACATATGGCACAACTCTAAGAATCTCTAAACCATGTCTTTAGTCTAAAAATCCAAAATGTATGGAACCCAACACCTATTATCAAGCATTAAAAAATTCAAACATTTGGAGATTTAGTGACTTAACCACCTTAGTGACTCAATTGAAAACATTAAGATTGCTACGATGTTCATTTCATTTTTCTTGCCATGCACATATTTTTACTTATACTTATTTCAATTACATCATTGTGACTTTCATCCATTTAAATACAAAAAAAATTATCATTTTTAGCTTACTCGAGGACGAGCAAGAATTTAAGTGTGGGGTGTGATGAATCCATAAATTATATCTAAAATAAAGGGGAAAATTGATTTATTTAAGATATTTTTACTGCTCCTAAATCAAATTTTTCTATCTTTTTCAGGAAATGGAATCCAAAGGAGCTTTAGGGCATTTCTGCAAATTTTCTAAGAATATAAACAAAGAATTCCACTACAGCGCGCTGCGCGCGGTCGCGCGCCGCAGTGGGCTGCAGTGGAAACATTTAAACTATATTAAACAGGCTCCCCACTGATTGAATAGTGATTTTTGCGGAATTCACCGCTACAGCCCGCAGTCGCGTGCTGCAGCGGTTTACCACGAAAATACTTATGATTATTAAAAGGGGGGCTCAACTAATTGAATAGTAATTTTTGTGGAATCCACCGCTACAGCGCGCGGTCGCGCGCTGCAGCTGTTTACCCCGAAAATACTTGACTTTATAAATCGGACTGCCCAACTAATTGAACAGTGTTTTTCATAGAATTCACCGCTAAAGCGCGGTCACGCACTGTAATGGTTTATCGCGAAGGACTTGGCTATATAAATCGGGCCGCCCAACTAATTGAACAGTGTTTTTTGCGGATTTGACCGCTACAGTGCATGGTCATGCGCTGCAGCGGTCTGTCGCGGAAATATTTCTCTCTATAAAATCTGGAAAATAAACTAATTGAACAGTGTTTTTCGCAGAATTCTCCGCTATAGCGCGCGGTCGCGAGCTGTAGCGGTCTACAGCAGAGGACTTGGCTAAATTACAAAGGACTAGGGTATGCTAAAGCATGCCGCAGTACGCTACGGCGCGCTCCAGCACACTACAGCGGCCTGCCAAAATATTTCCCGGACAATGCATTTAATGCGGCTTGAGACATGACCTTTATCCTGAATGTTGTCTCCAACCATCATTTCCTACAGCAGCCATTTTTGTAAGTTTTTAGGTGATGTTGTGGCTAAAGAAATGAGATTATTGTCACCTCACCCTAAATTAAAAATTAGTGCAATGATGAATTCAGCATTTTGTATGGAAATTCTAGTTGCTTATGGAGGAGAGGAGCATGCAGCCCCCCCTTCCTATAAATACCCCTCCTCTTGACTAGAGGAGGGTTCACAATTTTAGCAAAAAATTTCCAACGTAAGGAGGAGAGCCAAAGGAAGAGAGAGCTCCCTAAGGGTGGCAAGGCAAGCTTTTGCAAAAGAAGAAGAGGAAGAAGGAAACACTAGCAACCTAAGGAGAGGATAATTAAAAGGAGAAGAAGAATTTCAGAGAACTTCTACGGAGCATTCTTAGTATCTTCTAAACTCAATCTTGTATTTTATTTTTAGTGACAATGAAAGGGTCTTTATCTATGTATGTGTCTTCCTTATTTTCTTGTGTAATGAGTAGCTAAACTCCCCTTGGGGAGGGTTGGAATGAAGTTCCATGATGCATGATATAATATTATTGTATGAATGTTTTCCCTCAAGCATAATGTATTTATGATTTTAATGCCTTACTAAGAAATTTTCATCTAAATTAGTCTTAATGTGTTTATGAGGAAAGAACTAAAAAAACTCCAAGATCTAATTGTCTTGTGCTCCTTAGCTCACCTTAGGTTGGATGCTAGATTTTGAGTGCATGGAAGCTTAGAACCATGTGGGAAGGTTCTTGAGCTCAATGCACCTCATCCTAAGCTCAATCTAAGAGTTGATGCAAGTGACGCTAAGACCCACTAAATGAGCTCCTTAGCTCCACATAATTGAGATTGAGTCATAAAGTGTTGAGTGCTCATGAACTAAGTGACATATTTGTTGAGCCCAACATGTGATTCTCTCATCTCAGCTATGTGAGATGCGAAGTGATGCTCGTAGTGGAAAATCAATGCTTGTGAGATCCTAAGATTTTAGGAAATTTAAACTTTCCTTAAATAAGGAGAAAATGAATTAACCTTAAATCTCAAGAATCTTACAAGAATCTTTGTGCTAAAGTAGAACTGAATGTGAGTTCATTTTGTGCACGAGATTTAAACTTGTAAGCCTTTGAGCTAGACTAAAGGACAATATTGTGCACGTGATTTCAATTAAACTAAATGATAAAGCTTGAGAAACAAATCTACACAAGCATTATATCATTGCATGTGGGATGGGCCCAACTCTCCTCTTTTTTTAAATCTTGTTATTTACTTAGTGAATATTCGTGCTAATTTTAGACCAACCAACCAACACATACTTTAGCTTAAACATTAGTGAGAATAGATATACTTTAGTGCCAAATCAACCAATTCTATGTGGTTCGATAAATTTTTGGAAAGTCACACTTTCCACTTATTACTTCTGACCACGTACACTTGCGTGCAAGTGCAGACGTGTATTTACAGTCTGTCAGTCCTCGTTAACCGATAAAATTACTGAATTGCCCTTAGAAATTGAAATAGCTATAACTTAGCCATTTAACCTCAAAATGCAATGTTCATGAATTCTATGGAATCCTTGAATAGTAACCAATAGTAAATTGCATAAAATTATAGATTCTATTAGGTGTAAGTTACAAAATTGCCCCTTAGGACAAAATCTCTAGTTTAGGCCTATAGGATCCATTTCTTATCCAAATTGAGCGTACTTACTGTCTATATTCATGTTATTTAGTAAGAAATCATTTGGCAAAAAGAAATTCCAAATTAGAACCCTAATTCAAAACATAGCTTTTTGGACCCTAAAGTAGGGGAAAAATGGTCATTTTGCCCAAAATTTAGGTTAAGCATCTTTAACTCCTAATTTATTTAGTAAATAACTAAAATAACCATTAGAATTGTATTAGAATCTAAGTGATAAAAATCAGCTTTTCAATTAAATTTGATAAAATCCCTAAAATTTCTCTAAGTCTTTTACTCTGGAATTCAATACCTCACATAGGATTATTCCTAAGATTAGGGCTAGATCATAGGGTAAATTTCATTAATTGAATAATAGGATTATTCAATGAATAAATTTTTAGTTTTATTAGTTTTCTAGATTCTTCAATTTAAGTTTGATTATTTTATCTTTCAACCTTAGATTCAGGATAAGATATTCATCCTATTAAGTTTGATTTGCTTAACAGGATTTGCCCTAATCATTTGTTCACATCTAGATTGAAACTTAGATCTTAAGTCTTACCCTTTTGGATTATGTGATTAAGCCCAATCTCATGGTGTTAAGATCATAATCTATAATTTAATAGAACTTGATCAGATCTTAGTTAGAATATTTAAATTCATCAAATTAGGATGTTGTGATTTGTTTCTTAAACTTGTAGTCGTACTTGATTGAATTAGATTAGAATCTGATCAGTTCTAATCCTTTTAACTTATAAGGCAGTACTTCTAAGTTACACTCGATAGTAGGAATTAGAAATCCTGAACTTTTGTAACTTAGAATCGTTAGAATGGTAATTAGAAAACAAATAATATCATCATATTTAGTAGAGTCCTTTGCTTACTATTTGATTTTGTACTACGCATTCCTTGAACTTTGTGCTTACTTTTTCTTGAACATGTCATATAAGAAAAACATTGTACATGAAAAAGAAAACTTAGAATACTAGAAAAACATTTGCATTTAGGTTCAATTCATGGTGGATTATGGTGCATATCACTCCAATGGACAGGGGTAAGGAGAGATCAGGATGCTTAACATTACTCATTGAGGAGTGTGTGTTAAGCTTGGAACCCGCTCAGTCTTGCAGACATTCTTGACTCCTCAGCTATTTTTCAAATTATCCACAGAAAAAAAAGTAAAATAACTAAGAGATATTTGCATAGTATTATCCGCCTCTTTAGTTTTACCTTACTGTTCTATTCTTTATGCCCTAGCCCAGAAAAGCTATGGGAATTTCTATCTACCATAGCTTAGAAAGGCTATGAGAATATACCAGGCCGGATTGGTTAATTCTTTCTGATATGATAGTTATACATCCTTTTCAGTTTTTAGCTTATTATTTATTATATTGATGATGCATGTTATTTCAGTTAGTTGTTGATGAATCTATAAATTATACCTCAAATAAAAGAAAATTTCATTCATTTTTTACTTTAAAACTGCTTCCTTAATCAAATTCTGCTTATCTTTTTAGGAAAAAAGCCTATCAAAGGAATTCTGAGTCATTTGTGCAAATTCAAAAAAAAATTTCCCAAAAGTACTGGGTGTTAGACAAGAAGTCTAACACATCGCAACTAACTATGCAATACTAAAGTAAATGCAGCAAACAGTAAAGTAAAGAAAATTGAAGAAAAGCTGAGGAAAACACTAAGTAACTGAAATTGTAAAGACTAAGCAAAGTAAAATAGCATCAAAACTATATACTAAAAGTAAAGGAAACTATAAAATGCTTAGAAAGCTATGTGAAATTAAAGTCAAATGTGGTGCTGTATGTCACAAGAATGATGCACTCAAGTATGCCACAGTATGGTATGCCACAGATATGTCACAGATCATCACTCAAAGGCTATGAGTAGTACAGTCCAATGTATGCATACACCCAGTTGGGAAGATAATATGGTGACACAGATGCACCCCAAATTTCCACAGTCTGTGTATGTAACATTCCATAACCCACAATTTATCACTGATACTCATGCGTCACTGCTGAAATGATGCTTTAAGTTTATGCTCGTGCTTATTCCCATGCTTCTATTCTAATGAGTAAAATCCAGAAATCCATGAAATTTGAAATGCAGATAATGAATTCTAAGTCTCCACTGTACAGAATCCTGTTGAGAGGATTCTGTCTCCTAACTTATAAAACGATAATTGATTAGAGTTACAGATTTAATTAAAGATCACTAGATGGGTTGATCGTATACACACATTCAGCATGTTTGCAAGAAAAGTGATTTTCATCACTTACTCACCACCATACTTAGTATCTTACAGAAGGTGAATCTCATTACTTAGTTTGTTTGAGCCACACCTATTGAAGTGGTCTTCGCTAGGAGGCATTGCGCCGTTGGCAATTTGTATTTCAATTGAACTAAGGAAAGAATACTTGTTCAATACACTCTTATGATTGAATGATTTATTTTAATGGGACTGTATTCGTCTAATCCTGCAGGATAGAACCTGCTCATAAGTCCCCATTAGGGTGAATCAATCAATCCCGAATACTACTGGAGAACCAGTAATATGGGTATACTATACTACACCGTCCAATAATCGGGGTTCAAATAAGTCTACTTGATAAATCAAGGGATGATCAAGACTGTAAAGGCCTATATTAAATAGGTCAGTCCTATACAAGGTTTCACAAAATTGTGATCAAAGATCACTCAATATGGATTATACCACAAGGAGAAGTATCATTCTAATGTCTTAAGTGATTTCTACCACGCGGAGTTAAGATCAATTTCTAAGGTTAAGGGATTATCTAAGCTTCTACATCAACGAGCCATACAAGTTCTCCTACCTCAAAGTATATGTAATTTAGGTCCTTTAAAATGTTTCAAGATGATCTTATGGAAAGATGCTTAAGATCTTCCATTCTAAATTTAGTATTAATCTCTTAGATTCTATTTCATAGTTAGGTTTAGAATGATCAAATCAGATGATTAAGTCATCTGATCACAACTCAATCTAAGAATATGGAGTTTAAATCAAGGATATTGCTTAAGTTATAGGTCACTTATTCAATCAATATGATTTTATTAATCTTCTTATGCTAATGATCTTATTTAGGAGAAAATCAAGGATCTAAAGATTGGATTCAGATTTAGGCAATAATATAGCTTTTATAACCTTATGATGTCTAATTCAAATGCTTAGGGTCAATATAAAATCAGATGTGTCATTAGGGAAATGTCAAGTTAATTGTCTTATAATCAAACTACTTAGGTTAAGGTACCCTAATCATGCAATTTGATTAAGTATAACTGCTAAATCATCCTAATTAAGTTCTACTGTAATTAGGCAATAATGGAAAATTTAACCATCATATGTGACATTTTATTTGATATTCAGATCCTTGATGATTTTCTGATCATTTTCATATATGATATCATAGGATTTAGACCAGTGGATTAAAATTTATTCAATTAATCATTCTGTATTTTTATTTAATCAATTTCCTATGATTTGAATAATTGAATTATTTTCCTTAAGGAAAATAATTCTAATTATTCGAATTTAATTATAACTGGCTCGGCCCATTAACCGAACCGCGCGGGTCGACCGGGGCCCGAAGACCCGGGACTGTCGCACCGCGCGGGTCATGGGCTTCCCGACTCGCACAAGGTCTTCGTCCCTGCCCTTCGTCCCGATGGAGAGGGCCAATTAGGGAAACCCTAATTCTCAAATTCCGGTACATCCCGACCACGGCATGGCCAGAAATGGATCACTACTCGATCCCCGTGGTCAGACGCATCGACTGGGACCCGAAGCCCCCTGTGAGACGGTCTGGATCAGCCATACCTTACTCACCCGAGAGCTCCTCTAATGGAGTTACTATGGGGAGAAAATTCTCCTCATAGAGGCCACGCCAGACCTCGGGCTCAATCCCTACACCATCAGGGAGGTGAGGCGGATCAAAGCCCTCTAGTCTGAGGGTCTGAGATGACCTAGATCGTCTGGTCCTTACTCAACCGAGATGATCCTTAATGGACTTAGCCCGATCGATCATTTCGATCGAGCGGAGCTAGCTTAGGTCCTAGCTATGATCACCTTAAGTTTGAATTGATAATACATAGGCATACGAATCAAATGGAAGGAGGTTCAAGCCTCATTGGCTCGGAACCTGCAAACTGGGGTACCTGGTTTTGCCGAGGGGTTGCAGGCGTCGCAGGGGACAATGCTGGGCTTGCTGAGCCGCCTGGAATTTCTTTAAGAGTTCCTGAACACCAGGAGACTCTTCTATCAGTGGAACGCACGTCGGGAACACTGGGGGATCGCCTATGCTAGCTTGGGAGTGCAGCAATGGCGTAAGGTACCGAGGCTTCAATTGATCAGCAAAGGTCAATTGGAACAGTGCTAGAGCTATTTATAGCCTTGGTTGAGGGTTGGGAAGCTTCTAGAGGGGCTAACTGGGCTGTTGAGGCTCGGGTGGATTGGGCCATGGCCGAGCTCTCAAAATTTCATTTTGTGCTCGGCCAGGCCACGGGGCTCTAGAGGGTTACCTAGCCGATACGGGAGGATCAGCAATGACTTGCTGAGCTGGAGGCGCGAGTGGGGGATAGGTCGGCAGCTGGCAGTACGAGGATTCTTCCTGTCAGGTGCGCGAGCGAGAGGAAGACGAAGGTCCACAGTGCTGGGACCTTCGGATGCCGTCTAATCTATCGATCAGATGGCAGAACAGCTCGAATCGCTCGGATCCTAATGGTTGATCATGGGAGGGATCCGGGCTGTAGGAACCGTCGAGTAGATCCAATGGTCGATCCGAGGTTCTGTGGGATCGCATCTCGACCGCTGATCAAAAGGCACGACGGTTAGTTTTGCGGGATACCGCTGTCGCGCGACCCGGGCTCCGCAGCGGATCGCCCGCGGTCTGCACAGTGGATCCCGGCTGTTAATTCAGTTTAATGGGTATATTTGCAAAATTGAATTGTTGGAAACCCTAAAATGCAATTAGACCATTTAATTAAATGTGAATTATGGCCTAAATGATTTCCAAATTGCATCAAATTTTCACCCTTAGTTAATTTGGGGGTGAGGAATACAAAAATGCAATCAGAATTTAATTTTGAGATCAAAATATTTTGGGTCTAGACTAGAGCATCTAGACTGATCAAAATATTAATTTGGACTTAGAGAAGCCCTATGGACTTCAAATTTTTAGAATATGTTTCATTTGATGTTCTAAGAATAATGGAATTAAAAATAATAAATACTTAGGCTATAATTTAGCAGAGGAACAACCCAGAGTTGTTACAGACTCCCCCACATAAGAGCGATGTCGTCCTCGACATCATCTCAAGAGAGAAAGCAAACATGAAGAAATTGAAGAATAGAATCAGACTTAGAGAATTAATGGGTACCTGAGGTTTCAAAGAGACAGGGATACTTTACCCTCATATCCGCCTCTTTCTCCCAACTAGATTCTTCTAAAGAGCGATTCCTCCACTGAACCTTTACCATTGGGATTGAGCGACTTCTCAGCTACTTTTGATCATGAGCTAAGATCTTAATTGGCTCTTCAGCATAAGAAAGATCTGGTTGGAGAGATACTGCCGGAAGTTGGATTAAGTGGGATGGTTTACGAAAAAATCTCCGTAGAGATGAAATGTGGAACACATTATGGACTATAGAGAAATCTTTAGGAAGCTTCAATCTATAGGCTGCGGAACCAATCTTTTATAATACTTCAAATGGTCCGACGTAGTGGGGACTTAGTTTCCTGGCTACACTGAAATGATATACGCCGTTCATCAGACTGACCTTAAGGTATGTAAAGTTTCCAACATCAAATTCCAGAGTACGATGATGAGCATCATGATACTTACTATGACGAACTTGAGCTGCTTTAATTCTTTGTTGAATTAACTAAATCTTTTGATTTGTCTCTTCCACCAAATCGAAACCATAAAGCTGCACACTGCCAGTTTCAGACCATGCTAACGGAGTACTGCATTTTCTGCCATACAGAGCTTCATATGGAGCCATGCCTATACTTGCTTGAAAATTGTTATTGTATGCGAACTATACGAGAGGAATATGATCTTCCCAGAAACCTCTAAAATCCAGCATGCAAAGGCGAAGAAGATCTTCTAAGACTTGATTGACTCTTTTCATTTGACCATCGGTCTGAGGATGAAAAGCGGTACTCATGGCTAGAGTAGTCCCCAAGTCCTGATGTACTGCTTGCCAAAATTTAGAAGTGAAGCGGCTATCTTGGTCTGATATGATAGATATGGGAATTCCATGGAGTCTGACAATTTCCTTGATATACAACTTTGCTAATTTCTCCACAGAATCAGTTTGACGCATAGGGATAAAATGTGCTGATATGGTCTGTCGATCGACAATGACCCATATTGAATCGACACCTGATCGTGCTTTAGGTAAACCCATAACAAAATGCATAGAGATATCGAATCACTTCCATTTGAAAATTGCTAGAGGATGAAGGAGTCCTCTAAGCTTTTGGTGTTTAGTTTTAACTAGGCTACAAGCGTGGCATTTTGCTACAAATTCTGCCACACTTTTCTTCATTCCAGGCCACCAAAATGATTTCTTCAGATCTTGGTACATCTTGGTACTACTAGGATGTACTTGATAATTGGAATTATGACCTTTTACTAGAATCTCTTGATGCATGGATTTAGGAATTCATAAATTATCTCCTTGATATATCATGCTACCTCGAAGTTGGAGATCAAAGCGATGATCGCTTTCGATGTCCACTTTAAACTTCAGATAATCTTCATCCTTGGTTTGCGATATAGAGACGTCGCAATAAAATGTAGGTTAGACTGAACTCATAGATATTAGAGTGCTTAGCATAGCACCGTGTACTAGCCTGATTTTGAACTTTCGGATTTCTTCTTCTAACGGGCTTGATAGTATCATAGAAGATAGAGTAACATGATGACTGAGTGTGTCTCTTATGACGTTTGTTTTTCCTGGATGATATTGGATGCTTAAGTCATAATCGCTTATTAACTCGAGCCATCTTCGTTATCGACAGTTCAACTCGCGTTGGGTGAAGAGGTACTTCAAGCTCTGATAATCGGTGAATATAGAGCACTGGACGCTATAAAGATAATGACGCCAGATTTGTAGAGCAAAGATTACTGCTGCTAACTCAAGATCATGAACGAGATAGTTCTTCTCATGTGGTCTTGACTGGCGAGATACATAGGCTATAACTCTCCCTTCTTGCATTAATACACACCCCAACCCTATGCCAGACACGTCAGTATAGACTTGGTAATTCAGGCCTTCTTTAGGTAAGGCAAGAACTGGTGCAGAGGAAAGAGCACCTTTCAATGATTGGAATGCTTTCTCACATTCTAGACTCTAGACAAACAGTACTTTTGTGGGGCCCCCCGTACTGACATACAAGGGAGTACGGTGCTCCAACTGTGGCAAACCCCAAACTTAAGTTAAGTTAGGTAAACCCAACCTGCCTTAAGCCAAGGACTTGTCACTAAGTGCTACAACATCATCAATATACAAATATCAAGGTGGCGGAAGCAGTGAATAATATAGGGTAACATCATAAGCATACATAGTAAAAAGAGGGAAAATAATATAGTAACCCATCAAAATGCAAAAATGAAATATGACAGATAGTAAATACACATTAGCGCTTGCACGCAAGTGTACGTGGTCTGAAGTAATAAGTGAAAAGTGTGACTTTCTAGGAATTTATCGAACCACGGAGAATTGGTTGATTTGGCACTAAAGTATAACTATTCTCACTAATGTTTAAGCTATAGTATGTATTGGTTGGTTGGTCTAAAATTAGCACGAATATTCACTAAGTAAATAATAACATTTAAAGAAAGAGGAGAGCTGGGACCATCCCACATGCAATGATATAATACTCATATAGATTTGTTTCTCAAACTTTATCATTTAATTTAATTAAAATCAAGTGCACATTGTTGTCCTTTAGTCCTGCTCAAAGGCTTACAAGTTCAAATATCGTGCACAAAATGAAATCATATTCGGTTCTATTTTAGCACAAAGATTTTTATAAGATTCTTGAGATTTAAAGTTAATTCATTTTCTCTTTATTCAAGGAGAGTTTAAATTTTCTTAAATCTTAGGATCTCACAAGCATTGATTTCCACTACGAGCATCACTCGCATCTCACACAGTTGAGATGAGGGAATCACATGTTGGGCTCAATGACTATGTCACTTAGTTCATGAGCACTCAACACTTCATTACTCAATCTCAATTATGCTAAGCTAAGGAACTCATTTAGTGGGTCTTAGCATCACTTGGATCAACTCTTTGGTTGAGCTTAGATTGAGGTGCATTGAGCTCAAGAACCTTCTCACATGGTTCTAAGCTTTCATGCACTCAAAATCTAGCATCCAACCTAAGCTGAGCTAAGGAGCACAAGACAATTAGATCTTAGATTTTTTAGTTATTTTCTCATAAACACATCAAGACTAATTTAGATGAAAATTTCTTAGTAAGACATTAAAATCACAAATATATTATGCTTGAGGGAAAATATTCATACATCAATATTACATCATGCAAAATGGGACTTCATCCCAACCTTCCCCAAGGGGAGTTTAGCTACTCATTACACAAGAAAATAAGGAAGACACATACATGGATTAAGACCCTTTCAAAGTCAACTAAAGAGAAAATACAAGATTGAGTTTAGAAGATAATAGGGACGATCCGTAGAAGTTCTCCGGAATTCTTCTTCTCCTTCTAATTATCCTCTCCTTATGTCGCTAATGCTGCCATCTTCCTCTTCTCCCTTTGCAAGACCTTGCCTTGCCACCGTTGGAGAGTTCTCTCTTCCTTTGGCTCTCCTCCTTACTTAGTAGATTTTTGCTAAAATTGTGAACCCTCCTCTAGTCAAGAGGAGGGCTATATATAGGAGGGGGGAGTCTGAATTCTTCTCTTCATTTACAACCAAATTTTCCATAAAGAATTCTGAATTCATCATTGCAATATTTTTCCATTAATGGTGAGGTGACAATAATCTCATTTCTTTACCCAAAATATCACCTCAAGGCTTCCAATTTTAACAAAAAAATGACTGCTGCAAGAAATGGGGGCTGGAGACAAAATTCATGATAGAGGTCATGTCTCTAGCCGCATTAAATGCAGTATCTGAGAAAAAAATTCGGCGGGCCGCTGCAGCGAGCTAGAGCGCGGCGCGCTGCGGCGTGCTTTAGCATACCCTAGTCCCTAACATATTAGCCAAGTCCCCCGCTGTAGACCGCTGCAGCGCGCGACCGCACGCTGTAGCGGTCGATTCCGCAAACACTATTCAATTAGTTCTTTTTCCTGATGTTATAGAGTTTAGAAATATTTCCGCGGCAGACCGATGCAGCGCGCGACCGCACGCTGTAGCGGTGAATTCCGCGAAAAACTCTGTTCAATTAATTTGGCTGGCCATTTTATATTTCCGCTGCAGACCGCTGCAGCGCGCGACCGCGCGTTGTACTGGTGAATTCCGCGAAAAATACTGTTCAATTAGTTGGGCGGCCCGATTTATAAAGTCAAGCATTTTCGCGGCAGGCCGCTGCAGCTCGCGACCGCGCGCTGTAGCGGTGAATTCCGCGAAGAACACTGTTCAATTAGTTGGGAGGCCCAATTTATAGTCAAGTATTTCCGCTATTAACCGCTGTAGCGCGCGACCGCGAGCTGTAGCGGTGAATTTCGCGAAAAATACTGTTCAATTAATTAGGCGGCCCGATTTATAAAGTCAAGCATTTCCACTATAAACCGCTGTAGCGCGCAACCGCGCGCTAGAGTGGTGAATTCCGCAAAAAACATTATTTAATTAATTTTCATAAAGTTTAGATGTTTCCGTTGCAACCCGCTGCGGCGCGCGGTCGCGCGCCGCAGCAATTTTTCTTTTAGTAAATTTTAAAAACCTGCAGAAATGCCTTAGAACTTTTTTGGATTCCATTTCCCTTAAAAAGATAGAAAAAATTTATTTTAGGAATAGCATAAAGATCTTAAATAGATAAATTTTCTCCTTTATTTAGATATAATTTATGGATTCATCACAGCCCCACACTTAAAATCTTGCTCGTCCTCAAGTAAGCTCAAAATGATAAACTTTATTCTGTATTTTCTTTTGAAGAGATGAAAGTCACAATAATGTCATATAAAATAGGTATAAGTAAGAAAAAAAATGTGTGCAATGGCAGAGATGAAATGAATATTTTAGCAATAATAATATTTTCAATTATGTCACTAAGGTGGTTGAATCACTAAATCTCTAAATGTTTGAATTTTTAATGCTTCATAATAGGTGATGGGTTCAATACATTTGGACTTTTAGACTAAAGATATGATTTAGAAACTCTTAGAGTTGTGTTATATGTGCTCCTTCTTATAAATCACAAAGATGAAAAGATTAAATGAGAGATATTTTTCTTCATCCTTTCTCATTTTACTCATTTGGGATAAATATTTTTCATCATCATTTTTTTTTCATTGATATTTTTTTTTCAACTTTTTTTTTTAGGAAGAGATATTTTTCTTCATCCTTAACATTTTTGTGATCATAAAGCCTACGGAAGCCTAGCAAATTCCATTTATAATCCATACCATAGTTTTTTAGTTTTAAGTCCTAAGCTTTCCCCCACACTTAGCTCAAGCACTTATTTAAAATTTTCAAAGATTTAGATTTTCCTCAATTCATTCCTCACTATCAATATTTTATTGCTTAAAATTTATTTAATCATTTTTGCTAAGCATTTTTTTACTTATATTATCTTTGAATTTTTACATTTTTGAGATTTTTATTGCTTTTGAAAAATTCAGAAAAATTATGTCAATTAAGAACAACTCATAAATGTGGGAATATAAAAATTCATAAATTGAAATCTCAAATTGAAAATAAATAACATAAGGATAAAAAGAAAAATTGAAAAAGAACAAATACAACCTAATTAATTATCCCCGTCCCATCATCATCTTCCTCTGACACATACGCCGTCTCTGTAGGGTAGCGCGTCTCCGATATGGGTGCACTGATGGGAGGCCTTGGCAACATGGAGGAGTCCAGTCCGCCGTGCAAATTCTAATCATCGAACAATATCCCGAGGGCTTCATCAAATTCAGATTGGAACTGGCGCTGTTGGACGTATTCATGTTTGAAAAACCCCATATCGGTAGCTAGATCCTTACTAAGCTCCGCGTTTTGATAGTGGATGCGCATCAAGAGTTGGTTTGTGAGACGCGAGTCAGAAGGTGCAGACGCATCCCCCTTTGGGCCCCTACTTTTCTTGGGCATTTTACGTTCACTTGCCTGGACGTTAAGGTTCGAGGGGTGCAGGGCGATGCTGGGGGAAACAATGGCGTCAGATGAGAGGATTTTTACCCCTTGGGCTTTGCATAACCTAGAAATTAAAGACCCGAAGGCCAATGCCACGCATGAACCTTTGAGAGCTTTCCAAAGCTGATCAAAGATTATGCTTGAAATGTGGGTTTCACCCGCCCTAACCAACGAGCACAAAAGGAGTGCTTGGGCATGGGTCACTTCAATTAAGTGACTCGTGGGCATGACATAGCTAGAAATGAAGACTAGCCATGCACTACTCGTCTCCGTTAATTCGAAGCGAGGAATGTTAGCGAGTCCCCCTTCCCACTCGCTGTCATCATTGATGATTTCCGCAACAAGACCACAGGGGTCAAAATGAGAGTCCAAGAGATTAGAGTACGAATAAGAGCTTACCTCCTCTAACCCTTAGAATTGCTCTATTTGAGTAATTCCTACGGTGACACCCTTTCCCTGACAGAAGATCCGCTACCCGGATGCGTCAATTGCATTGGCATACACTTCCTGGACGATCGCCGTGTATGTGGGAGCTCTTTTGGTCACAAACTCTTTCCATCCTCTAGGGTGACCTGTTCATGAGGGATGGGGTAGACAACACTGAAGCTTCTCTCCGGGATCAACTTTCGTTGGGAAGTGATGGAGGTGAAACGGTGCTCGGCCTCCATCGAGAAGAACCTCTTCGTGTTGAAAGTTCCTCCGGATGAGGAAGCTTCAACATCCTTCCTAGCAATTGCTTTCTTCCCGGAATACATTGCTTTGGATGAGAGTTTTAGGATGATCAAGAGCTCTAAGAAGATAAAGAGAAGGTGCAAGGATAACCCCCCCCCATTCCCTCCTTATTTGTAGCCCAAATATTCAAGGCAAGAGAAGATGGTCGAATGGTCTTCCTTATGCAATTAATGTGGTGATCCATGTGAAGGGGGGGCAGCTTTTTCAACAACTTTTGACTGCCTTGGGAACCCAAGGGTCATGACTTATTGACTGTATTTTCCCAAGGCATAAAATCTGGGTAAATCACGGCAAACCGCTATAGTGCGCTGTAGCGTGCGATCGCGGGTTTGGGTGCGCCCGGGCAGAAAATGGTTCTGCGCGCTGTCGCGATGTCGTTTATGCGCGGATTTCCTGCTGCAGCGCGCTGTCGCAGAATTTCCCTACAGCGCGCTGTAGCGCAAATCTTTTTTTTTTTTTTTCTTTTTCTTTTTGGGTTGCCTCCCAATAAGAGCTCCGTTTAACGTCCTATGCTAGACTCTCTTAAGATTAATAAGTTGGATCAGACGATTTCATTTTCCATAGGCTAAGGATGTTTGAGTGTGCACACCCCTCTTGGTGGCTCGAACCCTGTTCATCTTCAACCTCAACTAAAGGATCCTTCTTTTCGATTTCATGATTTGTGGGAGTCTTTTTTTTTCTTTTTCCCTGTCGCATTTTTCTCTTCTTCACTCCTTCCTTGCTCCCCTTTTCAGAGGAAGGAGTAGAATAGCCATCAGAATTTTTTTCTTCTATCGTCAGGTCTTCTAGAACATTATCTACCCATAATCTTTCTTCTCTAATTCTTTTCCTGATTTCTTCCTCCATTTTTTCCTTTTTAAAGAGAGTGGGTTTTAACTCAATCACTTATGTTTTTCCCTTAACACTGATGCTCATTATACCGTGACTTACATCTATAACAGCCTTAACACTCATCAGAAAGGGTCTTCCAAAAATAACTGTTGAATTTTTATTCCATCTGTCCCATTTGCATACCACAAAATCAATTGGTACAATAAAAATTTTTAGTTCCACAGCAACATTTTTTATCATTCTCAGAGGAGTAAGGGACTCAAGATTAGCAAACTCTAGAATTATTGAGGTGTATTCCATCCCTCCTACCTTTAATTGCTCATATATGCAGTAGGGCATAACATTAACTGATGCACCTAGATCACACAAGGGATCTACAAACACTTCATTTCTTATTACACATGGAATGCATAACATCATTAGGTCGTCACATTTGGGTGCGGTTAGCTTTTCATTATTATTCCCTTTTATTCTTTCCTCCACTTCTAATCCAAAATTTATTGCTCTCTCTTTTTCATCATTTATTCCTCCTGATACAACTTAAGAATATATCACACTCACTAATTCCCTTGGATTTATTTCAGTAGAACAAGGTAAAGCCCCATGCTGCAGAGAGGTCAGCTGCTTGGAGATTTGCCCCAATTGAGTTTCAATATTTCTAAGGGAGGCTTCTATTCCCTGGATAGAAGTCTCATGACGTGTGATAGGTGCCTCAGTGCGGCGCATGAATTGGGTTGCTTCGGCCTTAAATGCGTTGAATGTCCCTTCTAGATTGGGCTGGTAGTTGTGGCTATTGTTATTATAATTCATGCCTTGTTGGTTGGATGAATTCCCCCCATATTGATTTGTATTGTTGTTGTTATTACTCCATGAGAAATTTCGGTGGTTCTTCCACCCTGGATTGTATGTGTTGGAGTAGGGGTTATCTGTTTGGTTGTTGTTTCTGACTTGTTCAGTGTTGTTTTGTATAAAAGGATTATTCAAGTTATGGCTCTCACTATTATGTCTCCCGCTGCATAATTCACATTGTACCTCAGAAACCACATGTACATTCATCCTTTTAATCTTTTCATTCAAGGCATGAATTTTTTGTTGCAAAGCTATTATTTGATTTGACTCATTCACTTTAATGGATTCCTTTTTAAGCCTTTCAGAAGGCCATTGGTAAGCGTTGTTTGCCATTTCTTCCAAGAGGTCATAGGCTTCCTCTTGGGTTTTTCCACTAATGGATCCCCCGGCGGCCGCATAATTGAGTGTCCTCGTTGGAGCATTCAAACCCTTGTAAGAGGTTTGCACTTGCATCCAGAGAGGGAATCCATGATGCGGGCAATGTTTGAGGTACTCCTTAAAGCGTTCCCACCCATCATAGAGAGTCTCACCTTCCATCTGAGTAAAGTTGGTAATCTCAATTCTCAACAGTGCCGTTTTAGCCAGAGGGAAGTATTTGGCTAATAATTTATTAGCCAAATCATCCCAAGTACGGATAGAATCGCTCGGTAAAGAGCTGAGCCAACTCTTGGCTCTATCTCTCAGTGAGAAAGGAAATAGCCTCAATTTAACTGCGTCTTCGGAGACGCCGTTAAACTTGAAGATATCACATATTTCAATGAAGGTTGAAATATGTGAATTTGGATCTTCAGTGGCTAATCCTCCAAACTGATTGTTTTGTACCATACCCAGCATAGAAGGTTTGATTTCAAAATTATGGGCTTCTATATTTGGCCTTATAATCTCATAGGGAATGCCCCTAACAGAGGGCAGTGCATAATCTCTAAGTGCTTTACCCTAGGCTCTTCTAAGTTTTTAGTGAAAGTGTCCATCATAGCTGATTGGTTTGATAAATTTCGTTCTCTCCTAACTTGTAAGTATGTTCATTATATTTCAGGATCAAATAGATATTCAGTACATATTTTTTTACTCATACAAGTTTTAATAAGGCTTATCAAGAATGATTTAGCAATAAAGATCGAACATATTTTTTTTTAGAAATGAAAATAAACAATAAAAAAGAAATATCAAATGTTAGCTTGATAGTTATAAAAGAAAATGTAAAACTACTAATATATAAAAAGAAATCAAATGCTTAAATCACTAGCTACTTATAAATTCTCCTTAGTTCAAATAAAAAAAAAAACAATTCCCCGGCAACGGTGCCAAAAACTTGACAGACTGTAAATGCACGTCTGCGCTTGCACGCAAGTGTACGTGGTCTGAAGTAATAAGTGGAAAGTGTGACGTTCCGGGAATTTATCGAACCACAGAGATTTGGTTGATTTGGCACTAAAGTATATCTATTCTCACTAATGTTTAAGCTATAGTATGTATTGGTTGGTTGGTCTAAAATTAGCACAAATATTCACTAAGTAAAGTAGCAAGATTAAAGAAAGAGGAGAGTTGGGACCATCCTACATGTAATGATAAAATACTCATGTAGATTTATTTCTCAAACTTTATCATTTAATTTAATTAAAATCAAGTACACATTGTTGTCCTTTAGTCTAGCTCAAAGGCTTACAAGTTCAAATATTGTGCACAAAATGAACTCACATTCGGTTCTACTTTAGCACAAATATTCTTATAAGATTCTTAAGATTTAAAGTTAATTCATTTTCTCTTTATTTAAGGAGAGTTTAAATTTTCTTAAATCTTAGGATCTCACAAGCATTGATTTCCACTTTTAGCATCACTCGCATCTCACATAGTTGAGATGAGGGAATCACATGTTGGGTTCAATACTATGTCACTTAGTTCATGAGCACTCAACACTTCATTACTCAATCTCAATTATGTTGAGCTAAGGAGCTCATTTAGTGGGTCTTAGCATCAGTTGCACCAACTCTTTGGTTGAGCTTAGATTGAGGTGCATTGAGCTCAAGAACCTTCTCACATGCTTCTAAGCTTTCATGCACTCAAAATCTAACATCCAACCTAAGGTGAGCTAAGAAGCACAAGACAATTAGATCTTGGATTTCTTAGTTCTTTTCTCATAAACACATCAAGACTAATTTAGATAAAAATTTCTTAGTAAGGCATTAAAATCACAAATACATTATGCTTGAGGGAAAATATTCATACATCAATATTACATCATGCAAAATGGGACTTCATCCCAACCCTCCCCAAGGGGAGTTTAGCTACTCATTACACAAAAAAATAAGGAAGACACATACATGGATTAAGACCCTTTCATGGTCAACTAAAGAGAAAATACAAGATTGAGTTTAGAAGATACTAGGGACGCTCCGTAGAAGTTCTCCGGAATTCTTCTTCTCCTTCTAATTATCCTCTTCTTAGGTCGCTAGTGCTGCCTTCTTCCTCTTCTCCCTTTGCAAGACCTTGCCTTGCCACCGTTGGGGAGTTCTCTCTTCCGTTGGCTCTCCTCACTTAGTGGATTTTTTCTAATATTGTGAACTCTCCTCTAGTCATGAGGAGGGGTATTTATAAGAGGGGGGAGGCTGAATTCTTCTCTTCATTTGCAACCAAATTTTCCATAAAGAATTATGAATTCATCATTGCAATATTTTTCCATTAATGGTGAGGTGACAATAATCTTATTTGTTTACCCAAAACATCATCTCAAAGCTTCCTTTTTTAATAAAAAAATGGCTGCTGCAGGAAATGGTGGATAGAGACAAAATTCAGGATAGGGGTCATGTCTCCAGCCGCATTAAATGCAGTGCCTGAGAAAAAATTTGGCGGGCCGCCGCAGTGCGCGGCAGCGCGCTGCGGCGTGCTTTAGCATACCTTGGTCCCTAGCATATTAGCCAAGTCCCCCGCTGTAGACCGCTGCAGCGCGCGACTGCGCGCTGTAGCGATCGATTCCGCAAACACTATTCAATTAGTTCTTTTTCCTGCTTTTATAGAGTTTAGAAAATTTTCCTCAGCAGACCGCTGTAGCGCGCGACTGCGCACTGTAGCGGTGAATTCCGTGAAAAACACTGTTCAATTAATTTGGCTGCCTATTTTATATTTCTGCTGCAGCGCACTGATCGCGCACTGTAGTGGTGAATTTCGCAAAGAACACTGTTCAATTAGTCCCGATTTATAAAGTCAAGCATTTTTGTGGCTAACCGCTGCAGCGCACAACCGCGCGCTGTAGCGGTGAATTCCGCGAAGAACACTATTCAATTAGTTGGGCGGCCTGATTTATAGTCAAGTATTTCTGCTATAAACTACTACAGCGCGTGATCGCGTGCTGTAGCAGTGAATTCTACGAAAAACGCTGTTCAATTAGTTGATCTGCCCGATTTATAAAGTCATGCATTTCCGCTATAAACCGCTGCAGCGCGTGACTGCGCACTGTAGCGGTGAATTCCGGGAAGAACACTGTTCAATTAATTTTCATAAAGTTTAGATGTTTCCGCTGCAACCAGCTACGGCGCGCGGTCGCGCGCTGCAGCGGTTTTTCCTTTAGTAACTTTTAAAAACCTGCAGGAATGCCTTAGAACTCCTTTGGATTCCATTTCCCTGAAAAAGATAGAAAAAATTGATTTTAAGAACAGCATAAAGATCTTAAATAGATGAATTTTCCCCTTTATTTAAATATAATTTATGGATTCATCAAAATACATCCAGAATTAATTATTACAAACTGAACTTTAAAGAGAATGAAAATGTCTCTCAATCTCACTAAAAATAAAATGCAAGATCTATCTAAACAGTAGCAGCACGGTCCTCCTCCTGAACCTGCTCCTCTTCTGCGACACTGCCCACGAACAAGTCTAAATTTGATATTTATCGGTATCACAAATGCCAGGGCCCCAGCCAACAAAACAAAAAGGTTACAGTTAGACAATTGTCAAAGTACATTTTAGGCTATTTTAATGAACTGAATATTTTAAAGATATTACAATTTAAATTAGCTAAACATGCAAGCAATAATGGGTACAATAAGCTATGAATAAATGGGTAACTATAAATTATCCACTTATAACCAGCAATGAGTATGAAAAATAACATACAATGCAAATAAGCAAGGTGAGGCTAAAAGCTAAAAAGAACAGCAGCTAAAATGCATTTCTGAACCTAATATACTTATGATCATATCAATACATGCTGAGCACATAAAGAATGCAATACTGAATAAAACACTCAATTCTGGCATCCTAAACATGCCGATATAAGTAACCATATGAGTATACATACAACATGCTAATTAAGAAAAGGAAAGAAAAAAAAGAAAGCCACTGAGACATGTGGCAAAAGAAAAGAAATCTATGTAAAGCCACTGAGACATGTGGCAAAGCGAGCAAGTACTGAAAATAAGGCTACTGAAGCATGTGGCAAAGCAAAAAGAAAAACAAGACTGAAAACCAAACTAGAGTAGCAATAAGCCTAAAACATAGTACTGCCATACCAGCCAATAGGCCAAATAGGGCCTCCAATATCAATCAATATCCAGACTAGCCATCTAAAGGTGCTAGATCTGAATCCAATCTATATAATACTACTACTGAAGAGGCAGACTAAGCTAGGACATATTCTACCAACTACAAATAAGGCAAAATTGAATGATATGTAATTCAATTACTAACTTAAGATGTATCATCCATATCCTAAGTTCTCCTATTATGCTCAAGGAATGAGGCTCAATATCCAAGGAATGCAAAGCAAACCTAGTTAAAGTGAGCAAAAGACTCAATCTAGACTTATGTGATATTTGTTGTTATCAAATTACCCAATCTAGCTACTCTGAGAAGGTACAAGTTTAGGATCTCCAATATCCAGCTATCGAGTAGAATCTCAGATTTACGTCCTTATAGTTAATATTAGAACTTAACAAGTTCTAATTCAAAATCATGAGACAACTATAAGGTTTAAGTAAATAAATGAATGACCTAATTTATTAATATTTCTTCTCTCTTACCCCAAATCTTGATTAAGTAAATCAAGATTTAAGGATTTAGGACTAGAACTCCACTCTGGTGTTCAAATCCTAAGTCCAAGGTACAAGTTCTATTAAGGATCTAGGGTTCATTCAATATACCCCAATTAAAGGTGAAAAATCCTATAAGCTGAAGGATCCAGAAATTATGAACTTATTATAAGGTTATTCTACTGATTATAAGATAAAATTATCAATTAAGAACTTGAGAATCTAAGATCTATATCTAATCTTTAAGATAATTTCATTATCTTATAGATTGAATCATCCTATACCCACAAGGAAGTCTTCAAAAGGTTAACAATCAATTATTTAAAGAATTCCAAAGGAGATGGTTCAATTCAATTAGAAGATCTAAAGTCTAAGGCCTAAGATCTAAGATCTGATCATTTGATCACTTTAGACTCAAACTAAGTTTTCAATTTAGACTCTACTAATTGCATTTCTTTTGGTATTTAAGTTCAAAATCTAACTAAATTGAACTTATTAAGGTGATATTTAATAATTGCAATTATTAGATTTAAGTACTAAGGCCAAATGACTCTTTTTGGATCACTTAAGACCTAAGTGTCTTAATTAGGGTTTAAGTGAAGATTTCTTAATTTAATGTCCAAGTCATTAGCATTATTAGCTGAAGGATTTAGAGAACATTTCTAGTCTATCTTAGGGTAGTTTACTGAAATTTCTAAGTTATAAGCAGCATTTAAGCACATTTTGGTCAAAATAACCAAAATGCCCCTCTTAAAGCTAAAATTGGAATTTTAGGGTTTAATTATCCAAATTAGATATAATCTATTTCAATGAGTTTCATTTTGATTAATGAAGTGGGAAGCACACTTATCTTAGGTTTTGACAACCTAATTGAGCTAATTAATACTAATCACTCATTTAAGCAATTTAGGGTGATTAGTGAAATTAGGGCACTCTAGGGCAATTCAGGCTTACACTTAGGTTCAAATAGACTTAACATGACATTAGGAACTAACTTACCCAAAATTAGAGACTAATTTAGGGTTTAATTCACTAATCCTTAATTAGGGTGATTAAGGAGTGATTAAGGAAATTAAATGTCCAAAATTAGTTTTCAGGGTCTACAATTATTTTCTAGGGTTCAATGAGCAATCAGAGCCCTTAATCACTTAATTTGGTTATTAATTGAATTTATTATGAATTAATTAAAAATAGAAAAGAATTAAGCAATTATTTTAAATCTAACCATTAGATCTGTAATTTTATTTTATATTTAGATTCCTTGTATTTTTCTGATTCAAATGGTATATTGGATCATGCCATTTGAACCAGTATAGCCAAAGTTTTTAAATAATTCATTCTGCATTTTCATTTAAATAAAAACTTTAGGATTCTAATTATAGATTAATTTCCTTAAGGATTTTAAATCCAAAAATTCTTTTATTATCTGTCGGCCTGATTCCAAAACGTGCGGGTCACGGGTCGGCCCGACCCGGACTTCGTCCTCTTCCTCGCGACGACCCCCGACGTTGGCTCCTTAGGGATACCTTCCAGAGCAAAATTCACTGCGCTTCGACCATGCCGACGGCTCCAATTAATCTCCACATGTTCCATGAGTCAAGACGCATCGAATGGACTATAGATCCTTAATGGGGAGGCGGTAAATTGCTGAAGTGCTACTCGGTTGAATCGCCCCCATTATGGACTATTAGGGTTCACCGTGAGGAGAAATTCTCCTCACCGAGATGACCATATGGCCAAAGCTTGATCCCTACACCATACTGGTGCTGAGGCGGATCGAAACTCTCTAGCCACATGCCTTGGGAAGCCATGGATCGTCGGGTCCTTACTCAAGCTCGGCTGCTAGCTTGAGGCGCAAACCAGACAATCGAATGATCAAATTAGGTTAGCCCTGAAACCCTCTCTACATTCCTAAGTGGCTACGGCTAGTTAGGCGACATCCAGAGGTTCAATTCAAGAACATATGAAGAATTGAATCAGAAAACTTTAATGGAGGAAGGCTGTACCTTAGCTTGTGGATTCACAGTGACCATGAGGGAACGGCATGCTCAGGAGCTCTCCAAGGAGTCTCAGCAGCTACGCAGGGGGTCTGAATGCCAGACCTTACCCTCTATCAGCTGTACTTAGTAGGTTCAGTTGCTGGGATCATTGAGAGCTCTAGGAACTTCAACTGAGAGAATTGGTGGGTCTCAGTGAACAAAGGGGGTTCACTGAGGTGCACTGAGGGTTTTTATAGGTGAGGGGAAGTCCAAGGGTGGACACTGTGGCTGGTAGCCATGGTTCAGGCTCGGGCAGGGTCGAGACCTCGGGCCTCCATAATTGGGGCTAGTAGGACCTCAAGACCTAATGAGCACTACCTTACCAAAATTACGAAGGTCTAACGGTCTGGAGTACGTGGCCAAGAGAGTCGCAGACAAGGTTGATGTGGCAAATAATTGCCAATTTTCTCTGTCGGGCCTGTGATCGATCGAAGACGATGATCCACAGTGGCGGGGTCCATCTCCGTCGTCTGATCGCGAGGCCGTTGAGGATAGATGGCCTGATGCATCTCCTACTTAACCAAAATCATGGATTAAATCCCACACATTGGATGCTAGATGCCGATCGGGCGGTTAGGATATGATCACGGCGCGCAATACGTGAGCCGTTGGATTGCAATCGCTAAGATGCGTGCTATCGCATCGAGGGGCTCATAAGCATGCGCCGCTGTCGGGACCCCGCAGTGGATCTGCCGCGGTCCCGATAGCAAATCCTGCAGAAATATTTTAATTTAAAATTTAATTTAAATATAATTAAAACTAATTAAATAATACATAATTTTTCTTAAATATTCTAAATCCAATTTAGGACCAAATGAGCTCCAAAAATTCCCAAAATTTCATACTTAGCTAATTAGGATATGAGGAATTCAATAATGAAATCAGATTTTAATTTGGAGATCAAATTAATTTAGATATTTTTCAGGGCTTATAAATAACTAAAAATACCAAATTTCTCATTTTAGCTCCGATTGTTTCCAAACTTCAAGGGTTAGGTTTACATGACCCATTGAGTCTAATGGAACAAAAATTAAAGCTTAGTTTGGCTTAATTAATCTAGGTTTAGCTAGGATAACAACTAGGGTTGTTACATCTTCTTTCTGCGTCAACTTTGTGAGTGCCCTAAGAAACTTCTAATGTCAGTCATGGATTTTGGTTATGACCAATCTTGAACTGCGCTTACTTTTTTTTGATCAACTTTATTTCCCTGGAAATCGACGACATGACCCAGAAAAGCGACTGAGTCAAGCCAAACTTTGCATTTAGAATACTTGGCATAAAGTTTATGGCTTCGTAGCTCTTCTTAGTACTATTCGCAGATGGTTCTCATGATCTGTCTCACTCCTTGAATAAATCAGAATATCATCGATGAAGACGATGACGAATTTGTCCAAATATTCTTTCAACACACGCTGCATTAAGTCCATAAAGATGGACGGTGCATTTGTCAGGCCAAAGGACATCACTAAAAATTCGTAATGCCCATAGCGGGTTCTAAATGTTGTTTCTCAACATCTGAATCTTTAACTCATAATTGGTGATATCCTGATCGTAAGTCTATCTTTGAGAAGACTTTAGCTCCGGATAACTGATCAAATAGATCATCGATATGAGGCAGAGGGTATTTGTTCTTGATGGTTACTTTATTCAATTCTCTATAATTGATGCAAGTTCTCATCGATCCATCCTTCTTTTTTCACGAATAAAATTGGCGCTCCCCAAGGAGATGAACTTGGATGAATAAGACCTTTCTTTAACAGTTCTTGAAGTTGATTGTTTAACTCTTGAAGTTCTCTTGGCGCCATTCGATACGGAACTTTTAACAGCGGTTGAGTTCCGGGAATTAATTTAATTGCGAACTCTACTTCTCTAGTTGGAGGAAGACCGGGTAGGTCTTCAGGGAAGACATCAGGAAATTCACAAACTACACTATTCTCAGAAATGGGCACAACTTCTTTCTTCTCTCCCAGCATGGTTATGAGATATGCGTCGTATCCCTTCCTGACTAATTTTCTGCTGTCATTGCATTTATCAGCGATAATTGGGTACTAAATCTTCTGACGAATGATTTTGATTTACTTCCACTGCCCAGAGTTATTTTCTTCTTTTGGCAAGTTATGAAAGCTCCATGCTGGCTTAGCCAATTCATGCCTAAGATTATATCAAATTTGGTGATTGGCAATATAATTAACTTAGCCTCGTAGTTTTGTTTCCCAATAGGAATATCGAGGTTGCAGCATCATTGGGACTACATACGGGCTCCAGAAGGTAACCCGATGCTCAAGGAGCTAGCTAATTGATAGGTTGGTAGCTTAAGAGTTTTAGCCCAATCTTCTGATACAAAGGAATGACTTGCCCCCGTATCAAAGAGGATATTACAAGATGTGTCATTTATGGATAAGGTGCCTATGATTACAGTAACTTAATAAGAATAGCTACTCAATATTTAAAGTGCTGAATGGTAAAGACTGGTTACTAAAATGGTGAGAATAGAATATGAATAAATTTTAAGGCGTACCTGAAACCACGTCGTTGTCCTCAGAAGCAGAGGCAAGAGTTAACATATATACCCTGGTGATGTAGGGTATCAATGAAATCATCATTAATGTGCCAGATCATAAATTAGTTTAATAGTACTATGTTTTATTTTATTATTTTTGAGTCCTATGGGATTTTATATTTGTTCCATAAATGGGCCTTCATTATGGCCCATATATTGTCATCTGAGTTTTTTATGTAAAATGACACTTTAGTCCTTCATGAGAGAGTTGGTTTATGGTTTATTTGATCATTTGTGTGAAAGGACATTTTAGTCCTTCATGAGAGAGTAAGTATACGATTTTTTTGATCTTTTAGAGGAAAGGACACTTTAGTCCTTCATGAGAGGTTGGTTAAGGATTTTTATGGTCATTTGGTATGTATTTTATGGCTATAAATTGGCCACGCTCACATGTATTATGGCATTGCAAATGAAAAAAAGAATACTCTCTTCTTCTTTGTATTTTGTGAGCTTCATTCTTAAGAGGACTTCTTAAGGTGTGATTTGCAATTCTTAGAGAAGGACTTCCAAGGAAAGAAGGTTCAATATGTGGCGAAGGACTGCTCATAGAAGTTAATCTTCTTTATCGTAAGCGGCATATTCAGTAATAAGGCTCCCGTAAGACCTTCTTCATTTATTTTTATTTTCTTTCCTCCTACCCTACAAGTGTGCTCGTTTAATCCTAGCTCTCATTACTTGTGAACGCTTACAACACTTCTCTTTATTCTCAACAAGTGACTCGCATATCTTCTAATAATTTAAATATGCAAGGTTAATTTTGTTAATTAATTGGTGGATTTAATTATGTTAATGTTCTCACCCCCGTCCTACATCAGATTGGTATCAGAGAATTTATCCTCATATATAGTCCTACATTTCTATATTAATTCATAATAATTTTTATTTTAATAAATATTAAAGGTTCATTAGTTTAATTAAAATTTAGTATGATTATAATTTATATCATCCTTAACCACAAAAAAAAAAAGAAACAAAAAAAAAAGATAATAATAATAACAAAAAAAAATTCTTTTTTTTTCTTACTTTTAATTTATTCACATTTGCCTCATTAAAATTATTAAGAAAAAAAAAGTTTTTTATATTTATCATTATAAATCTAGTTTTCGGTTATCGACAAGAGATTTATAATTTCGTAGTTGGTTATTTCATCATCTACTCGGATAGCTATGACTACTCGTAGTGGTCACCCATATCAAAATCAAATGCTCGGTCATAGATGTGAGAATGCTATTCTTAATCTGTAAGAGCAGCTCGATGATTTAACTTTTCTTTATCAACAATCTTGTAGAGAGTTCAGAGGAAGATTGGAGGCCCTAGAAAATAAAAATAACAACAACACAATTCAGGAACCTAACCCAACACCAGATGCCCCACCAGAAAATAATGAGCGAAATACACCATATGACCCGCACACAAATTCTTCCCCACTTACGTTTAGAATACAAAGAAATAGGGCGTTTCCACATAATGATTTATTTGAATATCCTGAGGCAGAAGATGTTCCATTTCAAACTCTTCATAGAGCTAATGCACCTTTGGGTCGACTAGGAGATTTTAAACAAAACCAAAATCATCTATGATTTGAAGAACTTTATCGAGGTTATGATCAACTTTACGCCACCACAAGGCGCATTGAACATGACCAAGATACATACATTACTAGAAAGGTTAGAGTAGACCCTCCGACCTTTGATGGGCATCTTGATCCTAAAATTTTTTCTGATTGGCTTGTAGAAATGGATCAGTATTTTGATTGGATGGCAATACTAGAAATCATCAGGTTAGATTTGCTAGTATGAAACTTGTTGGTCATGCTAAAACTTACTGGGTAAATCTAGAACGACAACAACAACGATCAAGCCAATTATTTATAAGATCTTGGGAAGAAATGAAAGAGATGCTCAAGTAAAAATATCTTCCTTCAACATTTCAAGACCAACTTTTAGATGAACTCATAACTCTTAGGCAAGGATCTATGAGTATTGCAGATTATATGACTCGCCTTGATGAGTTAGTAATTTCGCTGTGATATTATTGAAGATTCTAGAGCAACTATAGCTAGGTTTCGAGCTGGATTAAGACCTGACATTCATCGAGAGATGTTGACTCGAGAGGTGTATACACTTGAAGAAGCATTTCAAAGAGCCCTCCAAATAGAACAATACTTAAGGCCAATTTCTCAATGCAAATTTAACAATGTGCAAGGTGCACCTCTTAAGCCAAATCAACCACCACCATCTGTTACTAAAGTACTAACTGATCAAAGAGTAAAATCCATATTTGGAAATTCAAATGCTAAATCAAACATCACATGCTTTACTTATGAAAAGACGGGACATTATGCAAATAATTGTCCACATAGGAATCTTCATGTAGACTCCATCGATCCAAAATTACAAGATGATCAACAAGGTAATGATGTTGAGTATGATCCATGTGAAGGTGCTAGTGATGCTGATGAAGCTTTAATTAATCCACATTTAATAGTAGTTCATTGTGTCTTAGCTACCCACCAAACCAATACAGATTGGAAATGAACAAATATCTTTCACACTTATTTTAAAAGTGGAGATAAGTCTTGTAAACTTATAATTAATAGTGGTAGCTACATGAATGTTATCTCAGCTAGTGCATTAGTAAGAATGAAACTAAGCCTGAAGCCTCATCCACAACCATATAAGGTTGCATGGGTAGATAAGACTAGAATCTTTATTACCCAAAGATGTCTTGTTCCCCTCAACTTAGCAACCTATTCTGATCGTATTTGGTGTGATGTTCTCCCAATGGACATTGCACATGTACTTTTAGGGAGACCTTGGCTATATGACTTAGACATTACTCACTTTGGATGGGCTAATACTTACGTCTTTATGTTTGGTGGAAAGAAAATTATCTTAAACCCGGCAAAGCCAAAGGAACTTTTGATTGAGAATCCAAAAGACTCTTCCTCACCAATAGAGAAGCGACCTTTAACTATAATTAGTAGGCAAGAGTTTGAGCATTCTAGTGAAAATAATATTGTCTATGCTCTTATTGTTATGGAATCTTTAAAAGGGAATGAAAATTCAACCCAATCCTATGAAGTCACTCAACTCTTGACTGAATTTCAAGACTTATGTCCTGAAGAACTTCATTGTGAACTACCCTCGTTGAGAAACATACAACATGCTATCAATTTGGTACCTGGATCTAGCTTGCCCAACTTGCCACACTATCGAATGAATGCAATTGAGCATGCTGAACTTAAGCGCCAAGTTGATGATTTATTACACAAAGGATTCATTCGTGAGAGCTTGTCCCCTTGTGCTGTTCCAGCACTTCTTACACCTGAGAAAGATGGAACTTGGCGCATGTGTATTGATAGTAGAGCAATTAATAAGATCACCATTAAGTATCGATTTCGTATTCCAAGGTTGGATGACATGCTTGATATGATGGCTGGATCTGTAATATTTTCAAAGATTGATCTTTGAAGTGGATATCATCAAATTAGAACGCATGATGGTGATGAATGGAAGAATGCTATTAAAACACAAAATGGCCTTTATGAATGGTTAGTTATGCCTTTTGGTTTAACTAATGCTCCTAATACATTTATGCGCATCATGTCACATATACTTCAACCTTATATTGGGGTCTTTTTAGTTGTGTATTTTGATGATATTTTAATATTTAGCAAGACCCAAGAAGAGCATTTAAGTCATCTAAGAAAAGTATTTGAAACACTTTATCGAGAAAAATTTTATATTCATATGAAGAAATGCTCTTTTATGACTTCATCTGTCATATTTTTAGGATTTGTTGTTTCAAACCATGGAGTCTCAGCTGATCCTGAAAAGATAAAAGTAATTAAAGAATAGCCTTCTATGGCGTCCCACACCCTTAATCCACCAAAGGATTAGGTTAAGTGTAGAGTGTCACTCTGGCTAACCCCTCACTTACCATTGGATTAGGATAAAATCCATAATCCATCTGATTAGAGAAGGATTAACACAGAATCAATCAAACCGTCACTATATAAGTAAACGTACAGAGTGAGAAAGCAATAAATGACATCCAAGCATCACAATATAATATATGGCTCAGAATATAAGCATATAAATCTAAATGTACAGTCAAGAGTACCTGTATTAATATATTATTTAAGTTTTTTTAAAAAAAGGAAATGCAAATGCACTCATCCTCACAAATAAATCTAAGGACTAGATATGCTCTGGTCCAAGCTGCTGCTCCTCCTCTAGGTATAGCTTCTCCTCAGGTACTGGATCCTCTACCTGCTCTACGCCTGCCATTATTGATTTCACAATATAGGGCCCCATCCAAAAAAGAGAAAATCTGGTTAGACAATTGTCTAAGTACATTTTAGGCTGATACATTGTTATATGTTTTATAATATCACCACTTTACACATTTTTCCTAAGCAACAATATATAAAGGAGTGACTGGCAATACAATAAGAAGGAGGAAAAGCTATAAATAACATTTATAACTTAAGCAAAAAGGAGGCTAAGACATGCCTCAAAAGCAAAGTAAACAAGGTAAGGCATATAATATAAGTAACTAAACATATGCTGAAAGAAAATACTACATCCTAGTACACGCTGGTGATCAAATGAAATATGCAAATTATAATAAGCAATGATACATATAAATAGCAACAAAATCTAACATCCTACTGTATATAAGCTATACAAAGAAATAGCTGACTGAATAAGTAATGTTAAAATATAGCCAAATAATAAAACTGCACATCCAACTCTGTATACTAACTGCCATATCCGAAGACTTAGTCAAGCTGGCCCACATATATACATCTCAATCTGTAAACATATTGAACACACTGCATGATTGAAGAGGCAAACAATACTTATGCAACATATTTTAGTTGTTTTACTTTTGTTTCTATGGACAACTGTTAGAAACAATTGAGTAGTCAAGCACGTCTGCAAGACCATATGAGTACCAAGCCTAACACACTCTCCTCAATAAGAATGTTAGGCATCCTGATCTCACCTTACCCCTGTCCATCGGGGCAAATGTGTACCATAATCACCATAAACCGGACCCAAAGGCAACTGTTATCCTATTATTCTAAGTTTTTATTTTCATGCGCAAAGTTATCTTATATGAAATGTCCAAGGAAGTAAGCTCAAATATACAAGGAATGCGTAGCACAAAGTATCAAAAAAAGTAATGAACTCTACTAATATGGTGATATCATCTGTTTTCTATTATCTGTTCTAACTATTCTAAGTTACACAAGTTCAGAATCTCTGTTTTCCTACTATCAAGTGTAACTTAAAAACTCGTCCTTATAAGTTACAAAATATCAGGACTAGCTAGGTCTTAATATACCAAATCAAAGTCGACTATAAAAGTTGAGTAACAAATCATTACGACCTAATTAATAATTTTTTGACATTCTAACTTAAGACTACTAAACTATAGATTATGGATTAAACATCACGAGATGGGGCTCAATCACATAATCCAAAAAGGATAAGACCTAAGATCTAAGTTTCATTCTAAAAGTGATTTAATAATTTAGGCCAACCCTATTAAGTAATCAAACTTAATAGGATGAATCTCATATCTTAGATCTAAGATTAAAAGATAAAATAATTAGAAATAAGTTGAAAAATTCTAAAAACTACTAAAACTAAGGATTCATTCATTGAAAAAACCCCGTTTTTTAATGAATGAAATCAACCCTATGATCTAGTCCTAGTCTCTGGAAGGGTCCTTAAGGTGTAGTGTTAAAGTCTTAGGAAAAATTCTGAAATCTTGACATAATAATTGATTTTACTTTCTTAAATGTCACTAATATGGTTATAAAAGACTAACTAACGGTTAAGAGTGTCTATCCTAAATTTTTGGCAAAAAGGACAATTTTTCCCCTACTTAAGGGTCCGAAAAGTCAACTTTTGATTTAAGTGTCCAAAATGAGGTTTCTCTTTTCCATATGATTTCTTACTGTCTAACTTGACGATGGACAGTAAGTATGTCCAATTTGGACAAGAAATAGGTCCTACAGGTTCAAACTAAGGTTTTTGTCTTAAGGGCAGTTAAGTAATTTTTACTCTATTGAAAACTAAGTTTTTATGCAGTTTATAGTAGGTTACTGTTCAAGGATTCCATAGAGTCCAAGAACACTGCATTCTGAGATTAATTGATTAAGTTATGAACGTTTTAAGTTTGAGGGACAATTTGGTAAATTCGAGTCGGTCAACGGGTGACAAAAACTGAACTTTTCCGTTGAAGTCCAATTTCAGCAAACTCAGTTTCTATAGCTTCCCTATAATTTACTGAGTATGTTGGTAGTGAGTAGACCTAATTTGGACCTCAAATGGTCAAGTTATGACCTAATTAAGGTTGGGGTATTTTGGTCATTTTCTAAATTTTTAGGGTTCATAATCTAAATGTTATTTCAATTTATTGGCGACAATAAAATTCTAAGCTAGTTAGCATCTTGAATTTTTAAATTTGGAGTTGATATGACCAAGTTATGGCTATTTGAAGTCTAGGGGCAATTTGGTCATTTCTCACTAAAGTCAACTCTGAATTCTAGGGTTGAATTTTTATCCTAATGTTCAAATGAGAAAACTAATATTACTATAGTGATGGTGCTATTCTCCTGAGTATTTTAAGACCCATATTGACTATATTTGGTCAACTAGGTCAAAAGTTATGGGTCCTAAAGAGGTCCTAAAATGCTACTTCATTATGCGTACCCCGAAACTATATTTTGCATTATGCCATTTGATTCTATTTATTTTTCTGCATATTTTGAGACCTATATTTGCTATGTTTGAACCATCCTACAAAAAGTTATTAAACTTTTAAGTTTTACTATTCAAAAATATAATTTGTATTACTTTACTATTTATTTATTCAAATTAAATTAATTTACTATTCATTCCTAAAGTTATATCTATGTTTATGAAATTATTGATAATTAATTATTCTGTCATTAATTAGAGTTTAATTATTAATTAACATTAATTAATACATTAATTAATTTTATTATTATTATTTTACTGAATTAATTAATTAATTAATCTATGATTAATTAATAGTATTATTTAACATATTATCTAAATTTAATTTATTGAAATTAATATTATTTAACAGATTAATCAACTTACTTCATAATAATCTAATTATTATGATTATTAACAAATTAATATATTTTAGTAAAAATATACTAATTTAATTAATATTAACCATAATTTGTCGAATTAACTAACACTATTTAACATATTCTTAATTTAACCAAATTATAATATAACAGATTCTAATACTTAACTAATACTAATCTAGATAATATTAACTTAACTATAAGTATATTTATATATTAATAATCATTAGTTTATATATATATATATATATAATATATTTAAGTATTCTCCAGGTTAATCAATTAATTGCTCAATAATATTTGATAATTATTAATTAATAGATTATGATTTATTAATATGATTTTACTGGTTTATAATTAATTAGTTCTAATTATACTTAATTACTCTAATTTTTGCATTACTGTATATTAATTAAAGGAATTACAGTTACTATTTATTATAATATTGATATATTATTGATTATTGTTTACTGTTTAGTTGCAGTTAAGTTAATCTTAATCACCCCATTATGATAGATTATATATATAAAAGAAATTAGGTGTATAGTTATACTATATAAAGTAATTATATAAGTATACATATAGATTAATTTATTACTTAATAAATATATAATTATATTTATTTTATAATGATTCTCTGCAGGAAATGATGTGTGCGGGACCCACAGGAGGACATGTGTCTGCCAAAGACTGGCCGGCGAGGGACAGGCGGGCCCGCGGGGACGCGTGGTGCAGCCGGATGGATGCGGGGCTGCGGTGGGGCCCACCTGACGATCGCGGAGAAGACCTGCGGGGCCCGCGCTTTCAATCTCCGCGCGCAGCCTGCACGCGCTCAAGCGAGTCGGGTCTGGCCCAACCCGACCCGGGACGTCTCCTCCTTTCCCCGACACACGCACCGCGGCCGCCTTTGTTAGGGCACGAAAAATCGCCGCCTTCCCGGCGGCGATTCGACCAGGATCGCACGCCTTTGGATAGGTATAGATGTAACCTACTCGCAGTTGGCTGAACTAAGATCTATGGCGGCCTAGTTTGGTCGAAAAAGCTAACCCTAACTGGCTATGACGCGGCCTTCTCGTCCTCTAATGGTATGGACTGTGGCTAAGATGGCAAATTCATGCAATCGACTCAACATTCGATCGATCAGACAATTAATTGTTGCAATCTATGAGTAGGAATAAGTATACGAATGATTAATTTGAACATCGAAGGGATAGACCTAGGAAAATGGAGCGTACCTAATCGAGCGGCAGAGAGCTCCTAGGGTTCGAGGGATCACCTTGAGTCCTCGAATGCTAGTTGGGATGACACTCTGAGGCTGGGAAGGTGTTAAGGGAGGAGAGGCGGAGCTGCCGAGGTCGCCGCTCGCGGGGATTGGGCCGGATCGTGCGGCCCGCGACATGCGGCGGGACGCCCTCGAGATCGCGGGAGAGACGGTCCCTCGACCGTTCGATTCTCTCGATCGAACGGTTTGAGAGAACCGTTCGATCAAACGGGGAAGGCTAGACGGCGCTAACAGAACGGACGGCGGCCGTTAAGTAAATTAAATTAAATATTAATTATTATTTAATTCAATTAAATCCCTTGCTTAAAATAATCAAACTCTAAAAATTTCTAAATACTCATCCCTAACTAATTGAGGGGTGAAGAACACAACGGCGAGGTCGGATTTTCGATCCGACGAGTATTTTGATTCCTCAATTTTCGGGGCATTTAAATATTATTAAAATATTTGCCAAAATTTTGGCGACTCCCGATTGGCACGAAAACTTCACCCCTAGCTAATTTGGGGTCAATGAACGCAATGGCGATGTCCGTTTTTCTATCAGAGGTCAATTTAGATATGTCAAATTTTAGGGTTTCTGGATTTTCCAAAAGTCAAGATTCGATCCATTTGAATTCTGATTTGGACTAGGTCTTAGAGGTTGACTTTAATTTACCTAATTAGCACTTATGATTAATATTTAGATTAAGATTAATCCTTATTGATCAAGGTAACAATTTAGGTTGTTACAGACTCCCCCACTTAAGAATGATATCGTCCACGACATCACTCAAAAAGAATTAAAGACAAGAGTTAAATGTGACTAAGAATTTGAAATGGAATTACCTGGGTCCTCGAAGAGTCTGGGATATTTAGATCGCCTGTCAGATTGCTTCTCCCAAGTGGATTCATTGCAGGAACGATTCTTCCATTGGACTTTGATCATGTCGATGGCACGACTTCTAAGCTGCTTGCGATCACGAGCTAGGATTCGAATCGGCTCCTCGTCATATGACAGATCGAGCTGGATCTGAACTTCTGGGAGTTGCACGAGGTGAGATGGGTCCTGGAGACACTTCCTTAGGGACGATACATGGAAGACGTTGTGCACTACGGCAAAATCCATTGGCAATTCTAACTGGTAGGCAGCTGACCCAATCCTCTTCAGGATTTTGAATGGTCCCACATACCTCGGGCTGAGCTTAGCGGCAGCCCCGAAACGATAGACTCCCTTCATAGGACTGACTTTTAGGTAAACAAAGTCTCCTTCTTGAAACTCCAAGGGGCGACGATGAAGGTCATGATACTTGCTCTGCCTATCCTGGGCTGTCCTGATCCTTTGCTGTATGAGCTTTATCTTCTTGTTTGTCTCCTCTATTAGTTCAGAGCCATACAGTTGAACATCTCCTGTTTCTGCCCAAGTCAGAGGCATAGAGCACTTCCTACCATAAAGTGCTGCATACGGAGCCATCTTGATACTAGCCTGGAAGCTGTTGTTATATGCAAATTCTACCAAGGGAAGGTGATCTTCCCAAGATCCTGCAAAGTCTAAAATGCAGAGGTGGAGTAAGTCTTCTAAAACTTGATTTACTCTCTCTGTTTGACCATCTATTTGAGGATGAAAGGCTGTGCTCATGGCTAGCATGGTGCCTAGGTCCTGATGGACGGCCTGCCAAAATTTCAATGTAAATCGGCTATCTCTATCCGACACAATAGTTTTTGGGATACCATGAAGCCGAACTATTTCCTTGATATATATTTTGGCAAGTCTCTCAACTGAGTCCATTTGTCGGATTGGAATGAAGTGTGCGGACTTGGTCAACCGATCAACTATGACCCAAATCGCATTTGCCCCAGACCTTGCATGAGGCAATCCCATAATGAAATCCATTGATATATTTGACAATTTCCATTCTGGAATTTCTAGTGGGTGTAGAAAACTGCCTAGTTTTTGATGTTCTGCCTTTATTAGGCAACATGCGTGGCACTTAGCCACAAATTCTGCTACGCTCTTCTTCATCCCTGGCCACCAGAACGATAACTTCGGGTCCTGATACATTTTTATACTTCCTGGGTGCACCTGATATCATGAATTATGACCCTCAATTAGTATTTCATGTTGCATAGATTTAGGGATCCACAAATGATCTCCTAGATAGATAGTACCCTTCTAAAATCGAAGATCAGTGCGGCGGCCACTTTCAATAGCTTGCTTGAAGCCCAAGTATTCCTTATTCTTGGTTTATGACACAGATACATCCCTGTGAAATGTGGGCTCCACATTGATGTTTGCCAGTGTCAAGCTGAGTCTGTCCCCGCTAATAGGCTTGATGCCCATTTTGCAGAATTCTTCGATTAACGGTCCCTCCGTTATTATGGCATTTAGTGAGGCCTGACGACTTAAAGCATCGGCTACAATGTTGGCTTTCCCGGGATGGTATTGAATGACCAGGTCGTAATCACTGATCAGCTCTAACCACCTTCTCTACCTACAGTTTAGTTCTCGCTGGGTGAATATGTATTTTAGACTTTGGTGATCGGTAAATATCGAGCATTGAACTCCATAGAGATAGTGTCGCCAAATCTTTAGAGCAAACACTACTGTGGCCAGCTTGAGGTCGTTGACTGCATAATTCTTCTCATCGACCTTTAGTTGTCGCGAGGCGTAAGCGATGACTTTTCCTTCTTGCATCAATACAGCCCCTAAGCCTATGCCTGAGGCGTCCGTATATACCTGAAAGTTTACTCCTTCTTTTGGAAGGACTAATACAGGGGCAGAGGTAAGCGCATCCTTAAGGGCTTGGAAGGCCTTCTTGCATGCGGGTGACCATTCAAATGGTACTGCTTTTTGAGTGAGCTTGGTAATAGGAGAGGCGATTTGGGAAAATCCCTTCACAAACTTCCTATAATAGCCTGCTAATCCCAGAAAACTTCTGACCTTTGTCACTGTTTTAGGTTGAGCCCATTCTTGGATTGCATGAATCTTATTTTGATCCACCCTGATCCCATGAGCATCCACAACATGGCCTAGGAAGGCGACATATTCCAGCAAGAATTCACACTTCGAATACTTGGCGTATAGCTGGTGGTTCCTTAGTTCCTCCAATACAGCCCGGAGATGTTCCTCGTGCTCATCCTTGGACTTAGAGTATATCAAGATGTCATCTATGAATACGATGACGAACCTATCCAGGTACAGTTTCAAGATTTGCTGCATTAAGTCCATAAAGATAGACGGCGCATTCGTGAGTCCAAACGACATCACCAGGAATTTGTAGTGACCGTATCTAGTCCAGAAGGCAGTTTTCGTAATATCGGAGTCTTTCACCTGTAGTTGGTGGTATCCAGATCACAGGTCAATTTTTGAGAATACCTTGGCTCCTGCCAATTGATCGAACCGGTCATCTATGCGCGGCAAAGGATATTTGTTTTTGATTGTGACTTTATTTAATTTGAGGTAGTCGACACACATCCGCATAGAACCATCCTTCTTATTTACGAACAATACCGGTGCTCCCCATGGTGACGAGCTTGGCCTTATGAGACCTTTTTCTAGGAGTTCTTGTAACTGTTTGTTCAACTCCTGCAATTCCTTAGGCGCCATTCTATATGGGGCTTTAGAGATGGGCTGTGTTCCCGGAATAACATCAATTACGAATTCGACTTCCCGTATAGGGGGAAGACCAAGTAAGTCATCTGGGAAGACATCTGTGAATTCGCAAACAACAAGGTTCTCAACTAATGGGACTTCTTCTTTCTTTTCTCCTAGTATTGTTACTATGAAGGCTTCACATCCTTTCTGAACCTATCTTTTCGCTTCTATTGCATTGATGAGTGAGGCGCGAGTACTAAGGTTGCCAACAAAGGATATGGCTTCACTCCCACTACCCAAGGAAATCTTTTTCTTGGTATAGTTGATAGTGGCATTGTGTTGGCTTAGCCAGTTCATACCTAGTATTATATCAAAGTTGGCTATGGGAAGAACTACTAGCTTAGCCTCGTACTTCCTGGTTGAAATTGGAATCTGCATCTTACAAAACTGGCGAGCTAGCAATTGGGCTCCAGAAGGTAACCCAACCTTAAGGGGTTTGGCCAAGTGATATATATTGAGGTTTAGTAATTTTGCCCATCCCTCAAATACAAAAGAGTGGCTAGCCCCAGTGCCAAATAAAATGCTACAGAGTTTACCCTTTATACAGATTGATCCTAATTATGTAATAAATAAATCACTTAATTGTGCGTAGTAAATAATGATAGTAAGGATGAGTAGGTTCAAGATAATGTACCCGATACCATGTGGTTGTCTTCTGTAGCCTCAACGGGTGTGAGAGTGTACATACGTGCAGGTCTAGCAGGCCGGTTGTTATAATTTTGCCTCGTAGGTGGCCGAGGTGCATTTGGGTGAGGGGCATTGGGTGCCTCACGCCTTACGATTGAAGTAGGAGAGGGGGCTGGACGGGCAGCTGCAGGCTTCTGGTACAAGTCAAAGACTTGACGACGTTTCGTACGATCAATTACATCACCATCCACCATTTCTGTGGCAGCACTGTCGAGGAATCCATGGCCTGGCTGTCCATAGGTATAGCAGACATGACTCCCATGGTAGCACCGTTCATAAGGGTGTGGTTTGGTGCAACCATTAAATGGATCTGTTGCTGGAGTCTCGGCGTCGAGTTGGTATACCCTGGCTCGCTTGAAAGGATGCGGCTGTAATGAAGTGGATCCTATACTCTTTTGGATCCTTCCCTGGCCTGATCCTGTTCCACTACCTTAGTTGTCTCAAGTAATTCTGAGAAATCGGTTATGCGTAAAGGAATCACTTGACTCTGGATTGAAGGTCGCAGGCCATCCTGGAACCGGAAACAGCGGTCTGTCTCCATAGGGATCAGTCTTGTAGAAAATTTGGCAAGGCGACAGAATTCAGCCTCATATGCTGACATGGATCGATCTCCTTGCTGCAATTTTAGTAGCATTTCTCCCAAGCGGTGCTTGGCGGATGGAGGAATAAATCAAGCTTGGAATACTTTGACGAACTCATCCCACGTTATCTCGGCTAACGGAACTCCGGAGAATGTGGTGCTGCGAGTGGTATCCCACCAGTATTCAGCTTCGTTCTGTAAGAGGTGGGTAGTGAGGCGAACTATGGCCGATTCTGGGCATTGGATGCTCGTTAGATTCTTTTCAACCATCTTTATCCATGCGGCCATATCGACTGCCGAGAGGGTCCCATCAAACGTAGGAGGCCTTAATCGGAGAAAGCAGTGGAGTATCCCTTTTGTGGATTGATTATGCTGTTGGGTCTGGGGCGCTGGGGGACTTTCCGTGGTGGTACGATTCTAGTTTATTTGAGATACCAGAAGCCATTCCATCCGTTCGGCTTGTTTAGCTTGGGCCCTTACAGCCTTTTTAGCCTGCTTCTGGCTAAATTCAACCTGTCGCTGGTGGGATTCCACCATCAGTTTCACAGCTTCCAGCAACACGTTTACCTCATTAGAGGAGGTGCTGGAAGGTACATAAGGGGAGCTTGATCCTGGGTTCATGGTTACCAACACCTGAATTAAGAACAACGCATTCTTTAGAACCCAATAAACAAGAGATCAAAACATTCTATTTCCTTTATTAACCAGATACAATGCATCATTTAAAGCATTACATGAAAATATATCAATAGTGAGAACATGGAGTCTATCATATGTACTCTCTTGTGAAAGCTCGCGTAAAGAATGCGTATGTCAGCTCTCGATGGCGGCGGGTTATGTCGTTGTTCGAACCTCCATACCTCTTGGCCCACCACTCCTTCGCATAATCTTGGAGGAGGATCTCAAGGATGTCAAGTCGAGCATCATCTGAACATTCCAGTTCATCGAACACTTTGGTTACTCTACGTAACCATTCTCTAGCCATGATGGGGAAGTCCAGTCCCCTGAACACTACGTCTTCCAGCATCCTCTCAAGAATGCTGGCTCCTGCTGGGGAGACCTCTTGAACTTCCCTCCCATATCTCTTTGCTAAGAACACATCGTATGCCCACCTATCCTTAAAATGAGAGAAAAGATCGCATCCTGTCATGCTCGCACAGTATCCTAGACATCCAGATCAAGTGAAGTAAAGAAAACAGTTTTTAAATTTTAAAGAAAAATCAGATTACGATGATACATAAAGGAATACAGATAGCATATGAAATAAAACTAAGGCTTCTATTCAATGTATCAGGCTGTAATGGCACGACAAAAGTCTTCGTAGGTGACGTCCCGCAGTAACCATTCACGTCGATAGGTGAGGGCTCTAAGGGTGACGCGCCACCAGTCTCTAGCTCTATATTGCAGGAGACATGTTACAAGAGCAATCTTGACATTGTCTGTAATGTTCATCGCCCCCATTATATCATCTGTCCTCATTAGCCATCTCTTGGCCAATACGGGAAGATCATACCCTCTGAATGTGCTTTCTTGGAGCAATTGGGTCAACATCCTGACTTCCGTATCTGATATCCCTTTTATGTACCCATCGTGTCATTGATGGAATTGGACAATACTTTCCCAGCTTTCATTCAATCTCGGTGATGCCTTTCAACCGTCATTCTAGCGTATCTAACTATGTTAACATTTAGAATTTTGTTCGATACCACTACTTGTGTATTTTGATTATCAACTTTTTATTCTGAGTGTGACATTGTGATCCCTTGGATGTGACTCTAATGTATTCTGACATAGTGACTGAATTGGAAGAAGAATCATCCATTAGGTAGATAAGAATGCAAATTTTCATCTGACACCTTATCGAATTCTCTGATACCAATTGTGGCGACCCGCACCCTTAATTCGCCAAAGAATTAGGTTAAGGGTGGAGTGTCACTCTGGCTAACCCCACACTTACCATTGGATTAGGATAAATTCCACAATCCATCTGATTAGGGAAGGATTAACACAGAATCAATCTAACAGTCACTATATAAGTAAACGTACAGAGTGCGGAAGCAATAAATGACATCCAAGCATCACAATATAATATATGGCTCAGAATATAAGCATATAAATCCAAATGATAGTCAAGAGTACCTGTATTATTACATCAAAGTTTATAAATAAAAAAGGAAATGCAAATGCACTCATCCTCACAAATAAATCTAAGGACTAGATATGCTCTGGTCCGAGCTACTGTGGTATAGCTCCTCCTCAAGTACTAGATCCTCTACCTGCTCTACGCCTGCCATTGTCAGTTTCACAATGTAGTGCCCAGCCAAAAAAGAGAAAATTTGGTTAGACAATTGTCTAAGTACATTTTAGGCTGATACATTATTATATGTTTTATAATATCACCACTTTACACATTTTTCCTAAGGAACAATATATAAAGGAGCAACTGACAATACAATAAAAATGAGGAAAAGCTATAAATAACATTTATAACTTAAGCAAAAAGGAGGCTAAGATATGCCTCAAAAGCAAAGTAAACAAGGTAAAGCATATAATATAAGTAACTAAACATATGCTGAAAGAAAATATTACTTCCTTGTACATGCTGGTGATCAAATGAAATATGCAAATTATAATAAGAAATCTCAGCAGTGATATATATAAATAGCAATAAAATCTAACATCCTACTGTATATAAGCTGTACAAAGAAATAACTGACTGAATAAGTAATGTTAAAACACAGCCAAATACTAAAACTACACATCCAACTCTATATACTGACTGCCATATCAGAAGACTTGGCCAAGCTGGCCCACATATATATATACATCTCAATCTGTAAACATACTGAACATACTGCATGACTGAAGAGACAGACAATACTTATGCAATATATTTTAGTTGTTTTGCTTTTGTTTCTATGAATAACTGTTAAAACAACTAAGGAGTCAAGCACGTCTGCAAGACTATACGAGTCCCAAGCCTAACACACTTTCCTCAATGAGAATGTTAGGCATCCTGATCTCACCTTACCCCTATCCATCAGGGCAAATGTGCACCATAATCACCATAAACTGGACCCAAAGGCAACTGTTATCCTATTATTCTAAGTTTTTATTTTCATGCACAAAGTTATCTTATATGAAATGTCCAAGGAAGTAAGATCAAATATACAATGAATGCGTAGCACAAAGTATCAAAATAAGCAAGGGACTCTACTAATATGGTGATATCATCTATTTTTTATTATCCGTTCTAACTATTCTAAGTTACACAAGTTCAGGATCACTGTTTTCCTACTATCGAGTGTAACTTAGAAACTCATCCTTATAAGTTACAAAACATCATGATTAGCTAGGTCCTAATATACCAAATCAAAGTCGACTATAAAAGTTGAGTAATAAATCATTACGACCTAATTAATAATTTTTTGACATTCTAACTTAAGACTACTAAACTATAGAATATGGATTAAATACCACGAGATGGGCTTAATCACACAATCCAAAATGGATAAGACCTAAGATCTAAGTTTCATTCTAAAAGTGATTTATTGATTTAGTCTAACCCTATTAAGTAATCAAATTTAATAGGATGAATCTCCTATCTTAGATTTAAGGTTAAAAGATAAAATAATCAGAAATAAGTTGAAAAATTCTAGAAACTACTAAAACCAAGGATTCATTCATTAAAAAACCCCATTTTTCAATGAATGAAATCAACCCTATGATCTAGTCCTAGTCTCAGAAATGGTCCTTAAGGTATAGTGTTAAAGACTTAGGAAAAATTCTAAATTCTTGACATAACAATTGATTTTACTTTCTTAAATGTCACTAATATGGTTATAATGTTAATTTTAGTATTTTAAAAGACTAACTAACGGTTAAGGGTGTCTATCCTAAATTTTTGGAAAAAAGGACAATTTTGCCCCTTCTTAAGGATCTAAAAAGTCAACTTTTGATTTAAGTGTCCAAAATGAGGTTTCTCTTTTCCATATGATTTCTTACTGTCTAACTAGAAGATGGACAATAAGCATGTCCAATTTCGACAAGAAATAGGTCCTACATGTTCAAATGGGAACTAAGTTTTTATGCAGATTATTGTAGGTTACTATTCAAAGATAACATAAAGTCCAAGAACACTGCATTCTGAGGTTAATTGACTAAGTTATGAACATTTTAAGTTTGAGGGGCAATTTGGTAAATTCGAGTCGGTCAATGGTGACAAAAACTGAACTTTTTCGTTTGAAGTCCAATTTCAGCAAACTCAGTTTCTATAGCTTCCCTATAATGTACTGAGTATGTTAGTAGTGAGTAGACCCAATTTGGACCTCAAATGGTCAAGTTATGACCTAACTAAGGTTGGAGTATTTTGGTTATTTTCTAAATTTCTAGGGTTCAGAATCTAAATGTTATTTTAGTTTATTGGCGATATTAAAATTCTAAACTAGTTAACATCTTGAATTTTTAAATTTGGAGTTGATTTGACCAAGTTATGGCTATCTGAAGTGTAGGGGCAATTTGGTCATTTCTCACTAAAGTCAACCCTAAATTCTAGGGTTGACTTTTTGTCCTGATATCCAAATGGGAAAACTAATACTACTATAATGATGGGGCTGTTCTCCTGAGTATTTTAAGACCCATATTGACTATATTTGGTCAACTACGTCAAAAGTTATGGGTCCTAAAGAGGTCCTAAAATACTACTTCATTATGCGTACCCTGAAACTAAATTCTGCATTATTTCATTTAATTATATTTATTTATCTGCGTATTTTGAGACCTATATTTGCTATGTTTGGACCATCCTACAAAAAGTTATTAAACTTTTAAGTTTTACTATTCAAAAATACAATTTGTATTAATTTACTATTCATTTATTCAAATTAAATTAATTTACTATTCACTCTTAAAGTTATATTTATATTTCTGAAATTATTGATAATTAATTATTCTGTCATTAATTAGAGTTTAATTATTAATTAACATTAATTAATCCATTATTTAATTTAATTATTATTATTTTACTGAATTAATTAATTAATTAATCTATGATTAATTAATAGTATTATTTAACAAATTATCTAAATTTAATTTATTGAAATTAATATTATTTAACAGATTAATCAATTTACTTAATAATAATCTAATTATTATGATTATTAACATATTAATATATTTTACTTAAAATATATTAATTTAATTAATACTAACCATAATTTATCTAATTAACTAATTAACACTATTTAACATATTCTTAATTTAACCTAATTATAACATAACAGATTCTAATACTTAACTAATACTAATCTAGATAATATTAACTTAACTATTAGTATATTTATATATTAATAATCATTAGTTTATATATATATATATATATATATATATATATATATAATATATTTAAGTATTCCGCAGGTTAATCAATTAATTGCTCAATAATATTTGATAATTATTAATTAATAGATTAGGATTTATTAATATGATTTTACTGGTTTATAATTAATTAGTCCTAATTATACTTAATTATTCTAATTTTTGTATTACTGTAAATTAATTAAAGGAATTACGGTTACTGTTTATTATAATATTGATATATTATTGATTATTGTTTACTGTTTAGTTGCAGTTAAATTAATCCTAATCTCCCCATTATGACAGATTATATATATAAAAGAAATTAGGTGTATAGTTATACTATATAAAGTAATTATATAAGTATACATATAGATTAATTTATTACTTAATAAATATATAATTATATTTATTTTATAATGATTCTCTGCAGGAAATGATGTGTGCGGGTCCCACAGGAGGACACGTGTATGCCAGAGACTGGCCGGCGGGGGACAGGCGGGGCCCGCGGGGACGCGTGGCGCGGCCTGGATGGATGAGGGGCTGCGGTGGGGCCCACCTGACGATCGCGGAGAAGACGTGCGGGGCCCGCGCTTTTGATCTCCGCGTGTGGCCCGCATGCGCTCAAGCGGGTCGGGTTTGGCCCGACTCGACCCGGGACGTCTCCTCCCTACCTCGACACACGCACCGCGGCCGCCTTTGCTAGGGCACGAAAAATCGCCGCCTTCCCTGCTGTGATTCGAACAGGATCGCACGCCTTTGGATAGGTACAGATGTAACCTACTCGCAGGTGGCTGAACTAAGATCTATGGCAGCCTAGTTTGGTCGAAAAAGCTAACTCTAACTGGCCATGACGCGGCCTTCTCGTCCTCTAACGGTATGCACTATGGCTAAGACGACAAATTCACGCAATCGACTCAACATTCGATCGATCAAACAATTAATTGTTGCAATCTACGAGTAGGAATAAGTATACAAATGATTAATTTGAACATCAAAGGGATAGATCCAAGAAAAATGGAGCATACCTGATCGAGCGGCAGAGAGCTCCTAGGGTTCGAGGGATCGCCTTGAGTCCTCAGATGCGAGTTGGGATGACACTCTGAGGCTGGGAAGGTGTTAAGGGAGGAGAGGCGGAGCTGCCGAGGTCGCCGCTCGCGAGGATTGGGCCGGATCGTGCGGCGCGCGACATGCGGCGGGACGCCCTCGGGATCGCGGGAGAGACGGTCCCTCGACCGTTCGATTCTCCCGATCGAACGGTTCGAGAGAACCGTTCGATCAAACGGGGAAGGCTAGACGGCACTAACAGAACGAACGACGGCCGTTAAGTAAATTAAATTAAATATTAATTATTATTTAATTCAATTAAATCCTTTGCTTAAAATAATCAAACTCTAAAAATTTCTAAATACTCATCCCTAGCTAATTGAGGGGTGAAGAACACAACGGCGAGATCGGATTTTCGATCCAACGAGTATTTTGATTCCTCGATTTTTGGGGCATTTAAATATTATTAAAATATTCGCCAAAATTTTGGCAACTCCCGAGTGGCACGAAAACTTCACCCCTAGCTAATTTGGTGTCAATGAACGCAATGGAGATGTCCATTTTTTGATCAGAGGTCAATTTAGATAGGTCAAATTCTAGGGTTTCTGGATTTTCTAGAAGTCAGGATTCGATCCATTTGACTTCCGATTTGGACTAGGTCTTAGAGGTTGACTCCAATTGACCTAATTAATACTTATGATTAATATTTAGACTAAGATTAGTTCTAATTGATCAAGGTAACAACTTGGGTTGTTACACCTACACCAAGATCCATTCTGATGTTAGGAGTTTTCATAGGTTGGCCACATTTTATAGAAGGTTCATCTGTGGGTTCAGTACCATCATGGCACCTATCACACAATGCCTAAAAAAAGGTGATTTTAAATGGACTTCTACAGCCACTAAGGCTTTTACTGAAATAAAAGAGCGTCTCACTAGTCCACCAATATTGAAGTTGCCAGACTTTGATTATGTTTTTGAAGTTTCATGTGATGCTTCTCAGGTAGGAATAGGTGGAGTGCTTAAACAAGAAGGCCACCCGATAGCCTTTTTCAGTGAGTTGTTAAATGATGCCCGCCAAAAATATTCCACATATGATCATGAGTTTTATGCAGTTGTTCAAACTCTACGGTACTGGGGCATTATCTTTTATCTCGTGAATTTGTTCTTTACTTTGATCATGAAGCCCTTAAATACTTAAACTCTCAAAAAAAGTTAAGCGCTCGTCATGCTAAATGGATTCAATATTTATAGGAATACACTTTTGTTTTAAACCATAAGGCCGGTATTGAGAATAAAGTCGCAGATGCTTTGAGTCGCATATTTTTCCTTTTACATACAATGAAAGTAAAAGTAATTGGGTTTGATAAAATGATTTCTGATTACTCTATATGCAAAAATTTTAGTCAAATTTATTCTTCATTATCTGAAAAGGGGTGAGTTATTGATTCAAATTACTAATTTCAAGATGGATATTTTTTTTATGGCACACGCCTTTGCATTCCTGATTCTTCTCTTCGTATTTTTCTCATTGACGAGCTACATGCAGAAGGAATTGTAGGACATTTTGGGCGTGACAAAACTATTGCAATGATTCAAGATCAATTTTATTGGCCTAGTCTAAAGAGAGATGTTGCTCGTATAGTTTCTCGATGTCGTGTATGCCAACTTGCAAAGGGAATGCAGAATAATTTTGGACTCTATACTCCTCTTCCTATTCCTCATAAGCCTTGAGAAGACATAAGTATGGATTTTATACTAGAATTTCCTCGCACAACATGACACTACGACTCTATTCTTATAGTCGTTGATCGATTTTCTAAGATGGCACACTTTACTCCATGATATAAAACTTCCGATGCATCTCATGTTGTGACATTATTTTCTTGTGAAGTAGTCAAGTTACATGGTTTACCTAAAACAATTGTGTCTGATCGAGATGTACGCTTTATGAGTTATTTTTGGAAGACTCTTTGGAAGAAACAAGGCACAAAACTTCATTTTTTGATAGCATATCATCCATAGACAGATGGTCAAACAGAAGTGGTAAATAGAAGCTTAGGAGATCTGCTTAGATGCTTAATCTCAGACCATTCTGTTAGCTGGGATCTTATATTACCCATTACTGAGATTGCTTATAATAGTTCAATTAATAAATCTACTAGTAAAAGTCCTTTTCAAATTTATGAGCCACGAAAACCAATCGACTTAATTGATCTTCCCTTAACATATAGAGCTAGTGAGTTTGCATCATCATTTGCTCAAAGCATGCATGATCTCCACCAAGAAATTGAAAAGAAATTAACCATTACATACAATAAGTAAAAAATTAATGCAGATAAGCAAAGAAAAATTGTTGAATTTCAAGAAGGTGACAAGGTGCTAATAAGGATGAGATCTGAGAGATTTCCAATAAGAACATTCAAAAAGTTGAATGCTAGGTGAGCAGGACCTTTTAAGATATTAATGAAAGTCAATGAAAATGCTTATGAAGTTGATCTTCCGAATGATGCTGGAATATCTCTAGTTTTCAATGTGGCAGACCTTACATTCTACCATGATTATGCTTCTTCTGATATATTGGATGCTTTTACTTGTATTACTAACCTGCAGGAACCACAAAACAATAAACCAGTATTACCATTGCCACTACCGACTCATCGCCTCTGTTCTCATCATCCATCCCAAATACTTGATGATCAAATAATTGCTAGTACTAATGGTGGGGTTCAAAGATATCTCATTCGATGGAAAGGCCTTTCACCTTTAGAATACTCTTGGTTGACACATGAAGAACTACAACAACTTGATTCAGATCTACTTCAAGAATATTGAGCTTCATTCAACAGAGGTGAATCCTTCAAAGCCGGGGAGTGCTGATGCAGGGCATCAACGAAATCATCATCGACATGCCAGATCCTAAATTAGGTTAATGGTACTATATTTTATTTTTCTATTTTTGAGTCCTATGGGTTGTTGTATTTGTTCCATAAATGGGCCTTCATCCTAGCCCATATATTGTTATGTGAGTTTTTTATGTAAAAGAACACTTCAGTCCTTCATGAGAGAGTTGGTTTATGGTTTATTTATTTATTTGTGTGAAAGGATATTTTAGTCCTTCATGAGAGAGTAAGTATATGGTTTTTTTGGTCTTTTAGAGGAAAGGACACTTTAGTCCTTCATGAGAGGTTGGTTAAGGGTTTTTATGGTCATCTGGTATGTATTTTATGGCTATAAATTGGCCATCCTCATATGTATTATGACATTGCAAGTGATATAAAAAAAGTAGTCTCTTCTTCTTTGTGTTATATGAGCTTCATTCTTAAGAGAAGGACTTCTTGAGGTGTGGTTTGCAATTCTTGGAGAAGGACTTCCAAGGAAAGAAGGTTCGATCTGCGGCGAAGGACTGCTCGTAGAAGTTAATCTTCTTTATCGTAAGCGGCATATTCGGTAATAAGGCTCCCGTAAGACCTTCTTCATTTATTTTTATTTTCTTTCCTCCTACCTTACAAGTGTGCTCGTTTAATCCTAGCTCTCATTACTTGTGAACGCTTACAACACTTCTCTTTATTCTCAATAAGCGACTCGCATATCTTCTAGTAACTTAAATATGCAAGGTTAATTTCGTTAATTAATTGGTGGATTTGATTATGTTCATGTCCTCACCCCCGTCCTACATCACCTGGCAGATGCTGAGGGTTGTTTGTTCTAGGGCCCTTGACCCTGACGATCATAATTCGACTTCTATGCTGGCATAATTGCTTTTGAATTTGGAGTTGGAGCCAGCATTATGGTAGGAGCAGGCTCTCTGCGGCTTACTGGTTGAGCAAGGAAGGCTTGTTTGTGATGGGAGTGGTCGATGGGCACTCCGTAGATTGTGTTCTTTTCCCTGCATTCAAAATAGCGGTGGCCCTTTCGCCCACAAGTAAAACAACACCACCGAAGTGGTAGCATTTTCCGTATAGATGCATCTTTTTGCATTCAGAGCTTAGAGATTTGGGTTGTGTTGACTCCATGTTGTAGACCCTCGCCACCTTATGATGGCCAAAGCATTCCTTACTCGGCTGCATGGCTATCACTTTCCTCTTCTGGTCTAGTTGACCCTGGAATCCTTCTTGCAAATGGGCAGCTTCAATTAATTCAGTTAGAGTCCTGATCTGACAAGATACTAAGTCTGCTTTGATAGAGTCTCTCAGACCCTTCAAGAAATGGTGGCACTTGGATGCTTCCGTGCTGACTAAATCTGGAACGAAATGCGACAATCTACGAAACTCTTGTTCGTACTCAAATACTGTATGATTACCTTGTGTGAGATGGAGAAGTTCATCCTCCAGAATTTCTTGGGCTGAAGCAGGTATGAACGCTTCATGGAACACTTCCAAGAACAAGTCCCATGGAATGTCGTCTACTTCATAGTCGGCAAACTTATTGTTCCGCTCGTTTACCCACCAATATTCCGCTTCTTCTTAAAATAGATGAGTCACTAGGCGGATAGCTTCAGAATTAGGGCACTTGATACTAGCCAGATTCTTCTCAGCCATTTTAAACCAGTTCACAGTGTCCATTGGATTCAATGCTCCATTGAAAGTAGGAGTTCGATGACGAAGGAGACTGTACAGGATCCCATTGCTCGAATAGTGGAAAGACGAGCAAAACCCTGGTTAGGGTGCAAATTGTTGTTTAACTGAGAGAATAAGAGCATGTGTCTCTTGCACCTGTTGTGCATTACTTTCTATCAAGGCCTTCAATAAACTGGTCATAGGATTGGTCTTTTCAGGTCCGCTCGATGATGAGACCGCATTCTTGATTGGAGTAGGAGCAGAAGGAGAACCATGATTCATGACTGCAATACAAGTGGGAATTCAGAGGCATAAAATTTTACTATAATTTTATTCATTCATTTCTTCTTCAAAAGAGAAAATACATGGATCTACAAAACATATCGCTAGGATACGAAAATGACATAATAAAATTTTCTAAGAATTCTAGTTACAATATACTCTACCCAAAAAGCAGCACAGAATTCATCATATGTGACCATGGGGTTCCTCTGAGCTAGTCTTCTATAAACCTAATACCACCAATGACTCACTAATCCCCTCAATAAGATCTCCACAATCTCTAGACGGTGCTCCTTGGGACAGGCTGTCTCTCAAAGCGCAATAGTAACACGATCCAACCATTCTCTGGTGAGTACCGAAAGGCTGGTGCCTCCAAAAGATGAATGAACCAAAATCTTGTCTAGTACTTCAACTCCTCGTGGCGATACTCCATTTACGACCCTCCCATAGATCTGGTTGTCTCGAAGGTCATCTATCCAGTAGTCATAAAACCTCCTAAGGTAGAATAAGGATGCTGACTACGAATATTCCATACCTAAGATGTTTCAACCCATAAGTATGTTTATTAATACTTTCAAAGTTTGTTGAAGTCCTAAGATGTCCATTTTAAGAATTGCAGTTTCAATTAATTATCTATGTGCGTTAAATCCCTAGGGTGTCAGCATTCTAGATGTAATTCATCCTTTTCATTGATGAGACAGCTTGATGAACTTTTGGATGATTGCTTTGCACTACACTTCTTGACTTGTGATCCTGACCTGAGACGAGAACAGATCATAAAGTAGTTAGGAGCAAACTCCTTATCTGACACCTTATGATATTTCTCTGATACCAACTGTAGCGCCCCACCCCGTTGCCGTGCACAAAAGTTTACATGTAGTACAAATCAGCGGCGGAGTGGTGCGCTGCTCAGGAGGACGGGTATACAAGTAGAACCCATCTTTCCAAATAGGCTAAAAGACTGAGCCATATCGAAGGCTGCTGACTCGAACCTAAGAGTAGGATCGAGAGCCAATACTTAAGATAAGAGTAGAATACTTATCTTATGTATTAGGTAATTGGTATATTGGATTTAAAGAAACAAGTGTGAGTCCAGTATATGTTACCAATATATCAGCATTTCTAGTATGCTGATCACATCACAATACTAAGTATAGTAGTATAACAGAGTGCAGAAGCTAAAAGCATATCATCCAGAATACATTCATCACAGAGCAGTATGTAAACATTCATCTTAAATAAGAAAAGAAAAGTACATCCAGAATTATTATAAACTGATTTAACATATGAAAAGAAATGTCTACTAGAATAAGGCATGAAGTAAAAAGGAAGCAGATAGATCCTCTAGCGATCCACGGATCTCCTGCGAGTCCTCTTATCCTGTCTCCACAAGCTGCTCGGGATCTAGCAAATTGCCGGATCCCAAAGTACCTGGTGTTAGACAAGAAGTCTAACACATCGCAACTAACTATGCAATACTAAAGTAAATGCAGTAAATAGTAGAGTAAAGAGAAATGAAGAAAAGCTGAGGAAAACACTAAGTAACTGAAACTGTAAAGACTAAGCAAAGTAAAATTGCATCAAAACTACATACTAAAAGTAAAGGAAACTATCAAATGATTAGAAAGCTATGTGAAATTAAAGTCAAATGCGATGTTGTATGTCACTGGAATGATGCATTCAAGTATGCCACAGTATGGTATTGTGGGGCCCCCGTACTGGTAATAAGAAAGTACGGTGCTCCAACTGTGGCAAATCCCCAACTTAAGTAAAGTTAGGCGAACCCAACCTGCCCTAAGTCAAGGACTTGTCACCAAGTGCTATAACATTCATCAATATAAATATCAAAGTGGCGGAAGCAGTACAAAATAAAGTAACATCCACAAGCATACATAGTAGGGAAAAGAAAATGCAATATAGTAACTCATCATAATACAGAAATAAAATACATCCATAAAGTTAATTATTACAAACTGAATATTAAAAGATATCACATTTAATTTAACTACATATACAAGCAGTAAAGGGGCAACAAGCTATGAAAGAAATGGAATACTATAAACTATCTATTTATAGTATGCAACATGTATGTGAACTAACATACAAAACACTAAATAAGCAAGGTAAGGCTAAAAGCAAAAATAACTGCAACTGCTGAATAAACATGATCCTAACATGATTATGATCGAAGTAAAAGATGCTGAGTATAAAAGAACACAAGTACTGAATACGATAAAATTCTAGCATCCTAAACATGCCATTTATACATATATCTAAGCCATAAAATATACATACAACATGCAGATTAAGATGAAAAGAAAGGCCACTGAGACATGTGGCAAAAGCAAAGCAATATATGAAATATAAAACCAATGAGACATGTGGCAAAGCGAGCAAATACTGAAAATAAGGCCACTGAAGCATGTGGCAAAGCAAATTAGAAACAAAACAATTCAGTTAAAGTAGTAATAAGCCTAAGTCCTAGTACTGCCATACCAGCCAATAGGCCATACAGGGCATCCAATATCAATCAATCAATGCCCAGCCTAGCCATCCAAATATGCTAGGTCTGAGTCCAGTCTATACAATACTACTACTAAAGAGGCAGACTAAGTTAGGACATATTCTACCAACTGTAAACAAAACAAAACTGAATGATATGCAATTTCAATACTAGCTTAGGATGTATCATCCATATCCTAAGTTTTTCCTATTATGCTCAAGGAATAAAGCTCAAATACAAGGTGTCCAAGGAAATCTAGTCAAAGTAAGCAAGAGACTCAATCTCGACTTATGTGATATCTGTTATTGTCTAATTACCAAATCTAACTACTCTGAGAAGGTACAAGCTTAGGATCTCCAATATCCAGCTATCGAGTAGAATCTCAGATTTTCGTCCTTAAAGTTAAATATTAGAACTTAACAAGTTCTAATCCAGAATCAAGAGACGACTATATAGTTTAAGTAAGCAAATCAACGACCTAACTTTTATGAATATTTTACTCTCTTACCCAAATCTTGATTAAATAAATCAAGATTTAAGAATTTAGAACTTAAACCCTATGTTGAGTTCAAATCCCAAATCCTAGGTGATATTCTAAATAGGATCTAGATTTGTCACTTATTACCCAATTTAAAGGTAAAGAATCCTATAAGTTGAAAGATTCAGGAACTAAGATCTTAGTGAAAGGCTATGCTACTAATTATAAGATAAAATAATCAATTAAGAACTTGAGAATCTAAGATCTATATTCCTTCTTTAAGATAATTTTATTATCTTATTGATTGAATCATCCTATACCCACATGGAAGGTTTCAAAAGATTAAACAATCAATCATTAAAGAATTTCAATTGGAGGTGGTTTGATTCAAATTGAAGATCTAAGTCTAAGATCTAAGATCTAAGATCTAAAGATCTGAAGTTTGATCACTTTAGACTTCTAATTAGAGTTTTGACTTAAGGGTTTCCATTTGTGATTTTCTTTAGATCAAATTTCATAATTAACTATAAGGAGTTTATTAAGGTTAAGAATTGACAATTCCAAGCATTAGATTAACATTAAACCCATTTTGACCTTCTTAGGTCACTTAAGATCTAAGGGTCTGAGTTTTGATCACTTTAGATCTTAAGCTAAGAATTTTACTTAGACATTTCCAGTTTCTTTTCTTTAACACTTAATTGTTAAGTTATCTTAACTGAATTTATTAATGATATAATTGGTCAGTTCAATTATTAAATTAGTAAGTTTAAGGTCAAATGATCTTCATAAGAAATGCTTAAGATTCATGTATCTTTATTAAGGACTAAATGAAGATTTCATGGATTAAGGACCACATTAACACTATCCTTGCTCTAGGACTTTAGAGAACATTTCATACCCATTTTATAGTGGTTTACTGAAATTTTCAATCCTTAAGAAACATTAAATCACATTTTGGTCAGAATGACCAAAATGCCCCTCTTAAGGCAAAAATTGGGATTTTAGGGTTTTATTGTCCAAATTTGTTCTAATCTATTTTAAGGCATTTCATATGACCAAATGAAGTGGGAAACACCCTTATCTTAGGTTTTGATGACCTAAATGATCTTGATTAGCACTAATCACCTAATTAAGGCACTTAGTATGATTAGTGAATTTAAGGCACTTTAGAGCAATCTAACCTTACACTTAGGTTTTACTAGGTTTAATATAATATTAGGAACCATTCCCACCCAATTCAAAGGCTTAATTAGGGTTTAATTCACTAATCCTTAATTAGGGTGATTAAGGAGTGATTAAGAAAATTAGTTATCCAAAGTTAATTTTAAGGGTCTGGAATTGTCTCTTAGGGTACAAGGAGCAATCAGAGCCCTTAAACTCATAAATTGGACTATCAAATGATTTTATATGATTTAATTAAAAATAGAGAGGGTTTGGCAAATAATTTTTAATCCAACCATTGGATATAAGATTTTATTTTATATTTAGATTCCCTGAATTTTTTTGATTCAAATGGTATATTGGATCATACCATTTGGATCTGTATAACTAAAGTTATTTAATTACTTCATTCTGTAGTTTTATTTAAATTAGAACTGTAAGTTTTAATTAAATTAATTCGTAACCATTAAAAATACACTCCAATAATTATTTAATTAACTGTGGCCCAGAATCAAAACCGCGCGGGTCAGAGACTGACCCGACTCGGACCTGCGACTTCATCTTCTTCCTCTCGATGGGTCCCAATCCCGTCGAATTTCAAAGCTAAAATTCTCGGTGCTTCGGCGACGACAGGGGCTCAAATCGATCCCTACAAGTTCCTTGAGTCAAGGCGGTCGAATTGACCTAGAACCCCCTCTGGATCCCTCTGGATCGATGGGGTCTTACTCACCCGAGACGTCCTCCTGCGAGGCATCTCAGGTCGCCTGTGAGGGGTAAATTATCCTCACAGGGACCTTGATTCGACGGGGTTTTGATCCCTACACGCTCAGGGGGACTAGACGCGTCGAAACCCTAACATATCATAACCCGTGGCGCAGCCAATCGCTGGGTCCTTACTCGGACGCAGCCATTGGCTTGATGGCTAGCTCAGTCGATCGATACGATCGACTCGAGCTAGCTTAGCCCCAGGCGATAATCACATTGGGTTCCTAGGTGGCTAAGGTTGCTTAGACGACAATCAAGGCTCATTCAACAGACAAGGATGGAAATGAGCTTCAGAAAAATTTTAATGGAGGAAGCTGTACCTCGAGTCGGGGATACAGGCCTTGCCGAGGGAAATTGAGATGCTCTTAAGCTTCCTGCAGGTCTGAACACCAAACGAACCGTCTATCAGCGGTCCTAAGCTCTGCAAGTGCGGGGAAATTGCCGAGGGAAGGGGAGCTCCAGCAGGCCTTCAGCTGGGGAATTAGGGATTCACAGTGAGCAAAGGGACTCACTGTGAAGTCCCGGAGGTATTTATAGCCGCCAAGGGGTTCTAGGAACAGAGGCCAGGGCTCGGGCTTGGGAATTGGCTCGGCTCGAGGATTCTCCCTGGTTCCCTAAACTGGGAGGGTTTAGCCCTCCTGGGTCACCTTGCTAGGCTCGGCCACTTACGGAAGGAAGCTAACGGCCTAGCTGACCTGGCGAGGGGAGTGGCAGACAGGATTATGTGGCGAATTTCTGCAAATCCTCTCGGTCGGGATGGGATCTCTGCGGGGGATGAAGATGAACAGCGGGGAGCTGTCCTCCGCCGTCTGATGTAGAAGCCGTTGGGTTTAAACGGTATGATGCGGAGATTTTGAATAGTCCGTTGGATCTAACTGATGCGATCCAACGCTCCATCAGAGTTTACTTAAGATGGGGCGTGGAAAGCCGTTGGATCAGATTTCATGATCGAGCGGCCATGATTAGATCACGGCATGGACGGATCGCGCCGCTGAACGGGCTACTCCAAGATGCGTGCCAGGCATCTTACGGGTCCGAAGCTATGCATCGCTGTCGGGACCCCGCAGCGGATCTGCCGTGGTCCTGACAGCAAATCCCAGCCCTATATTTTTAATTAAATAATTAATTTAATTAATATAATTCAATTTAATAATCCTATTAATTCCTATTATTTTTATAAATCCAATTTATGGCTAAATGAGCTCCAAAAATTCCAAAAAATTCACCCTTAGTTAATTTGGGTATGAGGAATTCAAAAATGAAGTCAGATTTCAATTTGGAGATCAAAATAATTTAGGTATTTTTTCAAGGTTTAAAAATAGCCAAAAATACCAAATTTTCCAATTTAGCTCCGATTGATTTCAAACTTCTAGGTTTAGGTTTAAATGACCCATTGAATCCACTGAAATTAAAATCAAACCTTGGTTTAGCTTAATTAATCTAGTTTTAGCTAGGGTAACAACCTAGGGTTGTTATAGGTATGCCACATATATGTCACAGAATCATCACTGAAAGGCTATGAGTTGTACGGTCCAATGTATGCATACACCCAGTTGGGAAGATAGTACAGTTGTGGTGACCCTGCTCCGCCGTGGTCCTGTTAACCCTTAAGTTAACATGATTACGGTGGAAGGGTCACCAAATGACAAGGTCCCCACTTAGAATTGGATTAGACACACATTCTAATCCAACTTAACTAAGGATTTTGCCATTCATCCCAGAATCCATCACTAAATGATCATACAAGTAACACAGAGATCGTGGAAGCATAAAGTATAACATCCATCTATATAATACAACAATCCAGAATAAATAAAGTGCTGTAAAAGAAATATTATTCCTATATTATTACAAATTTTAAACAATTTAAAAGAGCTGAAAAATAAACTCTCATTCTCCCAAGCAGAAAGGAAACTAAATCTAAGGGTCTTCAGGCACAGACTCCTCCTCCAATGGTAAGCTCTCCACTGGATCAACTGCTCCAATAAACTCAGAACCTACCATTATCGGTTTCATAATGGTAAGGCCCCAGCCAACAAAAGAAAAATTGGTTAGACTATTTTCTAAGCACATTTTAGGGTAATCAATTGATTATGTTATTTAGATATCACCATAAACTAATACAAAAGCAAGTAGGTGCAGTAAAGCATAAGAAAAGAATGGTAATAAGCTATAAACAATAGTTTATAACTAAATCAACTAGGAAGTAAGCACATACCTCCTCCAAGTAACTGTAACAAAGTCAGGTAAGCAAAAAGAAAGACTAAACAAATACTGTAAAGAAAATATTTCCTAAACATACTTATGATCAATATATAATTATGCTAAGTGACATAGCAGTAATTGAACATGTAAAACATTATAAAACTGAAAACATAACTAACATCCTATATATGTATATGAAAATAGTAAATAAGACTAGCATCTTATATGGAAACAAGGCTAGGAAAGTGTGCAGGAAAACTATAAGTAAAAGTAATGCTGAAACGTAGAATATATAAATAAAACAGTAAATAAATACTAAAAACTGACTTGGCTATTCAAGCCACTCAAACTGTAAGTAAAGAAAGTAACACTTAGCCTGATGGGCTAAGGCAGAAGCTCTGAACTGAATATTACTGAAACCTCTTAGCCTGATGGGCTAAGGCATAAAGTACTGAAATGAATAATCACTGAATAAAAAACCACCATCAACTAGTACTCACCATGTCCAATCCTGACTAATAAGGTCATATGAGCGCAAAATCTATTTCTCGCCATCCTGGGAATTATCTCAATCAAGCATTGATAGACTTACCAACAGTAGCAAACCAGTGTGCTATACCGGACTCAAGGATTGGAGAGGCATACTAGTTAGGCCACAACTTACTGAAAAACTGAAAACATTGATCAATCATGAATGATATGTATGCAATTCAAAATTAACATGAGATATTTATCAAATATCCTATGTCCAACATATGTGTACAAGGTAAGAGGCTCAAAATAAGGTATACAAAGCATCAATTCAAGGTGAGCAAGAGACTCTTCTAGGACACAAGTGATATCCATTTGTTATCTAATTTAATCATTCTATTTACTCTAAGTTACATAAGTTCAAGATCTCCAGATCCTACTATCGAGTGTAACTCAGATTCAGGACCTTTCAAGTTGGAAAATAATTAGAACTAATCAGGTTCTAATTTTATCAAATCAATGTCGACTATACGAGGTAAATAATAAGTCAAACATCCTATTTTAATGATTTTAAGAGTCCCAACCTCATCTTGATTGATCAAATCAAGATGAAAGGATTAAGAATTAAATTCCAAATATGGAATTTAAATCACTTAATTCAAATGGTGTATCTAAAGGTCTAAGGTTTAGAACCTAAATCTCACTGATTAAGTTAAGGCAAATCCTAATGATAAATCAACTCATTAGGATAGATATCTATCCTAAATTCTAAAATTTAAAGATCAAATAATCATTTAAATAAACTTAAGAAAATCTATAAACTAGTAAACTCAAGGTTCACCTATTGAGTAACCCAATTTACTCAATAGATGAATTCTAACCTAAGATCTATTCCTAATCCTAGGATTAAAAGCTCTTAATTTCTAAGAGTATCTCTCATGACACACCTCCTAACTAGTGTTATGAAACCTATGGAAAGATCTAAGAATGTTAAAGAAAGAAGGATCACTCACATTTTACTTAAGGATTTTCTTAAAATCCTAAAGATTGAGATTTTAATCAAAATTTAATTAAGACTTAAACTTACTTAACTTCTATTCTAAATATTCTATTTACTATTTGAAATTTTTAGAATGTGATTTTAGGGTTTTAAAATGTTAAACCCTAATTTTGGGCAAAATGACCATTTTGCCCCTACTTAAGGGTTCCAAAAGATCAAATTTTGATCTAAGGTTTTAAATCTAAAATTTTCTATTGGAATAAGTTTCTTGCTGTCTAATGTAAGATAAGATTAGACAGCAACTACACTAAATTTGGGTGATTAATAAGCCTTTTGAGGTCAAATTAGTAAATTTGACTCATAAAGGCAATTTAGTAATTTGGCTAAATGAAACTTGAATTTTCTTTCAGTTTACTGTTACTTATTTTCTATGCTTTCCATAGAATCTAATTTTGCTGAATTCTGATAAGTATTGGCCATGTTATGGTCAATACAAGATATAGGGCTTAATAGGTTAATTAAGGGATCCTTAATTAAGGTCAAAATCCTAACATTGTCAATTAGTGTCCAAATTGAGTAAAATTAGTGGCTATGGCTTACAAATAGTCCGTTGATCATAATGACATGTGGTAGGCTCAATTTGGACCTAATTTGGTTAAGTTATAACCTAATTAAGGTTTAGGGTGATTAGTGAGTGATTAGTTAAATTAATCACTCAAACACTAATCCAACCTTACAGATAGATTCTAAATGACTCTATGAGTTTTCTGAAACTTAAAACACTCAATTTGGATTATTAGATTTGCTAATATTCATTAAAAAAGTTTTAGGGTAATTTAGGGGTGATTAGCAAATCTAACCGTCAGATCATAAATATTTTTGCAGATTACTGTTAATTAGGTTTTTCTGATCTAAATTGATATGGATCATCTAATTTGGAGCTTTATTGACTAAGTTATGGTCAATTGAAGTTCTAGGTCTAATTAGGGTAATTAGGATTAGATCCTAAAAGTGATTAGTCAAATACTAATCCAAACATCAAAATTAACCATACTAAAATGATCCTTAGGGTTTTTTGAGTATTTTAAGACCCATATTCAATAGGTTTGGATTAAGGGTTGCAAAATTATGGCTTTAATAAAAATTTGTAACATTATTTGAACTTAATTAATACCCCTAAATGTCACTATGCTAAATACAGGTCCAAATATAAATTTGACAGCACCAAAATGTTCCTCTATTTTTGCTGATCAAAATGGTATATTTATTTGCTATGATTGGACTTATATTTTGCAAGATATTAAGGTTTAAAGATTTGTATTTAATTAATTAATTAATTATGTTTTAATTAATTAATTAATCTATTATTATATATATAATTTCATTTATATTAATTATCCGTTATAAATATATAAACGTTTTTTTTTTATTAAACTGCAGGACACGTGGCGGAGTGCGATTGGGTGAGGGCTGGGATGTGGGCCCCACCAATTAATTCTGTCGTGCGAAAACAAAACCCGCGGGTCCCATCGTACTCATTAAACGGGACACGTGGCAGGCGGCCCAAATTCCGGTTCCCGGGTTGGACTGGCCCGACTCGGCCTGGGAAGATTTCTCCCCGACAGCAGGCGCGAGAGGAGGGATTATGGCATATATTTTTAGGGATTTTCCAGCGACGTCCGGCCTCGACTCGCACGGCACCAGGACGAGGATGTCGAGGGCCATCCATTAATATGTTGATCAACCCTTGAAATGGTCTAAGGTGTCGATGGGAGTTAACCCTAAAATCTAGGGTTCGAAGCAGATGATATTGACGGTATATAATGTGGATAGTTATCTAAATTCGAAGATTTTTGCTAAACCCAAGTTGATCAGAAGTATCAATATATCAATCTGAAACATGAAATAACAATTCGAATTGGAATGAACATAAAAGAATAAGAGATAGAGGAAAGATCGGTACCTTATTTTTGACGGTCTGAAATTGCTTAGGGTTCGATCGATCAGTCCCCAGAAATTTCCTCCCTCGTTGAGTGAAAACATAAAAGGAGTTTAAGTGCATTCTGCGAATGGAGAACAGCAGTGATGAAGGGCTCGACACGCGGTGAGCGGCTGCCACGCTCACTCGCAGAGGCCACGCGCTGCTGGATCCTTCGCATGCGCGACACACGCCTTCTGCGGGGACGAAGGCACGAGGGCCGTTCGATCAAATTGATCGAACGGTCCAGATCTATCAAGCGATCAGGCGGCGGTAAGCAGACGGAGTTAGGGAATATGGACGGAAGTTAATATATTGACGGCGCCGGTTAAGTATTTAATAAATTAATATTTATTACTTAATTAATTTATATCTATTTTATTAATACAATAGAATTAATTATTTATGCTTAGAAAAATCCCGATAACTCACACCTAGCTAAATGAGAGGTGGGGAACGCAACGGCGCGATCAGATTTTTGTTTCGACGAGTATTTAATTATCTCAATTTTTGGAGTATTTAAATAATATTAAAATATTCGATAAAAATCCAACGACTTCCAAATGCATCCAAAGCTTCACCCCTAGCTAATTTGGGTGTTCTAAACGTAATGGTGAAGTCAGATTTTTAATTTGAGGTCTAGATAAAAAGTCAATTTGTAGGGTTTGGGATTTTCCAGAATTTCTGATTTGATTTAATTGATTCCAGATTTGACCTAAATCTTAGAGATGAGTTCTAAATAACTTATTTAGTGTACTATAACCCAAATTAAGACTAAGATTAGTCTTACTTAATCCTGAGTAACAACTTGGGTTGTTACAACAGTGATGTAGATGCACCCTGAAATTCCCCAGTATGTGTATGTAACATTCCGTAACCCACAATTTATCACTGATACTCATGCGTCACTGTTGAAATGAAGCTTCAAGTTTATGCTCATGCTTATGCCCATGCTTCTATTCTAATGAGTAAAATCTAGAAATCCATAAAATTTGAAATGCAGATAATGAATTCTAAGTCTCTACTGTGCAGAATCCTGTTGAGAGAATTCTGTCTCCTAACTTCTAGAATGATAATTGATAAGAGTTACAGATTTAATTAAAGATCACTAGATGGGTTGATCGTATACACACATTCGGCATGTTTATAAGAAAAGTGATTTTCATTATATACTCACCACCATACTTAGTGTCTTAAAGAAGGTGAATCTCATTAAAGAATGAGTTGATGAGTGATCTGAACTACTGAACCGCTTTCGCTTGAGTGAGAGATTTGGGTCGTTTCTTCTCTTCTAGTTTCAGACTCTAAGCTAACCTAGCCAGCCTTCTTAGTCAGGTCCAATTCTTCTTCTCTTAAGGCTTCTCTTTCTGTATCTGAAGGTCCTGAGCTCTTTCTTCTTTGAGTTCCCGCTCGTTGCTACCGGGCACCGGAGGAATTGGCCACTGACAGTGGGTTATCCCAATGGTGGTTCGACTGACGGGACGAAGGAAAAGAAGGAAAGGATTAGGTGAGAAGTAGTGATTCTATGCTGAGAAGGAGAGGCAACCGGAGCGAATACCAATGGTAAATCATTCGCACCTCGACCAATGGGGAGGCTAAAAAGGAGAGCGAAGTGGTTTCAGGAACTAGCACTGCAATAAAAGAAGCCAGGAGCACACGTGGCCCTCTACTTATTCCCCCTCTCTGAATCTCTCTATGAATCATAGTGAAACAAAAGGCCTCCCCCTTCCCCTTCTAGCCCCATATCCTGGCTCCTTAGCTGGCTGCTGAAGTAGTTTGTTTGAGCCACACCTATTGAAGCGGTCTACACTAGGAGGTATTGCGCCATTGGCAATTTGTATTTCAATTGAACTAAGGAATGAATACCCGTTCAATACACTCTTAGGGTTAAATGATTTATTCTAATGGGACTGTATTTGTCTAATCCTGTAGGATAGAATTTGCTCATAAGTCCCCATTATGGTGAATCAACCGATCCTGAATACTACTACACCATCCAATAATTAGGGTTCAAACAAGTCTACTTAATAAATCATGGGATGATCAAGACTATAAAGGCCTACACTAAATAGGTCAGTCCTATACAAGGTTTCACAAAGTTATGATCAAAGATCACTCAACTTGGTTTATACCACAAGGAGAAGTATAATTCTAATGTCTTAAGTGATTCCTACCATGCGGGGTTAAGATCAATTTCTAAGGTTAAGGGATTATCTAAGCTTCTATCTCAATGAGCCATACAAGTTCTCCTACCTCAAAGTATATGTAATTTAGGTCCTTTAAAATGTTTCAAGATGATCTTATGGAAAGATGCTTAAGATCTTCCATTCTAAATTCTAATATTAATCTCTTAGATTCTATTTCATAGTAAGGTTTAGAATGATCAAATCAGATGATTAAGTCATCTGATCACAACTTAATTTAAGATTATGGGGTTTAAATCAAGGATATTGCTTAAGTTGTAGGTCACTTATTCAATCAATATGATTTTATTAATCTTCTTATGCTAATGATCTTATATAGGAGAAAATCAAGGATCTAAAGATTTGATTCAGATTTAGGCAATCATATAGCTTTTATAACCTTGTCATGTCTAATTCAAATGTTTAGGGTCAATATAAAATCAGATGTGTCATTGGAGAAATGTCAAGTTAATTGTCTTATAATCAAACTACTTTAGTTAAGGTTCTTAAGGGTTTGTACCTTAATTAAGTAGATTCGGGTTTGACCCTTATTCTTATACAATTAAGATCATGTATTTGATTAATGATCAATATTAAATCAGTGAGTTAAGTGTGTATTATTGGAAGCAAATCTCAGACCTAGATCAAGTCTTTAATAGCTTGATCAAAGTCTTAAGACCTCTTATTAATTAAGGAAGTTAAGATCCCCAATTGTTGGTTTATTCAAGTTATGCATTATGGATCAATATATATGGTTTCTAATGCATTTAACCTACTGTTATGAAGCATAAATAATAGAAAAGTTCATAAAAATAGAAAGTAATTAGTGCTAATCAAACCTTAGATCCATTCAAATAGATTAGCACTTAATCACAAATCTAGCCATCAAAGCTAGTTGCAATTTGGCACACAAGTTCTATTCAATAACATAAATAATTAGAGCCTAAGTTTGCTAAGATCCAATAAGTATAAACCCTAATTTTTAACTAATCATGCTTTAACAACATTAAGACATAACTTGAAATACAGAACTCAGAAAAATAAATCACTTAGCACATGCATTCTACTCATCATAAGTAAACTAAAGGCACCCTAATTAAGTTTTGCTATAATTAGGCAATAATGAAAAGTCTAACCATCATATGTGACATTTTATTTTATATTCAGATCCCAGATAATTTTCTGATCATTTTCAAATATAATATCATAGGATTTGGACCAATAGATTAAAAGTTATTCAATTAATACATTCTGTATTTTTATTTAATCAATTTCTTATGATTTGAATAATTGAATTATTTTCCTTAAGGAAAATAATTCTAATTATTCAAATTTAATTATAACGGGATCGGCCCATTAACCGAAACACGCGGGTCGACCGGGGCCCGAAGACCCGGGACTGTCGCACCGCGCGGGTCACGGGCTACCCGACCTGCACAAGGTCTTCATCCCTGCCCTTCATCCCGGTGGAGAGGGCCAATTAGGGGAACCCCAATCATCAAATTTCGGCACATCCCGACCATGGCACGACCAGAAATGGATCGCTACTCGATCCCCGTGGTCAGACGCGTCGACTAGGACCCGAAGCCCCTTGTGAGACGGTCTGGATCGGCCGAACCTTACTCACAGGAGAGCTCCTCTAATGGAGTTACTGTGGGGAGAAAATTCTCCCCACAGAGGCCACGCCAGCCCTTAGGCTCGATCTTTACACCATTAGGGAGGTGAGGCGGATCGAAGCCCCCTGGTTGGAGGGTCTGAGACAGCCTGGATCGTCGGGTCCTTACTCAACCGAGATGATCCTTAGTGGACTTAGCCCGATCAATCGTATCAATCGATTGGAGCAAGCTTAGGTCCTAGCTAAAATCACCTTAAGTTTGAATTGACAATACGTAGGCATACGAATCAAATGGAAGGTGGTTCTAGCCTCATTGGATTGGAACCTGCAAACGGGGGTACCTAGTTTTGCCGAGGGGTTGCATGCGTCGCAGGGGACAATGCCAAGCTTGCTGAGCCGCCGGGAATTTCTTTAAGAGTTCTTGAACACCAAGAGACTCTTCTTTTAGCGGTACACACATTAGGAATGCCGGGGATCGCCTACGCCATCTCGGGAGTTCAGTAATGGCAGAAGGTACCGAGGCGAATTGGGCCGCTGAGGCTAGGGTGGATCGGGCCATGGCCGAGCTCTCAAAATTCCATTTTGAGCTCGGCCTAGCCACTGGGCTCGAGAGGGTTACCTAGCCGATACGGGAGGATCAACAATGACTTGCTGAGCTGGAGGTGTGAGTGGGGAACAGGTACGGTAGCTGGTAGTATGGGGATTCTTCCTGTCGGGTGTGCGAGCGAGAGGAAGATGAAGGTCCATAGTGCCAGGACCTTCGGATGCCGTCTGATGTATCGATCAGATGGCGGAACGGCTCGGATTGCTCGGATCCTAACTGCCGATCGCGGGAGCGATCCGGGCCGTAGGATCTGTCGGGTAGATCTAATGGTCGATCCGAGGTTCCGCGGGATCGCATCTCGACCGCTGATCAAAAGGCGCGATGGTTGATTTGCGGGATACCGCTGTCGCACAACCCAGGCTTCGTAGCGGATCGCTCGCGGTTCGCAGAACGGATCCCGGCTGTTAATTCAGTTTAATGGGTATATTTGCAAAATTGAATTGTTGGAAACCCTAAAATACAATTAGACCATTTAAATTAATGTGAATTATGGCCTAAATGATTTCCAAATTGCACCAAATTTTCACCCTTAGCTAATTTGGGGGTGAGGAATTTAAAAATATAATCAGAATTTAATTTTTAGATCAAAATATTTTGAGTCTAGACTAGAGCATCTAGACTGATCAAAATATTAATTTGGACTTAGAGAAGCCCTATGGACTTCAAATTTTTAGAATATGTTTCATTTGATGTTCTAAAAATAATGGAATAAAAAATAATGACTACTTAGGCTATAATTTAGCAGAGTAACAACCTAGGGTTATTATAATGAGTTTCATCCATTTTTCATTCTATGTAGTAGTCTCGAAATAGAAATAGAAGGAATGTTTGGAAAAGTCATCCTAGGACCCTGAATGAACAAAAATTATGTAAAATAAAACCTAGAAAATATGGATTTTCAATAGTAAAGCAATTTTGCAATAATTATTTTAAGTAGCAAACTCTTGAAGTTAAAAGCTTAAGTGTTAATCGTTAAAATCCTTTAGAGTTATTTTGCTCTTCTCTAAAGAGTATAAGTTTCTTTCATTTGACCATTTCTTTCTTAACTTTCTTTCAGAAGTAGAACTTAAATCATGAATCTGGGATCACCTCGTGACTCATCCCCAACCACCAAGGTTCCTGGGCCTTCAAGTGGTGCAGCGGAAGATGTCAACTCGCTTAACGACCTCATTAAAACTTTAATCAAAACCAAACACAACAATCTCAATCCGTCCATCAGATGATTGATCTACATCTAAGTTATGCAGTTGCCAATGCTCCTGCTCCATCTACTCCTCACTTTTCAGTGGTTGGAATCTTTTGTGATTTCCCATCCACGAACACCTTCATTCAACGGTTCCTTATCTCCAATGGATACAGTCACTTAGCTTAAGCTGGTGGAGAAAACTCTCGCCACCATTAAGTGTCCAAATTCTGAAACAATTCGCTTAGTCACTCATTTATTCCAAGATGAAGTAGAATTTTGGTGGGAAAATGAGCTTAGCTCTAAGTTCGCTGAAGTTTAGATTGAAGATATTCCCCGAGAATCCTTTGTGGAATCCTTTAGAATAGCTTTTGTCCCTCTATCTGCTCAATCAATGCTGAAAGATGAATTGTTGAATCTCTCCCAAGGTAGTAAGACCATTTTATACTACAAAATGGAATTCAAAAGGTTATCACATTTCACACCCAACCTAGTAAGTTCCATAGTTGCCCGCTGCCATAGATTCTTAAAAGATTTGAATGATGAGATTAAGGGATATGCTGAATTAATTGAAGCAGCCCGTGTTCAAGAACACCATTAGCTTCAGATTGAGCAAAATAGAAAAGCTCAGCCTGAATCAAGGCAAGTTGAAGTATCCAAGAAGTTTTGTTTAGCTGAGATTAATCTGATCAATGTTGAACCTCAACCTGTCAGAACCCAGAACTATAAGAAGCCACATCCTTATGGAAAGTGTTACCACCAGGGTAATGTATATTTCATCTGTGGAAGGCCTAGACATAAACTCTTCAAGTGTGTTCAGAATAAGACCATAGATGGAGTGCCAATCACTCATTCTGCTAAAAGTCAAAGTTTAAATCCTGTGCTTTTAATCACGAAAATCATGTGGTGGCAGTTACACCTCCACAATCCAATATGTCTGCTCCCAAGAAAGTTTAGATTATCGTGCTAAGAACGACAATTCAGAACTTGCAAGGAAGATCCAACTCCAGTAACCAACCATCAACTCCGGCAAGAGTCTATATGTTGACTCCTGTATCTGCTTCAGAGACCAATGGGATTGCATCAGGTACCCCATTATCCTAAATAGTTTCATTTTAATTTCATCTCATAATATTATATTCCTGTTCTCAACATCTGATTTAGTTAAATTTCAAGCTTTAAAATCAAGATATTCAGTTGTGTTCTAATTTCTTTTAGAAAATTTAAATTCGATTCTAGTATCCATGTTCCGTTCCAAATTCTATGCTTGCTATAATTAGCAATGTTGTCGAGAATGACATCATTTTTAAGTGTAGGAGTCTGTAACAACCCAAGATTGTTACTTAGGCTAAACCTAGCCTAATCAATCTTAGATCACCTCTATTAATCTCTAATCATCATTAGGAGCGAACCCCAAAGTTTTGGTTTGACTTGGAAGTCAATCGGACCAAACCCTAATTTTGGCTTATTAAATAATTATAAAAAATAAGAAAATTATTTTAATTTCAAAATCGAAATTGGACTTCGCCATTGTATTCCCCACCCCCAAAATAGCTAGGGATAAAATTTTGGGAATATTTGGAAGTGGTTCGTATTTCGATGAATATTTTAATATAACTAAATACCCAAATAAATAAAACAATAATTTATGCATTAGATCTAAAAATCGATTGCATTTTTGAGTTCCTAATACCTAAATTAGCTAGGGGTGAAGTTTTGGTACTTTTTGAGACTCAAATTATTAAAATAGGAAATTCAAATATTTAAACTTATTAATTTAATAATTATTTAGATATCCCAATGGTCATAACCATTTAAACCTTAGAACCGCGCGAATCCGTTGCATTGTGCTGCGCACGGGATAGCCAGATGGCGTGATCTTAGCCGTCCCATGGTTTTATGAATTTGATCATGCGGCCCCGTTTTCTCCCTCGTTCTCCAACGTTGGATTTAGGATCAAATCCAACGGCAGATGACAAACCAATCTTGCGTGATCCCAGTCTGCCTCGAACCGCGCTCGGTTCATTGTGAACCATGTGTGCAAACCCACCCATGGGCCGAACCAGCTTCGTCTCCTGTGAAGCAGAAGCACGTGTAAATGGTTTCTGCATGCCCGCCTCTTCCACTCCCTCTGCTTGCCTGCTGGTCAGCTTGCCCCTGTCGGCCATTCTTTCTGGCACCCTAACGAACCTCCCACCATCCTTTTTAGCTCTTCCTTCGGCTCATTGCCTCGCTGCTGTAGCTTCTGAGAGTTTGCAAATTTTTCCTCCCCTCCTTTTTCTACACGAGAGTGTTCGGAGTTCTAGCACCTTCCAGCCACCTCCTGGTGATTCTCCGGTCTTGACTCCAGCTTCCAAAATCTGTGGAAAAGCTCCAGTAGCTAGAATTTAGGACTTGGCACCCTCTGCATCCACTTCTGAAGCCCGTCTGCATCTCGGCAAACTGGAAACCTCCAGGTACCCCTCTACCTGATATCTTTGATTGAGAGCTTATATTTTAAGTTCATTCAATAATGGAGTTATTACGAGGTTTGATCAGGTATGATCAAACCTGATTAAAGCTCACTAGACTTGACCCGTGCAATGGGGCATAGGGTCCAAGCCTCATTTTGCTTCCTGTCAACCCAGACCATCCCGTACTATGCCCGACCCCTCTATGGATTGGCCTCAATGTGCTGATGGTGTAGCGATTGACCTCCGACCATATGGTGGTCTGGGGAGGGGTGTTTCCCTCCACCATAAAATCTTCACCATGAGAAATCAAGATTAAGGTTTCTGTGTTTGAGCTAATGCCAGTTGGGGCTTACAGTTCCAAGAGGTAGGGTTCATCCATGTGAACAATTCAAGCTCTGGTACGTCCCCTAGCGTGGCCGGTAGCTTGGGAATTTAGTGATTCAATCAAAACCCTAAATCCCCTATCCGCGCAGGCTTCGATTCGTCTGAGACAATGCACTATTCCTGCAAGTCGGGCTGGCCCAAGCCCGCGTTGTTCGACAGTGCTGGGCTGGCGGGTCGTGGCCGACCAGCGTGTTTCGAATCAGGCCAACACGTCGGATCCCGGTCAGCTCGATAGACACCCGAGCACTTAATTAAATGGTTTTAATTAATTTAAATGCTTAAATCATTGCCTATGATTCTAACTTTAGGTTAATGTACATGAATCTAGGGTTTAGCATAACTTCTTCAACACTTAACCAATCATGGCATGTTTATAGACTAAATTGATCAGAAAAATGGGTAGAACTTAATTATACAATAATTATTATAATTGTGTGGATAGATTTTCAAAACTATGAATGTTTATATAAAACATAGATTAGTCAATAACTTTGTGATTTGACATCAGAATCTTGCAAACTTAGTTTCTATTTGCTCATTAGGCAGTAGAGAGCATTTTGACTAGATGAATTTCTTTTATTTTCTTTATATCTTCTTAATTGGATCCTAATCACTTTTAGAGTGATTAGCTTAGATCAGGAGTTCTAGATCTCCAATTTTAGTGATCTTTGTGCTTTTGCTTTCATTAGGATGTATAGAATTAGTTAGTGAGTTTAGATCCCTATTTTGATATCATCTTAATCAAATTATGTTTTAGCCTTAGGAAATGACCATTTTTCCCTTGCATATGGTCATCCCCTTGCTTAGGTTAGATGCTTCCCTTTATATCTTTATTCATTGTCCAAAGTATGATAATACTTCTTGGACAACAATCATTTCATTAAATATTAGTCATTTCAACTCGGGAGCTTGATTGACTAAGTCACATTGTGTGACTTAGTGTGTTTTTCCTCCTGCTTGGTGGAAGTACTTATTCACTTTGAATAAGGTAATTCCATGCCTTAATATCTTAATTCAGCCTTAGGATGTGTGCCTAAGTCATGATGAGACTTAAGCATTAGTTAATCATTCCCTTGGAATGAGCCATCCCTTAGCATAGGTTAAGTTAACTTTTATATCCTTAGTGATCTAGGTCATACCCTATGACTTAGATAGTAGTACCATTAATTCTAGAATTCTTGGCATAAGTCATAAATTATGACTTATGTTGGCAGCCTTAGTCTCCTTTTGGCTTCCAAGCACTTATCCTTAAGGATGAGTTATTTCCCTTGCCTTGGCCAAGTCATATCTTATGACTTGTGATAGTAATCTTAAGTAACCTTCTTAGTACCCTTTTTGATATTGAGTCACATTATGTGACTGAATGTTTTCTCTTTTAGCCTTGTGTTTCTGTATCCTAATTGGATATTTATTCTTTTGCCTTGGGAAAAACCCCTTAGCAAGGGATGAATACCTCTTTAGTGATAGAAGCCTTAGTATGGACTAATTTTGTTATTAGTTCATCCTAATCCATCTTTAGTGAGATTACACTTAGTTAAATGGATATAATATTTAAGTGTGATTTCATGAGTTGAGCTTAGCATCCCATCCTATGGCTTCATTATTAGACTTGGTCTAATGATGATGCTTTAGCTAGTAGCTAAGTTAAATCCTATTAGAATAAGTAGTCAAAGAATACTTATTCCTTGATGCCAAGCCTTTTTGAATTCTAATTCATTGAATTAGAATTGTTAGTTATCCTTTAGCCTTGGATAAGTCTTAGTGATTTATCAAGTTGCCTAAGCCTTCTTAAGTGATGCTTGTCACTTAAGTATAGAACCTTTAGGATCCTTGACCCTTAGTCTATCCCATGCTTAGTATGTGTTGTAACATACTAAGTAGTAGTTATCCTTAAGTGCTAAGTCTTATATTATGACTTAGGATTTAGTCTGTAACCCTAAAGGTTGCATTCAACTCAGTTGAATGTTAGTATTCTTTCTTTAGTTGCCTTCCTTATTAAGTGATGATAATCATTTGATTTGGTTAGTTCCCTAGTAAGCTTAGATTAGTGGTTAAAATTCTCTAACCTTAGCCTTTATGGTAGTTTTGTGAAGGCTTAGCCTTAAACCTTAAGTCTGATTGTTTGGATTCTATATTTAGAATACTTGAACCTTACAGTGTTCCTAAGCCTTAGATCTTTGCTTAGTTGAAATTCTAATTTATGGTTTAGACTTAAGTGTGAATAATTAGTTAGAACCTTGATTAGTTCTAAGAGTAGATAAATAAAGACTTAGTTTAGGCTAGTTTTCTCTAAAAGTAGTTCAGATACAAGCTTAAAATGTTAAGCTTGTATAGTCTATTCATTGATATGAATTGGTAGAATTATTGAGATGGTATATGTGAGATCAGAATGGTTAAGATGAATCAATTAATTGCACTATTGAGATAATTATGTTAGTTGATCAGATTTATTAGCAAGTTGGTTAGAGTAAGACTTGTGGAAGTCTTAGTAGTAGAAATGGTTATTCAGATTCAGTAGAATTAATGTAATTTTCATTGATTTCTATATTCTGTTGCATTCAACATTCTTTTATTTTAATGATTTAGTCAAAAAAATTAATTAGCTTGGCATGACATATCATCATATATGTAGGTCATGTTTAACCTAGTATCTTGTGCACAATTCTATGGAATTTGGGAGCGTTGAGCTTATATGTGTTGAGTGCGTTGTGCACAAAAGTCAGGTATGTTTGATACATATACATGCACATATTATTCAGGAGCGTTGGGCTCATTTATTTTCGGGAGCGTTGGGCTCACTTGTTTCGGAGTGTTGGGCTCACTTTGTCGGAGCATTGGGCTCATTTAATTTTGGGTGCGTTGAGCACAAATATTAGAATATGTGTATGTATGTGTATATACATATATGATATTTGGAGCATTGAGCTCACTTTGTTTTCAGAGCGTTGGGCTCAATTGATTTTCAGAGCGTTGGGCTCACTTGTTATCAGAGCGTTGGGCTCATCAGTTGCTTATGTACTATCAAGTACATCTGAGTTATGTGCTCTTGGAGCACAGTTCAGTTCAGTTCAGTTCAGTTTAGCTTAGTTCAGTTCAACTGTGCATTCATCTTAGATTGCTTACGATTATGTGTTTCATTGTAGTACTAGTACAATTACTTGCTTTTAGTGTTTTAGTACTTGTTGTAGTACTTTATATTTTAGTTAACTTTACTATTTACTTTACTATTTTTAAAGTTAAAAATCAAGATAACTTAATTGAATGCATTTTAGTCAACTTAAAATGTACGAAAACTTATTGTCTCTTTTTTTGGTTGGGGCCCTAGCGTTTGCAAAACTGGCAAATGTCAGATCTAAGTAGCTTTAAAGAACCCCTGTTCGTGAAGCTGCAGGAGGCTAAAGAAGAGGTGGAACACAGTGTTGCTGAGTAGCTATGGCGGTCTGCTTCCTTTGAGTTTTCCTATTTTTGGTGAGATGAGAGTTTACTTTTCTACTTTTCATTAAAGTTTGTAATAAGCAGTCATCTGGATGTGTTTTCTATTTTCTTTTCTAAGATGTATGTATTTTACTTATTATTTTAGATGAATGAATGGATGGATACTATTTTAGCTTCCGCACTCTATTTTTTGTGTTATACTATACTACATATATTGTGCTGTGATCATCAGTTTAGTAGACTTGTATTATTAATCGGGTTAATGAAATACTTAACTTGATTAATTGGGGAGTTCCCTCTTAAGGACTAGTCACTTTCGATGATTCATGCCTTAGGTTAAGTGGTTGTGCTAACCCGGAGTATTGAGAAGGAGGAGTTGACTAGGGCCTTCTATCTTTTTAATGCGCCGTTCTACCGCTAATAATTATTGTGATGGGACACTGTGTTACAGTCTGCCTTTGACGTTTACTACTGGCTCTAAAGGATTGACCGGTACATTTTCCATTGCAATTTGTGGTTGGTTCAGAATGGCTTGTTCTCTCCTAGCTCTCAGATACGTTCTTTCTATTTCTAGGTCGAAAAAAATATCTATATTTTCTCTCCTATTTATGCAGTTCACAAATCAGCTAGACAAAACAATCATAGCAATAGAGTTTAACAATTTAGCAATTCAAATCACCCTAAGAGAGCAAATAAGCAATACAATTTCAACAAACTATTTTTCAGCACAGCTCTTAGAAATTATTGATTTTTCAATAACAAGTAACTAAAAAAAAATCTAAATTAACACTAAAATCAGCACAATGTAATTACAACAACTAAAAATTATATGAAAAATTAAATAAGATCTAAATCACTATTTTATAAAAGATTATACTTAATACAAAACAATACCGTTCCCCGGCAACGGCGCCAAAAACTTCACAGACGTAAAATTTGTGTCTGTGCTTGCACGCAAATGTACGTGGTCTGAAGTAATAAGTGGAAGTTTAGCTTAAACATTTATCGCCCTCAGGGAATGGTAGTTTTGATACTAAGTTCTATCTTCTTTCAATAATGTTTAAAAAAATAGTTTTTAGTGTTTTTGGTTTTGTTCCTAAATTTACCATACAAAGCACTTAAATATAGATATTATGTGATTGAGAAGAGAGAGTTGGGGGTCCATTATGTGACTCGTAAGGACTTGGTGTTGTAATTTTGTCATTGTAATTCATAAAGTTATTTTCTTATGCATAATCAATCAAGTGAACATTGCCTTCCCAAGATTGGTCCTCTAATTTCAGCAAGTTCAAATCTAGTGCATAAAAAGAGTACTCTAGGGTTCTCTTTTGGCACATAGATTCTCATAAGATCATAATTTAATTAATTTTTTTGATTTCCTACGTCTAGCTTACCAAATCATCCCTTTAGTTAAATTGACCTCACAATCTTTGATTCCCACCAATCAACATCATGTGCTACACACGCAGTTTAGCTAAGGGAGAGGATTCATTATGCCCAATGGACTATGTCACATCATCCATGGTGTTTATTGATCTCTTTCTCTCCTTCTACTTTGTTAAGCCATAGAGCATGATTGGAGGGGACTTAGCTCACAAGTATCAATTTCTCGGATGTGCTTAAGGAGTGGTGCTAATGGGCTTGAGAACTTGTCAAGTAGCCCTTAGCTCTATTGCACTCACTCCTTACTCTAATCCAATTAGTGAGCATTGGATCACAAGTCTTTCTTATATTAAGAATACTGTTTCATAATTGATTTAGCAATGATTTAAAATTGATAATCATTCCAAGCATTCACTTCAATATTTTTTTACTTAATGCAATTTCAACGTACAACACCCTTATCTTAACTTAGCAAATAACTACAACCCAACCCTCTCCAAGAAGGGTTTAGCTTTCTATTACAGATTCAAGACAAAAAGATATATACAAAGACAAGAACCTTGACATCAGTTCAACTATAAAACAAATAAGAGAAAGTTGAGAGAAAATACTAGGAACATCCTAGAATTTTTTGGGTCTCTCTGGATTTTTTCTTCTCCTTGCTCTTCCTTCCTCCAAGCTCCTTGCACTTCTCCTTTATCTTGATCTTGCAAGAGTCCTCTGATCCTTCTCCTTAGAGACTTCTCCTTCTCTCTCTATTAGCAGCCTTCTTTAGGATTTCTGAATGTGGAAATTGGGAACCCTTCTTTAGTTTCAAAATGTTGTTTATATAGGGATTCCTTCAATCTTGTGCATAAATTCTGTCTAACCCTTCCTCTTCCTTGAATTCATGGCAAGCCATTTAATTTTATTCCTTTATTCCTCTTTGATACAGTAAGATTTATCGCTTTTGCAAGTTTCAAACAGTTGGGGAAGGCCAAAGGCTAATATTTCTGCCTTCCCTATGCTGTCATTAATGCTTTGACCTGGAAAATATTGTGTCGAGCGCTGCGGTGAGCTGTGGTGTGTTGAGGCACTCTTAATTATTTCTATAGAGTCTTGGCTCTAGTTCTGCTATTTTGTTGGGGATCCGTCATAGCGCCCTGTGGCAACTTCGATCCAAACACTGTTCCACTACAGCACGCTATGGTAGCTTTGATTCATACACTATTCCATTGTAGTACGCTATGGCAACTTAGATCCAAGCTATTTACCTTAGTGACGCTACTACCAGCTTAGCGCGCTGAAGGCGCACTACGATGGTTTAACTTGCATGAATGCTAAAAGTCATTATTCAAGTAGTTCTCCCAATGTTTAAATATTTCTCCAGGAAATGACATCATTGCATGCTGGGGAGCACTCCAACGGTTCTCCTTCTAGGTCTGCATTTTTGTTCTTTGTGCCTTGGAGCGCTGTGGCGCGCTGCAGTGGTTAAAGTTATGAAAACGCTGATAATCACTGTTCAATTAATTCTCACATGGTCAAAAAATATTATTCGGGAAATGACGTCGTGGCGCACTGCAGTGCCCTGTGGCACGCTCCAGCGGTTCTACTTCCAGGCTTGCATGTATGATTCAGGTGAGCTCTATTCAACAGATTGCCATGGCCCATTGTAGCGCGATGCGACGCGCCATAGTGGTTTTCTTCAAAAAATTCTTTTCTTCTCCAGAATTGCCTCTTCTCCTGTTTTTACCTGAAAATGATAAGATTCTGATCAAAGTATGCTTGTTTATGTGCTATTTTGAATGTTTTTAATCCTTTATTTTACTATAAATCTTGGATTTATCAAGCTCAAAACCCTAATTAACTAATATTAAGCTCCTTGCTTAGCCTAGTTATGCTCACTACTAATTTTTCTTCCATTAAATAGTAAGAAATGTTTTATTATCTTTTGATCAAATTCTTTATCTTGTTCTTAGACTCTTAGGTCTTAATAAGGTTTAATAGGATTAACACTTAAATGCTAAACCTTATACTTTGCTGATTTTCTCCTAAAATAGAGAATTAACATATTCATGTTACTTAATCATTTAATAAAAATGTTAATTAATTTAATAACCAATTCTAGATTTAATAATTTATTTTATGAATTTTCATGTAACTCTTTGAAGTAAGATAATAAGGATTTGTATTTTTAATTTATTTAATGGGCGGTGTCTTTTGGTGTTCCCAAAAGTTGGATGTTAAATCACACTCATGGGTCTTAATGGCAACTTTTTGACCAACCATTGTGTAATAACCCTAGGTTGTATCTGAGTTTAACCTAACCTAACCAATGTCTAATTGTAATTCTAATGCATTCTCTTAGTAATTAGAACCTAACACTAAAGATTTGGGGACAATCGAACCTTACTTGGTCAAATTAGCATTTTTGCTAAATTAGAAACCCTAATAATAGCCAAAATAGTTTGATCTCTGATCCAAAATTTGATTGCATTTTTTAATTCCTCATCCTTAAATTAGTTAGGGGTATTAGTTTCGGAATTTGTAGAGATCATTTAATCCTTAATTGGATTTAATTTAATTTGGGGAAAATGCACAAAAGGGTTCCTCACAAATTGAATTTGCAAGGATAACCCTAACCAAAATAACCGTCGAGGATCAGCTGCGCGGATCGTGGGCGATCCACTGCGGAGCCCAGATTGCGTGATAACGGAGCCCTGCTCCATCCCGCTGTCATTCTACTTGATCCTATTGTTAAGATTTAATCCCGTGGGGGCACCGATTCATCATTGGATTTATCCCGTTGATTCCACGGCTTAGATCATTTCAAATCTGGCCGTTAGGATCCAGATTATCAAAGCTCTTCCATGGCATTGATTAATAGATCAGACGACCAACAGTGCACCCGCACTACAGATCTTCATCCTGAGTACGCCCCACTCTCGACAGGGAAGATCCCCCGTACGCCATCACTCTGCCCTATCCCCCACTCCTCTGGCAAGCTCAGCATAGCCGTTAGAGCTTTCCTTTTATCAGTTGGATGCCCCGATTGGGCCCCGTGGCCCAATTTCTCCAATTGGAGGAAATGGGAGCTTGACCATCGCCCAAGCTTTTGGGCATCCCCAGCTCAACTGGGTGCATCAAAGCTCTATCCTGAGGCTATAATAAGCCTTAGGATTCGTCCAGAGAGCCCTTTACTCTTTATGAATCTTCAATTGAAGCTCCTTACCCCTCTGTACTCTTGAGCTCTCCTAGCACTTCAGGCTTCTACTATCGATAATTTGAGGGTGTGCACTAGAAGTTTGAGTCCCCTAGCATATGTTGGAAGCTTCGCAGCCTCTGGTGTTCCCTCGATCAATTGAACCATCTCATTTCCATCAAGAACCAGGTACACTTCTATCCTTACCGAGTCGTGTAAGCTCGACATTGGTTTTAAGCGTTTTGTGATTGTAATTAGGCTAGACAAATGCATCGCAATCATTTCCTAAATCAGGGTTAGCCCCGATCGATCAAATCGATCGATTGAATCGATAGATCGGGTTGCGGCTAACGCTGGAAATTGGGTCCGACTAGGGACCCAGCAATCAGGCGCACCCCAGCCTCTGCTACCATAGGGGTTCAATCTTTCGTACCTCCCTGAAGGTGTAGAGATTGAAACTTGGGCAAATCGTGGCCTCTATGGGGAGAGTTGACTCCCCACAGTAGCTCAATGGCGGAGGCCTCGAGTGAGTAAGGCCCGTGAGTTCCCAGCCTTCTCACAAATGGGCTAATGAGTGTGCTTGTTAGGACTTGGCCCACTTATTGTGTAGGGATTAATTTGGGGCCGAGGCGTGGTTGGGACATCCTGTATTTTGGCTCCGTCTCTAACCCTAATTCTCAAGATATCGGGGAAGAAGGGTTGGGGATGAAGCACTGTGCGGGTCGGGCCGATCCAAGATCCGTGCGGTGCGATAGTCTCGAGCTCCTCAGGTTGGGCCAACCCATGCCTTTTACTAAATGGCTCGAGCCCCGTTAAATAAATATTATTTGAATTAGGAATTAAATTCCTTAAGGAAATTCATTTGAATATTAGAAATCTAATTAGAAAATTACATAATTATTTAAATGCATAACTTTGTGAATACTTATCAAAATCATATAAAATTATATACTATTTTAATCAAAAAAATGCAAGGAATAAGAATATACAAAAATATATTAATTTTTGTAAATGTATTTCTTAATTTTTTCTAATTACTTCATTAGCTTAATTAGGGGATATTAGCATGTGTACTTAACCAAATTGCTTAACTTAAGTTTCATTTGACTCCTTGTACCTTGTAGAATGTATGTGTTAAGTAGAATAATTTTTTAATTTATATTTTGTTAATTATACCCTAATCTTTGATTTGCATGATTAATGAAAATCAAGTATTATAGTTAACCAAATTATACTTATAATATCTCTGATTGCTTGTATGATTAATTTGAACATAATGGCAAGGTTTTATAAATTTTAGATAATTAAATTTTTAATTATGTGCTAATTCATTTTGAATTTAATTAGCATTTGATTAACCTTAATTACTCTCTATTTTAATTAATGTGATTTTTTTTGTATGTTTCATTGACAATATTATGCAAGTTAGAAAACTAAATTTCTGATTTGGACATTTAAATCTTTCTTTTGGCCTTAATCAAGATTTAAACTCTAATTAACCATATGAATTGCTTAAGGAGTCCAATAATGAATTAATACTAATTTGAGCCTCAATAATTGGCAAAGAACTTATTAATTATCTTATAAATCAACCTCTTTGTAAATAATCTTAATTGATTAGATCTTCTAAACTAATTAACTTGAATTAATTGAGCCCTAATTTGGATATTTAATAACTTGTGCTGACTCCATAAATTATATCAAAAATAAAATGATATTTCATTCACTTAAGATCTTTTAAGCTACTCCTAAATCAGTAATTTTTATATTTTTTAGGAAAATGGCATCCAAAGGAGTTCTGAGGCATATCTACAAAAATTTCAAAATTTAATAATGGAATCAGCTACAGAGCACCGCAGCGAGCTGCAGCAGAATTATTTAAACTTTATAAACTGGATGCTCACTAATTGAACAGTGTTTTTTGCAAAATAAGCCGCTACAGCGCGCAGTCGCGCGCTGCAGCGGTCTGCAGCAGAAATATTTCCAATTTTATAAAATAGGGAAAATCGATTAATTGAACAATGTTTTGCAAAACGAGTCGCTACAGCGCGCGGTCGCACGCTGCAGCAGTCTGCAGTGAAAATATTTCAGACTATATAAACAGAAAAATCACTTAATTAAACAGTGTTTTGCAAAACGAGCCGCTACAGCGCGCGGTCGCGCGCTGCAGCGGTTTGTAGCGAAAATATTATTACTTTAAAAATGAAAAGTGAAGTAATTGAATAGTAGATTTACAAAATGGCCCGCTCCAGCGCGCTGTAGCGGGACATCTTCCAAAGCTCAAACATGGTAGCACACGGCAGCGGGGGACTTGACGAATTTGCTAAGGACCATTGCACGTAGCAGCGCGCCACAGCGCGCTGCAGCGACCCGCCACAATTTTTTCCAGACAACATTTATTGCGGCTGGGGACATGACCACTATCCTACATTTTGTCCCCAGCCATCATTTCCTGCAACTGCTACATTTTTATTTGAAAAAGAAGACCTTAAGGTGATATTTTGGTTAAACAAATGAAGATATTTATCACCTCATCATCAATGGAGGATTTTGCCATCATGAATTCAGAATTTTAAATGGCATTGCTAGTTTTGAAATGAAGGAAGATGAAGGCAGCCCCTCTCCTATAAATACCTCTCATCTTGACTAGAGGAGGGTTCACAATTTTAGCCAAAAATTCACTAAGGAGGAGTGCTAAGGAAGAGAGGAACTCCCCAAGGGTGGCAAAGCAAGCTCTTGCATTGGGAGAGAAGGAAGAAGGCAGCACTAGCGACCTAAGAAGAAAGCATTGAAAGGAGAAGAAGGATTCTAGAGAACTTCCAAGGAGCGTTCCTAGTATCTTCTATCCTCTACTCTTATATTTCTTTTTAGTTGATTATGAAAGGGTCTTTATCCATGTATGTATTTTTCTTCTTTTCTATTATGATGAGTAGCTAAACTTCTTTGGGGAGGGTTGGGGTGAAGTCCTATGTGCATGATGTAATATTAATGTATGAAGTTTTTTTCCTCAAGCATAATATATTTGTGATCTTAATTCCTTGCTAAGAAATATTTTATTTAATTTAGTCTTGAATGTGGATTAAGAGAAAAGAACTAAAAAGGCTCAAGAACTAAATTGTCTTATTCTCCTTAGCTCACCTTAGGTTGGATGCTAGGTTATGAGTGCATGAAGCTTGGAACTGTGTGACAAAACTCTTGAGCTCAATGCACCTCAACCTAAGCTCAACCAAAGAGTTGATGTAAGTGATGCTACGACCCACTAAATGAGCTCCTTAGCTTAACATAATTGAGGTACAGGAAGGAAGTGTTGAGAGCTCATAAACTAAGTGACATAGTCATTGAGCCCAATATATGAATCCCTCATCTCAACTATGTGAGATGCGAGTGATGCTCGTAATGGAAATCAATACTTGTAAGATCCTAAGATTTAATAATCAAACTCTCCTTGATCAAAAGAATAAGATAAAAAAATAAAATCCAAAGAATTTTATAAGAATCTTTGTGTCGAAATAGAACCTAATGTGAGTTCATTTTGCGCACGAGATTTGAACTTGTAAGACTTTGAGTAAAACTCAAGGAAAAACAATGTGCACTTGATTTTAAGTTAAAATAAAACATAAAGCTTGAGAAACTAATACGCTTAAATATTATATCATGACATGTGGGATGGTCCCAACTCTCCTCTTTCTCTTATCTTGCTATTTCTACTTAGTGATTATTGTGCTGAATTAAAACCAACTCATCCATTATATTGCAACTTAAATATTAGTAAGAATAGATACACCTTAATGCCAAATCAACCAATTCTCTGAGGATCGATAAATTCCCAGAAATTAACATTTTCCACTTATTAATTCAGACCACGTACACTTCCGTGTGAGCGCAGACGTGTATTTACAGTCTGTCAAGTTTTTGGCGCCATTGCCGTGGAATTGGTACTTGATTTGAATTAAGGAAAATCTATAAGTAACTAGCGATTTAAGGATTTAATTGCATATATTAGTAGTTTTATATTTTTTTGTAATTATCAAAGCTAACATTTTATATTTTTGTTTATTTTATTTCTACAAAATTGTTTGATCTGTATTGCCAACTTGTTCTCGATAAGCCATATTGTTACTTGTATGAGTAAAAGAGTTTGTACTGAATATATTTTTGATCCAGAAATCGAGAGAACATACTTACAAGCTAGGCGAGAATGAAACCTATCAAATCAACAAGCTGTTATGGACAATTACACTGAAAATTTAGAAGAGCCTAGGGGAAGAGAACTTAGAGACTATGCACTACCCACTGTTAGGGGAATCCCCCATACGATTGTAAGGCCAACATTGAAGCCCACAATTTTGAAATCAAACCTTCCACACTGAGTATGGTGTAAAATAATCAGTTTGGAGGATTTGCCACTGAAGATCCTAACTCACATATTTCAATCTTCCTTAAAATATGTGATACCTTCAGATTTAACGATGTCTCCGAAGACGCAGTTAAATTGCGGCTTTTTCCTTTCTCACTGAGAGATAGAGTGAAGAGTTGGCTCAGTTCTCTACCGAGTGATTCTATCTAGACTTGGGACGATTTGGCTAAGAAATTCTTAGCCAAATACTTCCCTCCGACTAAAACTGCCCGGTTGAGGATTTAGATCACCAACTTCACTCAGTTGGGTGGGAGACTCTCTAAGATGGGTAGGTTTGATATCATAGAGAGTCTCCCCTTCCATCATAGAGAGTCTCCCACCCAACTGAGTGAAGTTGGTGATCTCAATCCTCAATCGGGCAGTTTTAGCCAGTGGGAAGTATTTGGCTAAGAATTTTTTCCATCATAGGTTTGAGCTTTGGAAGATGTCCTGCTGCAGCGGGCCATTTTGCAAATCTACTGTTCAATTACTTCACTTTTCATTTTTAAAGTAAAAATATTTCCGCTGCAAGACCCCTACAGTGCTCGACCCCACGCTGTAGCGGCTCGTTTTGCAAAACACTGTTCAATTAAGTGATTTTTTTGTTTATAAAGTCCGAAATATTTCTGCTGCAGCGTGCGACCGCACGCTGTAGCAGCTCGTTTTGCAAAACACTATTCAATTAAGTGATTTTTCTGTTTATAAAGTCCGAAATATTTCTGCTGCAAGCGTGCGACCGCGCGCTGTAGCGGCTCGTTTTGCAAAATACTGTTCAATTAATCGATTTTCCTCGTTTTATAAAGTTGGAAATATTTCCACTATAGACCGTTGCAGCGCGCTACCGCACGCTGTAGCAGCTCATTTTGTAAAAAACACTATTCAATTACTGAGCTTCCAATTTATAAAGTTTAAATAATTCCGCTGTAGCCCGCTGCGACGCGCTGTAGCGCGCTGCAGCGCGTTGTAGCGGATTCCTTTAATAAATTTTAAAATTTTTGTAGATATGCCTCAGAACTCCTTTGGATGTCATTTCCCTGAAAAAGATAAAAAATATTGATTTAGGAGTAGCTTAAAAGATCTTAAGTGAATGAAATATCCCTTTATTATAGATATAATTTATGGATTCATCAACTTGCATGAATCTAATTATATTTGCTAATTTTCCTTTGACCTTAGACTAGTATACTAGAAGAATAAGGATCTATAACAAACTCATGTGATTTATTATCTGAATCCGAGCTTAAGGTCCCTAATTTTCTCCCAAGTAAGAATATCAGTATAATACAACTTATAAAATGAATTGGATTTGTGAATCAATCAATTCTCAATAACTCATATGATTTTTACCCTAGGATTGGTTAAGTGATTAAGTTGCAATTATTAGATTTTCATACTGAATTCAAGTACCTAATTTATGTGGTTGAAAATGGTAAGTCTAGGTGAATGTTCATAACTTAGAATTCATCTCTATTTAAGTGCATCTTCTAGTACTTAAATCATTGAAATACAAAGATAATGTTTGGATCAACCAATTGCTATACCTTTAAATAGACAAACAATTAAGGTAGGGAGAGCTTATTGTCTTATTTTGAGGTAAAAGCTTTGATGAACCCTATTAACCCTAGATGTTTGATCTTAAGTCATTGTGGTAGAATACCCTATAGATTCTAGTTTGAGATTATTCCATGTGATATTATTCTATATTGTGTGACTTTTAAATCATATCCTTAGAACTTTTGTGTAGGACTCACCCTAATGGAGTAATTCATTAGTTTGTTACTCCTTGATTATTAAATAGAATTGGTAGAATGAGAATTAGTAATGTTATAAGGTAAAGATGATAGTGCATATCCATAGAGTTTAATTACTCAGCATAAGATGGAATTGGTTGATTTACCTTGAATAGAATTGTAAATTCTAGATCTTACCATAGGTGATTGGATAAGTACATTTTAGTTCAGGATAAACATCCCAAGTTCATTGTATGTTATAGTTTGGGAGTTTAATAACTTAGTTTGAGAGAATAAATTGTAAATGGATTATGTCTCTTATCTCTGTACGTATCGATAAGTGTAGTTAAACAAGCTAAGTGATAAAGTCACCCTTCCTAATTAATGCTAAATCATGTATATGTAAACTCTCCATTTTATGATATAGAGTTTAGTTATAATAAGAACCATGAATTTAGTATAACTAAAGTAGAAGTCATAATTCATTTAAATGAATACTGCACAATGGAGACATAGATTTATTATTTGGTTTTGAACGATTTTTGGATTTAATAATTTAAGGCATATATTTATTTAATCATTGGCATATCATAAAATGCATATTTCAAATCAGCATTAACGGAGCATTGTGCTCACCTAGGGATCTGTAGCGGAGCATTGTGCTCACCTAGGATTTGTTAGTGGAGCGTGTGCTCACCTAGGATTCTGTAGTATGTCATGTAACAACGAATCAAGCATACTTGTACCTTACAATTCTGTGGCATATTTAGATGCATATACATATATTTAGTGGCTTAAAACACCATTTTATTTCTGTATTTATTCAGTTTCAGTTTCCTTACTGTTTACACTATTTACAGACTTAGTTTTTAGCTACTGTTTTACCTTAATTTCAGTTTTATACCATTTTAGACTTTTTAGCTATTTTACTGCTTTTATATAGTATTAACTTACTTACATAAATATTAAACATTAGATAACTATAATTATTTATAGTAGGTTTAGATGTGTTGGACTCATTGTCTAGCACATGGTAATTTTGGGATTCGGCAATTTGCCAGATCTAAAGCAGCTTATGGAGCAAGTTCAGGAGGCTTCACAGAAGATCCAGGAGGAGTTTGTGGGGCATTAGTAGACTCTATTTCAGCCTTTACTGTTTGCTTAATTTACTTTCAGTTTGAGTGAGAAACTCTTTTTGCTGTCATTTTTATTTAAGGAAATCTATTTGTAATAACATTTAAATTGGATACATTTTCTTTTATTTTCTGAGATGAATGGTTTAATTAGCTTCTGTGATGAATGATCTAAACATATGCTTTAGCTTCCACACTCTATTATATTTTCTACTTATACTTAGTATAGTGATGTGATTAGTATTATGAAATGCTAAAACTCATGTATTTTAGATTCTTATTACAATTCCTTTCATAATCTAATGTACATAAGTACTTTATCTAATACTTAATATAAGGAATTTACTCATATCTTAAAGATTTGCACTAAATTCTCTTTTGGGTTTGAGTCTCAGATGTTCAGCCAGTAGTATTCGGGAAGGTTCAGCAATTCTTCCCGAGTAACACACCATTCCGCCATCAATTCTTTAATAAATTATCTCATTTATGCGCGGCGATGGGATGGGGCATTGCACAATTGGGAGGAGGAGATGTGGAAAGTAGGTTCAAAATTAAGTTTTAGGAATGCCCTTTAAATATCGTGGTAAGGAGGGTTGCTCACTTGCACACCTAAGAACTCTCTCTACTTCTTGAACCCCTAGAACCTTAAGCAATCAGAAGAGATGGCCTTCCGCAAGAAAGTAACTACAAGCAAGGCAATGACTACATCTTTTTTGGGCGGGCGCTTCAATGACAAGAGGTTTGCATCTTTAGAAGCTGAACAAAAATTTGAATAGATCACCTCAGAGAAGAAGTTGATCCATAAATGGGGATTTGCTGAACCTTACCCAGTGAACCCTTCCCACATCGTCAATGAAGATGAGTAAATCTGGAAGGGCAGCAGGATGTGACACATTCTATCCTCATTTAGGAAGTTTACGCCAATGTTATCAACTCTAGACAATAGAGAATTTTGTTTGAGGAAATCTGTCGAGTTTGGACTCCGAGAAATCAAAGCATTTTATGAGATATAATCCGTAGGCACCTGCACCTACAATGAGTATATATAATCTAATTTTGATCCCAAGGAAGTCATGCATGAACTTATGGGAAACAATGCCAAATGGAGTGGGAATGTTGCTAATGTTTCAAGGGGCTTGCTAATTGTAGCAAGCAATGCTTGATACATTCTCATCTCTAATAGAATAATGCCTTTTGAGAATTTAAGTGAGGTGACCTGAACAAGAGCTGTGCTAATCTATGCAATTAAATGTTTAAGAAATATCAATATTTTTAAAATCATATTTGAGCACCTTGGGCAAGCCCTTAGTGGGCCATGCACAACTCTTGCTTTTAGGTCCCTTATCATTTGGATATGCCTCGAGTAGAGTGTTAAAATAAATAATGATGAACCCTTGTTTCATCACTGACCACTTCTCACCTTTAGGAACATGCATCCTCACTACTTCGGGGGATGGGGGGTGGGGGGCAAGAAGAAGAGACAATAAGAAGAAGAGGAAGGAACTTCCACCTCGGCAAGCCAAAGCTCCAAGTTTACAAACCTTCAAAGGTGAATTGATAGGTTGAAGGAGTATCAGAGGCAAATACGTAAATGTATCGAAGCAGAGCTTAGTTATCATAAAGGAAGTGTGTACCAATAATGCAAATACAACTAGGAATTTAACATAGCCCTTGGGGGTATATTTGCAAATTAGCATTTACCCGATGGTCCAGGCGAATTAGTTTCTCCACCACCACCAATGCTTGAACCTCCTCCAACCATCCCTTAGCTTGAATTTGCTGAGGAAGAAGAAGAAGACAATAATTAAATGATCAAGTTGTAATTTTTTTTTGTTTGCTTATTGTTTTAGTTATATATATATATTTGAGTTATCCATTCCCCATGTAACTTCTTTACTCAATAAAATTGATTTCATCACTTGTTGGAAGTTTACACCTTCTTATAATAAGTTCTAAAAAATTGACTGGTAAGTTAGAAAGTCTTCATAAATTAATTAAGTTTGACATGTGAGTGACTGATTAACCACAACGCGTTAAGGATTCAACAAAAATTGCTTAACCACTATATTAGCTCTTTTATCAAGTCATATGATGTAAGGAAATTAAGGGGGGCGGGGCGGGGGATACGGTTTATATTTGAAAATTAAATGCTTGACTAAATTTAAAATATACTAGACTACTGTATGACTTCATGAATGTAATGCATGATAATGGGATGAGAAAAATATCTCTTATATGGAATATTTAAAAACAAAAGAAGGAAATGGGATGAAGAAAAATATCTCTCTAGAAAATATTTAAAAGAAAATGAAGGGATGAAAAAAAATATTTATCCCTAAAGTGAGTATGCATTACATTTCATAAGAAGAAGTACAAATTCCATAAAATAATTTTCAAGGACATCATCATTCAATAAATTTAATACAGAACCTGAAAATTTCCCAAATAGAAATTTTTATAACCATCAATGAATATTGGGAGAAGAGTCAAGGATACTGAATAGGGTCGTAAATATTGAACCATGACAAATTGAGGTCACCCTCAATTTGTAAGTAGCAATGCTAAAACTACTTTAAGTTACAAGGAGGGTTTCAAATCTGCCTCCAAACAGGGCAAAATTGTTAAACATCTGCACTATTCCAAAAAAGTCATAAATTGCTTACTCGAGAATGAGATAAAATTAAGAGTGGGGGTGTGATGAGACCAATAAATATAGGGAATTTTATGTTAAAAATTATATTTTCCTTAGAATTAGTTATACTTTAAGTGCAATTTTGTGGAATTTTAGGAAATAAGAGATTAATTTGAGATGAAAAGAAAATTTGAATGTGAGATTGTGCGGTAGGGTGCTACAGTGTGGTTTAGCACGTGCCATAGCACCATTTCTCCTGAGAGCAAAGCACTACAGTATATCATAGTGGCCAAATTCCCAAGAGCTTGGTTCTACAGCATGTCATAGCAGCTAAATTCTAGAGAGCTAAGCGCAATAGCGCACCACAGCGGCCAAATTCCTGAGAGATAGGCACTACAATGCGCCACAGGGCCAAATTTATGAAAGCCAGGCGCTACAGTGTGCTAGATCAGACAATTTCTTGAGATCCAGGCACTAAAATGCGCAACATCAGCCAAATTCTTGGGAGCCAGGCACTACAGTGCTCCGCAACGGACAATTTCCTGAGAGATAGGCGCAAAACATCACCCAATTTCTCGAAAGCCAGCCACCACAGCGCCAAAATTACGAGAGCTAGGTGCTACCGTGCAACGTTGCACCCAATGAATAGTAAGCCATGTGCTATAGCGCGCCATAGCACTCACTGTCAAATTTCTTTAGGAACTAACTCCTAGTCATCATTGGGAAAACCAAATAACTTATTTCTCTTCTTTTTTCCATAGCATAATTTAATGGCCAACATTAAACTCCTTCATTACTAAAAGAAAAAAAAATCATAAATGAAAATTGCAATTATCAAAGAGAAAGTTGGATGGCTGCTTTGAATGTAAGGAGGCTACATGAAGGTTTATAAAATGAGGAATAAAATACTTAAACAAGGTTCCAAATTTTTTTTCTGAATTCTATTTTTGAAGAAGAAATATTCAAGAGAGCTTCCCACCCTAAGGAGGAAAAGAATGTTGCAACATTTGAGAAAGAGGAATAACATAGGGAGCTAGGAGCAGTAAAGGAGACTGAGTTGGAAAAGAAGAACAAAGAGAATGCCAAGGGCTGTTCCTGAGTATTATATTCCTAACTTATCTTTCTTGCTATTTTGTTGTAAGCACAATGTCAATGCTCATCATCTCTTGTAGCTCATTTTGTTTATCATTTTTAATGGTAGCCTAAATCCCCATTTGGGAGGGTTAGGCAAGAGCATTTAAGACTCATGATGTAATGTAAACTCTTCTATCATTGAAATATCATTTAGTCTAAAAGTGCTTGAATGTTTATTATGTACGCATGTTGGAAAATAATGAATCTTAATACAAATGTTTTTAACTATATATGTAAATGAAATCTTTATTAAGCTTGATGAATACTTTTGACCAAAAAGCTGTGCAATCTCGAGCGTTAATGCTGCAAATGGCTGTGACAATGTTCGCTATGCAAAAATAGCTTGTGCACAATTTGGGGCAAGAGTTTGAGCGCTTAAGCCATGAGAAAATGCAACTTAATAATCTATAAGCTCCATAACCCAATTCATATCATTTGAGATATGAACTTGATGCTGAGAACCACCTTTAGAGAACTAAAGCTCATTCTTGATTTATGCAAGGTTTTTGAGCGCATTAAGCTATAAGTGATGTGACATAAACTCATTTAGCTTCGCAACTCATCTCCTTAGCTAAGTTAAGAATATATGCATGAGAGTCATTGGTGGAATCAAGATTCTGTGATGCTTAACTAAAATTGAGTATTTTATCACTTAAATGTGAGGGATAATTTAATCAATTAAAGATCACAAGGTTGCCTATGTGCCAAGATTGAACCTCATGGAGTTCATTTAAGAGCACTATATAAGATTTAGCACATTTAATGAATAATTGATAGAATGATAAATCTCTTAATTATGATATCAAAATAATCCAACTAACTTGACATATAATTGATAAGAAGAGTAACTTGCATGAACCTTGACAACTGCATATTTGACCTCAACTCTCCCATATCTTCCAAAATTTTTCTAAAACCAAAGTAATTTTGGAATCATAATTTAAGAAACAAAAACCAACAAAATTGATCTCTTAAGCATTATTGAAATTATGTACACTCTCATAAAAAATCAAAACATAATTCTAGCGGATGATAAATCTCGGGATCTTGCCATCCCTTATTACTTCAGACCATGTACACTTGCGTGTAAACACAGACATACATATTTTAGATCTATCACTTAACATTAGATAAGCTACTAAATAATTCAATGTTAGTCTCATTTATAAGTTAATGACCTTACAAATCTATTAATCTTATTAGGTAAGGCTTTAAAGGGATAATCTTACTTAGGATAGGGTTGTTATGTCTAATCTTTATTAACTTGCCAATCTATGTATATAAGATTCTACCTTCTCATGATCTGAGGTTTTTAAGTTCAAGCAATACTATACTAGATTTTAGGTTTGATATTATTTGTTATCACTAAAAGATTCTAAGCCTCTAAGAACTAAATTTAGCTTTATCACATAAGTATTCTTATCTCAAGTTTATATCCATAAATTCTTTAAATACTTATAAGCATATGTTTCCATCAATTAAATCTAGAGGTTACTTACATTCTCATTTAAATTTAGTAATCTTTGTAATCAAACAACCTAAGCTGTAGATACTTCAATATAGCACCACAAAGCTTAGCTACTCTTGGGTGATCTAATGCAATTTAAGGATGATTAAATACAATCTTTAATAAGAATGATATTTTATTATATTTCTAATAATGAATGATCTCCTCTATGGTTTAAGGAATGATAATTTCTCAATCTATACTAATTTAAATGTAACTCTTAACTGTATTACTAATCTTAAGTGACACTCCATTTTGTTTCTCCAAGATCTTAAGCCTAAGCTATAATTTAAGACTAAACCAACAACATTCCAAATGGTTCTAACTTCATAATTATCATAAGATGGTAGTCTACTTTACATAAGGTAAATCACTTGAAGACATTTAGCTCATTTAATGAAACATAAGGGATCTATTCACTAAGCATGATAGGTTAAGTACAATACTACATTAGGCAGATCTTTAATAGTCTCTTATAATATTCAATAGGATCTAAAAAGATTACAATCAATAAACATGCTAGATTGAGTGTGTAACAACCCAAGATTGTTATCCTAGTCAATCAGGACTAAACTTGGTCTTAATTTTGATTCTGATAGTCTTAATAAATTATTAGGAGCAAACCTGAACTTTAGTTCAAATTAGGAGTCATTTTGACCAAACCTTAATTATGGGAAATCTCGATAATCTAGAGATTTAGCTAACTAAACTGACCTTTGAATTGTAAATCTAACTTCGCCATTGTGCTCATCACCCCCAAATTAGCAAGGGGTGATGATTTGGAAGTGTTTAGAAGTCGTTAGATTTTACTTGATTATTTAATATATTTAAAATACCCCAAGAAAATAGAAAAAATAAATAATCATCGAAATTGAAATCTGACTTCACCGTTGTGTTCCTCACCCTTCACTTAGTTAGGGGTGAATTATTGAAAATTTTTAGAACCCATTTAGTAGTCCAATTAAAAAAATTAATTTTAATATAATTTATTTATAGTTTAATTCCAGCCGTGGGACTCGCCTTCCCACTTATCGAGTCAGGTCCACCATCCTTAGCACCTCGCGAAGCACATGGCACACTTCACCTCTTGCAGGTGGCCATCCCCTCACTTCCACCGCTTACAATGCTATAATTTCAATCCCAGCCCATCAGTAATCTTCAGTTTGAGCATTCTGAGAGCAAGGAAGGTCTTGAATCACAATGGTTGCATCTGTTCAAACCATAGCTCCAAATCGTCAATCTTTAGGTACCACAGTCTTCCCATCCTCTTTACCAAACCACATTTTTTCAAATCATATTGCTATTTCCCAGAGTAGATTATGGTCTGATTGGTTTGATTGGGTTCGATTGAACTCGATCGAACGAATTTTAATTAAGATCCACAATGTTGTATAGTCGACCATTGTTCCAAGCCATTATCCTGACCAAGCCTATTACAGGTTGCTTTTTCCAAAACTCTAGTCCACCACAAGCATCAATCATCATGTCAAATAGAAGGAATCTTAGAGACCTTTCCAATGGCGTGCGGTTCAGCCTTCGCCATCAACGGAAGGACCATCAAAATCTGAGCCCTAATGCCTTCGTCTCAGGTCGAGTCGGGTTAGGTCAGACCTGACTCATGTGATGCTGAGCAGGTTGCCACCCAGAAGGTGCTGTAGCATCGGGTGGGTCCCACTATTAACATTCATCCACGTTAGGGTGGGTCCAGCGTCCGTGTTAGCTGTCAGCTACTTCAAGTGTGGGTCTTGCCAGTTTTGTGCCACCATATTGGGTGGTCCCCTCCTACATTCAAAATAGTTAAATAAAATTTTATTGAAATTTGATTAATTAAGTTTAGTTAAATTGTTTCAGTAATTAGCCAAAACTTTAAACACTCATATCTTGCAATCCTTAACTCCAAATGTATTCAAGTTATATCTTATTTTAACTATAAAAATATAAGGATTCTTATGGTAGTGGTCAATTTGCTGTTAGATTAGTATTTTGCCTAATGATATTTAGAAACTTCATTAGTACATAAATTAGCCAATTAAGCTCTAAATTATGTAATCCAACATACCATTTTGATCAAGAGAACAAGAACAGTAAACTACAATAATATATAAGTTTTGGTAATTAGGTTGAGGAATGTACCATGGTGACCACCCCATCATAATCATGCTAACATGCGTGTTAGCAGGACCACGATAGGGGATGGGGCACAATATTCGGTATCAGAGAACATCATAAGGTGTCATATTGGAATTTCATTCATATCTATCTAATGGGTTGTTCTCCTGCAATATAGTCACTAAATGAATACTTGAAAAACATCCATATTACCATAATCATATGCTCAGAATAAAATGTATGAAATGAAAATACTTATATAAGTGACATAAAATACTCAAGTAATAATAATCTTAAGGATGATAAATGCCTTAAGTAACTTAAGAGGTTTTATTAAATCTGAAGGATCAAAGAAATTTGGGATGTCAAATCGTGAATACTACACTAAGTGGTTTGAGTCACTATGGGAATACAGCTACCAAACTAGTCAAAGGTATGGGAGATTCGTGGATGGAGTCTCTGAAAGAGGAATATTAGTTGGATAAACTACATCAGCACGCAATTTTTAGAGCACTTAACTTTCCTATTTTAACTAAAGAGAGGCTTAAGCGAGTGAACTCCATTCTAGAAACAATAGAATGTACCGTCCATATCTGAATCTCAATAATGACTCTTCTTCTTCAAGATGGAGCAAAAAATTGGTGGAACCTCACTTCTTGGGAACTCACCAAAAAACTAAGGAGTGAACATCGAGAAGTCACCTTCAAAGACTTTCGTCTTTCTTTTACCACTAAATATATAAGATAGGTTTTCAGCTATTTCTTTCATGTCTCAAATTGTTAATTCCTTATTGTGATAATGTCGCATTCTTCCTCATGATTAATAAAATTCAATGGTATTTTGAATTCCTTCTCGAGTTCTAAGAAGTATTGTTTTTGAATTTAATGAAAATGAATCCTAGACAGTCATCCTCCACTCCAGCTGCATCCAGCAGCCCTTCTACATAGGTCATTGCACTATTGGGAACTATAAGAACCTTGGTGGACACCCACATAAGACAAGCTGAATGAATTGAAAGATTGATTGTTGTCCAAAGCAACCATAACCCCTCACCAGCATTTGTGGTTCCTACGCCATACTATCCCCCGCAAGCTCACTACCAGTCCACTAATGGACTATTACATCATTCACATAAGAACCCACCCGTGCAGTGGGAACCCGTCCGTAATGGATACTGCCAATTGGCTTAAATTTGTGAGAAAATTTAATAAGCATTAAGTGCCCTAACTTAGAAGCCATTCGGTTTACAGTATGCATGTTCCAAGAAGAGGTAGAATACTGGTGGGACAATACCTGAAATATGCTGTTCATAGACTACGACATTGAAATTATTCAATGGGAATCATTCGTTAAAGCATTTAAGGAAGAATATATTCCTCCGCCAGCAAAGAATATTTTGGAGGACACGCTCCTTAGACTGAGGCAAGGGAATCGTCCCATATCTGAGTATGAGATGGAGTTTCGATGATTATCCTAATTATCTTTTGAGCTAGTAAGAACTGAAGCAGCTCGTTGTCACCACTTCCAGAGAAGTTTGCATGACTCGATAAAGGATCACGTAGTACCATTAAGGCTATCAATTTTTGCTGAACTCATTGAAACTGCTCGAGTAGTGGAGCACCATCAATCTCAGAGGGACTCAAAACAAAGTTTTGGCTCATCTTCCTTCATGAACGATAACTTTAAAAGGGCCAGAATTCTGTCAGGGAAGGTTTATCAGATAAAAGTTGCTGCCACTACTTCTGATCTGTTTAAGGTTGTACAAAGTTGCATCCATACAGAAAGTGCTATCATAGAAATAAGACTTGTTACACTTGTGGAAGACCCAGTCACTTCTTCTACCAGTGTACTTATGAAGAGACTGTGGATGTAGTTTGAATAGATCACTCCAAGCACCATCACATGTTCAATCCTAACCCCATTAATCACAAAACCCAGCAACTAACGATAATGTCTCTGTCTCAGGAGACAAAGTAAGCTCAGAGAAAAGAGGTGCCCTCTACATCCCAAGTTGTTGTTGCAAGGCCTTCTCAGAAGCAGGTATATAACAATAAACATGCTAGATCAGCTTGAGTTTATGCCCTAACTTTTCTCGAAGTCGCAGAGGATAAAAATGTGGATTCAGGTACACACTTCTGAACCTAATATTTTTTGTGAGGTATATTTATTTTTTTCTCATTAAATTCTACAAGTAGCCAATTTATGGTATATGTAAATAGGAACCATGTGCATAAACAATATGCCATGCAGTGTGTTGTTCGATACTGGAGCCAGTCACTCTTTTGTATCAGAGAGTTGGGCCAAATACATTAATTTTCCCTTTTATTACCTAGCTAGTTCATTAAGAATTGGGTTACTATCTAGAGCCCATATGCTAACTCATCAGTTTTGTAGTGTAGCTATTCCCATCAATGAGCAGAACTTTGATGCAAAAATAATAATCCTTTTGATTGCAAACTTCAACATCATTCTTGGAATGAATTGGCTAAGTCAGCATAATGCCAAAATCAATTGTTGAACGAAGAAAATCACATTGGGTAGTGGTGGTCAAGATAAGACATTCATCAGCAAGTTTAGTACATAGGCATTATTAATTAATGCTTCAGAGCCTGAAAGATTAGTTATTAAAGGTTGCGATACTTACCTAGTAATAATGCTAGGTGAAAAGAAGGAGAATGCTCTCGTCAGTGAGAACTATATCATACGCAAATTTTTTGATTTTACCCTGAAGACCAACCTCGTCTTCTGCCAATTAGGAAGGTGGAATTTGCAACCAAAATTATTCCAGGAACTCAGCCTATATCAAAGGTTCCATATCGCAAGGCACCCAAGGAGTTGTAGGAGCTGAATAAGCAACTTCATGAACCACTAAAGAAAGGCTTCATTAGGCTAAGCTCATCTCCCTGGGGAGCGCTAGTTATTTTCATCAAAAATAACGATGGTTCTGTGCGCATGTGCATAGACTATGGGAGCTTAATGATAAATCCATAATTTGTATCCTTAATAAAGGAAAATTTCATTCATTTTCATATTAAAATGCTTCCATAATCAAATTTTGCCTATTTTTCAATAAAAAATGCATACCCAGCAAAGTCTGGACAAGTCTAGATATTTTCTAAATATTTATAGAAGAAATCCGCTGCAGTGCACTACAACGGACCAACTTGCGGGATTCTGACGCCATAGCGCGCTGCAGCGGACAAACTTGCAAAGCTCTAGCACTATAGTGCACTGCAGCGGACCAACTTGCTAAATGCTGATGCTATAGCGCACTACAGCAGATCAACTTGCGAATCTCTTGCGCTATAGCGTGCTGCAGTGGATCAATTGGTGAAATTCTGGTACTATCACGTGCCATAGCGCGCTGTAGCGGTTCATCAATGTACATACCAGAATGCCGCAGCGCGCCACAGCGAACCATTTCACAAATTTCATCTGCTGTAGTGCACTACAGTGCGCCAAAATTTTGTCTGAGTAGTGCATTAAATGAGGCTGGGACAAGACCCCCAACCTGCTACTTGTCTCCCAGCCATCATTCCTTCTATAGCATAATTATTTTTAATGGAAAATTGATATTTTAAAGTGATGTAAAGACTAAAGAATGGAAAGATAGGCGTCACTTCACCCCTCAAGTTGCATTTGAAATGATGATAACAATTTTCTTAAGAAATAAATGCAGAATTTGAAAAGAAAGGAAGAGGAAGGCAGCCCCTCTATAAATTCAACTCTTCTTGACTTAAGGGGGGTTCTCAACTTGGCTCACTAACATCTTAAGTAAGGAGAGGGCTACTTTAAAAGAGAAGGAGAACTCTCTAAGGGAAGAAGGACTCTTATTGCTAAAGAGAAGAAAGAAGAAAGGCAGCATTACGGACCTAGAAGAAGAAACTAAGAACAAGAAGAAGTGAAAATCCGGAGAACTCCATCAAGGAACGTTCCTAGTACTCTCTAACCATTGTCTTTTTTATCTTTCTTAGTTGATCATGAAAGGGTCTTTTATCTATGTATGTGTTCTTCTTAGTATCTTGTATAATGAAGAGCTAAACTTCCCTTGGGGAGGGTTGTGGCAATCCTACATGAAATGAAAGAGATTTTTCTATGAAAAATTCCTCAAACTTTAATAAAATTTGTGAATTAAATGACTTGTTAAAGAAATGTAAAGGACTATTATGGACTTGAATGTGGACCAAATGACAATGGACTAAATGACATCAAGACTAAAAACAAGTCTTGTGCTCCATAGCTCACCTTTGGTTTAGAGCTATAATCATGAGTGCATAATAGCTTAGAACGATGTCAAAAAGTTATTGAGCCTAATGCACCTCGATATATTCTCAACTAAGGAGTTGAAGTGTGTGATGCTAAGACCCACTAAATGTGCTTCACTACTCAACATACGTGAAGGGATGGAGGGGATTCTTTTAGTGCTCATAAACAAGGTGACATAGTCATTGAGCCCAATTGAAACCACTCCACTATCTAAACCGTGCATGATGCGTATGAAGCTCTTAGTGGAATTAAAGCTTGTAAGATATCAATTAAATAACTCTCATTTCTATGATCAAGAAATGAGAGGAAAACTAATAATCTAAAAATCTTATAAGGGTCTTTGTGCTGAAATAGAACCGAATGTGTGTTCATTTCAAGCACGAGATTTGAACTTGTAAATCTTGGATTTAAACTCTAAGGAGGACAATGTGCACTTGATTTAAAAAAAAAAAAAAAGGGAATGCTTGAGGAATCATCATACATAAGTCATCTAATATATCATGTTGGAGAGACCCAACTCTCCTCTCCTTCTATCATAGTATTCTTCTACTAAGAATTGTTGTGCTTGTTTAGGAACCAATTCGACAAAATACGCACATCTTAAACATTTTTGAACGTAGATATACCTTAGTAACAGAACACCCAATTCCCTGAGGATGATAAATCTCGGAACTCACATTCCAAATTATTACTTCAGACCACGTACACTTGCGTGCAAGCGCAGACGTATTTAAAGTCTGTCAAGTTCTTGGCGTCGTTGTTGGGGAGTTGGTACTTATTTTGTATTAAGGAGAATCTATCAATACTTGGTGATTTAAGCAAATCCTTGCATATAATTTTAATTTTTTTTTAAATTATAGGTGCTAACCATTTACTTTTCTGTAATTTTTTAATTTGCTGAATCTTTAGACATTGTTTCTATATTTGTTCTTGATAGCTCAATTTTAGTCATGCTTGAATAGAAGAGTCTGCACTAAAAATCTTTTTGATTCAGAAATTGAGAGAACCTTATTGCAGGCTAGAAGAGAACAAAACATATTGCAAACTCAACAAGCCGGTATGGAAAATTTTAATGTAAATCTTAGAGAGCCTTTAGGAGAGCCGAGGGAAAGAGCACTGAAAGACTATGCACTACCCACTATCAATGGAATCCCCCATGCTATTGTAAGGCCTAACATTGAAGCTAACAACTTTGAGATCAAACTTTCCATGCTGGGTATGGTTCAAAACAACTAGTTTAGGGGATTAGCTACTGAAGATCCTAACTCACACATTTCAACCTTCCTTGAAATTTGTGACACCTTCAAATTTAACTGCGTCTCTGAAGATGCGGTAAAATTAAGGCTTTTCCATTCTCATTAAGAGATAGAGCCAAAAGTTGGCTCAGCTCTCTCCTGAGAGACTCGATCTCGACTTGGGATGATTTGGCTAAGAAATTCTTAGCTAAATATTTCCCTCCGGTGAAAACTGCTCGGCTGAGATTTGAGATAACCAACTTCACTCAATTAGAAGGTGAGACACTTTACGATGGTGGGGATCATTTTAAGGAGTGCTTACGGTGATGCCATATCATGAGTTTCCTTTAAGGATGCAAGTTCAAACCTTTTACAATGGTTTGAACGCTCCAATAAGGACTCTCATTGATGCAGCCATCGAAGGCTCGATTAGCAATAAAACCCAAGAAGAACCTTATGACCTCTTAGAAGAAATGGTGAACAATGCTTACCAATGGCCTCTCTAGAGGAATGATCACCTTAATAAAAATAAATGTAACTCACTCAGAAATTCACAACAAATTCTTGAGCTCTAAAACTGAATCTTTCAACTTAATAAAAAGCTAGAATGTGGGTATGTAAATTCTTGTCAAGAGGAAGATTGTGACTTAAGAAATGTCAATGTAATCCTGAATCATAGAAAAAATAGAGAAAGATTTGAAAACTCATTTATTGAATTTAGAACCTCCGCAACTGAATTCATGAATAAAACTGATGCCACGCTAAACATGCACGAACACGCCCTTTTAAGGTAAGAGGAGCCAATGATCTTTTGATGAAGAGATTGTTTAACATGAAGATGATGGATGTCCATTAAGTGACTAAACACCTCAATGGGTTCAACATAGTGACAAAACAATTAAGTTCGGTGGGAATCAATTTTGATGATGAGGTTTGAGCTTTGTTGTTCTTCTCTTCATTATTGGACAGTGGGGATGGACTGGTTACATCCATCAATAATTCATCAAGAAATGCATTGTTGAGATTCGACAATATTGTCAGCCTTGTGCTAAATGATGAGGTGTGAAAGAAATCCTAAGGGGAAGCATCCACCTTAGCACTGAATGCTGAAAGTAGAAGAAGACATACTAAAAGGAGACGTAATAGAATTAGGTCAATGTCTCGTTGAGGAAAATCAAGATCTGGAAAAGTAAAGTTATATTGCTATAACTATGGGAAGGTAGGTCACTTCAAGAAGAACTACCTTACCCTGAAGAAGCTAAGTGGTGGAGCTAAGATGATGAACCCCACTGTGAATGTTTCAGCTGAGGAGGATCAGGATGCATTGACCCTCTCACTTATCAACACGGAGTCCTGGGTGGTGGACTCGAGCGCATCCTCTTATGCAACCCCATTACAGAGTGCCTTCAAGAATTATATCGAGGGTAACTTTGGGAAAGTATATCTTGGAGATGATAAGGTGTGCGACATCATTGGCAAAGGTGATTTGGATATTTAGCTACCAAGCGACGTAGTTTGGAAGCTAAAAGATGTTAGACATGTGTCATGTCTAAAGAGAATTTTAATTTCTATGAGCTAATTTGCTAGAGAGGGCTACAACACTTATTTCACTAGAGACTCATGGAAGGTCACCAAGGGTGCACTGGTTGTTGCACGAGGCAATATGGAAGGTACACTTTACCTGATCAATAAAGTGCCTGATTCTATTACAGCTACAGAAGAGATAGCTACTGATCTATTGCACCAGAGGCTTGGCCATATGTACGAGAGGGGATTAAAATCCCTACAATTAAAGTAAAAGTTCCAAGGATTAAAGTCAGTAAACTTGGATTTCTATAAAGACTGCATGCTGGGAAAATAGAAGAAGGTTTCATTCTCCAAGGTTGGAAGAGAGCTGAAAAGCAAGAAAGTTGAGTTGGTGCATACATGTGTATGGGGCCAGCTCCTACTTCTTCCATAGGTGGAGCCACATATTTCATCACCATCATGATGACCATATAAGAAAGGTATGGATTTACTTTCTAAGACACAAATATAATATATTTATTATGTTTGGAAAGGGGTTAGCTTTGGTGGAGAATGTGACAAGACTAAAGCTTTAGTGCTTGAGGTCCGATAATGGCGACGAGTACTGTGATTAGGAGTTCAAAGAGTTTTGAGCCTTGAGAGGTATCAAGAGGGAGTTTATAGTCCCAAGAATACCATAGTAAATTGGTGTTGCAAAATGGATGAACATGATAATCACAGAAAGATCCAAGAGCATGAGATTGCATGCACGTCTCCTAAAGAAGTTCTAGTCTAAAGTTATTAACACAGCTGTTTATTTGATAAATTGGGGACCTCCCATACCCTTAAATGAAAGGATTCCCATGGAAGCTTGGAGCAAAAAGGAGGTGAAATTAAACCACCTCAAGGTATTTGGTTGTTCATCATATGTGCACATTGATGCAGGATCCAGGAGCAAGCTTGACATAATGGTGATCAAGTGTACATTCATTGGATATTCATGAGCGAGATCGATTATAGATTTTGGGACAATCAAAATTAGAAGGTCATCAAAAGAAGGGATGTGACTTTTGATAAAGTAAAATGTACAAGGATTATATCAGATTTGAGACTGATTCCAATGATGCATCAGATGGTGAGCCTTGACATATATAAATTGATGACAGTGTTGATCCAGATGTTGGAGTACATGAAGAAGCTTAGAAGAGTGTCAATATTGAATTACAAACACCCATGTTAAGAAGGTCCATAAGATTCATAAGACCTCCATGAATGATGCAATGGAATTACTCATGTCAAAAAGGACATGGGAGTTGGCATCTCTACCAGCTGGGAAGAATGCCCTTCAGAACAAGTGGGTTTACCGAGTTTAGGCAGAACTGAATGGGAGCAAGCACTACAAGGCGAGACTTGTAGTAAAAGGGTTCCAGAAAAAGCATGGGGTCGACTATAGGGAGATATTCACCCCAATTGTAAAGATGACAACCAGTAGGATTGTGTAGAACATTTTTGCAGTAGATGATTTGCATCTGGAACAAATGGATGTCCAAACTGCATTCCTTCATGGAGAGCTAGAGGAGGAGCTGTACATGCAACAACCTAAAAGGTACAAGGCTCAAGAGAAGGGAAAAGCTGAGCTAGTGTGTAAGAACAAGAAGAGCCTCTATAGTTTGAAGCAAGCACCTAAGCAGCGGTACAAGAGATTTGATAGGTTGATGTCAGAATTTGGGTACAAGAGATGCCTGATACACCGTTGTTGTTATAGGCAAGTTCTCATATATCATTATGCTATTGTATGTGGATGATATGTTGATTGCAAGATAGGACATGGAGGAGATAAGGATGTTGCAAGAGCTTATGTCAAAGGAGTTTGACATAAAGGACTTGGGGTCGGTGAAGCAGATTCTTGGAATGAGAATAATCAATAGGAAAAGAAGTGTAAGAATTCTGAAGGTTTCACAGAAAGAATATGTTGAAAAGGTACTAAAAAATGTAACATGAGTGAGGTGAAGCCAGTGGGCACTCCCCTAATAAGTCACTTCAGTTATCTAAGGAGTAGATGCCGAAGTCTGAATAAGAGAAGGAGCATATGCTGAAGGTTACTTATGCGTCAGCAGTTGGGAGCTTGATGTAAGCAATAAGCTATATAAGACTAGATATTTCCCATGCAATGGGAGTGGTTAATAGATTCATCAGAAACCTAGGGAAGAACCATTGGAATATGGTCAAGTGGATCCGAAAGTATCTAAATGGTATAGTAGGCAAAGCTTTATACTTTGGAAGATCTGACATTGTTTTATAGGGCTATGTAGACTCAGATCTTGCAGGAGATGTTGATAGTAGGAGAATCACTATGAGATATGTGTATACCTTAGGAAATGCAGTAGTGAGTTGGACCTCCAAGCTACAAAACATTATGTTGTTATCTACCATGAAGATGGAATACGTTGCCATTACAGAGGCAAGTAAAAAGATGATCTATTTAAAGAGTCTTATGGCAAAATTGGGCAAGGAGCAAGAGGATGTGAAGCTCTACAATGATAATATGAGTGCTATTCATATAGCAAAAAATGCAGCATTTCATGTCAGGAGAAAGCACATTCAACTCCATTACCATTTCATCCAGACACTATTAAAAGAAGGATAGCTCACATTGGAGAAGATCCAAACTTCTAAGAATCTAGCTGATATGCTTACAAAAGCTATAATAATGGAGAAAATGAAGCTATGTGCAGCTTCAGTTAGCCTCGGTATCTGAAGTAAGAGTGGGGGTGAGCCACACCACGTTCTTGACAAGAATAGAAAAAGATAAATGAAGGATCAACCTCTGAAGAGGGGATAATACCTAAAGGTCTTAGTGGGAGATTGTTGTGTTATGGAGACCATTTAGTTCATCATGGATGCAAATGGTGCTCTAGTAAGCTTTCAAGAGATTTCAAGGTAATTTGGAACATGGTGTAAGGTTTAAAAATATCATAGGTGCTGCAATGCACCATGGCACACCTTGGCAGTCCCTCACCAAAGACGGAGGCACTATCTCGTGCCTCGCGGTCTACAAATAGAGAAGCGGGCGCTACCACATGCTGTAGTAGGAATTAGCGCTACAGTTCATCACTGTGGTAGGCAACTCGAGAGGTGGGAGCTACAGTACGTCGCTGTAACAACCCAAGGTTGTTACCTATCTTAATTCAAGCCTAATCATATCTCAATTATCATTTTATTAAGTTTATATAGTCATTAGAACCAAACCCTAAAGTTTGGAGCAACTCAGAGCTCAATCGATTAATTTGGAATATTTTAATATTTAATTAATTAGAAATTTGAGGTATTTAATTTGACCTCGAATTCGAAATCTAACTTCATCGTTGCGATCGCCACCCCCAAATTAGCTAGGGGTGATGTTTTGGGCGTGTTTGGAAGTCGTCGAATTTTTGTGAATATTTTAATATAATTAAATACCCCGAAAATTACCATAATTAAATAATTGTTAGAATCAAATTCTGACTATGCCGTTGATTTCCTCACCCCCAAATTAGCTAGGGGTGAATTTTTGGAAATTTTTGGAGTGCATTTTAAAAATTTGAATTTTGAAATAATTTAAGAAAATTAATAAGTGATTATCTAGTCATTAATTTGCAATTTCCCCTCTTTCCTAATTTTTTATTGAGCTGGCCATGCTTCTTATTCGGTGCCTCCACCATCACACGCATGGGAGAGGCTAAGTCCTTCTACTCCATGCCTTAATGTGAGGGCATGTGACAACCCACTCCCCGTCGTGGTCCTGTTAACTCTTAAGTTAACATGATTACGGTGAGACAGCCACCAAATGACAAGGTCCCTACTTATAATTAGATTAGGCATACATCTTAATCCATCATAATGAAGGACTTTGTCATTTCTCAAAGATATCATTACTAAATGTAAATATAGAAAGAACAGAGTGCGAAAGCATAAACACAAACATCCATTCATCATATAAATATAATAGTTCAGAATAAGTAAAGTGCTGAAAGTAAGGTTAACCCTGTATTATTACAAATATAATTTAAAAGTTTAAGCAGAAATGAAATAAATCACTCTTCCTCACAATGTAGAAAGGAAACTAAGAATCTTTAGTAGTACGCTCCTTCTCCAAAGTCAGATCTCCTGAAGGCTCTACAAACTCAAATAGCTCAGAGTCTACCATTGTCGGTATCACAATGATAGGGCCCCAGCCAACAAAAGAAAATTTTAATTAGACAAAATGTCTAAGTACATTTTAGGGTAATCAATTTTTTAAGTTTGTTAGATATCACCATAAACATTAAGCATGAAAGCATATAAATAGGAGCAAGAACATATAAGAAAGAATAAATAAAGCTATAAACAATTTATTTATAACTTAAATAACTAAGAAGTACACATACCTCCTTTATAGTAACTTAAACATGCTTATGATCAATCCAAAATTATGCTAATTGACATAAAAGTAAATTAACATGCATAATAATTAAGTGACTAAAAGTGAGACTAGCATCCTATAATGTAAATGAGGAGAAAAACTAGCATCCTATAAGTAGAAGTAAGGCTAGTAAATGCTAAAGAATAGTAAGTAAGAAAGTACTAAAATGTAAACTGAAACAGTAAGTATGAACTAAAATTATTATGACTGAAACAAGATAAACAATTTTAAAGTAGAAATGTACCTAAATTAGTAATGCCAACAAAAGGTAGAAAGGAATGTAAAGTATGAAGTTTATAATCTAACGAATACCATCCTAGCAGGTCGTAGGCCTAGGCTTATTTAGACTTACTTTAAACAGACATATACCACCCTAGCCGATCATAGGTCTAGGTTTGGCTTGTACTAAAGTATGTGTACAAAAAAAGGCATACTAATTAGGCTACATTTTACTAACCATATGTTCAACTTGACAATGATGATGATATATGCAAATGCTATTATGCAAAACAAGATTGACATGAAATACTTTTTAGACACCTTATGTCTAGTATATGTGAACAAAGTATAAGGCTCAAAATAAGGTAACCATAGCAAAAAAGTTAAAGTGAGCAAGAGACTCTACTAGGACACCAGTGAAATCCATTTGTTATCTAATTTAATCATTCTATTTACTCTAAGTTACACAAGTTCAGGATCTCCAAGTCCTAGTATCGACTGTAACTCAGATTCACGACCTTATAAGCTGGAAATAATTAAGACTAACTAGGTCCTAATTATAAATAAATCAATGTCGACTATACAAGTTAAATAATAAATCATTCGACCTATATTAATATTCTATCAAAATCCCAACCCATCTTAATTGATCAAATTAAGATGAAAGGATTAAGAATTAAACTCCAAATATGGGGTTTAATCAATCCAAATGGTACAACTAAGGATCTAAGGTTTAAAACCCAAATCTCACATATTAGGTTAAGGCAAATCCTAATCATAAGTCAACTCATTAGGATAGATTTCTATTCTTAGTTCTAAGATTTAAAGATTAAATCATCATTAAATAAACTAGGAAAAATCTACAGACTAGTAAATTCAAGGCTCCACCTATTGATAACCCAATTTACTCAATAGATGAACTCTAGCCTAAGATCTATTCATAATCCTAAGAATCAAGACTTTTAATTACTAAGAGTATCTCTCAGACACACATCCTAACTAGTGTTATAAGACCTATGGGAAGCTCTAAGAAAGATTAAGGAAAGAAGGAACACTCAAATTTTACTTAAGGATTTTCCTTAAGGACTTAAGAAATAAAATTTGATCAAAATCAAATTAAGGTCTAAACTTACATAATTTATAATCTAAATCATTTCATATACTATCTGCAACACTTAGGATATGATTCTAGGGCTTTAAAATGCTAAACCTTAATTTTGGGCAAATTGACCATTTTGCCCCTACTCAAGGGTTTAAAAAGGTCAAATTTTGATCTAGGGACCAAATCTAAATGTTTCAGTGGCAAAGGGTTTCTTACTTTCTAATATAGGATTAGACAGTAATTACATAAAATTTGAGTAGTTATTAAGCCTTATGAGATTAAATTAATAAATTTGACTCATTGGGGTATTTTGGTAATTTTGCCCAATAAAATCTAAATTTTCTTTCGGTTTATTATTTCTTACTGTCTAAGGTTTTTATAGAATCTAAAATTACTGAATTCTGATAAGTATTGGCCAAGTTATAGCCAATAGAAGCTTAAGGGTAAAATGGTAATTTAGGGATTCTTAATTAAGGGTCAAAAATTCTAACTTTTCCAATTTGTATCCAAATTGAGTAAAATTAGTGGCTATAGATCACAAATGATCCATTTATTTCAATGACTAGTGGTAAGTTTGATTTGGACTCTAATTGGCTAAGTTATGGCTTAATTAGGATTTAAGGTAATTAGTGAGTGATTAGTGAAATTAATCACCAATTCACTAAACTAACCACACCACTAGGTTCTAATCTACCCTAGGAGTTCTTTGAAACTTGAATTATTCAAATTGGATTATTAAAATTGCTAATATTCACAAATCAAGCTTTAGGGTAATTAGGTTGATTAAGAAATCTAACTGTTGGATCCTAAATATTTTTGTAGTTTACTGTTAATTAGGTTCTCTTGATAAAAATGGAATAAGGATCACCTAATTTGGAGTTCAATTGACCAACTTATGGCCAATTGAAGTTCTAGGGTTAATTGACCTAGTTAGGGTTAGGTCCTAACAGTGATTAGGCTCAAACTAATCCAAATAGCAAAATGAACACTATTAGGTTAATTCTTAAGATTTTTTTATCACTTTGAGACCTATATTGGTTATGTTTGGAGTAGTGTGTGCAAAGTTATAAGGGTTTGAATGAAATAGATATTTTTGTAATAATTTAAATACCTAAAATGTCACTAAGTGAAATATTGGTCTTACAGCAAAATTAATAGCATCATTAAATTCCTTGTATTTTTCTAATGAATTTGGTATATTCATTTATATGGTTTGGACTTATATTTATTAAGTTATGCATACTTAAAGTTTAGGTATTAATTAACTTAAATTTATATACATTAGCATTATTATTGACATAATTATTTTTTTTTCCTGAAATTAATTATCTAAAATACTTAAAACATTAATTTGTATATAAATTAATTATTTTACTTTTTTATTTTATATATATGTTAATTATAAGTACTATTCATATTATAATTCTATGCTTTATAATAACTATTTTCTTATCTGCAGGTGGGACCACGGGGACACATGGCCACCTGCCATTAGCCGAGGTTCAGTTGAGTGGGGCCCACGGCTATCTCAAATGAGACAATGCTGATGTGTGAATCAGATGTGGGTCCCACATCAGGCGTGCAGCCGATGTGATCATGCCACGCGGCGCCACGCGACACGCCGAGGAGACGAAGGTGGGGCCCACCACTAATACACGTGGATCACGAGCTTGCGGGTCAGGCCTGGGTCGACCCGGCCCGACCTGACACTTCATCTTCCTTGAAGACGCATTCGGACCCTTGCGTTTAGGGCTCCAAATTCTACGACCTTCCTGGCGGTGGTTCAACCCGGACCGCATGGCATTGGATGGACCCCTATGAGACCTTTCCGTGGATGGTTGATTTAAGATCCATGAAGGCTTAATTCGATCAACAACATTAGCCCTAGATGACTATATCACGGCCAACCTGTTCCTTTATCGATAACAACTGTGGACAATATTGCAATCTAGATCGATCTACGCCATTTAATCATAATCGAAATCGCTCAATCTTCGATCCACCTACTGAACTATTGTTTCGAAATTATACGATTGAATTTGTAATTAAGAATAAGAAGGATCGAAGAGTACCTATATCAATGGCTTGAAGTGGGTTTGGAATTGTCCGGAACTCAATCAATCTCCGTTGGTCCTTGATTCATAAAAATGAGGTCGGAGATCAATCAAGAACCCAATATGGTCCCGAGATTGGCTTCTAAGGCGGTGGTAGGCGCGCGGCAGGAGGCTTACATGACGCGCGTCGCGGCTCGTGACACGCGGAGGCCTCCAATCCTCGATCCGGGAAGACGGTCTTTGGACCGTCCGATCTTTCGATCGGACGGATCGGAGGATCTGTCTAAGCCAACGGCACAAACAAATTTTAACCTTACGGCGTTAAATTAAATGGACGGTGCCGGTTAAGATAATTAAAATATATTATTATTTAATTAATTTTGAACCAATTTTATTAATTAAAAATGATTAATTAAATGCATTCCAAAATTTTCCAATGAATCACCCCTAACTAATTGAGAGGTGTTGAACGCAACGGCACACTCGGATTTTAATTTCGATGAGTATTTAATTACTTGAAATTTCTAGGTATTTAAATAATATTAAAATATTCGACGAAAATCCAACGACTTCCAAATGTATTCAAAACTTCACTCCTAGCTAATTTGGGGGTGGTGAACGCAATGGCAAAATCAGATTTTTGATTTGAGATTAAAATAAAAAGTCAAATTTCTAGGGTTTTGGGATTTTTCAGAAATCAAGATTTGATCCAGTGATTCCTGATTTGACCTAGATCTTAGAGATGAGTTCTAAATGACTTAATTTATATTCTAAAATTATAATTAGGACATAAATTAGTCATAATTAACTTAGGTAACAACCTGGTTTGTTACAGGGCACCTCCTCATTCCCTCTCCCTTAGGCCATGCCATCACCTCTCCTCTTCACTCCTTTAAGAAGGAGCTCAAATCCTTCCTGCTCTCCATTTGAAAAATTTGAGAGATCCTCGCTCCTTCCCTCCTCCTCCCTTATGCTGAAAGAAGAAGCTCCTCTCCAAGGTCTTGAAGAAAATAGAGTTTTCTTCCTCCTCTTCTTGCAAGGAATAAGGTACCCATTTGCTCCTCTTCCTTGCCTATTTCATGTCGCTATTATGCTTGAATGTATCTTTAGAAATCCATAAGCATGTATGGAAGCCATTAAGGCTCTTTAAAGCATCACATTTCTTGAAAGAAAACGGCTCTATATTTCATCCATTCTGCATACCTCAAATCTTTATTACCATTTTTCATATAGTTAGGATGCTCCGTTTGTGCCTATTTTGGTGTCAATGGAAAGGTATCAGAAAGACCTTTCCATTGATATATAGCACCGCTCGGGGAATGATCTGGATTGGGAGTATTTGAGCTTGAAATGAGGCCTTTGTTGGTTTCGCACTATGAAAATACCGTCTGGTGCTGCAGCGCCCAAGTTGCAGAAACTGGACCGCTGTAGCTCGCCATATCACACTGTAGCGGGCTGTAGCGTCATTTCAAGAAAAATCATATAAAATCAATTATTAAAATTAATTGAACAATAAATCACAAATGGACCGCTGCAGCGCGCCATAGCGGGTTGTAGCGTCATTTTAAGTGAACTTTATGAAATATGAAAAATAAATTAATTGAACAGTATTTTCACAAGCTGATCTGCTGTAGTGCATCATAGCGCACCACAGCGGGCCGCAACGTCAAAAGCGCAGCACCGCGCTCTCGCGCCAGAAGCGCCACAGCGCGCTACAGCGCCAGAAGCGCCACAGCGCGCTACAGCGCCAGAAGCGCCACAGCGCGCTACAGTGCCAGAAGCGCCACAGCGTGCTACAGCACCAGAAGCGCCACAGCGCCACAGCACCAAAAGCGCCACAGCGCGCTACAGCACCAGAAGCGCCACTGCGGGCTACAGCACCCAGAAACTATAAAACTGCCCAAAATTGGCTGAAATGGCTAGAACTTCTCTATTTTTGCATTTTAAGGTCCCTAGGACCATAGTGGGACTAAATTATATCAAATTTGAACTATTTTAGTTAATTTTAAGGATCCTATAAAATTATAAGTGAAAATTCAACTTTGAAAAATTGCCCCTTATGACATGTGCAAAAACTTCTTATGTGCCTTAAGGATTTTTGTGCCAAATGCTAAATAATAGAACCCTTGAATGCTTGCATTGAATAGGTATATCTTAATAACCAAATGGCATAAAACCTAAGTATTTTTAGATTTGTAATCAAGTGCTAATCCCGTTGTTTTGATCTAGACTTTGCTTAGCCTTAATTACTTTTTATTCTATGTCATCTTTACATTTATATGCTTTCATGATATTAGAATGTATGTTAGAAAACTCTAAACATTTATTTGGACACCTAATTATATGTAATTGACATTAAACTACAATTGAACATAAGAATCTTGATAACTAGATTAAGTAGATGATATATAATTTAAATCTAAAATTTGACATCTATAATATATTAATAATACATTGATTTGTCATTGACCTTTAAATTAACCTTTGGTCTTAATGGTAGAAGGGTTAGGGGTTAAACCTTAACTTATCTTGATTAAGATCTAAACCTTAATCACTTAATCAATTAACTTGATTGAAAGATAATTTAATTGATATTATTCCAATAATGCATCTGATTTAGTGTTGATCTTAAATTATTGAATTAGAAGTGTTAAGGTTAATATTAAATCTGTGTGATTGAATTATCTGAACCTAAACTTTGGATCTTTGATTTTCTCTTATATAAGACTATTGGTATAAGATGGAAAATGAAATTGTAATGATTTATGAAATGATCCAACTCTAATAATACATTTGATTTCATCCCGTGATTGTAGAATAGAGTATGATCAGACGGATTTGATTTAACTGATCTGATCACTTAAATCCAAGTCTAATAAGTAAACCTTGAATATTAACTTAAGAAGTAGAAAAGTGAGATCTTAAGAGTCTTGCTTTTGGATTATTCTTGAAATTCTTAAAGACCTTAATTATTGATACATTGAGACAGGAAGAACTTTTGTAACTTATTGAAGTAGAAACTTAGATGATCCTTCATAACTTGAGAAGTTCAACTTGATACCTTGTGGTAGGAATCACCTAAAGCAGTTAGAATGGAACTTACTCATTGCAGTAGAAATCAATATTGAGTGATGCTTGATCATATCCTTGGAGCCTTGTATAGGACACACTTATTTAGAGTAAGGATTAATAGCTTTAATAAATCCTTGTTGATTTAATAGAATCTTCTAAATCTAAATTATTAGTTGGGTATAGTAGGGTATACCCATAGTACTGGATTATTTCAGAACTATTCAGGATTGGTTGATTCACTCTAATGTGGACTTATGACCAGATGCTATCCTGAGAGATTAGATGAATACAATCCCATTAGAGTAAATCTTCCAAGACTAAGAGTGTTGCAATCAGTGAACAAGATCCTTAGTTTGAGATATAAACTGCAACTGAGTTCTGCCTCCTATCGTAGTGCGCTTCGATAAGTGCAGTTTATGCAAACTAAGTATGTCAAGTCACTTTGCGTGGAACACTAAGTATGCTTGTAAATAGGATACTTAACGGCTTAGCTTGAGATGTAAACTGTGACCGGGTTCTGTCTCCTATTGTAGTGCACTTCGATAAGTGCAGTTTAAATAAGCTAAGGGTTAAATCCATCTTTCTTGCGAACATGCTAAATATGTGTATACAATCATCTCAGCTAATGATTTTCAAGTAAACTCTCAACTTTAACCAATTACCAAAGTTAGAATTTTAGGAGTCAAAATCCTTTTAGCAGGATTCTGCATAATGGAGACATTGAGTTCATTATCGGATTTCAAGGCATTTTTTTAGATTTCTGGATTTATCTCAGGTAGCTTAGAAGCATGAGCATAAGCATAAGAATGATATGAGAGTTTCAGAATGATGTATGAGTATCAGTGATAATTTATGGGTTACAGAATATTGCATACATTGACTCGGGAATTTCAGGATGCATCGGCATCACAGTAAGCGGTATTCCTAATTGGATGTATGTATACATTGGACCGTACTACTCATAGCAATTCGGTAATATTTTGGTTGCATATCAGTAGCATACAGTGTTGTGGTATATTAAGATGTACAATTTTAGTGACATATAGCATAACTTTACAGATTATTACTCAGTTTCAGATCCATTACTATTTTTAGTTTACTTTCAGTATTCAGTTTATTGTTCAACTTTACTTTATCTTACTTCAGTTTTATACAATTTTATATAGTTTATACTTTCAGTTATCCTTATAGTATTACTGCAGACTTAATTACATTATGTAAATGTTAAATGAATAACTAGGACTGTTTAGACTAGTTTCGATGTGTTTGACTTATTGTCTAACACAGGGTACTTTTGGGATCTAGCAATTTGCTGGATCTTGAGCATTATATTGAGCAGGCTAGGAGGACACCCAGGAGATTCAGGAGGAGCCAGTGGAGCACTAGTCGACTCTTCTTTAACTTTACATTTTGCTTAGTTCAGTTTAGTACTTAGCTTCTATATCTGTATTTCAGTAAAATGTTTGTAATAATTCTGGTGTATTTTCTTTTCTTTTATGAGATGAATGTTTTCATATAGCTTCTGTGATGAATGTTTTTGGATGTTTGCTTAAAGCTTCTGCACTCTGTTATATACTACTTATACTTAGTATTGTGATGTGATCAGCATACTGGAAATGCTGATATCTTACACATATATAAAACTCCTCATGTATTTTACATCTAATGTATATATAGGTCTAATACTTATGATAAGGATACTACTCTTATCTTAAGTATTAGCCCTCAACCCTCCTTGAGGTTGAGTCAGCAGCCCTTCAGATGGGTTTGGAGTTTCAGCTATTTCGGGGAGACTAGATGTTCCTCCCTGTGTGGCGAGCCGCTTCACCGCCAAAATTGATTATAACTGTCCCTTTTGCATGCGGCGACGGGGCGGGGCGCTATAGCCGCAGTGGTAGGCAACTCAAGAAGTGGGCACTACAGTGCACTGTAGTGGCAGAGAACTCGAAACCCAGGCACCATGATGCGCCATAGTGCCTGGCAGAAATCGGCACTGATTTAGGATACACCTTAAGTACTGTGGAGGGCATTTTGGAACATTTGGGGTATGAAAATGAGCTGGATACTTAAGGTAACATGTGGAGCAATTTCTTATGCAAGCTAAGAGTGTTGACATCTCAGTTGGAGGCATTTAGCTACTGTGAGGAAGAGATCCTAAGGTGAAGCCTTAAGGAAGCTGTTGTACAAGAGAGCTCTTATATGTTAGTGAAGATACTTCCAGTGGTGGTTGCTTCCTCTTCTTCTTCTTAGAGTAAGAGGTTGTGTTTCTCCTGTCAAAGGTTAAGCACTTTATAACTCTGTACTCTTCAAGATTCTTAGTGGATATTTTCTGTGGTGTGGCTCCGTGGTTTTTCCCATTCTTGGGTTTTCCATGTATTTTTTTGTGTTTGGATGTTTCTGTGCTTGAGTTTGTTTTGCATGCATGTACTATGATCTTTTGTTTGTGGATCTGTAATTTCGAATTTGCTTGGTGACATCAATGCAACCCCGGTCCTCAATTTAGCGTGCTAGTCAAACTGCTTCCACTGTAGAGAGTGTTCTCAGTGATTGAAAGGTCTTTTGATTTCACCGACACTGCTACCATCAGCTGCAAGTTAAAGATAAAGATATTGAGAAGACCACATTTCGAACTCTATATGGACATTATGAGTTCTTCATGATGCCTTTTGGTTTTACAAATGCACCATCGATCTTTATGAATTTGATGCAACATGTTCTCATCCTTTATGGACAAATTTGACATATCTTTATTGACGATATTTTGATTTATTCAAAAAATGAAGTAGAACATGAATACCACTTTAGGGCTGTGTTAGAAGAATTACGCAGCCATCAACTCTATGCTAAATACTCCAAATGTGAGTTCTGGCTTGACTCAGTAGCATTTCTAAGTCATGTCATCAATGCTCAAGGCCTTAGGGTTGATCAGCAAAAGGCCAATGTCATCCAAGATTGGTCACAACTGAAAACAATAACTGATGTCTGGAGTTTTTTGGGACTAGCCAGTTATTACAAAAAATTTATTAAAGGCTTTTCTTAAATCGCTTCTCCATTGACAAAGCTAATGCAAAAGGCTATGCCTTTCATTTAGAGTTCTGAGTGCAAGGAAGCATTCCAAGCACTGAAAGATGCACTCTCATCCTCCCCTGTACTTGTTCTACCAAAAGAAGTTGTAAAATATTAAATCTATACATATGCATTTGGAGCTGGATTAGGATGTGTTTTGATGCAAGAAGATAGACTCAATGCTTATGCTTCCCATCAGCTCAAGCAATGCAAAAAGGACTATCTAGTACACACTCTAGAGCTTGCTGCAGTTAATTTTGCCCTAAATATTTGGCACCATTATCTCTATGGCATTCAATGTTCGATCTTCACTGACTAATAGAGCTTAAAATATATATTTACTCAATGTGAGTTAAGCTTTCGGTAGAAGAGATGGTTAGAACTGATAAGTGATTATGAGCTAGATTGTAGCGCCCCACCCGTCGCCACGCTCAAAAGACAAGTATAACTAACAAATCGGCGGCGGAGTGGTGCGCTACTCGGGGAAACGGGCAACTGACTACAGCATCTCCCCGAATAGGCTAAGAGACTGAGCCACACTAAAGGCTGCTGACTCGAACCTAAGAGTAGGATTAAGAGTCAATACTTAAGATAAGAGTAGAGTACTTATCTTAAGTATTAGACTAATATGTACATTAGATTTAAAGAAGTAAATATGAATCCAATATATGTTATCAATATATCAGATTTCCAGTATGCTGAGCACATCATAATACTAAGTATAGTAGTATAACAAAGTGCAGAAGCTAAAGAAAAACATCCATAAAACATTCATCACAGAGCAGTAGTAAGCATTCATCTCAGAAAAGAAAAGTAAAATACATTCAGAATTATTACAAACTGATTTAAAAGATGAAAATTAAAGTCTATCTGAAGTACTAAAAATAAAACAGTAAGAAAAAGGTGGAAGACTGATCCACTATGGCTCCACGTACTCCTCCTGGATCTCCTGTAAGTCCTCTTGCCCTGTCTGCACAAGCTGCTCGGGATCTAATAAATTATCGGATCCCAAAAGTATCCCATGTTAGACAAGAAGTTTAACACAACGCAACTAATTAAGTAGTTCTAAAGTAAATGCAATAGACAGTAAAGTAAACATGACTGTAGAAAACAATAGTAAAGGCACTATGTAACTAAAACTGTAAAGAATAAGCAAAGTAAAACTACATCAAAATTGAATACTGAAAGTAAATGAAATTATCAAATGCTTAGAAATCAATGTGAAATGTCCAATGATGTACTATATATCACAGGAATGATGCAACCAAATATGCCACAACACGGCATACCACGGTATGTAACAGAACTTTCACTGGAAGGCTATGAGTCTGTAAAATACCAGAAATTCTTTCAAATTTATTTATTAATATTTAAATAATTTTGACCTCAGATTGAAATTTGACTTCACCATTGCATTCACCACCCCCAAATTAGCTAAGGTGAAGTTTTGAATGCATTTGGAAATTATTAAATTTTTGATGAATATTTTAATATAATTTAAATACCTAAAAATTCGAATAAATAAATACTCATTTGATCAAAAATCCGAGTGCGCCGTTGCGTCCCTCACCCCTTAACTAGCTAAGGGTGATTTATTGAGAATTTTTGGAATGCATTGAATGAATTAATTCTAATTAATAAAATAGGTTAAGAATATTCAAATAATAATATTTAAAATATTAGTTAAACGGCACTGTTTCTTCTTTCTTTGCTGTCACCTCCGTTTCCATCCAATCAAACGGCTCATCCTAACCGTTTGATCGCAGATCGAATGGTGAACACCATCTCTTCCTCTTCGCCTCGTCCGCGTGTCACGCGAGAGCTCCACGCAGCAACCGATGTCCTTCTCCGCCACTCCCAATGGCTTACCGCCGCTTTGAACACATATTAAGATCCCCAATCCTTCCCAAAGCCTTGTTGCTTCATTTTGTTTTTTTTTTTTAAACACTGCAACTGACTAGAGGAATCGGCGATTGAATCCCAAATTTCAGATCGATAAACTGAGGTATGTATCGTCCCTTGCTTCCACTCAATCCTTCGTACATCTATTTCGCACTATGGATAGCAATAGGATGGTATCATATTGATTATTATTATTGAATCTATTGATCAAATTCAATATTGTGTTCTAAGTAAATGCTCACTGCATTTCCTTATCCTCATTAGTAGTTTACTAGGGTTTGAATTTATGTCTGATTTTGACCACCTCTGCTCTTGGTCCAACCATCCTTGTGACATCATCGCCGTGGTCTGTACTCGGCAGTGCGAATCGGATACCGACAACGTCGGGAGGCCACCTGATTTCTGTGCCCTAGCAAAGTCATCGCGGGTATGGGCAAGCGAAGAAGGAGGACGATTCACAGAGACCGGTCTAGCCTGGACCGGTCTAGTGCTTCGCAAACCTATCCAGTCCATTTGAAACAATCTGAACCATCGGATACCGTCAATCCCACCATTCGCTTACCGAGTATTAGGATCGTTCCACGTGGCCTCAGCTATCATGGCATGTGGGACCCACTTGACGCATTGTCAAGTGTATAAGGCTGCCGCGTGGAGGCGTGGGGCCCACGGCGCGTAAATATGCGTCATTCAGACTGCGGGCCCCGCAGTCCTTTCGGTTGGCAAGTGTGGGGCCCACATAGGTCCTGCCAGCCAAAGACTCAGCGCCACATGGCCTCCTGCTGTTGCTGAGTCAATCGCGGGTCCCACCTGCAGATAAGAAAATTTTTAAAAAAAATATATAATAATAATTATAAAATTTATATAATACTATACAGAAATTAATTGATTTAAAAAAATAGATAAGTATAAATACTTATAAATAAATATATATATATATATATACACATAATTAGAAAATAAAAATTAGTTTATATTTATTTAATTAAAATCAAAAATCAAATATTCCTAAAATAATAAGTATACAGAGAAAATAAAAATAAAAATAAAATAAATTAGTACATATAATTATTATAATACTTATAATTAATATATGTATAGTTATATATATATATATATATATATATATATATATATATATGCTTGTATATATACATATATATGTATCTAAAATGAAAAATAATATAATCAATTTAAATATAAATTAATGTATTAAATAATTAATTAACAGAAAATTGATAGTTACAATACAATAATATTAATATAGATATATATAAATTCATTTCAATCAATATAATTTAATTTAATTAAGTTAAATATCAAAACTTTAAATATGCATAATTCTTAAAATATTTATCCAAATCATATAAATAAGTATATTAAATTAATCAGCAAAAATTAAGGAGTAATCTGAGACTGTCAAATTTAAATTTGGATAGGTATTTAATATTGTAACATTTAGGAGTATTAAATAATTCAAAACTATGTAACAAATATCCAATTAACCATAACTTTACACACACTACCCCAAATATATCCAATATATATCTCAAAATACTTAGAAAAACCTAAGGAATATTTTAGTAGTATTAACTTTGCTCTTTGGATTACAATTAGATTAATCATAATTAGGACCTAACCCTAATTAAGCCTTTAACCCTAGAAACTTCAAATGGCCATAAGTTAGTCAATTTAGCTCCAAATTAGGTGATCCAAATATCAATTTAGATCAGAAAATCCTAATTTACAGTAAACTACAAAAATATTTAGGATCCAATCATTAGATCTCTTAATTAACTCAAATTATTCTAAATCTTGATTAGTAAATATTAGCAAATCTAATGATCCAAATTAAGTAATTTCAATTTCAGATGACTCATAAAGTAAATTAGAACTTAACTGTATAATTAGTTTAGTAATTTTATGACTAAATTCACTAATCACTCACTAGTCATATGAAACCCTAATTATTAGCCCTAGAAATTATATTGGCTATAACTTAGCTAATACATATCAGAATTTGATAATTTTAGATTTTATAAAAACCTTAGAACCTAATCTACAATAAATTAACAAAAAATTTAAATTTCATTAAGGGTAAAATTACTAATATGCCCTTATAAGATCAAATTCCCAATTTGACCTTATAAGGCATAATAATTAAGTAACATAATATATTAATCAAATATTCAAATATTCATTATTATTACAAATCATGTTAAAATTATAAAGCATTAAATTAATGACTTAAAATATTTTTGGCAGATCAAAGAAATTAAAATTGGTTGATACTTTGTCAAAACAAGTCAAGTATGTAAATCTACTTATGACTTTTATTTCAATATTCTTATTTTGAGCCAATTTTCATTTGAGCATTATTAAACTGCTTACCGCTTATAATCTGCAAAAGAATGTTATCAAATTAGCATGTAACAAAAAGATAAAATGTGGTATATATTATTGTGGTGTTTGTCTTTGGAGGATGGAAAGCAACACTGAGAATCTGTACAGATTTGGCCTGCTGGCAGCCCCTAGGAGTTATATGGAGGGATTTAGCCCTTTTTAGGAAGTGGGCAAATCTAGAGGAAAGACACACCATCAGTTCCTATTTTGAGTAAGCTACCGACAGGTAGTGAGATAAGCTTCCTACAAGTTATGCCTATGGGTTTACCCATTTGGGCTCAGGAGTCTACGGACTCGACTTATTATTACAAATGCTTTTGATAAAATTTATATTTTGCATATATGTTGAATTTTAAAGCTAATATGCAGGGCAATATTTAAATTTGAGAAATTTGCTTTCTTTTCATATATGCAGATATTTCTTTCAGTTCCATATTTGATTTATGCCTATTATAGGATGCTAGAATTATTCTTATAAGAACGATTTGCATACTCCTACCTGATTGGTAACTGAATTTTTTAGGTTTTGAAAATTAAAAGCTTTGAAGATTTGCGAAATAAAAAGTGAAGAAATAAAGAAGCGAGAAAATGTGAATATTTAATCATTATTATAAATTTAAAACTGTGTATTTCATATGTGTCTATGGCTCTGAATGTAAATATGAATATTTATGTATTTTATTTCTTTTATTTTTATAAAAGTATATTTTCAACTGTATGAATCATTCTTTAGAGACTCTCGAACTTCGTTCCCTAGTCGCCACAGAGTCGTACGGTCCAATGTATACATACACTCAGTTGGGAAGACAGTACGGTGATATCGATGCATTCTAAAATTCCCCAGTCTATGTATGTAACATTTTGTAACCCATAATTTGTCACTGATACTCATACGTTACTACTAAATCATTCATTATGCTCATGCTGATGTTTATGCCCATGCTTCTATACTATATGAGGAAACTCTAGAAATCCATAAGGTTTTAAATACAAATAATGAATTTAAGGTCTCCACTATGCAGAATCCTGCTAAAAGGATTCTGACTCCTAGCTTCTAGTAGGAAAATTGGTTAAAGTTGAAAATTTACTTAAAGATCATTAGAAAGGATGATTGTATACACATATTTAGCACATTTGCAAGAAAGGTGATTCTTATCACTTAGTTTGATTAAGCCACCCTAACAAAGTGGTCTTTGATAAGAGGCATCGCTCGTTGGCGATTTGTATCTCAAGCTAAGTTATTAAGATGCTTAACTCACAATCTTACACAGTGTCTTAAAGAAGATGATTCTAATTACTTAGTTTGTTTGAGCCACTTATCGAAGTGATATTTGCTCGGAGGCATCGCCCATTGGCGATTTGTATTTCAATCAAACTAAGGAATGAGTTCTTGTTTAATACACTCTTAGTCTTGAGAGATTAACTCTAACAGGATTGTATTTGTCTAATCCCTTTAGATAGCACCTGCTCATAGGTCCATATTAGAGTGAATCAACCAATTCTGAATACTATTGAGAAAAACCAGTACTTTGGGTATACCATCATACACCAACCAATGACCTTATTTTAAACAACTCTATTTAATCAGCAAGGATTTATCAAGACTATCAATTCCTATGCTAAATAGGTAAGTCCTATACAAGGCTCCAAAAAGGTGATCAAAGATCACTAAATATAGATTCTACCACAAGGAAAGGTGTCATTCTAATATCTTAAGTGATTCTTACTACGAGGGGTTAAGATCAACTTCTAAGATTAAGGGATCATCTAAGCTTCTACCTCAATGAGTTATACAAAATTCTCCTATGTCAATGTATATTTAAATTTAGGTCTTTAAAATATTTCAGAGACAATCTTATGCTGAGATACTTAAGATCTCATAACCTTAATTCTAAAAGTTAATCATTTTAGGTTCTATTTAATAGTTAGGTTTAGATTGATCAGATCAGATTATTAAGCCATCTGGTCATATCTTATCCTAAGATTATGGGATTTAAATCAAGGATATTATTAGAGTCAGATCAATTGTTAAATTAGTTTAGTTATATTATCTCTTTAGGCTAGTAGTTTTATTTAGGAGAAAGGGATCTAAAGTTTAGATTCAGATTAATCAGTCACATAGATTCATCAATAAGCTTAACATATCTAATTCAAATGCTTAAGATCAATACTAAATCAGATGCATTATTGGAATAATGTCAATTGCATTATTTTATAATTAAGCCACTTTAGTTAAGGTTTATGGATTTAGATCTTAACTAAGTAGAATAGGGTTTGACCCCTACTCATATCTAGTTAAGATCAAGGATTCATTTATAGATCAAATGTCAAATTAGTGAATTAGGTATGTAGTATTGGTGGCAACCTTAGACCTAGATTAAGTCTTAATAGCTTAATCAAAGTCTTAAGACTTCTTATGTTAATTAAGATTATTAAGTTCTCTAATTTTTGGGTTATCCAAAATATACATTATGAATTAGCATACATGGTTTACATACATTTACATTACTGTTATGAAGCATATTAAGAGAAAAAATCATAAAAATAGAAGGTAATTAGTGCTAATCAAACCCTAAATCCATTCAAAAGGATTAGCACCTAATTATAAATCTAGCCATCAAAATTCCATACAAATTGGCACATAAGTTCTATTTAATAATACAATTAATCAAAGACTAAGATTGCTAAGATCCCATGTCTACAAACTCTACTTTTCACTAATCATGGTTTAATAAGATTATGGCATAAATTGAAATACAGAGATCAGAAAAATGCATCACCTACCACATCCATTCTACTTTGCATAAGGAGACTAATGGCACCCTAAACATGCAAATTGGTTAAGTATAATTACTAATTTACCCTAATTAAGATTTTTAATAATTAGGAAAAAATAGAAAATCTAACCATTATATGTTTAATATTATTTAACATTCAGATCCCTGGAGTTTTTCTGATCAATTTTATATATAATATCATAGGGTTTGGACCAGTGGTTAAAAGTTATTCAATTAATACATTATGTATTTTTCTAATTAAATTTTCCTATAATTTGATTAATTGGATTATTTTCCTTAAGAAAAATAAATCTAGCTAATCAGATTTATATTAAAATGGGCTCAGCCCCTTAGCCGAACCGTGTGGGTCAACCGGGGCCCAAAGACCCAGGACTATCGCACCGTGCGGGTCACGGGCTGACCCGACCAGCACAGGGTCTTCATCCTCGCCCCGACTTCTCTCGACAGAAGCCAATCCGGGAAACCCTATACAGCAAAATTCTCTGTCTAGAGTGCACGCCTTGGCCTCAGGTCAATCAAGAATCGATCCCCTTACCGAGATGCACCGATAGACACTTAAAGCCCCCTGTGAGGTGGTCCAGATCAGCCAGACCTTACTCACCCAAGGGCTCCCTTAGTGGAGCTACTATGGGGAGACAATTCTCCCCACATAGGCCATGCTAGACCCAGGGCTCGATCCCTACACCTTCAGGGAGGTGAGACGGATCAAATCCCCCTGGTCTGAGGGGATGAAGTGGGCTGGAATGTCGGGACCTTACTCACCCGAGACGTTCCTTAAGGGACTTAGCCCGATCGATCGATTTGTTCAACCGGGGCTAGCTCAAGGCGTAATTTCGATAGCATTAGGTTCGATTCGATAATACGCAGCAATACAAGTAAAAAGAAGGAAGGTCTGAGCCTCATTGTCTTAAAATTGGCAAGTGGGGGGTACCTAGTTCGATGGGGGTGCTCGGAACGATTGACTGAGCATCCAGTTTGTCTTGGCTAAGCTTTTAGATGCTGCAAAGGATTCTGAACACTAGGAGAGACTACTATCAGCGGTTCGGGTGCTCCAGGGATCGCCTACACAAGATCGAGTGTTCGGCAATGGCAAAAGTTGTAGAGAGCTCAATTGATCAGTAAGGATCAAATGGAGCAATGTAAGGGCTATTTTAGCCTTAGCAGAGGATTGGGAACCTTTTGGAGGGTGGGCTTGGGCTAGGAAAGACTCGAGAGGTCGGGCCATGGCCAAGCTCTCAAATTTCCAATTCGAGCTCAGCCGGGTCACGAGGCCCAATCATGGGTCCTTGCCAAGATGGGGGAGGTCCTAACGACCTTGTTGACGTGGATGCAGGAGTGGGGGACAAGCAGGGAAGCTGGCAGTACGGGGATTCTCCCTATCTGGTGCGCGAGCGAGTGGGGACGAAGATCCACAGTTGTGGGAGGGTCCGGAGCCATCTAATTGATCGATCAAAAAGACGTGATGGTCCTGATCTTCCAGATCCTAATGGCCGAATCGGATTAAATCCATGCCTTAGGATCTTACGGGTTGATTTAACGGTAGATTCGCGGTTCTGCGGGATCTAATCCTAGCCGTTGGATTCATAGAACGAATGGCGGATACGACCCGGGCTCCGCAGCGGATCACCCACAGTCTACACTGCGGATCCCAGCCATTTAATTAGTTAAAGGTATAAATGCAAATTTGAATTGTTGGAAACCCTAAAATGCAATTAGACCATTTTAATTAAATGTGAATTATGGCCTAAATGATTTCCAAATTGTACCGAACTTTCACCCCTAGCTAATTTGGGGGTGAGGAATTCAATAATGCAATTAGATTTTAATTCTGAGATCAAAATATTTTAGGTCTAATCTAGAGCATCTAGATTGATCAAAATGCAATTTTAGACTTAGGGGAATCCAATTGACTTCAAATTTTCAGGATAGGCTTAATTAGATATCCTAAAAGTAATGGGATCAAAATGAATGCTCAATTATGTTAGAATTTAATAGGGTAACAACCTAGGGTTGTTACATAAATATTTAGTATCGTCTGAGTAAAGCTAATGTCAAAGTGGATGAACTCAGTCGTAGTGCTACCCTCAGTGCCATGATATCTGAAGGCCCCATCAAAGAAGAATTTTGTAAGTTAGGCATAGTCCCCAGGCATGGTGATATGTTGAGTATGATGTTAACTCAGAGCATAGTGGAAACCACTTTCCATGGATATGTCTCCATCTCTCAAACAAAAAAAAAAAAGATTATCTGAAGTTTATGTCTAAAATTAAAAGTTGTCATCGCTTTAATCTACACTTGCGCAATAGTGTCATATATCAAGGTGTTTGTATTTAGATCCCCAAATCCATGAAGCTAAAGATCCTCATTGAGGGTCATGACTCTAGTATCAGATACACCCAGGAAGCTGTATTATGTACCTAGATTTATGGCAATCATTCTAGTGGCTTGACATAAAGAAGAGTGTATCTAAATTTGTTACAAAATGCCATATTTGTAATCTGGTCAAGGTCGAACACCAAAGGCCTGGTGGACTTTTGCACCCATTAGATAATCTGGAATAGAAATGGTTCAACATCTCAATGGACTTCATGATGGAATTTCCTACACAAGATCTGGTTCATACACAACTTAGGTCATCATGGATCATCTTACTAAATCAACACACTTTATTTTTATCCGCCAGACTGATGCCATAGAAAAGCTCGACAAGCTTTACATCAACAAAATAGTCAGGCTGCATGGCATCCCCAAATTGATTGTATCTGATAGAGACAACAGGTTTACTTCAAAGTTTTTGCAGGCAGTGCATCAAGATGTGAGAACCACCCTAGCAATGAGTATGACCTTTCATCCTCAAATAGATGGCCATATTAAAAGAGTAAATTAAATTCTTGAAGATCTTCTTAGACTCTATCTTGGTTTTGCTAGTTTTTGGGAGGATCATATTCCTCTTGTGGAGTTTACATACAACAATTATTTTTAGTCGGACATTAAAATGGCTCCTTATGAAGCATTGTATGGGAGGAAGTACTCTACCATATTATCTTGGTCTGAAACTAGAGATATCCAATTACATGGGTCTGAACTAGTAAAAGAGACTAATAAGAAGGTAAGGCTCATTCAGTAAAGAATTCATACAGCTCAAGATTGACAGAGTAAGTACCATGACTCTTGTCATTATCCTCTTGAATTCCAAGAAAGTGACCTCATATACCTGAAGGTAAGCCCAATTAAAGGTATCTACCATTTTGGAGTAACTAGAAAGCTTAGTCTAATATATGTTGGACCTTTCAAAATCATATCTAAGAATGGATCAACATTATACAAGCTTGAATTGCCTGATGATTTCTCTGCGGTGCACAATGTGTTTGACATTTCATCACTCAGAAAGTGCTTGAGAGAACCACATCACTTGTTCTCCATAACCCAAGTTGAAATCCACTCGGAATTATCATTTATTTAAGAGCTCATCAGAATTCTTGGTAAGGAACAAAAGTAACTAAGAAACCAATTAATTCCTATGGTCAAAGTTTAGAGGAAGGATCGTTCTCTTGAAGAAGCCATTTGGGAGAAAGAATCAGATATGTGATCAAAGTACCCAAGGCTATTTGAGAATCTTAGTACTTTCTCAACCTCCCTTGTTTTTCCTTCATTTATTTTTATCCCTACATCATTCTTCCTACTTAAGTGATGTCGAGGATGACATCATTCTTAAGTGTGGAGTCTATAAAAACTTAAGGTTGTTACCTTAGTCAATCAGGACTAAATTAAGTTCTGATCTTGATTCTAATAATCTAAATAAGTTATTAGGGGCAAACCTTAAAGTTTTGGTTCAAATCAATAGTCATTTATACCAATCCTGAATTCTGGGAAATCTCGATAATCTCAAAATTTACATAGCTAAATTGACCACAAATCAAAAATCTTACTTTGTCATTGCGTTCATAACCCCAGAATTAAATAGGATTGATGTTTTGGAAGTGCTTAAAAGTTGACAAATTTTCCCCAATTATTTTAATATATTTAAAATACCCCAAGAAAATAGAATAAATAAATACTCATCAAAATCAAAATCCGACTATGCCATTGCAATCCTCACCCTTCAATTCGCTCGGATTGAATTATAGGAAATTTTCAGAACCCATTTAGTAGTTCAATTTTAAAAATGAATTTTAATACAATATAATTTAATTTATTTAAATTTTAATTCCATCCATGGGACCTGCCTTCTCGCTTAACAGTTCGGGCCCACCATCCTTAGCGAGTCACGCCCGATATGCCCCTTAGCGGATCGATTGGTCCGTTCGATTGGATGGCCCGGGTTCTTCATCCCTACGCATGGCACCTAACGAAGCACGCGACACCCTCCACCTCTTGCAGGTGGCCATCCCCTTATCTCCACCACTTGCAGTGCTCTAATTTTAATCCCAACCCATTCATAATCTCCAGTTTGAGTATTCTAAGAGCAAGGAAGGTCTTGAATCTCAGTGGCCACATCCTGATTGAACCATAGCTCTTAACTGTCAATCTTCAAGTACCCCAATCTTCCCACTCTCTTTATTAAATTACAATTTTTCAAATCATATTGTTATTTCCCAGAGTAGATTAAGGTCTGATTGGTTCGATCGGGTTCTATCGAACAAATTTTGATTGAGATTCACAGTGTTGTACAATCGACCGTCATCTTTAGCCATCATTCCGACCTAGTGTATTAGGATTTGCTTTTGCTAAAGCTCTAGTCCACCCCAAACATTGATCCTCATGTCAAATACAAGGCCTCTCAAATACCTTGCCAATGGCGTGGGTTCGGCCTTTGTCATCGATGAAAGGGCCATCAAAATCAGAGCCCTAACGCCTCCGTCTCGGGTCCTGCCGAAGAGGGATAGTCTTTGGCCTTGGATCGGGTTGGGTAGGGTCGATCCTGACCCGTGTGAAGCCGAGCAGGCTGTCATGCGGAAGGCCCTACCACATCAGGTGGGTTCCACTGTCAGCAGTCAACTGCGTTAGGTTGGGTCCCGCATCCGTGTCAGTCGTCAGCTACGCCAAGTGTGGGTCCTGCCAATTCTGCACCGCCGTGCTGGGTGGGCCCCTACTGCAGTCAAGAATACTTAAATAAGATTTTATTGAAATATAATTAATTAAGTTTAATTAAATTAATTCATGAATTAGCTAAAACTTTAAACACTCATATTTAGCAATCAATAACTCTAAATGAATTGAAGTTATATCTCATTTTAACAAGTAAAATGCAAGGATTCTTATGGTAGTGTTCAATTTACTGTTAGACTATTATTTTGCCTAATAACTTTTAGAACCCCTTTTAATTACCCAATTAAACCCTAAAAATATCATTAATACATAACTTAGCCAATTAAGCTTCAAATTATGCAATCCAATATACCATTTTAATTAGGAGAATATGAAGAACAACAAATTATAATATTTAAGTCTTAGTAATTAGGTTGCCTAATTAGCTATAATCTCTCCAAATCTTAATTAATGAAGATTAACTTCACTAATTACCCAAAATTAGAATTTCAAGTTACTATTAGATCTTGGTATAGTGTAGAAAATAGTGGTGAAATTAATTTTATAATTCTACAATTAATTTCACTGATTACCCACTAATCACCTTAAACCCAAATAGAGTGAGTCAAATTCATTGTAATCAGTGTACTATATATATGAGAACCATAACCATTAACTTTACTCAATTTGGACACCAAATGGAAAATTTAAGTTTTTGAAGATAATCCTAAATCTCCATAATTACTCTTTTAGATCCAAAATTTGTTTTGATCATAACTTAGTCAGATGATCATAAAATTTAATAATTTTAGATTTTATGGAATCCCTAGGCAGTGAATAACATAAGTATAGCAAAATTTTCAGATTTCCTTATGTAAAATTATTAATCAACCCTTAATGAGCTTAAACCCTAATTTAGGCTCATTAGTCCTAAACCTTGGCCAAATTGAGTGTTCTTAGTGTCTATCTTCATATTAGATTGTAAGAAACCCTTTCGAATCACTAAAATCCAATTTGGAGTCCTAGTTTTAAAAGTTGCATTTTTGACCCTTAAGTAGAGGTATTTTGGTTATTTTGCTCAAAATTAGGCTTAAGTGTTCTTAAGCCTTATAAATAAGAAATATTCAGTAAAATTAATAAATTAAATAATTAGAATTCAATTTTAGATCATCTGAACTCATTAAATTGAATTCCAAGCAAAATCCTAGTTTTCATTCTAAAATCTACTAATTAATTTATAAATTTCATAAAGTGGAATTAAGTCCACATTATGTCATTCCTAAGTTCTCAAAATCAATAAATAAGTATAGGCAAGATCTATATAACTATAATGCTTAATAATTAAATCACTCATTAAGTCTTTCCTTAAGTAATTTCTCCTTCATTAGCTTCCTCATCTTAAGCCTTTAGGAATCTTCCTTAGGAATTAGTAATAGGCTTAGGTTATAATTCATTTATAAGGTAAATGGGTTACTCAATGGGATGAAGCCTTAGTTTTATTAGTTTCTAGATTTCATCATTTATTATGATTAGTTTGTATTTAAACCTTAGTTTAAGATTAGAGATCCATCTTATTAAGTTTGATTATACTTAATAAGATAGCCTTAACATGTAGTCCATGAGAGTTGGGCTTAGCCTTAAACCCTTAGTTTTTAGAACCGTTGGATTAAGAGGTTAAATCCCAACATTTTAGAGCTTAACTCTTAATCCCTCATTCTTGATTTATCTAAATCAAAATTGGTTTGGGTTATTGAAAAATCATTAATTATGACATTGGATTTATTATTTAACTTATGTAGGCATCACTAAATGAATTATATTAGAAGTTGATTAGTTCTAATTGCTTTAAACTTTATATGATCGTAGTTCTAAGTTTATGCTAGATAGTAGAATGTTGGAGATTTCGAGCTTGTATAATCTTAGATTAATTAGAAGGACTAAAATTAGAAAATAAGTGATACCATAAATATTTGTGTAGTGTTATTTACACTTTGTTTTGTACGCTTTGCTTCTTTGTTTTAAGCCTTTATTATTTTGGCATATCATGTGAAAAATAGGATATTTGATGAACATGGTATGTCAAATTTGAAATTGCATAAGTCATGTGCATAAATGGTTTAGATAAGTTAGATAGATTAGATAACTCAGTAAATAAGATAACTATTTAGTGGAATGTGCCCTTGTTAATCTGCCTCTAAAGTTTGATATTAAGATACAGTTCAGCTCAGTTCAGTTTCCAAGCATCAGTGTCTTAGATGATTTATTTTAGTTCAAATGTATATGACGGATCTATTAATCTAGGCATTAGTGTTATAGATGCTTTAGAGTTGGATTCAGTGACTTGTTTAGCTAATTTTCTGTTATGGTAGGACTAATCTAGGCACATGTCCAATTAAAAATAATTTTAGTCAGTTTTAATTACTTTCTATTTAGTTTCAGTATTTTTAATGCTTTTCAGTAAATTCAGCATTTACAATGTTTCAGTGTTTTCAACTTTTGGTTTTATGTGCAAGCAAGTTAGGATGTTAGATTTAAGTTCAGTTATGTTTATATTACTTTTATTTCAAAAAATTAGCATAAGTAAATTTGATCATATTTGTTTAGGATTTATTTTGTACTTAGTAGTTTTTACATATAAAATACTTAACCTTTCCTGCAGCTTTAGGTTGAAGCATGTCTTCTTACCTCACACTTCTTAAATTATAAATATATGGTTTATAGCTTTATTCCTTTCTATTGATACTTTTTTACTCCTAAATGCTTAGGATGTTTTGTGATATCATAGAATACATGAAAATATTAGCCTAAAATATACTTAACAAATTGTCTAACAAGTTTTTCTCTTTTTTAGCTCGGGCCCTGGCATTGTGAAACTGACAATGTCTGCTTCTGAGCATTTTGTGGAGATAGCACCATAAGGAGAGCAGAGTTAGGAGGAAGATCACATTGTTGCTGAGGATCCTTAGCTAAGATGCTCTTTTATTTTCAGTGAGGATGAGTGATTTTCCTACTTTTAGTAAACTTTAACTAAATGTTGAAATAATATAGGTATTTTATTGTATTTTCTCTTACTTTAGGTTTTATTTTAAGCTGAATGTTTTCTATTCCAGCATTATGGTTAAATGGATATTACTTTTATTTACTTTCACACTCTGATATTCTGGTATAGCATTTAGTGAATTTTAGCTCAGCATATGGTACATCTTTCCTTTATTAGTAAATTAGGGTGAATACCTAATCAAAACATAAGTGAGGGAGGTATCATGATGACCACCCCACCGTAATCATGCTAACATGTATATTAGCAGACTGTGGTGAAGGATGGGGCCTCACAGAGTGTCCTAATAATCTAATTATGATGGTGCTTTTCTAAAGTTCTTAGGACACTCTCTTAATTACAAGTATCACAATTATGATCAATTGTTATTAATTTCATAACAATTTGATTAAGTTCAATCATAGATTTTTATATAACATATCACTCTTTGAAAAAGTTAAATTTAATAGGACTTAGCAATGATTTGAGTCAAACTAGCTATTTCCTTCCTCAATTCATCATGTGATGTTCAAATATATCATAATTTAAGTTTCCCTAAGTTAACATAGGGTTTTGATGCAAAAAAGGAAAAATTCTGACCCCTCATTTCTTCCGAGCATCCACAATAGCATGCAGGATGCCCTAGCTCGATGCCAAGAGGGCCAGAGCATCACTTTTACCGGTGGTTTAGGTTCTAGTGGGCCTTAAATTTGGGCTCAGTATGTCAGCCGTGAAGGGGGCTTCATGCCCACGTGCAGACCGCGCCATGGGACCCCCAGTTTTGATCGATAGGGCGAACCTTAGCAAAACCCCTCATGGTCTTAATCGGGGATGATGCCTCTCTTTGGGTTATGTTGGGTTAGGTCTGGCCTGCATCTTTCTTAGACGGGCTGCAAAATTTCTTAAGTACGCGATTGTGGGCCGCACACACGGGTCAACCTGTGTGCGGCCCACAAGCAAATGCATGCACCAACATTCTTGAAGTCTCGACAATTGCGGCGTCACTATCTACATTGTCAGCCGCTGATCCTAGAATTCCACTCATGATTTACAGTGCCTAGATTTCAGTGCCGTGGATTTCGGTGCTGATTGAAATTAATTAAATTAATTTTAATCTTAATTGATGCAAATTCATTTAATCATAACTTGCAAAATAATTATCCAAAATATGCAAAATTATATGTCATTTCATTTAGAAAAATGAGGGAAACACAATGGTAAAATCAAATTTAGGATTTGAAGCTTAATTTTCTTGATCACTACTAGGAGTTTTGAAAATCCTAATTTTCTAATGTTATCTGATTTTGACCTACTTAGTGTTATTCTTCTCCTTGTAATGTGAGGATTTCATATTTGTTATTATTATTGTGATTGGAAAACAATTGTATAACTTGGGTATTTGGCTCCATAATTATACATATTTTGTGATTTTATTACCTTCAATACTTGCATGTATAGGCATTTATACCTTAGGACAACAAGCATGATTTATTAATTGGACTTTCATGTCATTTTAATTTGTGAGTTTAAATCTTAATTAGAGTAGCTAGATGCCTTGAGTAGCTTAATAAACTTGTGAACCTCAACATTATGAGAGATAGTTTAGGTTGAAAATCCCTAACCTTGTCCAATTGGCATTCTAAGTGTATCTAACCTATCCATTAGGTGTAGTTAACTATTAGTATGCCTCTACTTATGGTATGTGAACCTATTAGGATAAATTGCTAGAACTTAGAATTAGGTTTAATGAACTTTCTCTTTTTGTTTCAAACCTCACCTTATGCTCCCTAATCCTTAATTTAGCACCTCTTAGCTCTCTAAGAATGCCCTAGATTTTCCTTTAAGTATTAGGATCCTTATAGTCATAAGTTAACCTGGATCTAGTAATTTACAACCATTCCTCTAACCTTGCACTTAGAACCTCCCAATGGAGTGCTTAGCTTGTTTAGTGACCTATTAAGCTAGATATTGACAAATCTAAGTTTCTTTTGCTATATTTTTATAGTAAACTTATAACTTACACCTTATAAGTGTAGTGAACCTACAACCTAAATCTCTTCATATTAGCACCTTGAGCCTTAAGTCTATTAACCAATAAAGATTATGTGGCTTTGGAATAGAGTAGGATTTGTATCTTAATGCATGTTTATACATATAAATTACTTTGTCATTTACATAAATCAAAATAAAACTACCATTTTTCCAAAACTCACTTAGTTATAGTATTATTTTCAATTGACCTAGAAATTGATGCATCTAAGTCAATTGAGAGCTTAATTAGTTACAATCATTAAGTTAGATAATTAAATCTTACACAACAATGAATATCACATTATTTACAATTACTTGAATTTCTTGAATATTGCTTTGCTTTGAGACTACAACCTTGAGCATTCATAACAACATTGTGCATAAATAATATTTAAATATAAAACTTAGGGGTTTCAAATGTAGGATATCATGCCAGGGCAAGTTATGGAGTAATAAGGAAATCTCATATATTCTAGAGGGGGAATGTGAGTGTTTTGGAAATCTCGCTTTTCTACTTAGTTAGGCAGACATTCTTAACTCCTCACTCATTTTGTAATTTATTCCTGCAGAATAGAACACTTAACATAACTTGAATAATTAAACATTATTTTATCACAATCTTATTAATTGTGAGTACTTTTCATAACCTTTTGGCTATGCTTATTTATCATAGTCTTTTACTATGTTTAATTAGTCTATGTGACTAAGTCTCACTTTACTTTACTTTACTGTTTAATTCTTACTTCTTGCTATCGTTTACTTTATATTACAGTCGTTATATTATACAATGTATGTTGTTTTACTCACATATTATGCTTCACTGCTTTTGTCATATTTACGTGGCATAATATTCATTGAACATATTCATGTATTCATGTATGCTTTCATATGCTCTTTAGTAGTTTTTAGCCTTATTAAGGTGCCTATTTTCCCTTATTATTGCAGGCTAGAGCAAACCTACTTGTGAGTTCTTACTCTCTTTATTTACTTGCTATCTTTACATAATCTTATACCATACTTTGATGCTTAGTGCTCCTCTTACTCTTTTTAAATTTTAAAATTGCAAATGTGATATCCAACTAAAAATTCAATTAAAGTTTAGCTTAACCTTAAAATGTACTTAGACATTTTAAGTCTAATCACTTATTTTCATTTTATTAGTTGTACCCTACCGTATTAAAATCAAATACAGTAGACCAGGAGTGTCATCAGGATAATGGAGCTGGGACTAGTACTGCCCACTTCTAGATTGAAGACTCTGTTTTTGCATTCTCTTACTGCTTTTGTGAGGATGAATGAAATTTACTTTAATTACCTTTAATTCAGTTTGTAATAACTTAAATTTTGTGATATTTACCTATTTCTGTGATGAATTTATTTTCATTTTACTTGCTTGATTTGGATAGTGGATTGGATGTATCTAGTTGCTTTATATTTTCTACATGTTTATTTTATAACTGGCTTATCTACCTCACAAAGATTTTTGGCTACATAGCACTTAATATTGAGTTAATTTCCTTCTAATTTAGTGTTATGTGCTGTGGTAACACCCTAGTATTGTATTGGCTTCCTGATCCGATAGTAGGGGTGTTACAGTGGGCTTGTGGCCTGCTGCATGCATGCAGGTCGGGCTGTATGTGTGACCCAATGGGCAGTGCCATGTGGGTCGAGTTGACCAGCCCGGCACTATTCACCTTAACTGATGGGGACAATGCACTTAATTCTAAGGTTCCAAATTTCTCCTAATTTCATTCGTTCCAAGTGACATATCTCATACCAAAGTGTATCTAAGCTTATAGCCTATAAAGTACACATAAGAAACCCATTGATTGGTTCTTATATCATCTAGATTTAAGTGATTTAAGTGATCCTAATTATAGGGTTAGTGTTCACTGTGGGGTTGGATTCTGTGGGGTTGAAATCCAACCCTGAAGTGAACCTCAACACAATTGATATAGGCCTACACTTTTCTTGAATAAGAATCTGCCCAAAGTGTCATCTTCTGATGGCCTAACATGCGTGGCCAACGTATTGAGCATTTGAGCTTACCTGTGGCTCGGTTATTGCAGATCGCTATAGCAGTCCGAGCCACATCGAGCTTAATAGGCCCGAAAGGGTCGAATTGACCCAATAATTCAATGCATAATCAATAGTAATGCAATAACAAAATATAGGATTGAATTGCAAACTCAAAGAATAGAAGGAAACATACCATAGTGTTTTTGATACGAGAACATTGGTGAGCTCAGGAGGATTCACAGAAGGCTTCTTAGCTCCAATTTCGACCTTATTTGATACAAATAAAGATTATTATTTAATTGAGGGGATAATGGGGCTGGGAGGAGCTTCAAAGTGTTGGAGAGATAACTCCTGCAGCCAGCGCTTACAGCGGGCGAGCTAGGTCTGCCATGCACGGTGCACACAACCGATCGGGGAAGTGGACTTCTCGATCGTTGGATTGTGATGGAGGGCTTGATCGAATGGCAAGGATATGCACCATTAGATTAGATGGCTTTGACCCGTTAACTAAATGACAGTCCAATTTAATACTTGATAATATTAATTAATTAATTAACCATGATTTAATTAATTTAAATTAAGCTATCAAATGAGCTATGAAAATTCTAAAAATTTTCTCCCTAGCTAATTTAGGGGTGAAGAACTCAAATGAAGTTGGACTTTTTATCGTATGCTAATTTAATTATCTTAATTTTCTAATTAATTAAATATATTAAAATAATCAAAATATTCAAATGAGCTCTAAATTGAACCAAATTTTAGAGGTTGATTTTAAGAGATATTTGGGGACTAATATAGGTGATTTTAGGCATATTATACTGATAATTACAGATTAACAACTTTGGGTTATTACATTAGCTGCTCTCAAATGTCAATAAGATGATCAAGTAGAATGGTAAGATAGTTGCCTGAGCACTAATGCACGCACTAGCACCATGTGTATCTCTAATCAGCCAAAAGAAATAGAAAATTTGATAATTGGGCGTGCATTAGCGCTCTATGGCAAATGCGAATGTATGTGAAGAAATTGAAACTCTGAGATTATTTGATTAAACATGTGGTAGGTCCATGTAAAGCATGGGGACACATGACCAATGTGCAAGAGCTATAGGATCTAGTTAGGGGTTATCCTTTGTTTTATTTTTATAGAATGTTAAAAGCATATTTACTTTTGCTTATAAGATAGGAATAAGTTCTGGAAATAAGTGTATGCATGTAGGTGATGTACCAAATATGCTGTAAACTGGTGCCAGTGGTGGCTGTGTGGTGTGAGGAAGAAGGATAGGTATTTAGAGGGTTCAGAAAAAAAAGGCTTAAGAACTCATGAAGATAGTAAAATCTCCTTTGTATGGGGTTTCCCACAAAAAATAGTGTGCTTGTGGATGTGTGCATTTATCTTTTTGTTTGTTGTGCGTCTTGTTTATGCTCTCAAATATGACAAAATTAGATGACCTGACAAAATTTTTGTAACATTCTCATTTGTAAGTTGAACTGCATAGTGGCATTGACATTCAAATAATAACATTTTTGACAATATTAAATTTTGGTGGTGCTACCCACAAAGCCCACTTCAAATGGCAAAATGTTGTTGGCAAAGAATAGGTAAGATCAAACAAAAATTCCAACCTTTAAATGTGTAATTGACTTATTCTAAGTAGCATCCTTCAAAATTTTTGAAAGCAAATTAATAGCAAAGATGAAAAATAATGCAGATATAGAACAACATTGCAAAGTTCATTAGTGAATTTGAAGTAACTTGTAATTGAAGTATTGAATGCAAGCCTTCACCAAATTAATATAACTCTTAGGTAATCTCAACTTGGATAGCTGATAAATAATAAAAGTTCAGTGAACACCTTCAAAAGCATTGCAAATGCCTTTTTTTGCGCAAATTTGTTTTCTGGACAACTGTTAGTGAAAATTCAAAAATAAATCATTTACAAATAGATGTAATATGATACGGTTCTTCCCTTAATATAAGCTGGTTAAGTTGGATTAATCAGCTCATGTAAGAAAATAATTGACCCGATTGGTAAGACAGAGATTGGCCTGTATGGAATCATAAAAAGTACTACATGTGGTGCCCCACCCCCTAATCTGCAAGATTAGGTCAAGGGGAGGTGTGCCACTCTGGTAAATCCCCTACTTATCATTAGATTAGGTATAATCTATAATCCATTAATAAGAAAAGGATGTGCCCATAATGTATGTAAGGTAGATCAATCACTAATTAAATAGAAACACAGAGTGCATAAGCAAGGAAAAGTAAATCATACATCCAATCCACCACAATATAAGTAATAAAGTAATAATGCAGCTTGAAATGAATAGTACAGTAAGAGAACATACATAAGCACCTGAATTATTACAAATATTAAATAAGTTTTAATGAAAAAGATAAAGCTCTTATCCTCATAAAATAAAAAGGAGCTAAGCTAAGGATCTCCAGCGGCAACACGCTCTTCCTCCAAAATCTGATCTTCAGAAGGCTCGACTACCTCGAATAACTCAGAACCTACCATTATTGGTTTCACAATGATAGGTCCCCAGCCAAAGAAAAGAAAATTATTATTATACATATTATCTAAGTACATTTTAAGTTGTTAATATTTCATGAGTTTAATGATATAACCATTTTACTTAGACTATAAAACAAACAAAGCGTAAGGGTACAATAAATATACCATGGGATATGAAAAGTTATAAATACATGCATTATAACTAAGCAACATGTGAGGTAAGAGAATATACCTCAACACTAAAGCTATAATAAAGTTAGGCATATAAGTATAAGTAAAGTAAAGAAAATACTAAAGGAAAAGACTCATCCTAAATATGCTTATGATCACTTGATATATGCAGGTTAAAAATAAATAATCTGACTGTGATATGTATAGTAAGCAGTAACAGCAAGTAGCATCATATAAGTAAGTAAGCAGGTAAAGTAAAATGGACTGGATTAAAGTATAATAGTAAATGGTAAATATTGAACAGTAAATAATAGATAGTAAATATGTATGTAATGATTGCCATATTAGAAGAAGGCTAATCTAACCCGCTGCAATAAGTATATGTATATTCTTAGCATCATCTGAGGCTAGGCCAGAATAACAAAACATAAATTGAACTGCAGAGGCAGTACTCACAAATACAGTAATATTTTAGTTATTTACTTTACTTCTGTGGACATACCCAGAAGTAGCTGAGGAGTCAAGCATGTCTGCAAGACTAAGCGGGTTCCAACTTAACATAGCACTTCTCAATAAGTAATATTAAATAATCCTTATTTCTTCTTACCCTGTCCAATAAGGCAAAAATAAGTAATTGAACCCTATTCAAATGTTATCCTAATTATTATATATTTTCATTTCATGTAACTATTTTATCTTATATGACATATTCAAGGAACAAGGCACAAAGTACAAGGAATCCAAACGCAATAAGTAAAATAATAATGAGCACGGGACCCTACCACATAAGGTGACACCAGTTGATATCTATTAAATCATTCTAACTATTCTAAGTTACATAAGTTAAGAATCTCCAATTCCTACTATTGAGTGTAATTTAGAAGCACAATCGTATAAGTTAAAAGCAATTAGAACTGTTCAGGTTTTATTTCAATTTAATCAATATCACTTACAAGTTAAATAAGAAATTAACACATCCTATTTGATGAATTTAGAAGTTCTAAACTAAGATTTGATCAAGATCTACTAAAACTAGGGATTATGAATTAAACACTATAAATTAAAGTTAATCACATAATCCAAAGGGTAAGGCTTAAGGACTAAAGTTTTAGTATAAATGTGAACTAATAATCAAGGTAAATTCTATTAAGTACAATCAATCTTAATAGAATAATTCTCCTATTCTTAGTCTAAAGTTGAAAAATAAAATAATCAGAATTAAAGTATAGAAATTTAGAATCTAATAAAACTAAAGTTTCATACATTGAATAACTCAATTATTCAATGAGTGAAATCTAATATAGGATTTATTCTTAATTTTAAGGAAAAGATCCTAAGGTAGAGTGTATATTCCTAATAGGCTCCTAATGAAATGACTTAGGGAATTTTAGAATTTGATGGAATTTATTATAATTTACCACCATTTATTGATTTTGTTCATTTAAAGGACTCAATGATGAGTCTTAACTAAGTTGAGGGATAATGAATTTTACTTAAGAATTTTACAAATATTAAATTGAATTTTTAACAATTCACTTAATTTATGAGTTTAAGAGTCTAATTTGATTCTAAATCAATTTTATTAATGATTTTAATGATCTAAATGATATTTTAGATGTTGAGGGCACTTAACCTAAAGTTTAGACAAAATGACAGTTTTGCCCCTACTTAAGGGTCTAAAATGCTACATTTTGATTAAGGGCTCTAAATTAGATTTTGTTGGTGCCAAATGATTCATTACTGCCTAACAAGAAATTAGACAATATGTACATCAAATTTGGACAAGTATTAATTCCTATAAGATTAATTTAAGTATTTTAACCTATAAGGGCATTTTGATAATTTTACTTAATGAAACTTAAAAATTCAATTAGTTTATTATTTTTTATTGTCTAAGGATTCCATAGAGTCTATGAACACTGCATTCTGAGATTTAATGATCAAGTTATAGTATTTTAATGTTGTGATTCTACTTTCATGAAAAAGGACAAAACCTAATTTTTCCATATTTAAAAATTACCTATAATTTGATATATTTTGGCCCCATTAGGGTTATAGGGATTAAAATGCAAATAATATGAAGTTTCGGCCATTCCGGACAATTATGGGCAGTTCCAAATAGTTCTGGGAGCTACGACGCGGTAGCGCCTTCTAGCCAAAAGCCAGGCACCACGGTGCGCTGAGGCGTGCCACAGCGCACGGAGGCGCGCTACGGCGCGCTGTGGCGTGCTCCGATGCACTGCAGCGAATCATAGCGCTATGGCATGTGGCAGCGCTTTCATGTGTTACGATGCTAGAGTTCCTGAAAGCTGGATGCTATGATGCGCGGTAGCGCTCCCTAGCCGAGAGCCAGGCGCTACGACGCGCGGTAGGCGCTAAGGTGCACGGTAGCTCTTTTAGGCGCTACGGTGAATTTCAGTGTTGCGGTGCATTTAATTTAATTTTATCAAATTTATATGCCGCTATGGCACACTGCAGCGAATTCAATTTCAAAACTCGGACGCTACTACGCGTCGTATCACCCGACAGTGATTTCGCCTGTGTGAAAATAGTAACAGGTCATCTTTTAGGCTCAAATACTCTAAACCTAGAGCACTTCACGTGCGATGCCATATACAGATGGAAATGTATTTCTGAGACCTTTCCATCAATACCAAAATTAGCACAAAATGATTATTCTAACTATGCAAATAATGGAGTTAAAGGTTCGGGTAAGTAGAAAGGAGGAAAAACAAGGCATTTCATTTACAATGAAATTTAATACCTTAATAAACTTTAAGGGCTTCTATACTCAATCTTGGATTTATAAGAATACAAATAAGTATAAGTGCAAAATAAAGTAGCCATTGAATCCATTCAATGGGGAAAAGGGAGGTACCTTGGCTTTCAAATGGAAGAAGATGAAGGAAGAGAGCTCTATTTTCTGCACGAACTTGGGAGCTTGAGGGCTTGAGGGCTTCTTTAGCAGCACAGCAATGGAGGAAGGAGGAGAGGAGGGGAGCTTAGCTTGGCAGCAAATGGAGGAAGTGAGGAGAGCTGAGCTTCTTTAATAGAAGGGAAAGCATGGCTTTGGATGGGATGGGCATGAGTTGTCCCATCCCAATTATGGAGATAAGGGGGGGGGGGGGTGGCAGGAGGTTGAGAGGAGAGGAGGAACAAAGCATGGCAGGAGTAGAGGAAAGGAGGACGGAGGTGCCAAATTTTTAAAAGGAAATAAAGTGAGGCGGGGTCCAGCCAGAGAGAAAAGGGAAAAATGAGGGAAAATAAAAATGGATTTTGAATAATTAAATTAATTAATCTCTAAAATCATATTTTATAAATGATCTCCGAAAAATCTCAAAAATTCATCCCTAGCTAATTTGGGTGTGAGGAATGCAACGGTGAAGTCGAATTTTGATTCCGACAAGTGTTTAATCTTCCTATTATTTTAAGGTATTTAATTATATTAAAATATTTGATAAAATCTGACGACTTCCAAACACGTCCAAAACATCACCCCAAGCTAATTTAGGGGTGACGATCACAATGGTGAAGTCAAATTTTGATTTCGAGGATAAATTAAATGTCTCAATTTTTCCTATCTAAAAATTATTTAAATATTCTACAAAATTTTAATGACTTTCGATTACCACTAAAACATCACCCCTAACTAATTTTGGATAATTAGCGCAATGACGAAGTCTGATTTTTGATCTAAGATCAAAATAATTAGGTCAATTTCTAGGGTTCCTGAAATTTCCAAAATCATGGTTTGATCTATTTAACCCTTAATTTGAACTAGGTCTTGGTGGCGAACACCTGATGACTTAATAAGTGCACTAGAAAGCAAATCATGACCTGTATTAGTCATAATTGGTTAAGGTAATAACTTGAGTTATTACACTACAAGACCTAACCATGGATGGGCAGACCGAAGGTGGTGGTTGCCTGAGGTGGCAATAGGAGTAAACCTTAGATGCTAGGGTTCAGGAATGGGACAATCCATTGTAGAAGACTCTAGACGATCAGCAAAATTAACCTAATCGGGCTCAATCAAGCCCGATCAATTTTGACCAGACAATAATTTAAAGCATGCAATAGATGTATGAATTGGATCAACATATATCAAATGGAAATCGAGGAAGATAAGAAGTACCTGAAAATTGACAGTGGAGGTTTTAGGGTTCGATCAACTGGAGCTGAATCATCACCGAGGCTAGCTGCTTCCGCTAGATTCAGAGGTAGCTGAGGACTAGAGTTTGATTGAAGCTTAATCGAGCTTGAGGATGCTTAAGAGTGGCTGAGATGGCCATTTGGCGGGCAGGCATGCAACGCGTTCGTGCGGGCTGCCACGCATTGGCCATGCGTGACTGGGACGAGCCCGGGCCATCCGATCGGGATGGTTCGATCGATCATCTCGGATCGAGCCGATCGAATGGGCTCGACCCAAAGATAGGAGATGGGCCCGACTCGAATTAAGATGGCGGCCCCACAAGAGTAAAAAATATATTAATTTAAATTAAATTATTCTAAACTTTATACTTAAAATTTAACTATTAAATGAACTCCGAAAAATTCCAAAATTTCACCCATAGCTAATTGAAGAATGAGGAATGCAATAATAAAGTTAGATTTTAATTTTGACGAGTATTTAATTATTCTTATTTTTATGGTATTTTAAATATTTTAAAATAATCGGGAAAAATCCAATGACTTCCAAATTCTTCCAAGATGTCACCCTTAGCAAATTTTGGGGTGATGAGCACAATGACAAAGTCTAATTTTTGATATGAGGTCAATCTAATTTGGTTATTTTCCAAATTATTAGGATTTTCCAAAATCATTGTTTGATCCAATTAACTTCTGATTTGGACCAAATTTTCAGAGTTTGCTCCTAATTGCATATTAAGACTATTAGAATCAAGATCAAAACCTAGTTTAGTCCCGATTGACTAGAGTAACAATCTTTGGTTGTTACAAAAGTACACAAAAAACCCTTCGATTAGTTTTTATATTGTCTTTATTTAAGCGAGTAATTCTAGAATTAGGGCTCACTATGATATCAAATTTTGATCCCACAGCGAACCTCAACGCCAACGACCGAGACCTATGCTATCCTTAAATCAAGATCTACCCAAAGTGCCATCTCCTGACGGTCTAACATGCGTGGCCAGCAAATTGAGCATTTGAGCTCCCCTATGACTTGGTTATTGTAAATTGCTGCAGCAGTTCGAGCCACAACGAGCTTAATAGGCTTGATAGGGTTGAATTGACCCTACCATTGGATGCATAATCAACCATAATGCAATAAAGAAAACCTAGGATTGAATTGTATAGCACAAAGACTGGAAGGAAGCGTACCTTTTGGTTTTTGATACGGAACATTGGCGAGCTCGATAGGATACATCGAAGGATTCTTAGCTCCAATTTTGACTTTAATTAATACAAACAAAGATTATTATTCAATTGAGGGGATTATGGGCCAGGAGGAGCTTCAAAGCGGTGGAGATATAACTCCTGCGACTAGCGCTTGCCGTGGGCGATCTAGGTCTGCCACGGATAGCGCACGCGACCGATCGGGGAAGTGTCTTCGCGGTCATTGGATCAGAATGGAAGGCTTGATCGAACGGCGTGGATCAGCGCCGTTAGATCAGATGGCTTTGACCCGTTAACTAAACTACATTTCAAATTAATACTTATTAATATTAATTAATTAATTGACCATGATTTAATTAATTATAATTAAGCTATCAAACAAGCTCCGAAAATTCTTAAAATTTATCCCTCGCTAATTTTGGGGTGAATAACTCAAACTGAACTCGGACTTCTAATCAGATGTTAATTTAATTATTTTAATTTTCTAATTAAATAAATATATTAAAATAATCAAAATATTCAAATGAGATCTAAATGGAACCAAATTTTGGCGGTTGGTTTTAACAGATATTTGCAAACTAATAGAGGTGATTTTAGACTGATTATACTGATAATTATCGATTAACAACTTTGGGTTATTACATTAGCCGCTCTCAAATGTTAGCAAAATGATTAGATAGAATGCTGAGATAGTTGCATGAGTACTAATGCACGCACTAGCGTCATGTGTATCTCTATTCAGCCAAAAGAAATAGAAAAACTGATGATTGGGTGTGCATTAGTGCTAGATGGCAAATGCAAATTTATGTGAAGAAATTAAGACAATGATGATTATTTGATTAAACATGTGGCAAGTCCATGTAAAGCATGGGGACACACGACCAATGTGCAAGAGCTCTAGGATCAAGTTGGGGGCCATCCTTTGTCTTATTCTTATAGATAGGAATAAGCTCTGGAAATAAGTGTATGCATGCGGGTGTTGTCCCGAATATTCTATGAGCTGGTGGCTATGGTGGTTGTGCGATGATGCGAAGAAGAAGGAGAGGTTGTAGGAGGGTTGAGAAAAAATACTTAAGAACTCATGAAGATATTAAATTCTCCCTTGTATGGGGTTTCCCACAAAAAATAGTGTGCTTTTGGATGTGTGTTTTTTTCTTTATGTTTGTTGAGCCTCTTGTTTGTGCTCTCAAATATGACAAAATTAGATGACCCATCGAAATTTTTGTGACATTCTCATCTGTAAGTTGAACTGCATGGTGGCTTTGTCATTCAAATAATAACATTTTTCTCAATATTAAATTTGGGTGGTGCTATCCACCAAGCCCACTTCAAATGAAAGAATATTGTTGGTAAAGAATAGACAAGAGCAAACAAAATTTCCAACCTTTTAAGTCTTAATTGACTTATTCTGAGTAGCATCCTTGAGAACATTTGAAAGAAAATTCATAGCAAAGATGAATAATTATTAGAGAAAATTTAGAAAAAAACTCATTTGCAAGGAGATGTAATGCGATATAGTTCTTCTCTTAATATAAATTAGTTGAGTTAGATTAATCAGATCAGGTAAAAAAACAACAGATCTGATTGATAAGATTTAGAAATTATTTTATAAATAGTATTACAAAGAGAAATATGTATGAAATCAAAGATTTGATTCCGTGCTTATTCTTAGGAATACATGTGATATTAGATCAATAGTGTATTCAACCAATAATATAATTATATATTAGATTGACATATCATATATATATATATATATATATATATATATATATATATATATATATATATATATATATATATATATATATTAATGTATATTAGTGTGTAAGTATAGTAATACTTTTCAAAATTATTTAAAATATTAAAAAAATAGATGTGATTAAATATAGGTCTTAGAAATGCTAAACTTTGGATGTTATTTATTGAATATAAAAATTATTTTTTCAATTTTCTAAAGTCTCCCTTAATTATTAAAATAATTAGCCGTTGCTCGATTTGAATTTTTTATTAAAGAAAAAAAAATGTAAATATTAAAAAATATCACACGATTTTGCATTATGCGAGATGGAAATCGTTGTTTATTTGAAATAATTTGAGGCATTTAATTGTGACGACAGTTGATAATTTATTAGTTCCAATTAGCTTAACTTATTTAATATTAACATAATCCAATTAAATTTAAATTGAGAAATGTTATTTAGAGCCGAAGTGTATCTAAAAAATTCATATAATAAAATTTAAATATTATTTCATTAATATTTATTTATTTATATTAAAATAATATAAATATTATTTTTTTAATTTGTATTAAAATGATATTCAAATTTTATTAAATATATTTTTTTAAGTAATATATCAAACGAATATAAATAATATTTCTCATTTAAATTTTAAGATTTAGGTACAAGAGTTCAAATAATCATAAAAAAAAATATAAAAAATCAACTTCTCACAAAAAGCACCATATAAATATTATAATTTTAATCAATATAGCATAAGGGTTCGAAGGGGTGCGGACAGAGTGGGTGGAGGAATAGATTTATATTTTGCCAGCTCATTCCACAGAAGTTTCCATGCGGATGCGTCGCACCTTTTATCGAAGCGATGATTCTTTGAGATTCGGGAATGCTTCCACCAGATTTTTATTTCTAAATATGGATACTATTTATTTATTATTATTATTTTTTATTTTTAAAAAAAGTGGATAAAATAAGTACAACAAATACAAGAAGATGAAAAATAACAGTCCCACGATAGAACATGCAATTTTCTTGAATTTGAGGCATAATCAATAAATCTCGCACATAACGGTTAATTGTCTTAATCACGCTTAACTGTACGTGTAAAGATTGGAATCAATGGAGAAGGAACGACCAAATGGAGAATTGAGAAATGCTATTTAGACCCGCTGACGTGACATTCAAAACATTCATCTAATGAGATTTGAATATTATTTGATTAGTGTTTATTTATTTGTATTAAAATAATACAAATATTATTTTTTGAATTTGTATTGAAATAATGTTTAAATCTCATTAGATTAGTTTTTTTAGGTGCCACATCAACAGGTCTAAATAGTATTTTTCAAGGAAAATTTTAGCACTTGAAGGTGTTCCCACAAGGAGAAGTCATTAATAACAATACAAAAATGAACATTCTCTATGCAGGAACAGATCCACTGAATCATCTTAGAGGAAAAAATATAATTTAGCAGCATACTAATGATAAAGTCCCTATTGATATAATCAAAAGCCTTTTTAAATTAATTTTTTCATAAAACAATTTTGAGGAAGAATTGTTGAAGGACTTGAATATTTCATTAGCAAGAATGACTTGTGAGAGGGAAGTCATCCTCTCACAAAGGCAGCTTGGGAGGGCTTGATCAAGTCTTGTAGGTACAAAGTGATTCTTCTTGCAATAATCATGGATATGATTTTGTAAAGAGTATTACATAAAGAAATAGGTCAAAAATCTTCAACCTTATTACCGTTCTTATTCTTAGGAATATAAGTGATCAAAGAATGATTCAACCAAATTTGCATTCTGCAAGTATCGAAAAAATGAAGAATTCTGATAGACTATAAATACACGTCTGCGCTCACACGCAAGTGTACGCGGTCTAAAATAATAAGTGGAAAGTTTGAGTTTCCGGGATTTATCTAACCACAGAGAATTAGATATTTTGTTACTAAAGTATTTCTATTATCACTAATATTTAAGCTATGCGTATTTTGTTTAAGTTGGTTCCAGAACAAGCACAACAATCACTTAGTAGAAAATGAGTCAAATAAAAGGAAGATGATAGTTGGGTTTCTCCCACATAACATGATAAATAACTTATATATGATGATTCCTCAAGTGTTTATCTTTCATTTTCTTTGATCTTAATCAAGTGCACATTATCTTTCTTTGAGTTTTATCTCGAAGAATTATAAGTTCAAATCTTATATAAGAAATGAACACACAGTCGGTTCTATTTCAGCACAAAGATCCTTATAAGATTTTAGATTTGTAGATTTTACCTCATCTATTGATCAAGGAGATGAGGGTTGTTAATTTTTAAAACTTATAAGCATTGATGCCATTAAGAGCATCACGCGCATCACACATAGTTGAGATGAGGGATTGATTTCATTGGGCTCAATGACTATGTCACTTTGTTCATGAGCACACAACTATTCCATTCCCTCCCTCAATTATGTTGAGCAAAAAAGCTCAATTAGTGGGTCTTAGCATCACACACATCAACTCTTTAGTTGAGCTTAGATTAAGGTGTACTAAGCTCAAGAACTTTCTCACATAGTTCTAAGCTCTCATGTACTCATAAATCTAGCATCAAACTAAGGTAAGCTATGGAGCATAAGATAACTTAGTTCTTGAGTTAAGAAATCTTTTTCCTTTGGTCCATATATAAGTCCATAATAATCTTATACATTTTTTTAGCAAGTCATTAAGTCATAATTTTTATTAATACTTAAGAAAAACTTCATACATTTTATAGTCACTATAAAAGTATGTGGGATTGTCCCAACCCTCCCCAAGGGAGATTTAGCTCTCCATTACAAAAGAGATGAAAAAGAACACATATATGAATAAAGACCCTTTCACGATCAATTAAGAAAAGAAATTACAAAATAAGAGTTTAGAAAATATTAGGAACGTTCATTGGGGAGTTCTTCTTTTCTTATATGCAATCCTGTCCTTACTTAAGTGGAAGTAAGCCAAGTTGGGAACCCTCCTATAGTCAAGAGGGGTGGTATTTATAGATGAGGAGCTGCTTCTTCCTTCTCATAATACAAAACTAGCTATTTCTCTTAAAATTATGGAGCAATGATGGCAAAATCCACTTGATGGATGAGGTGACCAATATTTTCTATTGTTTTATTCTTTTCATCACATTAAAAAGACCATTTTCCATTTAAAAATAGAGCTATAGCAGGAGAAATGATGGTTGGAGACAAGAGGCTAGTTGGGTGTCTTATCCCAACCGCAAATAATGCTTCTACCAGACAAAATTGCCGCGGGCCGCTGCAGCCGCTGTAGCAAATGGTTTTGCGAAAAGGCCTGCTGAGGCGCGCTGGGGCGATCTAGTTAGATAAGTGAAGGGCCGCGACAGCGCGCTGTAGCTCGCAGTCACCCCAGCAGGTTCGCACAATTTCTCGCTACAGCGCGCTGTAGCGCAAGCATTTCGCAAAATGGGTCGCTGCAGCTGGCTGTTGCGCCAGCGTTTGCAAACTTGCCCGCTGCAGCGCCCTGGAGCACGCTGCAGCGCGCGATTGCACCCGCATTTCGTAAAGTGGCCCGCTGCAGCGCCCGACCGAGCTCGCATTTCGCAAAGTGCACCGCTGCAGCGCGCGATCGCGCCCGCGTTTCGCAGAGTGGGCCGCTGCAGTGCGCTGTGGTGCCCGATTTCGTAAAATGGCTCGCTGCAGCGATTTTCTTTTAGACAATTTGGAAAAATTGTCCAAATTACTCGGAATTCGTTGGATAGGTATTTTTTCCTGAAAAGATAGACAAAATTGGATTAAGGAGCAGTTTTATTATGAGAAATGAATGAAATTTTCTTTTATTTGATATATAATTTATTAAGGAGTAGTTTTATTATGAGAAATGAATGAAATTTTCTATTTTTTAGGTATGAAAGTCAACAAAAAATATCAATTAGATTTTGATGAGTAATTATGTGCTTAACAGAAATGGCCAAAATCATTTGGCATTATATTTTCTAATTTTTGGATATAAAGCAAGGTTAATAAGTTAATCTCCAAGTTTTTGTTTTTAGACTTGTCACTAGGTAATGAGGAAGGTTCCTAGGAAAATTTAGACTAGAGAGGTAGTGAAATAATCAAGAATTTTGTATCATATGTGCTGCTTCTTATGAATCATAAGATGATAAGATTAAAGGAGAGATATTTTTTATCATCCTTTTTCATTTCTTTCATTTTGGAGAGATATTTTTCATCATCCATATTTTATATTTTTCTCTTTTCATTCTTAGGAAGAGATACTTTACTTCATCCCTAATTTATATCCGTGTGATCATAAAGTCCTATGGGAGCCTAGTTGTAACAACCCAGGTTGGTGCGGGGCGCCACACTAGTACACTCTCTTAGAGTACTCACCAAAATCTATAGTCCTTGTAGTCCAATGTCTTCTTCCCCCACACTTAGTCCTTAACATTAGCTTAAATTTTTGGAGATTAGATTAACCTTAATTTATTCCATAGTTAAAAGTTTTAATGCTATCCATGTATTAGATCATTTTTTGTTAAGCACCCTTGATTTTATATCATTTTCTTTATTGATATATTGTGACTTTCATTTCTTGAAAAAAAAAAAACTCAAACAAATTTGTCATTTTAAAATGCTAGAAAGATTTTGAGAATATGAGAATTTATAAATTAAGTTCTCAAAATAAAATACACAAAATCAAAAGTACAAAAAATAAAACAAATAAAGAAAAACGAACAAACACAACATGTTTATTCTTGGGTTGCCTCCCAATAAGCGCTTATTTTAATATCTCAACCCGACACGAGAAAGATCTTTTATGTGATACCTTCATCTAGGAGGACCTGTAAAATCCATCCTCCCTTTTCTTGTAAAATTTTCCTTCCTCCAAGTATAACTTCAGACGATTTCCATTTACCTTAAAAGTACCATCATTGGAAGCGACTCCAACTGCTCCATGAGGGAAAACCTTAGTGATAGTAAATGGTCCTGCCCATCTTGACTTCAGTTTTCCTAGATATAATCTTAATCTTGAGTTAAAAAATAGTACTTTCATTACAGGTTGAAAATATTTTGGCTAGATCAGTTTATCATGCCATTTTTTAGTTCTCTTTATACAATTTTGCACTCTCATAGGCATTTAATTTGAATTCGTCAAGCTCATTTAGTTGCAGCATTCTTTGTGCACTTCCTTTTTGGGAGTCAAAGTTTAATTTTTTAATTGCCAAAAAGGCACGGTACTCCAATTTTATCGGAAGATGACATGATTTATCATAAATGAGATTATAAGGAGATATTCCTAAAGGGGTCTTAAAGGCAGTTCTATATGCACACAGGGCATCCTGAAGCTTTGAAGTCCAATCCTTTCTATTTCGGTTCACAGTTTTCTCTAAAATTTGCTTAAGCTCCCTATTTGAGACTTCAACTTGCCCGCTAGTTTGAGGGTGATAAGAAGTACCCACCTTATATCTCACCCCATAGCTTCTTAAGACACTCTCCAATTGCCTATTGCAGAAGTGTTTTCCCCCATCACTGATTAGGAATCTTGGTGTCTCAAATCTAGCGAGCACGTGCTCCTTGAGAAATTTAATAATAATTTTAGCATTATTGTTCACATATGCTAATGCCACAACCCATTTGGAAACATATTCCACTGCCACAAGAATGTACGAATTGGTATGGGATAAGGGAAATAGTCCCATGAAGTCAATTCCCCACACATCAAATAACTCCACTTCAAAAATTTTGTTCAAAGGGAGCTCATCCATTTTACTTAAGTTTCTAGTTCTTTGGCACTTATCATAACTTTTGACAAAGTCAGCAATATTTTTGAACAAGTGGGGCCAAAAGAATCCGGATTGAAGGACCTTTGCAGCCATTCGCTCAATCCCATGGTGCCCTCCATACGGGGATGTGTGATAATGATAGAGAATATTTCTAATTTTAGAGTCAGGTACACATCTCCTTAGGAGTTGATCATTGCAACACTTGTATAAAAATGGATCATACCAAAAGTAATATTTAATATCAGTAAATATTTTTTTTCTTTATTGGTAATTCATGTATTTTGGTATGACTCCTCCTGCAAAATAATTTGGAAAGTCAGCAAGATAGAGAGAATGATTTGAAGCAATAGCATAGAGCTTTTCATCGGGGAAAGATTCACTGATTTCGGTCAACTTATCATTATCGAGGTGAGTCAATCTAGATAAATGATCTGCAAGCGCATTCTCACTCCCCTTCTTATCCTGGATTTCGTGATCAAACTCTTGCAAGAGCAACACCCATCATATCAAGCGAGGTCGTGCTTCTTTCTTCTGAAGGAGATACTTAATAGCTGCATGATCAGTATAAACAATAGTCTTAGACCCGATGAGATATGACCTAGATTTAGTGAAGGCAAAAGATGACAGCTAGGAGTTCCTTTTTTATAGTAGCATAATTTTTTTGAGCATCATTTAGGAGCTTACTAGCATAGTAAATTGAGTAGAAAGTTCATTCCTTTCGCTGCCCAAGGACAGCACCAACTGCAAAGTCACTCGCATCACATATAATTTCAAATGATGAATTCTAATTTGGAGTAAAAATTATTGGAGCAGAGATTAATGTAGTTTAAATGGTATTGAAACATTTTAAGCAATTTTTATCAAAATTGAACTCAACATCCTTCCCTAGTAATCTACAGAGCGGCAAACTTATGTTAGAAAAGACCTTGATAAACTTCTATAAGAACTTGCGTGCCCAAGGAAACTTCTAATTCCTTTTACATTGATGGGAGGGGGAGGTTTTTCAATTACCTCAACCTTTGCCTTATCAACTTCTATCCCTTGCCTCAAAATTAAATGATCAAGGACAATCCCTTCTTCCACCATGAAATGACATTTTTCCCAATTTAAGATTAAATTTGATTCTTTACATCTTTTTAAAACCTTTCATAGATCGATCAAGCAATGATTGAAAGAGCTCCTGATAACAGAAAATTCATCCATGAAGATTTCCAAAAACTCCCCAATCTTGTAAGAAAAAATAGCCATCATACAGCGTTGAAAGGTGGCTGGAGCATTGCATAATCCGAAGGGCATTCTTCTAAAGGCAAATGTCCCAAAGGGGCAGGTGAAAGTAGTTTTCTCTTGGTCTTCAGGTGAAATAAAGATTTGATTATATCCTGAATACCCATCAAAAAAATAGAAATAGGAATTCCCTGCTAATCAATCAAGCATTTGGTCAATAAAAGGAAGAGGATAGTGGTCCTTATGAGTGGCTTTAGTTAATCTCCTATAATCATTACACACTCTCCATCTGGTCACTATTCTAGTGGGGATTAGTTCATTGTTCTCATTGAGAACAACTGTCATTCCACTCTTTTTGGGAACCTCATATATAGGGAAATCCCAAGGGCTATCAGAGATAGGGAAAATGATTCCAGCATCTAAGAGTTTAATGATTTCCTTGTAAACTACTTCTTTTATGTTGGGGTTTAGTCATCGTTGGGGCTCAATCGAATGGTTGGAGTTATCCTCCAAAAGGATTCGGTGCATATAAAGAATTGGACTAACCCCCATCAGGTCAGCTATACTCCAACCAATTGCTCTCTTGTGTTATTTTAAAACCTTACATAAAAGACTCTCTTGATGTTGAGTTAACTAGGAGTAGATTATTACAGGAAGAGATTCTTTTTCCCTTAGTTAAGTGTATTTTAAATGTGAGGGAAGAGGTTTTAATTCTAATTATGGAGGGCAAATTATAGAAGGCTGAATTTTTTTCCTCTCCTTAATCAATTCCTCAATCACTTCCATGTCCATGGGATCCTCATCTTCCTCACTTGCTAACAATCCCTTCTCTTCCACATCTCTCATTAACCACGCTTCTTATATTGAATTGATTTTCCAACAATCCTCATTGGTTTAGATGGGTGTCTCATAGAATCATTCACATGAAATTTAATCTCCTCATCCCCATATCGCAACTTCAGTTCCCCTTTATCTACATCAATTAAAGTTCTTCCAGTGGCCAAGAAAGGTCTGCCTAGGATAATAGGAATTTCTTAATTTTCATCTTTCATATCCAAGATTATGAAATCTATAGGGAAGATGAACTTGTCAACCTTCACAAGCACATTTTTCATAATTCATAAGGGGGATTTGACCGATCTATCGGCGAATTGGAGGAGAATAGAGGTGGGTTTTAAGTGATCAATTTCTAACTTCATGAATATATAAAATGACATCAAATTTATGGACACAATTAGATCACAAAGGGCTTTTTGGAAAGATTGGCTTCCAATAGTGCAAGGGATAGTAAAACTTCCCAGATCCTTCTTATTGATGGGAATCTTCTTCTGAAAGATTACACTACACTCTTCTGTTAATACCATAGTTTCTTTTTCATCAATTTTTCTTTTCTTTGAGAGGATATCCTTCATAAACTTAACATAACTAGGCATTTGTTCAAGGGCTTCTGTGAAAAGGATATTTATATGAAGAGATTTAAGAATTTCTAGAAATTTGTGGATTGGACATAAAGTTTCTCCCTAGCCATACCCTGAGGATATGGTATATGAGGAATTTCCTTAAGTTGATCTCTAGATTCTTTCTTTTCTAAATCCCTTAAATCATTCCTCTCTGTTTTGATCGTTACTTCTTCCTCCCCCTTTTCCTCTCTAGTTATTACTATGTTTTCATGACCTTCCTTCCTCACAACTGGCCTTGTAATTTTTCCACTTCTTAGGGTTATTGCGTTCCCTGACTCCTCTTCATACTCACCAATGACCCCCACTAACGAAGGTTGCTCTAACTGTTTCATAATTTCTTTTAGCTTTTGTTCTATTCTTTTTACTGACTCTTCTTGCCTTAAAAGAGTGTGTTCGTGCCTGTTTAAGGTGGTATCAGTTTTATTCATGAATTCAGTTGTGGAGGCTCTAAATTCAATAAGCGAGTTTTCCAATCTCTCTCTATTCCTTCCATGATTCATAATTACACTTCTTAACTCACCATCTTCCTCCTAACAAGAATTTACATACCCACATTCTAGATTTTTAATGAGTTGAGAGATTTGCTTTTGGAGCTCAAGGATTTGTTGTGAATTTCTGAGTGAGTTACATTCATTTTTATTATGTTGATCCTTCCTATGGAGAGGTCGTTGGTAGACATTGTTTGCCATTTCTTCAAGAGGTCAAAAGCCTCCTCTTGGGTTTTACTACTAATAGAGCCACCGGTGGCTGCATTGATGAGTGTCCTTGTAGGAACATTCAAACCATTGCAAAAGGTTTGAACTTGCATCCACAAGGGAAACCCATGATATGGGCAACGCCTTAGACATTCCTTAAATCAGTCACATCCATCATATAGTGTCTCACCTTCAAACTATGTAAAGTTGGTTATCTCAATTCTCAGCCGGGCAGTTTTTGCCGGAGAGAAATACTTGTCTAAGAATTTCTTAACCAAATCATCCCATGTCCGGATCGAATCACTTGGAAGAGAGCTGAGCCAACTCTTAGCTCTATCTTGTAATGAAAATGGGAAGAGCCTTAATTTAACTGCGTCTTTAGAGATGCTGTTAAATCTGAATGTGTCACATATTTCAAGGAAAGTTGAAATATGTGAATTTGGATCTTCAGTGGCCAATCCCCCAAATTGGTTATTTTGAACCATACTCAAAGTGGAAGGTTTGATCTCAAAGTTATTAGCTTCTATATTAGGCCTTACAATTACATGAGAGATTCTTCTAACAGTGGGAAGTGCGTAGTCTCTCAGTGCTATTCCCCTAGGTTCTCCTAATGGCTCCCCACGATTTTCATTATAATTTTCCAAAATGGCTTATTATCTTAGCAAAAAGTTTTGTTCTCTCCTAACTTGCAAGTAGGTTCTCTCAATTTTAGGATCAAAATGATAATCTGTGCAAACTCTTCTATTCATACACAACAACAATTAATCTATTGAGAACAAATATAGTAATAAGTACAAATATTGAGCAATAAGAAAAGAAAGCAGAAAAGTAGATTGTTAGTACCAATAATTTCAAAAATAAAAAATAATTAGTATATGCAGGAAAATTCTCAAATCACTAGTTACTTATAGATTATCCTTAATATGAAACAATTTCCAACTCCCCAGCAACGGCACCAAAAGCTTGACAGACTGTAAATACACGCCTGTGCTCACTCTCAAGTGTACCTGGCCTGAAATAATAAGTGGAAAGTTTAAGTTTCTGAGATTTATTGAACCACAGAGAATTGGATGTTTTGTTACTAAGGTGTATCGATTATCATTAATGCTTAAGCTATGAGTGTTTTGTTTAAGTTGGTTCTAGAATAAGCACAACAATCACTCAGTAGAAAATGAGTCAAATAAAAGGAAGATGAGAGTTGGGTTTCTCCCACATGACCTGATAGATAACTTATATATGATGATTCCTCAAGTGCTTATCTTTCATTTTCTTTGATCTTAATCAAATGTACTTTGTTTTTCTTTGAGTTTTATCTCAAAGAATTACAAGTTCAAATTTTGTGTACAAAATGAACATACTGTCGGTTCTATTTTAGCACAAAGATCCTTATAAAATTTTAGGTTTGTAGATTTTACATCATCTCTTGATCAAGGAGATGAGGCTTGTTAATTTTTAAGATCTTATAAGCATTGATTCCACTAAGAGCATCACGCGCATCACACATAGCTGAGATGAGGGATTGATTTCATTAGTCTCAATGACTATGTCACTTCGTTCATATGCACATAACTATTCCATTCCATCCCTCAATTATGTTGAGCAACGGAGCTCAATTAGTGGGTCTTAGCATCACACGCATCAACTCTTTAGTTGAGCTTAGATTAAGGTGCACTAAGCTCAAGAACTTTCTTATATATTTCTAAGCTCTCATGCACTCATAAATCTAGCATCATACCAAGGTGAGTTATGGAGCATAAGATAACTTAGTTCTTGAGTTAAGAAGTATTTTTCTTTTGGTCCACATTCAAGTCCATAATAGTCTTATACATTCCTTTAGCAAGTTATTAAGTTCATAATTTTTACTAATACTTGAGGAAAACTTCATATATTTTATAGTCATTATCAAAACATGTGGGATTGCCCTAACCCTCTCCAAGGGAGGCTTAGCTCTCTATTACAAAAGAGATAAAAAAAAACACATATATGGATAAAGACAATTTCATGATCAACTAAGAAAAGAAATTACAAAACAAGAGGTTAGAAAATACTAGGAGCATTCCTTTGGAAGTTCTCTAGACTCTTCTTCTCCTTGCTTGAAGTGCTTCTCTTAAGTCCCTAGTGCTGCCTTTCTCCTCCTTCTCCTTAGCATGTTGAGCTCCTCCACCCTTAGGGAGTTCTTCTTTTCTTCTATGCAATCCTTTTCTTACTTAGGTGGAAGTGAGCCAAGTTGGGAGCCCTCCTCTAATCAAGAGGGGTGGTATTTATAGATGAGGGATTGCTTCTTCCTTCTCATAATACAAAACTAACTATTTTCTTTAAAATTCTGGAGCAATGATGGCAAAATCTACTTGATGGATGAGGTGACCGCTACAGTGCGATTTGGTTTGATAATTGAAGGGCCACTACAGTGCGATATAGCGCGTGATCGCGTCAACAATTTCGCACAATTTCCTGCAGCAGCGCGCTGTAGTGCCAGCATTTCGCAAAATGGGTTGCTGCAGTGCGCTGGAGCGCCAGCATTTGCAAACTTGCCCGCTGTAGAGTGTTGGAGCGCACTGCAGCGTGCGATCGCACCCGCATTTCGCAAAGTGTCCTGCTGCAGCACGCGAACGCGCTCGCGTTCGCAAAGTATTTCGCTGCAGCGCGCGATCGCGCCCGCGTTTCGCAAAGTGCGCCGCTGCAGCGTGCTGTGGCGCCTGATTTCGCAAAATGGCTCGTTGCAGCGCGCGGCAGCCGTTTTCCCTTAAAAAATTTGGAAAATTGTCCAAATTGCTCAGAATTCGTTGGATAGGTATGTTTTCCTGAAAAGATAGACAAAATTAGATTAAGGAGCAGTTTTATTATGAGAAATGAATAAAATTTTTCTTTATCTGATATATAATTTATGGATTTATCAAATTCCTTGATTGAAAGCACATTGCACCACATTGTAGAAAAATAGAATAAAATCGTATGGTCCAAGAGAAGCATTATCTTTGATAAAAAAGATAACATTTTAATCTCATTAATATTCACCTCTCTGCATATACTTGTATGATAAACATTAGAATTAGAATTATGAGAAATAAAATTGCATCTGCCTGACCCAAAGTGATGATTTAACAAATTGCCAAAATAAATGAGTGCTCTATTAGAAAAGGAGAAAGATAAATCATGCTTTTGATTTATAGTTCTTTTGAGAGGAATATGAACATAAAAAAATTTTAAATTGTCTTCCCCCATGGTAAGCCAATGAACCTTGAACCTTTTTTTAGCCCAAGAAACTTCTCTCTGAATAGAAATGCGTAAATTGTCATTTGTGTGGTGAAGATCTTTGATTAGCAAAGCATTATTAGGATCAGCATTAAGTTAAGAAATCAAAGAGGCTTGGGTGTTTTGAATCTTCTCAGAAGCAAGCAATTGATTTTTTTCTCCAATTAATATTAAGCATCTCCGGGACTTTCTTGATTAGAGAGAGTTGGGTTTTCAAGGCAAAGAGAGGATCTTCTGAATTAACAGCATGCACTACACCTTCAAGAGCTTTATCAAATACTTACATAGAATTCCAAAAGTTCTTAAAACAAAAGCAAGCCGTTGTAAGAGAACCCTTAGGAGTTGAGATAATAGGAGGTGCATGATCTAAAGAAGGAGGTAATAAGACTCTGCAAAATGAAGCTGCAAACATATTAAGCTAGTCAATATTGCAAAGCACACGATCAAGTTTTACCATGATGGGGTAACCAGCACGGTGACTGTCCCATGTGTGATCACTCCTGCAAGTTTGAAGGTCCATGAGTTCTGAATCTTGAATAAAAGAATTAAAAGCAACCAAGTTTTGAGGAGAAGGGGTAGTTCTTTTAACCTTTTCCTTAACATAGTGAATGCGGTTGAAATCCTCAGTTAACAAACAAGGCTCTTCATAATGAACTGAAAAACAATTTAAAGTATTCCAGAGCACTTGATGCTCTAGAGTAGTTTTAGAGGCATACATAAAGGATAACCAAACTTTAGATAAACCCATAACTAGCTGACCATGAATACATTGAAGAAAAATAATTGGGGTTATTGCTTATGGAGGGGCTCCCAAGAGCCCAATATGGCTTGTAGGCCAAAGTGGGAGTGCCCAGGCGCCTGTATTGTTGCCTGGGACAGAGAGAAGAAGATCCAGGATTTTGTGTTGCTGCCTGGGATAGGGTTCCTAGGCGCTCATAAAGTAGTTCCGAGTCTGCAATTTCAGCACCTAGGCATGCCCCGGCACCTGCAGCGATATAAAAATGGCAAGGATGCATTTTGGGTTATAAATCCCACAATTGTTGAGTGAATCCATGTTATTGAAAGAGTATGAGACTCTTGAAAGCTAAGAGAACTCCATTAAAGAGGGATAACTTCATTGCTAAGGGCCTGGGTGAAGGGTTTGTAAAACCTTAATTGTATTCTTCTTTTGGTATATTGAAATTTCTCCTCATCTTTCCATGAACATAAGTGCATACACCGAACCACATAAATCCTTATATTGTGCGTGTTCTTGGTTTTGTTTGTGTGATTTCTATTAATTTTATTCTTATTTTGTTTGTGTGGTTCTACATCAATCAATAATAACAAGTGGTATTAGAGAGAGGTTGGTTCGCAAGAGAAGTCATGGAAGATAGAGTTGGAGTAGAATCTTTTGGTCAAGAACTTTCCACCAAGTTGCGACACATCCGACAAAGATAGATATGGTCAAATTTGATGGAAAGAACAACTTTAAAATGAAAAGATGACAAATTACTAATGCACTTTGTGCGTTGAATGTAGAGAATTTTTTTGATGAGAAAGAAAATTCGAAGGAGATGCCAGAAAGAGATTGGGTGAAGAAGAACCGCAGCTCATGCGGCTTGATTTGTTTGACCCAAGAAATAAAGTATGCAATGCTGATGAAAATGTCACCATAAAAATTATAGCAAGCATCAGACAAAGAGCATGGAAAATTATCTCCACACAAAGCGACAGTTATACAGATTTAGATGTGTTAAAGAATCTCTAGTGATGAACATATGAATGACTTCACCAAGTTGCTGACAGATCTTTTTAATTTGGATGAAAAAGTAGAGGATGAAGAAAAGGCTCTTCTTCTATCGAACTCACTCCTGGATGAGTATAAAGATAACACCATGACGTTTATTCATGGGAAGGAGGCCTTGAGGTATGATTAAGTGATGATGACATTATTGAATAATGAGCTTCGACAAAAAGACTAGGAGTCCTCAAAGTTAAAGATGTCTGAAGCACTTATCCTCCAATACATAATATCTAATAAGAAGAATGGTGGTGGTAGCCATAAGAGGTACAAGTCCAGGGGTTAAAACCTTAGGTGAAATTAGTGTGCCTTTTGTTTGAATAATGACCATTGGAAGAAAGACTGCTAATGAATCCATAAATTATATCTAAATAAAGGGGAAAATTCATCTATTTAAGATCTTATGCTGCTCCTAAAATCAATTTTTTCTATCTTTTTCAGGGAAATGGAATTCAAAGGAATTCTAAAGCATTTCTGCAGGTTTTTAAAAGTTACTAAAGGAAAACCGCTGCAGAGCGCTGCTGCGCGCGATCGCGCGCCGCAGCGGGTTACAGCAGAAATATTTGGACTTTATGAAAATTAACTGAATAGTGTTTTTCACAGAATTCACCGCTGCAGCGCGTGGTCGCGCGCTGCAGTGGTTTATCGCGGAAATATTTATGATTATTAAATGGGGGCTCAACTAATTGAATAGTGTTTTTTGCGGAATTCACTACTACAGCGCGGGGTCGCGCGCTGCATGCAGCGGTTTACCGCCGAAATATTTATGATTATTAAAAGAGGCTCAACTAATTGAATTGTGTTTTTTGTGGAATTCACCGCTATAGCGCGCGGTCGCGCGCTGCAGCGGTTTATCACGAAAATACTTGACTTTATAAATCGAGCCGCCCAACTAATTGAACAGTATTTTTCGTAGAATTCACCGCTATAGCGTGCGGTCGCGTGCTGCAGCGGTTTATCGCAGAGGACTTGGCTATATAAATCGGGCCGCCCAACTAATTGAACCGTATTTTTTTGTGGAATTTACCGCTACAGCGCGCGGTCGGGTGCTGCAGCAGTCTGCCGCGAAAATATTTCTCTTTATAAAATGTAGGAAAAAGAACTAATTGAATAGTGTTTGCGGAATCGACCGCTACCACGTGCGGTCGCGCGCTGCAGCGGTCTATAGCGGTGGGCTTGGCTAAATTGCTAGGGTCCAGGGTATGCTAAAGCATGCCGCAGCACGCTACAGCGCGCTGCATCGGCCCACCAAAACATTTCCCAGACAATGCATTTAATGCAGCTTGAGCCATGACATTTATCCTGAATGTTGTCTCCAGCCATCATTTCCTGCAGCAGCTATTTTTGTAAAAATGGGAAGCTTTGAGGTGATGTTGTGACTAAAGAAATGAGATTATTATCACCTCACCCTAAATTAAAAATTAGTGCAATGATGAATTCAGTATTTTTTATGGAAATTCTGGCTGCTTATGGAGGAGAGGAGCATGCAGCCCCCCGCCCCCCCTCCTATAAATACCCCTCCTCTTGACTAAAAGAGGGTTCACAATTTTAGTAAAAATTCCCTAAGTAAGGAGGAGAGCCAAAGGAAGAGAGAACTCCCCAAGGGTGGCAAGGCAAGCTTTTGCAAAGGGAGAAGAGGAAGAAGGCAGCACTAGCAACCTAAGGAGAGGATAATTAGAAGGAGAAGAAGAATTTCGGAGAACTTCTACGGAGCGTTCCTAGTATCTTCTAAACTTAATCTTGTATTTTTTTTTAGTGACCATAAAAGGGTCTTTATCTATGTATGTGTCTTTCTTATTTTCTTGTGTAATGAATAGCTAAACTCCCCTTGGGGAGGGTTGGGATGAAGTCCCATGATGCATGATGTAATATTAATGTATGACTGTTTTCCTTCAAGCATAATGTATTTATGATTTTAATGCCTTACTAAGAAATTTTCATCTAAATTAGTCTTGATGTGTTTATGAGAAAAGAACTAAAAAAATCCAAGATCTAATTGTCTTGTGCTCCTTAGCTCACCTTAGGTTGGATGCTAGATTTTGAGTGCATGGAAGCTTAGAACCATGTGAGAAGGTTCTTGAGCTCAATGCACCTCAACCTAAGCTCAATTTAAGAGTTGATGCAAGTGACGCTAAGACCCACTAAATGAGCTCCTTAGCTCCACATAATTGAGATTGAGTAATGAAGTGTTGAGTGCTTATGAACTAAGTGACATAGTCGTTGAGCCCAACATGTGATTCTCTCATCTCAGCTCTGTGAGATGCGAAGTGATGCTCATAGTGGAAAATTAATGCTTGTGAGATCCTAAGATTTAAGGAAATTTAAACTCTCCTTATATAAGGAGAAAATGAATTAACCTTAAATCTCAAGAATCTTACAAGAATCTTTGTGCTAAAGTAGAACCGAATGTGAGTTCATTTTGTGCACGAGATTTGAACTTGTAAGCCTTTGAGCTAGATTAAAGGACAACAATGTGCACTTTATTTCAATTAAACTAAATGATAAAGCTTGAGAAACAAATCTACACAAGTATTATATCATTGCATGTGGGATGGGCCCAACTCTCCTCTTTCTTTAAATCTTATTCTTTACTTAGTGAATATTCGTGCTAATTTTAGACCAACCAACCAATACATACTATAGCTTAAACATTAGTGAGAATAGATATACTTTAGTGCCAAATCAACCAATCCTCTGTGGTTCGATAAATTCCCGGAAAGTCACATTTTCCACTTATTACTTCAGACCACGTACACTTGCGTGCAAGCGCAGACGTGTATTTACAGTCTGTCAACTGCCCAAAATTGAAGAGCATGAGAAAGGATTCATCAGACGTGACAGACCTAAAATATGCATCTGTGCTTTAACGTAAGTATACGTGGTTTGAAGTAATAAGTGGAAAGTTTGAGTTTCAAGAATTTATCGAACCACAGAGAATTGGATATTTTGTTACTAAGGTGTATCTATTATCACTAATGTTTAAGCTATCGATGTCTTGTTTAAGTCGGTTCCAGAACAAGCATGACAATCATAGTAGTAGAAAATAAGTCAAATAAAAGGAAGAGAAGAGTTGGGTTTCTCCCACATGACATGACAAATAACTTATATATGATGATTCCTCAAGTGTTTATCTTTCATTTTCTTGATCTTAATCAAATGCACATTGGCTTTTTTTGAGTTTTATCTCAAAGAATTACAAGTTCAAATCTTGTGCACGAAATGAAACACACAGTCAGTTCTATTTTAGCACAAAGATCCTTATAAGATTTGAGATTTATAGATTTTACCTCATTTTTTGATCATGGAGATGAGGGTTTTTAACTTTTAAGATCTTATAAGCATTGATTCCACTAAGAGCGTCACATGCATCACACGTAGTTGAGATGAGGGATTAATTTCATTGGGTTCAATGACTATGTCACCTCGTTCATGAGCACACAATAATTCCATTCCCTTCCTCAATTATGTTGAGCTACGGAGCTCAATTAGTGGGTCTTAGCATCACACACATCAACTCTTTGGTTGAGCTTAAATTAAGGTGCACTAAGCTCAAGAGCTTTCTCACATAGTTCTAAGCTCTCTTGCACTCATAAATCTAGTATCAAACTAAGGTGAGCTATGGAGCATAAGACAACTTAGTTCTTGAGTTAAGAAGTCCTTTTCCTTTGGTCCATATTCAAGTCCATACTAGTCTTATACATTTCTGTAGCAAGTCATTAAGTTCATAATTTTTATTAATACTTGAGGAAAATTTCATACATTTTATAGTAACTATCAAAACATGTAGGATTACCCCAACCCTCCCCAAGGGAGATTTAGCTCTTCATTACAAAAGAGATGAAAAAGAACACATACATGGATAAAGACTCTTTCATAATCAACTAAGATGAGAAATTACAAAACAAGAGTTTAGAAAATACTAGGAACGTTCCTTGGGAAGTTCTCCGGATTCTTCTTCTCCTTACGTGAAGTGCCTCTCTTAGGTCCCTAGTGCTATCTTTCTCCTCCTTCTCCTTAGCAAGTTGAGCTTCTCCATCTTTGGGGAGTTCTTATTCTCTTCTATGCAGCCCCTCTCTTTACTTAGGTGAAGTGAGCAATTTTTGGAACCCTCCTCTAGTCAAGAGGGGATGTATTTATAGATGAGGGGTTGCATCCTCATACTCAAGATCAAAACTAGCATTGCCTTTTTAAGAAATCTGAGTAATGATGGCAAATTCTAATTGATGGCGAGGTGACTAATATTTTCCATTATTTTATCCTTCTCATCACATCAAAGAAGTTACTTTCTATTTAAAAATAGAGCTGTAGCAGAGGGAATGATGGCTGGAGATAAGAGGCTGGTTGGGGTCTTGTCCTAGCCGCAATTAAAACACCTGTCAGACAGAAAAATCGATGGCCGCTGCAGCGCACCATGGTGGAAACGAATTGCAAATAAGCCCGGTGCAGCGCGCGATCGCGCCAGCATTTCGCAAAATGCTCCGCTACAGCGCGCGATAGCGCCCGCGGTTCGCAAACTAAATCGCTGTAGCGCGCGATCGCGCCCGCAGTTTACAAACTGAACCGCTGTTGTGCGCTATCACGCCCACGGTTCGCAAATTGAACCGCTGCAGCGCGCGACAGCAGTTTTCCCTTAGAAATTTTGGAAAATTCTCCAAATTGCGTGAAATTTATTAGATAGGCATTTTTCCTAAAATAGATAGATAAAATTGGATTAAAGAGCAGTTTTAATATGAGAAATAAATGAAATTTTCCTTTATTTAGGGTATAAATTATGGATTCATCAGACCCCCATACTTAAATTCTTGCTCGTCCTCAAGTATTTGATTTTTATGCTTGTTACTAGGTAATGAGGAAGGTTCCATGGAAACCTAGACTAGAGAGGTAGCGAAATACTCAAAAGTTTTGTGCCATATGTGCTTCTTCTTATGAATCACAAAGTTGAATAGATCAAAGGAGAGATATTTTTCATCATCTTTTTTCATTGTATTCATTTGGGAGAGATGTTTTTCATCATCCATTTTTATGTTTTTTCTCTTTTTGTTCTTATGGAGAGATACTTTTTATCATTCCCAATTCACATCTTTGTGATCATGAAGTCTTACGGGAGCCTAGCACACTCTTTTAGAGTACTCACCATAATATCTAATCTTTAGTCCAATGTTTTCCCCACACTTAGTTCATAGTATTGATTTAAATTTTTGGAGATTAGATTTACCTTAATTCATTCCTTAGTTAAAAAGTTTTAATGCGATCAATGCATTTGATCACTTTTTGTTAAGCATCATTTTATTTCATATCATTTTTTTTATCGATATTTTTGTGACTTTCATTTCTTGAAAATTTCAGAAAATTTTGTCATTTTCAAATACTAGAAAGATTTGGGAATATCTGAATCCAAAATTTCATTCCTCAAAAACAAAATAAAACACACTAAAGGGAAAAGTACAAAAATAACTAATACAAATAAAAAATACAACCTATTTATGCTTGGGTTGCCTCCCAATAAGCGCTTGTTTTAATGTCTCAGCCCGACGCGAAAAAGATCTTTTATGTGATACCCTCATCCGGGAGGTCCTGAAGGGTCCATCCTCCCTTTTCTTGTAAAATTCCTTCCTCTAAATAAAAGTTCAGGCAATTTCCATTTACCTTAAAAGTGCCACCATTGGAAGTGACTTCAACCGCTCCATGAGAGAAAACCTTAGTGAGAGTGAATGGGCTTGTCCATCTTGACTTCAATTTTCCTAGAAATAATCTTAATCTTAAGTTAAAAAGTAGTACTTTTATTCCAAGTTGAAAATGTTTTGGCTTGATCAGCTTATCATGCCATTTTTTAGTTTTCTCTTTATATAATTTTGCTCTTTCATAGGCATTTAATCTGAATTCGTGAAGCTGATTTAATTGCAGCATTCTTTATGCACCTGCTTTTTGGGAGTCAAAGTTTAATTTTTTAATTGCCCAAAAGGCACGGTGCTCCAATTCTATCGAAAGATGACATGATTTACCGTAAATGAGCTTATAATGAGACATTCCTAAAGGGGTCTTAAAGGTAGTTCTATATGCCCACAGAGCATCCTGAAGCTTTGAAGTCCAATCCTTTCTATTTTGGTTCACAGTGTTCTCTAAAATTTGCTTAAGCTCTCTATTTGAGACTACAACTTGCCTGCTAGATTGAGGTTATAAGGAGTACCCACCTTATGTCTCACCCTATAGCTTTTTAAGACACTCTCCAACTGCCTGTTGCAGAAGTGTTTTCCCCCATCACTGATTAAGAATTTGGGTGTCCCAAATCTAGCGAGCACATACTCCTTGAGAAATTTAATAATAGTTTTAGCATCATTGTTCACACATGCTAACGCCTCAACCCTTTTGGAAATATATTCCACTGCCACAAGAATGTACGCATTGGTTTGGGATAAGGAAAATGGCCCCATGAAGTCAATTTCCCACACATTAAATAACTCCACTTCAAAAATTCCGTACAAAGGGAGCTCATCACTTTTGCTTAAGTTTCTGGTTCTTTGACACTTATCACAACTTTTAACAAAGTCAGCAGCATTTTTGAACAAGTGGGGCTAAAAGAATTTGGATTGAAGTACCATTGCAGCCATTCGCTCAATTCCATGGTGCCCTCCATATGGTGATGTGTGATAATGATATAGAATATTTCTAATTTTGAAGTTAGGAACACATCTCCTTAGGAATTGATCATTGCAACACTTGTATAAAAATTGATCATACCAAAAGTAATTTTCAATGTCAGTAAAGAATTTTTTTCTTTGTTGGTAACTCATGTCTTTTGGTATGACTCCTCCTACAAGATAATTTGCAAGATCAGCAAACCAAGGAGAATGATTTGAAGCAATCACATAGAGGTTTTCATCAGGGAAAGATTCACCGATTTCAGTCAACTTATCATTATCGAGGTGAGTCAATCTAGATAAATGATCTGTAAGAACATTCTCACTCCCCTTCTTATCCCAGATTTCAAGATCAAACTCTTGCAAGAGCAACACCCATCGTATCAAGCAAGGTTTTGCTTCTTTCTTCTGAATGAGATAGTTAATAGCTGCATGATCAGTATAAACAATAGTCTTAAACCCGATAAGATATGACCTAAATTTAGTGAAGGCAAAGATGACAGCTTGGAGTTCCTTTTCTGTGGTAGCATAATTTTTTTGAGCATCATCTAGGAACTTACTAGCATAGTAAATTGAATAGAAGGTTCGTTCCTTTTGCTGCCCCAAGATAGCACCAACTGCAAGGTCACTCACATCACACATAATTTCAAAAGGTGAATCCCAATTTGGAGTAGAAATGATTGGAGCAGAGATTAAAGCAGTTTTTATAGCATTGAAACATTTTAAACAATTTTCATCAAAATTGAACTCGACATCCTTCCCTAGTAGTCTATAGAGCGGTAAAATTATGTTGGAGCAGTCCTTGATACAACTTCTAACTCCTTTTACATTAATGGGCAAGGGGAGTTTTTCAGTTACTTCAACCTTTGCCTTATCAACTTCTATCCCTCTCCTTGAAATCAAATGACCAAGAACAATACCCTCTTCGACCATGAAATCGCATTTTTCCCAATTTAAGATTAAATTTGATTCTTCATTTTTTTTAAAACCTTTCCTAAATCGATCAAGCAATGATTGAAAGAGCTCCCGACAACTGAAAAGTCATCCATGAAGATTTCCAAAAATTCCCCAATCATGTCAAAAATAATAGCCATCATACAGTGTTGAAAGGTGGTTGGAGCATTGCATAATCTGAAGGGCATTCTTCTAAAGGCAAATATCCCAAAGGGGCAGGTGAAAGTGGTTTTCTCTTGGTCTTCAGGCAAAATAAGGATTTGATAATACCCTAAATACCAATTAAGAAAACAAAAATAAGGATTCCCTGCCAATCTATCAAGCATTTGGTAAATAAAAGAAAGATGATAGTGGTCCTTACGGGTGGCTTTATTTAATCTCCTATAATCAATACATACTCTCCATATGGTCATAGTTCTAGTGGGGATTAGTTCATTGTTATCACTGAGAACAACTATTATCCCACTCTTTTTGGGAACCACATATATTCGGATTACCCAAGGACTATCAAAAATTGGAAAAATAATTTCAGCATCTAAGAGTTTAATGATTTTTTTAAGAACTACTTCTTTTATGTTGGGATTTAATCACCGTTGGGGCTCAATTGAAGGGTTGGAGTTATCCTCCAAAAGGGTTCGGTGCATAAAAAGAGTTGGACTAACTCCCTTCAAAACAGCTATACTCCAACCAATTGCTCTCTTGTGCTCTTTTAAAATCTTACATAAAAGACTTTCTTGATGCTGAGTTAACAGGGAGGAGATTATCACAGGAAGAGATTCTTTTTCCCTTAGATAAGTGTATTTTAAATGTGAGGGAAGAGACTTTAATTCTAATCTTGGAGGGAAGATTATAGAAGGTTGAATTATTTTCCTCTCCTTAACCAATTACTCAATCACTTCCTTGTCTGTGGGATTCTCATCTTCCTCACTTGCTAATAATCCATCTTCTTCCACATCTCCCATTAGCCACACTTCTTCTATTGAATTGATTTTCCAATAATCCTTATTAGGTTTAGATGGGTGTCTCATAGAATCATTCACATAAAATTTAATCTCCTCATCCCCATATTACAACCTCAATTCCCCCTTATCTACATCAATCAAAGTTCTTCCGGTGGCCAAGAAAGGTCTGCCTAGAATAATAGGAATTTCTTCATTTTCATCTTCCATATCTAAGATTATGAAATTTGCAAGGAAGATGAACTAGCCAACCTTCACAAGCACATTTTCCACAATTTATAAGGGGGATTTGACTGATATATCAGTGAATTGGAGGAGAACAGAAGTGGGGTTTAAGTGATCAATTTCTAACTTATTAAATATGTAAAATGACATCAAATTTATGGATGCACCTAGATCACAAAGGGCTTTTTGGAAAGATTGGTTTCCAATAGTGCAAGGGATAGTGAAACTTCCCAAATCCTTCTTTTTGATGGGAATTTTCCACTAAAGAATTGCACTACACTCTTCTGTCAATGCCATAGTTTCCTTTTCATAAAATTTTCTTTTCTTGGAGAGGATATCCATCATAAATTTGGCATAACTAGGCATTTGTTAAAGAGCTTCTGCGAAAGGGATATTTATATAAAGAGTTTTAAACGATTCTAGGAATTTGTGGTATTGGACATCAAGTTTCTCCCTAGCCATACGTTGAGGATATGGTATATGAGGAATTTCCTTAAGTTGATCTCTTGATTCTTCCTTTTCTAAATCCCTTACATCATTCCTCTCTTTTCTGATCATTTCTTCTTCCTCCCCCTTTTCCTCTCTAGTTATTTCTATGTTTCATGTTTTCCTTTATCATAACCGGTCTGGTAATTTTTCCACTTCTTAGGGTTATTGCGTTCCCTGCCTCCTCTTCATACTCACCAATGACTCCCACTAATGAAGGTTGCTCTAACTGTTTCATGATTTCTTTTAGCTTTTGTTTTATTCTTTTTACTAACTCTTCTTGCCTTAAAAGAGTCTGTTCGTGCCTGTTGAAGGTGGCATCAGTTTTATTCATGAATTTGGTTGTGGAGGTTCTAAATTCGATATGTGAGTTTTCCAATCTCTCTCTATTCCTTCCATGATTCATAATTACATTGACATTTCTTAACTCACCATCTTCCTCCTGACAAGAATTTACATACCCATATTCTAGCTTTTTAGTGAGTTAAGAGATTTACTTTTGAAGCTCAAGGATTGGTTGTGAATTTCTGAGTGAGTTACATTCATTTTTATCAAGGTGATCATTCCTATGGAGAGGCCATTGGCAGGCATTATTTGTCATTTCTTCCAAGAGGTCGTAAGCCTCCTCTTGGGTTATACTAGTTATAGAGCCGCCGCCGGCTGCATTGATGAGTGTCCTTGTAGGAATCTTTAAGCCATTATAAAACGTTTGCACTTGCATCCACAAGGGAAACCCATGATGAGGGAAATGCCTTAGGCATTCCTTAAATCAGTCCCATCCGTCATAAAGTATCTCACCTTCCAACTGAGTAAAGTTGGTTATCTTAATTCTCTACCGCGCAGTTTTTGCTAGAGGGAAATATTTAGCTAAGAATTTCTTAGCCAAATCGTCCCATGTTCGGATCGAATCGCTTGGAAGAGAGCTGAGCCAACTCTTGGCTCTATCTCGTAAAGAAAATAGAAAAAGCCTTAATTTAACCGCGTCTTCAGAGATATCGTTAAATCTGAAGGTGTCATATATTTCAAGGAAAGTTGAAATATGTGAATTTGGATCTTTAGTGGCTAATCCCCCAAACTGGTTATTCTGAACCATACTCAGAGTGGAAGTTTGATCTCAAAGTTATTGGCATCTTTATTAGGCCTTACAATTGTATGGGGGATTCCCCAATCAGTGGGAAGTGCATAATCTCTTAGTGCTCTCCCCTAGGCACTCTTAATCCTAATGGCTCTCTAAGATTTTTATTATTATTCTCCATAATGGCTTGTTGGCTTAACATAATATTTTGTTCTCTCCTAGCCTGCAAGTAAGTGCTCTCAATTTCAAGGTCGAAAAGGTAATCCGTGCCAACTCTTCTACTCATACACAATAATAATTAGGCTATCAAGAATATATATAGCAATAAGTTCAAAGATTCAGTAATAAGAAAAGAAAGTAGAAAAGTATATTGTTAGTACCTATAACAAAAATCAAAAATTAAAAGTATATGCAGAAAAATGCTTAAATCACAAGTTACTTATAGATTATCCTTAATACGAAACAATTTCCAATTCCCCGGCAACGGCGCCAAGAAATTGACAGCCCTAAAATACGCGTCTGTGCTTTCACGCAAGTGTACGTGGTCTGAAGTAATAAGTGGAAAGTTTGAGTTTTCAGGATTTATCGAACCACAGAGAATTGGATATTTTGTTACTAAGGTGTATCTATTATCACTAATGTTTAAGCTATCAATGTCTTGTTTAAGTCAATTCCAGAATAAGCACGACAATCACAGTAGTAGAAAATAAGTCAAATAAAAGGAAGAGGAAAGTTGGGTTTCTCCCATATGACATTGTAGATAACTTATATATGATGATTCCTCAAGCATTTATCATTCATTTTCTTGATCTTAATCAAGTGCATATTGTCTCTTTTTTATGTTTTATCTTGAAGAATTACAAGTTCAAATCTTGTGCACAAAATGAACACACAATCAGTTCTATTTCTGCACAAAGATCCTTTTAAGATTTGAGGTTTATAGTTTTTACCTCATCTCTTGATCATAGATATAAGGGTTTTTAACTTTTAAGATCTTATAAGCATTGATTCCACTAAGAGCATCACACGCATCACAAATAATTGAGATGAGAGATTGATTTTATTGGGTTTAATGAATATGTCACCTCGTTCATGAGCAGACAATTATTCCATTCCCTTCCTCAATTATGTTGAGCTACGAAGCTCAATTAGTGGGTCCTAGCATCACATGCATCAACTCTTTAATTGAGCTTAGATTAAAGTGCATTAAGCTCAAGAACTTTCTCACATAGTTCTAAGCTCTCATGCACTCATAAATCTAGTATCAAACTAAGGTGAGCTATGGAGCATAAGACAACTTAGTTCTTAAGTTAAGAAGTCCATTTCCTTTGGTCCATATTCAAGTTCATACTAGTCTTATACATTTCTTTAGCAAGTCATTAAGTTCACAATTTTTATTAATACTTGAGGAAAACTTCATATATTTTATAGTAACTATCAAAACATGTGGGATTGCCCCAACTCTCCCCAAGGGAGGTTTAGCTCTCCATTACAAAAGAGATGAAAAAGAACACATACATTGTAACAACCCAAGGTTGTTACCCAGCTTAATTTTAGCATAATCATAGCATATTATCATTCCATTAAGTTTATCGAGTCATTATAACCAAACCCTAAAGGTTTGGAGCAATTCGGAGTACAATCCAATATTTTGGATTATTTTAATAATTAATTAATTAGAAAACTGAGGTATTTATTTTAGCCTCAAAATCGAAATCTGACTTCGGCATTGTGATCGTCACCCCCAAATTAGCTAGGGGTGATGTTTTGGATGCGCTTGGAGGTCGTCGAATTTTCATCGATATTTTAATATAATTAAATGCGCTAAAAAATAGAATAATTAAATAATCATCAAAATCAAAATCCAACTTCGCCGTTGAATTCCTCACCCCCAAATTAGCTAGAGGTGAATGTTTGGGATTTTTCGGAGAACATTTCAAAAATCTAAATTGTTAAATAATTAGGAAAAATAAATAGGTAATTAGATAATCCCCAAATTGTAATTTTCCAATTTTATATTCCCCATTTTCAGCTGGCCATCACCTCAGCCGGCGCCCATGCCCTTAGGCTGAATTTTTAAATGGCCTCTCCTCCTCCCTCCTTCTCCCTCTCCCTAGGTCTCATGATTGCCTATCTTCTTAGGCTCATCATTGCTTCTCCTCTTTAAAAGGAGAGCTCAGCCCTCCTTCATGCTTGCTGAACCTTTTTCCTCTCCCCCTCCATTGCTTGAACCCTTGTGTTGGATCGAAAGAAGGAGTGCAGCTCACCTCTAAATGCTTTGAAGAAAGGCAAAGGTCCTCCTCTTCCTCTCCTTCTAAGAATATAAAGGTATCCCTTTGCTCCTCTCCTTATCTAGTTCATTTTTCTATTATGCTTATTGCATCTCTAGATAGCCATGTTTAAGTATGCAAGCCATTACAACTCTTCAAGATATAAAATGTGCTGCTCTATTTTTCATTTACTCTACACACCTTGTCATTCATCTACATTTTCAGTATAGCTAGGATGCTCCGTTTGTGCCTATTTTGGTGTCGATGGAAAGGTATCAGAATTACCTTTCCATTGATATAAGGCACTGCTTATGGAATGCTATGGATTGGGAGCATTTGACCTCAAAAAATGGGCCTTAAGTTTTCGTCCAGGCGAAAAATGCCGTCTCGCGCTGCAGCGCCCGAAGTTGCAGAGCTAGGCCGCTGCAGCGCGCTACAGTGCACTGCAGCGGGCTGCAGCGGGACTTCAGCAGAATATATAAAACATTAATTAAATTATTTGATTAGTAAATTCGCAAAATGGACTGCTCCAGCGCGCTGTAGCGCTCTGCAGCGGGCTGCAGCGCGCGATAGCGGGTTGCAGCGGAAATATTTTTGGAACTTTAGAAAATGTGAAAATAAAATAATTGAACAGTGGTTTTGCAAAGTGAACCGTTGCAGCCCACCATAGCGCGCTGCAGCGGGTCGCAGCGCTGTCACGCTAATGGCGCTACTGCTCGCTGCCGCGCGAAAGGCGCTACCGCGCGCTGCAGCGCGAAAGGTGCTACCGCGCGCTGCCACGCGGAAAGCACTACAGCGCGTTATGCTGCAGTGCCCAAACTTGCAAATTTTCCTAGAAATTTCAGAAAAACGGCCCATATTTTGTAAAACTGCCCAGTTTTAACTGAAATAGCCAAAACTTCACTGTTTTGATATTTTAAGACCCCTAGGACCCTAGTGGGGCTAAGTTGTACTAAATTTTAGCTAAAATTGAATGTTGTATAAAATTCTATGTTGGAATTAAATTTGAAACTTTGCCATTCTTAATGTTCTCAACAATCTACTATGTACTTTACATGTATGTCATGCCAAATACTAATTAATAGAATCCTTAAAAGCATGTATCAAATATGTAAACCTTAATAACCTAAATAGCATGAAACTTAAATCTTTTTAAACTTGTGATTAAGTGCTAATCCCTTTGCTTGTTTTAGGATTTGATTAGCATTAATCACCCCTTTTATTTTATATTATCTCTCCATTTATATGCCTTTATAATATTATGATGTATATTAGAAAGCTTCAATATTTAAATGGGACATCTTGATATGTAAACTAAACTTGAGCATTTTTATAACTTGATTAAGTAGATAATACTTAATCCAAACCTAAAGTTTGACATTAATAATACACTAATAATGCATAGATTTGTCATTGACCTTTAAATTAATATTGGTCTTAATAATAGAAAGGTTAGGGGTTAAACCCTAGCTTGTCTTGATTAAGATCCAAACCTTAATCACTTAATTAATTAACTTGATTGTAAGATAATTTAATTGACATTATTCCAATCATGCATATAATTTGATATTGATCTTAAATCATCAAATTAGAAGTGCTAAGGATAATATTGAATGTGTGTGATTGAACCATCTGAATCCAAACTTTAGATCTTTGATTTTCTCTTATATAAGACAATTAGCATAAGATGATAATAAAATTATAATGATTTATGCAATGATCTAACTCCAATAAGATCTTTAATTTTATCCCATGATTGTAGAATAGGCAAGGATCAAATGAATTTTAATCATCTGATCTGATCACCTTAACCTAAGTATAACAAGTAAACCTTAAGAAGTAAGGAAGTGAGATCTTAAGGGTCTTGCTACAGGATTCGTCATTAAAATGGTTAAAGATCTTTACTAATGATAGATTGAGATAGGAAGGACTTTTGAAACTTATTGAGGTAGAAACCTAGTTGATCCTTCATAACCTTAGAAGTTGAACTTGATACCTTGTGGTAAGAATCACCTAAAGTACTTAGATTGTGGCTCATTCCTTATGATAGCAACCTATGTTGAGTGATCCCTTGATCACATCCTTGGGGCCTTATGTAGGATACACCTACTTAGAGTAAAAATTAATAGATTGATAAATCCTTATTGATTAAATAGAATCTATTAAACTCAGATTATTAGTTGGGTATAGTAGGGTATACCCATATTACTAGATTAATTCAGTACTATTCAGGATTGGTTGATTCACTCCAACGTGGACTTATGACCAGGTGCTATCCTGTGGGATTAGCTGAATACAGTCCCGTTAGAATAAAACCTTCCAAGACTAAGAGTGTTACAATTAGTGAACAAGATCCTTAGTTTGAGATGTAAACTGCGACCAGGTTCTGCCTCCTATCATTGTGCGCTTTGAGAAGTGCAGTTTAAGCAACCTAAGAATCTTAAGTCACTTTGCATAGATCACTAAGTATGCTTGTAATTAGGGCTTTTAACGGCTTAGCTTGAGATGTAAACTGTGATCGGGTTCTGCCTTCTATTGTAGTGCGCTTCGATAAGTGCAGTTTAAACAAGCTAAGGGTTAAATCTACCTTTCTTGTAAATATGCTAAATATGTGTATACAATTTCCCCATCTAATGATTTCTTTTAAGTAAACTCTCAACCTTAACTAATTATCAAGATTAGAATTCAGGAGTCAAAATCCTTTTAGCAGGATTCTGCATAATGGAGACTTTAGATTCATTATCAAATTTTAAAGTATTTTTTGGATTTATCTCATGTAGTTTAAAAGCATGAGCATGAGCATAAGAATGATGTGTGAGTATCATAATAATGTGTGAGTGTCAGAATGATGTACAAGTATCAGTGATGATTTATCAGTTACAGAATGTTGCATACATTGTCTGGGGAATTTCAGGATGCATCGGCATCATCAGTAGATAGTATTCCCAATTGGATGTATGTGTACATTGGACCGTACTGCTCATAGCAATTTAGTGATATTTTGGTGGCATATCAGTAGCATACAATATTGTGGCATATTCAGATGCATAGAATCAGTGACATACAACATAACTTGCATATGATTACTCAGTTTTAGATGCAGTACTATTTTGATTTATAGTATTCAGTTTACAGTTCAGTCTTACTTTACTTTGCTGCTATTTTATATAATTTCATACAGTTTTATGCTTTCAGTTACCTTTATAGTTTTTCTGCAGATTTAAGTACATTATGTAAATGTTAAATGAATAATTAGAACTGTTAGGTTAGTTTCGATGTGTTAGACTTATTGTCTAACACAGGGTACTTCTGGGATCTGGCAATTTGCTAGATCCTAAGCAGTAGATTGAGACAAGCCAGGAGGACACTCAGGAGATTCAGGAGGAGCCCATGGAGCACTAGTGGACTCTCTTTTAATTTTATTTTCTGCTTAGTATTTTTAGTTCAGTACTTAGTTTATTTTAGTACTTAAGACAATGTTTGTAATAACTCTGGATGTATTTTCTTTTCTTTACTGAGGTGAATGTTTTTCATACAGCTTCTGTGATGAATGTTCTGGATGTATGCCTTAAGCTTCCGCACTCTGTATTATACTACTTATACTTAGTATTGTGATGTGATCAGTATAACTGAAAATGCTAATATTATATATATATATTGGATCCCAATTGTATTCTAAATCCAATGTATGTATTTATCTAATTCTTAGGATAAGGATACTACTCTTATCTTAAGTATTAGCTCTCAACCCTCCTTGAGGTTGAGTCAGCAACCCTTCAGGTGGGCTTAGTTCTCAGTCATTCGAGGAGACGGGCTGTCCCTCCCCGAGTGGCGCACCGTTCCGTCGCGGAACTTAGTTATGACTATCTCTTTTGCCCTTGGCGACGAGGCGGGGCACTACACATAGTGGCATTTATAAAGCTAGACTTAGCAGAATGCAGATTTAATAGAACCGTTGTAGAGTGCCTAAGTGCACTACAGTGCGCCAAGACATATTGAACTTGAAAGTTCAAGCGCTACTGCGTGCCATAGCGGCATTTTTAAAACCAGACTCAACAAAATGTAGATTTAATAAAACTGATGTAGCGTGCCTAAGCGTGCCAAGGTAGATAGAACTTGAAAGTTTAAGTGCTACCGCGCGCCAAGGCTGATAGAAATTGAAAGTTTAAGCACTACCGCGTGCCACCTCTACATTTGTAAAAGCAAACTCAGCATATGAAGATTTAATAATATCTCCAGCATGCTGCAGTGGATACGATATGAAAGTTTAGCTGCTATCGCACGCCACAGCGGAGTGAAAATCAATGATTATTTATTGATCCGCTACTGCGCTGCAAATGACCCAACTCAAAAGTTCAAGCGCTACCGTGTGCAATAACGGGATTGGACTTGGTATAATTCTTAATAGGTCCGCTGCCACGCGCTGTAGCGGGCACAGTTCAAAAGTTCAAGTGATACTGCATGCTACAGTAGAACAAAAGGGTCGAATATAAAAATGATATGAAATTTAATACATTTGCCATAGCGCGCTAAGGCGGATTGACTTCAAAAAGCTATGCGCTACAGTGGTCGTCGTATTTTCAGCTAGAATTAACAATAAATACTGCATAGGGAAGGACACAAAAACATAATTCTTTTGCCTTCCCTAGTTTTTCAATTCATTATTCGTTACATTCTCAAGAAAATTAACTGAATCAATTTATGAAGAAGCATTTATGGCAAAGACTTGAGGAGTTAAACAGATTTTGATTCCAAAGGGCTGTGGGCTATTTTATATAAGCTTACATGCAAGACTAAGCGAGGGTTCCTCTCATTGACACTCTCAGATCTAAATAAAAAGCCTGCTGTAAGAAAATAATAGGAGGCCCTAACCAAGGAAGAAAGAAGACAACTATTGCTGTAGAGAGAAAGGAAGAACATCGCCAAGGAGCTGGAAGGGAAGAAGATTGGAAGATAGGAAGAACTAGAGAATGCCAACAAGGGCTGTTCCTTGTATTCTTCTTAACCTCCTTTTGATTTTTTCTTAGTAGCACCATGGAGGGGTTCTTGTTCTTGTATGTTTCTTCCTTTGTTTTTGTTGTAATAAAAGGCTAAACCCTCCTGGGGGAGGGTTGGGCAGACATCATGTAAAATGTATGAGGGACTATTGGTGTTGTATGAACTTCTTACAATGAATAAAATCTACTTTAATTTCATGTTTAGATATGTTCTTATTGCTTGCATACTATAGATTGAATGTATATTTCTTATTTTAAAAAATAGTTTATAACGAAAACACATTAAATCACCTCTACATTTCAAACTCAAAGGGAATGCACATACAGGTCCTCGCCACGAACACTTGTTCGCTGCAGCAAGGATTATCGGTGTAAAACACCTTGAGATTGAAAAGTAAAGGGGATGTGATAACTCAGATTCTCCTGTGCCCCATTGCTCACCAATTGGCGTGAAACTAAGAATAAGTACTTTAGTGCTCATAGCTCAGTGACAAGATCTTGAGCCTAGATGCACTATTATTTGAGCTCAGTCGAGAGGTCAATGCATGTGAGCCAAGAGCCACCAATCAAGCTCCGTGGCTCAACTTACGTCAAGGGAGGAGAGGAATTATTGAGAGCACATGGATGATGTGACATAATCCATGTAGTCTTACAATTCACTTCCTTAGCTAGACGTTGCATGTAGCATGTGATGCTAATTGTGTGGAAATCAAGCTCATGTGATCGCTGAACTAAAACACTTATTTTGATAACTTTGACGTAGGGAATCTTAATAATTCAAATCGATCACATGATAGTGTTAATATTGAACCCTTATGTATTCATCTTGCGCACTAGACTTGAAATAGTCAGAATTAGAAGATGAATATAAGGAACACTATATTCACATAATTAATTAGCATAAAAATAAGTTCATTAAAAGTTGCATGAATGCGAGTATGACACCAATCCCTTACAACTTTCTTGATGAAAACCCAGCTCTCCCTTCTTTATCAATTAGTATCTTAAATTACGATCTTTGAAATGCTATGTTAGGAGACACAAAAATTAAAAATATATTTTTCTAAACATTATTAAAGGTAGATACACTTTAGTATCAAAACACAATATTCCCTTAGATCACATCCTTGGAGCCTTGTGTAGCATTGAAATGGTTAAAGACCTTAACTAATGAAACATTAAGGTAGGAAGGACTTTTGTAACTTATTGAGATATTAACCTAGTTGATCCTTCATAGCTTTAGAAGTTGAACTTGATACCTTATGGTAGGAATCACCTAAAGTACTTAGAATGTGGCTCATTCCTTATGGTAGCAACCTATGTTGAGTGATCCTTTGATCACATCCTTGGAGCCTTGTGTAGGATACACCTACTTAGAATAAAGATTAATAAATTTGATAAATCCTTATCGATTAAATAGAATATGCTGAACTTAGATTATTGGTTGAGTATAGTAGGGTATACCCATATTACTAGATTATTTCAATAGTATTCAGGGTTGGTTGATTCACTCCAATGTAGACTTATAACCAGGTGCTATCCTGTGGGATTAGCCGAATACAATCCCATTAGAGTAAATCTTCCAAGACTAAGAGTGTTACAATTAGTGAACAAGATCCTTAGTTTGAGATATAAACTGCGACTGAGTTCTGCCTCCTATCGTAGTGCGCTTCGATAAGTGCAGTTTATGCAAACTAAGTATCTTAAGTCACATTGCGTAGACCACTAAGTATGCTTGTAATTAGGTTATTTAACAGCTTAGCTTAATATATAAATTGTGACCGGGTTCTGCCTCCTATCGTAGTGCGCTTCGATAAGTGCAGTTTAGACAAGCTAAGGGTTAAATCTACCTTTCTTGCATACATGCTAAATATTTGTATACAATATCTCCAGCTAATGTTTTCTATATAAACTCTCAACTTAAACCAACTATCGAGATTAGAGTTTAGTAGTCAGAATCCTTTTAGCAGGATTCTGCACAATGGGGATTTTGGATTCATTATCAGATTTTAAAGCATTCTCTGTATTTATCTCATATAGTTTATAAGCATGAGCATAAGCATAAGTATGATGTGTGAGTATCAGAATGATGTGTGAGTATCAGAATAATGTATAAGTATTAGTGATGATTTATGAGTTACAGAATGTTGTATACATTGACTGGGGAATTTCAGGATGCATCGGCATCATCAGTAAGCAGTATTCCCAACTGGATGTATGTATACATTGGACCGTACTACTCATAGCAGTTCAGTGATATTTTGGTTACATATTAGTAGCATTCAGTGTTGAGGCATATTCAGATGCACAATTTCAGTGACATACAGCATAGTCTTACCTATGATTACTCAGCTTCAGAGTCAGCACTATTTTGATTTATTTTCAGTATTCAGTTACTATTCAGTTTTACTTTATCTTGCTTCAGTTTTGTACAGTTTTATACAGTTTTGTACTTTCAGTTACATTTACAGTTTTCAGATTTACTTGTATTATGTAAATGTTAAAAGAATAACTAGAACTATTAGATTAGTTTTGATGTGTTAGACTTATCGTCTAACATAAGGTACTTTTGGGATCCGACAATTTGCTAGATCCTGAGCAATATATTGAGACAGGTCAGGAGGACACTCAGGAGATCAGGAGGAGCCCATGGAGTACTAGTGGACTCTCCTCCAGTTTTATTTTCTACTTAGTATTTTCAATTCAGTATTTAGTTTTATGTCCATTTCAGTAAACTATTTGTAATAATTCTGGATGTATTTTCTTTTCTTTTCTGTGACGAATATTTTATACAGCTTCTATGATAAATGTTTTTGGATGTTTGCTTTAAGCTTCCGCACTCTATTTTTATACTACTTATACTTAGTATTGTGATGTGATCAGCATACTAGAAATGCTGATATTTTATACATATATTGGATTCCTATTGTATTCTAAATCCAATTAATGTATTTGCCTAATACTTAGGATAAGGATACTACTCTTATCTTAAGTATTAGCTCTCAATCCTACTTGAGGTTGAGGCAGCAGCCCTTCAGGTGGGCTTAGTTTTCAGCTATTTCGGGAGACGGAATATTCCTCCCCGAGTGGTGCGCCGCTTTGCCGCCGAATTATGATTTTTACCTCTTTGCGAGCGGCGACGGGGCAGGGAGCTACATACATGGATAAAGACCCTTTCATGATCAACTAAGAAGAGATATTACAAAACAAGAATTTAGAAAATACTAGGAATGTTCCATGGGAAGTTCTTTAGATTCTTTTTCTCCTTGCTTGAAATGCCTCTCTTAGGTCCCTAGTGCTGCCTTTCTCCTTCTTCTCCTTAGCAAGTTGAGCTCCTCCACCCTTGGGGAGTTCTTCTTCTCTTTTATGCAGCCCCTCTCTTTACTTAGATGAAGTGAGCAATTTTTGGAACCATCCTCTAATCAAGAGGGAAGGTATTTATAGATGAGGGGTTGCATCCTCATACTCAAGATCAAAACCAGTAATGCCTTTTTAAAAAATCTGAGTAATGATGGCAAATTCCAATTGATAGTAAGGTGACCAATATTTTCTATTGTTTTATCCTTCTCATCACATCAAAGAGGTTACTTTCCATTTAAAAATGAAGATGCAATAGAGGGAGTGATGGCTGGAGACAAGAGGCTGGTTGGGGGTCTTGTCCCAGCCGTAATTAATACACCTGTCAGACAGAAAAATTCGTGGCCGCTGCAGCGTGCAGTAGAGCGCTATGGCGTACTGCAGTGCACCATGGAGGAAATAGATTGCAAAGAAGCTCGCTGCAGTGCACGATCGCACCAGTGTTTCACAAAATGCTCCGCTACAGCGTGCGATCGAGCTCGCGGCTCCCAAACTGAACCAGATAGGCATTTTTCCTGAAACAGATAGACAAAATTGGATTAAGGAGCAGTTTTAATATGAGAAATAAATGAAATTTTCCTTTATTTAGGATATAAATTATGGATTCATCAAGACACAACATCAAATATTACAAAAGTGGACTCCAATGCTAATGAATTAAATGTTTCTCTTATAGTTATATCCCAGTGCCTGTACATAGAAAACTCATGCTGTATTATGAACATGAGTGCTACTTATCATGTTTTCTCACAATGCAATTAGTTCCATTCTTTCAAAGTATTGGAGAGTATTGTTGTAATGATGGGTAATAATCATGCCTATCGTACAATTAGGATACATATCATTTTTGTACATTTGCATGATGATACAGTTAGAAAATTGAAGAATGTGCGATATGTTCCAAATATTTGTAAGCATCTTATGTGAGTTTGATCTCTTGATGATGAGAATTTCAGAGTTGTTATTAAGGCAAGAGCTCTAAGAATCAGTAATTGAGTTATAATGCACATGAGAGGAGTTTGACATCATAATATGTAATCTCTTTAGGAAGTACAATAAAAGGTAGAGTCATTATTGTTGAGACTCAGTGGATGCCACTAATTTATGGCATAGAGGCTAGCACAAATTGGGGAACCATCACTTAGTACTTGGAAGAAGAATTATTTAAGTGAAGGAGTTGATTCATGCAAGCTCAAATTGAGTGAGTATTGCATTTTTGGTAAGAAGACAGGTGTATCTTAGGTACTATCATCCACAATACCAAAGGGATAATTGATTATGTGTACACAAATGTTAGAGGTCCAGCAAAGATGACATCATTTGGTGAGCAATGATATTTTCCTACTTACTTCAATTATTTTGCCTTGATCTTTGCGTAACGTAATATATGAGTAGTTTGTTTTAGTTTAGATTTGCCTAAGAATGAGTTTTTCTTACTGAACTCATAACTATGTGAGCCTATAAAATAAGAGCTCAACTTCCTCTTTGTTTTACCATGCGGTCTCATAATGGGAAAAAGTATGGAATAAAAATGATGTTCAGTATTAGATTGAATTATTTCGTCAAGTGGGTGGTAATGGCGGAACACTTCTTCCCATCTACTATAGCCTTAAGCCTCTTTTATATGGTCACATAAAAGGTGAACTCTAATTAATGCAGTCTCACAAGACTCACTCTTGCTATGAGACCAAGCCCGAGTAGACTGATTGGAATGAGAGCATAAATTATTTGAAGCCCCAAAACAAGGCGCAAGTAGTTAGGCTTTGTGTCTATCATAGTGATAGATAGGTTAATGTGATATATTATTAGAACCGATGGTAGGTTTGTAACAACCTAGGTTATTACTTAGCTTAATCATATACTAATTATTATTTCATTGAGTTTATTTAGTCATTAGAATCAATCCCCAAAGATTTGGAGCATTTCAGAGCCAAATTTAATATTTGGATTATTTTAATAATATTTAATTAATTAGAAAATTGAGATAATTAGTTTGACTTCAAAATCAAAATTTGACTTCGTCATTGCACTCGACACCCCCAAATTAGCTAGGGGTGATGTTTTGGACGTGTTTGGAAGTCATCAGATTTTCATGAATATTTTAATGTAATTAAATACCCCAAAAAATAGAAAAATTAAATACTCGTCGAAATCGAAATCTGACTTTGTCATTGCATTCCTCACCCCCAAAATTAGCTAGGGGTGAAATTTTGGGATTTTTTTGGAGCACATTTATAAAATTAGAATTTTTCTTTATTTTTATCAATTAATTATTAAATTAAAATAATCAAAAACTCCATTTTCCCTCTTCTTTTCCTAACTGATCCCTATGCTATCCATTCCTCCCTTCTCAGTAGCTTCCTCCCTAATCCTTGCACTTGAGTGAATTTTAGCCCCTCTCCTTCCCATCCATGCTGATGGGAAGGCTCATTAATAGAAGCCATGCCTTCCCTCCCCCTTAAGAGAACCTTCAGCTCCTCTTCTTCTCCATTTGCCCAGCTGAAGCTCTCCCCCATTTCCCATTTTTATTGTACTAGTTGTTAAAGGGAAGTTCTCCAGCCCCTCAAGCTCTCAGGTTCCAAGGATTCCTCCCTAGAAGGAACTTCCATTTGCAGTCCAAGGTACCTCCCTTTCTCCCATTGAATGGATTCAATAGCTACTTCATTTCACTCTTATACTTAGTTTGCATCCTTGGAAATTTGTAATTAGGATATGGAGTTCATTAGATCTCATTAGGCTTGTGATTTTAGGAAGTTGTAATAGCTCTGTTTTTCCTCCTTTTTGCATACCTGAACCTTTAACTCTATTGTTTGTAAGGATATATAAATCACTTTGTGCCAATTTTGGTATCGATGGAAAGGTCTCGGAAATACCTTTCCACCTGTATATGACAATACACATGAAGTGCACTAGGTTGAGAATATTTGAGCTTGAAAGATGGCTCATTCTGGTTTTCACACAAACGAAATAGTCGTCGGGCTGCAGCGCGCCGCATTGCCCGAGTTTTTGAAATCGGATTCGCCGTAGCACGCCATAATGCACTGCAGCGCTTGAGCTTTGAATTGAAATTGCCATAATCCGCTACAGCGCGCCACAGTGCCGAAACCTGTTGCAGTGCGCCCTAGCGTCAAAATCTGCTGATGTGCGCTCTACGGCACTGCAGTGCGTCACAGCCTGTCATAGGGCCTGGCTTTTAGCTAGAAAGCGCTACAGCGCACCGTAGTGCCCAAAACTGTCTAGATTGGTCCAAAATCGACTGAAATGGCCATAACTTCATAGTTTTTTAATTCAAGGACCTTAGGACCCTAGTGGGGTTGAAATATATCAAATTTTGCCAGGTAAAATTAAGCACTGTATAAGTGACTAGGTGAATTTTAATTTGCCTTAGATGATAATTAATCCATAATCGCCCCTAAACTTTAGATATTGATTTGACTATATCTTAGTCAATTAGACTCTAAATTAAGAAATTCAAGATTCTAACTAGGTTAGAAATTTATTATCATTAGTAAATTGAAATAAAATTTTTTTAGAAATACTAGGTTGACCAAAATACTCCTAACCCTAATTAAGTTATAACTTAGCCAAATGAGGTCCAATTTGGGTCTACTCATAGTTAAAGTACTTAGTGTGATATAAGGAAGCTATAGCCAATGAGTTTGCTGAATTTGGATCTTAAATAAAAAAGTTAGGTTTTTGACCCCTCTTAACCCTAGAAATGACACATTTGCCCTTAAACTTAGAACACTCATAACTAATCCAATATACCTCAGAATTTAGTGTTCTTAGATTCTATGAAATCCTTGAATAGCAAGCAACAAAAAACTGTACAAAATTTTAGATTCTGTCAGGGGAAAATTACTAAATCGCCTCTTGGGTCAAATTCCGTAGTTTGGACCTATAGAACCAATTTCTTGTCCAAATTTGGTGTACTTACTATTTATCTTCATGTTAGATAGTAAGGAATTATTTAGCAGTAAGAAAATCTAATTTAGAGCCCTAAATCAAAAAGTAACTTTTTGGACCCTTAAGTAGGGGCAAAATGGTCATTTTGCCCAAAATCTAGGTTAAGTGTTCATAACCTTTAAAATATCTTTTAAATAATTAAAAATAATAATAAAATTGATTTAGGATCAATTTAAGTCTTAAATACCATAATTTGAATAATTTGTCAAACATCCTAATTTTAGACTTAAAAATCTCTAAGTAATGACAATATGCCTTACTTAGCTCAAATTCATTCTTAACTTTCCTAAATAAATAAAATTAGGAAATTACGTTATATTGAAATAAATTCAATCAATTCTTATAATATCTCTAAGTCTTTTTATTAGGAGCCTCCTTAGGAACTTCACTTATACCCTAGTACCCTCTTCCCTTAAGTTTAGGAGTAGAACCTATGTTAGAATTCATTCATTGAGTAAATTGGTTATTTATTGAATAAAACCTTAGTTTTTATTAGTTTTTAGATTTCCATAATTTAATTATGATTATTTTTTTTTTCAATTAGAAATTAAGATTAGGAGAATCATTCTATTAAGCTTGATTATGCTTAATAGAATTTACCTTGATTATTAGTTCACATTTAGACTTAAACTTTAGTCCTTAAGCTTTACCCTTTGGATTATGTGATTAAACCCAATTCGTGGTGTTTAATGCATAATTCCTAGGTTTAGTAGATCTTGATCAGATATTAGTTTAAAACATCTAAATTCATAAAATAGGGTGTGTTGATTTCTTATTTAACTTATAGGCGATATTAATTGACTTAAATTAGTACCTAATCAGTTCTAATTGCTTTTAACTTATAAGGCCATGCTTCTAAGTTACACTCGATAGTTGGAATTGGAGATCCTGAACTTGTGTAATTTGGAATAGTTAGGATGGTTTAATAGATAACAACTGATGTCACCTTGTGCAGTAGAGTACCTTGCTCACTATTGTTTTACTTGTGCTTTCGCATTCCTTATATTTTGTGTCTTATTCCTTGAACATGTCATCCAAGATAATGTTGTTTCATGAAATGAAAATATATAATATTAGGATAACATTTGCATTTGGTTCAGTTACTTGTTGATCTGGTGCATTTTACCCTACTGGAGAGGGGTAAGGAGAAATAAGGAGTACTTGGCATTACTCATTGAGGAGTCTTGTGCTAAGTTTGGAACATGTATAATCTTGCAGATGTGCTTGACTCCTCATCTGCTTTTGGATGTGTCCACTAAAGAAAAAGTAAAATAATTAAAATATTATTGCATTTGTGATTACTGCCTCTTCAGTTCAGTTTTTGTTCTGTTATTTTGGACTAGCCTCAGATGACGCTAGGAATATTTTGTTGCCTTAGCCTCTACGCTGACACTAAGAATCCTTTTGCTATTAGCAGGCTAGATTAGCCCTATTTTGATATGGCTAAATTAACTTGGAATCTACCATTTTCTTTTTGTTGGCTGGGGCCATTGTGAAACCAACAATGATAGATTCCAAGTTATTCAAGGTAGTTGAGCCTTCTGAAGGTCAGATTCATGAAGAGGAGTGTGCTACCACTAGAGATCCTTATCTTAGCTCTCTTTTATTTTGGTGAGAATGAGAGCTTTAACAATTTCATTAAGACTTATTTAATGTTTGTAATAATTTAGATATTCTGATATTTATGTATGTTCTTTTACTGTACTATTTTATTTTGAGCTACATGTTTACTTCTTACTTATATTATGGTGGATTGGATGTAGCATATTTTATTGTCTTGCTTCTGCACTCTGATGAATGTATATACTTAGTGAATGGATTCCATTACATATCCAAGGCATATCCTTCCCTTATTAGTGGATTGAGGATTACTTATTAATCTAATGAAAAGTGAGGGATTTGCTAAAGTGACGCACCACCCCATAGCTTAATCTTGTGGATTAAGGGGTGGAGTGTAACAACCCTAGTGTGGTTATCCATCAATTAGTAACCTAATTGACTCAAGTCTTTTTTCATTACACTTATAATAGTGTTAATAGTCTCCACTTCAAATTTTAAGTAATTTGGAGACCATTTGTCTATTTCCAGTAATTCTTGGTTTTCTGATAATTCTGAAGATAATTTAATTAGACCTCAAAAAAGAAAATGGAGTCTGCCATTGGACTCACCACACCCGAATTAGCTAGAGATAGTATTTTGGAAGTGCTTGGGAGTTGTTGAAAATTTCACAAATATTTTAATAATACTTTAATACCCAGAAAATTAGGTAAATTAAATATACCTCCGATCAAAAATCTATTTATATTTTTGAGTTCCTCACCCCTCAATTAGGTAACGGTGAAAATATGAAATTTTTCTGAGTGCATTTGGATAATTAAAATTAAGTAAATAATTGAATAAATTTATTAATATAATATATTATTTAATTAATTTAATATATACTATATAATTAAATTTTATCCAATGGATAAATATTAAGACAGCGGGAATGCACTGTATGAAGCCGAACGTGGGACAGCATCGGCAACCGCTAAAAATTCATCCCGTCGTTCTAAGCTCAATCAGACCGTTCAATTTTTTGATCAGATATAATCAAACGGTCTGAATCTTTCCTCACCACCCACTCCTACCAGCGATTCGCACAACCGTCTGATGGGAGAATTGCACGCAAAGGAGCAAAATGAATGGCTAGATCTTAATCCCTAATGCTTCCACGGTACGCCTTCCCATTTATCACATACCTTACCTATCAAAAAGGACCAAAAAGGCATCCTTCTTCTATGTGCGGTTTCTTGCTACCCTACAACTCCCCCACCTGGTAACCCTGACCCTTATCTTCTCCCAAACTGTCAACCCTCCCCTTTTTACTTCATTTTTCACGATTGAAGGAATTTTGCTAAGTTGGGAGAGGAGCGTGAGGGCTGGATCGAGATAGACAAACCGGATCTAAAATCGGCGTAAGGCTGAGCTTCGTAACTCACAAGGTACTCCATCTTTTGTTCTCCTTACTCCAAATATATTTCATTCAGTATATAATCCAGATCTACCTTGTTCGACGAACTCCAACGAGTTGATTCAACTCTTTCAGAGTTTGTTAAATGAAAAGCAAGGTATTGCGATTCACACCTTTAGTTGTGCTACTGAACTCTTCTGGATGTTGAATGTAGATGTTTCAGTAGTTTTTAGGTTTCTTTCATTGAGAAAAGATGTTTGATGAATTGATGTTGTGATTATAATCATTTTAGAGATTTTGTCTACTGTTTAGCATTTCACGTGTGTTGTTTAAATGCTAGACGTGCATTTTTTTGTTTTGCGTATCGTGGTGAGCTTATGCATAATTGTGCATGTTAACATATATTGGATAATTATGCAGTCATTAGTATGTAATATGGATGGACTTCTTTCACTGAAAATAAGTTCGAAAAATCTTCTTTTAATCACTAATAATAACCTGTTAAAGTTAGATGCAAAGTAGATCAAAGTCGACCTATTACTTACCTTCCCATTTTCAAAGATTCGTAGATTTCTGAGTGATTTTGAAGATATGCTTTTGATATTGTCAAATGAAATATAAATTCATAATCTCCTTTTGATTTCATTTCTATTTTTATGCCCTTCCTAATTGTTCGATTTAATTATGCTAGCCTTCGCAAGATCGTGTAGAGTTCAACTTTCAAGTATCTGCGTTGATACAGGGAAAGAGAAGGATTCTTGAACTAAAAGAACTGTAAGGATATTCTTTGAACAGATATATTAACCTGTTCTCTACAATTATCATGGGCCGACTTCCATTAATTAACTACTTAGGACTTTGGTGGTTTTTCTGATCCATCCTTCTTATCTTAACTTGTTTATTATAATTATGAGGAAGAGACTACTATAATTTTGTTCTGTTGCTTTATGGGTAAGACTATTTGTAACTAAACTCAATTAACTTAAACATCCAAAAATTTTGATGGTCATGTGATGGCTGTCAAAATGGAATAACCCAAAAGCACCTTTAAGTTGAATATTGAGACAACTTGGGAATTAAGGGCCTGTTTCTCGTGCTACCAAATTAAATTGACATTTTTCTTAGTTGTTGATTCTTCCTATTTTGCCTTCCAGCTAATATTTTTAGTACTCTTCTATTCTTCATATGATAAACTGATTTTCAAATGCAATTGAATTGGTTACTGTTAGGTTAAAAAGAACCCTTCTTATATCCCCTACATCAAACAACCTGATATCTTCCTATTATAAAGAAGGCTCTCCTTTCACTGTTCAGCTCCATTTATAATAATTATGCCCATTTTTTTTCATTCCTAGATTGAGCAGCTCATAATTTTTATTAAATCTATCATTTCTTTCAAAGGCTTATTTTATTTAATTATACTAGATTATTTTCCTTGTAGGTTATTCTTCATTAGCTTGTTTAATGGTATCTTGATTTTAAAGAATTTCATAAATGCCATTCAAATATTCATATTTACATATTAAATACCACTTCAATTTCTTAATAAACTAACACTTAGTTTTTGTTTGATAACCAACTGGATCTATGTTATGTAGAATTTACTTAATTCTAAATTTAAGATTTTGGGACCGTAGGGAGAACAAAATACTATTATTGATGATGTTGATGTTTCACATTTTTCTTCTCTTTGCATTCAAATTCTAATGCTGTAAACTTAGATCAAAACGCATTGCAGATAATGATTTTACTATCATAAGTGTTGTTACAATCGCAGAGTCTTTTATTGTTAATATTATTAGGTTTAATAATGCTGACTTGATGTTACAGTTCCTTAATTGTATTAGAAATACTCTATATGTTAATTTTCCTTTTCTTATCTTACTTGTAAAATTATGTGCTTTTTCGAATATTCTTGAATATTGACACCTTTTATAATTGTTCCATCAATAAATAATACAGCAGTAAACCAAGTACTTGTTATTTGCATATTATTATAAAATGTCATTGCTTGATAGGTAGTGAATAATATGGAACCAAATTGCATTACAATGCTATTTACATTTCACCTGTTCTTTACAAATGATAAACAAAATGCCATTACTTCTTCCATGTTAAGTTCGTATGCTAATATCCTTTGAAATGTTGAATCAATATTGTATTGATCGAAATGCTGTATTGACATTGCTGTATTATATAATTGTGAGCTAAATACTGATATCCTTACAATGCAAAATCAATGTTGTAATGTTTTGAAAGGCTAAATCAATATTGTTGAACCTATTAATTGTTGAATTACATAATGCTATTCTTTACAAATGCTGAACCAAATACAACTGTTCTTGGCATGTTAAGTTATATATTACTGTACCTTGTAAAGCTAATCTAAATAACTATTATTCTTTTATAATTGCTGAATTAAATGCAATTGTTCCTTGTATATTAAAACAAATATTATTGTCCTTTATATTGTTAATCAAAATTTACTCATGTTCTTTTATAATTATTGAACCTAATAATACTATTCCTTACATGCTACATAAATCATTGTTGTCCTTTGTAATTCTAAATTAAATGCTGCTGTCCCATAAAATATTAAATCAGATTTTGATTCTAAATGAAATGTAATTTACATTTGAGATTTTTAATATTAGATTAATTCCAAATTAATCATAATAGAACTTGCAAGTATGTAATAGAACTATTATGAAAGCTATTAATGTTGATTCATAGTATTCTTCTTAATTTAATGTTTATGTGTTGATTTTATATCATGGAAGTTAGATTCTTTGTTTAACTAAATTGTCATTTGAATCTTAGTCAATTAAGAATGTTAATTTACAAATTGCATGTATTCCTTATCCTGTATTAATTTCAAATTAATCTAATATCGAATGATTTACTTAATCTTAGTATTAGTTCTTCAATACTAGATCTTTCAATTTATCTTCTAATAAGTTGAGAAATTGTGTGTTAATTTTACATCTAATTTTATTTAGAGAATTTAGTAGAATTAATATCCAATTTCATGAGATTTGAATCACTAGTTCTCCATCTCCTCAACTTCTTAATATTCTTTTAAGTTCTCCAATACTTGAATCAAGAATCTCTTTAGTTGGTTATCAAGATTTAATACATCTTCTAAGATTCTTTAATCTATAAACCATAGTAAATATAGAATGATTGATTACTAATCTCGCTTCCTTATTTTCATCTATATACTTCATATCAATTGATCCTAATTAAGTCAGTGATTAGTTTGATACGAAACCTTTTGATTCATAGGCTATTATGATGAAGTTAATAAATTATGCTTTAACTTCTACTTCTCCTAGCTTAAATAAAACTTCAATTTTGCTCTTCCTTTACCATTACTTGTATTATCTTGAATACTTGCATGGCTTTGAGCTTGTTTTCTTTGGAGAATAATATACAAGACATTGCGTATATATAAAAGTTTAACAAATTAGTAGGGGTATTCGTTTAAAGGCATGAGGGCAGAGAAATGATGTTTAATGAAGAACTTCGCCATTCTAGAGAAAATGAATGCAAACGTTCAAACCCTTATGGAGTAGTTAGGCAGACATGCTTAACTTGTCGTCCTATTCTGTAATTATGCCCGCAGAATAAAATATCTTCCTAAATAATTTAAACTAAAATTATATGAGTTCTATACAATCATTGATTGTAAGATCTCATCATAGCCTTGTTACTATCCTTTCATAGTATAATTTAAAAACTATACTTTCTTAGTCCAAGAGGCTAGGGTATATTTTTACTTATTTTGCCTAGCACTTTAAACTATTCTTCATTTTAGTTATATTCATTTCATTTTCAATTATTCATCGTTTCAATTATATTCATTTCAATTTCAATTATTCTTTGTTTCAGTTATATTCATTTTAATTTCAAGTAATCTTTGTTTCAGTAATATTCATTTCATTTTCAATTATTCTTCATTTCAGTTATATTCATTTCACTTCCAACTATTCTTCATTTCCATAACATTCATTTCAATTCCAATTGTTCTTAGTTATAATTAATTTTTACCTTACTCTTTCTTTTAATTGCTTCAATTCATTTCTTTTGCTTACTTAGCATATTTTCATTTGAATATATTCATGTTTCATTTCATTCATTTTCAAATGTACTTAGTAACTCTAGCCTTATTTAGGATGCTTTTTACTTCCATTTATGATTGCAGAAAAGAATGATGATACAAGTGAGTACCTTTGCTCATCTTCTTTTAAACTATTCTTCTCTACAATTTTGTTTATTTTCTTTCATTACTTGAATGCTTCTAATACTTTGCTACTTATTTTAAATTGTACATTAGTATGTGATGTCCAAATGAACTTAATTTAACCATTCTTAATTAGTGCTTAGATTGTTTAGTCTAACTACTCTTTTTCTTTTCTTGGCTTTGCCCTATCATATTTAAATACCAAAATATGATAGATCTAAAGGTTCTTAATTCAAGTAATACTGGACTTAGTACTACAAGGGCTATTAAAATATCTACTTCTACTTATTACTAAGTTTACTTACTCTTTTATATTAAGTGAGAGAGAGTGGCTATATTTTCTCTTTACTCTTTAATTAATAATTTGTTTGTAATAATTAGACTTAATTTGCTTGAGATGCTGTTAACTATATTATGTACTATGTTTACATTTTGTAATTGCTTGGTTTAAATGAGTGGTTCCTAATTGCTTGTATTAATTGTATTTGCAATATTTCATGTATCTTCTATTGCTTTCATTGCAAATATTATAACTTGACAACTACTCATAAAATGACTTGGCCACTTAGCATCTAGTGTTTAATTTGCTTTCTTATAATTGTGTATTAGATGCTAAGGTAATATCCCAATGTTGGATAAATCTTCTATCCAATATTGGGGTCGTTACATGGGGCACCATAAAGTTAGAGTTAGATGATATGTTAGATTAGAATATCTTTTATTTATGACTATTTCAAATATGTGTGGGTGTACAGGATTGACATACCTAAAATTAGTGTGTTCGCGTGAACACGCAAATGCATGTTGTCTGAAGTAATATAAAAATTGTTAATTCCTGAGATTTTATTGTTCTCTGAGAATGGTGTGTGCTAGTTACTAATAAACAAAATAATTATATTTAATTTAGTGTTCATTTATATTCTTTCCTTAGCTTTATTGTACCTTGATGTGTGTTTCCATGCAATTTTAGGACAAATAAGCTGAATTTAATGTCAAAGAAAAATCTGGAACAAGAAAGGCGTTACAGCGCACCATAGAGTGCCCCAGCGCATTGTGGCAGACCCAACCCAAGAGAACAGCGCTATAGTGCGCAATAGCGTGACCCAGTATTTTAATTCCAGAGAACAAGGCGCTACAGCGCGCCATAGCGCCCTTCAAACAGGAGGCTAAACGCTATATCGTGTTGCTGTGGATTAAAATAGAGAACTTATCATTACAGCGTGCCGCAACATGCATCACCAATTTATTCTAAAGTGTCTAGCGCTACAGCGCACCGTAGCATGCTCAAACAAAAAGTCAAGCACTATCGCACGTCGTAGCACATTCCAAACATAGACTAAGGTGCCATCGGGCACCGTAGCGTGCACTCAAATAGAAAGCAAAGCACTACAATGCGATGTAACATAGTTTAGACATAAAGCATATCACTATAATGGGCCATAGTGCCCAATCAATAGAAAGCTTGACGCTATAGCGTGCTGTAGCGCCACCGAAATTTCTAGATACTTTGCCTTTTTCAAATCAGCATTGGGAAAAGAAATGGACTTAAATTCTTACTTTTCCCATAATAGGAATTAAATGATAGATTAACTAAAACCTCCATTTCCAATAAAAATAGAAGCATAAAACATAAATGAAGTCTAATTTTCAAAGGAGGAAATTAGGTAGCTGACAGACTGTAAATACACGTCTGCGCTTGCACGCAAGTGTACGTGGTCTGAAGTAATAAGTGGAAAGTGTGACTTTCCGGGAATTTATCGATCCTCAGAGAATTTGTTGATTTGACACTAAGGTGTATCTATTCTCACTAATATTTAAGCTATAGTATGTATTGGATGAGTGGTCTAAAATTAGCACAAGTATTCACTAAGTAAAAATAATAAGAATAAGAAAGAGGAGAGTTGGGGTCATCCCACATGCCATGATGTAATATTCATGTAGATTGGTTCCTCAAGCTTTATCAATTAATATAATTAAAATCAAGTGCACATTGATGTCCTTGAGTCTAGCTCAAGGTCTTATAAGTCCAAATCTTGTGCACAAAATGAACTCACATTTGGTTCTACCTTGGCACAAAGATTCTTGTAAGATTCTTGGGATTTAAATTTTAATCTTATTCTCTTAATCAAGGAGAGCTTGATTTTTAAACCTTAGGATCTTACAAGCATTGATTTCCACTACGAGCATCACTCGCATCATACATAGTTGAGATTAAGGATTCACATGTTGGGCACAATGACTATGTCACTTAGTTTATGAGCACTCAATACGTCCTTCCTCTACTCAATTATGTTGAGCTACGGAGCTCATTTAGTGGGTCTTAGCATCAATTGCATCAACTCTTTGGTTGAGCTTAGATTGAGGTGCATTGATCTTATGAACTTTCTCACATAGCTCTAAGCCTTCATGCACTCACAATCTAGCATCCAACCTAAGGTGAGCTAAGGAGCACAAGACAATTAGTTATTAGAGTTTGTTTTTAGTTCTTTTCTCATAATCACATTTAAGACTAATTAGATAAAAATTTCTTAGTAAGGCATTAAAATCACAAATAAATTATGCTTGAGGAAAAACATTCATACATTAAGATTACATCATGCAAATGGGACTTAACCCCCAACCCTCCCTAAGGGAGTTTAGCTACTCATTGCACAAGAAAAGAAGAAAAACATATATATAGATAAAGACCCTTTCATGGTCAACTAAAAAGAAATACAAGAGTGGAGTTTAGAAGATACTAGGAACACTCTGTAAAAGTTCTCTGGATTCCTTCTCCTTCTCAATGTGCCCTCCTTAGGTCTCTAATGCTGCCTTCTTCCTCCTCTTCCAAAGCAAGAGCTTGCTTTCCACCCTTGAGGAGCTCCTCTTTTTCTCTTGGCTCTCCTCCTTAGTAGAATTTTTGCTAAAATTGTGAACCCTCTTCTAGTCAAGAGGCGGGGTATTTATAGGAAAAGGGGGCTGCCATCCTTCTCCACATTTTAAACCAGCTTTTCCATATAAAAATCTAAATTCATCATGACAATAACCTCCATTTATGGTGAGGTGACAATAATCCTCAATTATTTACCCAAAATATCACCTCAAAGCTTCCATTTTCAAATAAAATGGGTTGTAGCAGGGAATGATGGCTGGGGACAAAATGCAGGATAGAGGTTATGTCTCCAGCCGTATTTAATGCTTATTCTGGAAAAATTTGCGGTAGGCCGCTGCAGCACGCTATAGCGCGTCGTGGCGCACTGTGGCATGCAATGATCCTTAGCACATTTGCCAAGTCCTACGCTACCACACGATATTGCATTTGAGCTTTTGAAGATGTCCCGCTGCAGTGCGCGACGGCGCGCTGTAGTGGGTCATTCCATTAAAATCACTGTTCAATAGTTGAGCCTCCGTTTTATGAAGTTTTGAAGATTTCCGCTGTAGACCGCGGCAGCGCGCGACCGCGCGCTGTAGCGGGTCATTCCGCTAAAATCACTGTTCAATTAGTTGAGCCCCCATTTTATAAAGTTATAAATATTTCCGCTGCAGACCGCGGCAGCGCGCGACCACGAGCTGTAGAGGGTCATTCCGCTAAAAGTATGTTCAATTAGTTGAGATTAATTTTCATATAGTTTTAGATTTTTCGCGCGCTGCAATGGTTTTCCTTAATAAAATTTAAAACTCTGCAGAAATGCCTTAGAACTCCTTTGGATTCCATTTTCTTGAAAAAGATAAAAAAAAATTGATTTTAGGAGCAGCATAAAGATCTTAAATAGATGAATTTTCCCTTTTATTTAGATATAATCTATGGATTCATCACACCCCCACACTTAAATTCTTGTTCGTCTTCGAGTAAGCTCCAAATGATAAAAAATTTTTTGTTTTGGAGGGATGAAAGTCACAATAATGTACATAAAGTAAGTATAAGTCAAAATATACGCATAGCAAAAAATGAAATGAACAATGTAGCAATACTAATGTTTTTAATTGTAGCACTAAGGTGGTTTATCAATGAATCTCCAAATATTTAAATTTTCAATGCTTGAAATTAGATTATGGGTACAATTCATTGTGGACTTATTTAGACTAAAGATTTGGCTAGAGATTCCTAGAGTTGTGCCATATGTGCTCCTTCTTATGAATCACAAGGATGAAAAGTTTAAAGGAGAGATATTTTTCTGCATCCTTTCTCATTTTGTTTATTTGGGAGAGATATTTTTTATCATCCCTTTTTCCATAAATATTTTGTTCTGGAGAGACATTTTTATTCATCCCTAACATTCTTGTGATCATGAAGTCTTACGGGAGCCTAGCACACTCTATTTAGAATCCATGCCATATTTTTTTTTTTAGTTTAAATCCTATGCCTTCCCCCACATTAGCTCAAGCATTTATTTAAATTTTTGGAGATTTAGATTTTCCTCCATTCATTCCTCAATTACAACATTTTATTACTTATAATTCATTTAATCATTTTTATTTAGCATACTTTTACTTATATCACATTTGATTTTTGCATTTTTGTGATTTTCATTTCCTTTGAAAAATTCAGAAAAAATATGTCAATTAAGAATAACTCAAAAATGCGGGAATTTGAAAATTCATAAATTGAAATCTCCAAACATACTAAAATAAAAGATACAAAAGAAAAATGAAAAAGAATAAATACAACCTAATTAATTGTTGGGTTGCCTCCCAATAAGCGCTTGTTTTAGTGTCTCAGCCTGACACAGGAAAGATCTTATGTGATTCCTTCATCAGGAAGGTCCTGAAGGGTCCATCTGCCCTTCTCTTGAAAGTCTCCTTCCTTCAAGTATAACTTCAGACGATTTCCATTCACCTTGAAAGTGCTATTATTGGAGGAAACTTTGACAGCTCAATGAGGAAAAACTTTAGTGATGGTAAATGGTCCTGTCCAACGTGATTTTAGTTTTCCTGGAAAAAGTCTTAATCTAGAGTTAAAAAGTAATACCTTCATTCCTGGTTGGAGGTCCTTAGGTTTAATTAGCTTATCATGCAATTTTTTTGTTTTTTCTTTATACAACTTGGCACTCTCATAGGCGTTTAACCTAAATTCATTAAGTTCATTTAGTTGCAGCAGTCTCTGCGCCCCTGCCTTTTGGTGGTCAAAATTTAATTTCTTTATTGTCCTAAAGGCACGGTGCTCAAGTTCCACCGGAAGGTGCATGCTTTTCCATAAGTGAGCTTATACGGGGACATTCCTAGAGGGGTCTTGAAGGCAGTTATATAAGCCCAAAGGGCATCTTGAAGTTTTGAAGTCCAGTCCTTTCTATTTTGGTTCACTATTTTTTCTAAAATTTGTTTAAGTTCTCTATTGGAGACTTCAACTTGATCACTAGTTTGAGGGTGGTAGGGAGTACCCACCTTGTGTCTCACCCCATAGCTTTTTAATATATTCTCTAACTGCTTATTACAGAAGTGTTTCCCCCATCACTGATCAAGAATCTGGGTGTCCCAAATCTAACTAGCATGTATTCTTGAGAAATTTGATCACAATTTTAGCATCATTATTGACACATGCCACAACTTCAACCCATTTTGAAACATATTCAACTGCCACAAGGATATACAGATTGGCCTAGGATGAGGGAAAGGGTCCCATGAAGTTAATTCCCCAAACATCAAATAGTTCAACTTCAAAAATCCCATTTAAAGGAAGCTCATCTCTTTTTGTTAAATTCCCAGTTCTTTGGCATTTGTCACAACTTTTGACAAATTCAGCGGCATCCTTGAACAAATGGGGCCAAAAAAATATGGATTGAAGCACCTTTGCAGCCATTCTCTCAATTCCATGGTGTCCTCCATAAGGAGATGTGTGGCAGTGGAAGAGAATATTCTTGGTGTCAGAGTCAGGAACACATCTCCTTAGGAGTTGATCATTGCAACATTTATACAAAAAGGGATCATACAAAAAGTAATTTTTTATATCCACGAAAAAATTCTTTTTTTGTTGGTAACTCATATCTTTTGGTATGATTCCTCCTACAAGGTAGTTTGCAATATCATTGAACCAAGGAGGATCATTTGTAGCTACCCCATAGAGCTTCTCATCAGGAAAGGATTCACTAATATCGGTTGACTTATCATGATCAATATGGGTTAATTTGGATAAATGCTCAGCAAGCACATTTTCACTCCCTTTCTTATCCTGGATTTCGAGATCAAATTCTTGTAAGAGCAACACCCAACGTATCAAGCGTAGTTTTGCCTCTTTCTTTTGGAGGAGATACTTAATGGCAGCATGATCCGTGTAAACGATAGTCTTAGACCCGTTGAGATACGACCTAAATTTATTGAAAGCAAAAATGATGGCTAAATGCTCCTTTTCCGTGGTGGCATAATTTCTTTGAGCATTGTCAAGGAGTTTACTAGCATAGTAGATCGAATAGAAGGCTCGCTCTCTTCCTTGCCCAAGAACAGCGCCTACTGCAAGGTCACTCGCATCACACATAATTTCAAAAGGTGAATCCCAGATTGGAGCAGAAATTATTGGAGTAGAGATCAAGGCAAATTTTAAAGTATTGAATCCTTTTAGACAATCATTATCAAAATTAAACATAACATCCTTTCTGAGCAATCTACAAAGTGGCATACTTATGTTTGAAAAATCTTTGATAATTCTATGATAAAAACTAGCATGCCTTAGGAAGCTTCTAATTCCTTTAACATTGATGGGAGAAGAAAGTTTTTCAATTACTTCAATCTTAACTTTATCAACCTCTATCCCCCTCCTAGAAATTAAATGACCAAGGACGATACCCTCTTCAACCATAAAATAACACTTTTCTCAATTCAAGATCAAATTTGACTCTTCACATCTTTTTAACGCTTTTCCCAGATTAATTAGGCAATGATCGAAAAAGGTTCCAACCACAGAAAAATCATCCATAAAAATTTCTAAGAACTCTCCTATTATGTCAGAGAAAATTGCCATCATACAACGTTGAAAAGTAGCTGTTGCATTGCACAATCCGAATGTCATTCTCCTAAAGGCAAATGTTCTAAAGGGGCAAGTGAAAGTTGTTTTCTCTTAGTCTTCGGGAGCAATCAGGATCTAATTATATCCTGAATAACCATCAAGAAAACAAAAGTAAGGATTTCCTGCTAATCTATCAAGCATTTGATCGATAAAAGGAAGGGGATAATGGTCTTTTCAAGTTGCTTTATTTAATCTCCTATAATCAATGAAACTCTCCACCAGGTCACGATCCTAGTAGGGATCAGCTCATTATTGCTATTGAGAATAACGGTCATCCCACTCTTTTTGGGAACCACATGTATAGGGCTCACTCAAGGGCTGTCAGAAATGGGAAAAATGATCCCAGCATCTAAGAACTTGATGATTTCCATGTGAACTACTTCTTTGATGTTAGGGTTTAATCGCCGCTAAGGTTCAATTGAAGGATTAGAGTTGTCCTCCAATTGGATACGATGCATACACAGAGTTGGGCTAACCCCCTTCAAATCCGCAATACTCCACCCCATTGCCCTCTTATATTCTTTTAAAATGTTACATAAAAGATTCTTTTGATGTTGAGTTAACAATGAGGAGATTATTATAGGAAGTGATTCATCTTCTCCTAGGTATGTGTATTTTAATGTGAGGGAAGAGGTTTTAATTCAATTTTAGGAGGGAAAATTATCGAAGGTTGAATCATCTTCCTTTCCTCAATTAATTCTTCAATAACTTCTGTTTCAGTGGGAACTTCATATTCCTCACTTCCCATCATTCCCTCTTCTCCCACATCTTCCATTAACTTAGCTTCTTTTAATAAATTGATCTCCCAACAATCCTCATTTAACTTAGAAGGGTGTTTCATAGAATCATTCACATAGAATTTAATCTCTTCCTCTCCATAATGCAACATCAATTTCCCTTTGTCTACATCAATTAAGATTCATCCTGTGGCCAAGAAAGGTCTACCTAAAATAATAGGAATCTCTTGATTTTCATCTTCCATGTCCAAGATTATGAAGTCTACTGGGAAGATGAACTTGTCAACCTTTACAAGTATATTTTCCACAATTCCTAAAGGAGATTTTACAAATCTATCGGCAAATTGGAGTAGAATAGAGGTAGGTCTTAAATGATCAATTCCTAGTTTCGTGAATATGTAGAAAGGCATCAAATTAACAGAAGCACCAGATCACAAAGGGCTTTTTGAAAAGATTGGCATCCAATCATGAATGAAATAGTGAAACTCCCAGGATCCTTCTTTTTAGTGGGAATTTTTCTTTGAAGGATTGCAATGCATTCCTCTGTTAATGCCACAGTCTCCTTTTCATCAATCTTCCTTTTCTTGGATAAGATGTCTTCATAAACTTAGCATAACTAGGCATTTGTTCGAGGGCTGCAGCGAATGGGATATTGATGTGGAGAGTCTTAAAGGTCTCAAGAAATTTTTGATATTGGACATCGAGTTTCTCCTTAGCCATACGCTGAGCATAAGGTATATGAGGGGTTTCTTTAGGTGGGTCTCTAAGTTCTTCCCTTGCGGCATCCCTTGCCACACTCTCTTCTGTCCTTATTATTTATCCTTCCTCCTTTTCCTCTCTAGATTTAGCGATATCTTCGCTATTATCTTTTCTCACAATCTCATGAGTAACCCTTCCACTTCTTAAGGTGATTGTGTTACCTGATTCATTTTTATATTCCCTGATCACCCCTACTAGTGAAGGTTGTTCTAACTGCTTTATTATATCTTTCAATTTTTGTTTAATTCTTTTAACCGTCTCTTCTTGTCTGAGGAGAGTGTGCTCATGCCTGTTTAGTGTGGCGTCAATTTTATTTATGAATTCAATAGTGGAGTTTCTAAATTCTTTAAGAGAGTTTTCTAATCTTTCTCCATTCCTTCCATGATTCATGATCATATTAACATCTCTCAATTCCCCATCATTCTCCTGAAAGGGGCTTATATATCCAAATTCTAGCTTCTTATTAAGTTGGGAAATTTGATTTTGCAGTTCTAGGATTTGTTGTGACTTTCCTAGTGAACTACACTTTTTTTTATCCTTGGAATCATTCCTTTGGAGGGGCCATTGGTAAGCATTATTGGCCATTTCTTCTAAGAGGTCGTAAGCTTCCTCTTGGGTTTTTCCACTAATGGAGCCACCCGCGGCCGCATCAATGAGTGTCCTCATTGGAGCATTCAAACTATTGTAAAAGGTTTGCACTTGCATCCATAGAGGGAACCCATGATGTGGGCAACGCCTGAGGCACTCCTTAAAGCGATCCCACCCATCATAAAGAGTCTCAATTCCATCTGAGTAAAGTTGGTGATCTCAATTCTCAACCATGCAGTTTTAGCCGAAGGGAAGTATTTGGCTAAGAATTTCTTAGCCAAATTGTCCCAAGTACGGATAGAATCACTCGGTAGAGAGATGTGCCAACTCTTGGCTCTATCTCTCAGTGAGAAAGGAAATAGCCGCAATTTAACTGCGTCCTCGGAGACACCATTAAATATGAAGGTATCACATATTTTAAGGAAAGTTGAAATATGTGAGTTAGGATCTTCAGTGGCTAATCCTCCAAACTGATTATTTTGCACCATACCCAGTGTAAGGTTTGATTTCAAAATTGTGGGCTTCTATATTTGGCCTTACAATAGCATGGGGGATTCCCCTAACAGTGGGTAGTGCATAATCTTTAAGTGCTCTACCCCTAGGCTATTCTAATTTTTCAGTGAAATTATCCATAACAGCTTGTTGGTTTGATAAATTTCGTTCTCGCCTAGCTTGTAAGTATGTTCTTTCTATTTTAGGGTCAAAAAGATATTCAGTACAGACTCTTTTACTCATACAAGTTATAATATGACTTATGAAAAATGAGTTTGGCAATAAAGATCACACAGATTTTTCAAAAATAAAATATCAAAAAGAAATATAAAATGTTAGCTTGATAATTACAATAAATCTACAACTACTAATATATGCAATCAAATGCTTAAATCACTAGTTACTTATAGATTGTCCTTAATTCAAATCAGAAACCAAATTCCCCAGCAACGGTGCCAAAAACTTGACAGACTGTAAATGCACGTCTGCGCTTGCACGCAAGTGTACGTGGTCTGAAGTAATAAGTGGAAAGTGTGACTTCTGGGAATTTATCGATCCTCAGAGAATTTGTTGATTTGTCACTAAGGTGTATCTATTCTCACTAAGGTTTAAGCTATAGTATGTATTGGATGAGTGGTCTAAAATTAGCATAAATATTCACTAAGTAAAAATAGCAAGATTTAAGAAAGAGGAGAGTTGGGGTCATCCCACATGCCATGACATAATATTCATGTAGATTGGTTCCTCAAGCTTTATCAATTAATGTAATTAAAATCAAGTGCATATTGATGTCCTTAAGTCTAGCTCAATATCTTACAAGTTCAAATCTCATGCACAAAATAAACTCACATTTGGTTCTACCTTGGCACAAAGATTCTTGAAAAATTCTTGGGATTTAAATTTTAATCTTATTCTCTTGATCAAGGAGAGCTTGATTTTTAAACCTTAGGATCTTACAAGCATTGATTTCCACTACGAGCATCACTCGCATCATACATAGTTGAGATTAAGAATTCACAGTTGGGCTCAACAACTATGTCACTTAGTTTATGAGCACTCAACACTTCCTTCCTCTACCTCAATTATATTGAGCTAAGGAGCTAATATAGTGGGTCTTAGCATCACTTGCATCAATTCTTTGGTTAAGCTTAGATTGAGGTGCATTGAGCTTATGAACTTTCTCACATAGTTCCAAGCCTTCATGCACTCACAATCTAGCATCCAACCTAAGGTGAGCTAAGGAGCACAAGACAATTAGTTCTTGGAGTTTGTTTTTAGTTCTTTTCTCAAAATCACATTCAAGACTAATTAGATAAAAATTTCTTAGTAAGGCAATAAAATCACAAACAAATTATGCTTTAGGGAAAACATTCATATATTAAGATTACATCATGCAAATGGGACTTAACCCCCAACCCTCTCCAAGGGAGTTTAGCTACTCATTGTACAAGAAAAAAAGAAAAACACATACATGGATAAAGACCCTTTCATGGTCAACTAAAAAGAAATACAAGAGTAGAGTTTAGAAGATACTAGGAACATTCCATAGAAGTTCTCTGGAATCCTTCTTCTCCTTCTCAATGTGCCCTCCTTAGGTCTCTAATGATGCCTTCTTCCTCCTCTTCCAAAGCAAGAGCTTGCTTTTCACCCTTGAGGAGCTCCTCTTTTTCCCTTGACTCTCCTCCTTACTTAGTAGAATTTTTGATAAATTTTGAACTCTCCTCTAGTCAATAGGAGTGGTATTTATAGGAAAGGGGGGCTGCCATCCTTCTCCACATTTCAAACTAGCTTTTCCATATATCATCATGATAATAACCTCCATTTATGGTGAGGTGACAATAATCCTAAATTGTTTACCCAAAACATCATCTCAAAGCTTTCTTTTTCAAATAAAATGGGCTGCAGCAGGGAATGATGGCTTGGGACAAAATGCAAGATAGAGGTCATGTCCCCAGCCGCATTTAATGCTTGTTCTGGAAAAATTTGCGGCGGGTCGCTGCAGCGTGTCGTGGCGCGCTGCGGTGTGCAATGATCTTTCGCACATTTGCCAAGTCCTACGCTACCGCGCGCTACTGTGTTCGAGCTTTTGAAGATATCCTGCTGCAGACTGCTGCAACGCGCGACCACACGCTGTAGCGGGTCATTCCGTTAAAATGACTGTTCAATTAGTTGAGCCTCCATTTTATGAAGTTTTGAAGATTTTCGCTGTAGACCGCGGCAGCGCGCTGTAGCGGGTCATTCCGCTAAAATCACTGTTCAATTAGTTGAGCCCCCAGTTTATAAAGTTATGAATATTCCTGCTGCAGACCGCGGTAGCGCGCGACCGCGCGCTGTAGCGGGTCATTCTGCTAAAAGTACTGTTCAGTTAGTTTAGATTAATTTTCATATAGTTTTAGATTTTTCCGCTGCAACCCGCTGCGGTGCACGGTCGCGCGCTGCAGCGCGCTGCAGTAGTTTTCCTTAATAAAATTTAAAACTCTGCAGAAATGCCTTAGAACTCCTTTGGATTCTATTTCCCTGAAAAAGATAAAAAAAATTAATTTTAGGAGCAACATAAAGATCTTAAATAGATAAATTTTCCCTTTTATTTAGATATAATCTATGGATTCATCAGTAGCTATGTAAATGCTGTGAGAGTTTCATCAAAGGCTATAAAAGTATGATTTGAGTGTGAAAAAGGGTTCCAATTTTTTGGTCATAAGTTCTTAGACACAGAAGTTGTTGTAAGAATAAATAGTGGAGAGTCCCTTGCCCCAAGAAAGAAAAAAGCTGCAGCCAAGGAAGATGGAGAAGCACAACGAGAAAGGAACAAGAGGATATGTGAGGAAAAGAAATCTAGGCGAATGTGACAACTATTTCCTAAGTATTGTACAATTTTTTCACTCGCTTGATTTATTGTAAAATTCATGTTAAAGCTTATTTTATGTTGTTGCCTCCTTTATGTTTTTGATTTAAAACTTTAATGCTCTGTACTCTTCAATATCAATGAATATCATTTAGTTATTTTTGATTAAACATTTGTGAATAAATGAATTAGAAAATCATGTTTTATAATGAAGAAACCTAACCATAAATATTTTAATAGCAAAAACCATAAAGCTCATGGATCGAGACAGACTAAAAATACACGTTTATTTTGCTTTGACATATAAAATAAGTGTTTTGGTTTTGTAACTGAATTACTGCAGTTAAATATTCTTAATTTGCAAATACTATTTAATGAAAATAGGGAGAGTTGGGTTTTGGCATGCAATTCAATAAGGTTTACATGCTAGTACTCTTCGTTAAATGTCATGTCAAGTGAATTGGATAGATTTTATTATTTAATAATAAGAGACTTAATCTTCTCTATGGAGTCCCCTAAATGTTCTAAGTCTTATCTAGTGCTAAAAAATGAACAGCTATCGCGTTCTCTTTCTACTTTTAGACATTCATGAAATCTTTATTTGATGAATTCATTGCTTATATCTAGTTATGAAATCTTGAATTGGTTTGAGTATCTCATGAACATGATTTCATCAATGGCTCTCATGCATCAATTTTAGGTTTAGCTAAGCAATTTAGCTGCTAGGCTACACGGGTTTATGTCACATCACTCAATAATGCTTAGCGCTCTAAGACCTCACATAAACCTATAATGAGCTATAGAGTTCTATTGATGGTTCTCGGCTCTCATGCATCATCCTCTTGAGTTAGCTAAGGTTATTCTGCTACAAAGCTCAATAGAGCTTGTCACTCAGCCCTAGTCTTAACATTCACTATTAACATCGCATAAATCAAGCAAGACATGGAGCTCAGAGATTTGTATATTACTTCAATGGCTAGATTGATCTACTTAAGTTTAAGGCTATGCACCGAGCATTTTTTCACAACAAATATTGCCATGGGCAATTGCGACGTCAACTCTTAGTGTTCATCTTCTTATATCTAAACTATCTACTGAGCTTGATGGAATTTTACATTAAAATGATTTTCACACAAATTTTACAATTAAATAAAGTATTCCAAATTCAACATTCATATACATGCAATGAAAAAAAACTAAATGATATTCAATTTAATAAGAAGAGTTACACAATAATTTGGTCCTTACATTCTTACAAGCTTAACACCCAAACCTCCCCAAGGAGAGTTTAAGCTGCCATTGAAATATGAAAGCAAAATAAGCTATAAGAAATGATAAGCCTTTGCATGACCTTTACAAGAAAATAAAAAGAAGTAAAGGAGAGGTACAATGCTAGAGAACAACTTTTGCATTCTCCTGACTCTCTCTCTTCCTTGGATCTTCCTTTCTCTCCTGCTTTATGTGCTCCTCTTCCTCATGGGCTGCAGCCTTTTCCTTCATTGAGAAATGTATCTCTTCTTCTTTGGATCTACAACTGTCATTTTGGATAAAGAATACTTGAGCTGCAAAGAATCTGGAAACCCTCTTTAGTCTTAAGTGTTTGCTTTTATAATCCTTAAGAATCTTCTCAGCATTTGTGCAACCAATGTTTCTCTCTTCTTGAGAATTGAACTGCAATTAAGGTTTATTCCTTTATGAGGTTTAATTGATTTGCCATGAATTCCTACTATGGGAAGAGGAAAAATTATGTCTTTTGGCCTTCCCAATGCTATTTAAAATGCCTTTCTTGGACAGAAATACAACGGGCACTACGGCGCACTATAGCGTCAGGTGCTCTATCGTGAGGGCGCTATAGCACATGACTCTCTGTTTGATTTGTTTATAGCGCCAAAATCCATTGCGATGTATTGTAGCACCAAAGTCTGCAGCAACACATTGTAGCGCTGGGCTCCTTAGGATTTGAACAAGTCTCTAAGCACGTTATGGTGTATGGTAGTGCCAAGATTTTTGTTTTGAGCCTGCCGCAATGCGCTATAGCATTGACTTCTACTTTGATTGAGAGTTGCGGCATGCGGTAGCGCTGAGCTATCTATTTTGAATCCACCGTAGCGTGCTATGGCTTTACGCTATGTAACAACCCTAGTTGTTACCCTAACTAAATTTAAATTAATTAAGCTAAACCAAGTTTTGATTTTGATTCCATTAGACTCAATGAGTCATTTAAATCTAACCCTAGAAGTTTGGGATTAATCAGAGCTTAATTGAGAATTTTGATATTTTTGACTATTTTTGGATCTTGAAAATACCTAAATTAATTTGACTCTAAATTAAAATCTGAGTTCATTTTTAAATTCCCCACCCCCAAATTAGCTAAGGGTGAAATTTTGAGAATTTTTGGAGGTCATCTAGGCTTATTTTGGATTTAATTTAATTTGGTTCAATTGCACATAAGGGATTGAAACAATTCCTACATTCATTTCAACCATCCCTCCATCGGCCAGTCGCCTCTAAAGCACAGGTGCCATCTAGACCGTCGATTTCGCAGAAATGATCTAACGGTCCGTCTCATCTCGATAGGCGCAGTCTCATCTCGACCATTTCACAATTTTGAGATAAGATCAGACGGCATCTGGCTTCTCATCTTAAGTAACAAGATCGCCTGTTGGATCTATTAGATCCAATCTGATGGACGATCTGATCCCTGCGCTCAACCGTTACTGGTCGAATAATTAGGGTCGTTCCATTGTAACTGATGAGTCATCAGACGGTCGCCCCCTATCCGTCACTGTAGACCTTTGTTTTCCTCAGCTCACGCCCAACAGAGAGTATCAGACCCAAATTTGCCATGTCAATTTGGTCTGCCACTCCTATGCCATATCTCTTAGGCAGTTAGGATTCATCCCGCCTGTGGCCAAGACTCCTTGGTTAGTATGGAGGGTCGATCTTCGCTAATTGTGGAAGCTTGATCGAGCCTCTCAGCCCATGCCAAACCTCGAACCTCAGCCATGGCACCTGTCCCTGGTCGCTCCCCAGCCTATAAGTACCCTTCATATAACTTTGTGAGCTCCTTTGTTCACCTGAATTCTAACAGTTTCCAGCACTCTCCAGTTCTGTCCTGAGTAATTTTCCATCGAAGGAGCATGCTGTTTCTCGGTGATCTCAGCCGTGCAAACCGCTGATAGTGGGTGTGGTTTGGTGTTCAAACCTCAAGGCTGCAGTTGTGAGCTCAGGCATCTCCAGTGACCCACTGCAGAGCTCGACCAGTCTCCTTCCCAATTGTCAAGGTACAGCCTCTGTCCCTTTTCTCTCGTCGAGCTGGTTTCAGCTCAACTCTCAATCCTTTTGCCTTAGGTGCTGTGCTAGGACTATCCTGCCATTCCCTATAAGTAGCCGAGGTGCCTGGATGTACTGATAGTGTACCAAACAGTGAGCTCATTGTCTGAGTGTGCACTGCCAGGCCACTAGCAATCCTTCCCAAGTCACAGCGGATCCTTGGGATACTAAGTTCTATTGGAGTTTGACTTCTTCCAAGGATGATTACGAACCCGTGGCTGTCATTAGGCTTAGTCTAAGTGATCGATAGGTCTCATGTCAATCAAGCTTGGTCGTCTCTCATCCGTGGTTGACCTCGAGTAGCACATCAGCAACCTAGACCTCCCCAGGGCCTTGTGACTCACCCAAACGCTTTTCCTTTGACCCATGAACATGTTGGGTTAGATCTTGGCTCGTCGCGCTGATTCTGTGAGGAGAATTCACTCCTCACAGATGTGCCTTAGATAACGCTTTGGTCGACTAGCACCCCGGCGATCTGGCGCATCCAGGATGGGTATTTTGGGTTCAGTAAATGCGCCTCGCACTCCTAAAGGTGTAGCCACCGAGTTCCAGGCATGGTGCAGTCTGTGAATGGAGAATTAGGAGTTTGAATTAAACCCTAATATCCCCTCCATCGAGTATCCCTAATTCAAAGAGAAGCACAGTAGCGGGCCGGGTCAGCCCCGGCCCGCGCATTTTCAAATTCGGGCCGCGGCTTTAATTAATTCATTTAGGATTAATTTTCCTTCTATTAATTCATTCATAAATGAATTTAAATTAATTGGCCTATGGTTTAAATCAAATAAAAATATAGATTAAATTATTGAAATAACTTTAATAATACTTATCCAAATGGTATGATCCAATATACCATTTTAATAAAAAAAATGTAAGGAATTCTAATATAAAATAAAATCAAAGATCCAATGGTTAGATTTTAAATTATTGCTGAATTTTTCTCTATTTGTATTTAAATCATATTAAATTCATTTAATGTCCAAAATTATTGGTTAAGGTCTTTGATTGCTCATGAGACCATAGAGGACCTAGGTAGACCATTAAAAGTAAATTAAGATCTTTAATTTTATTAATCACTCCTTAATTACTCTAATATATGATTAGTGAATTACGCCTTAGATTAACCTCTGATTTTGGTGAATCTAGTTCCTAATGCCTTATTAAGTATGGTAGAGACTATAAATGTTTTTGGATCTTCCTAGTATGCCTTAATTCCCTTAACCACCTTAATTGGCCTTAAGGTGTGATTAGTATTAATTAAGCTAATTCTGCTACCAAAACCTAAGATGAATGTTTATCCTACTTCACTATTCAATTTGAAGTTCCTTAAAACAAACTTGAATTAATTTAGATGATTAAATCTTAAAATCTCATTTTTAGCCTTAAGAGGGGTATTTTGGTCATTTTTACCAAAATAGGTTTAAGCACCCCTTAAGCCTTGAAAATTCCAGTAAATTATCTCTAATTAATTAATTAGCAGCTTTCTAAAATCTCATGTTAATAAGGGTGAAGTTAAGTAATAAATCTTAAAAAGTTCTAATTAAGATCTTAAGATCTTAAGAGTACTCAAAGCCACTTCATTAAGAGAGCAAACCTAAAAAGCTTTAATGCTAAATCTTTAATTTAATTACTTTATTAAGTTAATTCATAAGCTATAAATCTTAAGTAAATACTCTTTTAAGTGTTCTAAGTTTAGTTCTTAACTTGGATCTAAAGTGATCAAATCTTAGATCTTAGACTTTAGATCATCTATTTGAATTGAATCATCTTCTTTGGAATTCTTTAATTGATTTATTGTTTAATCCTTTTGAAATCTCCTTGTGGGTGTAGTATTGATTCAATCTATAGAATAATATGATTATTCTAAAGATTGAATAGAAATCTTAGATTCTTAGTTCTTAAATAATTATTTTATCTTATAATACTAGAATAACCTTTTATTAAGATCTTAGTTTCTAAATCCTTCAGCTTATATGATTCTATAACTTTAGTTTATGCTTGAGTGTAAACCCTAGATCCTTATTAGTATATCACCTTGGATTCAGGATTTGAACCCCGTATGTGGAGTTTGGATCCAAAATCCTTAATCTTAGTTTACTTGATCAAGATTTGGGTTAAGTGAGGAAAACAAGAATAATTAGGTCATTGATTTATTTACTTTGAACCTTTATAGACATCATTTGATTTTAAATTAGAACTTGTTAAGTTCAAATGTTAACATTCAGGTCGTAAATCGGAGACTATACTCGATAGCTGGATATTAGAGATCCTAAACTTGTATCTTCTTAGAATAGTTAGATTTGGATAATGTAAATAATAACAGATATCACATAAGTCTAGTTGAGTCTCTTGCTTACTTTGACTTTGATTGCTCTGAACACCTTGAATATTGAGCCTTGTTTCTTGAGCATAATAGGAGAACTTAGGATATGGAAGATACATCTTAAGCTAGTATTTGCAAAGAATAACATTCACTGAGTTCTTTCAGTGCATTTAGTCCAGTAAGGTATGTCCTAGCTTAATCTACCTCCTCAATTCTAGTTTTGTTATAGAATAGACTCGGACCTAGTCCAGTGCTTGGTTAGAGTGGATACATGTTTTATTCTCTATGTTCAACTTGGACCTAGCTCTGATGATGCCAAGGATGGACACATGTTGAACTTTTTGTTCAGAGGCCATCTATAGCCTGTTTTATTATGGCAGCACTATGTCTTAGGCTTACTTTTATTTCAGTTCAATTTTGGTGCTTTTAGTTGCTTTGCCACATGTCTTAGTGGCTTTACTCTTTAGCTTATTTATGCTCTTAGCTTGCTTTTTCCACATGCTTTAGTGGCCTTTTATATATATTAAATATATATGCTTGTATATATGTTCTTATTGAGTAGTTAATAAATATTTACATGCTTAGGATGCTAGTTTTGTATGCTCATTTCAGTACCTTTCAGTACAATTTACTTTTCTAAAATCAGCATGTCTTTATGTGATCATAAGCATGTTAGCATCAGTTTATTTCAGTACTTGTAGTTATTTTTGCTTTTTAGCCTCACCTTGTTTAGTTTCATGTTTTGTACATACTTGATGATCAGTTATAAATGAATAGTTTTTAGTCATCCTATTTTTTGTAGCTTGATGCATCCTATATTGCTTGCATATTTAAAGTAGTTAATGTGATATCTTTAAATATTCAGTTCACTTAAATAGCCTAAAATGTACTTAGACAATTTGTCTAACTGTATCCTTTTTCTTTTATTGGCTAGGGCCCTGGCATTTGTGATATCAACAAATGTCAAATTTGGACTTATTTGTTGGTGGTTCTGCAGGAGATGAGCCAGTGCAGGAGGAGGATCTTCCTACTGCCATATAGTTAGATCTTTCCTTTTTCTTGCAGTGATATTGAGAGATATTTTTTTTCTTTTAATTCAGGCTGTAATTATTAAATTCTGGATGTATTTACCTTCTACACTTGAGCTGAGTTACTATTTCCTTTACTCTTGTATACTATGTTGTGATGTGAATGTTATGTTATACTATTTTTTGCTTCCGCTACTTTGATATATTGATGTATGTTTACAATTCCAAGTGACAAGTCCTTAGCTTAAGGCGAGTTGGGTCTTACTTGACTCTTCTTGAGTTGTAGATTTGCCACAGTTGGAGCACCGCGCTCCTCATGATTATGCTAATATCAGTATTAGCATGGCCGTGGAGGTTACGGGGCCCCACAAGCTATCTGTTGAGGGAGCGCTACAACACGATATAGCTTAGGCTCCCTTCATTAGTTTATCCATTATATATCCCACAATTTTTTTACATTTGAGGCTCAACTAATTTAAAAAAAGAGTGGAAATTTGATTCAATGTGAAGAACATCAGAAGCATAAACACTACTCCAAACTGGATATTGGAAATGGAATGATAGAGAGGCAGTTGGTCATCATATCTCCCAATTGCCAAAAGGAGTCTGTGTTGTACTGCACTGCTCTCGCCTTTCAAAATCAAGAAAACTGAGTGATGTTCCTTTTTAAGCCATTCTCTTAATCCATAAAGCATGCAAATTTAGTTGTATTCTATATATCACTTAATGCATGTCTTTTTAAAGAAATCAAACACATCATTACTCAGAATAATTCTATTTTGCTGTGTAGCAAGAGAGAAAAAATAGTTGGGCTCTCATTATAACAATTCGAGCATCAACATCAGGTAGAAGAAAGGGATGCCATAATGGTGGCTTATTCTATAGCGACAAGTCACTGACCGACAACGGCCAAATGCCCAACCAAGCCTTATATTTATTTTATTTAAGCGCACTTTGCTATATATATATATATATATATATTGTTGCACCTAGAATTAGTTAAACATTTCTTTCCCACCTATTTTCATCTGGCTGGGATCCATGGAAAGAGGGTACTCTCAAGAGGTTTATTATGAAAATATGCCTATGTATTGTAATTGGTGTTAAATGCTTGGGCATAACACAGATACTTGCAACTTTAGAAACCAAAACTCCCCGACCTACTCTTCTATAAGGCTTGAAATTGATGATTCTGGTATGGTGGGTGTTATGTGTCCTTTATACATTGATGACACTAATAATTTGGCCATAATCGCACACAACCAAAATGTCGGTTGCAACATTAATTATGTTACTTATAACATCAATAATATTGATGATTCGAAAGCTAATTCTATGGATGCTCCCAACTATACTGCTAATACCAATTTTAATCCTAATGCTTTATCTACTAGTATGCTTGGAAATATTGATGCAGTTGTTAGTACTAATGATATTGTTGCCAAAAATACTAATGATGATGTAGTTTCTGATGATGTTGTTAATATTGATGTTGTTGATAATCGACATCAACATCAGGCAGAAGAAAAGGATGTCATAATGGCGGCTTATTCTATGGCGACAAGGCACCGACCGATAATGGCCAGATGCCCAACCAAGCCTCATATTTATTTTATTTAAGCGCACTTATATATATATATATATATATATATATATATATATGTGTGTGTGTGTGTGTGTGTGTGTGTGTGTGTGTGTGTGTGTGTGTGTGTGTGTGTGTGTGTGTGTGTGTGTGTGTGTGTGTGTGTGTGTGTGTGTGTGTGTGTGTGTGTGTATTGTTGCACCAAGAATTCTGATAGAATTAAACATTTCTTTCCCTCCTAATTTCATCTGGTTGGGATCCATGAAAAGAGGGTACTCTCAAGAGATTTATTATGAAAATATGCTTATATATTGTAATTGGTGTTGTATGCTTGGGCATAACACCGATACTTGCAACTTTAAAAACCAAAAATCCCCTGCCCTCTCTTCTGTAAGGCTTGAATTTGATGATTCTAGTATGGTGGGTGTTATGTGCCCTTTATACATGGTGGACACTAGTAATTTGGCCATAATCGCGCACAACCAAATTGTCGGTTGCAACATTAGTTATGTTACTTATAACATCAATAATATTGATGATTTGGAAGCTATTCTTATGGACACTCCCAACAATACTGCTAATACCAAATTTAATTATAATGCTATATCTACTAGTATGTTTGGAAATAATGATGCGGTTGTTGCTACTAATGATATTGTTTCCAGAAATATTGATGATGTTGATGTTTCTGAAGATGTTACTAATATTAATGATGTTGCTAATCCTAATGCTATATTCACTAATGCTATTATTGTTGGAAACACTGATGCTATTGCTAATACTGTTACTTGAAATATTAACTTGGTTGTTGTTACTAATGATATTGTTGCTAGAAATACTGATGCTGATGATACTAATATTGATGCTATTGCTAATTCAAATGATATATTCACAAATGCTATTGTATTTAGAAATACTGATGTAGTTGATAGAAATATTGATGATGTTTCTGATGATGTTGCTAGTACCTCTTTTAATACTAATGTTATAACTATTAGTATTGCTAAAAATATGTTTGAAGCTGAACCTATTGATGGAGTTAGTAATTTTGAGACATGTTCTAAGAATACCCTACTCAACCCCATCATTGCTATTTCTTCTGCTAATACCATGTTTAATGTATCACAGAATTGTATTAATTTTATAAAACCTAATAATAATTCTTAGTGTGCCAAAGATACTTTAAAAATGATCTAATAGGAATATCTGATGCAAATAACTTAATTATTGGTCCTCTCCAAAACTTGTCACAAAGGAATGTCAACACAAGTTGTAATCAAAGGCTTCATGCTCAAGAAACACTCACTTATAACGATATGAATTTTGCATAAATGCTTCTCCCTTTTTAGTTGAATCACATATTACTAATGCTTGTTTATTAATAATGTTGCTAGTAATTTACAGGAAACCAATGTATTAATTACGAGCATTGCTGAAAATGCTTGTATTTGTAATGTGGATAATAATGTTGTTATTGTTTAAGATATTCAAGTGTCTCGAACATGTGAAGAAGATTCTTCCAATATCCTTATTGAAAATCAAGAATATGTGCGATCACCTAAAAAAGTGAATGTTAATCTGAATTTCTTTTCAAAGCCCAAAACTCCTTTGAAAAACAAAAGGGTTTTGTTTAGCAAAATAAAATGCTAGTCTCCAATAGGTACAAATCTTTATCTTTGTGACAAATAATGATATCTTGGATTTTGATAGACATGCTGTTACTTTACAAAATGCTGTTAATACTGATTTATCCAATGCTGCTCCTCAGTTGATGTGGCGCTCCGCACCCTTAATCTGCCAAAGGATTAGGTTAAGGGTGGGGTGTCACTCTGGTTAACCCCTCACTTACCATTGGATTATGATAGACTCCATAATCCACCTAATTAGGGAAGGATTAACACAGAATAAATCTAACAGTCACTATATAAGCAAACGTACAGAGTGCGGAAGCGATTTAAGGAAATGTAAATCATCCAAGCATCACAATATAAATAGCCAAAGTAGAACTCAGAACATAAGCATACAATCCAAATACGCAGTCAATGTACCTGTATTATTACATCATTTAAAAAGTTCAAATAGAATAGAATGTGCAAATACTCTCATCCTCACATATAAAATAAATGCTAAACAGCGGCTTCTTCTACGGGCTCCTCCTCTGGGTATGGCTCCACTCCTAACTCCTGCTCATCTAACTGAAGAGGGTCTGTCATTATCGGTTTCACAATGTAGGGCTCCAGCCAAAGAAAAGAAAAATCTGATTAGACAATTGTCTAAGTACATTTTAAGCTGATGAGTTATTATATGTGTTAAGTAATATCATCATTCTACAACATCTAAGCAATATATATTTATATAAAGGAGCAGGAGGCAATACAAGAGAGAAAGGAAAAGCTATAAACCATCATTTATAACTTAAGCAAAGAAAAGAAAAGAGGATAAGACATGCCTCACATGCGAGCTAAACCAAGTAAGGCATATAAAAATACATAAACAAAAAAGTGCTGTAAGAAAAACGCTACATCCTAAACATGCTGGTGATCAAAAGAAATATGTCAATTAAAGAAAAGAACTCAGTAGTGGTACATATAAATAGCAACAAGATTCTAACATCCTAAATATATATAAAAGCAGTACAAAGAAATAGCTGACTGAATAAGAAGGCTAAAAAGTAAACGAAATGACACAACTGCATATAAATATCCGTGCATCGACTGCCATACAGAAAAGAGCTAATCTAGCCCATCAAATATCAAAGAAGCTTAGAACCATCATGGCTAAGTCATAAAACTGTGTACCCCTAGCGACATAAGGAGGCTAAGCAAATAAGCACACAAAGCAAGTGAAGGGTCTTAGCACCAGTGTAGTTAAGGCCCAACTCTATGCCCCTAGCGATATAAAGAGGCTAGTAAACTAAGCATATAAGGTAACCTTAACACCAGTACGGCTAAGGCACCAATGGTGTACCCCTAGCGACATAAGGAGGCTAGTAAACTAGGCACACAACAAAATAGGTCCTTCCCCTAGCGACATAAGGAGGCTAGGAAATAAGGAAATATCTGAGAGGCAGCTCATATAATTATCATTTTTCCATTAATCACTTTAATATTTTCATAAGGAATCTAAGGAGTCTCCATATTTTCCTAACAGTTTATTCATGCATCAAATGTCTTATATGATATGCTCAAGGAAATATGGCACAGAAATATAAGGAATGTGTAACATCAATCATCAAAGTAAGTAAGGGACTCTACTAAATATGGTGATATCATTTAATTTCTACTTAACCATTCTACCTATTCCAAGTTACATAAGTTCAGGATCACCATTTTCCTACTATCGAGTGCAACTCAGAAACTCGTCCTTATAAGTTAAAAAGGATTAGAACTAATCAGGTTCTAATCTAGTTTAATCAGATAGACGACTATGAGTTAAATCAATAAATCATACGTCCTAGTTTTGTGAATTTAGACGTTCTAACTAAGATCTGATCAAGATCTTCTAAACCTATAGATCATGGATTAAACACTATGAGAATTAGGTTTAATCACATAATCCAAAGGATAAGACATAAGTTCTAGGTTTTATTCTATAAGTGATCTACTAGTTAAGGCAAATCCTATTAAGTAATCAAACTTAATATGATGAATCTCCTATTCTAAATCTAAGGTTAAAAGATAAAATAATCAGAATGAGTTGTAAAATAAGAGAAAGTCTAGAAACTAATAAACCAAGGTTTCCTGCGTTGGGTAACCCAATTTACCCAATGAGTGAACTATAACCTATGATCTAGTCCTAATTTCAGGAAAGATCCTTAAGGTACAGTGCTTAAGATTTAGCAGAAATTATTGGAATCTGACTTAAGGGTTGATTTCACTTACTTAAACATTACTAAGATGATTATAATATTAGTCTTAGCATTCTGGAATGTTATCTAAAGGGTAGGGGTACCTAATCCAATCTTAGGACAAAATGACCATTTTTCCCCTACTTTAAGGGTCAAAAAGTCAACTTTTGACTTAGGGGTCAGAATTGAATTCTCTTAATTCCAATTGATTCCTTATTGTCTAACTTGAAGATAGACAGTAAGTACGCCTAAATTGGGCGGGAAAAGGTCAAGTTATGGCTAGAATAAGGCTAGGGGTAGTTTGGTCATGTACTTGCATTTCTAGGGTTCAGACCCTAAATTTTATTTTATTTTATTGATGACATTGAAATTCTAAACTAGTTAGCATCTTGAATTTTCTAATTTAGAGTTGATTTGACTAAGTTATGGTCATTTGAATTCCAAGGGCAATTTGGTCATTTTTCACTAAAGTCAACTCTAAGTTCTAGGGTTTACTTTTTATCCTGATATCCAAATGAGAAAACTAATACTACTACGGTGATGGGGGCCGCTTTCCTGAGTATTTTAAGACCCATATTGATTATGTTTCGATAATCGGGTAAAAAGTTATGAGGCTCTAAATAGGTCCTAAAATGTTACCTCGTTATACGTACCCAAAATAAATTTTTACATTACATTATTTGATTCCTTATATTTTTCTAAGTATTTTAAGACCTATATTGGCTATATTTGGATCATCCTATAAAAAGTTATTAAACTTTTAAGATTTATTATTCAAAAATATAATTTAAATTATTTTACTGTTCATTTATTCAAATTAAATGATTTTACTATTCATTCCTAAAGTTTTTATATAAAATTTCTGAAATTATTAATCCTTAATTAATCAGTGATTAATTAGGCTTAAATATTAATTAACATTAATTAATCTATTAATTAATTAATTAAATTATATTTATTAATATTTTACTATAGTAAAGTAATTAGTGCTAATCATTATTTAATTAATCTTAATTATTTATTAATTTTTAATTATGAATAATTAATTATACTTTACTATTTAATAATAATTAATTATCCTAATTACTGTTTAAGGTTTAATTAACTTTTAATTAACCATAATTAATCTCTAATTATACTTAATTAATTAAGGTTACTGTTTAAAAGGAATTAACACTAATTCTAATTTAATTAACCACTAACTATAATTAATTAATCATTAACAGTAATTAATTAACACTAACAGTAATCTAATTAATATTTTAATTAACAGACAGTGGGCCCCCACTAGACACGTGGCACTGTGGGCCCCACAGGGGCTGAGTCAGCTCGGGTGACTGGGCACGTGGCACTGCCAGAGGTTGCCACGTGGCACTGTGGGCCCCACGGGGAGCCGAACCGCGCTGTTGACCGGGCAGTGGGTCCCACTTGACACGTGGCGGGCCCAGAGGCTGCCACGTGGCACTGTGAGCCCCACTGGAGAGCCGAACTGCCGCGCGGGCTCGGGCTGTGGGCCCCACGTGACACGTGGCGTGCCGACTGGCTGCCACGTGGCACTATGGGCCCCACGGCCGAAGCCAAAAGGCCACGGGCTTCGGCTGGTGGGTCCCACTGGACACGTGGCAGGCCCAGAAGGCGCCACGTGGCTTGGTGGGCCCCACCCTGCTGACGCGGACCCGGCTCGGGCGGGTCGGGCTCGGGTCGACCCGGACTTCGTCTCCTTCGCGGAGAAGGTCCGTGGGCACCAGGCTAGGGCACGGCTTTTGCCGGCCTTCCCGGCGCCGGACCACCTCGGCCCGCACGGCCGACGGTAGCCCTCGATGAGGGCTACACGCCGGGGGGCGGACCTTCGCCGAAGGTGGCCGGGATCGCCGGCAAAACTAAACCCTAATTTCCTAGGGTTCGGGTAACGGTTTCTACTGTAGACTAAACCCTAATTCCCGATGATCCGGTCGGGCTAGCCTAGATCCGGTCCGTTGGATCGTCAATCGGTATCGTGTAATAGCATTTCGAATGTAAAATTGCAATAATCGAAGGAGGAACATGGGAGATCCAGTACCTCGGGTTCGACGGCTGCGGTGGCTCGGGGCGTCGGGGTTCGATCCGGGCTCGGGTTTGCAAAAAAAACCGGTGCCCAGAGGTCGGCCAAGGTCTTATAGACCCGACGGCGACCTCGCCGAGGCCGGGGAGGGCTCGGACTGGCCGGGAGGGGCGGCGGAGCGCCGCGTGTCGCGCGGACGGAGCCGTCGACGAAAACGGCTCCGCAGCCGTTGGTTCCGGGCACGATCTAACGGCTGAGATGGCGCCGTCTATCCAGACGGCGCTATCAGCTACAGTGGACGGAAAGTTTAAATACTTAACGGCGGCCGTTAAGTATTAAAATAATATTTTTTTTTTTTTAAATTTTCCAGAAATTTTTGAACATGTTTTGCCTAGCTAATTTGGGGTCAAGGAATTCAATGGTTAAGTCGGATTTTTGATCCGACGAGTATTTGGATACCTCGATTTCCGGGGTATTTTTATTATTAAAATATTCGTCGAAATTTCGACGACTTTCGGTTGACACAAAAACTTCACCCCAAGCTAATTTAGGGTCAAGGAATGTAATGGCAGTATCCATTTTTCAATCGGAGGTCAATTTAAATAGGTCAATTTTCTAGGGTTTCTGGATTTCTAGAAATCAGGATTCGATCCGTTTGACTCCTGATTTGGTTTAGATCTCAGAGGTTGACTCCACTTGACCTAATTAGCACTTATAATTGTGTTTAAGACTTAGGGTTAGTCCTAATCAACTATGGTAACAACTCGGGTTGTTACAGTTGATCAAGTGGATCCTCTAATGTTAATTAATAAATATTTTATGTTGTAGTACTAGAGGCATTGGTAATTCCTTGTCCAGAAATAGATTTAAGAATAACGTTTATGGAAAGAAAATTAGTATTGTTGCCATTCTTGAAGCCAAATTAAAATCTAATGCTATTAATAATGTTTGCCATTTTGCTAAATTTGATAATGCTTTTTCCTCTTCTTCTAATAGAATTTGGGTGATGTGAACCAAAATGTGGAAGGCTGAGATTTTAACCCAATGCATAAGCTATTCACATTAGATTTTATAATTAAAACATTAACTTCTTGGTTACTTTTGTGCATGCAAATAATTTAAGGCTTGAGCGCCTATCCCTTTGGAGCTTCCTTAAGGACTACAATTCCTCCACCCTCCCTTAGGATGTTGGTGGAGATTTTAATGCAATCATTAAAAGCACTGAATATAAAGGTTATGTTAAAGATAATTCTAAGTCTTCTATCAATTTTAATTCAGCAATCCATGATTGTGGCTTAGACGACTTTAAATACACTTGATCCCTCTTTACTTGGAATGTTGGATGAAAATTTAGGAGATTGGATAGGTTCTTATTAATAATGTTTTGTGCAACTCTCTTACAAATTACAATGCTTCATCTTTAAATTCCACTATTTCAGATCATAAGCCAATTACCCTCTCATCCTAGAACCATATATATAATATACCTAAGTCCTTCTGCTTTCAACTTTTTGGGCTGCAAAAAGAAGAGTTCTCTCAACTTGTTAAATCCAATTGGAATGAACATTATGGCTCTTATGGTCTCATTTAGTAAGTTGGGAAATTTAAAAAGAGCTCTCAGCCTTTGTAATAAAAAAGAGAGTGGTAATATTTTTAATAATGCCTCCTGTCAGAAAAATAAGGTTACTTCTCTGGAAACTATTTTTGAGTTGGATCCTACTGATCATAATAGGATTGAAGTCTTTAAAGCCAAACCATCCTTATTCAAACACACAATGATATTGAAATTTCTTAGAAAAAAAAATGCAGTCTTAATTGGGCTATTCAATGTGAACAAAATACCTCCTTTTATCATAATTGGGTGAATAAAAGAAGGAATATTAACCATTTTTCTGAAATTATCTCCCCTGATAATATAAAACTTAGCAACATTTCTGACATGCAAAACTATGCAATTTCTTACTTCTAAGAGGTGTTCCATAAAATTGATTCCACTATTAAATCTCTAAATCTGGATCTCTCTACTCCTCAAATCTTGGCTAATGATAATACCCCCCTTGATATTATGTCTAATAATGATGAAATTTGGGAGGTTGTTAAACATCTTAAAAAAAACACCTGTCCGGGCACTGATGGCTTTCTTGGTGAGTTTTTTTGCATATTTTGGCAAGTTATCAAATGGGATGTCTGTAATGGGATCAAGGAATTCTTTTGTAATATTCATTTACCCAAATTGTTTACTCATACCTTGCTCTCCTTAATCCCCAAAACTAATAAAACCTTCTGGTGGTTTTAGTTTAGACTTATCAGCCGTTGCATTACCATTAACAAAATTATTTCCAAAATCTTGGCCAAGAGACTACAAAATTTTTTACCTTCACTCATTGAATCAAATCAATTTGGCTTCACCCTAGGTAGAAAATTCAAGATAACATTTTGGCCACCTAAGATCTTTTCCATAGTTGAAATAATACACGTTGGGGTCATAATCTCATTTTAAAATTAGACCTTGAAAAGGATTTTCATAAACAAGATTGGAATTTTCTAGTTAAGATGCTAAGTAGTTATGGGTTCAATGATAACTTTATCTAAGAAATCAAAAACCTTACTCACCATAACTACTTTTCTGTTCTTTTTAATGCCAAGACTAGAGATTTTCTTAATTCTAAAGGAGGTCTCTATCAAGAGGACCCTCTCTCTCCTATTTTATTCATTCATGCCTTCAACTATTGGTACATTAGCATAAGCTTTCTGTTTAACAGTGAACCTAGTCTTCATTTCAATATTGCTGGTAAAATCTTGGTTATTCACCTTTCTTATTCTGATGACCTCATCAATTTCTAGTAATGCATGTGGTAAGTCTATCAACAAAATAAAAAATCTTATCACTTCTTTTGAGCAAGTTTCTGGTCTCAAAAATAGCCCTATAAAGTCTTAATTTCCACTGATAACAAAACTCCAGTTAAAAATATCATCAGAATCATCAATATTTTCAATATTAAACCTAGAAAACTCCCCATTCCTTAGCTTGGAATTCCAATTACTAAAGGTCATAACAAAAATAGCAACTTCTCTAGCTCACAAATACTATTTTTAAAAAACTCCAAGGCTGGGAACATAAATACCTTTCTCAGGGTAGGAGGTTGATCCTCCTCAAGTATGTCCTTAACACTATCCCTTTTTGTTGGCTTGAGGTATCCTTTCCTACGAAATTTATTTTCAATACTTTATATGACATTTTTAATAAATTCCTTATACTTATCCTAAATGAAGTAAAATTTTATGGTGCTCCTGGGACCGTCTCACTTATCCCATTAATGAGGGAGGGCTTGGGCTTAGATGTATTTATTCCATCCAAAAAGCTCTCTTCCTTAAACTTTGGTAGAAATTTAGAACTTCTAACACAATTTGGTTGGACATTCTCATGGCTAAATATAATGCTAGAGCTCATCTTTCCCAAACTAAATATAAAATTTTCTGATTCCATTACTTGGAAGAGAATGCTTTCTTTTCATGACATTATTTAAGAAACTTTAACTTAGGATGATCTTGACCCTTCAATCTCCTTTTGGTATGATTGCTAAAATCAGAAAGATGTTTTGGCTAATTATAGCTGCAATATTACAAATCATAAATTAACCTTAGCTGATTGTCTTGGTATGAATACTGGATGGAACTTTGATCTTTTTACTAATATGCTTCAAATAGAAGTAGTTGACAAGATTGAAGGTTATATTCCTAAACTTGAGCATATTAAGGTGGCCAACTCAAATCTCTGCATCAACAATAACATCAGTTTAACCTCTCTTTAGCACTGTTGTAGATCTTACGGCCCCTAGTGTTACCCATTTGGATTTGGAATAAATGTATCCCAAACCTTATAATCATCTTCCTTTGGAGACTTTACAATAACTACATAAGTGTTGACAATGTTATGCAAGCTAACGGTTACAATTTGGCATCCAAATGCCATTGCTATTCTGATAAATAATTAATCATATTTTTATTGATAATATTGCCAGCAACAATGTTTGAACTTTTATGAATATTTTGTCCAGTGCGGCTAAATTTATTGATATTAAGGATATTTTTGTTTGTTGGTCGTCTCATAAAAGAAACTTTATATTTGTCAGCTTTGGAATTCACGAAATAAGGCAAAATACTCTTCCATCCCTTTTCAATCTAATTTTTTTTTGGATACTATAGAAATTGATGTGCATATGATTATTAATGATTATAGTGTTACCAACTTCAACTGAGATAGATTAAATGCAGCTTATACTAAAAATGTGCTTTCATTATAATTGGATGATGGTGGGTCTATGTCTGATCACCTGCTGGTTTGGTTTTTGTTTACTATCTTCTATGGCTATGTAGTCCTTTGTCAGGTGCTCCTATCTTCAACTTTGGGGGGGCCCGCACCTCTCGTGGTCATGCTGATGCCAAAGTCAACATGATTACGGAGAGTACGGTCCCTGCATGACAACCATCTTGAATGTAGTCGAGTTAAGTATCAACCCGACCCGCCTTCACTGAGAGGCTTGACGCCCGAGACTAGTGGTCAAGCATCAAAATATCAAAGTAGTAGAAGCAAATAAGAGTATAACATGCACATCACAGCATAGTAAAAGGAAAGAAAAGATAGTAACTCAGCTTAATATGAAAATGCAGAAAAAGAATTACATCCAGAATATTTAAAAATTATTACAAATAATCATAATAAAAGAGAACTCTCTCATCCTCACAAGCAAAAATAAAAACTAGCTAAGTATCTATAGCAGGAAGATCCTCCTTCTGACCAAACTCCTTACATGGAGCAACATCAACGAACAACTCTGAATCTGACATTGTCGGTATCACAATGCCGGGGCCCCAACTAAGAAAGAGAAAACTTATAGTTAGACAAATTGTTTAAGTATATTTTAGGGTGATTAAATATGACTAAATATTCAAGATATCATATTTTACTAAGCATGCAAATATTTAAGGTGCAACAAGTAATAAGAGCAGGATAGTTATAAAATAAGCATTTATAACATAAATAAAATGAAGCAAGTAAATTAACATACCTCAACCCGAAGCTACAATCAAGGTTAGGTAGTAAATATATTTATAATAACTAAAAGTAAACTCATTCTATCATGTTTATGATCAATTAATTATGTGCTGATATGCATAAAGAAAAATTATACTAAAATATAAAGGAACTAAAATAAAGACTAGCATCCTAAAATATGCAAGTACAGAATTGAAAGGCACTGAACTGAAATATTTGTACTGAAATGAATTGAAAATGAAGTGTGAACGGAAAATATGCATAACTGATAATATATATAACTTGGCTAAATGAAGTAGCTGAACTAAAAGAGAGTCTAACAAATATCATCCTAGCCAACTATAGAGCTAGGCCTGGTTAGTCTTAAAAGATCAGAACAGAAAAATGTATTTAAACTAGTACTACCATAACAAAAATGGGCTAAACGAAGCCACTAAACTGAAAATAGTCTAATGAATACCATCCTAGCCAACTGTAGAGTTAGGCTTAGTTAGACTTATAAAAATAGACGAATACCATCCTAGTCAACCATAGAGCTTAGTCTGGCCTATTCTATTATAAAAGTACTGAACTGAATAAGCAGACTAAATAGAATACACTCTACTGAACTGAGCACTGAAAAATAGAATGAACTGAATACACTGAAATATACTGAATAAACTGAATTACTGATTTAAGTAATAAGGTATTATGCATTTAAGATGAATATAGGATATTCATCAAAATATCCTATGTTCAACTATTATGTCCAAGGTATAAAGCTTAAAATACAATGTATGCGAAGCAACAATAATCAAAGAGAGCAAGAGACTCAATTAAACATATGTGATATCAATTTTTATCTAACTTAATTTATTCTTTCTAATCTAAGATAGTACAGGCTTAGGATCTCTAATATCTATCTATCCAATACAAACCCAGATTTATGACCTTACAATTAACATTAAAACTTAATAAGTTCTAATTTATAATTAGAATGACGATTACAAAGGTTAAGGAATTAACCAACGACTTAATTATTGTATTTTGATAGCACAAACTGAATCTTGATTATGCCGATCAAGATTTAAGAATTCTAGGTCCAAACTCAAAACTAGGGTTTAAACTTGAATTCTAGGTACTAATCTTCTAAGGATCTAAGGGTTCACACCCAAACTTATTATAAAGGTAGAGGTATAACAACTCTTAAGTTGTTACCCATCAATTAGTGACCTAATTAACTCTTAGATTCTCTAATTACTCTTATAATAGTGTTAGGAGTCTCCACCTCAAATTTTGGGCGATTTGGAGATCATTTGATAATTTTCAATATTTTTTAGTTTTCTGATAATTCTAAAAATACTTAATTTATTTAGACCTCTGAATCAAAAATAGAATTCACCATTGGACTCACCACACCCAAATTAGCTATGGGTGGTGTTTTGGAAGTGTTTGGGAGTCGTCAAAAATTTTTTCAATATTTTAATAATATTTTAATACACAGAAAATTAGGTAAATTATATATACCTCCGATCAATAATCTGATCGCATTTTTGAGTTCATCACCTTTCAATTAGTTAAGGGTGAAGATTTGAGAATTTTTTGAATGCTTTTGGATATTTAATTATGATTAATAAAGAAATAAAATCATTATTTAAATATTATGTTTAAATAAATTAATATATATATAATATCGCAGCCAATTAAAATAATATCAAATGGCTTTTAAATAGAAAAGTACAAATCCTGTGAAAGGCGCAAAATACGAAACATCTACTGCACGCAATCGACGTCGTTCCATTTTTCCTTAAGATCGAATGGTGAGACGAGTTCCAGCCCATTAAATTCAATATAACCATTCGATCAAATGAATAAATGAATGGTCAGATTACAAAGATTTTACGTCTTCTTCCATTATGGACAATCGTGGCCTGCTATGAGTACCCGTCGTGTGAGGGAGTGGAGTACGTCGCCACGATCTCCCCGCCTGCTGCTTCCTTTCAACGACAATTAGGCATGGATCAAACCTTCGAGACCTCCCATTTTTTTATTTTCCTATGCTACTCGCTGTCAAGCTGCTAGCACCATTCGAAAGAGTTCTCGTGTGAAGGATCGTCAGCTTCATGCAAACACCCCAACTCCTTATTTCTGCCGGCGAATCCCGTCACGTACCTCTTTCTTTTCCCTGCTTAATGATTTGCGATTTGCATTTTCTTTTGAAACTCCTAGTTTAGCATTTATTAGAACCCGAATAAATTTTCCCTTATGTGACAACTTCCTGGAATCTAATATTTTGCAAACATTATTAATTGGATGTAATTGATTTCTTTTTTTTTTTTAATCCACTATCTCTATTTTTGGTGTAAATCAAGCTCAAGAAGTTTTTGAAGAAAAGCTTTATTTCCTATTTTCTTCACTACTTTGAGTTCTAAAATTCATAGAGTATCGTGATAATGGTTATTTTTGTCTTCCTATAGTCGATTAAACTAAAGTACTTGACTTCTAATTTCTGCGTTAATTACTTTCTCCATTAAACACGCATGATTTTGGAGATAAATAGATTGAAATCTGTTTGTGCTGTTGAATAGATTTGACTTTAAACTTCATTTAAATCTTAATTTAACACTTCGTAATTTACTTCCTACGCTTCTCTGTAAGATTCAAAAAACATAAGATTCGCCCCAGGTTTTCTTTTCCTCTTTATGCCCTATCTTCTGCACAATGATGAAGATTCGATTCTGGGCTCGAATCGAAATCTATGTGCAGCCCAGAATCATTAGAATTCACTATGAGCTGGGCACTCTCAATTAAGACCCAATAATAAATTGAGGCCCGAACCATTCTTTAAATCGGACTACAAGTTTAAAGGGAGTTGATTTCCTTTCTTTAAATTAAATTTAACAATAATGAAATTAATATTTATTATCAAATTAATAATTTCATTAGTTCAATTCAAAGCCTACTAATATTTTAGGTTAGCAATATTGACAAATTCAGTAAACTAACCAAATGATATTAACATTGTATTTTGATGATTCAATTCACTAGTCACTATTTCATATAGGATTAATGTTTAAATTAAATTAAGTGAATTTCATTAACTCATAATTTGTTTAATACGTACCCAAGATACAAATAATTGTATACCATTTTGATCGCAGAAATGTTTAGATAAAAAATATACTACTTAATTTTAGTTTCATTGATTATCTTAAATAATCATTATTTTGGATTATTTAATTAATTTCAAATTAAATTCTAAATCTTATTTACATCATAATTAATTCAATTGAAGTCTAAATTGGACAGTTCAATAGTTTATTTCACTTACAAAAATGGGAGGAGCAATAATATGAGGTCAAACATAGGTTTTAAACCCTATATCTCATAATGACATTTAAACCCCAGTTAGAACCCCCTCCAAACCCTAGAAAATTTAATATCGTCCAAATTCAACTTAGTTAGTGTCATTTTACTCTCTAGGATATAAGGAACACATTGACATGTATATTATATCATTTAGACAATATTTGAACATTTTAGATATTTAACTCTTAAAATTAAGTTAAATGTTAATTTCTTTATTCTTCATAAATGCTTATTTTAGGATGTGTGAACCCTTTTTATTTTATTATCTCACATATAGTCTTAAATTGTATGTTTAAAACTTACATTTACATGGTGATGATGTTTTGAAATAATTAATACTCAATTAAGTTGAATTTCTTCCATTATAGAATTACTTAGGAATAATTTGAATTGAATGAAATGCATGTATCTTTTTAAATTAGATTATCCATAATATTGTTAATAGTTTCTATATTAATATAAATTATGAATTAGAAATGCTTAGAACTTGTATAATTGATCCTTTTCATATGTATAATAAATTGTATGAGATTGGTTAAGTTATAATTATCTCTAATATTTTAGATAGTTTTCATTAGTTATGTAATGTGAATATTGTGAATTTAACTTGAATAATTGCATAGTATATGATGAGTTTAATTCATCTACTTCAAATATACTTCATATGGAATTTAGATTTACTTACTAGACTTTATTATATTATCATGGTTTATGTGATTTATAATGTGAAGCTACATATAAATTGTTCATGTTGGAACTTAATCTGAACTAATATTGTGATGACCCACTTAAGTAGTAATAAGTGAAACTCTTAAATATCGAGGTGCCTTTTCAGATAATGGTTGAGTTCTTGATAAGAACTCCAATGTTAAGCGTGCTCATGTGGGAGCACTCCCAGGATGGGTGACCTATTGGGAAGTTATATTCTGAGGACAAAATCGTGAGACCTTTCTGGCCAAAGCGGACAATACATTGGTGCTTAAGAGTTTGGGGTAACAGTCCAAACTCTTAAGCACCAATGTATTGTCCGCTTTGGCCAGAAAGACCTCATAGTTTTGCCCTCAGAATATAACTTCCCAATAGGTCACCAATCCTGGGAGTGCTCACACCTGAGCACGCTTAACTTTGGAGTTCTTATTAGGAACTCTACTATTATCTGAAAAGGAGCCTCGATGTTTAAGAGTTTCACTTATTACTACTTAAGTGGGTCATCACAAATGTCATGTGCTTAAATTAAGTTAATGATAGTTCTTTAAATGAATTACTATTTCCTTACATTTCATAGCAAATTGATGAACTATAAGATTATCTTATGCTTTATTTCAATTGGTGGATGGTATATTCATAATTATGAAATATAGTTTCAAATGCTTATGTCATACTAGAATTAGATTGGAAAAAGAATTCTATGTATTGAATTAACTTAATGTTAACTCTTTTATATTGATCGTTTCTATTTATCTTCCAAATGAATGGAAGACTTGCATGTTAACATCCTATGTGTTTCTTTTGAGAAAATATAATAGAGTTTATGCCAAAATTATTAGAATTAGAATTATATTCCTATGTTCTACATGTCTTACTTCTCCTTCAGTTGCATGTTAGATTTATTAGTCGGTGCAGCTTCCAATTGATAGACTTTTACAGAATTATGCATGTGCCTCTTTAAGGCTTCATGTTGGCTAGACGTTGATTGTGCCTTCCGCTTGAGATCGTTTTCAAATTGATGATGCTCAATCACCTTAGCTGTCTCCACTAGCTCAAAGAAGCTAGTTAGGCAGAGTGGAACAATCTAATCCTTCAGTGAATCTTAGAGTCCACTGAGAAAGCGGTGTCACTTAACCGGTTCAGAATGAGTAACTTTTGGAGCAAAGTAATTCAACCTACGAAATTCCCTTTCGTAGTCAGCAACAGAATGACTCCCTTGAGTCAATCTTATAATTGTGTCTACAATGATGTTTTGTATAGACGGGGAATGATTTCAGTTTTGAATGCTTCAATGAACTCATCCCAAGGGATGTCCTCTAACTCATAGTCAACGAACTTAGTATTCCTGACCTCCTCCCACCAATATTCTACCTCGGAATGAAATAAGTGTGTAGTGAGATGGAATGCTTTAGATTTTGGGATCTTTGGACTAATAAGATCCTTCTCCACTGCTTTCAGCCAGTCAGCTGTATCCATTGGCGATAGGTTTCCACCGAAGGTGGAAGGCCTCAGTCTTAAGAAATTATGGAGAAGACTATCCATCGAGTGATGGGAAGGGAATGTATGTTGCAGAATAGGAACAGTAGGAACAACAACAACGGCTGGAACGGAACGATCATTCAGCATCTTCTGCATGACTATCGCTTGTTGGGCTTGGTTTTCTAGCAAGGTTGCTACCATTGCCCGCATATGAGCCCCTTCATCGGTAGAACTATTGGATGCGACAGTATTCTTAATAGGAGTGAGAGTAGGTGGTGATCCAGGATTCATTCTAATTAAACAATGCAAACCATATTTCAGAATTTTCTTAAAGGAAGATAGTCATTTAAAGTTACGATAGATATCAAAAATTTTCATTACTTGCTGAAATAAGGGATTACATAAGATTTAGAAAATGTCAAAAAGCATAACTCTACTAGAATTATGTAAGTCAAAAGATGACAATTGTTTAAACTAACACTCAGGTATCCAAGATATACTCAGCCCTAAAAGCCACACAAAAGTCCTCAAAAGTCACTTCCTGATGCTTCCTCTTACACTTCCTTTAGAGCTTCCTAATGGTGTCGTACCACTAGACTCCTGCAAAATCCAGCATCAGATTCATCACAATGTCCACGTAAAGTGACTCGGGACACTCTATGTGTCTCAGGACTGACTCCACTCAGCTCAACCACTCCATGGCATATATAGGAAAGTCAAGCCCTCGGTACATTGCTTGATATAGAAGTTTGTCTAAGACTAAGGTCCCTCTTGCTGAAACTCCTTCAATCTGCCAATTACTCTCTTGTCTCCATTTGAAACTATACCTCTAAGCCAATATGAAGGAATGCAGATAGTAGTCCACGTCAGACTCTCCAGAATTGATTTGACTCTAAGAGGAGAAGTTACTAAGTTTTGTTAAATTAGAGATAATGGGATTTTTAGGATATGAGTATTTTTATTCAACAATTTTTTTCAAAGAGTTACTGACAATATTATGCTATAGATGTTATATATCGATGTTTGTTGACAGACTGTAAATACACGTCTGCGCTTGCACGCAAGTGTACGTGGTCTGAAGTAATAAGTGGAAAGTGTGACTTTTTGGGAATTTATAGAACCACAGAGAATTGGTTGATTTGGCACTAAAGTATATCTATTCTCACTAATGTTTAAGCTATAGTATATATTGGTTGGTTGGTCTAAAATTAGCACGAATATTCACTAAGTAAAATAGCAAGATTAAAGAAAGAGGAGAGTTGGGCCCATCCTACATGCAATGATATAATACTGGTGTAGATTTGTTTCTCAAGCTTTATCGTTTAGTTTAATTGAAATCAAATGCACATTATTGTCCTTTAGTCTAGCTCAAAGGCTTACAAGTTCAAATCTCGTACACAAAATGAACTCATATTCGGTTCTACTTTAGCACAAAGATTCTTGTAAGACTCTTGAGATTTAAAGTTAATTCATTTTCTCCTTATTTAAGGAGAGTTTAAATTTTCTTAAATCTCAAGATCTCACAAGCATTGATTTTTCACTACGAGCATCACTTTGCATCTCACATAGTTGAGATGAGAGAATCACATATTGGGCTCAATGACTATGTCACTTAGTTCATGAGCACTCAATGCTTCATTTCTCATTCTTAATTATGTGGAGCTAAGGAGCTCAATTAGTGGGTCTTAGCATCACTTGCATTAACTCTTTGGTTAAGCTTAGATTGAGGTGCATTGAGCTCAAGAACCTTCTCATATGGTTCTAAGCTTTCATACACTCAAACTCTAGCATCCAACCTAAGGTGAGCTAAGGAGCACAAGACAATTAGATCTTGGATTCTTTAGTTCTTTTCTCATAAACACATTAAGACTAATTAGATAGAAATTTCTTAGTAAGGCATTTAAATCACAAATACATTATGCTTGAGGGAAAATATTCATACATCAATATTACATCATGCAAAATAGGACTTCATCCCAACCCTCCCCAAGGGGAGTTTAGCTACTCATTACACAAGAAAATAAGGAAGACACATACATAGCTAAAGACCCTTTCATGATCACTAAAAAGAAAATACAAGATTGAGTCTAGAAGATACCAGGAATACTCCGTAGAAGTTCTCTAGAATTCTTCTTCTCCTTCTAATTACCTTCTCCTTAGATTGCTAGTGCTGCCTTCTTCCTCTTCTCCCTTTGGAAAAGCATGCCTTGCCACCCTTGGGGAGTTCTCTCTTCCTTTGGCTCTCCTCCTTACTTAGGGAATTTTTGCTAAAATTGTGAACCCTCCTCTAGTCAAGAGAAGGGGTATTTATAGGAGGGGGGCTGCATGCTCCTCTCTTCCATAAGCAACTAGAATTTCCATTAAAAATACTGAATTCATCATTGCATTAATTTTTAATTTAGGGTGAGGTGATAATAATCTCATTTCTTTAGCCACAACATCACCTCAAAGCTTACAAAAATGGCTGCTGCACGAAATGATGGCTAGAGACAACATTCAGGATAAAGGTCATGTCTCCAGTTACATTAAATGCATTGTCTGGGAAAAATTTCGGCGGGCCGCTGCAGCATGCTGAAGCACGGTGTCGTGCGCTGTAGTGTGCTGTGGCGTGCTTTAGCATACCCTGGTCTTTAGACATTTTAGCTAAGTCCTCCGCTGTAGACCACTGCAGCGCGCGACCACGCACTGTAGCGGGGAATTCTGCAAAAAACACTATTCAATTAGTTCTTTTTCCAAATTTTATAGAGTGAAATATTTCCGTGACAAACTGCTGCAGCGCGTGACCACCCGCTGTAGCGGTGAATTCCACGAAAAACACTGTTCAATTAGTTGGGCGGTCCCGATTTAATAGGTTAAGTATTTTCGCGGTAAACCGCTACAGCGTGCGACCGCGCGTTATCGCGGTGAATTCCGCAAAAATCACTATTCAATTAGTTGAGCCCCCCTTTTAACAATCATAAGTATTTTCGCGGTAAACTGCTGCAGCGCGCGACCGCGCGCTGTAGCGGTGAATTTCGCAAAAATTACTATTCAATTAGTTGAGCTCCCCTTTTAATAATCATCAGTATGTTCGCGGAAAACCGCTGCAGCGCGCGACTGCGCGTTGTAGCGGTGAATTTCGCAAAAATCACTATTCAATTAGTGGGGAGCCAGTTTAATAAGTTTAAATGTTTCCGTTGTAGACCGCTGCGGTGCGCGACCGCGCGCTGGAGCATGCTATAGCAGAATTCTTTGTTTAAAAAATTGCAGAAATGCCCTAGAGCTCCTTTGGATTCAATTTCCTGAAAAAGATAGAAAATTTTGATTTATGAGCAGCAAAAATATCCTAAATAAATGAATTTTTCCATTTATTTTAGATATAATTATGGATTCATCATTTGTACTTCAGAAGAATGCTCCATTAGGTAGAAATGAATCATGGATTCCATTCTGACACCTTCTGGTGTTCTCTGATACCAATTGTGAGGTCCCGTACTTTCCCGCAGTCACACTAGTACTCATATTAGCATAATCACGGGGAGTGCGGTGCTCCAGTCAGTGGCAAATCCCCAACTCAAGTAGAGTCAGGTAGGACCCAACTCGTCTTAAGCCAATGACTTGTCACCTACATGAATTATAAACATACATCAATATATATCAAAGTGGTGGAAGCAGAAAACAAAATGTAACATCCACAGGCATAGTATAAAAGAAGCAAAGAAAGCAGTAACTCAGATCAAATGCAAAAATGTAAATACATCCAGAATTTAATCATTACAAACTAAATTTAAAAGAAATAAAGATCTCTCAATCTCACTACAAAAAGAGAAAGTATATCTAAGCAGCAGTAGGAAGATCCTCCTCCTGCACCGGCTCCAATCCTACAGCACTGCCGATGAATAACTCTGAATCTGACATTTGTCAGTATCACAAATGTCAGGGTTCCAGCCAACAAAAGAAAAAGATTACAATTAGACAATTATCTAAGTATATTTTAGGCTATTTAAGTGAACTGAATATTTAAGATATCATAATTAAAGGTTTTAAACTCGCAAGCATTATAAGGTGCAACAAGCTACAAAAATGGGATAGCTATAAGCAAATCATTTATAACTAATCAACAAGTATGTAAAAATAATATACAAAAACAACAACTAAACATGGTGAGGCTAAAAGTAAAAGTAACTGTAACTACTGAAATAAATCTGATCCTAGCATGCCTATGATCACATGGAGACATACTGAGTGTATAAACAACACAAGTGCTAAAATAGAAATATAATTCTAGCATCCTAAACATGCCAATATTTACTACTAATCAATAAGAGTATATATACAAGCATGTAGATTGACATGTAAAAGTCCACTAAGACATGTGGAAAAAGTAAACTAAGTACATGCATGAACAAAAGTAAAGCCACTAAGACATGTGGCAAAGCAAGTCGATCACTAAAAGGAAGGCCTCTAAAGAATGTGGCAAAGAAAAACAAAAACTAAACTAATGTAGAAATAAGCTTAAGACATAGTACTGCCATAACAGAAATAGGCCATATAGGACCTCTGAACTAAAAGATCAACATGTATCCATCCTAGGCATCTGCAGAGCTAGGTCCGGGTTGAACTTATAGAATAAGACATGTATCCATCCTAGACATTCATAGAGCTAGGTCCGAGTCTATTCTATAACAAAACTAGAACTAAAGAGGTAGACTAAGCTAGGGTATAACCTACTAATTGAAAACACTGAAAGAACTAATTGAATGCTATGCTTTTCAACACTAGCTTAGGATGTATCTTCCATATCCTAAGTTCTCCTATTATGCTCAAGAAACAAGGCTCAATATTCAAGGTGTACAGAGCAATCAAACTCAAGGTAAATAAGAGACTCAATCTAGACTTATGTGATACCCGTTGTTGTCTACTTTATCCAGCTAACTATTTTGAGAAGATACAAGTTTAGGATCTCCAATATCCAACTATTGAGTAAGATCTCAGATTTACGACATTAATGTTAACGATAGAACTTAACAAGTTCTAATTCATAATCATATGATGATTATAAAGATTTAAAGTAAACAAGTCAATGACTTAATTATTTTTTTTTTTCTCTTAACCCAAATCTTGATTTAGTAAATCAAGACTTAAGGATTCTAGATCCAAACTCCACTTGGTGTTCAAATCCTAAATCCAAGGTAGTATCCTAGTAAGGATCTAGGGTTCAAACTTTAAAATACAAATTAAAGATAAGGAATCTTATAAGCTGAAGGATTTAGAAGCTATGATCTTAATGAAAGGCTGTACTAATATTATAAGATAAAATAATCATTAAGAACTAAGAATCTAAGATCTATATTCAATCTTTAGGATAATTATATCATCCTATAAATTGAATCAAGCCTACACCCACATGGAAGGCTTCAAAAGAATTAAACAATAAATCACTTAAGGAATTCCAAATGAAAGTAGTTCAATTTAATTACAAGATCTAAAGTCTAAGATCTAATATTTGATCACTTTAAACTCAAGCTAGGTTTAGACTTAGAATTTTTACCAAGGTATTTCTTTTAGAATTCAAGCTTATGGACCAACTCAATTAAGTTATTAATTAAAGATATAGTACTTAAAGGTAGTATAGGCTTAGCTCTTAAGAAAGAGGATTTTAAGGATACTTAAGGTCTTAAGATCTTAATAGAACTAACTTAAGATCTCTTCAATTAGCTTCAATATTATTAACATAGAAGTTCAAAAAGGTACTATTAATCTAAATAAAGATATTTTACTGAATCTATAAGCTTAAGAGGTGCTAAAACACATTTTGGTCAAAATGACCAAAATACCCCTCTTAAGACTAAAGATGGGATTTTATGATTTAATTATCCAAATTGATTCAAATCTATTTTAATGGGTTCCAAATTGGTTAATGAAGTATGATACACACTTATCTTAGGTTTTGATAACATAATTAGCCTAATTAGTACTACTCACCATTTAAAGCCAAATAAGGTGATTAAGGAAGCTAGGGCATACTAGGGTGATCCATTTGCATTTATAAGTTCCACTATCTTTAATAAGGCATTAGGAACTTAGGTTACCAAAATTAGAGGATTAATCATGGTTTAATTCACTGATCCCTAATTAGGGTAATTAAGAGATGATTATTGAAATTAAGGTTCCTTATTTACTTTTAATGGTCCGACATAAGTTCCTTGTGGTCTCATGAGTAATCAGAGACCTTAATCAACATCTTTGGATATTAATTGAATTTATTATGATTTATGTAAAAATAGAAAAGGATTAGGCAATTATTTAAAATCTAACCATTAGGTCTTTGATTTTATTTTATATTCAAGTTCCTTGCATTTTTCTGATTAAAATAGTATATTGGATCATACTATTTGGATAAGTATAGCTAAAGTTATTTAAATAATTTAATATATATTTTTATTTATATTAAAATCATAGGTTTGATTACGGAAATTAATTCAGAAATCATTTAATATTAACAGCCGGCCCAAATTCAAAAGGCGCGGGTCACGTGTCGACCCGACCCGTGACTTCATCTTCTTTCCACGGATGCCCCGACGCCCGAACCCTAGGACAACCTTCCATCGTTGATTTCTCCACACTCCTGCCACACCACGCTTAGCTCTCGACGGCTACACCTTCAGGGCCTGAAGACGCATCGATTGGACCAAGAAGCCCTGTCTGGGAGGCGTCGGATTCCTGGAGCGCTACTCGGCCGAGACGTCGCTTAAGGTGCGTCGGTGAGGGTTGAATTCCCCTCACAGAGCTGACTACATAGGTTGAGCTCAACACCTACACGATCAGAGGCCGTAGGGGAATCAATTACGTGAGACATGAGATCATGGGGAGGTCTAGATCACGGGAGGGTTACTCATGGTGAAATACAGACGAGAGTCAATGTCGGGTCGATCGACTCTCAGCCAAATTGATCGATCCGATCGAACCCAACCTTCGATATGGTTCAACAATCAACGCCGTGAGCTCCCAGCACCAATTGGCTAGCTAAACACCTGAGGGAAATGCAGGATTTGACGAGCTAGAGGTCGACTAGCACTGCACACTCAGACGGCAAATTCTTTATCTGGTCCACTGCCAGGCCTTGTCATAGGGCTAGGCGCCTGCTAGGAAGTCAAGGAGGGGTCCTAATGCAGCATCTAGGGCTAGATTGGAAGCGAGCCGCGCTGAAACTAGCTCAACAGAGGAATTGGGATTGAAGGCTGTACATGAGCTAGGAAAGTGGCTGCGATTGAGATGAAGGGAAGGGCTTTGAGTACTCCAGATAGTTGCAGAAGCTTGCTGGGGGTTTGAATAGCAGACACACACCCACTATCAGGGATTCACAGTACTGAAATTACCGGGAATGCCGAGAGCCCTAAGAACTTCAGCTGGGGATCACAGTGAGCAAATCGGCTCACTGTGATAACCCAGGGGTATTTATAAGCCAAGGGAGAGTCTGGGATGCCTGCTGAGGTCGGGAGCCATGTCATAGGCTCGGCCCGAGGGTGCTCCCTAAATTTTCAAAATTGGGATGGGCCCAAGCCTCCGGATCACCACACTAGGCTCGGCCACAACTGGAATGGCTCTAACACCCTAAGGGGCAAGGCAGGAGGGAGTGGGGGACAACGCTTGCATGGCATTGTAAGAGCAAATTTACTATTGGGTGCGTGATCGAGCGTAGATGATGATCCACAGTGGCGGGTCCGTATCCATCATCTGATCGCGAGACCATTGAGGATAAACGGTCTGATGCGGCTCCAGATTAACAGAACCGCGGAGACGATCTCAAGCATTGGATGGGAGATGTTGATTGAGCGGATAGGATTAGATCACAGTGTGTGTTATATCAGCCGCATGATCATGAGCATTAGGATGCGTGCTCGAGCATCCATATGTTGGGTATGGTGCCCCGCTGTTGGGACCCCGCAGCGGATCTACCATGGTCTCGACAGCAATTCTTGGGATGTGAAAATACTTAAATAATTTTATTAAACTAATTATAATTCATTTAATTAATTATTCAATTTTTATCAAATTTTTAAATTCAATTTAGGACTAGATGAGCCCCAAAAATTCTCAAAAATTCACCCTTAGCTAATTAGGGTATGAGGAATTCAAAAATGAAATTAGATTTTAATTTGGAGATCAAATTAATTTAGATATTTTCTAAGGCTTATAAATAGGCAAAAATACCAAATTTCTCAATTTAGCTCCGACTAATTTCAAACTTCTATGGCTATATTTAAATGACCCATTGAGTCTAATAAAATCAAAATTAGAGCTTGGTTTGGCTTAATTAATCTAGATTTAGCTAGTGTAACAACTAGGGTTGTTACAGACTCCCCCCACTTAAGAACGATGTTGTCCTCAACATCACTTGAGTGAAGAAAAAATACTAATGAACTGAAGGTTTAAATGAAATAATTAGGAAAGAAAAGAATAGTACCTAAACTTGCGAAGAGCTGTAGATATTTATTGTGCGTATCCATCTCTTTCTCCCAAGTAGATTCTTCTAAGGATCGATTCTTCCACTAGATTTTGACCATAGGATTTGAACGATTCCTTAGCTGCTTCTAATCATGAGCTAAGACTTTGATTGGTTATTCAGCATAGAAAGATCAGGTTGGATCTCCACTGCCGGAAGCTTAAAGAGATGAGAAGGGTCTCTAGGACATTTTTTTAATGATGATACATGAAACACATTATGGATAGTTGTAAAGTTATTAGAAAGATTTAACCAGTAGGTAGATGATCTTAGTTTGGCCAAAATCTCAAAGGGTCCAACATAGCGGAGACTGAGTTTCTCTGCTATGCCAAATCTGTAGACACCCTTCATTGGACTGACTTTCAAATAAGTAGAATCTCCCACTTTGAATTCTAGGAGATGATGATGAGCAACATGGTACTTGCTCTGACGATCATGAGCTGAACAAATTCTCTGTTGAATTAAGTGAATCTTCTTATTAGTTTCTTTGACTAACTCTGAACCAAAAAGTTGAACGCTTCCTGTTTCTGACCAGGCTAGCGGAGTACTACATTTTCTACTATATAATGCCTCAAAAGGAGCCTTTTTAATACTGGCTTGGAAACTTTTATTATAGGCAAACTCCACTAATAAAATATAATCTTCCCAGGAACCGGTAAAATCATGAACACGCAGCCTAAGCAAATCTTTCAGAACTTGATTCACTCTTTCAGTCTGACCATCCGTTAGAGGATGAAAAGCTGTTGACAGACTGTAAATACACGTCTGTGCTTGCACGCAAGTGCACGTGGTCTGAAGTAATAAGTGGAAAGTGTGACTTTCCGGGAATTTATCAAACCACAGAGAATTGGTTGATTTGTCACTAAAGTATATCTATTCTCGCTAATGTTTAAGCTATAGTATGTATTGGTTGGTTGGTCTAAAATTAGCATGAATATTCACTAAGTAAAATAGCAAGATTAAAGAAAGAGGAGAGTTAGGCCCATCCCACATGCAATGATATAATACTGGTGTAGATTTGTTTCTCAAGCTTTATCATTTAGTTTAATTGAAATCAAGTGCACATTGTTGTCCTTTAGTCTAGCTCAAAGGCTTACAAGTTCAAATCTCATACACAAAATGAACTCACATTCAGTTCTACTTTAGCATAAAGATTCTTGTAAGATTCTTGAGATTTAAAGTTAATTCACTTTCTCCTTATTTAAGGAAAAGTTATATTTTTTTAAATCTTAGGATCTCACAAGCATTGATTTTCCACTACGAGCATCACTTCGCATCTCACATGGATGAGATGGGAGAATCACATGTTGGGCTCAACGACTATGTCATTTAGTTTATGAGCACTCAACACTTTATTACTCAATCTCAATTATGTAGAGCTAAGGAGCTCATTTAGTGGGTCTTAGCGTCACTTACATCAACTCTTAGATTGAGCTTAGGTTGAGGTGCATTGAGCTCAATAACCTTCTCACATGGTTCTAAGCTTCTATGCACTCAAAATCTAGCATCCAACCTAAGGTGAGCTAAGGAGCACAAGATAATTAGATCTTTGAGTTTTTTTGTTCTTTCCTCATAAACACATCAAGACTAATTTAGATAAAATTTTCTTAGTAAGACATTTAAATCACAAATACATTATGCTTGAGGGAAAACATTCATACAACAAAAAATTACATCATGCATTATGGGACATCATCCCAACCCTCCCCAAGGGGAGTTTAGCTACTCAGTACACAAGAAAATAAGGAAGGCACATACATAAATAAAGAACCTTTCATGGTCACTAAAAAGAAAATACAAGATTGAGTTTAAAAGATACTAGGAATGCTCCGTAGAAGTTCTCTAGAATTCTTCTTCTCCTTCTAATTATCCTCTCCTTAGGTTGTTAGAGCTGCCTTCTTCCTCTTCTCCCTTTACAAAAGCTTGCCTTGCCACCCTTGGGGAGCTCTCTCTTCCTTTGGCTCTCCTCCTTACTTAGGGAATTTTTGCTAAAATTGTGAATCCTCCTCTAGTCAAGACAAGGGGTATTTATAGGAAGGGGGGGCTGCATGCTCCTCTCCTCCATAAGCAACAAGAATTTCCATACAAAATGTTGAATTAATCATTGCACTAATTTTTAATTTAGGGTGAGGTGACAATAATCTCATTTCTTTAGCCACAACATCACCTCAAAGCTTACAAAAATAACTGCTGCAGGAAATGATGGCTGGATACAACATTCAGGATAAAGGTCATGTCTCCATCCGCATTAAATGCATTGTTTGGGAAAAATTTCGGCGGGCCGCTGCAGCGCGCTGGAGCGCGCTGTAGCGTGCTGCGGCATGCTTTAGCATACCAGGTCCCTAGCAATTTAGCCAAGTCCTCCACTATAGACCACTGCAGCGCGCGACCGCGCGCTGTAGCGGGGAATTCCGTGAAAAACACTGTTCAATTAGTTCTTTATCCAAATTTTATTGAGAGAAATATTTTTGCGGCAGACCGCTGCAGCGCGCGACCGCGCGCTGCAGCGGTCAATTCTGCAAAAAAACACTGTTCAATTAGTTGGGCGGCCCAATTTATATAGCCAAGTCCTTCGCGATAAATCACTGCAACGCGCGACCGCGCGCTGTAGCAGTGAATTCCGCGAAAAACACTGTTCAATTAGTTAGGCGGCCCTATTTATAAAGTCAAGTATTTTCGTGATAAACTACTACAGCGTGCGACCGTGCACTGTAGCGGTGAATTTCATAAAAAACACTCTTCAATTAGTTGAGCCCCCCTTTTTAATAATCATAAGTATTTTCGCGCTAAACCACTGCAACGCGCGACCGCACGCTGTAGCGGTGGATTCCGCAAAATTCACTATTCAATTTGTGGGGAGCCTGTTTAATATAGTTTAAATGTTTCCGCTGCAACCTGCTGCGGCGCGCGACCGCATGCTGCAGCGCGCTGTAGCTGAATTCTTTGTTTATATTTTTTAGAAGAATTGCAGAAATGTCCTAGAGCTCCTTTGGATTCCATTTCCTAAAAAAGATAGAAAATTTTGATTTAGGACCAGCAAAAATATCTTAAATAAATAAATTTTCCCCTTTATTTTAGGTATAATTTATGGATTCATCAGCTGTACTCATGGCTAGAGTAGTACCTAGATCTTGATGCACAGCTTGCCAAAACTTAAAAGTAAATTTGTTATCTCTATCAGATACAATTTATTTCAGAATCCCGTGCAGTCTGATAATTTCTTTGATATAGAGCTTTGCTAGCTTCTCTACTGAGTCAGTCTGACAGATAGAAAGAAAGTGTGTAGATTTAGTTAAGCGGTCTACTATAACCTAGATTGCATCGGCGCCAGATTTAGCACGAGGCAATCCAATAACAAAATCAATAGATATGTCGAACCAGTTCCATTCCAGAATTTCTAATCGGTGCAAAAGACCACCAGGTCTTTGGTGTTCGGCCTTTACTAGATTACAGGCTTGACACTTAGTCACAAACTCAGCACATCCTTTTTCATACCGGGCCACCAAAATGATTGCTTTAGATCCTGGTACATCTTAGTACTGCCTGGGTGAATAGGATACTTAGAATTATGACCTTCAACTAACACTTCACGATGCATGGATTTAGGAATCCATAAATAATTATTTTGATAAATTACGCAGTTGCGCATTTATAACTCATGACAACGACCACCTTCAATATCTACTTTGAATTTTAAATAATTATCATCTTTAGTTTGCGAGATAGAAACATCTCTGTGGAATGTTGGTTCCATGCTGATATTTTCTAGAAAAGAACATAGCATATCGCCACTGACTGGAGAAATTTCAAACTTACAAAATTCTTGTTCTAAAGAACTGGAGGCGATTATAGAAGATAAAGTGGCACGATGGCTAAGAGCATCGGCCACAACATTTGCTTTTCCAGGGTGATACTGAATACTGATATCATAATCACTGATGAGTTCTAATCATCTTCTTTGATGACAATTCAGTTCTCTTTGAGTGAAGATATACTTCAGGCTTTGATGATTAGTTAAGATCGAACATTGAACTCCATATAAATAGTGACGCCAAATCTTTAAGGCAAAGATCACAGCGGCAAGTTCAAGATTATGAACTGGATAATTTCTCTCATGGGGTTTTAACTATTGAGAGGTGTAAGCGATTACCTTACCCTCTTGCATTAACACACAACCTAGACCAATTCCAGAGACATCGATATATACCTGATAGTCCAAACCTTCTTTGGGCAGGACGAGAACTGGAGCGGTAGATAGTGCGTCCTTCAAGGTTTGGAATGCTTTCTCACATTCCGGGCTCCAAATAAATGGAATGACTTTCTAGGTCAACTTAGTCAAAGGTGAAGCGATATGGGAAAATCCCTTAATAAACTTTCTGTAATATCTAGCTAATCCCAAGAAACTTCTAATATCTGTGACCATTTTAGGTTGAACCCAATCCTGAATAGCACTTACTTTGTTTTGATCTACACGAATACCCTGAGCATCGACTACATGTCCCAAAAATGAAATGGATTTAAGCCATAACTCACACTTGGAAAACTTGGCATACAATTGATGTTCACACAGAGTTTCCAATACTAGTCTCAAGTGTTCTTCATGATCTTTTAAGGTTTTAGAATAAATGAGGATATCATCGATGAAGACGATCACAAACTTGTCTAAGTATGGCTTGAGAACTAGCTGCATAATATCCATAAATATTGATGGTGCATTAGTGAGTCCAAACGACATCAATAAGAATTCAAAATGGCCATAACGAGTTCGAAAAGTGGTCTTTCATACATCATATTTTCTAACTCATAATTGGTGATATCCAGACCTTAAGTCAATCTTAGAGAATATGACAGCTCAAGATAATTGGTCAAATAAATCATCAATTCTAGGTAATGGGTACTTATTCTTTATGGTGACTTTATTTAGTTCACAATAATCTATGCACATTCGCATAGATCCATCCTTTTTCTTTATAAACAGAACGGGTGCTCCCCAAGGAGACATACTCGGCCTAATAAAGTCTTTATTCAAGAGCTCCTGCAGTTGTTCGTTGAGTTTTTGCAATTATTTTGGTGCCATTCTGTATGGTGCTTTAGATATAGGCTGGGTAATTGGAGTTAATTTGACAAAGAACTCAACTTCTCTGGAAGGTGGTACACTAGGCAGATCTTCTGGAAATACGTCGGCGAATTCCTTAACTACTTTACAATTAGAGAGAGGTGTACTTTCATTTACTTCACCCATTATGGTGACCAGAAAAGCATCACAACCCTTACTAATCAATTTCTCGGCTTCGATAGCATTTATTAATGATATATGTGTACTAGTTTTTCTTATAGAAGTCTCAGACTTGCCCTGGGAATGGAGATTGACTATCTTTTTTAAACAATTGATCACATCATTATTGTCGCTGAGCCAATGCATTACAAGGATGATATCAAAGTTTGCTAATGGCAATATGATCAATTTGGAGTTAAACTCCTGACTATTTAATGGAATTCTGATGTTATAAAACTTATTGGAACTTAGTTGGGCTATAGATGGAAGTCTGATACTTAAGGATTTTGCTAAGTTATACAGTTGTGGTTTAATGATGTTGGCAAATCATTCAGAAATAAATGAATGACTAGCATCGGTGTCAAATAACACATTGTAGGGATGGGCTTTAAAGCAGAGTGTGCCTAATTTTTTCATACAAATCGCATTAACAAATTGCAATAATTAAAGTATAGGAATGCAATTAACAAAGGATAAGTTCAGAAATGTGTACATGAAACCACATTGTTGTCCTCTGTGGCTTCAAGAGGTGTTAAATCATAGACACACGTAGGACCGGCTGGATGATTATTTACCTGCCTCCTGGGATTATTCTGGGACTTAGGAGCAGATGGCTGCTCGGTAGCAGCTCCAGGTGCAAGGGCTGGCATTATGGCCAAATTTGGCTCTCTTCTGTTTAGTGGAGTAGCTCTGAACACCTGGTTCTTATGATATGATTTCATTGCAACTCCATCCACTATTTTTGTATGGGTACAATGATAGAACATGTGGCTTGGTCATCCATAATTGTAGCACTTTTGGCTGAAGTGATAACACTTGCCATATGGATGAGGCCTATTACAGCCTTAATGGGCTCAGCAGTCAGTGCAGCTTCCAATTGATAGACTTTTGCAGAATTTGGCCTGTGCCTCTTGAAGGCTTCATGCTGGTTAGACGTTGATTGTGCCTTCCGCTTGAGATCCTTTTCAGATTGATGATGCTTAATCAACTTAGCTGTCTTCACTAGCTCAAAGAAGCTAGTTAGGAGGAGTGGAACAATTTGATCCTTCAGTGAATCTCGAAGTCCACTGAGAAAGCGGTGGCACTTAGCCGATTCAGAATGAGTAACTTCAGGAGCAAAGTGAATCAACCTATGAAATTCCCATTAGTAGTCAGCAACGGAATGACTCCCTTGAATCAATCTTATAATTGTGTCTACAATGATGTTTTGTGCAGACAGGGGAACAAATTCAGTTTTGAATGCTTCAACAAACTCGTCCCAAGGGATGTCCTCCAACTCATAGTCAATGAACTTGGTATTCTTAACCTCCTCCCACCAATATTCTGCCTCAGAATGAAATAGGTGTGTAGTTAGATGGACTGCTTCGGAGTTTGGGATCTTTAGACTAATAAGATCCTTCTCCACTGCTTTCAGCTAGTTGGCTGTGTCCATTGGTAATAGGTTTCCACCGAAGGTGGAAGGCCTCAATCTTAAGAAATTATGGAGAAGACTATCCATTGAGTGATGGGAAGGAATGTATGTTGTGGAACAAGCACAGCAGGAACAACAACAACGGCTAGAACGGAATGATCATTCAGCATCTTCTGCATGACTATCGTTTGTTGGGCTTAGTTTTCCAATAAGGTTGCTACCATTGCCCGCAGATGAGCCACTTCATCGGTAGAACTACTGGATGTGACAGTATTCTTGATAGAAGTGATAATAGGTGGTGATCCAGGATTTATTCTAATTAAACAATACAAACCATATTTCAGAATTTTCTTAAAGGAAGATAGTCTTTTAAAGTTGCGATAGATAACAAAAATTTTCATTACTTACTGAAATAAGAGATTACATAAGATTTTGAAAATATCTAAAGGCATAACTCTACTAGAATCATGTAAGTCAAAAGATGACAATTGTTCTAACTAACACTAAGGCATCCTTAATATACTCAGCCCTAAAGGCCACACAAAAGTCCTCAATAGTCACTTCCTGACGCTTCCTTTCGAGCTTCCCAATGGTGCTGTACCACCAGACTCTTGCATAATCCAGCATCAGATCCCTCACAATGTCCACGTAGAGTGGCTCGGGACACTATGTGTCTCAGGACTGACTCCACTCAGCTCAACCACTCCTTAGCGTATATAGGAAAGTCAAGCCCTTGGTACACTGCTTGATGTAGAAGTTTGTCCAAGACTAAGGTCCCTCTTGTTGAAACTCCTTCAATCTGCTAGTTACTCTCTTATCTCCATTTGAAACTATAGGTCCAAGCCAACTTGAAGGTATGCATATAGTAGTCCATGTCAGACTCTCCAGAATCCATTTGACTCTCAGAGGAGAAGTTACTAAGTTTTGTTAAACTAAAGATAATGAGATTTTTAGGATATGAGTATTTTCATTCTACGATTTTTTTCAAAGAATTACTAACAATACTATGCTATGGATGTTATATATTGATGTTTGTACTTCAAAAGAACACTCCGTTAGATAGAAAGGAATCATGGATTCCATTCTGACACCTTATGGTGTTCTCTGATACCAATTGTGGGGTCCCGTACTTTCCCGCGGTCACTCTAGTACTCATATTAGCATAATCGCGGGGAGTGCGGTGCTCCACTCCATGGCAATTCCTCAACTCAAGTAGAGTCAGGTAGGACCCAACTCGCCTTAAGCCAAGGACTTGTCATTTAGATGAATTATAAACATACATTAATATATATAAAAGTAGCAGAAGCAGAAAATAGAATGTATCATCCATAGGCATAGTATAAAAGAAGAAAAGAAAGCTATAACTCAGATCAAATGTAGAAAAGTAAATACATTCAAAATTTAATCATTATAAACTGAATTTAATAGAAATAAAGATCTCTCAATCTCACTGCAAAAAGAGAAAATCTATCTAAGCAGCAGTAGGAAGATCATCCTCCTGCACCGGCTCCAATCCAGCAGCACTGCCGACGAACAACTTTGAATCTGACATTTGTCGGTATCACAAATGCCAGGGCCCCAGCCAACAAAAGAAAAATGTTACAGTTAGACATTTGTTTAAGTACATTTTAAGCTATTTAAGTAAACTAAATATTTAAGATATCACATTTAAAAGTTTTAAACTCGCAAGCATTATAAGTGCAACAAGCTACAAGAACGGGATAGCTATTAACAAATCATTTATAGCTAATCAACAGGTATGTAAAAATAACATACAAAAATAGCAACTAAATATGGTGATGCTAAAAGCAAAAGTAACTGTAACTACTGAAATAAATTCTGATCCTAACATGCTTATGATCACATGGAGACATGCTGAGTGTATAAAGAACACACAAGTGCTGAAATAGACATACAATTCTAGCATCCTAAACATGCCAATATTTAATACTAATCAATAAGAGCATATATACAAGCATGCAGATTGACATGTAAAAGGCCACTGAAACATGTGGCAAAAGTAAACTAAGTACATGCATGAGCAAAAGTAAAGCCATTGAGACATGTGACAAAGCAAGTCGAGCACTAAAAGGAAGGCCACTAAAGTATGTGGCAAAGCAAAACAAAAACTGAACTAAAGTAGACTTATAGAATAAGACATGTATCCATCTTACACATCCGCAGAGCTAGGTCCGAGTCTATTCTATAACAAAACTAGAACTGAAGAGGCAGACTAAGTTAGGACATACCCTACTAACTGAAAACACTAAAAGAACTAATTGAATGCTACGCTTTTTAACACTAGCTTAGGATGTATCTTCCATATACTAAGTTCTCCTATTATGCTAAAGAAACAAGGCTCAATATTCAAGGTGTGCAGAGCAATCAATGTCAAGGTAAACAAGAGACTCAATCTAGACTTATGTGATACCCATTGTTGTCTACTTTATCCAACTAACTATTCTGAGAAGATATAAGTTTAGGATCTCCAATATCCAGCTATCGAGTAAGATCTCAGATTTACGACCTTAATGTTAATGATAGAACTTAATAAATTCTAATTCATAATCATATTATGATTATAAAGATTTAAAGTAAACAAATCAATGACTTAATTATTATTATTATTTTTCTCTTAATCCAAATCTTGATTTAGTAAATCAAGACTGAAGGATTCTGGATCCAAACTCCACTTGGTGTTCAAATCTTGTATCCAATGTAATATCCTAGTAAGGATCTAGGGTTCAAACTTTAAAACACAAATTAAAGATAAGGAATCTTATAAGCCAAAGGATTCAGAAGCTATGATCTTAATGAAAGGTTATGCTAATGTTAATATATAAAATAATCATTAAGAACTAAGAAACTAAGATCTATATTCAATCTTTAGGATAATTTTATCATCCTATAGATTGAATCAATCCTACACCCACTTGGAAGGCTTCAAAAGAATTAAACCATAAATCACTTAAGGAATTCCAAATAAAGGTAGTTTAATTCAATTACAAGATCTAAAGTCTAAAATCTAAGATCTAAGATATATTATTTGATCACTTTAGACTCAAAATAGGTTTAGACTTAGAATTTTTACCAATGTATTTTTTTTAGAATTCAAGCTTATGGACCAACTCAATTAAGTTATTAATTAAAGATATAGTACTTAAAGGTAGTAGGCTTAGCTCTTAAGAAAGAAGATTTTAAAGATACTTAAGGTCTTAAGATCTTAATAGAACTAACTTAAAATCTCTTCAATTAGCTTCAATATTATTAACATAAGAGTTCAGAAAGGTACTATTAATCTAAATAAAGATATTTTACTGAATCTATAACTTTAAGGGGTGCTAAAACACATTTTGGTCAAAATGACCAAACTACCCCTCTTAAGACTAAAAATAGGATTTTATGATTTAATTATCCAAATTGATTCAAATCTATTTTAATGGGTTCCAAATTGCTTAATGAAGTATGATACACACTTATCTTAGGTTTTGATAACCTAATTAGCCTAATTAGTACTAATCACCATTTAAGGCCAAATAAGATGATTAAGGAAGCTAGGGCAGACTAGGATGATCCATTTGCATATATAAGTTCCACTATCTTTAATAAGGTATTAGGAACTTAGGTCACCAAAATCAGAGGATTAATCATGATTTAATTCACTAGTCCCTAATTAAGGTAATTGAGAGATGATTAATGGAATTAAGGTTCCTAATTTACTATTTAATGGTCTACATAAATTCCTTGTGGTCTCATGAGTAATCTAAAGGTCAGTCCAATGAAGGAAGTCTTCAGATTCGGCATAGCAGGGAAACTTAGTCCTCGCTAGTGGGTCCCTTTGAAGTATCAGCCAAAATAGGTTCTTCTGCCTACCGACTCAACCTTCCAGATGACTTCGCATTAGTACACAATGAGTTTCACGTATCATCCCTAAGGAAGTGCCTCCGAGATTCATCTCACCTTGTGTAATTCCCAGAAGTTCAAATCCAGCCCGATCTGTCATATGCTGAGGAGCCGATTCGGGTCCTAGCTCGCGATCGCAAACAACTCAGAAATCGTGCCATCAGCATGATCAAAGTCCAGTGGAAGAATCGTTCTCGCAATGAAGCAACTTGGGAGAAGGAATCTGACATGCGATCCAAATATACTAGACTCTTCAAAAACCTAGGTACTTTTCCTGACATTCTAAGCTTTCAAATCCAAGTCATGCTTTAAATCTTGCCATCCTATCTTTCCCACTTGAGTGATGTCGAGGACGACATCGTTCTTTAGGGGGGAGTCTGTAACAACTCAAGTTGTTACCATTGTCATTTAGGACTAATCTCAGTCTTAATTTTAATACTAAGTGCTAATTAGGTCAATAGGAGTCAACCTCTAAGACCCAGTCCAAATCAAGAGTCAAATGGATCGAATCCTGATTTCTAAAAAATCCAAAAATCCTAGAATTGACCTATCTAAATTGACCTCTGATCGAAAAATGGACTTCGCCATTGCACTCATTGCCCCCAAATTAGCTAGGGGTGATGTTTTCGTGTCAATCGGAATTCATCAAAATTTTGACGAATATTTTAATAATATTTTAATGCCCCGAAAATTGGAAAATTAAAATAATCGTTAGATCAAAAATCCGACCTCGTCATTGCATTCCTCACACCTCATTTAGAAATGGGTGTTTTATTGGGAATTTTAGGGATGCATTTGGATATTTAATATTAATTAATAGATTGGATACAAATTATTAAATTAATAATTTAGTATTTAATATTATAACGACGCCGTCAGCATTTTTAACTTTCCGTCCATTCTCCCTAACGCCGTCAAGCGCCCGCCATTTACGCCTAATCATATCTGGACCATTCGATCAAGCCGATCGAACGGCCCTCAGCCTTCGCCCGAGCGACCGCGGATCGTGCGCCACGTGGCGCCTGGCCGCTAGCCGTGGCCCACCAGCACTCGGCTGGGCTTCGCAGACTCCGCCACAGCCCCAACTTAAGACCCCGAGCGTCCACCCTCCTTGGGTACCTCGTGAAGAACCCTAGGATCCGTCGGCTGCATCCGGGCGTCGATCACGCGAACCCTAAGTCGCTCCCCTTCCACTTCAGGTACCCCATTACCCTGATCTTCCATGCAATTGAATGATTGCTTTCAAATTTCGCAATAAGATGTCACGCACTGCCGATCGAGCGGATCATAGTCGGGACCTGCTTGTAGTCGATCAGGTCCGATCGTGCCAATTGATTCAGGCATCTTCGGTGTCTGCCGCGCGAGCCCGAACCCCACCCCATAGGGTTCGAGTTTTCTTGCGGCCCCGTGAGCCGTAAGGCTTGACCCCACCGCCATCGTGTCAGTCTCTTCGAGGGCTAGCCTCAGCCATGCGGGCCGAGGGCCTCCGACACTGGCAAGGACGGCGAAAACCTAACCTTAAAAATTCCTCCCCCATGCGGACCCCGTCGAAAAAGGCGAAAGGTCCACCCGGGCCGGGTCGATCCGAGCCCGGCCCGCTGAGGCAAGTCCGTCTGCGTCAGCTGACGGCAGCTATGTGTGGGCCCCGCCTTGTCCAACTGGCACACGCGGATACGCCGCGCGTCGCCTGGGGGCCCCACTCCTGAGGCTGCATCTCCTCGACCGCAGCCGTGGGGCCCGCAGCTCTGCGCGGGCCTGTCGGCGCCTGACACGTGGCAGTGGGTCCCGCCGTCGTAATAATTACCTGCTAACAGCTATTAAAAGAAATCCAAATATATATATATATATATATATATATATATATATATATATAATTATGTAGTTATAATTACTATGATTAGAGGTAATGCGACTAATTAATAACAGTAGGTTAGATTAATAATAACAGAGGATTAATTAGGTGTTAGAATTCAGTAAGTTGCATTAATTTAATTAAGTAAATTGAATTTAATTAAAAACATAGGATTAATATATATATAATTATGTAGTTATAACTACTATGATTAGAGGTAATGCGACTAATTAATAACAGTAGGTTAGATTAATAATAACAGAGGATTAATTAGGTGTTAGAATTCAGTAAGTTGCATTAATTTAATTAAGTAAATTGAATTTAATTAAAAACATAGGATTAATTGTTTAAGTTAATTAATCAAACTAAAATGATTTAGGTAATTATAACAATGAATAATTAATTGAGTTAATTTAATTAATTGGATTAATTTATATTAACAGCAGTTAAATTAGGGTTAATTAATCTTGATCTTAACAATTTATTTAATAAATACTTACGTAATTATTAATACTGATTAAATAATAAAATATAAATTAAGATATTAACTGATATAAATTAAAGACAGTTTAAGCATAATTAATTATTCAGCTAATAAATACAGAAAATATATTTTTACTTAAAAAATACACAGTAAATTAATACAATTTAAATAAATGAATAGTAAAATAATATAAATTATATTTTTGAATAGTAAAACTTAAAAGTTTAATAACTTTTTGTATGATGATCCAAAAATAGCTAATATAGGTCTCAAAATACTCAAAAAAATAAAAGAAATCAAATGGTGTAATGTAAAAATTAATTTTGGGGCACGCATAACGAAGTAGCATTTTATGACCTCTTTAGGACCCATAACTTTTGACCTAGTTGACTAAACATAGTTAATATGGGTCTTAAAATGCTTAGGAGAGCGGCCCCATCACTGTAGTAGTATTAGTTTTCCCATTTGGACATCAGCACAAAAAGTCAACTTTAAAACTCCTAGTTTACTTTAGGGAAAATTGATCAAAATGCACATAGAATTCAAATGACCATAACTTGGTCAAATCAACTCCAAATTCAAAAATTTAAGATGCTAACTAGTTTAGAATTTCAATCTCATCAATAAACTGAAATAATATTTAGGATCAGAACCCTAGAAATTTAAAAAATGACCAAAATACTATAACCTTAGTTAGGTCACAACTTGACCATTTGAGGTCCAAATTGGGTTTACTCTCTATTAGCACACTCAGTATATTATAGGGAAGCTATAGAAACTGAGTTTACTAAAATTAAACTTCAAACGGAAAAATTCAGTTTTTGTCTCTTGTTGACGGACCCAAAATTGCCAAATTGCCCTTCCAACTTAAAACATCCATAACTTAGTCAATTGAACTCAGAATCTAGTGTTCTTGGACTCTATAGAATCCTTGAATAGTAACCTACAATAAACCACATAAAAATTTGGGTTTCAATAGAGTCAAATATACTAAATTGCTCTTAAGTCAAAAACTTTAGTTTGAACCTTTAGAACCCTGTTTCTTATCCAAATTAGATGTACTTACTGTCTATCTTCAAGTTAGACAGTAAGGAATCATTGAAAACCAAGAAACCTCGGTTTGGACCCTTAAATCAAAAGTGGACTTTTTAGACCTTAAGTAGGGGCAAAATAGTCTTTTTGCCCAAAATTTAAGATAAACACCATTAACCTTTAATTAGTCTCTTAAAACACTAAAACTAACCTTTTAACTATATTAGAGTCATCTTAGTGAGTAAAATTAGTCTTTAAGTTAAATTGGTAAAATACTTAAAAATCTTTCTAAGTCTATTTTTTAGGACCTTTACACATTACATAAGGACTATTCCTAAGATTAGAACTAGATCACAGGTTAGAGTTCATTCAATAGGTAAATGGGTTACTCAATGAGTGAAACCTTGGTTTTATTAGTTTCTAGAATTTTTTAATTTATTTTGATTATTTTGTCTTTTAACCTTAGATCTAAAATAGGATATTCATCCTATTAAGTTGGATTACTTAATAGGATTGGACTTAATTATTAGATCACTATTAGAATAAAACTTAAATCTTAGGAATTATCCTTTGGATTATGTGATTAAGCCTAACATCATAGTGTTTAATCAATAATCTCTAGTTTAGTAGTTTTGATTAGAACTTAGCATAGAACGTCTACAATCATTAATTAGGTCATGAAGATTTATTACTTAACTCTTATAATCGACTTTGATTTAGTATATTAGGACCTAGCTAGTCCTAATATTTTGTAACTTATAAGTACGAGTTTCTGAGTTACACTCGATAGTAGGAAAACGGTGATCCTAAATTTGTGTAACTTAGAATAGTTAGAAAGGATAATTAGAAAATAAATTATATCACCATATTAGTAGAGTCCCTTGCTTATTTTGATATTTATTGCTACGCATTCTGTGTTTTTGTGCTTAATTCCTTGTTCATATCATACAAGATAACTTTATGCATGAAATGAAAACTTAGAATAATTAGGATAATAGTTGCCTTTGGGTTCAATATACTTAGTAGATTCGGGCGTGCATTTACCCTAATGGACAGGGGTAAGGAGTAATAAGGATGCTTAACATTACTCAGCGAGTGTGTGTTAAGCTTGGAACCTGTACAGTCTTGCAGATATGCTTGACTCCTCAGCTATTTTTGGACGTGTCCACAGAAACAAAGTAAAATAACTAAAAGATTTTGCATGATTACTGCCTCCTCAGTTCTGCTGCTGGATTCTGTCTGCCCTAGCCCAAAAAGGCTATGGAAATTTCTGTCTGCCCAAGCCCGAAAAGGCTTGGGGATTTAATCGACTCGATGGCCAACTTTCTAATATGGCTGTCTTTACATACTCGTATTAGTTATTCAGCTTATTGTGTACAGTGTTCTGATGCATATTTTAGTTATCTATTTTTCTTTACTTACCTTCTTATCTGTACATATTTATAGGATGCTAGACTTTACTACTTACTATACGTACCATATTTAGATTTCAGTCATTTAATTACATATATCATATGATAATCAGTATGTCTAGGATTAAACTTTACTTTTAGTACGTTTACTTATTGTATTATATGCCCATCCCTTGCTTAGCTATTGACATGTGCTTTTGCCTCATTTGTTGTTGTGGCGCCCCGCGCCCTTAATCCGTCGAAGGATTAGGTTAAGGGTGGGGTGTCACTCTGGCTAACCCCTCATTTATCATTGGATTAGGATAGACTCCACAATCCATCTGATTAGGGAAGGATTAACACAGAATCAATCTAACAGTCACTATATAAGTAAACGTACAGAGTGCAGAAGCGATTTAAGAAAATGTAAACCATCCAAGCATCACAATATAAATATCAAAAGTAAAACTCAGAATATAAGCATACAATCTAAATACGCAGTCAATGTACCTGTATTATACATCATTTAAAAAATTCAAATAGAATAGAATGTGCAAATCCTCACATTTAAAATAAATGCTAAATGGAAGCTTCCTCTACGGGCTCCTCCTCTGGGTATGGCTCCACTCCTAACTCCTGCTCATCTAACTGAAGAGGATCTGCCATTGTCAGTTTCACAATATAGGGCCCCAGCCAAAGAAAAAAAAAATCTGGTTAAACAATTGTCTAAGTACATTTAAGCTGATTATCATAAAGGTTATGTAATATCACCATTTTATGATTTCTAAGCAACAACGTGTATAAAGGAGCAGCAAGCAATACCAAAGAAAAGGGAAAGCTATAAACCATCATTTATAACTTAAGCAAAGAAAAGGAAAGAGGCTGAGACATGCCTCGCATACAAATTAAACAAGGAAGGGCATATGAATATACATAACTAAACAAGTGCTATAAGAAAAGTTTTACATTTTAAACATGCTGGTGATCAACAAAAAATATGCCAATTCGAATAAACAACTCAGCAGTGGTACATATAAATAGCAGCAAGATTCTAACATCCTAAATATATATAAAAGTAGTACAAAGAAATAGCTGACTGAATAAGAATACTAAAAAGTAAACAACAACAACTGCATATAAAACCATACGTGTACAATCTGCCATACAGAAAAGAGCTACTTAGCTCATCAAAAATGGTTGAAGATCTTAGCACCAGTATGGCTAGGGCGGTTCCTAGCACGATACGGCTAAGGCAACAACAGTCAATGTAGAAGGCCCTAACACAGTACGGCTATGGCGGTTCCTAGCATGATACGGTTAGGTCACCAACAGTCATACCCGAAAGATCCTATCACCAGTACGGCTAGGGCGATTCCTAGTATGATACGGCTAGGGTAATAATTGATATGATCAAAAGAACACTGAGAGGCAGCTCAAACACATCAAATCATTATCTTCTCATTTATTTACTTTAATATTTTCACAAGGAATCTAAGGAGTCTCCATATTTTCCTAACATTTTATTCATGCATCAAATGTCTTATATGATATGCTCAAGGAAATATGGCACAAAAATCAAGAAATGCGTAAGCAGCAAAATATCAAATTAAAGCAAGAGACTCTACTAAACATGGTGATATTATTTGTTGTCTACTTAACCATTCTAACTATTCCAAGTTACACAAGTTCAGGATCACCATTTTCCTACTATTAAGTGTAACTCGGAAACTCGTCCTTATAAGTTAAAAAGGATTAGAACTGATCAAGTTCTAATCTAGTTCAATCAGACAGATGAGTACGAGTTAAATCAATAAATTATACATCCTAATTTTGTGAATTTAGACGTTCTATCTAAGATCTGAACAAGATCTTCTAAACCTATAGATTATGGATTAAACACTATGAGATTTAGGTTTAATCACATAATTTAAAGAGGTTAAGACCTAAGTTCTAGGTTTTAATCTATAAGTGATCTACTAGTTATGGCCAATCCTATCAAGTAATCAAACATAATAGAATGAATCTCCTATCCTAAATCTAAAATTAAAAGACAAAATAATCAGAACAAGTTGTAAAATAAAAGAAAAGTTTAGAAACTAATAAAACTAAAGTTTCACCTATTAGGTAACCCAAATTACCCAATAAATGAACTCTAACCTATGATCTAGTCCTAGTCTCACGAAAGGTCCTTAAGGTGTAATGCTTAAGACTTAGCAGAAATTATTGGGATCTGACTTAAGGGTTGATTTTACTCACTTGATTATTACTTAGATGATTATAATATTAGTCTTAGTGTTCTGAAATGTTATCCAAAGGGGTAAGGGTACTTAACCCAATCTTAGGGCAAAATGATCATTTTGCCCCTACTTTAAGGGTCAAAAAGTCAACTTTTAATTTGGGGGTCAAAACTGAGGTTTCTCTTTTCCAACTAATTTCTTACTGTTTAACTTCAAGATAGACAGTAAGTACGTCCAATTTGGACCTCAAACGGTCAAGTTATGACTAAAATAAGGCTAGGGGTAGTTTGGTCATTTACCTAAATTTTTAGGGTTCAAATCCTAATTATTATTTCAGTATAATGATGACATTGGAATTCTAGGTTAGATAGCTTTTTGAATTTTTGAATTTGGAGTTGATTTGACCAAATTATGGCCATTTGAGTTCCAAGGGCATTATGGTTATTTTTCACTAAAGTCAACCCTAAATCCTAGAGTTGACTTTTTATCCTGATATCCAAATGGGAAAATTAATACTACTACGGTGATGGGGCCACTCTCTTGAGCATTTTAAGACCCATATTGACTATATTCTGATAACGAGGTAAAAAGTTATGAGGCTCTAAAGAGATCCTAAAATGCTACCTCGATATACGTACCCTGAAATAAATTTTTACATTATGTTATTTGATTCTTTACATTTTTCTGAGTATTTTGAGACCTATATTGGCTATGTTTGGATCATCCTATAAAAAGTTATTAAACTTTTAAGATTTATTATTCAAAAATACAATTTGAATAAATTTACTATTTATTTATTCAATTTGAATGATTCTACCGTTCATTCCTAAAGTATATATATATTTTTTGAATTTCTTAATAATTAATTATTCTGTGATTAATTAATAATTAATCTGTGATTAATTAGTATTAATTATTAATTAATTAATCATTAATCTATTTATTTTAATTATTTTAAATATAATAATATTATTACTACTATTTAATTAGGGTTAAACTAATTACTATTTAAGTCTTAATTAATTATCTACTTATAATAATTAATCCTAAGGTTAGGATTGATTAATAGGTTAATAATTATTAGATTATTAATATTACTATATATATATATATTAATTTACTGATTATTAAAATATTGTTGAGTACTGTTTATTAGTAATTAAGTTATCCTTAATTAATTAATTAATATAGTTAATTATTATTTATTGTTAATTATTATTATTATAATCTTAATTAGTGCATTACTTAATTATTAATGTACTGTTTGATAAGGATTAATAGCTAATTAACATTAATTAATATTAATTAATTAACTACTAATTATAATTAATAACTAATTAATTAATAACTTAATTATATTTATTATTTCTGTTAATATTTTTCTGCAGGTCATAATGGAGGTGGGACCCACAGGGACACGTGGCGAGTCCTGAATAACCGTGGCAGAGCAGGGGGGTCCCGCCCTGCCACGCGGCAGCTCGGGAGAGGCTGCGGCCTGCGGAGGTGGGTCCCACATCGGCAGCCGAGGCGACAAGCAGCAGGCCCCACGCGGACACGCGGCTCACCCACGCGTGCCGGCTGGCACTTGCGGGCCCCACCAGGCACACGCGGCAGCGCGGGAGCTGCGGAGCGGGCCAACTCACGTCCACGCTCGTGCACGCGGACGAGTTCGCGTGGAAACGGGCCGGGTCGCGCTCGACCCGGCGTGGCCCGCGACTCTCCGCCTTCCCTCCCTCTCGACCGAGGCTAGGGCACGCCACGGCTGGCGATCCCGGCGGCGATCCACTTACTGTTGAGTAGGGCTCTACCAATGGAGGGGTAGATCGCCGGCTGGGGTGGGCGGGATTTGCTCCTAGACCTAACCCTAGATCGGACACTACGGACGCTCGCGGCCGATCATCGTGTGTTTGATCGACCCAATTTGGCGAGTGACGATCAATCACATGCTATTGGATAAATAGCAATTATCTAAAGGAGTTCTTGAGGGGGAGAGGGGCTACCTGAAGTGGACGGTAGGCGGGATTTAGGGTTCGGCGGAGGTTATCCAGCAGCTAGCGAACACCAGGCTCGTGCAGGGTGGTGAACCCCGAACGTAGATGGGGCATTAAGGAGAGGCGGGGCGGACTCGCCGAGGCCTCGGAGACCTCCGGCTGGGCAGGAACGCAGCGGCCCGCCCGTGTCAGCGCCAGACGCGCTGCGACCTCCCCGAGGAAGGAGACAACTCCTAGACCATCTGATCTTCGATCAGACGGTTCAGATCTGCCATCTGGTCTGATGGCAGCTCCAAACGGCGCACCCTAAAGAGGCCTAACAGCGCTACTTTACTAACGGCTGGGATTAAATAAATAATAATTACTTAATTAATTAGATAATTTTCATTCTTACTCTAATAATTAATCTAAAATATATAACTAAATTTCTAAAATTCTCAAATGTTCACTCCTAGCTAATTGAGAGGTGAGGAACGCAATGGCGAGGTCGGATTTTCGATCCGACGAGTATTTTATTTTCTCGATTTACGGAGTATCAAATATTATTAAAATATTCGTCGAATTTTCGACGACTTCCAATCGACATGAAAACTTCACTCCAAGCTAATTTGGGGTCAATGAATGCAATGGCGAAGTCTATTTTTTGATTGGAAGTCAATTTAAATGGGTCAAATTCTAGGGTTTCTGGATTTTCCTAAAATCAGAATTTGATCCCGATCGACTCCTAATTTGATCTGGGTCTTTGAGGTTGACTCATATTGACTTAATTAGCACTTAGGATCAAAATTAAGACTGAAATTAGTCCTCATTGACTAAGATAATAACCTGGGTTATTACAATTGTTATGTTCATAATTATTCATGTTTCCTTGTATGCTTACGGCACCTACTGCTTAGTTACTTTTGTTATTCATAAGTTGTAAAATGGTGATATTATATAACACATGAAAATCTATCAGCCTAAAATGTACTTAGACAATTATCCAACACAAGATTTTTCTTTTTTTGGCTGGGGCCCTACATTGTGAAACCGACAATGTCAGGTATATAGCTGTTTGAGGATCCAGTGCCTGAGGAGGAGCCCTACTTAGAGGAGGTGCAGTAGATGGGACCAGAAGATATTTAGTTTTCATATGTGAGGATGAGTGCATTTACTTAAATTTTAAATACTGTAATAATACAGGTACCTATGACTGCGTGTTTGGATTATTATATGCTATTTATTCTGAGTCATATTTTATTTTGCTTATATTATGATGCTTGTATGTTTCTCATTTTTAATTCGTTTCCGCACTCTGTATATTTTAGTAGATAATGACTACTATTTAATTCTGTGCTCACTCCTTCCCTTATTAGGTGGATTGTGGATTTCATCCTAATCCAATGATAAGTGGGGGGGTTAGCTAGAATGACACACCACCCCTTAGCTTAATCCTACGGATTAAGGGTGGGGCACCACAATTAGTATCAGAGAATTCCATAAGGTGTCAGATTTGAATTTGCATTCTTAATCTATCTAATGGAATATTCTTCTGCCAGTCCAGTCACTTTGTAGGAAACATTGGAGTCACATCCAAGGTACCACAATATCAAACTTAGAGTAAGAAGTTTTAATAATCGAAATACATAAGCTACTATAAGGGGTAAAATTCTAATGGTTAAACCTAATCATTTCAATAGACATACTTAGATATACCAAGATGACAATTGAGAGGCATCATCGATGATTCGAAGAAGTTTGAGGAAACATTGCCTGATTCCATCGACAACACGAGGTATACATAGAAGGAATATCAGACCCTGAAGCCCGGATGTTGAATCAATTACTTCAACAAAGCACATTCAGAGGATATGACCTCCCTGCATTGACCAAGAGATGGCTAATAATGGCAGATATCGTGCTCAATACTATGAACATTCAGGACAATGTTAGGATTGCTCTCATGATACGCCTCCTACAGGACGACGCCAAGGACTATGGAGCGTCACACTTCAAGCACTTACCCATCGATGTGAAGGAATGCAGATGGACGTCACCTATGAGGATTTATGTCGTGTCTTTATGGCCCGATACATTGGATAGATATCTTAGTTTTATTTCATATGCTATCTGTACTACCTTATGCATCCTTGTAAACCTGATTTTTGAATTGAAAGTAATTATTTTTACATCACTTGATCTGGTATCTAGGAATACTACGTGCAAGCATGACAGGATGCAACCTTTTTGCCCACTTTAAGGACAAGTGGATGTACAATGTATTCTTGGCAAAAAAGGCATGGAAGAGAAGTCCAAGGGGTCTCCCCAGCAGGAGCCAGCGTACTGGAAAGGATGCTAGAAGACACGGTGTACCGGGGACTAGACTTCCCCATCCTGGCTAAGGAGTGGTTACGAAGGGTAACCAAGGTATTCGACAAATTGGATTGCTCAGATGGTGCCCGACTCGATATCCTCGAGATCATCCTCCAAGACTACGCGGAGGAGTGGTGGGCTCGAGAAGTGTAGATGCTCGAACGATGATTTTTCCACTGCCGCCGAGCGCTGACATATGCGGACTTTACCCAAGCTTACACAAGAAAATACATGGGATAGATTTTTGCATTTTACCTATTGCTATCTTTTCATGTACTACCTCAAATAATGCGTTGTATTTTGGTTAATAAAAGAGATGAACTGCTATAATCTCATATTTATGGGTTTCTAAAAATGCATTATTATTAATCCAGATTCCAATAATCATGAACCCAGGATAGAGCACTTCTCCTACTCCCTCCAGCACCTCATCCAGTGAGGTGAGTGCTTTACTGGAGGCAGTAAAGATGATGGTGGAAGCCCACCAAAGGCAAGCAGAATTTCACCACCAGCAGGCCAAGCAGGCTGCCGAAGCTCAAGCTAAACAGGCCAGAAAAGCAGCCAGAGCTCAAGCCAAGCAAGCTGAACGAATGGAGCGACTACTCACTGCCCAGATTAACCAAAATCGTACAGTTCCTGAAAACACCATAGCAACCCACCACCCAATTCAGCACCAGTCCTGTTTGTCAAAAAGAAGGATGGGCCCATGCGGATGTGTATTGACTACAGGGAACTGAATAAGGTAACTATAAAGAACAAGTACCCTCTGCCCCGCATTGACGACCTATTTGATCAATTGGCCGGGGAAAAGGTGTTTTTAAAGATCGACCTGTGATCAGGCTACCACCAGCTGCAAGTGAAAGACTCTGATATTGCAAAGACTGCCTTCCAGATTAGCTACAGTCACTATGAATTCTTAGTGATGTCTTTTGGACAGACAAATGCACCCTCCATCTTTATGGACTTGATGCAACGCATCTTGAAACCGTACCTGGACAAATTCATCATCGTGTTTATAGACGACATACTAATATACTCTAAGTCGAAGAAAGAACACGAAGGACACCTCTGGATCATATTAGAAGAACTAAGAGGCGACCAGCTGTACGCCAAATACTCAAAGTACGAATTTTGGCTGGAATCCGTCGCCTTCTTAGGCCACATTGTAGATGCTCAAGGGATCAGGGTGGATCAAAACAAGATTAATGCAATCCAAGAATGGGCTCAACCCAAAATAGTGACTGAGGTCAGAAGCTTTCTAGGATTGACAGGCTATTACAGAAAGTTCATGAAGGGTTTTGTAATAACCCAAGTTGTTTCTCCCAAATTGCCTCTCCTATTACCAGGTTCACTCAGAAGGCGGTACCATTTGAATGGACACCAGTGTGTGAAGAGGCATTCCAAGCACTTAAGAATGCACTTACTTCGGCCCCTGTATTAGACCTCCCAAGAGAAGGAGTGAACTATTAAATATACACAGATGCGTTTGGCATAGGCCTAGGGGCTGTATTAATATAGGAAGGTAAGGTCATCGCGTATGCGTCACGGCAATTGAAGATCCATGAGAAGAATTACGCCGTACATGACCTCGAGCTAGCCGCAGTAGTGTTTGCTCTAAAAAGTTGGCAACACTATCTCTACGGAGTTTAATGCTCGATATTCACCGACCATCAAAGCCTAAAGTATATATTCACTCAGAGAGAGCTGAACTGTAGGCAAAGAAGGTGGCTAGAATTGATTAGTGACTACAATTTGGATATCCAGTATCATCCTGGAAAAGCAAATGTGGTAGCCGACGCTCTAAGCCATCATTCCACTCTTAATACTCTCGTCTCTACAAGCCCCAGAGGAAGAATTTCGCAAACTAGATATTCAATTTGCGCGTAGTGATCAAGTGAGTACGATGCTCTCAATGATTAATGTGGAACCCACATTCCGCACAGACGTGTCCATTACTCAAACTAAAGAGGATGAATACCTACACTTCAAGCAGGCCATCGAGAGTGGTCGTCGTACAGATCTTCGATTTCACAAAGGCGCTATCTATCAAGGGAATCACTTATAGATCCCTAAGTCCATGCACCAAGAGGTGCTGATTGAAGGCCATAACTCTGGATTCCATATTCATCCTGGGAGCTCAAAGATGTATCAGGACCTAAAACAATCCTTTTGGTGGCCAGGAATGGAGAAAAGTGTGACAGAGTTCATAGCAAAGTGCCACGCTTGCAGCCTTGTTAAGGATGAATACCAAAGACCTGGTGGTCTACTTCACCCACTAAAGATTCCCGAATGGAAATGGATGGATATATCTATGGACTTCATTATGGGATTGCCTCGTTCAAGATCTGGGGCAGATGCAATTTGGGTTATAGTTGATCGATTGACCAAGTCTGCACATTTCATCCTAGTTCGGTAGACAGATTCAGTCGAGAAACTCACGAAGCTTTATATCAAAGAAATAATCATGCTTCATGGAATTCCTAAAACAATTGTATCTGATAGAGATAGTCGATTCACTTCTAAGTTCTGGCAGGCCATGCACCAAGATTTAGGCATGACTCTAGCAATGAGTACAGCCTTCCATCCGCAGACAGATGGCCAGACAGAGCGTGTAAATCAAGTTCTTGAAGATTTACTCAGATTGTGTATACTTGACTTCACTAGGACTTGGAAAGATCATCTCCCATTAGTAGAATTTGCTTACAATAATAGTTTCCAAGCCAGCATAGAAATGGCTCCCTATGAAGCCTTGTACGGCAGAAGTGTAGTACCCCATTAGTATGGTCAGAAACAGGCAGTGTTCAGCTGTATGGATCTGAATTAGTGGAAGAGACAAATAGGAAAGTCCAATTGATTTAACAGCAAATCTGTGCAGCCCAGGATCGCTAGAGTAAATATCATGACCTTCATCACCGTCCTCTGGAATTTAAGGTTGGAGACTTCATATATCTAAAGGTAAGTCCAATGAAGGGAGTCTTTAGATTCGGCATAGCAGGGAAACTTAGTCCTCACTATGTGGGTCCCTTTGAAGTATAAGCCAAAATAGGTTCTTCTGCCTACCTGTGATGCCCTGCTCCCTAAGCCCACAATCATTAGGCTAAGGAGCAGAGGTCACTTGTGCAAATCCTTCTCTTATCATTGGATTTGGTAAGATTCACAATCCACTAATAAGGGGAGGACGTGCATAGAACATCCGAGGGGATCAGTCACTAAATCTGATATACATACAGAGTGCGAAAGCTAAATGAAGTAAATAGTATGTCCATTCACCATGCATCACATAAGAAACAGCAATAAATAACTCAGAAAATAATAAAGTGCATAAAGTAAATCACAGTCACAGTACCTGTATTATTACAATATTTAAATAGTTTAAAAGATTGAAAGATAAATCACTCATCCTCACAAACGGCTAACAAGAACTAAGCAATATCCTGCTCTCCTGGATGAAGCTCCTCCTCTAAGTAAGGCACCTCTGCTTCAGCACCTAGCTCTTCAAACCTATCTGAATCTAACATTATTGGTTTCATAATGCCAGGGCCCTAGCCAATAAAAGAAAATCTTGTTAGACAATTGTCTAAGTACATTTTAGGTTGAATATTTTTCATGAGTTATTAATATAAGCACTTTAACTTAAGCAAACAAAAAGGTAAATTAAAGAAGTAGGAGCAGTAAGCGTACAAGGAACTGGATAAGTTATAAACACATCATTTATAACTAAACAACAAATGAGGCAAAAGCACACCTCAACAACAAAGTAAGAAAAGGGCATATACATATATATATACTACAGTAAGTAAAAGTACTAAAAGTAAAGTCTAATCCTAAATATATTGATGATCATATGACATATGTTGATTAAAGGCAGATATCTGAACATGGTACATATAGTAAGCAGTAAAGTCTAGTATCTTATAAATACGTACAAATGAGCAGGTAAGTAAAGAAAAACAGCTAACTGAAATATACATCAGAACATAGTACACAGTAAGCTGAAAATTGAAACAGGTATGTAAGGAATGCCATATCAGAAAATTGGCCGTCGGGCCGGTGAAATCCCCAAACCTTTCTGGGCTTGGGCAGATAGAAATTCCCATAGCCTTTCTGGGCTATGGCGGACAGAATCCAGTAGCAGAACTGAGGAGGCAGTAAATATAAATACAGAATCTTTTAATTATTTTACTTTGTTTCTGTGGACACGTCTAGAAACAGCTGAGGAGTCAAGCACGTCTACAAGACTATATGGGTTCCAAGCTTAACACACACTCCTCAATGAGTAATGTTAAGCATCCTTATTATTCCTTACCCCTGTCTATTAGGGTAAATGTGCACCTGAATCTACTAAATATATTGAACCCAAAGGCAACTGTTATCCTAATTATTCTAAGTTTTCATTTCATGCACAAAGTTCTCTTATATGATATGAACAAGGAATTTAAGTACAAAATATATGGAATGCATAACAACAAAATTAATCAAGTAAGTAAGGGACTCTTCTATACATAGTGACATTGTTATTATTTAATTTAACCATTCTAACTATTCTAAATTACACAAGTTTAAGATCTCCAATTCCTACTATTGAGTGTAATTTAGAAGCATGTCCTTATAAGTTAAAAGAATTAGAACTAATCAGATTCTAATCTAATTCAATTGAACATGACTACAAGTTCAATAAATGAATCATACATCATAATTTGATGAATTCAGATGTTCTATTTAAGATCTGATCAAAATCTACTATACTATAGATTTTGGATTAAACACCACGAGATTGGGCTTAATCACATAATCTAAAGGGATAAGACATAAGATCTAGGTTTCAGTCTAAAAGTGATCTATTGATTAAGGTATATCCTATTAAGCAAATCAAATTTAATAGGACGAATCTCCTTATCCTAAATCTAGGGTTAAAAGACAAAATAATCAAAATAAGTTGTAAAATTTCTAGAAACTAATAAAACCAATGATACATTCATTGAATAACCCCATTATTTAATGAATGAAATCTAATATATGAGCTAGTAATAGTCTTAGGAGTAGTCCTAATGTGAGGTGAAAGATCATAAGAAAAAGACTTAGATAATTTTGGGGAATTTTACTAAGTTGACCTAATGGCTAATTTTTCTCACTTAAATGATTCTAATATAGTTCTAATACTTGTTTTATTAACTTAGAAGATAATTTAGGAGTTAAAGATACTTAACCTAAATTTTAGGCAAAAAGACCATTTTGCCCCTACTTAAGGGTCCAAAAAGCTACTTTTTATTTTGGGCTCTAAATTAGGATTTCTTATTATCAAATGATTTCTTACTATCCAACATTAAGATAGACAGTAAGTATACCAAATTTGGGTAAGAAATGGGTCATATAAGTTCAAACTAAGATTTTTGACCTAAAGGGCTTTTTAGTAAATTATACTTAATGAAATCTAAATTTTTTTATAGTTGACTGTTGGTTGCTGTTCAAGGATTCCATAGAGTCCACGAACAATAAATTCTGAGGTTTAATGAACTATTTATAGCCAATTGAATTTCTAAGGATAAATTTGGATATTTTCTAAGTTAAGAGGGGTCAAGAAGCATTAACTTCCATTTGGTGTCCAAATTTAGCAAACTCAGTAGTTATAACTTTCCTATATCACACTGAGTATTTTGATTAGTAGTAGACCCAAATTGGACCTCAATTGGCAAAGTTATGACCTAATTATGATTAGAAGTATTTTGGTCATTTCTGATATTTCTAGAGTTCAAAACTAAAATATTTTCTTATATTATTGTAGGCACTGAAATTCTAAGCTGTCTAGCACTTTAAATTTTTGAATTTGGAGTATGGATGACCAAGATATAGGCAATTCAATTTTCTGGCCTCTGTGGCACGTTGTAGCGGCCAAAAGGTGCATTTTTAAGCGCTAGGGTGCGCTATAGCGGTCCCTATATGAAATGGGGGCGCTGGAGCGCATTGTAGCGGGCAAAAATACAAATTTCGGTACTACGGTGCGCTATAGCGGACCCGGATTCGAAACTTGGGGTGCTGCAGCGCGCTGGAGCACGCTGTAGCGGATTTTGCGCTACAGCGCACAGTAGCGTACCCAAATTTGCAATTCTGGGGGCTGCAGCGCGCTGTAGCTTCAGACGGTGATTTTGCCTGAGTGTAAACAGCGATGGGTCAACTTTCATGCTTGATTACTCTCAACCTAGAGCACTTCACGTGCGGTGCCATATATCGATGGAAATATCTTTTTGATACCTTTCCATCAACACCAAAATCAGCATAAACAAAGTATCCTAACTATACAAAAAATGGTGATGAATGCAAGGGTATATGGAATAGACGAAAACAGAGCACTTTTTTTGTGATGCTTTTAAGAGCCTTAATGGCTTCCAAACATGCTTATGGACTTCTAGAGATACATTCAAGCATTATATCTATATGAAGAAGACAAAAGAGAGGGGTATAGGGGTACCTTTAGTCCTTGAGAGGGGAGGGAGAGAACTTTGTCTTCTTCAAAAACTTTGGAGGTAGAGAGCTGAACCTCTTCTTCTTCAACACTAGAGCATCAATTGAGGATGGAATGAGAAAGCCTCAGCAAGCCAAAGAAGGAGGAAGGAAGAGCTTAGCTTTTGCAAAGGGAAGAATGAGAAGTTTAGGCCCCCTTCTTAAGTAAGCAGAAGGAATGATTAGCCTAATGGTAGGGTGGAGTAGGAAGGACATCATGCTTGCCTAAGAAGCATGGAGGTGCCGAACCATGGAGGTTGACAGCCGAATAAAAAATAGGAGGATAAGGGGAAAATTGCAAGTTAGGCCCTCCATGATTATTTATTTATTTTCTTTAAATTATTTAAAAATTCAAATTTTTGAAATGCACTCCGAAAATTTTCCAAAAATTCACCCCTAGCTAATTTGAGGGTGAGGAATTCAACGACATAGTCAAATTTTGATTCCGATGACTATTGAATTATCGTATTTTTCGATGCATTTAATTATATTAAAATATTCACGAAAATTCGACGGCTTCCAAATACGTCCAAAACATCACCCCTAGCTAATTTGGGGGCGACGGCCGCAATGGTGAAGTCGGATTTTGATTTTGCGATCAAAATAAATACCTCAATTTTCTAATTAATTAAATATTAAAATATCCAGAATGTTGGATTTAGCTCTGAATCGTGCCAAATCTTTAGGGATTGCTTCAAATAACTAGAAGAACTTTACATAATGATAGTTGAGATATAATTAGGCTAAAATTAAGCTGGGTAACAATCTTGGGTTGTTACACTACCGACTCAACCTTCTAGATGACTTCGCAGCAATACACAGCGTGTTTCACATATCATCCCTAAGGAAGTGCCTCCGAGATCCATCTCACCTCGTGCATTTGTCAGAAGTTCAGATCCAGCCCGATCTGTCATATGCTGAGGAGCCAATTCGGATGCTAGCTTGCGATCGAAAATAACTCAGAATTCGTGCTATCAGCATGATCAAAGTCTAGTGGAAGAATCATTCTCACAACAAAGCAACTTGGGAGAAGGAATCTGTCATGCAATCCAAATATCCTAGACTCTTCGATAACTCGGGTACTTTTCCTGACATTCTAAGCTTTCAAATCCAAGTCATGCTTTAAATCTTGCCATCATATCTTTCCCACCTGAGTGATGTCGAGGACGATATCGTTCTTAAGGGGGAGAGTCTGTAATAACCTAAGTTGTTACCATTACCATTTAGGACTAATTTCAGTCTTAATTTTGATCCTAAGTGCTAATTAGGTCAAAAGGAGTCAACCTCTGAGACCCAGTCCAAATCAGGAGTCAAATGGATCGAATCCTGATTTCTAAAAAATCCAGAAATCATAGATTTGACCTATCTAAATTGACCTCCGATCAAAAAATGGATTTTGCCATTGCGCTCATTGCCCCCAAATTAGCTAGGGGTGATGTTTTCGTGTCAATCGGAAGTCGTCAAAATTTCGATGAATATTTTAATAATATTTTAATGCCATGAAAATTGGGAAATTAAAATAATCATTATATCAAAAATCCGACCTTATTATTGCGTTCCTCACCCCTCATTTAGCAAAGGGTGTTTTATTGGGAATTTTTAGGATGCATTTGGATATTTAATATTAGTTAATAGAATGGATACAAATTATTTAAATTAATAATTTAATATTTAATATTATAACGGCGCCGTCAGCATCTTTACCTTTCCGTCCGTTCTCCCTAACGCTGTCAAGCGCCCGCCGTTTAAGCCTAATCAGATCTGGACCGTTCGATCAAGCCGATCGAACGGCCCTCATCCTTCGTCCCGAGCAACCGCGGATCGCGCGCCACGCGGCGCCTAGCCGCTAGCCATGGCCAACCGGCGCTCGGCAGGGCTTCGCAGACTCCCCACTCCTCGGGTACCTCGCGAAAAACCCTAGGATCCGTCGGCTGCATTTGGGCGTCGATGACGCGAACCCTAAGCCGCTCTCCGTCCACTTCAAGTACCCCATTACCCGGATCTTCCTTGTAATTGAATTATTGCTTTCAAATTTCGCAATAAGATGTCACGCACTGCTGATCGAACGGACCTGATCGTAGTTGATCAGGTCTACGATCAGGTCCGATCGTGCCAATTGATTCAGACGTCTTCGGTGTCTGCCACGTGAGCCCAAACCCCACCCCTAGGGTTCGAGTTTTCTCGCGGCCTCGTGAGGTGTAAGGCTTGACCCCACCATCGTCGTGTCGGCCTCTTCGAGGGCTAGCCTCAGCCGTGCGGGCCGAGGGCCTCCGGCACCAGCAAGGACGGTCAAAACCTAACCCGAATTCCTCCCCCTTGCGAACCCCGTCGAAAGAGGCGAAAGGTCAGCCCGGGCTGGGCGACCCAAGCCCGGCCCGCTGAGGCAAGTCCGTCTGCGTCAGCAGACGGCAGCTATGCGTGGGCCCCGCCTTGTCCAGCTGGCACACGCGGATACGCCGCGCGTCGCCTAGGGGCCCCCACGCCTGAGGCTGTGGTCTCTTCGACCGCAGCCGTGGGGCCTGCGGCTCTGCCCGGGCCTGTCTCCGCCTGTCGCGTGGCAAGGTGGGCCCCGCACCCTCTGCCGCAGCCTATCGTAGCGTGTCACATGGCAGTGGGTCTCGCCGTCGTAATAATTTCCTGCAACCAAATATTAAAAGAAATCCAAATATATATATATATATATACACACGTATTATATATATATGATTAAATATATGTATAATGTTATATATATAAGATCTATAATTATACAGAAATCCTATGTATATATATATATAATTATGTAATTATAATTACTATGATTAGAGGTAATGAGATTAATTAATAATAGTAGGTTAGATTAATAATAACTGAGGATTAATTAGGTGTTAGGATTCAGTAAGTTGCATTAATTTAATTAAGTAAATTAAATTTAATTAAAAACAGAGGATTAATTATTTAAGTTAATTAATCAAACCAAAATGATTTAGATAATTATAACAATGAATAATTAATTGAGTTAATTTAATTAATTAGATTAATTTATATTAACAGCAGTTAAATTAGGGTTAATTAATCTTGATCTTAATAATTTATTTAATAAATACTTAAGTAATTATTAATCCTAATTAAATAGTAAAATATAAATTAAGATATTAACTAAATTAATTATTAACTAATATAAATTAAAGACAAGTTAAGCATAATTAATTATTCAGCTAATACATACAGAAACATATTTTTTACTTTACAATTTGAATAAATGAATAGTAAAATAATACAAATTGTATTTTTAAATAGTAAAATTTAAAAGTTTAATAACTTTTTGTAGGATGACCCAAACATAGCTAATATAGGTCTCAAAGTACTCAGAAAAATAAAAGAAATCAAATGACGTAATGTAGAAATTAATTTTGGAGCACACATAACAAAGTAGTATTTTAGGACCTCTTAAGGACCCCATAACTTTTGACCTGGTTGATCAAACATAGTCAATATGGGTCTTAAAATACTCAGGAGAGCAGCCCCATCACTATAGTAGTATTAGTTTTCCCATTTGAACATCAGGACAAAAAGTCAACTCTAGAACTCCTAATTGACTTTAGGGAAAATTGACCAAAATGCCCTTATAATTCAAATGACCATAATTTAGTCAAATCAACTCCAAATTTAAAAATTCAAGATGCTAACTAGTTTAGAATTTCAATTTCATCAATAAACAGAAATAATATTTAAGATTTGAACCTTAAAAATTTAGATAATGACCAAAATATGCCTAACCTTAGTTATGTCATAACTTGACCATTTGAGGTCCAAATTGGGTTTACTCCCTATCAACACACTCAGGATATTTTAGGAAAGTTATAGAATCTGAGTTTACTAAAATTGGACTTCAAACGGAAAAGTTCGATTTTTGTCTCCCGTTGACCGACCCAAAATTACCAAATTGTCCTTCCAACTTAAAACATCCATAACTTAGTCAATTGAACTTAGAATCCAATGTTCTTTGACTTTATAGAATCCTTGAATAGTAACCTATAATAAACCACATAAAAATTTGGGTTTCAGTAGAGTTAAATATACTGAATTGCCCTTAAGTCAAAAACTTTAGTTTGAACCTATAGAACCCGTTTCTTGTCCAAATTAGACGTACTTACTGTCTATCTTCAAGTTAGACAACAAGGAATCATTGGAAACTAAGAAACCTTAGTTTGGAACTTTAAATCAAAAGTTGACTTTTCGGACCCTTATGTAAGGGCAAAATAGTCTTTTGCCCAAAATTTAAGATAAACACCCTTAACCTTTAATTAGTCTTTTAAAACACTAAAACTAACATTTTAACTATATTAGAGTCATCTAAGTGAGTAAAATCAGTCTTTAGGTCAAATTGGTGAAATACTTGAAAATCATTCTCTTTTTTTAGGATCTTTACACATCACATAAGGACTATTCCTAGTATTAGGACTAGATCACATGTTAGAGTTTATTCATTGGGTAAATGGGTTACTCAATGAGTGAAACTTTGGTTTTATTAGTTTCTAGAATTTTTTAACTTATTTTGATTATTTTGTCTTTTAACCTTAGATCTAAGATAGGAAATTCATCCTATTAAGTTTGATTACGTAATAGGATTGGCCTTAATTATTATATTACTATTAGAATCAAACCTAGATCTTAGGAATTGTCCTTTGGCTTATGAGATTAAGCTCAACCTCATGGTGTTTAATCCATAATTTCTAGTTTAGTAGTTTTGATTAAAACTTGGTATAGAACGTCTAAAATCATTAATTAGGTCGTGAAGATTTATTACTTAGCTCTTATAGTCAACTTTGATTTAGTATATTTGGACCTAACTAGTCTTAATATTTTGTAACTTATAAGTATGAGTTTATGAGTTACACTCGATAGTAGGAAAACAGTGATCCTAAATTTGTGTAACTTAGAATAGTTAGAAAGGATAATTATAAAATAAATGATATCACCATATTAGTAGAGTACCTTGCTTATTTTGATATTTTGTTGCTACGCATTCTGTGTTTTTGTGCTTAATTCCTTGTTCATATCATACAGTAAAATTTTGTGCATAAAATGAAAACTTAGAATAATTAGGATAATAGCTGCCTTTGGGTTCAGTATACTTAATAGATTCGGGCACATATTTACCCTAATGGACAAGGGTAAGGAGTAATAAGGATGCTTAACATTACTCAGTGAGGAGTGTGTGTTAAGCTCGAAACCCGTATAGTCTTGTAGACGTGCTTGACTCCTCAGTTGTTTCTGGACGTGTCCACATAAACAAAGTAAAATAACTAAAAGATTTTGCATGTGTGATTACTGCCTCCTCAGTATTGCTGCCAGATTCTGTTTTCCCTAGCCTAGAATGGCTATGGAAATTTCTATCTGCCCAAGCCCAAAAAGGCTTGGGGATTTCACCAGCCCGATGACTAACTTTCTGATATGGCAGTCTTTACATACCCGTGTTAGTTATTCAGCTTACTGTGTACAGTGTTCTGATGCATATTTTAGTTAGTTGTTTTTCTTTACTTACCTACTTACCTGTACATATTTATAGGATGCTAGAATTTACTGCTTACTATACGTATCATTTTCAAATTTTAGTCATTTAATTTGCATATATCATATGATCATCAGCATGTCTAGGATAAGACTTTACTTTCAGTACTTTTACTTATTGTATTATATGCACGTTCCTTACTTAGTTATTGAGGTGTGCTTTTGCCTCATTTGTTGCTATGTTCATAATTATTCCTGTTTCCTTGTACGCTTACTGCACCTACTGCTTAGTTACTTTTGTTGTTCATAAGTTGTAAAATGGTGATATTATAGAACACATGAAAATCTATCAACCTAAAATGTACTTAGACAATTGTCTAACACAAGTTTTTTTTTTTTTTTGGCTGGGGCCCTACATTGTGAAACTGACAATATCAGGTATAGAGTAGTTTGAGGATCCAGTGCCTGAGGAGGAGCCCTACTTAGAGGAGGTGCAGTCGCTGGACCAGAAGATATTTAGTTTTCATATGTGAGGATGAGTGCATTTTCTTAAACTTTAAATATTATAATAATACAGGTACTTATGACTGCATGTTTAGATTATTATATGCTATTTATTCTGAGTCATATTTTATTTTTCATATACTGTGATGCTTGGATGTTTCTCATTTTTAATTCGCTTCTGCACTCTGTATGTTTTAGTAGATAGTGACTGATATTTGATTATGTGCTCACCCCTTCCCTTATTAGGTGGATTGTAGATTTTATCCTAATCCAATGATAAGTGGGGGGATTAGCCAGAGTGACACACCACCCCTTAGCTTAATCCTCTGGATTAAGGGGTGGGGCGCCACACCAAGCCTCTGGGTCACCACACAAGGCTCAGCCACAACTGGAAGGGTCCTAATGGCCTAAGGGGAAATGCAAGAGGGAGTGGGGGACAACACTAATGTGGAATTGTACGAGCAAATTTTCTGTCGGGTGCGCGATCGAGCGAAGACGACGGTCCACGGTGGCGGGGTCCGTCTCTGTCTTCTAATTGCGAGACCGTTGAGGATAGACGGTCCTGATGCTGCTCCCGATTAACAGAACCATGGAGAAGATCTTGAGTATTGGATGGGAGATGTCGATCGAGCAGATAGGATTAGATTACGGCGCGTGTTATATCAGTTGTAGGATCGTGAGCATTAGGATGCATGCTCGAGCATCCATACGTTAGGTATGGTGCCCTGCTGTTGGGACCCCGCAACAGATCTGCCGCGGTCCCGACAACAAATCTGCCGCGGTCCCGACAACAAATCCTGGGATATAAAAATATTAAAATAATTTAATTAAATTAATTATAATTCATTTAATTAATTATTCATTTTTTATTAAATTTTTAAATCCAATTTAGGACTAGATGATCCCCAAAAATTCCCAAAAATTCACCCTTAGCTAATTAGGGCATGAGGAATTCAAAAATGAAATCAAATTTTAATTTGGAGATTAAATTAATTTAAGTATTTTCCAGGGCTTAAAAATTGGCAAAAATATCAAATTTCTCAATTTAGCTCCGATTAATTTCAAACTTCTAGGGTTAGGTTTAAATGACCCATTGAGTCTAATGGAATCATTAGAGTTTGGTTTGGCTTAATTAATCTGGATTTAGCTAGGGTAACAACTATGATTGTTACATGATTTGCACATATCTTCATAGTCCTTAACCGTCCAATTTAATTCTCAATTGATTTAAACTTGAGGGCCATAGTTTCCTTTCATGCTTTTCATATGCTAATAGATTTCCATTTCCCTACAACCATGATTGAATTATCACTAGTAGGATATAATCTATTTCTTTCCTTACACTCAAATGCTCAACATCAATCAATCTTAGTTAACTTCATGATTGAATTAATTTGCTACTTTCTAGTTTATAAGCAAACTAGATTAAGCTAATATAATTTCCTTCAACTTATACTTTCATTAGCTTAACAAACTATAAATTTTACTCTTCCTTACTAGTTTCTTTAAACTTTAATTATTAATCTATTTTATTTGATTAATTTAGGACTAGTACAGGATGAACTTCATTTACTTGAAAATATTATTTTCTAAACTTTTCTTTCCTCTACTATTAATTATTATTGACTTAAAGATCAATATTTATAACTCAATTAGAAGCTCAATTAGCTCCAATCATTAAGTAGATCATTAAAATTTAGATAATAAAGGGATATCACATAATTTATAATTTTTGAAATTTTTTGAATGCTTGCTTAACTTTGAGCCCTTTTCTTTGAACATTCATATAAGATCATTGTGCATAAATAAGAGTTTCATAAAACTTATGGGGAATGTCTTATGGTAAATTTGAACAAGAAAGATAGTGCTTATTATAGGAATTCACATTTCAGAGAGGGTAAATGTGAATGTTCGCCCCCCACTGTATCTAGTTGAGCAGATGTGCTTAACTCCTCGTCCTATTCTGTTAAACACTGCGTAGAATAAGAAAGATTCTAAATATAACCTTAACTAATAATACAAGAGTTCTTTTATAATCTTATTAATTATAAGATCTCTTCATAACTATTTAGTTATGCTTACTTCTTATAGTCCTAGGCTATATTTGTCTTAGACTAAGAGTCTAAGATAATTCTTTACCTTCTATGCTTTAAACTCTCTCTTTACAGTATTGTGTTTTATTTACTTATAGTTCATTTAAAATTTAGTGTATGTTCCTAAATTTTATTTAATGCTTTACTATATATCATTTGCTTACTTAGCATAAATTTCATTGAACATGTACTACTTTTATTTTATTTACTTTAAATGCACATAGTAGTTTCTAACACTTTAGGGTACTTTTCCCTTAGTATTTTTGGATGCAGGCTAAGAGTTATATATAAGTGAATATTCTTACTTAGCTTATTTCATACTGTCTTTTTTACAGTTATGTTTATTTCTTTTTTCCATACTTGATAGCTTTTATAGCTTCGCTGCTTAGTTTAAATTGTAAATTATGCTAGTGATATCCTATTAACTTAAGATATAGCAAATCTTAAAATATGCTTAGACTACTTAGTCTAACTACACTTTTTCTTTTTTTTTTGTAGCTTTGCCCTATCATAGTTAAATACTAATATATGATAGATTAATAGCTCTTTGATTCAGGTAATGCAGGTCTAAGTTGTAACGGCCCTAATAATTGGATAGAAGATTAATCCAGATATTTGGGTGTTACCTTAGCACCCAACACTTGATTAGAAGAAAACTAATTAAGTACCGATGCTAAGTGGCCAAGTCACTTTATGAGTAGTTGTTAAGTTAAAAATAAATGAAAAGGAAGGTACAAATAAATGCAAAAATGCTAGTATTTACAATACTATAAATTAAATTAATCCACTCATTCATCCCAAGCGATTTCAAACATGGAAGGTACAATATAGATTAATAAATGTAACTTAAGCAATTTATAAACTAATTATTACAAACTTAAAAGTAAGAAAAAATTGCAGTAAGTAAATCACTCTCTCTCACTTATACAAGTAAATTATTTAAAATTAAGCGGAAGCAGAATTCCTTATAAGCCCTTCAAGTTCTTGGACCTATATCACCTGAATAAAAGGGCTCTTGATCTATCATATTTTGGTATTTAAATATGATAAGGCAAAGCCAAGAAAAGAAAAAGTGTAGTTAGATTAAACAGTCTAAGAACATTTTAAAATTGGCTATATTTTTAGATTAATAAGATATCACAATTATGATTTACAATTTAAAGTAAGCAGCGGTGCTATAAAACCTGTAAAGTATAGGAAAGTGAAGTAAGCATAACTATAAGGAAAATAGTATGAAATAAATTGAGTAAAAATACTAATTTTTAATAAAGTTTTAGTCTATTTCTAAAAATTGGTAAGGAAAAGCATTTTAAAGGCTAGAAACTACTATGTGCATGAAATGAAAGCAATATATGATTAATTGGAATATATGCTAAGTAAGCAATTGACATATAGTGAAGCATTAATTAAAGTTAAGCAACATATACTGTGTTCAAATTAAATTAAAGTAAGCAATACATAAAACTGAAAATAGAGAGTGTAAGGCTAAAGGAAATGAGGAAATATCTTAGATTCTCAATCTAAGATAATTTTAGTGTAGAACTATGAAATAAAAGCATAACTAAATAGTTATGAAGAGATCTTACAATTTGTAAAAGAACTCTTATATCTTTAGTTAAAGTTACATTTAGAAATACCTCATTCTATAGGAGTACACAACAGAATGGGCGAGGAGTTAAGCATGTCTGCTTAACCAGATACAGTGGGGAAGTTGAACATTCACATTTACCCTCTCTAAAATGTGAAGTCTTAATATAAGCGCTTTCTTTTGTACTCAATTTTTCATAAGGCGTTCCCCTCTAAAATTTTAAGAAAAATCTTTATTTATGCACAATGCTCTTGAATGAATGTTAAGAAAAGAGGCTCAAAGCTAGACAAGCACTCAATAGATTGCAAACATTGTAAATGTATGTGATATCTTCTTGTTTATCTAAAATTTATTCATAATTGGAGTTAATTAAACTCCAAATTGACTTATAAATATTTGATCTTAAGTCAATTCTAAAATGAATGTAAGTTTATTTTCATGAAACTTGAAATTAGGAAAAAGATAAATTAAACTCAATTTGAAATATAAGAAAAACTTATCTAAAGCTTAAAAAGAAAAGGAACTATTATTTTCAATTAGATTGATTGAGAATTAAAGTTTAAAAAGAAACCATTGAAATGGATATTTTGAAACGAATACTAAAATTTTCTAAAAAATTTCTAAGTCTTAAAATTCTTAGAAATTTCGATAGAGTCTCCTTTATTTTTGTTCAAATAAATAATTTTCACAATCAAATATAAGTCAATCCATTGACTATTTTCAGTTCTAAAATAGAGTTCAATCCTTTTTATAGGATTGCTCGTTTCCAATTCTAATATAGAGTTCATTTTCAATTCTAAAATAGAGTTCAACCTTTTTTATAGGATTGCTCATTTTCAGTTCTACAAATATATAAAACTAAACTAAGCAGTTTACTCATCCTACATAAAGCATCTAATAAAAAGAGATGCAGAAATAAAATTAGTAATTTATAAGGGCAGCTTTAGGTGATATTTTACACATAGCATTTAATTTAGCATTCATGTATTACTCTTACAACTTAACCTGTAAAGAATAACATCATTAAATTTATTAATTAAATATAAAGAAACAAGATTTGTTTAAATTAAATTTTACACAGTATTTAAATATTTAAATGCATTTGATGATAGAAATTAGAATAATATTAATTTTGACATGATTCAATGATTCTGTCATATGGTTTTAATATGGGAAGTGATGAAATTTAATTATATGGAAACCCTTGTTCTTTTACAACAACCTTTAAATCCCATAGAATACACTACAGCATTTAATCTTATGGCAGCATAAGATTAGAATGAAAGAATTAACAGCATTTAGATCTTAACATAAATACATGGCAGCATTGAGATTTCTTTGAATCTTATACAATAAATTGTAACATCCAATCTAATAATATATATTGGCAGCATATAACTAAAAGAATGACAGCATGTGAATCTTATAATATAATATGTAACAGAATTTAATCACATTTGAACTATATGGAAGCATTTGATCTTGTAAGATCTCTTTTAGAAAATGGTAGCATTTTGATTCATGATATCCTTTGATTCACATTGAAATAAATGGTAATACATATCTCCCATTTCATTTGCTAAAAATGACAGCATTTTATCTCAATCAATTTGGGAAGAAAGGCAATATGTAATGGCGGCATCTTACCTTATCACTTCTACAATAAAGGCAACATATAATCACAATTGAACTAGAGGGAAGTATTTATTCAACAGAAATAACATTTATAATTAATGGCAATTTTTATTTCATTTGATCTTATTAATCTTATCTTAGAATTAGAAGACAACACATAATTCTTATATATACACTTGGCAGCAAATAATTTTATAAAAGAATGACAATATAAATGCTCAAATAATCTATTATAAATTCTTGTATCTCACAACTAAGTGGCAGCAGCATGTTTATATAAAAGAATAGCATTGATTCTAATATAATAAGGCAGCACTTGTTATTTTTATTCAAGAAGTAGCAGCACATGATTTTCTAAGAGAAAGGCAACTTTGATGCTCATATAACCCATTGGCAACTTTTGTATCTCACAATATAAATAATGGCAGCACTTGACTTATAAATTAGATGGTATCATTAAATCTTATAAGACACATAGCAGCAATTGATTATAATGAAATAAGTGACAGCATTTACTCTTAAATGAATAATAGCATTTGATTTAATATAATTCATTGATCTCATATTAGAATGAAAGACAACATATGATTTCATGGCAGCATTTATATTTAAAAGAAAATGGTAGCATGCGATGCTAATATGAGAAATGGTACTCTATAATTTCATATACCATTTATGGCAAAATATGATTCTAATAGCAGCATTTGATATCATTGAATCAATTATAATCTTATAAAACTATAGATGGCCACAATTATTTTATAAGATTCATCCATACACATAAACTTGTAGTATAAAATCTTGTAGCATTTTCATCGCTTCCACTTAATAGCAGCATGTAATTGAAAGAAATGAAAGCCATTCTTTTCATGAACGTATTTCAGCATTTTTAAACAAATGGATAGCAACTATATCTATCTTTCTTTTCTTTTGTTCTAAACTTACAAAGAGGCATAAATGCCATGAGTTAATTACCAATTTCTCTAAATGAAATACTAACTAAAAAAAATAATAATAATAACGATGTCATGATTTGTTATAAACGGATTCTATAATTTGGCCATATAATTAATAAAACTTATAACGAAATTAGAATAACGCGAGAAGGAGATGATTCTCAATTATGCTAATAGAAACTTATTCAACAGCCATTAGCATATAGGATTAAAGTATTATCAATACTAATCATGCATTTTAGTGAATTTTGAACTTTTATAAATTATATGATATAAAATAATATATCTTTTGTATTCAATTATAAGCACTATAGCATATCAAAAAGAAATGAGTGTAATTTTAAACAAACATCAGATTGCTCTTTATTTGACCATAATGTATAAGGTAGACATTCTAAAAAAAAAATAAGAAAATAAAATAATTTCCTTTAATTACTTCACAAAAGATACTTGCATGTCTCTATTTAGACCTAAAGGTATTGACACAGAACTATTATATAAACAGTAGTTAAGCAAAGAAAATGAAGTGAAAATGTAGTATGCATCTTAAGGAGTTGATTTATGGCAGCATTTATTCTCACATTTCACTTAATGACAATATTTACTTTAGTTATGGGGCTAATCTTGGATTGTTAAAAACTGATAAATCACTTATTAAACTTCAGCAAATAAGCAAATTCTGATCACATGTTGTTCAAGCTATAAATGAGGACTATGCCGAGATGGTAAATGACTTTACCAAGCTGGGCTTCCCTATTGATGGAACGGATGCCTCTCTTATTGTTCCCGCATTAGAAGCACTATAACAGAATTTAATTAGAAATTGATTGGCTGATTTTAATTTTCTTTCATGCTGCTTATATCTGTTTAGACAATGCCACTAAATGTTGAAATGTTTTAATGAAACTTTGTGAATAACCTTACAATAATGTAAATTATTTAAATGATGCAACCATCAATGAAATAATTAAATCTAGAAATGCACAATAATATATTGCGAAAGTTTGCAGCTCTAATAAGGAGTGGGAATGACAAGATGAATCGCAGCTTTAGTTATTAGATTGCTCAAGCTCTTTAAGTATTGTGAAACAAAACTTTTTAAATATCAAGACATATCTTGTATAACATTGGAGTTTATAATAAGACTTCAGAATTTAAGCATGCTAGTACCCCTCGAGCTGTAAGGATATCTCATGTATGTATGATAAAAAAAAATGAATTAAGTTCACTTATGTATTACATTAATCCTTCTTATCATCTCTTTAAAATGTCAATCGCATAGACATAAGATTTAATAAGAGAATTTATATTTAGGTGTAGAATAGATTTGTAAGAGACAGTAATAAATTTTTTTTTTTTTGAATTGAAGCCCTTCTATCTCCATAAATTGTTTATTCAATCTCATTTGTTAAAATAAACAAGAAGTATACTAATTCTGGATAATCAATTTTGCATTCAAATAGTGTTTGAAAATATACTTGATTTCTTCCCAAATAAACTCAGAACTTTTTAATTTACTTTACCTGAATTCGATGAAGCTTGCATATTCAATCGAGTTCACCAATGATCAATTGGAAATGAAATGAGGTAATGAAAATGGTGTACACATAGGGTATGCATCGAAACGAGAGTACCTTGATCCTTGAAAGGCTCGGCTAAAAGAGGCGTTCGACGATTGAAGAGAGTTCGGCCAGATGGAGAGGGAGGGGTCGGCGAGTGCAAAGCTTCGCTAGCGTTTGGGGGAAAATAAAGAGATAGTTATTATGGGCTTACTTGGAGACAATCATTGTGACTCCACGACTCGCGAGGAGGAGAGCTTTCAGCTACTAGTCATTGAACCTCGCGAGAGGTGGAAGCCACTCGTCCTCTGTCCTTCTCTCGTTCGCTTGAAAGTAGGGACGGAGAGGAGCCGAGCGTGCGTAGAGGATAAGGATTAGGGTCGTGTGAGGGGATTGGCTTGCGTAGGAGGAGAAGGAAAAATTTCAGCTGAGGAGAAGAGTTAGATAAGGATGAATTAGGTTAGATGAGATATATAAGTAAATCTAGGATCTATATAAGCTGTAGGATCAAAATAAATAGCTGAAATTTCTGAGCTAAGATTTGAAATCATTTGAACTCCAAAAATTACAAACTTAGTATCAAAACGACCGTCTTGACGAGAAAAACGCACGCATTTAAAAATTGAATTTGGACAAGTATTTTATTTTATATTAATTTTTAAGTAAAAATTTTAAAAAATTAATTACGATAAATCAGAAACTTGAAAATTAACCAAACTTGAAATATAGTATCATCATATGATGCTTAACTTAGATATACAAAAATTTTTAAATTTTGATTTATGTTTTTTATATTATTAGCCTTTAAAGTTTAAACTTTATAAATTTATTCAGGACAATCCGGGATTCAAAACGTACTCAAATTTTTGCAGTAGGATCCTTTCAATAGGCATTATAAGAAAATATTTTTTTTTAGATTTTTATTTGACTTAAATTGGAATCCTGATTTTGACGAAATTTTTAGGGCGATCAAAATATAACAAAATATCCAGAAAATTCAACGATTTTCAAAAATTCCCAGAATAACACTATTAACTAATTTGGAGCTACTGAGTCTAATGACGGACTCCGTTTTCAATTTTGAGGTCTATATAATTTAGGCATTTTCAGAATTATCTAAAAATTAGGAAACGTTGGAAATTGTCAAATGGTCTCCAAATCGTACGAAATTTGAAGTTGAGACTTTTAACTCTATTATAAGAGTAATGAAAGGGATTTATAGTCAATTAGATCACTAATTGATGGGTAACAACATCTGGGTTATTACATAAGTACATGATGAGCTCTTAAAATGAATGGCTCCCGCTTACTTTTAAAGTTTTCTTGCACATTTAGTTTGAGAGAGGGAATGATTATATTCTCTTTTACTTTTTCTTTTAAATGGTTTTGTAATAATTAAACCAGAATTTAATTGCTTGAGTTATTTTTACCTATCTATCTTCATATCTATGTTGTGCTACTTAATTATAATTATTTGGGTTCAATTAGTGGACTATATTTATTCCTTGTATTATTATTATACTTACAATATTTTCATGTATCTTCTATTGCTCTCATTGCAAATTATTTTAACTTAATAAGTATTCATAAAGAGACTTGGCTAGTTAGCATCAAATATTAGATTAGCTTTTTTCTAATTTAGTATTAAATTCTAAGGTAACATCTCAATGTTGGGTAACTCTTCAATCGAATATTGGGGTTATTATAAGAGGATCTTAAAAGCTGAGAGCCAGAAGCTACGATGCCCTACAACGCTAGCCGATTCGAGCCCCGAGCGCTATGGCGCGCGTAGCGCCCCCTGGCCGAGAGCCTGGCGCTATGGCGCGCTGTGGCGCCGGTCAATCCGGAGACTCGGGTGCTATGGCGCGCTATAACAGTTTTAGGCGCCGCGGCGCGCTACGACACTAGATTTCCCGAGAGCTTGGTGCTACGGTGCACGTAGCACCCCCTGGCTGAGATACATTTGCTACGGTGTGCGGTGGCATGCTATCGCACGCTACGGCGTAGACAACCTAAGATGTGGGCGCTGCGGCACGCTGTAGCATCTCTTGGCCGAGAGCAAGGGGCTACGACTCACTGTAGAGCTTGACGTTGATTTTGCCTATGAGAAAATAGAAACATGTCTCCTTTGGCACCTAAATATTCTGGATTTAAGGCACCTCAAGTGCGGTGCCATATATTGATAAAAAAGTCTTTCTAGAGCCTTTCCATTGATACCAAAATTGACACAAAATGATTATCTTAACAATGTAAATAATGAAGCTAAAGGTTCAAGAATACCAAAAAAATCTTATTTGCAGTATTTATCATCTACTCTAAAATTTACAACCTTAATAAGCTCTAATAGATTCTAAATCTCAACCAAAGATTCTTAAGAATGTGAAGTAGCATTGGAACAAAATGAAGGTAGTAGCTATTGAATCAAACCAATGGGGGAAAAGGGAGGTATCTTAGACTTGCAAATGATAAATTTTTTTAAGGATCCTTGGGAGCTTGAGCTTGAGAGGAGAAGCTTCTTCTTTTTCTTCAACTGCTAGCAAGAGGAGGAAGAGAGCTGAGAGTTCTTTCAGCAGCAAACACAACAAACGAAGGGAAGAGGGGAAGGAGCCTCAGCTGTGCAAATGGAGAGGGGGATGACTCATCAATGAACTTTCCCATCAGTATAGAGGGGAAGGAGAAGGGCAGAAGTTGCATGATATAAAAGGGAGAGGAGAGGGCCTTGTGTGCGTAGGAATGGAGAGAGAGGAAAATGAGGCGCCAAATGCAACAGGGCGAGTGGGGTGCATTCAGAGAAAAAGAGAAAAGGAGAATTAAAAATAGATTTTAATTTAATTTATTTAATTAATTAATGCTTTAAAAATTAGATTGATAGACAAGCTCCAAAAAATTTCAAAAATTCACCCCTAACTAAATTGGGGGTGAAGAACTCAACGACAAAGTTGGATTTTAATTTGGGAATTAATTTAATTATCCTAATTTTTTGGGTATTTAAAATATATTAAAATATTCGTGAAAATTCGACGACTTCCAAACACTTTCAAAACATCACCCTAGCTAATTTGGGAGTGACAAGCGCAATAGTGAACTGGGATTTCAATTCTGAGGTTAAATTAAATATTTCAATTTTCTAATTAATTTAAATATTTAAATATTTCAAATATTAGATTGAGCTCTGAATTGCTCCAAAATTTCAGAATTTGATTCTAATGACCAGATAAGCTTGATGGAATAATAATTATAATGCGATTAAGTTAAAACATTCGGCTAAGTAACAACTTATGGTTGTTACAAGCTTCCAGCCATTTGAGGTAGCTTTGGTTTGTTCTTGTATTTTTATATGCAGATGCTTAGGACTTTTTTAGGTGGTAGACAAACTAGAATTCTTTCCTGCTCTCGGCATGCAGGTTCGTCCTGTTTTTTTTTTTCAGTCTTTTGCAGAGTGCTGAAGGTTCAAATTGCTTCAATCTCTGCTGTCAGTGCGGGCTAGTGGTGGTTGTCGTTGCTGAGTTAATGGATTTTGCTTTGTTTTTATTGTGTTTTATTTTTATCTGGTTTGTTTGATATTGTGGCCTAGTCGTGATTGGCATTGCTGAGTTTGTTTTGCTGTTTCTGTTTATTTGTGCTGATTTTGTTATTTTCTTTTTAAAGAATTTTTTAAGTTATACTCTGAATTTATTTTTTTTGTTGTCTTTAGACTTTTAGTTTCTAGGTGGCGTGTAACCTCTCAACCTCATTGTATCTTTGATTTACTTATCAATAAAATGTACAAATTTCTGTTATATATATATTTTGAAGAATATAATATAAATTAAATAAATAATTTACTCTTGGAAATCGTTTCAAGAATACAAGTATTTGAGAAAAACATGTTGCTTAGAGTAATTAAAAACATAATAGACAACAGTAATAAAAAAGTTCTTAGCCTTTGGTATCGCAGCTCTTCAATTATTTTTATTAATAAAAATAATATTTTAAATCTCCGTTTCGACATTTTAGCAACCCAGATGATGCCTTACGAAAGGGAAGGCGGCCTCTCTCTTTCAATCCGACAATTATTACTCACTTTACCCTATGAATTTTTCTTTTTAGCAAAAAATTATAATTCTTTAGTAGTCCAAATTATGGCGATCTATTCTCATCTGCAAAAGTAATTCTTAAAATAGTAATAATAATAATAATAGTAATAATATGTTTACGTTTTTGATGACCAAAATTAGATTTATTGATGTAATTTTTATGTATTCGAATAAGATTAATGTGATATATTTTTATTTGAGTTATTATTGATTTTTTATTTTTTAATATATATTTAAAATTTTATCAATTTATTTATTAGAAGATTTAACATTTTTATTTTTGTTTAACAAAATGAAGACTTAGCCTTGTTATATTATAAAAAATAATAAAACTAGGTTAAAATCAAATATACCGAACTACTCGCACAATTAGAATGAGTACTATCTCATGAATTAACAGTTTCTGATCCAGTTGAACTATGTGGCGACATGAGAGACTTCAAGATTGTGATTGGTTTTTCAAATGGAGTCGGAGTCTTTCTAGGATAGAGCTACGTTTTTTGTATAAGAAAGACAAGTAGCTGAATGATTACTGGCAGTTCGGTGTTGGTTGCAAAGCATTTTAAATTTCTTTCTTCCCAATACATATGGGTGATGATACTGATTGCTAAAAAGTTGTTCCTTTCCCAATATCGATCTTTTGAGGATTTCAATGGCGTACGACAACTAAAGAAGAGATGCGGGCAGGTTTACGTTGAAATATTGACTTTGCACACATCCTTGATTTACCATGATCATGCAAGCAGAGAGGATGTCGACTGTCTTCAGAGCATTTCAGATGGCTTTCCATTTAGAGTAGGCGAAGCAGAGCCGGTGTCCTTTAACTTAAATCTATCTATGCCAATCCGCAGTGGACTAATCAACATAATAAAGGGATTTAGCTTTGGCGAGCGTTAGGGGTTAAAAAACGTTGAAAGAAGATTTCCGAGAGGGATGAGCAGCAGTTAGAGATGCCGTGGACTGGGATAGAAGTTGCGAAGCTTGAGGATTTGCTTCAGGACACTAGCCTTAATATTAGAAGAGCGGGCGATAACAAGAGCAGTAGAACTGAAGTTGGAGCGCACCAAGCTGCTATGAGAGTTGAGGAAGTAATCATTTTATGAAATGTGGAGTGATGGCAGCATGTTTGGAGGGCAGGTGGAGAAATAAGGCCTAGCCCCCCATTGACTCTTGAAGTTGTTGTTGTCGCCCAAGATAGATTTTGAAGTTTTTTATTCATGGAACCCGAAGATAGAAACCACAAGCAAGTCGAGTTGATCTTTTTGAGGACAAATTTAGGTATGCTGAGCACTGAAAACCAATAAGAAAGGACACTCCACACCGTGTATTTGAGGAATTGCAACCTACATGTGAAAGACAAAGAGCTTTGGCTCCATCCATTGAGAGTTTGGTTCAGCCGGTCTAAGAGAGGTTGGCACATAGGAGAGAAGGTCTTAGTCATGAGTCCAAGATAAATTTAGGGGGGAGTTCCTTGATATTAATATGAAGGATATTGGCATTTGCTTCTTATCCCATGCTAATATTGAGAAGAAAATTGAGGACTTGCTACAGAATTGAAGGCCCGGAATCATCAAGAATTTGAATATGCAACGTTGGAGCAGTGCTAGGTTGAGGAGGGTTGCTTCTTGTAATGATAAAACAAGGAGATCATATATACCAAAGAAATTTTAAGGACCGGGGTTTGCCATTGAGAGTCACCGAAGCAATATGAAATATACCAACAAAAAATTAAAGAGCAATCACAACACAAGCAATCACAAATAAGGAATCATACGAACATAGGAATATACATGGAAACTCAAGAATGAGAAAATCACGGAGCCATAACATCACAATGAAAATACACTAAGAAAAAAGGATTACTGGCATACCTAAAATACATATGTCTGCATTTGCACACAAGTGTACGTGGTCCCAAATAATACGGGATGATAAAATCCTGAGATTTATCGTCCTCTGGGAGCCATGTTTATATTCGATACTAGAGTTTATCTAATTTGAATAACATTTAAGCGATCAAAATGGTTTTGGTTTAGTCCTAAATTACGATTCGAATATTTCATTTGTTTTGAAACAATTTTGGAAAATCCGGGAGAGTTGAGGTTAAATGTGAAGACCCACTTAAGTAGTAATAAGTGAAACTCTTAAATATTGAGGAACTTTTTTAGATAACAGTGGAGTTCTTGATAAGAACTACAAAGTTAAGTGTGCTTATGTGAGAGCACTACTAGGATGGGTGACCTATTGTGAAGTTATCTTCTGAGGGCAAAATTGTGAGGCCTTTTAAGTTAAAGCAGACAATACCTTGGTGCTTAAGAGTTTGGGCTATTACAGATGATAGCAGATTAGGCCATAGGGTGTCAGATAGGAGCTAAGTGCCATACAGGGTAAAGTACCACTTCATATGAGCAGCCCCTTAAACTTATGATGGTTAAGGTGCTACATGGTTATGGGTACCTATTGAGCCCGTAGGGGTCACCTCTAGTCTTATCTACCCAATGGATGGTTCTTGGATCTGTGTGTGGATACTGACAAGGACGTCGGTTACTTAATTGGGGAGATTGAGAAGACCCACCTAAGTAGTAATAATTGAAATTCTTAAATATTGAGTAGGCTTTTTAGATAATGGTGGAGTTTCTAATAAGAACTCTAAAGTTAAAAGTGCTCATATGAGAGCACTCCTAGGATAGGTGATCTACTGGGAAGTCATCTTCTTAGGGCAAAATTGTGAGGTCTTTTAAGCCAAAATGGACAATACCTTGTTTCTTAAGAGTTTGGGCTATTATAGTAAACATGCAAAGTTTCATGGGTTCATGCATGTACTCCTCTTCTCAACTTCATGTCAAGTCAATTAGATTAATTTTCATTTCATAATAGAGATTAAGTTTTCTATGATGAACTTCTAAATGTATTAAATCTTATCTAGTGCTCTGAGATGAATGCTAAAAATGTTCAATCTTGGCATGTAAATAATAATGTGATCATTAACAAATGAATTCATCTCTTACATTTAAGTGATAAAATCTACATTTTAAGTTGAGTATCACATGAACTGGATTTCACCAATAGCTTACATGCATCTACTCTTGATTAAGCTAAGAAAATAAGCTTCAAGGCTAAATGAGCTTATCTCACATCACTCATAGCTCATAGTGCTCTAGATCATCATATATTTCAAGGGTGAGCTGTGGAGCACAGAAGGTGGTTCATGACTCACATGTGTCTACTCTTAATTTAGCCAAGGTAGTGAGCTGCGAACCTAAATGACCTTATGTCACGCCGCTCATAGCTTGACGGGTTCGACTACCTCGCATAAATCAAGAGTGAGCTATGGAGCTAAGAAAATATGTTGTTAACTTTCCTGTTGGCTCAAATAATCAAGCACTTGCTCAAAGTTGTGCAAGGGCATTTTTTGCATGATGAATATTGTCACAGCCATTCATGGCATTAATGCTCAAATATGCACAACTTTTGGGCAGGGCGATCATTGAGCTCAATAAGATTTGCATTTGGATATATAGAATAAGATTTATATGTATATAAAGATTCACCATTCTCCAATTGTTCATACAAATAAACATGCAAATATTTTGAGATCTAATTAATATTCTATTAATATAGAAGAGTTCAAGCATTACATTCATAGTTCTTAAACTGCTCTTGCCCAACCCCCCCCCCAAGTGGGGTTTAGGCTACCATTAAAATATAACTACAAGAAAATTTACAAGAACTGTTGAGCTTTTGCATAGCTCTTACAATGAATTATAAGAGATAAAGTAAGAATACAATACTAGGGAACATCTATCGCATTCTCCTTGTCTTCTTCTTTCTTCAATCTCCTTTTCTCTCCTTACATTTTAAATAGCTAGCCAATCGAGGCCCTCTGTAGAGATGCTGGAGTCATCGAGTCTTTACTTGTAACAACCCAAGATTGTTAATCTTTATTTATTAACCTAATCAGCTTGAAAACCTCTCCATTAGTCTCCATATGATGTTTGGAGCAATCCCTAAAAATTTGGAGTGATTTAGAGCTCATATAAATTTATTAATAATTTTAATGCATTTAATTAATCAAAAAATTAAAAAAATTAAGAAAATTAAAATGACCTCTAATAAAAAAATATGACTTCATTTTTGAGTTTCTCACCCTTAAATAGCTAGAAGTGAAGATTTGAATTTTTCGGTGCTCATTTGGATACCTAATTTTGATTAATTAAAAAAGCTGAAATTAATATTTAATTAATTAATTTAAAGTTAAAATTCTCTCCCTTACGACGTCGGCCCACCATTTGAACAAATGGCGTGCCCAATCCCAAGCCCTCCATTACGCAATGGAGCAAGATTCAATGGCCAGTGTCCAGTCGTTCCCATTCACACGCCCCCGAACGGCACGTGGTAGCAAAACTCGTGCAAATGGCCACTCTAGCCTCTCTTGCATCTGTCATCATTGCTCCCTCACATTTAAGGCTCATTTGACCTCGCATTCATTATCTAGTATCTAAGGCAAGTAACAAGGAAGGCCAACAGAGGTAGAGTAATTTTAAGTTATTGTTTGTTTAGTTATCACATATTTATATGAATAATTATTGAGCACCAATCGAGCTCGATTGGAGCTAGAAACCATCGGTCTATACAGTAGCCTACAATGATCCCAAATGGCAAATTAGGGTTAGCAATTAAGGCATATAAGATTAGAGTTACTATTGTTATTTTGTAGAGCTCAATGAGAGCTTTAATTTTGGTATATTAGTTGCCTTCTCAGACACAGCATGAGCGGGTAATTCGGATGCCCTATCCTCGTCTATTCGCCGAATTGACGGGGAAGGGCTACAGTGCCAGGCGGGTTGTCCTGATTCACGCGACTCTGCCCTAGGTCATGTACATGCAGATGCGCTCCACACGCATGCATGGATCTCCCATAGCTGAGTGCACCTATGGACGACGTGCAGTGCAATTAAATTATTAAGGATTAATTAATTTTAATAAATTCAAATATTTAAAGCTTAATATCTCCCAAATTACAAATTCAAATATTAAGATGTTATATCTTAAAGTGATCAAAATAATACTAGAAATATTAATATGACATTAAATTTATATTTTGAAAATTAATTTTACTAATCACTTTTTTAATTATCCTTAAGAGTGATTAAACCCAACCTTAGCTAATTGATGTCCAATTTCAGCATACTTACTCTCATATTACTCATGCTATAGGGAATCTATAGATAATACTTACATATTATTTGGACATTAATTAGAGATTATGAATTTTTGACTCATCACTAAATTATTAAATAAAGCATTCAACATATTCTATTGTGAATGCAAGACAGAAATCAATATAAGTGATAGCATGATGCTCTCTTCTGCACCTCCGTTTGAGTCTCCAACTGATGATGTCCCACCAACTCTCAGCTCCGTCTTGTAGAAGAAGACTACAAGCTGAAGGCAAACATGGTCCGGGCATTCGATAGCATCTAAAGCTGAAGTGTGGGACCCCGTACCCTTCCACGGCCATACTAATACTAATATAAACATAATCATGAGGAGTACAGTGGTCCAACTATGCAAATCCCCAACCTAAGTAGAGTCAGGTATAACCTAACCAGCCTTAAGCAATGGACTTGTCACCTGAAACTGAGAACATACATCAACATATCAAAGTAGCGGAAGCAGAATATAGTATAACATAACATCCACATCATAGCATAGTATAGAAAGGTAAATGCAATAATAACTCAGCTCAAAGTGCAGAAAGTAAATATATCCAGACTAAGAATTATTACAGATTAAATATTTAAATGAAAAGAAAAGAGCTATCATTCTCTTAGCAAAAAATGAAAACTAACTAAGTAGCAACAGAAATGTCCTCCTCCTATCCAAGCTCCTCTCCAGCGGAACCACCAATAAACAACTTCAAATTTGACATTTATCAATACCACAAATGCCAGGGCCCCATCCAACAAAAGAAAAAGGTTACCGTTAGACAAATTATCTAAGTATATTTTAGGCTAATTAAGTGGACTGAATATTTAAAAATATCATATATTATTGTAAACATGCAAGTAATTTAAGGTGCAACAAGCTACAAGAAATAGGATAGCTATAAATAATACACTTATAACTAAATAACAAGGTATGCAAAATACATACTAAATATGAAGCTAAATAAGATAAGGCTAACAATGAAAAAATAATTGTAAGGTATTGAAGTGAAGCTCATCATAACATGCTTATGATCACATGAATGCGTGCTGCTTTCATAAAAGAAAGCTGTACTGAAATGCACTGAAGTAAAAATACAAAACTAGCATCCTAAAGATGCTAATCCATAATAATTATTGAACTAGAATAATATACTATAATGCAGAACTAATAAGTAAAAGCTACTGTAGCATGTGGCAAAGCAAGCCAGAGTACTGAAATGAAATAAAAGTAAAGCCACTAAAGCATGTGGTAAGGCAAACCAAAGCACTGAAACTGAACTAAAGTAAAAGCATGCCTAAATATAGTACTGTCATAATAGAAACAAGCCATACAAGGCCTCTGAATAGAAAGTTCAACATGTATCCATCCTAGACATCATCAGAGCTAGGTCTGAGTTGAACTTATAGAATAAGATATGTATCCATCCTAGCCAAGCACAGAGCTAGGTCCGAGTCTATTCTATAATAAACTAGAATTGAGAAGGTAGACTATGCTAGGACACACCCTACAAAACTGAATGCACTTAATGAATTAAATGAATGCTTTTGCTATTCAAATACTAATGTATCCCACATTATCAATATCCTGAGTTCACCTATTATATCCAAGGAAAAAGGCTCAATATATAAGGTATGCAGAGCAATAATAGTCAAAGTAAGCAAGAGAATTAATTAGACTTATGTGATATTCATTATTATTTAATTTAATTAGGTCTAACTATTCTAAGAAAAATACAAGTTTAGGATCTCCAATATCCAACTATCAAGTATAATCCCAGCTCTATGACCTTAATGTTAACATTAGAACGTATCAAGTTCTAATTCAAAATCAGATGCCGACTATAAAATATTAAAGTAAATAAATCAACGACTTAATTATTATATTTTTTGCACTTAACCCAAATCTTGATTTTACAAATCAAGATTAAGGATTATGGACTTAAACTCTACATTTGGGGTTCAAATCCTAAATCCAAGGTGCCACCCTATCAAGGATCTAAGGTTCACACATAACCTTAATCTAAAGATAAAAAATCTTATAAGCTGAAAAATTTAGGAGCTAAGATCTTAGTGAAAAGTTATTCTAATATCACAATACAAAATAATAAATCAATAATATAAGAATCTATGATCTATTCTTCAATCTACAGATTAATCATATTATTTTATATATTGAATCCATCCTACACCCATAAGGAGGTTTCAAATGAATTAGACAATAAATCAATCAAGGATTTCTAAGGTGATTGCACAATTAGATCAAATTGATTAAGTTTAAGATCTAAGATCTAAGATTTGATCACTTCAGAAAAAGGAAAATTAAACTTAACTCAATTGGATTAATTAGATTCAAAAGTTAAGGAAATGATAATAATACATTTCATTACTGACTAAAAGCTCCTTACTGAAATTTTTAGGGTTTAAGGATGCTAAAACAAAATTTTGGTCAAAATGACCAAAATACCCTTCTTAAGACAAAAATTGGAAATTTAAGATTTAAGCATTCAATTTGATTCAAATTAGTTTTAATGGACATAATATTGGTTACTGAGATGATTGCAATAGTTAACTTAGGATTTGATATCATAATTAGCCTAATTAGTATTAATCACATTTTAAGACCAAATAGGGTGATTAAGAAAAGTAGGGCACATTAAGATAATTCATGCATAGGGGAGAGTTCTAATATTCTTAAGAAAGCATTAGGAACTTGGTTCAGCAAAATCAGAGGGTTAATTAAGGCTTAATTCACTAATCAAGATTTATGGTAATTAAGAGGTGATTAGCAAATTTATGATTCTTAAATTATTTCTAATAGCATAATTAGGTTCTCCATGGTCTCATGAGAAATTAGAGACCTTAATTACAATTTTTGGACATTAATTAAATTAATTATGAATTTATTAAGAATAGAGAAAGATTAGGCAATTAATTAAAATCTAACCATTGGATTATGAATTTTATTTCATATTATTGTTCCTTTCATTTTTCTAATTAAAATGGTATATTGGATCATACTATTTGGATAAGTATACCCAAAAGTATTTAATAAATTTAATCTGAATATTTTGCTTAATTGAAATCATAGGGAAATCATTTATAAAAATTATCCAGTTAATTAATAGAAGGAAATTAATTCCATAAATCAAAAAATTAATTGGTGAGTCGAAATCGAAACCGCACGGGTCGGGGTCTGACCCAGCCCGTTACTGTGTGTTGTTCCCGCGCCTAATACCCGATACAAGGCACCATGGATTAGCTTCAGACGCCCAATTTTCCACCCACGAGTCATGCTGCGCCTAGATCTCGATGGCTACACCATCAATGGCACTAACCGTGTTTATTGAGCTAAGAACCCCCATCCGGGTGGCGAACCTGTGAGGAGTGAATTCTCCTCACTGAGATAATGTGTAACAATCCTAGTTGTTACCCTAGATAAATCCAAATTAATTAAGCCAAACCAAGCTCTAATTTTGATTCTATTAGACTCAATGGGTCATTTAAACCTAATTCTAGAAGTTTAAAATCAATCGGAGCTAAATTGAGAATTTTGGTATTTTTGCATATTTTTGAGCCCTAGAAAATACCTAAATTAATTTGATCTCCAAATCAAAATTTGATTTCATTTTTGAATTCCTCATGCCCTAATTAGCTAATGGTGAATTTTGGGGAATTTTTGGAGTTCATTTAAGCTTAAATTGGATTATGGAATTAATTAAAATTTAATTAATTATTAAATGGATTCATATTAATTAAATTAATTATATATATAAAATTTTAATACACGGGATTTGCTATTGGGACCGTGGCAGATCCGCTGCGGGGTCCCGACAGCGGTGCATATGTTTAAGCCACTCAATACGTTAGCACGCATCTCAGCGCATTTAATCCAACTGCTAGCGCTACCTCGTGCCGTGGTTAGATCTCAGTCGCTCGATCGGCATCTTCCATTTGACGTTCAAGATCTCATCCACATTTCTATTATCCAAAGTTTTCATTAGACTGTCTATCACTAACTGCCTCTCGATCAGACGATGGAGAAGGACCCTGTCGCTGTGGATCATCGTCTTCAATCGATCACAGTCCTGACAAGGAAATTCGCTCGTATTAGGCCATGTCAATCCTGTCTACCACTCCTCTGCCAGGTCACCTAAATCGTTAAGATCTTTTCGCTCTTGGGCGAGCCTAGTATGGTGATACGGAGGACTAGAGTACTCCATTTGGAGCTTACTATGGCGATACGGAGGACTAGAGTACTCCATTTGGAGTAGCTGGAAAGGCCCTCGGCCAGAGCTTAGACTCCTAGCTCCCAGCCTCGCCCACCAAACCTAGATCTCTCTAAAGCCTATAAATACCTCCATTGATTCCACAGTGAACGCCGTTGCTCACTGTGAACCTCAATTACTCCGCTCTTTGCTCTCGGTGCTCGCAGTTTCCTCGAAGATTCAAGTGCTGCGAACCACTGATAGTGGGTGTGTGTCTGGCATTTAGAGCCCTAGCTAGCTTATGCAACTGTCAGGAGTACTCAGAGCCCTTCCTTTCATCTCAGTTGCAACTAACTATTAAACTCTAGGTACTGCCTCTACCCGACTGAGCTGTGTAAGCTCAGTCCTTCAATTCGAATGCTAAGATAGCTCTGTCATGCTTTGGATACCAATCTCTAAATCTTAGGATGCTTAGGAATTGGTGGCATTGGGCCTAGCTCAATGCTAATAGTGGGAGTCCACTGTCGGTATCGAGCTTCATCCAGATGGAATGCCGACATTCCTCTGAAGGTCCAAGCCCCCAATTCCTCTCAAAGTAATTTTGGATCGATAAGGCAAGTTAACCAGATCCAATGTGATTTTACATAGGGTCTGGGCTAGCCCATCACGATCGATCGATGGTCTGGTTTGCACCGCGAGCTCGTAGCCAAGCTCGAGCAAGGATCCAATGATCCATGGCACTCCAAGGCTTGTGACCAGAGAGCTTCGATTCGCCTCACCACCAGGATGGTGTAGGGATCGAGCCCTAGCCAAATGGTCATCTCTGTGAGAAGAATTTACTCCTCACAATAAACCTTAGATTCTGTGAGTAGGGCCGAAACCATCGTATAGCCATCCGATGATTTAACCCATCTTAGAGAAGGGTTAGTGGTGGAATCGCTGTGTCTCAACTTCAGGAACGTGTATGGAATGAATTGAGCCATCGTCATCATCTAAGTATTGAGTATTGCAGCGCGGAAGGTCATTTGGGGCAGAGCCAGTCGGAAGGAAGAAGACAAAGTCACGGGTCGGGCCGACCCGTGACCCGTGCCTTTTCGAATTTGGGCCGACACATAAATAAAAGGATTTCTAAATTAATTTCCATAAGGAAATTAATTTAGAAAGTCAAACCTATGGTTTTTATTTAAATAAAAATACATATTAAATTATTTAAATAACTTTAGCTATACTTATCTAAATAATATGATACAATATACCATTTTAATCAGAAAAATGCAAGGAACATTAATATAAAATAAAATTAAATATCCAATGGTTAGATTTTAAATTATTGTCTAATCCTTTTCTGTTTTTAATTAAATCATAATAAATTCAATGAATATCCAAAAATGTTGATTTAAGTCTCTGAATGCTCATGAGACCATAAGGAATCTATGTAGACCATTAAAAATAATTTAGGAAACCTTAATTGTATTAATCATCTCTTAATTACCCTAAATAAGGATTAGTGAATTAAACCATGATTAATCCTCTAATTTTGGTGAACTAAGTTCCTAATGCCTTCTTAAGTGTATTAAAGTCTATGAATGAGATTGGATCACCCTAGTATGCCTTAACTTCCTTAATCACCTTAATTGGCCTTAAATGGTGATTAGTGTTAATTTGTCTAATTAGGTTACCAAACTCTAAGATAAGTGTGCATCCTACTTCTTTAACTAGTATGGAACTCATTAAAATAGATTTGAATCAATTTAGATGATTAAATCCTATAATCCCAGTTTTAGCCTTAAGAGGGGTATTTTGGTTATTTTGGCCAAAATATGTTTAAGCACCTTTTAAACCTTGAAGATTCAGTAAAATACCACTCGATAGATTATTTGCACCTTTCTGAAATTTTAGGTCAATAACATTGATGCTAGGCGGAGAGAACTTAAGTGAGTTCCACTAAGATCTTAAGACCTTAAGTGTCCTTAAGACCCTCTTTCTTAAGAGCTAAGCCTAATTATCTTAAAGTATTGAATCCTGGGTTTAATAGCTTAATTAAGTTGATCCATAAGTTTGAGTATAATTAGAAATACCCTTGTAAAATTTTAAGTCTAAACCTAGCTTAAGTCTAAAGTGATCAAGTATTAGATCTTAGATCTTAGATCTTAGATTTTAGATCTTCTTATTGAATTGAATTAACCTTCTTTGGAATTCCCTTACTTGATTTAATTGTTTAAATCTTTTGAAACCTTCTTTTTGGGTATAGGTTGATTTAATCGATACAATAAGGTAATTATCCTAAAGATTGAATATAGATCTTAGATTCTTAGTTCTTAATTGATTATTTTATCTTATAATTGATAAAGTAACCTTTCAATTAAGATCTTAGTTTCTGAATCCTTCAGCTTATAAGATTCCTTATCTTGAATTTGGATTTTTGATGTAGGATGGGGGTGATGACATGTAATATAATCAAATCCACCAATTAATTAACAAAATTAACCTTGCATATTTAAGTTACTAGAAGATATGCGAGTCGGTTGTTGAGAATAAAGAGAAGTGTTGTAAGCGTTCACAAGTAATGAGAGTTAGGATTAAACAAGCACACTTGTAAGGTAGGAGGAAAGAAAAAAAAATAAATGAAGAAGATCTTACGGGAGCTTTATTACCAAATATGCCGCTTACGATAAAGAAGATTAACTTCTACGAGCAGTCCTTCGCCGCAGATCGAACCTTCTTTTATTGGAAGTCCTTCTCCAAGAATTGCAAACCACACCTCAAGAAGTCCTTCTCTTAAGAATGAAGCTCACATAACATAAAGAAGAAGAGAGTATTTTTTATATCAATTGCAATGCCATAATACATGTGAGGGTGGCCAATTTATAGCCATAAGATACATACCAAATGACCATAAAAACCCTTAACCAACCTCTCATGAAGGACTAAAGTGTCCTTTCCTCTAAAAGACCAAAAAAAACCATATACTTACTCTCTCATGAAGGACTAAAATGTCCTTTCACACAAATGACCAAATAAACCATAAACCAACTCTCTCATGAAGGACTAAAGTGTCCTTTTACAAAAAAACTCACATGACAATATATGGGCTAGGATGAAGGCCCATTTATGGAACAAATACAAAAGCCCATAGGACTCAAAATAGACAAATAAAACATGATACCATTAAACTAATTTATGATCTGGTACGTCAATGATGATTTCATTGATGCCCTGCATCAGCACTCCCCGGCTTTGAAGGATTCACCTCTGGTGAATGAAGCTCATTATATTCTTGAAGTAGATCTGAATCAAGTTGATGTAGTTCTTCATGCGTCAACCAAGAGTCTTCTAAAGGTGAAAGGCCTTTCCATCGAACGAGATATCTTTGAACCCCACCATTAGTACTAGCAATTATTTGATCATCAAGTATTTGGGACGGATGATGAGAACGGAGGCGACGAGTCGGTAGTGGCAATGGTAATACTGGTTCTTTGTTTTGTGGTTCCTGCATGTTAGTAATACAAGTAGAAGCATCCAATATATCAGAAGAAGCATAATTATGGTACAATGTAAGGTCTGCCACATTGAAAACTGGAGATATTCCAGCATCATTCGGAAGATCAACTTCATAAGCATTTTCATTGACTTTCCTTAATATCTTAAAAGATCTTGTTCGCCTAGCATTCAACTTTTTGAATGTTCCTATTGGAAATCTCTCAAATCTCATCCTTATTAGCACCTTGTCACCATCTTGAAATTCAACAAATTTTCTTCGCTTATCTGCATTAATTTTATTCTTATTGTATGTAATGGTTAATTTCTGTTCAATTTCTTGGTGGAGATCATGCATGCTTTGAGCAAATGATGATGCAAACTCACTAGCTCTATATGTTATGGGAAGATCAATTAAGTCGATTGGCTTTCGTGGCTCATAACTAGTTACAATTTGAAAAGGACTTTTACCAGTAGATCTATTAATTGAACTATTATAAGCAAACTCAGTAGTGGGTAATATAAGATCCCAGCTAGCAGAATGGTCTGAGATTAAGCATCTAAGCAGATCTCCTAAGCTTTTATTTACCACTTCTGTTTGACCATCTGTCTGTGGATGATATGCTGTCGAAAAATGAAGTTTTGTGCCTAATTTCTTCCAAAGAGTCTTCCAAAAATAACTTATAAAGCGTACATCTTGATCAGACACAATTGTTTTAGGTAAACCATATAACTTGACTACTTCACAAAAAAATAATGTCGCAACATGAGATGCATCGGAAGTTTTATAGCATGGAATAAAGTGGGCCATCTTAGAAAATCGATCAACGACTACAAGAATAGAGTCGTAGTGTCGTGTTGTGCGAGGTAATCCTAGTATAAAATCCATACTTATGTCTTCCCAAGGTTTATGAGGAATAGGAAGAGGAGTATATAATCCAGAATTATTATGCTTTCCCTTTGCAAGTTGGCATATACGACATCGAGAAACTATACGAGCAACATCTCTCTTTCGACTAGGCCAATAAAATCGATCTTGAATCATTGCAATAGTTTTGTCACGCCCAAAATGTCCTGCAATTCCTCTTGCATGTAGCTCGTCAATGAGAAAAATACGAAGAGATGAATCAGGAATGCAAAGACGAGTGCCATAAAAAAGATATCCATCTTGAAATTGGTAATTTGAATCAATAACTCGCCCCTTTTCAGATAATGAAGAATAAATTTGACTAAAATCTTTGCATGTAGAGTAATCAGAAATCATTTTATCAAACCCAGTTACTTTTACTTTCATTGTATGTAAAAGGAGAAACATGCGACTCAAAGCATCTGCGACTTTATTCTCAATATCGGCCTTATGCTTTAAAACAAAAGTGTATTCCTGTAAATATTGAACCCATTTAGCATGATGAGCACTTAACTTTTTTTGAGAGTTTAAGTATTTAAGGGCTTCATGATCAGAGTAGAGAACAAATTCACGAGATAAAAGATAAAGTCTCCAGTACCGTAGAGTTTGAACGACTGCATAAAACTCACGATCATACGTGGAATATTTTTGGTGGGCATCATTTAACTTCTCACTGAAAAAGGCTATCGGATGGCCTTCTTGTTTAAGCACTCCACCTATTCCTACCCCAGAAGCATCACATGAAACTTCAAAAACTTTATCAAAGTCTGGCAACTTCAATATTGGTGGACTAGTGAGACGCTCTTTTATTTCAGTACAAGCCTTAGTTGCTGCAGGAGTTCATTTAAAATTACCTTTTATTAGGCATTGTGTGATAGGTGCCATGATGGTACTAAATCCACAAAAAAACCTTCTATAAAATGTGTCCAACCTATGAAAACTCCTAACATCATGTATGGATCTTGGTGTAGGCCATTCTTTAATTACTTTATCTTTTCAGGATCAGCTGAGACTCCATGGTTTGAAACAACAAATCCTAAAAATATGACAGATGAAGTTATGAAAGAGCATTTCTTCATATGAATATAAAATTTTTCTCGATGAAGTATTTCAAATACTTTTCTTAAATGACTTAGATGTTCTTCTTGGGTCTTACTAAATATTAAAATATCATCAAAATACACAACTAAAAAGACCCCAATATAAGGTTGAAGTATATGTGTCATGATGCGCATAAATGTACTAGGAGCATTAGTTAAACCAAAAGGCATAACTAACCATTCATAAAGGCCATATTGTGTTTTAAAAGCAGTCTTCCATTCATCACCATCACGCATTCTAATTTGATGATATCCACTTTGAAGGTCAATCTTTGAAAATATTACAGATCCAGTCATCATATCAAGCATGTCATCCAACCTTGGAATAGGAAATTGATACTTAATGGTGATCTTATTAATTGCCCTACTATCAATACGCATGCGCCAAGTTCCATCTTTCTTAGGTGTAAGAAGTGCTAGAATAGCACAAGGGGACAAGCTCTCACGAATGAATCCTTTGTGTAATAAATCATCAACTTGGCGCTTAAGTTCAGCATGCTCAATTGGATTCATTCGATAGTGTGGCAAGTTGGGCAAGGTAGATCCAGGTACCAAGTTGATAGCATGTTGTATGTTTCTTAATGGGGGTAGTTCACTAGGAAGTTCTTCAGGACATAAATCATGAAATTCGGTCAAGAGTTGAGTGACTTCATAAGATTGGGTTGAATTTTCATTCCCTTTTAAAGATTCCATAACAATAAGAGCATAGACAATATTATTTTCACTAGAATGCTCAAACTCTTGCTTACTAATTATAGTTAAAGGTCGCTTCTCTATTGGTGAAGAAGAGTCTCTTGGATTCTCAATCAAAAGTTCCTTTGGCTTTGCCGGGTTTAAGATAATATTCTTTCCACCAAACATAAAGACGTAAGTATTAGCTCATCCAAAGTGAGCAATGTCTAAGTCATATAGCCAAGGTCTCCCTAAGAGTACATGTGCAACATCCATAGGGAGAACATTACTTAAAACCTTTAAATGTGATATCTTAAATGTTCAATTCACTTAAGTAGCCTAAAATGTACTTAGCAATAGTCTAACTGTAACCTTTTTCTTTTGTTGGCTGGGGCCTTGGCTTTTGTGATACCGACAAATGTTAGATTCAGTGTTATTCATTAGTAGTGATGCAGGAGAGGAGCCAGGAGTTGGTGCAGGAGAAGGATCTTCCTACTGCTGCTTAGATAGATTTTCTCTATTTTCAGTGAGATTGATAGATCTTTACTTTCATTTAATTCATTTTATAATAATTAAAACTTTGGATGTATTTATTTTCTGCACTTAAGCTGAGTTACTACTTTCTTTGCTTCTTTTATACTATGTTATGCCTGTGGATGTTGCATTCTATTTTCTTCTTCTACTACTTTGATATGTATTGATGTATGTTTCTAGTTATATGTGACAAGTCCTTGGCGTAAAGAGAGTCAAGTCCTACCTGACTCTACTTGAGTTAAGGATTTGCCATATTTGGAGCGCTGTACTCCCTACCATTATGCTAATACCTAGCATTAGCATGGCCATGAGAAAGTATGGGGCCCCACACACACCCTCTAACAGTGGTACGCACAGCCAAGGTAATACCCAACGTATCAGGGGTAGTTTTGCCTCCTTCTTTTGGAGGAGATACTTGATAGCAGCATGATCAGTATAAACAATAGTTTTAGACCCACTGAGATACGACTTAAATTTAGTAAATGCAAAAATGATGGCAAGAAGCTCCTTTTTCGTGGTAGCATAATTTCTTTGAGCATAATCTAGGAGTTTACTAGCATAGTAGATTGAATAGATGGTTTGCTCTCTTCGCTGCCCAAGAACAACACCTACTGCAAGGTCACTCGCATCACACATAATTTCAAAAGGTGAATCCCAAATTGGAGTAGAAATTATTAGAGCAAAGATTAAGGTAGATTTTATAGCATTGAATCCTTTTAAACAATTTTCATCAAAATTGAACTTGGCATCCTTTCCTAGCAGTCTACAAAGCGGCATACTTATATTTGAGAAATCCTTGATAAATCTTCAATAAAAACCTGCATGCTCAAGGAAGCTTCTAATTCCTTTTACATTGATGGGAGGGGGAAGTTTTTCAATTACGTCAATCTTTGCTTTATCAACTTCTATCCCTCTCCTAGAAATTATATGACCAAGAACAATACCCTCTTCAACCATAAAGTGACATTTTTCCCAATTCAAGATTAAATTTGACTCTTCACATCTTTTTAAAACCTTTCTCAGATTAATTAAGCAATGATCAAAAGAGGTTCCGACAACAGAAAAATCATCCATAAAAATTTCCAAGAACTCTCCTATCTTGTCAGAGAAAATTGCCATCATACAGCGTTGAAAAGTAGCTGGAGCATTGCACAATCCAAAAGGCATTCTTCTAAAGGCAAATATTCCAAAGGGGCAGGTGAAATTTATTTTCTCTTGGTCTTCAAGCGTAATCAGGATTTGATTATATCTTGAATACCCCTCAACAAAACAGAAATAAGAATTTCCTGCCAATCTATCAAGCATTTGGTCAATAAAGGGAAGGGGGTAATGGTCTTTTCGAGTAGCTTTATTTAATCTCTTATAATCGATGCACACTCTCCATCCGGTCACAGTTCTAATGGGGATCAGCTCATTCTTGCTGTTGAGAATAACAGTCATCCACTCTTTTTGGGAACCATGTGTATAGGGCTCACCCAAGGGCTATCAGAAATGGGGAAGATGATTCCTGCATCTATGAGTTTGATGATTTCTTTGTGAACTACTTCTTTGATGTTTGGGATTAATCGCTGCTGAGGCTAAATAGAAGGTTTGGAGTTATCCTCCAATAGGATACGATGCATACACAGAGTTGGACTAACCCCCTTTAGATCCGCGATACTCCATCCCATTGCTCTCTTGTGTTCTTTTAAAACCTTGCATAAAAGATTCTCTTGATGTTGAGTTAACAATGAGGAGATTATTACAGGAAGTGATTCATCTTCCCCTAAGTAAGTGTATTTTAAGTTTGAGGGAAGAGGTTTTAATTCAGTTTTAGGAGGATAAATTATCGAAGGTTGAATCATCTTTCTTTCCTTAATCAATTCTTCAATAATTTCTGTGTCAATGGGATCTTCATCTTCCTCACTTGCTAACATTCCCTCTTCTTCCATATCTTCCATTAACCAAGCTTCTTCTATTAAATTGATCTTCCAACAATCCTCATTTGGTTTAGAAGGGTGTCTCATAGAATCATTCACTTGAAACTTAATCTCCTCCTGCTCATAACGCAACTTCAATTTTCCTTTATCTACATCAATTAAGGTTCGTCCTATTGCTAAGAAAGGTCTACCTAGTATAATAGGAATTTCTTGATTTTCATCTTCCATATCCAAGATTATGAAATCCGCAGGGAAGATGAACTTGTCAACCTTTACAAGGATATTTTCCACAATTCCTAAAGGAGATTTTACTAATTTATCGGCAAATTGGAGTAGAATAGAGGTTGGTTTTAAATGATCAATTTCTAGTTTCTTGAATATGTAGAAAGGCATCAAATTAACAAATGCACCAAGATCACAAAGGGCCTTTTGGAAAGATTAGCATCCAATCGTGCAAGGGATAGTGAAACTTCCTAGGTCCTTTTTTTTTATGGGAATCTTTCTTTGAAAGATTGCACTACATTCTTCTGTTAGTGCAACGGTCTCCCTTTCATCAATCTTCCTTTTCTTGGAGATGATGTCTTTCATGAACTTAGCATAACTAGGCATTTACTTTAGAGCTTCAGCGAAAAGGATATTGATATGAAGAGTTTTAAAGGTTTCTAGGAAATTTTGATATTGGACATCAAGTTTCTCCTTAGCCAACCGCTGAGGATAAGGTATATGAGAGATTTCCTTAGGTTGATCTCTAGGTTCTTCCTTTTCTAAATCCCTTGCAATACTTCTCTCTGCCCTGATTATTTCTCCTTCTTCCTTCTTTTCCTCTCTTGTTTTTGCTACATTTTTGCTATTCTCTTTTCTCACAATCTCCTATGTAGCCTTCCCACTTCTCAAGGTTATTGTATTTACCGACTCCTTTCCATACTCACCGATCACTCTGACTAAAGAAGGTTGCTCTAACTGCTTCATTATGTCATTTAGTTTTTGTTCAATTCCTTAAACTGTCTCCTCTTATCTTAGAAGAGTGTGCTCATGCCTGTTTAAAGTGACGTCAGTTTTATTCATGAATTCAGTAGTGGAAGTTCTAAATTCGATTAGCAAATTTTCAAATCTCTCTCTATTCCTTCCATGATTCATAATCATATTAACATCACTCGACTCTCCATCATCCTCATGACAAGAATTTACATACTCACATTCTAGTTTCTTATTGAGTTAGGAGATTTGATTTTACAGTTCAAGGATTTGCTGTGAATTTTCTAGTGAGTTACATTCTTTTCTATCATGGTGATCATTCCTATGAAGAGGCCATTGGTAAGCATTATTTGTCATTTCCTCCAAGAGGTCATAAGCTTCCTCTTGGGTTTTTCCGCTAATAGAGCTGTCGGCGGCTACATCAATGAGTGTCCTTGTAGAAGCATTCAAACCATTGTAAGAGTTTTGCACTTGCATCCATAGAGGGAACCCATGATGTGGGCAATGCTTGAGGCATTCCTTAAATTGGTCCCACCCATCATAAGGAGACTCTCCTTTCAACTTAGTGAAGTTGGTGATCTCAATCCTCAACCTGGCGGTTTTCGCTAGAGGGAAATATTTGGCTAAGAATTTCTTAGCCAAATCATCCCATATCCGGATGGAATCGCTAGGCAGAGAACTGAGCCAAACTCTTAGCTCTATCTCTCAAAGAGAATGGGAAAAGCCACAATTTAACTGTGTCTTCAGAGATGCCGTTAAACTTGAAGGTGCCACATATCTCAAGGAAAATTGAAATATGTGAGTTTGGATCTTCAGTAGCTAATCCCCCAAACTGATTATTCTGAACTTTGCTCTGTGTGGAAGGTTTGATTTCAAAATTATGGGCTTCAATATTTGGCCTTATATAAAATACCAGAAATTATTTTTCAATTTGTTTATTAATATTCAAATAATTTAAACCATTAGATTGAAAATTTGACTTCGCCATTGCGTTTACCACCCCCAAATTAGCTAGGGGTGAAATTTTTAATGCATTTGGAAGTCGTTAAATTTTTGATGAATATTTTAATATTATTTAAATACCTGAAAAATCGAATAATTAAATACTCGTCGGATCAAAAATATGAGTGCGCCGTTGCGTTCAGAAGCCCTCAATTAGCTAGGAATGCTAATTTATTTTTTTTTTAAAACATATTTATTTAGTTAAGTTTAAATAATTAAAATTATTAAAATAAATTTTGAATAGGGCAACGCGTGTCCCGATCGCGCGATACGCGTCGCTCGCTCGTCGAGCCGAATGGCGTCTACCGCTATCTCCCGCCGCTCTTAAATCCCATAAATCCCCCATTTCTTGATACATTCTTAAAATTTGTTTTAACTTTAAGTTTGTTTTCGAAAGTCTGTCTTCTTCCAAAGATAAAAAAAAAATCGCAAACCCTAAATCAGGTATTCCTTCATATTATGTATGCAATCAGTCTTTAAATTGTTTGGGGATATCGAAATAATCTTCGATCAAATTCGACCATGATTGTATCGAACCCGATCACACCATTAGAGCGGTGGCTTCGTCTAACCCTAATCGCCTTCCGTCGCATAAGGGAAGACGAAGCGTCGCCAAACGATCCCCGAACTGGACCGAACTTGGACCGGCTCAAATCTTCCGTGAACCGGTCACGTTTCGACCGTGAAAATTATGCGTGTGGGTCCCGCCCTTTACATCAGCTGCTGGATTGAGCCACGTATGCCGCTCGATTTAAAGCGTGGGTCCCACCTGCTAAGAAAAGAATTTTAAATAAAATTATATATATATATATATATATAAATTAATTATATTACTTAATAAGTATTATATATGATTATATATTTATATATATATATATATATATAAATATAGAATACCTATACAGTTTTAAATAATTAAATCATAAGAATAAATTTATTAAAGAATATATAATCTTAAACAGAAATAATAAACATTAATTATTAGTATAATTAATTCATTTAATTAACCAAACTTTATAAATTAATAACTTATAAAATACCTAACCAAATTTAGCAAACAAATATACTAAATTAATCAAACAAATATGAGTAATTTAGTGATATAATTTATTTTACTGTAAGATCAATAATTTATATAGTGTCATTTAGAAATATTAATTTAATTCAAATAAGGTTATAATTATTCAAATAACTATAGTTTAGTATCCAATAATCCTAACATATATAATATGGGTCCCAAATACTCAGAAAACTCTAAGAAATATTTTAATAATGTTAATTTTGATATTTGGATTAAATTTAGACTAATCACAATTAGGACCTAACCCTAATTAAAGCCTTTAAACCTAGAAACTTCAAATAGCCATAAGTCAATTTAGCTCCAAATTAGGTGATACAAATATTAATTTAGATCAAAAAAACCTAATTCTTAGTAAACTGTAAAAATATTTAGGATCCAACAGTTAAATCTCTTAATTAACCCTAATTATCCTAAAACTTGATTAGTGAATATTAGCAAACCTAATGATCCAAATTAAGTAAATTCAATTCGAGAAGACTTATAAAGAAAATTAGAACCTAGCTGTATAATTAGTTTAGTAATTTTATGACTAATTTCACTAATCACTCACTAATTACATTAAACCCTAATTATTAACCCTAGAAATTGGATTAGCTATAACTTAGCCAATACATATCAGAATTAGATGATTTTAGGTTCTATGGAAATCTTAGAACATAATCTACAATAAACTAACAGAAATTTTAAGATTTTATTAAGGGTAAAATTACTAAAATGCCCTTATAAGGTCAAATTCTCAATTTGAAATTATAAGACATAATAATTAAGTAATTTAAATAAATAAATTAAATATTCAAATATTCATTATTTTTACAAATCATGTTAAAATCATAAAGCATTAAATTAATGACTTAAAACTATATTTGGCAGATCAAAGAAATTAAATTGGTTGATATTTTGTCAAAACAGTCAGGTACGCAAATTTACTTATAAGTTTCATTTCAGTATTCTTATTTTGAGCCATTGTCATTTGAGCACTATTTATTACAAAATTGCTTACCACTATTAAACTTGTAAAATAATGATATCAAATAGCATGTAACAAAAAGATGAAAAATAATATATATTATTGTGGTGTTTGTCTTTGGAGGGTGGAACGCAACACTGAGAATCTGTACAGATTGGGCCTGCTGGCAGCCCCTGGGAGTTATATGGAGGGATTTAGCCCCTTGTAGGAAGTGGGCAAATCCAGAGGAAAGACACACCATCAGTTCCTATTTTGAGTAAGCTACCGATGGGTAGTGAGATAAGCTTCATACAGGTTATGCCTATGGGCTTACCCATTTGGGATCAGGAGTCTACGGACTCGACTTATTATTACAAATGCTTTTGATAAAATTATTTATTTCATGCTTTCATATATGATGAATTTCACAGCTAACTTGCAGGGAAATACTTAAATTGAAAATTTTGTTTTTCTTTCATATGCAGATATTCAGTCATTTCTATATTTGATTTATGCCTATTATAGGATGCTGGAATATTCTTATAAGAATGATTTGAGTACTCCTACTTAACTGGTAACTATGTTTTTCAGGTTTTGATAATTAAAGATCTGCTAAATAAAAGAGAAGAATAAAGAAGCAAGAACATGTGATTATTTCATCTTTATTTTGTAAAAGATAAGCTGTTGTAAAATTTCATATATATTTTGGCTGTATCTTTAAATGTATAATTGAACTTTGGACTTTTATTATCTTATGTCCTTTTGTTTATAAAAATGTATATGTTTACATTTGAGATGAATCGTTCTTTAGAGACTCTCGAACTTCGATCCCCGGTCATCACAGAATTGGTATCAGAGCGAAGTTTGAGACAATTTAAAGAATAATTCATCAGAGCCAATATTATGAAGACAGTTTTAAAAATGCTATAATTAGTAGATAGATTTTAATTTGGAGAGTGTAATAAGTATAGTTTATTATTTTTCTAGATTATGGAGAGTTATAATCAAAATAACAACAACTAATCTCAGGAGGAAAATGTTCCTCAAAATACCCCAAGCCATAATGAGACTGTTTCACCTAACGTTGAAGCAGTCTACCCTTTTGATCATAATGAAGCAAATCAGATGCTCCAGTTCATGAATATGATGAGCCAATTCATGAACAGTCAACAAATCCACAACCCAAATCCTATTTCAATTCAGAAGAAGGCAGTAAATGAAGATATGCATGTATTTCTCAAACTCCAGCCTCCGAGATTCAATGGGAAGGCAACTCCGTATCAAGCCAAAGAATGGATTCAAAGGATAAAGAAGAAATATAGATGTGATAAAAGTTTTGAAGATCAGAAAGTATCCTTAGCTACCTATCTTTTGACAGAAGCTGCTGAAAAGCGGCAGAAGACAACCAAAACTACTACATTCTAAAATAGATCAGAAGAAGAAATTCAGTGGGAAGAATTTGTGAAGGTATTCTTAGGCAAGTATGTGCCCCAGTTTGCTAGGCAGACAATAAAAAAAGAGCTATTGAACCTGAAGCAAGGAAGTCATACAGTAACATAATATGAAGAGGAATTCACACGTTTAGCTAGCTTTGCTCCAGAGATGGTTACAACTGAGGAAGTCAGGTGTCATTTGTTCCTTAATGGATTAAGGAATAATTTTCAGCATATTCTGACACCTCTCCAGATTTCAAACTTTGCTCAATTAGTAGAGAAAGCCAAGCTCATGGAAGCTCAAGAAGAGCAGTATTCTTCCAAAATAACAAAGAGGCCAACCTTTTCTTCCCATTTTCAATCCAAGAGGAAGCAATTTTCAAGACCTCAACAAAGGATGTATAATATTCAAAGCAACTCTAGTGGACCTGCTCTGAGAACACCAAATACTTGCAAATTTTGTGGAAGAATACACAGTACAGATAAGTGTTTTACCGGTGAAGGTCAATGCCACCGATGTGGAAGAACAAATCATTCAATAAAGTTCTGTCGTGCTACTTACACAGTAAACGGTCATCAACTCCCAAATCAAGGCAAGGCAGTTATGAGGAATCAAGGCAGACCACCAGCAAACCAAGGAAACAACATTGCATCTTCTAGTAATACCAAGAATAATTCAGCTCAAGCTAGAATTTTCAATTTATCTCAAGAAGAGGCAAGAGATGAACCTGATGTGGTCACATGTACCATTTTATTATTCCATCACCCTTGTTCAGTTCTCTTTGATTCTAGAGCTACGCATTCTTTTATTGCATCAAAATTGGTTCAATAATATTCATTACTAGTAGAACAACTTTCATCAGCACTCAAAGTTAATTTACCATCAGGAGAATTCTTAGAAACAAACGTCTTTTGTAAATGTAAGTTAGAAATAAGTGGAATCTCTTGGGAAGCTAAACTCACTGTCATCCCTATAACCACTTTTGATATCATCCTTAGGATGGACTGGATGAGTCAGAATAAAGCATTAATTGGTTGGGCAAAGAAGAGAGTATATATTTATAATGGAAGTAAGAAAGTAACCTTTGTTGGTCAAAAGAGTGCAATTATTAGCCTTATTCCAGCAAATAAGATCGAAAAGTTTATTAAAAAGAAATACCCCATATTCTTAACCTTACTCTCAAGTTCCAATGCTAAATCTACAACTCTAAAAGAAACTCTTATAGTAAAAGAATATGCAGATGCTTTCCAGAAAAACTTCCAGGATTACCACCTCAAAGAGAAGTAGAGTTCAGCATTGATTTAAATCAAGGAACAAATCCTTTATCAAAAGCTCCATACAGAATGGCACCCAAAAAATTAGAAGAACTTAAGAATCAACTTCAAAAGTTGACTGAAAAAGGATTTATTAGACCAAGTAATTCCCCATGGTGAGCCCCAGTTTTGTTTATTAAGAAGAAAGATGGGAGTATGCCCTTATGTATTGATTATTGGGAATTAAATAAGGTTACTATTAAAAACAAATACCTGTTACCAAGAATTGATGATTTATTTGATCAATTAGTTGGTACTTCAATATTTTCCAAAATTGATTTGAGATCTGGTTATCACCAACTCCATATCAATGATAAAGATATTCCTAAATCTGCTTTTAGAATGCGTTATGGGCATTATGAATTCTTGGTGATGCCTTTTGGGTTAACCAATGTCGCATCCTATTTTATGGATTAATGTAGTGAATAATGAAGCCTTACTTAGATTCATTTATCATGGTCTTCATTGATAATATATTGATTTATTCTAAGAATGCTAAGGAGCATGAAGAGCATCTTAGAATTACTTTGAGCTTGTTAAGGCAACATCAATTATATGCCAAATTCTCAAAATGTGAATTTTGGCTTCAATCTGTAGCCTTCTTAGGGCATGTCATTAGCAAAGATGGAATATCAGTTGATCCAAGAAAAATAAGTGCAATTCAAGGTTGGCCCCAACCTACTTCAGTAACAGAGATACGCAGTTTCTTGGGATTAGCTAGTTATTATCATAAGCTTGTTAATAACTTTTCCCAGATTACAGTTCCTCTTACTCGTCTTACCCAAAAAGATGTGCCTTATGTATGGGATCCATCTTGCGAATCTGCGTTTCAGAAGTTAAGAGAATATCTAACCTCAGCTCCTATTCTAGTTCTGCCAGTTGAAGCAAAAGAATATCAAATTTATTGTGATGCTTCTGGAATTATTTTAGGTTATGTTCTTATGCAAGAAGGAAAGTTTATAGCCTTCGCTTCTAGACAGCTTAAAGTTCATGAGAAAAATTATCCAGTTCATGATCTGGAATTGGCTGCAATAGTATTTGCACTTAAGATCTGGAGACGCTACTTATATGGAGTAAGATGTGAAGTCTTCATCGATCACCAAAGTTTAAAGTATATCTTTACTTAGAAAGAAATAAATTTAAGGCAGCGAAGATGGTTAGAGTTAATCAAAGATTATGATTTATCAATTCAATATCATCCTGGAAAGGCAAATGTAGTAGCAGATGCACTAAGTCGAAAGACAATTTCACATTTGCATATTTTGACCTCTAACTCTATCTTACTCAAGGAAATAGAAGATCTCCAATTAGAAGTCATATTATCATCAAATGTTAATCTATTTTAAATGATGATTGAATGCTCATTAATGGATGAAATTAAAGAAGCTCAACATCTTAATGAAGAATATAGCTCCTTATCTGCATCTATTCAATCAAGAAAGCATCTAGAACTAAATTTGGATTCAAATAAGAATATTTGGTGTGGATCTAGAATTTGGATACCTAATAATGCTGAGCTAAGATCTAAAGTATTGAAAGAAGCTCACCATTCCAAATACTCTATTCATTCAGGAAATGATAAGATGTATCAAGATTTGAAATTACACTTTTGGTGGCCAGGGATGAAGAAAAGTATAGCTGAGTTTATATCAATGAGAGTGGAAGTGGAAGAATTTGATTTACAACCAAACCTCAGCTATGTGATTGAACCAGAGGAAATTCTAGATCGAGATAAGAGGAAATTAAGAAATAAATCCATTCCCATGATAAATATTAAATGGAAGAACTGTCGCAAAGAAGAAGCCACATGAGAAGAAGAATCAAGTATGAAGAAAGCATATTCTCATTTATTTTACTAGTAAGTAATTCTAAACCTAGTAAATATCTTTAAATTTTAGATTGATGTCGGGACGACATCTCTTTTAAGTTGGAGATAATGTAAAATACCAGAAATTATTTTTCAATTTGTTTATTAATATTCAAATAATTTTAACCTCAGATTGAAAATCTGACTTTGTCATTGCATTTACCACCCTCAAATTAGCTAGGGGTGAAATTTTTAATGCATTTGGAAGTCGTTAAATTTTTTACGAATATTTTAATATTATTTAAATACCTGAAAATTGAATAATTAAATACTCATCGGATCGAAAATCCAAGTGCGCTGTTGCGTTCAGAAGACCTTAATTAGCTAGGAATGATAATTTAAAATTATTTTAGAACATATTTGTTTAGTTAAGTTTAAATAATTAAAACTATTAAAATAAATTAAATAATAATATATTTTAATATTCCTAACGGTTGTCGTTTCTTCTTAATCGCACCGTTCATTTTCCCTTAACACCGTCGATCCTCTACGGTTGAAGTAAACAGCCGATCTCGGTCGCTCGATCGAAGATCGAACGGCTGAGCTCTTTTCTTCCTCGCGTGCCCTGAATAGGGCAACGCGTGTCCCGATCGCGCGATACACGTCGCTCGCTCATCGCGCCAAATGGCGTCTACCTCTATCTCCCGCCGCTCTAAAATCCCATAAATCCCCCATTTCTTCATACATTCTTAAAATTAGTTTTAACTTTAAGTTTGTTTGCAAAAGTCTGTCTTCTTCCAAAGATAAAAAAAAAAAATCGCAAACCCAAAATCAGGTATTCCTTCATATTATGTATGAAATCAGTCTTTAAATTGTTTGGGGATATCAAAATAATCTTCGATCGAATTTGATCATGATTGGATCGAACCCGATCACACCATTCGAGCGGTGGCTTCGTCTAACCCTAATCGCCTTCCGCCGCGTAAGGGAAGACGAAGCGTCACCAAACGATCCCCGAACCGGACCGGACCTGGACCGGCTCAAATCTTCCGTGAACCGGTCACGTTTCGACCGTGAGAATTATGCGTGTGGGTCCCGCCCCTTACATCGGCTGCTGGATTGAGCCACGTTTGCCGCTCGATTTAAAGTGTGGGTCCCACCTGCTAAGAAAAGAATTTTAAATAAAATTATACATATATGTATATATAAATTAATTATATTACTTAATAAGTATTATATATGATTATATATATATATATATATATATATATATATATATAAATACAGAATACCTATACAGTTTTAAATAATTAAATCAGAAGAATAAATTTATTAAAGAACATATAATCTTAAACAGAAATAATAAACATTAATTATTAGTATAATTAATTCATTTAATTAACCAAACTTTATAAATTCATAACTTAAAAAATACCTAACCAAAATTAGCAAACAAATATACTAAATTAATAAAAAAAATATGAGGAATTTAGTGATACAATGTATTTTACTATAAGATCAATAATTCATATAGTATCATTTAGAAATATTAATTTAATTCAAATAAGGTTACAATTATTCAAATAGCTATAGTTTAGTATCCAATAATCCTAACATACCTAATATGGGTCTCAAAATACTCAAAAAACTCTAAGGAATATTTTAATAATATTAATATTACTGTTTTGATTAAATTTAGACTAATCACAATTAGGACCTAACCCTAATTAAAGCCTTTAAACCTAGAAACTTCAAATAGCCATAAGTAAGTCAATTTAGCTCCAAATTAGGTGATACAACTATCAATTTAGATCAGAAAAACCTAATTCATTGTAAACTACAAAAATATTTAGAATCCAATAGTTAAATCTCTTAATTAATCCTAATTATCCTAAAACTTGATTAGTGAATATTAGCAAACATAATGATTCAAATTAAGTAATTTTAATTCTAGAAGACTCATAAAGTAAATTAAAACCTAGCTATATAATTAGTTTAGTGATTTTATGACTAATTTTACTAATCATATTAAACCCTAATTATTAACCTTAGAAATTGGATTAGCTATAACTTAGCCAATACATATCAGAATTAGATGATTTTAGATTCTATAGAAACCTTAGAACATAATATATAATAAACTAACAAAAATTTTAAGATTTTATTAAGGGTAAAATTAATAAAATGCCCTTATAAGGCCAAATTCCCAATTTGACCTTATAAGGCATAATAATTAAGTAACTTAAATAAATAAATTAAATATTCAAATATATATTATTTTTACAAATCATGTTAAATCATAAAGCATTAAACTAATGACTTAAAACTATTATTGGCAAATCAAAAAAATTAAATTGGTTGATATTTTTTCAAAACAGTTAGGTACACAATTTTACTTATAAGTTTCATTTCAATATTCTTATTTTGAGCCATTATCATTTGAGCACTATTTATTACAAAACTGCTTACCGCTATTAAACCTACAAAAGAATGATAACAAATAGCATGTAACAAAAAGATGAAAAATGATATATATTATTGTGGTGTTTGTCTTTGGAGGGTGGAACACAACACAGAGAATCTGCACAAATTGGGTCTGCTGGCAGCCCCTGGGAGTTATATGGAGGGATTTAGCCCCATGTAGGAAGTGGGAAAATCCAGAGGAAATACACACCATCAGTTCCTGGCAGCACGGGGGAAATACACACCATCAGTTCCTAGCAAGCGAGTGGAGACGAAGATCCACAATTGCGGGAGGGTCTGGAGCTGTCTAATTGATCGATCGAAAAGACGTGACCGTCCTGATCTTCCGGATCCTAACGGCCGGATCGGATTAAATCTGCATCGTATGATCTCACGGGTTGATCTAACGGTAGATCCGTGAGATCTAATCTTAGCCTTGGGATTAATAGAACGAATGACGGATACGACGGAAGCACCGCTATCGCACGACCTGGGCTCTGCAGCGGTTTGCCCGCGGTTCGCACAACGAATCCCGGTCATTTTATTAGTTTAAAGGGAATAAATGCAAATTTGAAATGTTAGGAACCCTTTTATGCAATTGGATCATTTTAATTAAATATGAATTACGGCCTAAATGATTTTCAAATTGTACCAAACTTTCACTCCTATCTAATTTGAGGGTAAGGAATTCAAAAATGCAATCAGAATTTAATTTTGAGATCAAAATATTTTAGGTCTAAACTAGGGTATCTAGACTGATCAAAATATCATTTCGGACTTAGTGAAGTCCAATGGACTCCAAATTTTCAGGATAGGATTCATTTGATGTTCTTAAGGCAATGAAATCAAAATTAATGATTTCTTAGACTATAGATTAGCAAGGTAACAACCTAGAGTTGTTACAGACTCCCTCACTTAAGAACAATGTCATCCTCGACATCATCTCAAGATAGAAGACAAACATGAAGAAATTTGAAAAATAGAATAAAATTCAGAAAGTTAATAAGTACCTAGATTTTCAAAGTTACTGGGATACTTCCTTCTCATATCCGCCTCTTTCTCCCAAGTAGATTCTTCTAAAGAGCGATTCCTCCACTGAATTTTTACCATTGGGATTGAGCGATTCCTCAGCTGCTTTTGATCATGAGCTAAGATCTTAATTGGATCTTCTGCTTAAGAAAGATTCAGCTAGAGAGATACCACTAGAAGTTGAATCAAGTGAGATGGATTGTGAAGACATCTTAGTAGGGAGGAGATGTGAAATACATTATGGACTACAGAGAAATCTTCAGAAGGTTGCAATCGATAAGTTGCAGAACCAATCTTTTCTAGGATTTCAAACGATCCGACGTAGCAGGGGACTTAGCTTCCCGGCTACACCAAAATGATACGCGCCTTTCATCGAACTGACTTTAAGGTACGCAAAATTTCCAACATCGAATTCCAGAGTACAATGATGAGCATCGTGATACTTACTCTGGCGATCTTGAGCTGCTCTGATTCTTTGCTAGATCAGTTGAATCTTACGATTCATTTCTTCAACTAAATCAAAACATATATCTGAACATTGCCTGTTTCAGATCATGCTAATGGAGTACTACATTTTTAGCCATATAGAACTTCATATGAAGCCATGCCAATACTCACCTGAAAACTGTTATTGTATGCAAACTCTATAAGAGGAATATGGTCTTCCTAGAAACCTCCAAAATCCAAAATATATAGATGAAGAAGATCTTCCAAGACATGATTGACTCTTTCTATTTGACCATTTGTCTGAGGGTAAAAACCAGTACTCATGGCTAGAGAAGTTCCCAAGTCTTGATGCACTGACTTGCCAGAATTTAGAAGTGAAATGACTATCTTGATCAGATATGATAGATCTGGGAATTCCATGGAGTCTGATAATTTCCTTGATATATAACTTTGTTAATTTCTCCATAGAATCAGTTTGACACGTAGGAATAAAATGTGCTGATTTGGTCAGTCGATCAATAATGACCCAGATTGAATTGGCACCGGATCTTGATTTGGGTAAACCCATAATAAAATCCATAGAAATATCAAACCACTTCCATTCAGAAATTGCCAAAGGATGAAGAAGTCCTCCAGGCTTTTGGTGTTTGGCTTTAACTAAGTTACAAGCATGACATTTTACTATGAATTCAGCCACAATTTTCTTTATTCCAGGCCACCAGAATGATTTCTTCAGATCTTGATACATCTTGGTACTGTCATGATGTATTTAGTAACCAGAATTATGACCTTCTACTAGAATCTCTTTATGCATGGATTTGGGAATCCATAGACGACCTTCCTGATAGATTACATTACCTCAAAGCTGAAGGTCAAAGCGATGACCACTTTCGATGTCCTCTTTAAACTTTAAATAGTCTTCATCCTTGGTTTGGGAGATGGAGACATCGCGATGAAATGTAGGTTCAATTGAACTCAAGGATATCAGTGCGCTTAACATAGCACCATGCACTGGCCTGATTTTGAGCCTTCAAAATTCTTCTTCTAGAGAGCTTGATAATATCATAGAAGATAGAGTAGCATGACGACTGAGTGCATCTGCTATAACATTTGCTTTTCCTAGATGATACTGGATGCTTAAATCATAATCACTTATTAGCTCTAGCCATCTTTGTTGTCAGCAGTTTAGCTCACACTGGGTGAAGATGTACTTTAAACTCTGATGATCGGTGAATGTGGAACATAAAGATAATGACGCCATATTTTCATAGCAAAAACAATGGCCGCTAATTCGAGATCATGAACGGAATAGTTCTTTTCATGTGGTTTTAACTAACGAGATGCATAGGCTATAACTTTTCCTTCCTGCATCAGCACACATCCCAAACCTATGCCAAATGTGTCGGTATAGACTTGGTAGTTAAGACCTTCTTTAGGTAAGGCTAGAACTAGTGCAGAAGAAGAGCATCTTTTAATGATTGAAATGATTTCTCACATTCTGGATTCCAAATAAATGGTACTGCTTTCTGCATCAACTTTGTGAGAGGAGACGCAATTTGTGAGAAGCCCTTAACAAATTTTCTATAGTACCCTGCTAGTTCTAAGAAACTCCTGATATAGGTCATGGATTTTGGTTGTGACCAATCTTCAACTGCGCTCTCTTTATTTTGATCGACCTTGATTCCTTGAGAGTCAACGACATGACCCAGAAAAGTGACTGAGTCAAGCCAAAATTCGCATTTGGAATACTTAGCATATAACTAATGGCTTCGAAGCTCTTCTAGTACTAATCCCGGATGGTTCTCATGATCTGTTTTACTTTTCAAATAAATCAGAATATCATCGATGAAGACGATGATGAATTTATTTAAATATTCTTTTAACATGCGCTGCATTAAATCTATAAAAATGGATGGCGCAATTATTAAGCCAAAGGACATTACCAAAAATTAATAATGTTCATCGCGGGTTCTAAACGCTGTTTTCTCCACATCTGGATCTTTAACTCGCAATTGGTGATATCCAGATCGCAAGTATATCTTTGAGAAAACTTCAGCTCCAGATAACTGGTCGAATAAATCATCAATACGTGGTAGGAGATACTTATTCTTGATGGTTACCTTATTTAATTCTCTGTAATGGATGCACATTCTCATCGATCCATCTTTCTTCTTCACGAACAAAACTGGCGCTCCCCAAGGAGATGAACTGGTCGGATATGACCTTTTTCTAGCAGCTCTCCCAGTTGATTGTTCAACTCTTGTAACTCCTAGGCGCCATACGATATGGAACTTTTGACAGCAGTTGTGTTCTAGGAATTAATTATATAGCAAATTATACTTCTCTAACTGGAGGAAGACCGGGTAGGTCTTCGGGGAAAACATCAGGAAATTCACAAACTATACAGTTCTCCAAAATAGGCACGACTTATTTCTTCTCTCCCAATATTGTTACGAGATACGCATTGCATCCCTTCCTGACTAGCCTTTCTACCATCATTACGTTAATCAACGATGCTTGGGTGCTAAATCTTCCAACGAACGATTTCGAATTACTTCCACTGCCCAAAGTTATTTACTTCTTTTGGCAATTTATGGAAGCACCATGCTGGCTTAGCCAATTCATGCCTAGGAGTATATCAAAGTTTGTGATTGGCAATACAATTAACTTAGCCCCATAGTTTTGTTCCCCAATAGGAATATCTATGTTGCGGAATTGTTGGGACTGAATACAGGCTCCAAAAGGTAACCCGATGCTCAATTAGCTAGCTAATCGATAGGTTGGTAGCTTAATAGTCTTAGCCCAATTTTTCGATACGAAGGAATGACTCGCTCCCGTATCGAAAAGGATGTTACAAGATTTGTCGTTTATTGATAAGGTGCCTATGATTACAGTAACTTAATAAGAATAGCTACTCAAACATTTAAAATACTGAAATGGTAAAGAATGATTACTGACATCGTGAGAACTGAATAAAAATTAACTTAAGTTATACCTAACACCACATCATTGTCCTCAGGAGCAGAGACAGGAGTTAACATATATACCCTAGCAGGTGCTAAGGGATGTTTGTTCTGGGGCCTTTGACCCTAACGATCATGATTTAGCCTTTGTGCCAGTACAATTGCCTTTGAGTTTGAGGCTGGAGCTGGCATTATAGCAGGAGTAGGCTCTCGGCTATTCCTTGGTTGTGCACGGAATGCTTGTTTATGACGGGAGTGGTTGATGAGCACTCCGTTGATTGTGTTCTTCTCATTGCATTCGAAATAGCGGTGGCCTTTACAACCACAAGTAAAACATACACCACTGAAGTGGCAGCATTTCTCGTACAGATGCATTCATTTGTATTCAAAGTTCTGAGGATGGGGTTGTGTGGTTTCCATGTTATAGACTTTTGCTACCTTATGATGGCCAAAGCGTTCCTTCCTCGGCTGCATTACTATCGCCTTCCTTTTCTAGTCCAGGTGACTTTGGAATCCTTCTTGTAAACGGGCAGCCTCGATTAATTCAGTCAAAGACTTGATCTAATGAGATACTAAGTGGGCTTTAATAGAGTCTCTCAGACCCTTCAGGAAACGATGGCTTCTAGATGCTTCCGTTCTAACTAAATTCGGAACAAAACGTGACAGTCTCCAAAATTCCTACTCGTAGTCGAACACTAAATTATTGCCTTATGTGAGATGGAGGAGTTCAGAAGGTAGAATTAGTGTGAGTACCTTAATCTTTGATCGGTAGCCGGCATAGGGTAGGCTTCATGTAGGAAATCGATGGCAGCAACTTAACTTAAGTAGTAGCTCTCGAGCTCAAGAGGGAGTGAGAAATGGAAAAGAGAAGAAAATAGAAATCAAATTAACTTACGAAGGCCTAAGGCAGACAGAAGGAGGTCATGGGGTAGGGTGGTAGTGTAGCGCCCTAGCCCCGTCACCGTGCGCAAAAGACAAGTATAATCATAACCAGCGGCGGAGCCGTGCGCTACTCGGGAGGACGAGCTTACAAAAACCTATCTCCCCGAATAGGCTAAAAGACTGAGCTACACTGAAGACTACTGACTCAAACCCGAGAGTAGGCTCGAGAGTCAATACTTAAGATAAGAGTAGATTACTTATCTTAAGTATTAGACTAATGCGTACATTGGATTTAAAAGGATAAATATGAATCCAATATATGTTATCAATATATCAGCATTTCTAGTATGCCGATCACATCACAATACTAATTATAGCAGTATAACAGAGTGCGGAAGCTAAAGCAAAACATCCAGAATATATTCATCACAGAGCAGTAGTAAACATTCGTCTCAGAAAAGAAAAGTAAAATATATCTAGAGTTATTACAAACTGATTTAAAAGATGAAATGTAAAGTCTATCTAAAGTACTAAAATAAGTAGTAAGCAAAAGGTGGAAAGCTGATCTACCAAGGCTCCACGTACTCCTCCGAGATCTCCTGTAGGTCCTCCTTCCCTATCTCCACAAGCTGCCCAGGATCTAGAAAATTACCGAATTCCAAAAGTACCCCATGTTAGACAAGAAGTCTAACACATCGCAACTAACTAAGCAATTCTAAAGTAAATACAATAGACAGTAAAGTAAACATGACTACAAGAAAATAATATTAAAGGCACTATGTAACTGAAATTGTAAAGACTAAGCAAAGTAAAACTGCATCACAACTGAATACTGAAAGTAAACAAAAATATCAAAAGCTCAGAAATCAATGTGAACAATATCCAATATTATACTTTATGTCACTAGAATGATGCACCCAAATATGCCACAAAACGGTATCCCATGGTATATAACAAAACTAGCACTGAAAGGCAATGAGTCATATGGTCCAATGTATACATACACCCAGTTGGGAAGACAGTACGGTGATGCCAATGCATCTTGAAATTCCCCAGTCAATGTATGCAACATTTTGTAACTCATAATTTATCACTAATACTCATACATCACTATTGAAATGATTCCTCAAACTCATGCTCATGTTTATGCCCATGCTTTTATTCTATATGAGTAAAATTTAGAAATCCACAAAATTTTGAATACCGAAAATAAATTCTAGGTCTCCACTGTGCAGAATCCTACTAAAAGGATTCTGACTCCTAGTTTCTAGAATAATAATTAGTTAAAGTTGAAGATTTACTTAAAGATCATTATGTGGGATGATTGTATACACATATTTAGCATGTTTGCAAGAAAGATGATTCTTATCACTTAGTTTGAATAAGCCACCCTAACAAAGCGATCTTCGATAGGAGGTATCGCCTATTGGCGATTTGTATCTCAAGCTAAGTTATTAAGATGCCTAACTCACAATCGTACTCAGTGTCTTAAAGAAGGTGATTCTAATTACTTAGTTTGTTTGAGCCATACCTATTGAAGCGGTCCTTACTAGGAGGCATCGTCCATTGGCGATTTGTATTTCAATCAAACTAAGGAATGAGTACATGTTTAATACACTCTTAGTCTTGGGAAATTTACTCTAATGGGACTGTATTTGTCTAATCCCTCAGTGTAGCACCTGCTCATAAGTCCACATTGGAGTGAATCAACCAATCCTGAATACTAGTGAAGAAAATCAGTACTATTGGTATGCCATACTACACCAACCAATAATCTGGGTTCACACAACTCTATTTAATTAACAAGGATTTATCAAGATTATAAATTCTTATGCTAAATATGTAAGTCCTTTATAAGGTTCCAAGAAAAAGTGATCAAGTATCACTCAATATAGATTCTACCACAAGGAAAGGTGTCATTCTAATATCTTAAGTGATTCCTACCACGAGGGGTTAAGATCAACTTCTAAAGTTAAGGGATCATCTAAGCTTCTACCTTAATGAGTTATGCAAAGTTCTCCTACCTCATTGTATATTCAAATTTAGGTCTTTAAAATATTTTAGAAATAACCTTGTGTTGAGATACTTAAGATCTCACACTCTTAACTCTACTACTAACACTATATGTTTTAATTATTATTTACACTTAGGATGATCAGATTAGATGATTAAGTCATCTAATCATAGCTTATTCTAAGATCATGGGATTTAAATCAAGAATATTAATAGAGTTAGATCATTTGTTCAATCAATATGATTCTATTAATCTTACATGCTAATAGTCTTATGCAGGAGAAAATCAAGGATCTAAGGTTCAGATTCAGATTAAGCAATCTCATATGTTTATTATTAACCTTAACATTTTTAATCTAAATGTTTAAGATCGATGTCAAATCAGATGCATTATTAGAATACTGTCAATCACATTATCTTATAATTATATTCATTTATTTAAGGTTTAAGAGTTTGGAACTAAATCAAGCAAATTAGGGTTTAACCCCTACTCATGTCCAATTAAGATCAAGTGTTTATTTATAGATCAAATGTTAAATCGGTGAATTAGGTATGTATTATTGGTGGCAATCTTAGACCTAGATCAAGTTTTAATAGCTTGATCAAAGTCTTAAGACTTCTTAAGTTAATTAAGATGATTAAGTTCTCCAATTTTTATGATTATTCAAGTTATACATTATTAATTAGCATACTTAGTTTCTATATATTTATCTTACTGTTATGAAGCATAATAACAGAAAAATTTCAGAAAAATGGAAAGTATTTAGTGCTAATCAAACCCTGAATCAATCCAAAAGGATTAGCACATAATTGTAAATCTAACCATCATAATTCCATTCAATTTGGCACATAAGTCTTAATTCACCATATAATTAATTAGAGACTAAGTTTACTAAGATCCAATATATACAAACCCTAATTTTTACTAATCATGGTTTAACAAGATTAGGGCATAAATTAAAATACAGAGATCAAAAAAATAATTCACTTAGCACATTTATTCTACTCATCATAAGCAAATTAATGGCACCCTAAACATACAATTTGGCTAAGTGTAATTAGCTAATCAACTCTAATCAAGATCTGCAATAATTAGGCAAAATAGAAATCTAACTATTAAATGTTCAATATTATTTTATATTCGGGTCCCTGAGGATTTTCTGATCAATTTCATATACAATATTATAGGGTTTGGACCAGTGGATTAAAAGTTATTCAATTAATACATTCTATATTTTTATTTAAATGATTTCCTATGATTTGAATAACTGAATTATTTTCCTTAAGGAAAATAATTCCAATTATTCGAATATAATTAAAATGGGTTCAGCCCATTATCAAAAGGTCCGGGTCAGTCGGGGCCCGAAGACCCGGAACTGTCGCACCGCTCGGGTCACAGGGTCGGCCAGACCCGCACAGGGGCTTCGTCCCTGAGCCTCCGTCCCGACGGAAGGGACCCGATTAGGGAAACCCTAATCGGTTAATTATGGCGCATCCCGACCATGGCATGACCAGCCAACGATCGCTACACATTCACCATGGTCAGGTGCACTGAACGGGACCCGAAGCCCTCTGTGAGATGGTCTGGATTGGCCGGACCTAACTCACCTGTGGGCTACCGCAATGGAGCTACTGTGTGGAGACAATTCTCCCCACAGCGGCCATGCCAAACCCAGGGCTCGATCCCTACACCTTCAGGGAGGTGAGACGGATCAAAGCCTCCTGGTCTGAGGCCCTGAGATGGTCTGGAACGCTGGGACCCTACTCACCCGAGATGTTCCTTAAGGGATTTAACCCGATCAATCAATTTGATCGATTGAGGCTAGCTTAGGGCACAATTTTGATACCTGGGAGTTCGTTTTAACAATACGCATGTAATGGAATCAAAAGGAGAAAGGTCTGAGCCTCATTGGCTTGAAACTGGCAAATGGCGGTACCTAGTTTGACGAGGGAGCTCAGGATGATCGATTGAGGGCTCGACTGGCATTAGCTGAGGTTCCAGACACTGCAAAGGGTCCTAAAGACTAGGAGAGCATACTATCAGCGGTTCGAGAGCTCTTGGGATCGCCTACGCAAGCTCGGATAGACAGCAATGGCAGAAGTTGCAGAGAGCTCAATTAATCAGCAAGGATCAAATGGAGCAATGCAAGGGCTATTTATAGCCTTGGTAGAGGATTGGGAAGATTCTGGAGGGTTGGCTCGGGCTAGGAAAGACCTGAGAGATCGAGCCATGGCCGAGCTCTCGAATTTCTAATTCGAGCTCGGCCAAGTCACGAGGCCCGATCGGGGGTCCTTGCCAAGATGGGGGAGATCCTAATGACCTTGCTGAGGTGAACGTAGGAGTGGGGGACAAGCAGGGAAGCTGGCAGTATGGGGGATCTCCCTGTCGAGTGCGCGAGCAAGTGGGGATGAAGATCCACAGTTGCGGGAGGGTCCGGAGCCATTTGATTGATCGATCGAAAAGACGCGTCGGTCCTGATCTTCCGAATCCTAATGGCCGGATCAGATTAAATCTGTGTTGTAGGATCTCACGAGTTGATCTAACGGCAGATCCGCGGTTCCGCGGGATCTAATCCTAGACGTGGGATTAATAGAATGAATGGAAAATACGATGGAAGCACCGCTGTCGCACGACCCAGGCTCTGCAGCGGATCGCTCGCGGTCCGCACAGCGGATCCCAGCCGTTTTATTAGTTTAAAGTGTATAAATGCAAATTTGAAATGTTAGGAACCCTTTTATGCAATTAGACCATTTTAATTAAATATAAATTATTGCCTAAATGATTTTCAAATTGCACCAAACTTTCACCCCTAGCTAATTTGGGGGTGAGGAATTCAAAAAAACAATTAGAATTTAATTCTGAGATCAAAATATTTTAGATCTAAACTAAGGCATCTAAACTAATCAAAATATCATTTCAGACTTAGAGAAGTCTAATGGACTCAAAATTTTTAGGATAGGATTCATTTGATGTTCTTATAGCAATGGAATCAAAATTAATGATTCCTTAAACTATAGATTAGCAGAGTAACAACCCTAGGTTGTTACAGGTAGCGCCCTTGCCAGACACGAGAGTGGCCAAGACAGGGACGTACATCGAACCCATCCTGGCTGTCTGATCAAGCACATGATCCAATGGTCTGATATGGCTTGAGAGATCCTGCAGATGGATTAACTTAAATACTTAATCAACGGTCCAGAAGATGGTGGATCGTTGTCCTGCCGCTAGAAAAGGAATTGAGTTGATTAGGAAACTAATTAATGAGTAACAACACTATGGTTGTTACACACTCATCCTCATAAGTAGAAAAGAAATCTAGCTAAGCCTCAGCAACAACGGGAAGGTTCTCCTCTTGGCTAAGCTCCTCACCTGGTGTTATCTCCATGAATAACTCTGAATCTGACATTTTCAGTATCACAATGCTAGTACCCCAGTCAAGAAAAGAAAAAACTTACAATTAAATAATTGTCTAAGTGTATTTTAGGATGATTTAATAAAACTACATATTTTAAGATAACACATTTTACTAAATATTCAAACATTTAAAGTGGTGCAACAAGTGACAAAAGAACAGAATAGCTATAAATAAAACATTTATAACTAAACAAAATTGAGTATGTAAATAACATACCTCAACTAGAAGCTATAATAATGTTAGACAGTAAATATGTAAATAACTAAAAATGCTGAAAGTAAATTTATCTTAACATGCTTATGATCAAATAAATATGTGCTGATTTATAGAAAATAATCTAAATTGAAGTGTGAAAACAAATAAATTAAAATTAACATCCTAGTATTTGCAAGAACTAAGTAAAACTGAACTAAAAATATTGAGCTGAAATGAACTATAAAAGTGTGCAGAAAATAGTAAAACATAAATGAAAACATTTGGCTAAATAAGCCACTAAACTAAAATTGAACTGAACTAAATGTAAAAGTGTGCCTAAATTAATACTGTCATAATAGAAACGAGCCTAACAGGGCCACTATACAGAATGTTTAATATGTATCATCCAAGCCCTAATGTGGGTGGAACTGAACCGGACTATAGAATCAGACATGTATTATTCAAGCCCTATCATGAGTGGATCCAAGTTGATTATATATCAAAAGAACTGAATTGAAGAGGTAGAATAAATTAAAAGACACTCTATTAAGCTAATAACTAAAGAACTGAATGTACTTATATTAAAGTTAAATCATGTTTATGCATTTTAAAACCAAATATAAGATACTCAATAAATGTTCTATGTCCAACTAGTATGTTCAAGAAAATAAAAAAGGCTCAACCACAAGGTGTACGTAGCAACAAAGTCAAAGTAAGCAAGAAATTCTACTAAACATATGTGATATCTGTTGTTATCTAATTTAATTCGTTCGATTTAATCTGAGATAGTACAAGCTTAGGATCTCTAATATCCAACTATCAAGCATAATCCCAGATTCACGGCCATAAATGTTAAATATTAGAACATAATAAGTTCTAATTCATAATTAGAAATAATGACTACAAAGGTTAAATAATTAATTAATAACTTAATTATTGTACTTTAATAACTCAACCCCAATCTTGATTAAGCAAATCAAGATCTAAGGATTTAAAGTATAAACTCCAATTTGGGGTTTAGACTCTCAATCAAAGGTACTAATCTTCTAAGGATCTAAGAATTCACACTAAACCTCACTCGAGAGGTAGAGAAATCTTAAAAGCTGAAAGATTTAAGGGAAATATGATCCTAGATCGAAAGGTTGAATTTAAGGTTATAAGATAGAATAATCAAGTAAAAATTTATGAATCTAAGAACTGAATTCAATTTATAGAATAATTACATCATTCTATAGCTTGAAAACACTTAAGCTACTAAGAGGATTTCAAGGGATTAGGCACTTAAGATATTAAGGAATTTCAAGAATGAATGTTGCAATTCTAAAGAGACTTCATGTGGCGACCCGAGACCCGACAAGGTAGGTTTGTCGTTACTTAGCAAATCCCTCACTTATCATTATAATAGGTTATAATCCCCAATCCACTAATAAGGGAAGGATGTGCACTATAAAAAGAGCTGAATCATTTACTAAATAACTTACATATCAATCAGAGTGTGGAAGAAGGAAAATAACAAGCTTAGATCTATTAGAACCATAATGTAGAAAAATAGAAATATGCGGCTCAAAATAAAAGTATGCAGTAATGGAAAACACACAAAGTACATGTATTATTACAATGTTTTAAATAAGTTAAGCAAAAGAAAAGGACACTCATCCTCGCTTAAACAAAAGAAGCAATCTAAAGTAAAGCCCCTCAGCTTTACGGTGCTCTTTCTCCTGGAACTGTTCCTCTATGGGTGCAAACTCCTCAAAATATTATAGATTTGCCATTATCGGTTTCACAATGGTAGGTCCCCGGCCAAAAAGAAAAACAAAAAACCTGGTTAGACATATTATCTAAATATATTTTAGGCTGAATATTTCATGTTCCTTTAAGATATCACTATTTATTTAAACAACTAAAGCAAGCAAATAAGTGCAACAAGTTAAGAAGAAAAAGGGAAAGTTATAAATAATGCATTTATAACTTAAACAAAAAGTGAGGTTAAAAGACATACCTCAACCCAAAGTTGCAATAATGTTAGGCAATATATATATATATATATATATATATATATATATATATATATATATATATGTATAATAAACTGTAAATACTAAAAAGAAGACTTGTCCTAACATGCTGATGATCATATGAAATTATGCAGAATATCAAAAAGTAAACTGAGCTGAGATACATATAAATAAGCTGAATCAACAACTAGCATCCTAGCATATATAAGTAAGCAAGCACTATACTAAAGTTGAACATGTAGTAAAATTAATTAGAAAATTAAAAAGAATTATGTACAAGCTATCATATCAAAAAAATTGGGTAAACAAACTACTAAACTGTAAGTAAACTGAACTGTATCATATCATATCACTTAGCTTCACAAAGCTACGGTAGAAAACTGTACTGAACTAAAGAGGCAGAAATACATATGTATAAATTTTTAGTTATTTTACTTTACTCTTATAAACATGTCCAAAAGTAGCTGATGAGTCAAGCATGTCTACAAGACAGAGTGGGTTCCCAAACTTAGACACAACTCTCCCCAATAAGTATGTGTTAGGTAATACTTATTTCTCTTTACCGCCTGTCCATTGGCAGTAATGTGTATACACAATCGCCCGTCCAGATCATGAACCTAATACAAGTGTTATCCTAATTTTCTATGTTTTCATTTCATGCATCAAGTTACCTTATATGACATGTCCAATGTAAAAAGGTTCAAAATATAAGGAATGTAAAGCAACAAAGTTCAATAGTAAGCAAGAGAGACTACTAAACACAGGTGATATCTGTTATTGTCTAATTAATCTATTATAACTATTCTAAGTTTATACAAGCTTAGGATCTCCAATATTCTACTATCAAATATAGACTCATATTTGCGACCTTATAAGGTTAAAAGCAATTAGAACTGATCATGTTATATGATGCTTACAAGTTAAATAACTAATCATCACATATTGAGGTTTAATCTCTTAATCCAAAAGTGATTCTAAAGGCTAAGGTTTTATCCCAAATTCTCTCAATACTATAAGTTAGGCTATCTTATTAAGCAAAGTCAAGCTTAATAAGATGAATCTCTAAACTTAGACTAAAGTTTAAACACAAAATAATCATAATAATGGATGAAATTTGAAAACTATTAAAAACTAAGGTTTCATCCATTGAGAACCATTTAATGATGAATAAACTCTAACCAAATTTCTATCACTAAATCCTAAAATTTAAAGGAAAATTCTAAGAAAAGGATTTAGGATAAAGGTGAAGATTTAAGCATTGATGTTAATTATTCTTAATTTATCTTATTACTGATTTAGGGAATCTAGAATTTACATAATAGGAGATGAATCTCACATTATGAAATCTATCAATTGTTTAGAAATATTTTAAGATGAAACTTAGGGTTTCATATAGAAATTTAATTAATAAGCTTAAATGATCTAGAATTGAATCTAAATCACTTTATTTATTAATTTTAGAAACTAAATCAAGTTTCTAAGGCTTAAGGTAGCTATAATAGCCCTATTAGATAGGTCAATTAGGACTAATCTAAGTTCTAATTGTGGTTTTAGTACACTAACTAAATCATTAGGAACTCATGACAAAGACTTAGTCCAAATTATGAGTCAAATGGATCAAATCCTGATTTTAAGAATTTCAAGAATCCTAGAATTTGACCTATTTAATTTGACCTCAAAACAAAAATCTGACTTCGCCATTGCGCTCAACACCCCCAAATTAGCTATGGGTGATATTTTGGATGCATTTGGAAGTTGTTGGAATTTCAGTGAATATTTTATTAATATTTAAATACCTCAGAAAAAAAATGAGAAAATTAAATTCTCATCAAATCAAAAATTTGACTTCACCGTTGCATTCATCACCCCTCAATTAGCTATGGGTGAATAATTCAAAATTTTTGGAAGGCTAATAATTAGTTAATTTCAATTCATAAAATCAATTAAAATTTAATTAATTAATTTATCTAAAATAATTCCTAACGGGCGCCATCAATAAATAGCATGTGTCATTTAATTAACGAATGGCATTGTCTCTTCAGACTAGCACTTCCATCATCCATTGGATCGCCTGATCTTGACGGCTGGGACTTATCGTCCCAGCGATTGCCTGCGAGCGCTGCACGTAGCGTGCACGTGGCATGAGCCAACCACGTGGCTCCCCTCCACCACTCTTCGAACACTAAACCCTTCATTTAAGAACCATCGAGAGCTTCAGAAATCGATTTTTCACCATCAAGATCAAAGCTTGCGATTAAAGAAGGTCCGTGCTGTCGTTCCGCTTGATCAAAAAGTTTTGAACCGTCGAAACAGAGGTGCCTCTACCTTTTAATCTGTCCATTTGATTGTCTTCTTTTTTATTCGAATATTGATTCCATAAGTTAGATTAGGTTTTATGCAGTCTCAATCACGTCGATCGGGCTCGACCAACCTGAATTGAACCTCAGTGTTACAGTACTTACAGTTATCGTGCTCGCGCCCGCGCCTAGTTCCCTAGGGTTCGACCTTACGCTTGAACCAAACCACCTCCTACACAGATCAAAGTGCCAATGGTTTGCTGCATTCGGACTTTGCCCATTGTCGTGCGGGCCGATTGCTGGCACCGCCGCAAATGCCAGCAAACTTCAAACCCTAGTGTTTGCCTGCAGGATCTCTGTCGAAGGCGTCGACCTGTCTTGGGCCGGGTCAGGACAACCCGACCCGCGTGATGATAATCAGGCTTGTCATGCATAACATCGCATCATCGTAGGGGTCCCGCTGGCCACGCGTCGTGCGCATAGTTACCGCGGAGCAAAAATGGGGCCCACTACAAGCCGTCGAATCATGTCTTGTGGGTCCCGCCAGTGCTTCGCTGTCGGGTGGGGATTGGAGCATCGTCTCTATCAATCCTGCAGGGTCCCATTGCTAGATTTTTTAAATAAATTGTTTTATTTCTTAAATTAGTAGTATTTAATGTAATTTAAATATATATATATATATATATATATATATATATATTAAAGCAATTAAATTACTAAACTTTAAGCATCAATATCTATCAAACCATACACACAAATATAGTGATATTATATGCCATTCTGATCAACAAAAATAGAGGATTAATATGACACTCTCCAATTTCTAGTAGGATCATTATTTCACATAGTGATATTTTAGGACACTTAAATAAATTACAAAAATGCCACTATTGTTCAATTGATCATAACTTTGCACACACTCACCCAAACATACCCAATATAGGTCTTAAAGTAATCAGAAGAACCTCTAGATTACTCTGATAGTGCTAATTCCTCTATTTGGAGTGTGTTTAGCCTAATCACTTTTAGGATCCCTCACTAATGACCCTAATTCTATGAAATCTTCAATTGACCATAACTTGGTCAATTGAGCTACAAATCAGATCTTCTAATAGACAATTTTGATCAAGAAGGCCTAATAAACAATAATGTGCAAAAATATTTAAATTTTGATGGTTAGATTCCTTAATCAACCCTAATTATCCCAAAACTTGATTAGTGAATATTAGCACAATTAGTGATCCAAATTGAGTAATTCAAGTTTCTGATGGTTCCTAGAGTGTATTATAACCTAATGGTGTGATTAGTTTAGTAATTTTTTAATTTATTTGACTAATCACTCACTAATCACCCTTAATCCTAATTAGGTCATAACTTAACTAAATGAGGTTCAAATTGGGTCTACTCCCAGTTAAAGTAATCACTGTATTATAGGAAAGCTATATCTACTGAGTTTACTGAATTAGGACTTCAAATCAAAAAGTTAGGTTTTGACCCCTCTTAGAAAACCCTAATTTTCATAAATAAACCCCAAAATTGATTTACTCATCATAACTTTATCATAAGACCTCAGAATTTAGTATTCTTAGATTCTATGGAATCCTTGAACAGTATGCATTAATAAACTGATTGAAAATTTAGATTTCATTAGGACAAATTATTAATTTTCCCTTATGAGTCAAATTCCTTAATTTGATCTCATAAAGCTTAATAATTATCCAAATTTGATGTACTTACTGTCTATCTTCATCTTAGGCAGTAAGTAATGTTTTGCTATTAAGATTTCTAATTTAGAGCCTTAAATTAAAAATTAGTTTTTTAGACCCTTATGTAGGGGCAAAATGGTTATTTTGCCCAAATTTAGATTTAAGTATTCTTAGAATCATATTCTAATCACTATAATTAGTAATTAAAATGATTTAGAATCAAATTTTCTTAATTTAAGCTATTAATTAGATTTCTAGGAAAAATCCTAAATTATTCTTAAGTAATTAAATTAAGTGACATAATCCGAGATTCATCTCACATTAAGTCTCCTCTAAACTTTAAAATTCTTCTTAAGTAAAATGCTAAGCTAAATTTAAGCTCTATCATGTGAGATAAATCTCACATCATGCCTTCCTTTTTGTCTTCTAATCCTTCTCTTAAACTTTTAATTCAACTTTAGTTAATATTAGTGCTTGAGTATTCATATTAGTTCATTAAGATCTTTCTTCCTTAGAAATTAGAAATTAGCAATGTCTAATCAAGTCTAGTCTTAAGGTGTCCTTGGATGGTTTTCGTTAGACCTTTCTTTCTCATGGCTTGTTTAGCCAGTTCTATGATATGGTGTGCTATTTTTAAGTGCACTCCTACTTGATGTTTCTGCCTTACCTTAGCAAGCTAAGTGAGTTGTTTTGCATACTTTCTGTTTGAATGGCTTGTTTAGCCATAGCAATTTTCAGTTTCATATTTACTATTTTTAGCTTACTTTATGTACTTCAGCACTTCTTTATTCACTATCTTACTATATTTAATAGCTTTTATATATAGGATGCTAGCTTTATTCACTTATAGGATGCTAGTCTTACTCACTTGTTTATATAACCTTATTGCATCTATGGTTGGAGGTACGTGCTTACTTCCTCTTTTGTTTAAGTTATAATCTTATTGTTTATAGCTTCATTTTCATTTCATATGCTTTCTTTCACCTATATTGTTGCTTAGATGCAATTAATGGTGATTTCTAAGGAATTTAATAAATTTATCAGCCTAAAATGTACTTAGACATTTTCTCTAACAAGGATTTTTTTTTGTTGGCTGGGGCCCTATCATTATGAAGCCGGTAATGATAGATTCTGAGATGTTTGAGGTTGTGGAGTTGTCCGAGGACTTGCTTATGGAGGAGGATCGTGCTGTTGAAGACTCTTAGCCTTTTTGTTTTCTTTTCATTCTACTAGTGAGGCTGAGTGTCCTTATGTTTCATTTCTACTAAACTATTTAAATATGTTATAATAATACAGGGATAAAACCTTACTTTATACTGCTTTACTTATTCTGAGTTGAATGTACGGATTTTCATATATTAATGGATGGGTGTTATTATTTAGCTTCTGCACTATGTTTTCATGAATATTTCATTTAGTGATTTATGCTTGAGATGACAAATCTTTGATTATAATGGATTAGTATGAGTATCTAATCTAATTATAAGTAAGGATCTTGTCATTTTGTATTCACCTCATCGTAGTCATGTTAACTTAAGAGTTAATGGGACCATAAAATTCCTAATTAGTTCAAAACCCTAGAAATTCCCCATAATTAGTTCAAAACCCTAGAAAACTAAGAGTTTTCATGAATATTAATTAGTTCATCGAACATCAAAAAGAACACTACCATAAAATTCCCCATAATTTTATGGTTAAAATGACAACTTCAATATATTTGGATTAATGGATTAATAGTTATGGGTGCTTAAAGTTCTGCAATTAATCGAATTAATTAAAGTAATTTTAACTTAACTATTAATTACTTAAATCAGCTATCCATTAATTAAATCAGTCGATCGGGCCCACATAACACGTAGTTGGAAAAGCGAATGGGACCACAATGTGATGACTCTGCACTGACGGGGATTACAGCGAGACCACTCACCGCAGCGGGCCCACCAGGCGCAACAATCATTGGCACGTGGCTGCCCGAGCGATTCCATGCGGGATGGGCTTCGCACTGGCCCGAACTGAGATAAGACTTCATCTTCTCTGATGATTAGATACTATGGCTTCAAAAATAAAGGTCAATCTAGCCCTTCAAAGGCCAGAACGCATTGCAATGAGAAGAGCTCGACGTTACCTTCCTAATGATGATTGAACCAACAGTTGGGGTGCTCTGAGGCGGCTGTAAAGTTTAACCCTAGGCTCTAGGGTTCGGGCAAAGGTGACAACATTGTATAATATTGTAGGTGATAGTTGAAATTCGATCGATCAAACTCAATTGAGTTCGATCTGATCCATTTAGATAACATTAAAAGGCGTGAAATATTGATACGAAACATAATAACATAGTTTACTAGAAGAAGAATAGGGATCAAGTGGTACCTGAAATGGAGGTTCAAGATTTAAGATTCGCAGCTTCAGGGAGGTTTAGAGGTCTCAAGTACAAAATAGCCTAAGCTCATAGATGGAAAGTTAATGGGAATAATGGCGGAGCATATGAAGTTCGAGCATGGCGGTGATTGGCTGACCGCAGCTGCGCTCAGCCGCATGCGTAACACGCTGAGGGCATCGAGCAAGGTGCGAGGAGATGCATGGGTGCCATTCGATTGGCCGATAAAATGGTTGGGATTCACCGTTTGATTGAATGGCAGAGGGGGTAACGGCGCTGGGAGAGGGGAACGGGGCCGTTAGGGAAGAATAAATAATAATTATTTTATTTGGTATTTCCAATTTTCTTAATTAAAATTAAATACTTAAACAGCTTCCAAAAGTTCCAATAATTTACCCTTAGCTGGTTGAGGGGTGAGGAACGTAACGACGAAGTCGGATTTTAATTCTGACGAGTATTTAATTTTCCTATTTTTCGGAGTATTTTAAATATATTAAAATATTCTGCAAAACTCCAACGACTCCAAAATACCTCCAAAACTTTACCCCTAGTGAATTTGGGGGTGATGAGCGCAATGATGAAGTTTGATTTTTAATTTGAGGTAAATTTAAATATGTCAAATTCTAGGGTTCTTGTGTAATAACCCAAGTTGTTACGCTTATCGATTATGATTAATATAAATCCTAATCTTGATCCTAAGTATTAATCAAGCAATTAGGAGTCATCCACTAAGTCCTAGTCCAAACTAGGAGTAAAATAGATCAAGTCCTGATTTTTGAGAAATCTAGAAACTTTGGAAATTGACCTATCTAAATTGACCTCAAATCAAAAATCGAACTTCGTCATTGCAATCATTGCCCCCAAATTAGCTAGGGGTGATATTTTCGAGTCAATCGGAATTCGTCAAAATTTTGACGAATATTTTAATAATATTTAAACACCCCGAAAATTAGCATAATTAAATAATCATCGGAATCAAATTTCGACTTCGCCATTAATTTCCTCACCCCCAAATTAGTTAGAGGTGAATTTTTGAGAATTTTTAGAGTGCATTTCAAAAATCTGAATTTTTAAATAATTAATGAAAATAAATAATTAATTATTTAGTACTTAATTTAGAATTTCTCCCCCTCTCTCCTAGCTGGCACCTCATTCGGTGCCCCTCCCTCTTTTGCACGAAAGGATGGCTGAAGCCATCCCCTCCCATCCTTTAACCCATGCCCTCATCCCATCACCTTCTTCTTTCTCACCTTTAAGAAGGGGCTCAAACTCCTTCTTCTTTCCCTTTGCCAAAGCTAAACTCCTCCTCCCCCACCCCCACCCCCCTTCTTTGGGTGCTTGCTAAAGAAGAAGAAGTTCAGCTCCTCTCCAAGGTTTTGAAAAAAATAGAGTTTTCTTCCTCCTCTTCTTGCAAGGTCTAAAGGTACCCTTTTTGCTTACTCCCTTTATACCCATTTACTCCTCTTCCTTGCCTATTTCATGTCACTATTATGCTTGAATGTATCTTTAGAAATCTATAAGTATGTATGGAAGTCGTTAAGGATCTTTAAAGCATCACATTTCTAAAAAGAAAACTGCTATATTTTTCATCTATTCTGCACACCCCTGCATTATCACCATTTTCATATAGTTAGAATGCTCCGTTTGTGCCAATTTGGTGTCAATGGAAAGGTATCAGAAAGTCCTTTTCATTAATATATGGTACTGCTCATAAAATGTTATAGATTGGGAGTATTTGAGCTTGAAAAGAGGCCTTTACGGGTTTTCGCACAGGCGAAATCACCGTCTGGCGCTCCAGCGCGCTGCAATGCTCAAGTTATGAATTTGGGTCCGCTACAACGCGCTACAGCACAAAATCTGCTACAGCACACTACAGTGCAAAATCCGCTACAGCGTGCTACAGCGCAAAATCTGCTACAGCGTGCTACAACGCAAAATCCGCTACAGCGCAAAATTCGCTACAACGCGCTACAGCTCAAAATCCGCTACCGCGCGCTACAGCACGCCGTAGCGCCCAGACATATTGAAATGACCATAACATGGTCATTTGGACTCCAAATTCAAAATTTTAAAGTGCTAGATAACTTATAATTTTAGTGCAAATAATAATCTAAAATAATATATAGGCTGTGAACCCTAAAAATAGAAATGACCAAAATACCCTTAACCATAATTAGGTCATAACTTGACCAATTGAAGTCTAATTTGGGTCTACTCTTAGTTAAAGTACTTAATGTGATATAGGAAAGCTATAGCCACTGTGTTTGCTGAATTTAGATTACCAAATGGAAGAGTTAGTTTTTTGACCCCTCTTAACTTAGAAAATTACCAATTTACCCTTAGAAATTCAAATAGCTATAACTAATTCATTAGACCTCAGAATTTAGTGTTCTTAGACTCTATGGAATCCTTGAACATCAAACAATAGTAAACTGTATAAAAATTTAGATTTTATTAAGTGCAATTTACTAAAACCTTAGTTTGGACCTATATGACTCATTTCTTATCCAAATTTGGTGTACTTATTATCTATCTTCATGTTAGACAGTAAGGAATTATTTGGCAGTGAGAAATCCCAATTTGAAGCCCTAAATCAAAAAGTAGCTTTTTGGACCCTTAAGTAGGGGCAAAACAGTCATTTTGCCTAAAATTTAGGTTTAGTATCTTTAACTCCTAGATTATCTTCTAAGTCAATAAAACAAGTATTAAAACTATATTAGAATTCTCTATGCGAGTAAAATCAGCTATTAGGTCAAATTTGTTAAAATCCCCAAAATTTCTCTAAGTCTTTTCCTTAGGAAATTCAGTACCTCACAATTATGATTATTCCTAAGATTAGGGCTAGATCATAGGATAGATTTCATTCATCGAATAACAGGGTTATTCAATGAATGAATCTTTAATTTTATTAGTTTCTAGATTTTACAACTTATTTAGATTATTTTGTCTTTCAACATTAGATTTAGGATAGGAGATTCATCCTATTAAGTTTGATTCACTTAACAGGGTTTACCTTAATTGATAGATCACTCTTAGACTGAAACCTAGATCCTATGTCTTATCCTTTTTGGATTATATGATTAAGTTCAATCTCGTGATATTTAATCTATAATCTATAGTTTAGTATATCTTGATCAGATCTTAGGTAGAACATCTAAATCCATCTAATTAGGATGTTATGATTCATTTCTTAACCCATAGTCATACTTAATTGAATTATATTAGAACCTAATCAGTTCTAATCCTTTTAAAACTTATAAGGTCGTGCTTCTAAGTTATACTTGATAGTAGGAATTGGAGATCCTTAACTTATGTAATTTGGAGTAGTTAGAATGGTTAAATTACAAAATAAATGATATCACCATGTTTAGTAGACTCCCTTGCTTACTATTTGACTTTGTGCTATGCATTCCTTGAATTTTGTGATTATTTTTCCTTGAACATGTCATATAAGAAAAATATTATTAAATAAAAATGAAACTTAAAATATTAGGAAAACATTTGCATTGGGTTCAGTTCATGGTAGATTATGGTGCACATTACTCCAATGGACAGGGGTAAGGAGAGATCATGATGCTTAACATCACTCATTGAGGAGAGTGTTTAAGTTTGGGACCCGTTAAATCTTGCAGACATGCTTGACTCCTCAATTGTTTTTGAAATTGTCCACATAAACAAAAGTAAAATAACTAAAAGATATTTGCATAGTATTATCTGCCTCTTCAGTCATACAGTACCATATTGATATATTATGTCTGCCCTAGCCCATAAAGATTATGGGAATATATTGGGCTGGATTGGCCAATTCTTTCTGATATGGCAGTTATATGTTCTTTCTTTACAATTTTTCAGCTTACTGTTTATTATGCATCAACATGATGTTGATTCATATTATTTCAGTTAGCTGTAGATATATTGTTTTACCTGCTCACTTGTATAGATACATGTATAGGATGCTAGAGTTTACTACTTATTATATGCACCATTTTCAGATTAATGTTTTAAATTAGCATATATCAATGATCATCAGCATGCTTAGGTTTAGATTTTTCTTTTCAGTATTTTCACTTACTATATTACATATGTATGCCTTACTTTGTTTAGTTTACTTTAGGTGCACTTTTCCTCAATTATTACTTAATTATAAATATTACATTTATAACTTATCCTCATCCCCTTGTATGCTTACTTGCTCCCATGTTAGATAGATGTTTCATTTGGTTTAGAGTAAAATGATGATATTAACAAATGCTTATAAATTATTTGCCTATAATGTACTTAAACATTTTGTCTAATAAGAATTTTCTTTTATTGGCTGGGGCTCTAGCATTGTGAAACTGATAATGTCAGATATTGAGCAATTTGAGGATCCTGTGCTTGAGGAGGAGCCATACTTAGAGGAGGCGCAACAGCTTGGACCAGAAGATACTTAATTTCCTTTTTATCCCATAGTGAGGATGAGAGTTATTAATTTCATTTCATAAACCTTACATAAAATGTTGTAATAATATAGGTACTGTGACTGTGTTTACTTTCTGCATATTATTATTTTCTGAGCTATTTCATTTTATTTCATGTATAATGTATGGTGAATTGATGTAATATTTATCTCATTTTGCTTCTGCACTCTGTATGTATATATAGATTTAGTGATTGCTCCTCATATTCATTCTGTGCACATCCTTCCCTTATTAGTGCATTGTGAATTTTACCTAATCCAATGATAAGTGAGAGATTTACCAGAGTGGCACACCACTCCTTAGTCTAATGATTGTAGACTTAAGGAGCACGTTGCCATAGTTGGTATCAAAGAATTCCATAAGGTGTCAGATTAGAATTTGCATTCCACTCTACCTAATGGATTATTCTTCTATCAATCAGTCACTAACTGAATACTAGAGTTACATCCAGAGCACCATAATCATAAGCTCAGAATAATAAGAGTATAGAATGGAAAATGCATTCATAAGTAACATAACTTAAGTAGGAATAAACTTAAGTGTAATATGTAGCTAACTAATTCAAATTAAACCTTCATGATATTTACAAAATCAAGAACTTGAGATGTTAGGACTTAACTTCTGTATTAAGACATTCAAATCCCTATAGGATTTTAAACTGGCAATTAGGTCTTAAATCACTCTTAAGTAGTTACCTTTCACTTTCTAAATTTTGTCTCCCTAAGGATAATAACAACACAACTTACCTTTAATAATCACTAGGGCTAATGATATTTTCCTTAGGAGTTTAAAATATACATTGTCCCCAAGGTAAGTGGGAGTGTATCATGGACATTCATCTTCCACTCCCTTTGCTTTCCATAGTTTCTCTGGAGATATTAACACTCTGGGTGAAACTACTAAGAGTCTTAGTAGATAGCAATCTGAAGTCAAAAAAAAAAAAAAAAAAAAAAAAACACTAAATTAGAAAACCATCTATTGTATCAAATTACCAAAACCCTTCACTAGCATCTATAACTTCTATTTCACTAATGCCTTCCTTTCCACAAGTCGAGGTAAAAACTCAACAGAATGTATTACGAAAAAGAGAACTTCATAATAATACCTACAATAACTTTCATCTCATTTTAGCAGATGGCTACCGCTATACCTCTTACGTCAATGACTTTGTCTAGTATGATCAATAAAGTGAAATCAATCTTATTTAATTCTTCTTGGATTCTGACAAATAAGATAAAGCCATGAATCCTAGATCATTCCCCTATTCTACTGTATCTGACAGCTCCTCAACCGAGGCCACCACACTGCTGAAGACAATCACGTGGTATCAAGTACACGCTCTCGAACCTCATTTATCTCTACAATTACTACTTGCTTTACGTAGTTAGTAATTAATTACCTCTGCAATTAGGTTTGATTTGCATAAATAAAAAACCCTGTAACATTTTAATTGACACTAGAGTTAGTCATTCCTTTGTGTCTGATGGCTGGGAAAAATTACTTAACCTACCCTTGTATCGCCTGGCCAATCCTCTTAGTATTGAGTTACCTTCTAGAACCCAATTGCCAGCTTGCCAGTTCTGCAAGTTACAAATTCTAATTGAGAATGAGAAGTTTGAAGCCAAGTTAGTAGTTCTTCCAATAGCCAACTTTGATGTAATATTAGGCATGAATTGGCTAAGCCAGCATAATGCCACTATCAACTGTACAAAGAAGAAGATTACCTTAGGAAGTGGTAGTAAGGCCAGATCCTTTATTTGTAACCTCAGCACTCATGCCTCGCTAATCAATGCTATAAAAGAAAAGAGATTGGCTCAAAAAGGTTGTGATGCCTTCCTAATAACAATACTAGGAGAAAAGAAAGAAGGTGTTTCCTTATCTGAGAACCCTGTCGTCCACAAATTTGCCAACATTTCCTCAGAAGACTTACCCGATCTTCCTCCTATACGAGAAGTGGAATTTGCAATTGACACCATTCTAAGAATGTATCCCATCTCTAAATCTCCTTATCGTATGGCACCCAAGGAATTGTAGGAGTTGAATAAACAGTTACAAGAACTGCTAGAGAAAGGTCTCATTAGGCTAAGCTCGTCGCCTTGGGGAGCACTGGTATTATTCGTAAAGAAGAAAGACGGTTCTATGCGTATGTGTATTGACTACCGTGAACTGAATAAAGTCACGATCAAAAACAAATATCTATTGCCGCGCATAGATGACTTATTCGATCAGTTGGCATGAGCTAAGGTATTTTCTAAAATTGATCTGCGATCGGGCTATCATCAACTGCAAGTCAAGGACTCAGATGTCGAGAAGACAGCCTTCAGAACTCGTCATGGACACTACAAGTTTTTAGTGAAGTCATTTGGGTTGACAAATGCACCTTTAATATTCATGGACCTAATGCAGCACATCCTTAACCATACCTTGATAAAATTGTAATCGTTTTCATTGATGACCTCTTCATCTACTCCAACGATCGAAAAGAGCACGAAGAGAACTTAAGAATAGTGCTAGAAGAACTACGTAACCATAGACTTTATGCCAAATATTCCAAATGCGAGTTTTGGCTCGATCAGTAGCTTTTTTAGGGAATGTGGTAGATGCCCAAGGTATTAGAGTCGATCAGAACACAGTCAGTGCTATCCAGGAATGGGTCCAGCCCAAGACAGTGACTAATATCAAAAGCTTCTTAGGCTTAGCTAGTTACTACAGGAAATTTGTAAAGGGCTTCTCCCAAATAGCCTCCCCACTGACTAAGCTAGCCTAGAAAGCAGTGCCATTCGAATGGTCTCCAGCATGTGAGGAGGCCTTCCAAGCATTAAAGGACGCACTATCCACCGTTCCAGTTTTAGTACTTCCTAAAGAAGGGGTGAACTATCAAGGCTATACTGACGCCTCAAGTATAAGCTTAGGTGTCATATTAATGCAAGAACGAAGAGTCATCGCGTATGCTTCTCGTCAATTAAAGCCCCATGAAAGGAACTATGCAGTTCATGATCTCGAGTTAGCCGCTGTAGTGTTCGCCCTAAAAATCTAGCGTCACTATCTCTGTAGGATTTAATGCTCAATATTTATAGATCACTAGAGTTTGAAATACATATTCACTCAACGAGAGCTAAACTACAGACAGAGAAGGTGGCTAGAATTAATCAGTAACTATGACCTTGATGTTCAGTATCACCCTGGAAGGGGGAATGTTGTAGCTGACGCTCTAAGCCAACTTGCCACTCTCAATACTCTTATCTCCAAGAGTCATCTGGAAGAAGAATTCCGTAAACTGGACATCCTATCAGCACGTAGTGACCAAGTGAGTTCAAAGCTCTTAATGATTAATGTGGAGCCAACATTCCACAGAGATGTATCCATTACTCAAACTAAAGATGATGAGTACCTAAACTTCAAACAAGCCATCATAAGTTATCATCATACCAATATTTGATTTCATAAAGGTGCCATCTATCAAGGAGATCGCTTATGGATCCTTAAGTCTATGCATCAGGAGGTACTTGTTGAAGGTCATAATTCCAGATACCAAGTTCATCCGAGGAGTTCAAAAATGTACCAAGACTTGAAACAATCTTTTTGGTGGCCAGGGATGAAGAAAAGTGTAGCTGAGTTTATCGCGAAGTGCCATGCTTGCAATTTAGTCAAGGCAGAGCATCAGAGACCCGGTGGTCTGCTTCACCCACTTGAAATTTCTGAATGGAAATGGCTAGATATATTGATGGATTTTGTTATGGGTTTGCCTCGCGCAAGATTTGGAGCCAATGCTATTTGGGTAATAGTTGACCTATTAACTAAGTCAGCTCATTTCATTCCAGTTCGACAGATAGATTCAGTTGAGAAACTTGCGAAAGTCTATATCAATGAAATAATCAAGCTCCATGGGATTCCTAAGTCAATCGTATCCAATAGAGATAGTCGATTCACCTCCAAGTTCTGGCAAGCCATGCATCAGGATCTAGGCATAACTCTAGTGATGAGTACATCCTTTCATCCGCAGACAGATGGTCAAACGAAACAAGTAAATCAGGTTCTCGAAGACCTACTCAGATTGTGTATACTTGACTTTGCTGGATCTTGGGAAGATCACCTCCCACTAGTGGAGTTTGCCTACAACAATAGTTTTCAAGCTAGCATCAAGATGGCTCCATATGAAGCCTTGTATTACAGGAAGTGTAGTACTCCATTGGCATAGTCAAAAACAGGCAGTGTTCAGCTATATGGATCTGAATTAGTAGAAGAGACAAACAAGAAAGTCCAGTTGATTCAACAGCAAATTCGTGCAGCACAGGACCGCCAGAGTAAATACCACGACCTTCATCATCGTCTTCTGGAGTTTAATATTGGAGACTTTGCATACTTAAAAGTCAGTCCAATGAAAGGAGTCTTTAGATTCGGCATAGCTGGGAAACTTAGTCCCCGCTATGTTGGTCCTTTCGAAGTAGCAGCCAAAATAGGTTCTTCTACCTACAAACTCAATCTTCCAGATGACTTCACAGTAGTCCATAATGTATTTCATGTGTCGTTACTAAGGAAGTGCCTCAGAAATCCATCTCACCTCATGCAGTTCCCAAAAATTCAAATCCAACCTGGTCTATCATACGCTAAGGAGCCAATTCGAATTCTGGCCCATGATCGTAAGCAACTTAGGAGTCGTGCTATCAATATGATCAAAGTCCAGTGGAAGAATCATTCTTGCAACGAAGCCACCTGGGAGAAAGAATCTGATATGCGAGTTAAATACCCAAGACTCTTCGAGAATCCAGGTATTCTTTCTTAGCATTCTAAGCTTACAAATTTCAATCATATTTCATTTTTGCCTTCTTATTTTCCACTTGAGTGATGTCGAGAACGACATCGTTCTTAAGTGGGGGAGTCTGTAATAACCCAAGTTGTTACCCTTGTCGATTAGGACTAATTTGAATCCTAATCTTGATCATAAGCATTAATCAAGTCATTAGGAGTCATCCACTAAGACATACTCCAAATTAGGAGTCAAATATATCAAGTTCTAATTTTTGGGAAATCCAGAAACTCTGGAAATTGACCTCAAATCGAAAATCGGACTTCGCAATTGTGCTCATTGCCCCCAAATCCAATATGTTGGTCCTTTCTAATTTATCTTTTCTCTCTTCTAGTAATTCGTAAACTTCTTCTAGGGTTTTACTACTTTGTGACCCTCTGGCAGCTGCATCAATTAGGGTCCTCGTGGATACGTTCAATCCATTATATAATGTCTAAACCTACATCCACCGAGGGAACCCATAATGCAGGTTGTGCCTCAAGCATTCTTTAAATTTTTCCCAATTGTTATATAAAGCTTCAACCTCAAATTGGTGAAAATTTGTTATTTCAATTCTTAGTCGAGCAATTTTTATCGGTGGAAAGTATTTGGCTAGGAATTTCCTAGTCTTATCATCCTACGTACGAATAGAATCGTCCGATAAAGAACTAAGCCAATTTTTTGCTCTGTCTATTAATAAAAATAAGGAATATCCTAAGTCTAATTGCATCGTCAAAGATGCTGTTAAATCTAAATGTGCTGCATATCTCCAAAATTTTGGAAATATGGGAATTAGGGTCCTTAGTGGCTAATCCCCCAAATTGATTATTTTAAACCATTATTAGAGTTGAGGGCTTTATTTCAAAGTTGTTTGGTCTTACGATTGTGTGCGGGATACCTCTAATGGTGGGAAATGTATAGTTTTTTAAGGTCATACCCCGTTATTCTCCTATCGAATTTGCTTCTATATTATCTATTTCGATTTAATTTCTCTTAACAAACTTTGTTTGCTTTTAGCTCTAAGATATGACAATTTCATGATCAAATAAAATGTTCAAATTTTCTCTCCTACTCATGCAATCAGATATTTAGCTAGAAAGAATAATTACAGCATGCACTTTCAGTAATTCAAAGAAAAATAAAAATAAAAAAACAAACTAAATTAACAAAACTACAAATACAATTAACAACAAATATAATTACAAAAAGACAAAAGATTATATGCAAAACAAAGATATTTCTAAATCACAATTGACTAGTAAATTATCCTTAATACAAAATAGATCACCGTTCCTCGACAACGGTGCTAAAAACTTGATAAACAGTAAATATATATCTACGCTCACACGCAAGTGTACGTGGTCCAAAGTAACAATGGAATATAAATTTTAAGGTTTATCATCCACAGGGAACATAGTGTTTTGTTACTAAGGTATATTTACTTTTAATAATGTTTATACCAATGATATTTTGTGGTTTTTGTTGGCTTTTAATTAATAATTCAAAGATCTTAATTTGAAAATACAATTTGAGAATAAGGGTGTGATGACCCCAATATTGAGTAATCACTAAACTCAATATTGATACGTCACCACAATATCTAATGCTAAATTAGAAGAAAGTTAATCCGAATTATTAGATATTGTGTTTGGCCAAGGATTCAGAAGAGGGTCTTAAGTTAAGATGAAAGGGATTTTGTGAAAACATTACACGAAATACATATGAAAACATAAATTTAAAAATAACATATAATATAAATACTTGCAAATTTATATGTGAAAATTCTAATTATCAGCATATGAGATATGAGTGTACAATATGCAATATACGTATAAGTTAATTAAATCTTAAAAATTTTGTCATGACTTCTACTGTATTTGGTCAAATATACACCTGCAATTTCAACATACAAGTCTTCCATTCCAATGGAAGATTAATTAAAAGTAAAGCAACTTTCCAATTTTAATATAAAGTCAATTTGTTAAATGGGATTGCTTATTTCTAATTCTAATATAAAGTCAATCTGTTACATGGGATTGCTTATTTCCAATTCTAATATAAAGTCAATCTGTTACATGGGATTGCTTATTTCTAGTTCTAATATAAAGTCAATCCATCACATGGGATTGCTTATTTCCAATTCTAATATAATTTGAAGTGAGAAAAACATATGAAGCAACTTTCTATCTTAAGGTACACACATTCTACATTATTTACATTTATAAGAAAATGAGAAAATGATAATTAAATTTAAGTTAAGTATGCAACTAAATTTCCAGTTAGGTATGCAACTAAATTTTTATTTAAGTATCCATTCATCTATATATATATATATATATATATATATATATATATATATATATATATATATATATATATATATATATATCCATTCATCCTAACTAAGCATTTAAGTAAGGAGTTTAACTTGCAACATAAGTATTGTAAATACAAAGTAAAAGACTTTAATTATTACAAGCCATAAATAAATATTAGAAAATAAATAAATAAAAATATCTCTCTCACTTTTAATATAAAGCAAGGATTATAATAATTTAAGCAGAAACAATTATATTTCTTTAAATGCTTGTTCTAGCTCTACTAGCCTCCAAGTGCACCTAATCTATCACATTTTGGCATTTAAATGTGATAGGGCAAAGCCAAAAAAGAGAAAATATGATTAGACTAATTAGTCTAAGTACAATTTAAGATTGGGCTAAACATTTATTGTTTAATTTGGATATCACAACTATTTACAATATAAGCGCAAGTAAGGGTGCAAAAGTGAAAGCATACAAATGTGGAAAATAAAGTAAGAAAAGTAAGGAAAAAGTAGAATGAGTAAGAATACTCACATAATTTGACAATCTAGCCTACAAGTAAAACAAGGGTAAAAGCATCCTAGATAAGCTAGAAAAATACTAAAGCGTGCATATGTAAGTAAATAAAATGAAATATGTATATGTTCAATGGAATTATGCTAAGTAAGAAAATAAACAGTGAAGCATTTAAATGAAATTATAACAACATTCACTGTAATATAAAAGAACTGTAAATAAGTAAAGTACAATACTAATATGGAAAGTGCAAAGCATAGTAGTTGAAGGAAGATTTTAGATTCTTGGTCTAAGATACACATAGCCTAAGACTATATAAGGTAACACAGCTAAATAACTATGATGAGTCTTCATAATCAATACGATTATAGAGGATCTCACATATTTTTTAATTAAAGTTATCTTAGGAAGTTTCTCATTCTGCAAGGACTTATAGAATGAAGCAAGGAGTTAAACACGTCTACCTAACCGATAAAGGAAAACAAAGTTTCAAATACAGCAAAACACTCATATTCACCCTCTGAAAATATGAGGTATCCTTATCTCTCCAATTTAGCCTGCCCTTGGCTACCACAGTTGTCAACCCCTATAGTTTTAAATGTGAAAGTTTTATTTATACACAATGTCTTATATGAATGATTCAAATGAAGAAGGCTCAAAGCTAAGCAATCATTCAAGGAAAATTCAATAATTGCTACTAAGTGATATCCAAAGTTATCTAATTTTAATGATCTACTTAATAATTTGAGCTAATTGAGCTCCTAATTAACTTTGAGATATTGAACTCAAATTAATTGTAACTAATATTAATAATTGGGATTTTGAAAATTGTAGCTTCATTTCATTTTATAAGATGACAAAATAATTTATAAATATAACAATACCAAAAGGAACTAGTTCTAATATAATCCTTAATCAAAAGATTGAAATATGTTAACTAAATTAAGGTTTAGGAATTTAGTTAGGTAAAGATAGGGTTAAGTAAACACTACAATAAGGAAGCTAAGAGTTAAAGTTCTACATACTAAACTCATCTAACTAGGTTAAATTAGAAAGATCTAATCAAATCGATAATTAATCTAGCTAGGTTAGAGAAATAGGAAAGGTTTAAAGGAAAAATGAAAGAAGGAATTGAAAATAAAACTCTATATTTTCTATAAGTTAAAGGTTAAGGAAAATCAATATGATTCTTAAACTATTCTAATGAATTTAGGACTCTTAACATAAGTCTTTAAGGGACTTAAGAACTATGGTGGAATGAACTAATCTCTTACCTAATTACTTAGGATTATGACTAAGAAGATCATAACCTACACTAAATAAGTATTAAGGTTAAACACACTTAATGGGTATAACATCTAGTTCTAAAGGATCACCTACAATTTAAGGTATAATCAATCCTATATGTTATATCCTAAGATTAAAAGATGAATACAGCAAATTTGCTAAAGATTCATACAATTAAATTATGAGAACTAAGCTCAGAATAATCATGTTATGAAAAATTGACATGGGAGGAAAATGATCAAGCAAGTTTGATATCCTAGAGCTTTAAACACCTATATCATAAAATTAAGAAACTAAAAAATTATTTAAGTAATACTAATTAAAGAGCCAAACCTAAAATCCTCAATTGTTATCCAAATGAAATAAAATTCATAAATATGGAATTATTATTGTAAAAGGAGAAGAATGACACTAAGTATGTCAAAATCGGAGAACGTTGGGATTTTAGGGTTTTGGGATTCCTAATTATTGTTAAAAAGTGATTAAAAAATTATGGTTCCAATATTAAATTTGAATTCATATTATTAATCTACCAATTTTTTATGATCAAAATGGACTATTAAAATGTCCAATTTGGATATCAATTGATCAAAATACGATGCATATAACAATTGATGAAATAATTATTTTAGTTATCTCTTTTGTAATAATAATTTCATAAATTTTTATTATCTAACACATTTCCATTCTCATATTACTATTTTATAAGGTTGAAGATCACAATAATACTTATGATTTGCATGTTTGAAGTTTTATTTAATGAAATTATAATTTAACAGTTAATTAATAATATCATTAATATGAAAATAAAATCTGTCTTTGCATAATTGCAGAACCGATCCATTTAAAGATCGCTAAAACTGCATAATATATAGAGAGGAGAAATGATGTTTTCTTTTTGAGTGAATCTAAGATATAAACTCATTCAACTATAATTTAATCAAAGCTAAGGTCGAAATTGTGTCTTCTTTTTCTCGTTTGTAAATCTCATCTTGGTGCTCCATCCATGATTTTGTTACTTGCTGTTTAAATATGAATTTAGTTTACAGTGCATTAATAAAACATTTGAATTTAATCCCATGAATCAGAGATTATTAGTTGTTGATAATAATATAGTCTCATTTAGTATTTTTAGATATTCATACTACATATTGTTTGAGTCGACAGTATTAATGATAAACAATTTTGTTAGACACAAAAATAACACTAGACTAATCAATCCTATGATTGATCGAGCATTCGCTAGAAGTAACATTCAATAAAAAAAAGAATTGAATCTTTAAGATAAAATCCTTACAATAAGCTGCAGCACAGATTCTAACTAAGATCAATGAGTACTCCATACAACAGTTCTTAAGTATCGGGATGAACTCAATCATATGTTTTGTAGTTAGTTTATCATTGAATCCATTTGCATTCATTTGACTAAGTGATATAACTATGCTGAATTAAAAAAAAAAAAAATCTATCTTTTTTTTTTTTTTAATTAATATGGAACTTGTTCTCTTGTTAAACTTCCTTGAAGTTTAAACTCAATATGGTCAGGAGCTGGTAATGTTTGCCTATACTTCAATAAAGATATTCAGTTTTATTTGGCATCAATGAGTTTTCTGACCCTAACTAGCAGAACGTTATGTAATATATATTTTTTTTATGTTTCTGTTGTTTCTGTAATATGGCTGGTATTATCCTTATACAAGAGGGCTCGGAAAAAAAAAAACAACATTGGCAACATGTGTCCATCATAATTAGAAAAGCAGAGCTCAAAAAGGATTTTTAGAATCAATTAAGAGTAAGAGATTCGCGTATGTAATTTATAAAATATTTACATAGTAAGAATTATAAAATGAATAAGCAAAAATAGAAATGAACATTTAAAGACATTTCAAAGCTTCTAATTAACTTAGGTAAAATTAACGGCACAAATATTTATTTTGACGAACAAGTAGGACAAACGGATGAATTTTTTTTTTTGAAGTGTCGAATACACAATCAAGGGAGGGAACGAAGTAGAGGTATCTGCAGAATGGACTCGTATTCTTGTGCAGAAGGAAGATGTAGCTGAAATTTCGGTCAAGGAAGGAAAGTTTCTCGATCATGGAATGGAGGAACGCTCAGTAGAGGATGGATCGGCGACGGGGAAGGGCTGTCTTCAGCCATGGAGAGGAAGAGGCCGGCAAACTGGCGGCTGCTCTCGGTCTCCAGCCGAGAGCGAGGCTGAAAGACGTCGTTGGCTTCTCACCGAGAGCAAGGAGGCAAGGGCCTCTCGGCTAACTGCCGAGAGTTTGGAGAGGCGAGGCTTGTGATTCCTCTCTAGGTCTGTCGGGATCGAAAGAAAAATAATGATTCTTTCAGCTAAGAAGGAGAGAAATTTACTGGAAAATAGGTTAGAATAAGATAGTTATAAATAGCTCAAACAAAATGATGAGAGCCACTCGATCAAGCTCGAGTGGCCAAGACTCACCGAAATTTCCAAGGTTTGATTGAATTACTAAATGAACTCCAAAAATTACGAATTTGGTATTGTACAACCGTCTCGACGAGATGAAAGCACGCGTCTAAAAATTATTTATTCTCGACGAGAAATTTATTTTATATTAATTTTTAAGTGAAAAACTTCAAAAATTAATTATGATAAATCGTAAGTTTGAAAATTAACGAAACTTAAAACATAGCATTCTCATATAATGTTTAACTTAAATATACAAAAATTTCCAAATTCTAATTTATATTTTTTATACTATTAGCCTTTAAAGTTTAAACTTAACAAATTTATTTAGGACAATCCAAGATCTCAAACGCGCTCAAACTTTCATAATAGGATCCCTTCAAAAGGCATTACAAGATGATATTTTTATTATATTTTTATTTGACTTGAATTAGGATTCAGATTTTGACTTAAGTTTAGCAGCGCTCGAAATAAAATAAAAATATCCAGGAAATTCAACAACTTCCAAAATTCTCAAAATATCACTCCTAACTAATTTAGAGCTGCTGAGTCCCATGGCAGACTCTATTTTTTATTCTGAGATCTAAATAAATTAGGCATTCTCAGAATTATTAGAAAACCAGAAATTGCTGGAAATTGACAAACGATCTCCAATTCGCACAAAAATTAAAATGGAAGCTCCTAATACTATTATAAGACTATTGGAAAAATATTAGAATCAATTAGGTCACTAATTGATGGATAACATCATTAGAGTTGTTACAAAGGGAGAGTTGGGTTTTATCATGTAAATGTTACAGGATTGGTGTAAGTACTTGTATTTAACAAATTTTTATGAGACTTATTTATATGCAAATTATAATCAAGTGATAATATCAGTCCTTAGATTGGTCCCCTAATTCCAACTATTTTATGAGTAATGCACAAGATGAGCTTAAGAAGTTTCAATCTCGGCACATAGACCCTTATGTGATCGATATGAATTAAATCTGATTTCTTACGTCTAAGTTATCAAATTCTTAATTTTAATTTCAGAGATCACACAAACTTGATTTCACTCAATTAGCATCACACGCTTCCCTTGCAGTTTAGCTAAGGAAATGAATTATTAGGCTAAGTGGACTATGTCACATTCATCCACAAGCACATTATTATTCCTCTTCCTCCTTTAACTTATGATGAGCTCTGGAGCATAATTGGTGGCTCTTGGCTCATATGCATCAATCTCTCAACTGAGCTAAAAAAAAAGTACTCTTAGGCTGAAAAGCTTATCATTGAACTCTAAGCACTATGCACATATTCCTAATTGTATGCCAATTAGTGAGCTATGGAGCTCTAAGAGAGTTAAGTTACCAAGTTCAATTCATCATCTAAATCTTATGGTGTTTACACCGAGAATCCTCGCATGACGAATATATATTCACGGCGAGGACCCTTATGTACATTTCCCTAAATTTAATATCATTAGTTGGCTTGATATTTTCTTTGTAGATAACCATTTAATTTAAATAAAATATTCTTTCACATGGCATGCATTCAAACAATATTCATACCTAAACCATAAAATGATAAAGATTTTATTTACTGAGAATTTCAGTATAAACACCATTTCATCCCATAATTATTACATGACATAGCACCAACCCTCCTCAAGGAGGGTTTAACCTTCCATCATAAGTGAAACATAGAAAATAAAATACAAGAAAATGAACATTTGCATGATTCTACAGCAAGGAAATGAAGAAGAGATAAAGGAAAAATACTAGGAATAGCATTTTTGTGTTCTCCTGATTTACACCTTGCTTGCTAACTGGTCTTCCTTCCTGCTCCTCGAATGTTCTTTTTGCTACCTTTGGATGGTCACTTTCTCCTTCCTTGGAAAGTGTTCTCTTTTCTCTCCTTATGTGGCTTTAGAATTTTTGAACTGGGATTTTAAAGAGGGGAACAACCTTTTCATAATATTTTCTTCTCAACTTTTATAGATGCAGAGCAAAGTGTCTTGCATTAGTTTAGCCAACCTTCCATCTCCTCAAGAATTTAATGCCTTAAAATGAATATTCCTTTGTTCTCATGAAAAGAAGGAAACTTAATTGAATTTTAAGTCTATTGATGCTATGGGAAGACAAAAGATTTAAGAATTTTGCCTTCCCTATACTGCTTTTAATGCTAATTTCTGGCAGAAATCACATTGGGCGCTACGGCGCGCTGCAGCGCGCTTGGGCGCCCTGCAGCAGTTTCGCTTCAAAATCTTACTAAGTGAAAGCCCGTTGCGGTGCGCGGTAGCGCCAAGCTCTCGGGTTTGTACCCGCTAGGCACGCGGTAGCGCTGAGCTCTCTGTTTATGCCCGCTACGACGCACAATAGCGTCAAGCTCTTGGGTTTGTGCCGCTGCAGTGCGCGATAGCGCGCTGAGGCGCACAGTAGAGGGATGCCTTGAATTTCCTTTCATTAAATCTTGGCCCTGTTGTTCCGCTGTGGCGTGCGGTAGCGCCGAGCTCTCGGGCTATGTCCGTTGTAGCATGTGGTAGCACCAGAGTCTCATATTGAGATAGCTAGGGCACACTATACGATGGCCTTTAAGAATTTTGCTAAGTCTAAGTCCAATGAGTTCCGCTGTGGCGTGCAGTAGCGCCAAGCTCTCGGGTCTGTGTCCGCTGCGGCGTGCTTGGGCGCGTTGTGGCACATGGGCACTCAACAGCAGTTTTCTTCCAAAAAAATTTTCTTACCAAGATTTAGCTCAGCTCCTCATTTTTCTTGAAATTGGTGAAAAACCACTCAAAGAAGATAATTCTAGTATAAAGATGTTTGTATTTACTCTCTTATTTTACTCTAAATCTTGGATTTATCAAAAGTGATGTTTAATCATTGAATTATTGCATTGCTTTTCCATATTTTGAGCTTGTAAGCTTTAGACATGTCATGCTTTGGATATTATTGTGTATTTGATGAATACATAATGATATATTTATGCTTCTTATAAGGTTATAATGCATAAACAAATAAAATAGTAAATCAGTGAAACACTCAGTAAAATAAGTTCTAGTTTATCAGCCTCCTTAGTTATTGTTGTTCATAATCGGCTCAAATCTTTCCATGAGACTTGCTAGATGATGCATGTTGAACCTGTTCAACACATTTTCAACATATTCTGTATGAGATAACTTTAGAATTCATGCACATCTCTCTCTATTGATTCTTATTCTCAGAATCTACTTAGCTGACCCCAAGTCCTTCATGTCAAATTCTTTTGACATATACTCATTCATTATCTTAATATCATCCATGTTTGATCCTGTAATTAGCCCATCATCCACATACAACAAAAGAATGATATAGGAGGACTTACATTGCTTCATATATCAGCAATGATTTTCCTAGCACCTTTTGTACCCAATTTATGATATGAACATGTCGAATCTCCTGTACTATTGACAAGATGTCTGTTTTAATCCATAGAGGGTCTTTTTGAGTTTGCACACAAGCTATCCTTTTATTTTGTTTTAGTCATTTACCCTTATGGTTATTGCATTTATAATTCCTCCTCTAGCTCTACGTGAAAAAATAGTTTTAATTTCATTTGGTCCATGTACAATTGTTCAACTGCAACAATGTTCAGCACTACCATGATGGTAGTTATATTTACAACTATAGCGAATATCTCATTGTATTCAACTACATGTCATTCCTGGAAGTCCTTTACTACAAGCCTCGCCTTATAGTATTTGCTTCCATTTGATTCTTTCTTCAGCTGATAAACCCACTTATTCTGAATGGCCTTCTATCCAGCTAGCAGTGCCTCCCATGTCCCATTTGACATGGTTGATATCATCTCATTATTTATGACATCCTCCCACTTGCCAGAATCATCCACCCAAAGAGCTTCTTCAAAGATTTTTTGTTCACCACCATCTGTCAGTGGCAAATAAAATAATGAAGGAGAGTACCTCTGTAGCGATCTAGTGAATCTTGTGGATCTCCACAATTTAAATGTATATAATGGTGTCTCATGTATAACTACACACTCATTTAAGATATGTGCAATCTCCAAATCTCACCAGAATTGCCCTAGCTCAAATGTTTGCACACACTGATCCAGTCATAGTGAAATCCTTTATCCATCTTTTTTTTTTATTATTTATGTATAAATGTCTGAATAAAATGTTCAAAAAAATTAGACTTAATACATTGCAGCAATCAAGGAATTTTAATTTTAATTATTAATTGTGTGATATCCTTTATGATTTTATAAAATTATATAACTTTAATGATTAGGGCTAATCAAACCCCAAAGTGAATTAAGATATTAACAAAATATATTAATCAATTGGTAATATATATATATATATATATATATATATATATATATATATATATATATATAGTTTTAGAATATCAATTTTAAAAATATAGTATTATTTAAGTGTTAAGAGTATTGTGCTATTCTAGAGTCTAACTTAAGGTTCTAATATATAGTCTAATTATTAATATCATCTAAAGTTTCTAAATTCATACTTAATCTCTAATACTCACTTCTAATGACCATGTACTAGCTTTTAGATCACTAATTTCTAGTCTAAAAGGATTTCTAATAGACTAAATTTGATATATATTCTATCAAGTTCAATTATAATTTGTCACCTAATTCCACTATTAATGCATAAGAAATAATGAATATATCTTTAATCTATCTAGGGCTCTTAATACTGTGTATAATCATACCAATTTCTCATTCTAATGGTTTAATATTAGCCTATTAAGAGTTAACCTAGGTCATAAATCAATAAGGGGTTTTGGGAACCTAACTGGGGCCAAGTAATTCAATGACATATGATTAGTTAAATTTAAAATTCTTTAAGCTCAAAAGTGCATTATTACTCTTAATAGAAGTTAGAAATTATTATAAATATTAATTATAAAAATAATTAGTGAAAATAATTATCAAAAGTAAATTTTTATATCATATTAATGTTCCACATATTTTTTTGATCATTTTGATATATAATTTCAATATATTTGAATTTATATTTCTTATTTAATTTCATTAATTTATTTGGAACTAAATTTTTAATAAAGTTCTGATTTATTCAAAAGAGAATATTCTGAAATAAAATCACATGATCGAGCCGATCGGACCTCGGGGTCTAACGGGCAAATGTACAATGTCACGTGAGTCACGGGCCGACCCAACCGACATTGTGCATCCCCGTTAATTTGCGAGATGCGAAACTCGGGGTTTTAATGTTTCAATTAAATCCTATATCACCGAGCTTCAATTGACCAAAATTAACAAGCTATATGCGAAGATGATCCTTAGGACACGAGCTACCATTAGAACTTAAAAGCCCTAATTGAGATTGCCTATAACCTAAAAGTCACCACCGACCTTCAACGACTGTCAAACCCCCATTTGTGTACGAGAGAACAAAAACGGGAAATATTTTTTTTTTAATTTATAATTATTATTATTTATTTTGATGCACAAAAATAAGAAAGTATATTATGTTTTGCAAATTTCTACTTAGAAGCAACATTTTAGCTTCTCTAGTAGTTTGAAAGAAGTATTTACATTCTAGCTGCAACTTAATATTTGTGTATTGCAATTAAGAATATATATGTGCATGATACTTTTCATGGTGGAACAAAGCGAACCAGATTTGGCTGTGATCGCCAAAGGTTCGTCAGTGCCTGCGTGCAAAACTTTAGATGCGTTGCGGGGATTGGGCTACATGGATAAGAATCACATGAAGAGAAGCAGCCCCTCCAAATATAACACCAAATAATGTAATAAAGCAATAATAAGGAACTAGCATGAAACGCGAACAATTTGTAGAGCGACAACACACAGAAATAAAATAAATATTACTACTTTAAATTTCAATAGAAGAAAATAATACTATTAGTTGCATCATACAACACATAGATCATATAGTATTATATGTGCTAAAAATTACAATGAGTTTCTCTATGAAAGTAAGAAAATAGATTAAATAACTTTACATATCCTCGATAAACAAAATAATTTAAAAAACAAGTACATATATGACACAATAATAACTTGCAAAAGACAGACAAAAAAGAAGTCGAATATAAAGTTTGAATTTATTAACAACACAAACTAAAGACTCAAAACTTAAATTTTTAATAAATTATTTGCAAATCCCTTGAATTTTGCAATATGGTGCTTACATACTAATGTATATATTTTACAAATATAAATAAATTTTGCTAAGATCTGGAATACTATAGATTTTTGGATATTCATCATATTTATAATAAAGTTATCAAACAAAAATACTTCCAAAGAAAATGAACATTAGCTAAAACATTATATAATATAAATCAGTTCAACTATAGAATTGAAAATCAAAAAAAAAAATAGTTAAGCTTAATAGAAATTAAAATAATTAGAAAAATATCAAATGCATGCATGCAAAACAAATTGCGTTAGTGATAATATAAATGTGTACAAAACAAATTGCTTTAGATATTGAAGAGCGTCATTAGCATATAAAAATAATAATCTTAATGCATCACAATATTGAATTAAGAAAAAAAATAACAACTAACAGTTACATGAAACCCGCACAATATTGCTACCATATTGAAAGAGAAAAAGAATTATAAACATATTTTTTATAGGAAACTCTCAAATGTTTTTCAAACTATCTCATAATATAATAAAAAATATATTTTTTCTGCTAACAATAATAAAAAAAGAGAATTTATATTCTAAGATTTGTATGTATTAGGTAAATTATATATTGTAATTCTTTAAATTGTATTTAGCCTTTTTAAGTCTATCATTGCATAATATCATAACAAAAATCAAATAACAAAAATAATAAAGAAGGATGATTTTACATAAGAGTGCAAAAAGATTCAGGTGGCAAAACAGCAGTTCAACATAAAAAAAATAAAAATAAATAAAAAAATTCACATAATGACAACTAAAATAAGTTCACACAATCTATTTATATATAAATTGCACATAAACTAACTACACTCAAAATTGAACATATACATAAACTACATATATATGTATGCTTGGAAGGAGATGGAGGTACACCCTTTTGATGTTGTGCACTTCCACTAACAGGAGGAGGCATTAAGGTAAGTGATGACGCTTGAGAGTTAAGAGGAGCAGGATTTTGCACATAAGGTTGGCGATTGATCTTCATTTTATCCACAGTCCAGTTGGCACGATAGTCCCAACGATGATGATAGGTTTTGCCACAAATGTAACACCTACCACCAGTGTGGTAACACTTCCCATAAGGATGCGACATGTTACATCAAGCACCTGGTCTTCCTTGTTGATTCTGCCTCGGATTCTGATTTAGATTTTGCCCAGAGGTAAGCTGGAAGGCCTTAGGACCATGAGGATGATTCCTCTTGAAAGGTTCAAAATTAGAGGGTTGGGGATGTGAACGCTTCTTTAATTCCATTTGAGCATGATGGTACTCAACCATGCGAGCGCCATCTAGAAGCTTAGGAAAATTATCGTGATGTTGAGACATCAGATGACTCTTGATGGAATCTTTTAAACCAGAAAGAAATCTAGTACACCTTACCACATCAGTGTGGACTAGATTAGGAGTAAAACGGGAAAGTTTATGGAATTCCATCTCATAATCATGCACAGAATGGCTTCCTTAAGTAAGTTGCATGAAACCGTTCTCGATTATAATTTGGGCAGATGGAGGAATGAATTCCTCATGGAAAACTTGCTCAAATTCATCCCACGGGATACCTTCCAGCTGAAGACATGAGAAATGGGTCTTCAACCCACCATCCCACCAATACTCAACTTTTCCATGGAATAGGTAAGTTGCAAGATAAAAACACTTACTTTTAGGATACTTTATACTGGCTAAGGTTTTCTCTATAGCCTTTAACCAATCAATGGCTTCAAAGTGAGAAATAGAGCCATTGAATGTCGGAGGATTTAAGCGAAGAAAGGTTAGGAGATAGGCATCTACCACAGGACCAGTATATGGTTGTGGAGCCAAAAGAATTTCAGGAATAATTAGAGAAGAAGCTTGAGAAGGATTTGCACAATGCTCAGATGGGGTAGGGGAAGGTTGGGAAGGATTATAGGATGAGGCCATCCTTTCAGCAGCACAGGTTTGTGCTTCAATCATAACCTTCATTAACTCTAATAGATTCTGCATCTGATCAGTATGGGAAGTTGTAGTGGAAGTAGGTTCCTCCACTACAGGTTCAACAAGGATATTTAAATCAGGATTCATTCTAAATAAAGGAAAGAAAACACAATTCAAAAATTGAAGAATATAGGAAAATAAATTCTCCTTAAACTTGAAATATTTAAGAGATACAACTTTAAAGGAAAGAGAAAAAAGCATAAGTAAAGTAGAAGCTATTTACAAAAATCTACTAAAGAAAAAGAAACTAGAGCATAAAGAAATTATTACTACTAGTTACAAATTTTTGCGTAAAACATAAACTCGAAGTCTTTATAGATACGAGCATGGTGGAGATGTATACTCCCACGATATAGTACTCATGAGCATGACACCACCAATTCATGGCATAGTTGTCGAAGAGTTCGTCTAAAATTTTAAAGCATATGAGATTGGGGCAAGCTATGGCTTCAAAAGTTGTGGAGACTCGAATAAGTCATTCTCTAGCCAACTGAGAGGTGCAATCGCCTTGAAAAACTGTTCAAAACTTCACCTCCGGCTTGAGATACTCCATAGTACTCATGACCGTAAGTTGAACCAACCCAATGATCATCCTCCCAATACTGGAAAAATGATATAGTAAAGAATCTTAGTTCATTTTCATTATTTTCCATCTGAAAATTAAATTACAGTTTAAGTTAAAAATTTAAATCAATTATTGGATTAGTAAGGCGTTTACTATCCTAGGATGTCATTTGATTATCCTTACTATTTTGTGTTGTTTACTTTTGGATAAATGGATATCTTTATCTTAACTTGGCTCTAATACTAACTGTGATGACCCCAATATTGAATAGTAAATAAACTCAATATTGATACGTTACCACAACACCTAAAATTAGATTTGAAGGAAACTAACCCAAATCATTAAATGCTGTGTTTGGTCAAGGATTTAGAAGAGGGTCTTAAGTTAAGATGGGAAAAATATTTATAGAACAATGCATAAGATACTTATGATGAATACGAATTCAAATGTATAAGATATAAGTACTTACAATTTTATGTACGAAGATGCTAATAATGTGCACTTACATTATGAGTAGTATACAATATGAGATGTATGTACAATTAAATTCATTTATAGAATCTTTCCTAATCAATTATACATTAAGATGAATCCAACATAACTGGACATTAAATATTTACATTCATCACATTTAGGGATATGTAAGATCCACACTTTCTATTCAAGATTATAAGAGAGAAAAGCATATAAAGTAATTTGCTATCTAAGGATTCACACATCCTATATCATTTACCTTCATCACATTCATGGATAGTTAAGATCAAAACATACAATTCAAAATTATATGTGAGAAAAATCATATGAAGTAATTTTCTATCCTATGATACACATATCCTATATTATTTATATTAATTAAAAATGAGGAATTAACAACTAAATTCTAGTTAAGTATGCAACTAGATTTTTATTAAGTATCCATTCATCCCAAACCAAACATTCAAGTAAGAGATTTAAATTCCAACACAAGCATAGTAAATACAAAAAAAATTACTTTAGTTATTACAAGTTGAATTAAATAAAATAAAAAGTAAAAAGACAAAAGTCTCTCTCTCATATCTAATACAAAGTAAGAAATTAATATTTAGGCGGAAGCAATTTTATCTCTTTATGCGTTTGGTCCAGCTCCACTAGCCTCCAAGTGCACCTATTCTATCATATTTTGGCATTTAATTGTGATAGGGCAAAGCCAATAAAAAGAAAATATGGTTAAACTATACAGTCTAAGTACAATTTAAGATTAGGCTAAATATTTTATTATTCATTTTGGATATCACAATTAATTACAATCTAAGCATAAGCAATGGTGCAAAAATGAAAGCATATAAGTATGAAAAAGAAAATAAGAAAAAGTAAAGTGAGTAAGAATACTCACATAAATTTATATTCTAAGATGCAAGTAAAATAAGGGTAAATAGCATCCTAGATAGGCTAGAATAGTACTAAAGTGCATATAAAAGTAAATGAAATAAAGCATGTATATACTTAATAAACTTATGCCAAGTAAAGAAAAGAAGACAGTGAAGTATTTAAATATAATTATAATAATATTCATTGCAATCTAAGTGAACTGTAAATAAGTAAAGTATAGTACTAAAAACATGGAAGGTGCAAAGCATGGTAATTGAAGAAAGATCTTAGACTAATAGTCTAAGATTCACATAGTCTATAACTATGGAAAGTAACATAGCTAAATACTATAATGAGTCTTCACAATCAATAAGATTGTAGAAGAACTCATATATTAATTAATTGAAGTTAATTTATGAAAGTATTCATTCTACGGGCAAATACAGAATGAAGCGAGGAGTTAAACACGTTTGTTTAACAAGTAAAAGACAGCATGTCAAAATAAATAACACTAATATTCATCTTCTGAGAATGTGAGATCTCCTTATTACTCCTAATTAGCCTACCCTTGGCTTAATCAATAATGTAAACCCATATAGTTTTAATGTGAAAGTTTTATTCATGCACAATATCTTATATGAATGATTCAAATGAATAAGGCTCAAAGCTAAGAAATCATTTAAGAGAAATTCAATCATTGTAACTGACAGACCTAAAATACGTCTGTACTTTCACGCAAGTGTACGTGATGTGAAGTAATAAGTGGAAAGTTTGAATTTTCGGGATTTATCGAATCACAAATATTTGGATGTTTTGTTACTAAGGTATATCAATGATCACTAATATTTAAGCTATACTTATATTAATTGGTGTTGGTTCCTGAATAAGCATGACAACTCTTAGTAGAAAATACTTTTAATAAAAGGAAGAGGAGAGTTGGGTTTCTCCCACATGATATGATAGATAACTTATATATGATGATTTCTCATACATTCATTAGTTCTTTAGTCAAGTGCACATTGTTTGTAACAACCCTAGTTGTTATCCTAGCCAAATTTGGATTAATTAGGCAAATCCAAGCTTTGATTTTGATTCCATTAGACTCAATGGGTCATTTAAACCTAACCCTGGAAGTTTAAAATTAATTGGAGCTAAAATGAGAAATTTGGTATTTTGGACTATTTTTAAGCCCTAAAAAATACCTAAATTAAATTGATCTCCAAACCCAAATCTAATTTCATTTTTGAATTCCCCACCCCCAAATTAGCTAAGGGTGAAATTTTGGGAATTTTTGGAGTTCATTTAGGCACATTTTGGATTTAATTTAAATTAGTTCAATTGCAAATTATGGTTTTAAACAATTCCTAATTGCAAATTTTACCATTTCCAACGGTCGGCCGGTTCCCAAACCGCGGGCGCCATCCGGGTCGTCCGTTTCATGGATTTAATCCAACGGCCCGTGCCTTCGATTGGATCCATCTCATCTCGACCGTTCCACGGTTCTGAGATCTCGATCCGACAGTATCTAGGTTTCCATCTTAAGTATCCCCGATCGCCCGTTCGATCCTTAGATCTAATCAAATGGTCGATCCCGCCACCTCGTGCGGACGTTAGATGTCGGGAGATCAGAGCCATTCCGCGTCAACTGCCGATCCATCAGATGGCCCTGGCAACCCCCGCGACTATGGATCGTCTTCCTCCCCAGCTCACGCCTGACAGCCAAATTTTCCCGTACAGCCATGTCCTCTAGCTGGTCTGCCACTCCCATGCCACGTCAGGAAGATCGTTGCGACATTGCCCTAGCCTCCTTGGCACTCCCAGCCAAGCTTGAGGCCCGGTCCACACCAATTCTAGCAATTGAGGGAGCACCCTCAGGCCGATCCTAAGCCATGGCTCCAGACCTCAGCAGCCACCCTGGACCTCCGTGGAGCCTGTAAATACCTTGGGGACTTAACAGTGAGTCCTTTTACTCACTATGAATCCCCAATTGCCTAGCTGAAGGCCTGCTGAAGCTCCCATCACCTTGGCGATTTCCCGGCATTCTCGAAGCTTAGAACTGCTGATAGAGGGCCCGTGTGGTGTTCAGACCCCCTGTGAACCTTCGTCTGGTGGTCAGGAAGCTCCAGCACACTTCAATTCTCCTCAGCCAAGCCTTCAACCCCGTCCTCAGGTACAGCCTTCCCCGTTGAAATTCCTTAAGCTCAGTCTTCATTCTGTTTGCTGGATGAGCCTTTGGATGTCACCTAATTAGCCGTAGCCACTTAGGGAACCCGTCATGATTATCGCCCGAGGCTATGCTAGCTTGAATCGATCGTATCAATCGATTGAGCTCATGGCTGAGCCATGGCTGAGTCCGAGTAAGGACCCAGCGATCGGCTACGCCCCAGGTTATGAAGCCTTGGGCATTCGACTCTCCTCACCTCCCTAAAGGTGTGGGTATTGAACCCCGGCCGATTAATGGCCTCTGTGAGGATAATTGTCTCCTCACAGTAAGCCTGAAACACCCCTATCGAAGGCATCTCAAGTGAGTAGCACCCCATCGATCCAGAGGGATCCAGATTAGGGTTCTTAGTCCAATTGATGCGTCTTGACCCCAGGAACATGTAGGGATTGAGTTGAGCCGCTGCCGTCATCTGAGCGCCGAGAATTTCAGCGCTAAATCTCGCCTGGGACGGACCCGTCGAGAGGTTGAAGATGACCCATTTTGGGCCGGGCTAACCCCGACCCGCGCAGTTCTGATTTTGGGCCGCGTCTATTAAATAATTATCGGAAGGCATTTTTAATAGTTATGCATTTAAATAAATCAATCCCTATAGTTTTAATTTAAATAAAAATACAGACTAAATTAATTGAATAACTTTAGCTATACTAATCCAAATGGTATGATCAAATATATCATTTGAATAAGAAAAATACAATGAATCTAAATATAAAATAAAATCACAGATTTAATGGTTAGATTTAAAATAAATTCCTAATCCTTTTCTATTTTTAATTAAATTATAATAAATTTAAATAATAACCAAATTAAGTGATTAAAGGCTCTGAGTGCTCAGTAAACCCTATAGCACAATGTGAGACCCTTAAAACTAATTTTGGACATTTAATTTTCTTAATCATTCTTTAATCACCCTAATTAAAGATTTGTGAATCAAACCCTAAATTAGTCTTTGATTTTGGGTAAGTTAGTTCCTAATGTCATATTAAGACTATTAAAACATAAGTGTAAGGTTGGATTGCCCTAGATTGCCTTAAATTCACTAATTATTCTAATTGGCCTAAAAATGTGATTAGGGTTAATTAGCTTAATTAGGTTGTCAAAACCTAAAATAAGGGTGTCTCCCACTTTCTTAATCAATATGAAACACATCAAAATAGATTAGATTTAATTTGGATAACTAAACCTTAACATCCCAATTTTTGCCTTAAAAGGGGCATTTTGGTCATTTTGACCAAAATGAGTTTAAATGCCCCTTAAACCTTGGAAAATTCAGTAAGCTACCCTTAGATGGATGATAAATGTTTCACTGAACTCTTAGATTAATAATGTTAATCATGTGGAAGTTATTTAAGAAATCCTCAATTAGCCTTAGTTAAGACACTTAGACCTTAAATGATCCTAAGGAAATCACTTAGCCCTAATATTTGAATCTAATGATTTTAGATGTTAAATTTCAGTTTAATAAACTCAACTTAAGTTAGTTTATAAGCTTAAACTTTAAAAGAGACATATTTAGGAAATCCTAAGTTAGAAGACTAGTTAAAGTGATCAGAACCTAGATCTTAGATCTTAGACTTTAAATCTTCTATTTGAATTAAACTATCTCCAATTGAGATTCTCTAAATGATTGATTGTCTAACTCTTTTGAAGTCTTCCATGTGGGTTTAGGATTGATTCAATCTATAGGATAATGAAATTATCCTAAAGATTGAATATAGATCTTAGATTCTCTATTTCTTAATTAATTATTTTTGTCTTATAATTAGTAGAATAACCTTTCACTAAGTTCTTAGCTCATAGATCCTTCAGCTTCTAGGATTCCTCACCTTCAAATGGATGTTTAGTGTGAACCCTAGATCCTTAGTAGGACTTGATATTGGGTTTAGGATTTGAACACCAAAGTGGAGTTTAAATCCAAAACCCTTGAATCTTGATTTACTTAATCAAGATTTGGGTAGGAGAGTAAAATATTAATAAATTAGGTTGTTGATTTATTTACTTAAACCATATAGTCATCACATGATTTTGAATTAGAACTTATTAAGTTCCAATATTAACTTTAAGGACGTAAATCTGAGGTTCTACTCGATAACTGGATATTGGAGATCCTAAACTTGTACCTTCTTAAAGTAGTTAGATTTGGTAATTAGATAACAACATATATCACATAAGTTTAGATGGAGTCCCTTGCTTACTTTGATTTGATTTGATTTGCATACCTTGGTTATTGAGCCTTATTCCTTGAGCATAATAGGAGAACTTAGGATATGGATGATACATCCTAAGTTAGTACTTGAATTGCATATCATTCAGTTCTTGCCTTGCTTGCAGTTGGTAGAATATGTCCTAGCATAGTCTGCCTCTTAAGTAATAGTATTATATAGGATTGACCCAAGCCTAGAGGATTGGGATGGCCTATTGGCTAGGTATTGATTGATATTTCAATATTGGGGGACCTGGATGGCCTATTGGCTGGAATGGCAGTACTATGTCTTAGGCTTATTGCTACTTTAGTTGGATTGTTCAGTTTTGTTTCTATTTTACTTTGCCACATGCTTCAATGGCCTTACTTTCAGTACTTGCTCGCTTTTGCCACATGTCTCAGTGGATTTTACATGGATTGCCTTGCTTTTGCCACATGTCTCAGTGGCTTTCTTTACTTTCTTTTCTTAATTAGCATGTTGTATGTATACTCATATGGTTACTTATATATATTGAATGTTTATGATGCTAGAATTACGTGTTTTATTCAGTATTATATGATTTATGTACTCAGCATGTATTGATATGATCATAAGCATGTTATGATTAGAATTTGTATCATAGTTGCCATTTCTTTTAGCTTTTAACCTTACCTTGTTTATTTTGCATTGTATGTTATTTTTTCATACTAGTTGATTGGCTATAAATGGATAGTTTATAGTTACCCATTTCTTTCATAGCTTATTGCACCCATTATTGCTTGTATATGTAGATAATTTAAATGTGATCTCTTTAAAATAATCAGTTCATTAAAATAGCCTAAAATGTACTTAGACAAATATCTAACTGTAACCTTTTTATTTTGTTGGCTGGGCCCCAAGTATTTGTGATACCGACAAATATTAGATTCAGACTTGTTCGTGAGCAGCATCGCAGAAGAGGAGCAAGTTTAGGAGGAGGAGCGTGCTACTACTGTTTAGATAGATCTTGCTTTTTATTTCAGTGAGATTGAGAGACATTTTCTTTTCCTTCTAAATTCAGTTTGTAATAATTGATTCTGGATGTATTTCATTTTTGCATTGTGATGAATTACTATATTGTTACTTTTCTTTTCTACTATATTGTGCTTGTGGATGTTACCACTCGCCTATTGCTTCCGCCACTTTGATACCAGTATGTATATTTTGATGAATGCTATAGTATTTGGTGACAAGTCTTTGGCTTAAGGCAGGTTGGGTTTACCTAACTTTACTTAAGTTGGGGATTTACCATAGTTGGAGCACTGTACTTTCCTTGTCACCAGTACGGGGGCCCCACATTATTCTTCTTAGAGTTTTAATTCAAAGAATTACAAGTTCAAGTCTCATGCATGAAATGAACACACAGTCGATTCTATTTCAACACATAAACCCTTTTAAGATTTTAGATTTGTAGTTTTTATCTTATCTCTTGATCATGGAGATGAGAGCTATAGAGTTTAAGATCTTATAAGCATTTATTCCACTAAGAGCTTCACGTGCCTCAAGCATAGTTCAGATGAGGGAGTGATTTCATTGGGCTCAATGACTATGTCACCTCGTTCATGAGCACTCAATGAATCCATTCCCTCTCTCAAGTATGCTGAGCAACGGAGCTCGATTAGTAGGTCTTAGCATCACATGCATCAACTCATTAGTTGAGCATAGATTAAAGTGCACTAAGCTCAAGAACTTTCTCACATAGTTCTAAGCTATCATGCACTCATAAATCTAGCCTCAAAACTAAGGTGAGCTATGGAGACTAAGACATTTTAATCCTTGAGTTTAATTAGTCTATTGTCCTTTGGTCTACATTCAAGTTCATAATAGTACTTTAATCTCTTTAACAAGGCATTGAGTTCATGATTTATTTATTAAAATTTGAGGAAAACTTCATACAATTATAATATCTATCAATACATGTGGGATTGCCCCAACTCTTCTCAAGGGAGGTTTAGCTCTCCATTACAAAAGAGATGAAAAAGAATATATGCATGGATAAAGACTCTTTCATGATCAACTAAAAAAAACACAAAGCAAGAGTTTAGAAAATATTAGGAACGTTCCTTTGGGAAGTTCTCCGGACTCCTCTTTTTCATGCTTGAAGTTGCTTCTCTTAGGTCCCTAGTGCTGTCTTACTTCTCCTTATTCTTAGCAAGATGAGCTCTTCCACCCTTGGAGAGTCTTCCGTCTCCTCTATGCAGCCCTCTCTTTACTTAAGTTGTAGTGAGCCAAGTTGGGAACCTCTCTTAAGCCAAGAGAAGTGGTATTTATAGAGGAGGGCTGCATCTTCATCTTCTCATTTCAAAATCTGCTTTTGCCTTTTAAAAATTCTGGTGCAATGAAGACTAAATCCACTTGATGGATGAAAAGACTATTTGTGGCACCCCACCCCTCAATCTGTATTGATTAAGCTAAGTAGTGGTGTGTCACTCTGGCTAACCCCTCACTTATCATTAGATTAGGATGAAATTCACAATCCACCGAATAAGGGAAGGAGTGAGCACGGAATCAAATATTAGTCACTATCTACTAAAACATACAAAGTGCAGAAGCTAATTAAAAATGAGAAATATCCAAGCATCACAGTACCAATATAATGAAATAGAACTCAGAATAAATAGTGTATAATAATTCAAATACGCAATCATAGGTACCTGTGTTATTACAACATTTAAAGTTTAAGTAAATAGAAGTGTAAATATGCTCATCCTCACATATAAAAACTAAATATCTTCTGGTCTCAGCTGCTGCACCTCCTCTAAGTAGGGCTCCTCCTCAGGTACAGAATCCTCAAGCTGCTCTACACCTGATATTATTGGTTTCATGATGTAGGGCCCCAACTAAAAAAAAAAAAAATCTTATGTTAGACAATTGTCTAAGTACATTTTAGGCTGATACATTTTTATGTGTTTTATAATATCACCATTTTTCATTTTCTAAGCAACAATACATCAAAAATAGGAGCGACTAGCAATACAATAAGGAAAGGAAAAGCTATAACCAATATTTATAACTTAAGCAAAAGGAGGCTAAGACATACCTTATATGTAAGCTAAACAGGGTAGGCATATATACATGACTAAACAAGTACTGAAAAAAAATACTACATCCTAAATATACTGGTGATCACATGAAATATGCAGATTTAAATAACTTAATTCAGCAATAATACATATACTAGCAACAAAATTCTAACATCCTAATATACATGAGCAGAACAAAGGAATAGCTGACTGAATAAAAATACTGAAAAGTAAGTCAAATATCAAAACTGTACATACAACTCTATGTACTATCTGCCATATTAGAAAAATTGGACAATCTGGCCCATATATATATAACTATCCATTCCCATAGCCTTTCTAGGCTAAGGCAAAATCTATCCATCCATATAGCCTTTCTGGGCTAGGGCACACATATCTATCCCCATAGCCTATCTGGGCTAAGATAGATATAACTGGATACACTGTGTGACTGAAGAGGCAGGTAATACTATGCAACATCTTTTAGTTATTTAACTTCTATTTCTGTGGACAATTTCAGAAATAACTGAGGAGTCAAGCACATCTACAAGACTAAATGGGTCCCAAGCCTAACACACTCTCCTCAATGAGTAGTGTTAAGCATCCTGATCTCATATTACCCCTATCCATTGGAGTAAATGTGCACCATAATCCACCATGAACTAGACCCAAAAGCAACTATTATTCGAATTATTCTAAGTCTTCATTTTTATGCACAAAGTTCTCTTGTATGACATATCCAAGGAGGTAAGCACAAAAGCAAGGAATGCGTAGCATCAAAATATCAAAAATAAGCAAGGGACTCTACTAATATGGTGATATCATTTGTTTTCTAATTATCCATTCTAACTATTCCAAGTTACACAAGTTCAGGATCACTATTTTCCTACTATCGAGTATAACTCAGAAACTTATCCTTATAAGTTACAAAATATTAGGACTAGCTAGGTCCTAATATACTGAATCAAAGTCGACTATAAGAGTTAAATAATAATCCATTATGACCTAATTAATGATTTTAAATGTTACTAAGATCAAATCAAAACTACTAAACTATAGATTATGGATTAAACACCACAAGATTTAGCTTAATCACATAATCCAAAAAGGATAAGACCTAAGATCTAGGATTCATTCTAAAAGTGATCTATTAGTTAAGGCAAATCCTATTAAGAAATCAAACTGAATAGGATGAATCTCCTATCTTAAATCTAAGGTTAAAAGATAAAATAATCAAAATAAGTTGTAAAATTCTAAAAACTAATAAAACTAAAGTTTCACCCATTGAGTAACCCATTTACTCAATGAATGAATTCTAACCTATGATCTAGTCCTAATTTTAAGAATAGTTCTTATGTGAGGTGTAATGATCCTAAGAAGAGACTTAAAAGGATTTTCAAGTTTTTGACAAATTGACTTAAATACTAATTTTTCTCACATAAATAATTATAATATAGTTATAATGTGAGTTTATGTATTTTAAAAGACTAATTAAAGGTTAAGGGTACTTATCCTAAATTTTAGGCAGAATGACTATTTTGCCCCTACTCAAGGGTCCAAATAATCAAATTTTGATTTAATAGTCCAAACTGAAGTTTCTTGGTTTCAAATGATTTCTTACTGTCTAACTTGAAGATAGACAGTAAATACGTCCAATTTGGACAAGAAACAGGTTCTATACGTTCAAATTAAGGTTTTTGACTTAAAGGCATTTCAGTAATTTTCACCCTAATGAAACCTAACTTTTTATGTAGTTGATTGTAGGTTACTGTTCAAGAATTCTATAGAGTCCAAGAACACTGGATTCTGAGTTCAATTGACTAAGTTATGGATGTTTTAAGTTGGAAGGGCAATTTGGTAATTTTGGGTCGGTCAACGGGTGACAAAAACCAAACTTTTATGTTTGAAGTCCAATTTTGGCAAACTCAGTTTCTATAGCTTCTCTATAATATACTGAGTATATTGATAGGGAGTAAATCTAATTTGGAACTCAGATGGTCAAGTTATGGCATAACTAAGGTTAGGGGTATTTTAGTCATTTTTTAAATTTCTAGGGTTCAGATACTATATATTATTTCAGTTTATTGATGACATCGAAATCTTAAGCTAGTTAACATCTTGAATTTTCAGATTTAGAGTTAAATTGACCAAATTATGTCCATTCCCATAGCCTTTCTAGGCTATGGCAAAATCTATCAATCCACGTAGCCTTTCTGGGCTAGGGCAAACATATCTATCCCCATAGCTTTTCTAGGCTAGGGTAGACATAACTGGATACACTGTGTGACTGAAGACACAGGTAATTCTATGCAACATCTTTTAGTTATTTTACTTCTGTTTCTATGGATAATTTCAGAAATAATTGAGGAGTCAAGCACGTCTACAAGACTTAATGGGTCCCAAGCCTAACACACTCTCCTCAATGAGTAGTGTTAAGCATCCTGATCTCACCTTACCCCTATCCATTAGAGTAAATGTGCACCATAATCCACCATGAACTGGACCCAAAGGCAACTGTTATCCTAATTATTCTAAGTTTTCATTTTTATGCACAAAGTTCTCTTGTATGACATGTCCAAGGAAGTAAGCACAAAAGCAAGGAATGCGTAGCATCAAAATATCAAAAATAAGCAAGGGACTCTACTAATATGGTGATATCATTTATTTTCTAATTATCATTTCTAACTATTCCAAGTTACACAAGTTCAGGATCACTGTTTTCCTACTATCGAGTGTAACTCAGAAACTTGTCCTTATAAGTCACAAAATATTAGGACTAGCTAGGTCCTAATATATTGAATCAAAGTTGACTATAAGAGTTAAATAATAATCCATTATTACCTAATTAATAATTTTAAACGTTCTATACTAAGCTCAAATCAAAACTACTAAACTATAAATTATGAATTAAACACCACGAGATTGAGCTTAATCACATACTCCAAAAAAGATAAGACCTAAGATCTAGATTTCATTCTAAAATAATCTATTAGTTAAGGCAAATCATATTAAGAAATCAAACTTAATAGGATGAATCTCCTATCTTAAATCTAAGGTTAAAAGACAAAATAATCAAAATAAGTTGTACAATTCTAAAAACTAATAGAACCAAGGTTTCACTCATTGAGTAACCCATTTACCCAATGAATGAATTCTAACCTATGATATAGTCCTAATTTTAGAAATATTCCTTATATGAAATGTAACGATCCTAAGAAGAGACTTAGAAGGATTTTCAAGTGTCTGACAAATTGACCTAAATACTATTTTTTCTCACATAAATGCTTCTAATATAGTTCTAATGTGAGTTTAAGTGTTTTTAAAAGACTAATTAAAGGTTATGGGTACTTATCCTAAATTTTAGGCAGAATGATTATTTTGCCCCTACTCAAGGGTCTAAAAAGTCAAATTTTGATTTAATGGTCCAAACTGAAGTTTCTTGGTTTCAAATGATTTCTTACTATCTAACTTGAAGATAGACAATAAGTACGTCCAATTTGGACAAGAAACAGGTTCTATAGGTTCAAACTAAGGTTTTTTGACTTAAATGTATTTCAGTAATTTTCACCCTAATGAAACCTCACTTTTTATGAATTTGATTGTAGATTACTGTTCAAGGATTCCATAAAATCCAAGAACATTGGATTCTGAGTTCAATTGACTAAGTTATGGATGTTTTAAGTTAGAAGAGCATTTTGGTCAATTTTCCCCAAAGTCAACTATGAGATCTATGGTTGACTTTCTGTCATAATATCCAAATAGAAAAACTAATACTACTATAGTGATGAGGCCGCTCTCCTAAGTATTTTAAGACCTATATTGACTATATTTGGTCAGCTAGGTCAAAAGTTATGAGGTCTTAAATAGGTCCTAAAATGCTATTTCATTATGCGTACCCCGAAACTAATTTTTACATAACGTCATTTGATTCCTTTTATTTTTCTAAGTAAAATGTGACCTATATTAGCTATGTTTGAATCATCCTACAAAAAGTTATTAAACTTTTAAGGATTTTGAATTTAAATAATTTAAATAAATAAATTTTTACTATTCCTTAATTTAATTTGAATTAATTTACTATTCATTCCTAAAGTTAAATAATTAATTAATTAATCATTCTTAACCTATATTTAATTATTATTAATTTCTAATTAGACTAATATTTGGTTATATATATATTATATTTACTAATTAGACACTTAATTAATCCACTATTTGACTTAATTAATGATTAGGTTAATTCATTAATTATTCTATTTAATAATATCTAATTAAATTTAATTTTTAATGTTTAGTGACTATTAATCATTTAATATTTAATTAAGCTAATTCACTAATTATCCTAATTAAACTAATAATGTTTACTGATTAAGACTTATTAATCAATGTTTGATTGATTTATCTTAATTAATTAAATTTCTGTTGATTGTATTATCAATTAAGTAATTGTTAATATGTTACTTAATTTAACTTAATCTATTAACTTAAATAATATTAATTAGTTAGATAAATGATTATTTGATTTATTAACTAATTTCTTTAATTAATGAATTTAGCCTAATGTTTAATTACATTCATTAAATATATTTATTACTACTGATTAATCACTGAATAATTAACTATCCTAATGATTATATAACTTGACTCATTTAATTAATCGAATGCTAATTATATAAACTAACTACTTAATTAATGACTTAGTTAATCTACCTTTAATAATAAGTAATTATATAACTATTAATTTAATTCTAATAGAGTTTATAACTATATATTATAATTATACGTAATTATAATACTAATGATGTTCTGCAGGAAAGAAGACGGTGGTGGGACCCAGAGGCGCCACGTGGCGACACTGGGTTCGCGGGCAAAGCAATGGGGGGCCCACGGAAGCGCGTCGTCCGATGGCTGGGTGCAAAACCCGCGAGTGGGCCCCGCTGTACCGCGGGTCTGACGACGCCGACCCGAACCCTTGTGACGGGTGGACCCAAATGGTTGGGTCAGGCCTGGCCCAACCTGGCCCACGCCGCCTCGGCTTCGCATGCAGGACCCGCGGAGACCGGTGCTAGGGCTCGAAAAATGGCTGGCGAAAAGCTGTCGCTGGGGGCTGGACCACACGGCGTCGAGGAGGACGCGTCAGGGACCTATCCAAGGGAGGCTAGATCGTCGCCGGAGAGGTCCTACGGCGCTGGGTATAACGAGCCCTAGTTCTACAGTAACGGGATGCGTAACCCTAGGTTCTACTGTGGATGGCATCGCAAATTCGCTCGATCGAACCCATCCGAGTTCGATCGAAGCCGTAAAGTCGACAATCAAGCGAGTGGAATAAGGTTGTGAACAATTATTGCATTGATCGAATGAAAGAAATTGGGGGTTAGAGTACCTGAAATCCGACGGATGTGAGGCTTCGGTCCAGCGGGGGAGGGGTTCGAGTTCGTCCGACGTCGATTCGTGCGTGTCATGGGGTTCCAACCTCGGCCGGACCTTATAGAACCCCAGGCGGAGTCGGGGAAGCGCGGAGAGGCGCCGGTTGGCCAGCGCGAGCGGCGGGTCGTGCGGCGCCCAACGCGTGGAACCCTAGGGTTCCTGATCGGGGGAGGTGAGTCAGGGACCGTCTGATCCCTGATCAGATGGCTGGAGATTGCCGTCTGGTTCTGACGACAATCCAGACGGCGCGTGCGTAAAACGGGCGGATGGCATTGCTTGCTTTGACGGCGCCGTTTAAAAATTAATTTAAATATTAATTTAATTAAATTAATTTGTTTAATTTCTTATTAAAATAAATTCAATAATTTATAATTAGAAAATTTTCAAATATTCACCCCTAGCTAATTGAGGGGTGAGGAACGCAACGACGGGTCGGATTTTCGATCCGAAGAGTATTTTAATTTTCCAATATTCGGGGTATTTAAATATTATTAAAATATCCGTCAAAATTTTGACGACTTCCGATTGACATGAAAACATCACCCCTAGCTAATTTGGGGGCAATGAGCACAATGGCAAAGTCCGTTTTTCGATCGGAAGTCAATTTAAATAGGTCAAATTTTAGAGTTTTTGGATTTTCCAAAATCAGGATTCGATCCATATGACTCCTGACTTGGACTAAGTCTTAGAGGTTGACTCCTATTGACCTAATTAGCACTTAGAATCAAAAATTAAGACTCAAAAAAATAAAATAAATCAAATGATGTAATGTAAAAATTAGTTTCAGGGTACGCATAACGAAGTAGCATTTTATGACATATTTAGGACCTCATAACTTTTGACCTAGCTGACCAAATATAGTCAATATGGGTTTTAAAATATTCAGGAGAGCGGCCCCATCACTATAGTAGTATTAATTTTTCTAATTGGACATTAGGACAAAAAGTTAACCCTAGATCTCACAGTTGACTTTGGGGAAAATTGACCAAAATGCCCCTATGATTCAAATGGACATAATTTGGTCAATTTAACTCCAAATCTGAAAATTCAAGATATTAACTAGCTTAAGATTTCGATGTCATCAATAAACTGAAATAATATATAGTATCTGAACCCTAAAAATTTAGAAAATGACTAAAATACCCCTAACCTTAGTTAGGCCATAACTTGACCATCTGAGGTTCAAATTAGATTTACTCCCTATTAATATACTCAGTATATTATAGAGAATCTATAGAAACTAAGTTTGCTAAAATTGGACTTCAAACAAAAAAGTTTGGTTTTTGTCTCCCGTTGACCGACCCAAAATTACCAAATTGCCCTTCTAACTTAAAACATCCATAACTTAGTCAATTGAACTCAGAATCCAGTGTTCTTGGACTCTATAGAATTCTTGAACGTAACCTACAATCAACTGCATAAAAAGTCAGGTTTCATTAGGGTGAAAATTACTGAAATGCCTTTAAGTCAAAAACCTTAGTTTGAACCTGTATAACCCGTTTCTTGTCCAAATTAGACGTACTTACTGTCTATCTTCAAGTTAGACTGTAAAGAATCATTTGAAACCAAGAAAATTCAGTTTGGACTATTAAATCAAAATTTGACTTTTTGGACCCTTGAGTAGGGGCAAAATAGTCATTCTGCCTAAAATTTAGGATAAGTACCCTTAACCTTTAATTAGTCTTTTAAAAATACATAAACTCACATTATAACTATATTAGAATCATTTATGTGAGAAAAATCAGTATTTATGTCAATTTGTCAGAAACTTGAAAATCCTTCTAAGTCTCTTCTTAGGATCATTACACCTCACATAAGAACTATTCCTAAAATTAGGACTAGATCATAGGTTAGAATTCATTCATTGGATAAATGGGTTAGTCAATGGGTGAAACTTTGGTTTTATTAGTTTTTAGAATTTTACAACTTATTTTGATTATTTTGTCTTTTAACCTTAGATTTAAGATAGGAGATTCATCCTATTAAGTTTGATTTCTTAATATGATTTGCCTTAACTAATAGATTATTTTTAGAATGAAACCTAGATCTTATGTCTTATCCTTTTTGGATTATGTGATTAAGCTCAATCTCGTGGTGTTTAATCCATAATTTATAGTTTAGTAGTTTTGATTTGAGCTTAGTATAGAACGTTTAAAATCATTAATTAGGTAATAATGGATTATTATTTAACTCTTATAGTCGACTTTGATTCAGTATATTAGGACCTAGCTAGTCCTAATATTTTGTAACTTATAAGGACAAGTTTCTGAGTTACACTCGATAGTAGGAAAACAGTGATCCTAAACTTGTGCAACTTGGAATAGTTAGAAATGATAATTCGAAAATAAATGATATCACCATATTAGTAGAGTCTCTTGCTTATTTTTGATATTTTGATGCTACACATTCCTTGCTTTTGTGCTTACTTCCTTGGACATGTCATACAAGAGAACTTTGTGCATAAAAATGAAAACTTAAAATAATTAGGATAACAGTTGCCTTTGGGTCCAGTTCATGGTGGATTATGGTGCACATTTACTCCAATAAATAGGAGTAAGGTGAGATCAGGATGCTTAACTACTACTCATTGAGGAGAGTGTGTTAGGCTTGGGACCCATTAAGTCTTGTAGACATGCTTGACTCCTCAATTATTTCTGAAATTATCCATAGAAACAGAAGTAAAATAACTAAAAGATGTTGCATAGTATTACCTGTGTCTTCAATCACACAGTGTATCCAGTTATGTCTACCCTAGCCCAGAAAGGCTATGGGGATATATATATTTGCCCTAGCCCAAAAAGGCTACGTGGATTGATAGATTTTGCCCTAGCCTAGAAAGGCTATGAGAATGGATAGTTATATATATGGACCAGATTGGTCAATTCTTCTAATATAGCAGATAGTACATAGAGTTTTATGTACAATTTTGATATTTGACTTACTTTTCAGTATTTTTATTCAGTTAGCTATTTTTTTATTCTACTCATGTATATTGGGATGTTAGAATTTTATTGCCAGTATATGTATCATTACTGAGTTAAGTTATTTAAATTGCATATTTCTTTTGATCACCAGCATATTTAGGATGTAGTATTTTCTTTTAGTACTTGTTTAATCATGTATATATGCCTACCCTATTTAGCTTATATATGAGGCATATCTTAGCCTCCTTTTACTTAAGTTATAAATGTTATTTATAACTTTTCCTTTCCTTATTATATTGCTAGTCGCTCCTATTTTTGATGTATTATTGCTTAGAAAATGAAAAATGATGATATTATAAAACACATAAAAATAGTATCAGCCTAAAATGTAGTTAGACAATTATCTAACACAAGATTTTCTCTTTTTTAGTAAGGGCCCTACATTGTGAAACCGACAATGCCAGGTGTAGAACAGCTTGAGGATCCTGTACCTAAGGAGGATCCCTACTTAGAGGAGGTGCAGCAGTTGGGACCAGAAGACATTTAGTTTTTATATGTGAGGATGAGTGTATTTACACTTCTATTTACTTAAACTTTAAATGTTGTAATAACACAAGTACCTATGATTGTGTGTTTGGATTATTATACGCTATTTATTTTGAGTCATATTTCATTATATTGGTACTGTGATGCTTGGATGTTTCTCATTTTTAATTAGCTTCCACACTCTGTATGTTTTAGTAGATAGTGACTAATATTTGATTCCGTGCTCACTCCTTCCCTTATTAGGTGGATTATGGATTTCATCCTAATCCAATGATAAGTGAGGGGTTAGCCAGAGTGACACACCACCCGTTAGTTTAATCAATGCGTATTAGGGGTGGGGCGCCACACTATTACTTTTCTATTGATAATTCTCCACATCACCTCAAGAAGACCATTTCCCCCCTTTAAAAAATATAGCTGCAGGAGAAGGAATGATGGTTGGAGACAAGGTGCTGGTTGGGGGTCTTGTCCCAACTACATTTAATGCTCTGCTCAGAAGAATTTTTGGCGGGCCGCTGCAGCACGCTATAGCGCTAGCGATTTTGCAAAAGGCTCCGCTGCAGCGTGTTGTGGCGCCAGCGATTCGCAAGTTGAACCGCTGCTGCGCGCTGTGACTCCAGTGCTTCGCAATGCGCTCCGCTGCAGTGCGCTATGGCGCCCGATTTCGTAAATTAGCTCGCTGCAGCGCTCTGTGGCACCAGCACTTCACAAAGTGCTCCGCTGCAGCGCGCTATGGCGCCCAATTTCGCAAATTGGCTCGCCGCAGCGCGCTGTGGCGCTGTCGCTTCGCAAAGGGCTCCACTACAGCACGCTATGGCTCCCAATTTCACAATTTGGCTCTGCTGCAGCGCACGGCAGCGGTTTTCTTTTTTGAATTTTGGAAAATTGTCCATATTGCTCAAAATTCGTTGGATAGGCATTTTTCCTGAAAAGATAAGCAAAATTATATTAAGGAAGCAGTTTTAATATGAGAAATGGATGAAATTTTCCTTTTATTAGGATATAAATTAGGGAATTCATCACACCCTACACTTAAATTCTTGCTCATTCTCGAGTAAGTTTAAAATGATATTTTTCTGTTTTTAGGTGTGAAAGTCAACAAAAGATAATAATTAATTTATGATGTGTAATTTCAAGGCATGTGCTTAACTGAAATGACCAAAATTATTTGACATTAATTTTCTAACCTTGGATATGAATCAAGGTTAATAAATTAATCTCCAAGTATTTGTATTTATGCTTATTGCTAGGCAATGGGGGATGTTCCTTTAAATACTAAACTAGAGAGATAGTGAAATAATCAAGAGTTTTGTGTCATATGTGCTCCTTCTTATAAATCACAAAGATGATAAGATTAAATGAGAGATATTTTTTATTATCCTTTTTCATATCTTTCATTTGGGAGAGATATTTTTCATCATCTCTGTTTGTATATTTTTCTCTTTTCATTATTAGGGATAGATATTTTTCTTCATCCCCAATTCAAATTTTTGTGATCATGAAACCCTACTGGGAGCCTAGTACACCATTTTAGATTACTTACCATAATCACTAATTTTTTAGTCCAAGCTTTCCACCATACTTAGTCCTTAGCATTGATTTAAATTTTTGGAGATTAAATTGACCTTAATTCATTCCTTAGTTCAAAAGTTTAATATTGTCAATGCATTTGATCACTTTTTGTTAAGCACTCCTTTTATTTCATATCATTTTTTATTGATATTTTTGTAATTTTCATTTCTTAAGAAACTCAGATAAATTTATCATTTTCAAATTCTAGAGAGATTTGGGAATATGATAATCCATAATTTAAATTCCACAAAATAAAACATAAAAAATAAAAGTACAAAAACAAATGATACAAAATAAAATAGAAAAATACAACCTATTTATTCTTGGGATCCATCCTCCTCCTCTTCTCCCATGTCATAGACAAAGTCGCATGGGTAGCGTGTGTCCAAAATGGGAGCATCGACGGGCGGTCACGGCAACACGGAGGGGTCCGGTCCTTGATTTAGTCCAAGGGCTTCATAAAATTCAGATTGAAACTCACACTGCTGGATGAGTTCCTTTTTAAAGAACCGCATGTCGATGGCCAATGCCTTGCTAAGATCAGCTTGTTGCAAGTAGAGTCGTAGCAACAACTTATTAGTGAGATTTTGGTCAGACGGAGCAGACGTTTTCCCTTGCTCACCCCTCCTTTTCTTGGGTAGCTTCCATTCACTAGCGCAAGCGTTCAGATTTGAACGAGCAAGAGTGGAGCTGGGGGAAACGACTAAGTCGAAGGACAGGATCTTGACCCCTTGGGCCTCACATATCCCTGAGATCAAAGACCCGAAGGCTAATGCAACACAGGGTCCCTTGAGATCCTTCCAGAGCTTCTCATAAATGATGCTCGCTATGCGGATCTCACCCGTCCTAACAAATGAGCACAAGAGTAGTTCTCTGGTGCGGGTCACTTCAGTCAAGTGACTCGAAGGTATGAGATAGCTGGAAATGAAAACTTGTCATACACTACTCATATTCGTCAATTCGGAACGAGGAATATTGGTTAGGCCTCCCTCCTAGTCTGTGTTTTCATGGATGAGTTCTACTATGAGATCATGGGGGTCGAAGCGAGACTCCAATCAAGATAATATATATATAGATATATATATATATATATATATATATATATATATTATCTTGGGTTGCCTCCCAAGAAGCGCTTAGCTTAACGTCTTTAGATAGACTCGTTAACGATCAGATAATTGGATCCGGAGGTTTCTCTTTCCACAACCTCAAGGTATTAGGGTGAGCACGACCTTCAAGGGTGCTCGAACCGTCATCCTCTCTTCCTTCCCTCATGGGATCATCTCTTTCAAGTTCTAACTTAAGGGGAATCTTCTTCTTCCTTTTTCCTCTTCTCGTTATTCTTCTTCTCACTCCTTCCTTACTCCCCTTCTCCGAGGAAAAAGTTGAGCTATTATCACAATTCTTATCTCCTAACGCTAGATTCTCAAGAACATTATCAAGCCTAATTCTTTCTTTCCTCATCTTTTTCCTCACCTCTTCTTCCATTTCTCTTTGTTTAAAGAAGGTGGGTTTAAGATCAATTAACTCAAATTTTCCTTTAATTTTAATACTCATCACCCGCGGCCTACGTCAATAATAGCTTTTGTGCTCATAAGAAAAGATCGCCCGAAAATAATTGTGGAGTTCTCGTTCCATCTGTCCCATTCGTATACCACAAAATCAGTTGGAATAATGAAGCTCCCCAATCCAACAGCAGCATTCCTTACAATTCCTAAAGGCATAAGGGATTCCAAATTTGCAAATTCTAGAATCATGGAGATGTACTCCATTCCTCCTACCTTCAGATGTTCATAAATATGATAGGGCATAATATTGACAGAAGCACCAAGATCACACAAGGGATCTAGAAATACTCCATTTTTAATTATGCAAGGAATACACAACCTCCCGGGGTCGTCACATTTTGAAGCTGTGAGCTTCTCACATTCCGTTCCCCTCGCTCCTTCCCGAGTCTCTAGTTCTTCTTATATGGCACTCAAGTTATCAATTATATTTCCCCCATGCACCCCTTTAGAATGAATCACACTGACCAACTCCCTAGGTTTCACTTCAGTGGAATTAGGTAGAGCTCCTTGCTGCCGAATAGTCAGCTGCTTAGAGATCTGCCCCAGTTAGGTCTCTATGTTCCTAAGGGGTGCTTCTAATCCTTGGATAAAGGCATCATGGCGTGTGATTGTGGCTTCAGTGCGGCGCATGAATTGGATGGTTTCAGCTTTAAAGAAGTTGAAAGCTCCTACTAAATTTGGATGGTGATTATTATGATTATTTCCATTATTAACACCCTGCTAATTTAATGAACTCTCCACATATTGATTTTCGTTGTTATTATTGTTACTCCACTCAAAATTAGGGTGGTTTTTTCGGTTGTTCATGGGTTGTTATTTCTTAAATAATTAACTTGTTCGGTGTTTGTTTGCACGAAGGGGTTATTCAAACTGCAGCTCTCACTATTTTGTCTCCCTCCGCATAACTCACATTGTATCTCTAAAACAGCATTAACATTCATTCTTTCAATTTTCTCATTCAAGGCATGGATTTCTTACTGCAGTGCCATTATTTAGTTTAATTTATTCACCTTAATATATTCCTTTTTAAGCCTTTTAGAAGGTCATTGGTAAGCATTGTTTGTCATTTCTTCTAAGAGGTCATACGCCTCTTCTTGGGTTCTGCTACTGATAGGGCCTCCGGCGGCCGCATCGATGAGATTCCTTGTAGGAGCATTCAAACTATTGTAAAATGTTTGAACTTGCATCCATAAGGGAAACCCATGATGTGGACATCGCCTTAAGTACTCCTTGAATCTATCCTACCCGTCATACAGTGTCTCACCTTCCAACTGAGTGAAGTTGGTTATCTCAATTCTCAGTCGAGTGGTTTTCGTTGGAGGGAAATACTTGGCTAAGAATTTCTTAGCCAAATCGTCCCAAGTCCAGATTGAATTGCTTGGGAGAGAAATAAGCCAACTTTTGGCTCTATCTCTTAAAATGAATGGGAAAACCTTAATTTAAAATCTGAAGGTGTCACAAATTTCAATGAAAGTTGAAATGTGTGAATTAGGGTCTTCAGTGGCCAATCCTCCAAACTGGCTATTTTGAACCATACTCAGAGTGGAAGGTTTAATCTCAAAATTATTAGCTTCTATATTATGCCTTACAATAGCATGGGGGATTCTCCTAACTGTGGGTAGTGCGTAGTCTCTCAGTGCTATTCCCCTAGGTTCTCCTAATGGCTCTCTACGATTTTCATTATAATTTTCCACAACGGCTTGTTCGCTTAGCAAAATGTTTTGTTCTCTTCTAGCCTGCAAGTAGGTTCTCTCAATTTTATGGTCAAAAAGATAATCTGAGTAAACTCTTATATTCATACACAACGCCAATTAGGCTATCAAGAATAAATTCAGTAATAATGTTCAAAGATTTAGCAATAATAAAAGAAAACAGAAAAGTAAATGGTTAGTACTTATAATTACAAAAATTAAAAATAAAGCATATATGCAAGAAATTACTTAAATCATTAATTGCTGATAGATTCTTCTTAATAGGAAACAATTTCCAATTCCCCAGCAACAATGCCAAAAACTTGACAGACCTAAAATATGTCTACACTTTCACACAAGTGTACGTGGTTTGAAGTAATAAGTGGAAAGTTTGAATTTCCGGAATTTATTGAACCACAGAGAATTGGATGTTTTGTTACTAAGGTATATCTATGATCACTAATATTTAAGCAATATGTGTATTGATTGGTGTTGGTTCCTAAACAAACACGACAAATCTTAGTAGAAAATACTTCTGATAAAAGGAAGAGGAGAGTTGGGTTTTGACAAACATAAAATATGCGTCTGCGCTTTCACGCAAGTGTACGTGGTCTGAAGTAATAAGTGAAAAGTTTGAGTTTTTGAGATTTATCGAACTACAGAGAATTGGATATTTTGTTACTAACGTGTATCTATTATCACTAATGTTTAAGCTATCAATGTCTTGTTTAAGTTAGTTCCAAAACAAGCATGACAATCACGGTAGTAGAGAATAAGTCAAATAAAAAGAAGAGGAGGGTTGGGTTTCTCCCATATGACATAGTAGATACAGTATATATGATGATTCCTCAAGCGTTTATCTTTCATTTTCCTTGATCTTAATTAAGTGCACATTGTCTTTCCTTGAGTTTTATCTCGAAGAATTACAAGTTCAAATCTTGTGCACGAAATGAACATACAGTCGGTTCTATTTCAGCACAAAGATCCTTATAAGATTTTAGGTTTATAGATTTTACCTCATCTCTTGATTATGGAGATGAGGGTTGTTACTTTTAAGATCTTATAAGCATTGATTCCACTAAGAGCGTCATGCGCATCACATAGTTGAGATGAGGGATTGATTTCATTAGGCTCAATGACTATGTCACCTCGTTCATGAGCACACAACTATTCCATTCCCTCCCTCAATTATGTTGAGCGACGGAGCTCAATTAGTGGGTCTTAGCATCACACGCATCAACTCATTAGTTGAGCTTAGATTAAGGTGCACTATGCTCAAGAACTTTCTCACATAGTTCTAAGCTCTCATGCACTCATAAATCTAGCATCAAACCAAGATGAGCTATGGAGCATAAGGACAACTTAGTTCTTGAGTTAAGAAGTATTTTTCCTTAGGTCCACATTCGTCCATAATAGTCTTATACATTTCTTTAGTAAGTCATTAAGTTCACAATTTTTATTAATACTTGAGGAAAACTTCATACATTTTATAGTAACTATAAAAACATGTGGGATTACTTTAACCCTCCCCAAAGGAGGTTTAGCTCTCCATTACAAAAGAGATGAAAAAGAACACATACATGGATAAAGACCCTTTCATGATCAACTAAAAAGAGAAATTACAAAACAAGAGTTTAGAAAATACTAGGAACGTTCTTTGGGAAGTTCTCTGAATTCTTCTTCTCTTTGCTTGAAGTGCCTCTCTTAAGTCCCTAGTGCTGCTTTTCTCCTCCTTCTCCTTAGCAAGTTGAGCTCCTCCACCCTTGGGGAGTTCTTCTTCTCTTTTATACAACCCCTCTATTTACTTAGGTGAAGTAAGCAATTTTTGGAACCCTCCTCTAGTCAAGAGGGGAGGTATTTATAGATGAGGGGTTGCATCCTCATACTCAAGATCAAAACCAGCAATGCCTTTTAAAAATTCTAAGTAATGATAGCAAATTCCAATAGATGGGTGAGGTGACCAATATTTTCTATTATTTTGTCCTTCTCATCATATTAAAGAGACTATTTTCCATTTAAAAATGGAGCTGCAACAAAAGAAATGATGACTGGAGACAAGAGGCTAATTGGGGGTCTTGTCCTAGCCGTAACTAATACATCTGTCAAACTGAAAACTCGGCGGCCGCTGTAGCGCACTACAGCGCGCTGTGGCGCACTGCAGCATGCTATGGCGGAATCAAACTGCAAAGAGGCCCACTGCAGCGCACGATCGCGCCAGCATTTCGCAAAATGCTCCGCTGCAGTGCGCTATAGCGCCAGTATTTGCAAAGAGGCCCACTGTATCACGTGATCGCGCCCGCGATTAGTAAACTGAACCGCTGCAACGCGCAATCGCGCCCGCGGTTCGCAAACTGAACCGCTGCATCGTGTGGCAGCGGTTTTCCTTTAGAAATTTTGAAAAATTTTCCAAATTGCACGAAATTCGTTGGATATGCATTTTTCCTAAAATAGATAGTTAAAATCGGATTAAGGAGCAATTTTAATATTAGAAATAAATGAAATTTTCTTTTATTTAGGGTATAAATTATGGATTCATCAGGTTTCTCCCACATGATATGATAAATAACTTATATATGATAATTTCCCAAGCGTTCATTAGTTCTTTAGTCAAGTGCACATTATTCTTCTTAGAGTTTTAATTTAAAGAATTATAAGTTCAAGTCTCGTGCATGAAATGAACACACAGTCGGTTCTATTTCAGCACGTAGACTCTTATAAGATTTTAGATTTGTAGTTTTTATCTCATTTCTTGATCATAGAGATGAGGGTTATATAGTTTAAGATCTTATAAGCATTGACTCCACTAAGAGCTTCATATGCCTCAAGCATAATTTAGATGAGGGAGTGATTTCATTGGGCTCAAAGCCTATGTCACCTCGTTCATGAGCACTCAATGAATCCATTCCCTCTCTCAAGTATGCTGAGCAACGGAGCTCGATTAGTAGGTCTTAGTATCACACGTATCAACTCATTAATTGAGCATAGATTAAAGTGCACTAAGCTCAAGAACTTTCTCACATAGTTATAAGCTATCATGCACTCATAAATCTAGCCTCAAAATTAAGGTGAGCTATGGAGACTAAGACATTTTAGTCCTTGAGTTCAATTAGTCCTTTGTCCTTTGGTCCACATTCAAGTCCACAATAGTACTTTAATTTCTTTAACAAGGCATTGAGTTCATGATTTTCTTATTAAAACTTGAGAAAAACTTCATATAATTATAGTATCTATCAATACATGTGGGATTGCCCCAACCCTCCCTAAGGGAGGTTTAGCTCTCCATTACAAAAGAGATGAAACAGAATACATACATGGATAAAGACTCTTTCATGATCAACTAAAAAAAAACACAAAGAAAGAGTTTAGAAAATACTAGGAACGTTCCTTTGGGAAGTTCTCCGGACTCCTCTTCTTCTTGCTTGAAGTTGCGTCTCTTAAGTCCCTAGTGCTGCCTTTCTTCTCCTTCTCCTTAGCAAGATGAGCTCTTCCACCCTTAGAGAGTCCTCCTTCTCCTCTATGCAGTCCTCTCTTTACTTAGGTTGTAGTGAGCTAAGTTGGGAATTTCTCTTAAGTCAAGAAAAGTGGTATTTATAGAGGTGGGCTGCTTTTGCATCTTCTGATTTCAAAATCTACTTTTGCCTTTTAAAAATTCTGGTGCAATGATGACTAAATCCACTTGATGGATGAAAAGACTGTTACTTTTCCATTGATAATTCTCCACATCACCTCAAGAAGACCATTTTCCCCTTAATAAAATGTAGCTACTACAGAAGGAAAGATGGCTGGAGACAAGGTGCTGGTTGGGGGTCTTGTCCCAGCCGCATTTAATGATCTGCTCAGAAGAATTTTTGGCGAGCCGCTACAGTGCACCGGAGCGCGCTGTGGCTGAAAATTTTCACAAAGAGGTCCGCTGTGGCACGCTGGGGAGTTTTTGGTTCATAAAATGAAGGGCCGTTGTAGCGCACTGCAGCGCGCTTTAGTGCTTACGATTTCACAAAAGGCTCCGCTGCAGCGCGCTATGGCACACAATTTCACAAATTGGCTCGCTGCAGCACGCTGTGGCGCTAGCAATTCGCAAAGTGCTCCGCTGCAGCGCGCTATGGCGCCCGATTTCGCAATTTGGCTCGCTGCAGCGCGCTACAACGCACGGCAGCTGTTTTCCTTTAGGAATTTTGAAAAATTGTCCATATTGCTCAAAATTCGTTGGATATGCATTTTTCCTAAAAAGATAAGCAAAATTAGATTAAGGAAGCAGTTTTAATATGAGAAATGAATGAAATTTTCTTTTAATTAGGATATAAATTAGGAATTCATCAGCAACTAAGTGATATCTAAAGTTATTTAATTATAATAATCCACTTAATAATTTGAGCTAATTGAGCTCCCAATTAACTTTGAGATATTAATCTCAAATTAATTGTAAGTAATAGTAGTAATTTGGAGTTTTAAAAATAGTAGTTTCACTTCATTTTATGAGATGACAAAATAATTTATAAGTATAATAATGCAAATAGAAACTAGTTCTATTCTTGTCCTAAACCATAAAATTTAAATAAATTAACTAATTCAAGGCTTAGAAAATAATTAGGAAATTATAGGATTAACTAACATTAAGATTTAGGATATTAAGAGTTAAGGTTCCATTTACTAAACTCACCTAACTAGGTTAAATTAGAAGGATCTTATTTAAAATTAACTACTTATCTAACTAAGTTAACTCAAAAAGAAAGGTTTAAGGAATTAGAAAGTAGGATTTGTATATTATAGCTTTTATGCTTTCTATAAGTTAAATATTAAGGAAATTAATAGGATTCCTAAACTATCCTAAATAAATTTAGGACTCTTATTATTAGTTCTTAAAGAACTTAAGTGAGGACTTAAGGATTAAGATGAAGTGAACTAAGATCTAGTCTAATCACTTAAAGCTAGTCCTATTCGATTCATAATCTACAATTACAAAAGTATTAAGGTTAACTACACTTAATGGATGTAATAAGTAGCTCTAAGTATCATCTACAAATCAAGTTATAAATCGATCATATAGATTCTATCTTAAGGTTAAAAGATGAATCAAGAAATTTGTAATTGATTCAAATAAATAAATTAAGAGAACTAAGCTCATAACTTACATTTGAAACTTATATGGGAAGAAAATAATGTGATAAGTTTGCTATCCTAAGGTTTTAAATAATTAAAACATAAAATTTAAGAAATTAGAAATTATCACAATAATACTAATTAAGGAGCCAACAACCTAAAATCATCAATTATTGTCCAATAGAAATGATATACATAAATTTGGAATTATTATAGTATAAAGAGAAGAATGACACTAAGTATGTCAATTTTGGATAACATGAGAAAATTATAGTTTCCAGAACTCCTAATTAAGGTTAAAAAGTGATTAAGAAAATTAGAGTTCTGATGTTAAATTTGATTTTATATTATTATTCCTCATATTTTTGTGAGCGAAATAGATTATTTGATCATTTAATTTGGATATTAAATGATCAAATTAGGTCACATGAAATGATGAAATTAAATTTTAATTAATTAAATAATCTAAAATAATGACTAATTAAAACATTCATCAAAATAAAAATTAAATTGCACATTATTAATTTACGCATTTTTACGATCAAAATGGTATATAATATTATTTTATTTGGATGTGTATATTTAAAGTTATGATTAAAATGAAATTTGGAATAATTAACATTAATTAAATGCAGATTAATTATTACTTTAAATCCATTAATCATTATAGAAGGCTGCATGGAAAATAAGAATGGCACGGAAATTATAATAACACAAAAATCAGTGTTATTACAAAATTCGAAATGGTGGCTCGAAAAACAACAAATGACGGTGCACCAAAAGACGTGTGCTGCCAGACACACGTCATGCAAAGAAAGGAGGCGCGGGTCGAGACGAGGTCTTCTGCTGACTGCGCGAACACACAGTTAGGCAGAACTGGGTCAACCCGGTCGGCAAAATAAACCCGAACTGCAACCTAGACCTGTCGAACCGTTTCGTCCCCGCGTGTGAACCGAAGAAATAAATCTAGGGTTTAAGACCCTAGTCGACTCCGGCGGTGCCTCGGTGCAGCCCACATATCGGTGGAAATCCCTCGTCTAGACCGATCCAAAGAGCCATGGATCGAACCTCGAAGACATCGCAGTATGCCATAGGTTCGACCCCTAGGTCCTAATGGTCGGACCCAAGCAAATCCCTGTAGACTACTGTCGACGATTTGTGAAGCTAGATCCTGATCTGCCTCGATCGAGCCCGATTGAGGTTCAAAAAAACAATATTGAGCTCAGAATGAGGTTAGGCAAGTCCAATTTGGAAAAAGAGTGGGTAGATGAGTACCTGATGGTGCTTTAATCTTCTCTTTCGCCTAGTCAAATGGATAAATAGGGTTTTAGTACCGGCAGCTCAAAACGCCTCAGCAGGTGCTCAGCAGGGTCCTAGAAACTCCAAAAAGAAGAAAAATGGGGTTTAAAAGGCATACTGTTTTCCTAATTGCCAAAGAGGGGGGCAGCTAGCTTTTGCATGACGTACGCCTCTACGCTCGGTCGTGGCGTAGAGGGGCATACAGGAAAACGCTTGGGCCGTTGGATCAGATGAGCGATCCAACGGCCATATCAAATCCAAGCTTAATCGCCATCTGATCCATCTTAAAAATCATGTAACGGATCAGATTGCACGGGACTGCTGTCCCGTGCTTCGCTTCCTGCACCAAATTTTTGCAGTGCTAAAAATAATTTCATTGGAAAATTTTTAAAATATAGATTAATTTATATTAATTACTTTATTTAATTTAATTAAATAAACATAATTTAATACTCAAAATAAAATAATCAAACGGATTTCAATAAATCTCAAAAATTCACCCTTACCTAATTGAGAGGTGAGGAACTCAAAAATATAAACAGATTTTTGATCAGAGGTCAATATAATTATCTTAATTTTTTGAGTATTTAAATATTATTAAAATATTCGGGAGAAATTTGATGACTTTCAAACACTTCCAAAATATCACACATAGCTAATTTAGGTGTAATGAGTCCAATGGTGAACTTTATTTTTGATTTTGAGGTCTAAATAAATTAGGCATTCTCAAAATTATCAGAAAACTAGAAAATGCTGGAAATTATCAAACGATCTCCATATCGTACAAAAATTGAAATGAAAGCTCCTAATACTATTACAAGACTAATGGAAAAAGATTAGAGTTAATTAGGTTACTAATTGATGGGTAACAATACTAGAGTTGTTACAAGACTAAACAGTCTAAGTATAATTTAAGATTGAGCTAAACATTTTAAAGTTAAATTTGGATATCACAACTAGTTAATAATATAAGTATAAGCAATGGTGCAAAATGAAAGCATTTAAGTATGAAAAATATATATAGACAATTGCAAGGAAAGACAATTGAAATTAAAAGAGTTAGTAAGGATACTCACAAGTATAGATATTCTAGCCTACAAATAAAGTAAGGGTAAGAACATCCTAAATAGGTTATAAAAATACTAAAGTGTGCATTTGAAAGTATATAAAATGCAATATATATATTTTTAATGGAATTATGCTAAGTAAGAAGGAAAATAATGAAGTATTTAAATAGAATTATAATAGCATTCACTATAATTTAAATGAACTGTAAATAAGTAAAGTACAGTACTAATAAACAAAGAAAGTACAAAGTATAATAACTAAAGAAAATCTTAGATTATCAATCTAAGAAGCTCATAGTCTAGAATTATGAAAAGTAACATAGTTAAAAGTTATAATGAATCTTCACAATCAATAAGATTGTAGAAGAACTCATATACTAATTAATTGAAGTTATTTTATGAAAGTATTCATTCTGCGGGCAAATACAGAATGAAGCGAGTAGTTAAACACATTTGTTTAACAAGTAAAGGAAAGCGGGGTCAAAATAAATAACACTAACATTCATCTTCTGAGAATGTGAGGTCTCCTTATTACTCCTAATTAGCCTATCCTTGGCTTAACCAAAAATGTAAACCCCTATAGTTTTAATGTGAAAGATTTATTTATGCACAATATCTTGTATGAATGATTCAAATGAATGATGCTCAAAGCTAAGGAAGCATTCAAGGAAAAATTCAATAATTGCAAACTATGTGATATCCAAAGTTATCTAATTTTAATGATCTTCTTAATGATTGGAGCTAATTGAGCTCCCAATTAATTTTAAGATATTGATCTAAAGTTAATTGTAAGTAATAATAGTAATCGAGATTTTGAAAATAGTAATTTTATTTAATTCTATGAGATGATAGAATAATTTATAAGTATAATAGTACTAAAATAAAATTAATCATATCTTTATCCTAAACCATAAGATATAAATATATTGACTAAATCAAGGCTTAGGAAACTAGTTAAGAAAGGTAGGTTTAAGTAAACATTACAATTAAGGAAGTTAAGAGTTAAGATTCTATATACTAAACTCATCTAACTAGGTTGAATTAAAATGATCTTATTTAAAATTAACTACAAATATAATTATGTTAATATAAAAGGAAAGGTTTAAAGGCATAGGAAAGAAGGATTTATAAACTATAAACTCTATATTTCCTATAAGTTAAAGGTTAAAGAAATTAATAGAATTCATAAATTATTCTCATGAATTTAGGACTCCTATTACAAGACTTTAGGGACTTAAGAACTAAGATAAAGTGAACTAGGATCTAATCTAGTTACTTAAAGCTAGTCTTAATTAATTCATAACCTACAACTATATAAGAATTAAGTTTAACTACATTTAATGGATATAATAATAGCTCTAAGGATCATCTACAAATCAAATTATAAATCAATCATATAGCTTCTATCTTAAGGTGGAAAGAAGAATCAAGCAATTTGCTTATCAATCAAGCATCTAAATTAGGAGAATTAAGCTCAATCATATGCAAATGAAATTAATATAGGAAGTAATAAATGTGACATATTTGCTGTCCTAAGGTCTTAAATACCTAAAACATGCAATTATGAATTTAAAAAATTATCACAATAATACTAATTAAGAAGCCAAAAATCTAAAATTAATAATTATTGTCCAATGGGAATAGTATGCATAATTATGGAATCCTTATAGTATAAGGATAAGTATGACACTAAGTATGTCAAAATTAGACAACATTGGAAAATTAGAGTTTCTTGGACTCCTAATTAGGGTTAAAAAGTGATTAAGAAAATTAGGATTCCAATGTTAAATTTGATTTCATTTTATTATTTCTCATATTTTTATGAGTGAAATGGACTATTTAAATATTAAATTTGGACTCTTAATATTCAAGTTATGACACCAATATGATTGTAATTAATTTGTAATTAATTAATTAATCTAAATTAATGATTAAATAAAATAACCATCCAAACAGAAATTAAATATCACATTATTAATCTATACATTTTTGTGATCAAAATGGTATATAAGTTTGTATTATTTAGATATATAATATTAAAGTTATTAATGAAATAAGAATGACATTTAATTAATATTAATTAAATCATTTCTAATCACCGAATAATCAGCCGGTGCTGATTTTTAGTGATGCAAAAATTCATGCACGCTTGGATTTTGGGTCAGCACAGACGCTGACCCGGCATCATATGCGGGTCCCTTAAGTGATGGCGGATCATGCGTTTCATTCACGGTTCGGCCAGACGGATAGCACAGTCTCGCGATTCAGATGAACCGCGCATTGTGATTCTTCTTCCCCACGATAGAATTGGGAAGAATGAAGTTAGGGTTTTACCCTAACTTCTTAGTCCGATGACCTTCCACGGCGGGCGACCTATCAAAAGAAAGCCCCCGTCGAGCACAAGATAAAGAACCCAAAAGCCCCAAACCATAATTCCTTATCCAGGCCCTATCATCAAAAAGAAAGAAGAGAGGGTCGGCTAGGATTAGGGCTCACCGTAAATTTGCAGAAGATAAGATCGAGCTCTCTGAGCTCGATCAAAAAGGCAATAATTATTTTCATTAATGATAAACTACTTTTTAGCTTCGAAATAGGATAAGGTAGGAATGCAGAGCGTACCTGGAAGGTTCCGTCGACGGGAAGTTCAGCTTATAACTAGGGCATGAAAGCAAGGCTAGAACGCTCCTCTCTTTTCGAAGAAATAATCCCAAATTTAGATAGAACAAAATGGGGAGCAAATTTGGAATGGATAAGAGGTTAAGGGTCCTGCCATGATAGCTGGAGGCTCGTACGCCCACTTCTACTGACAGAGTACTATTGCAGGCGAAAGGAAGAGGAAGGCGCACAGGGATTTGATCCGAGCCGTCGGATTTGTAGAGTGATCCGACGGCTGGATCAATTAGATAAGATCCCGCCGTTTGATCGCACTCAGAAATTTCGCAACTGATCAGATTGCACGGGACCGCTGTCCCGTGCTTCGCTTCCCATAATGGATTTTTGCGGTTCTAAATTAATGCCGTTGGAATATTTTAAATATATAATATATATTAGTTTAAATACTTTAATTAAATAAACAATTATACACAATTTATTAATCAAAATCCCAAAATTTCACTCTTATATAATTGAGGGGTGGGGAACTCAAAAATATAAATAGATTTTTGATCAGAGGTCAATTTAATTATTTTAATTTTCTGAATATTTAAATAATATTAAAATATTCAGGAAAAATTCGATGACTTCCAAGCACTTCCAAAATACCACTTCTAGCTAATTTGGGTGTGGTGAGTCCAATGACGAACTCCATTTTCGATTTTGAGATCTAAATAAATTAGGCATTCTCAGAATTATCAGAAAACCAGGAAATACTGGAAATTGTCAAATGATCTCCAAATTGCACGAAATTTGAAAGGGAGGTTCTTAGTAATATTATAAGATTAATGAAAGAAGATTAGAGTCAACTAGGTCACTAATTGATAGGTAACAATACTAGAGTTGTTACATATATAAATATAAATATAAATATATATATATATATTATAAAATACGATGCTACTCTTTTTGCATATAAATATAAAAATTGATGAAAATGTTCATAACACATAAATTACAAATGCAATGAAATAGGGAATTTAACATAATCACAAACTACATAAATCACATAATCACTAATAATAATAGATTGAATACAACCATATTTTTATTGGAAAAGCAGGTTAATAGCTAGAGCTTGCAAGTAAGAGATTATGGATTCAATTGAATGCATCTCCAAATGGTGTCTTTTATGAGGAAGTTTATGTTAAAGCTTTAATTATTGTCAAATCTAATTCAAGATGCTTATTTGTTATTAAAATGAATATTATGAGCCTGAATAAATGTGAACAGTCGAGCAAATAATCAAACTTTATATGATATTATGCGCCAACCAATCTGCTAGTTACTGTTCTTTCTATCTAGTTCATATTGAAACTCTTTGCAATATAAAAATATACAGACTATATGAAAAAAAATTATGAGAAAGTATCTAGCTCATCTTGAAACTCTTTAAAATACAATCTAGAGCAATAGCAAGTTATATTAGAAGAGATGATTGCACTACACTTATATTAAATGATGTATAACAGGTAGAATGAGGGGCTGTTTGGAGGAGCTATTTGGTTCAATGACAATTGAAAAATTATTAAGATAATATGTTATTCAGATAGATAGCAATATTTTAATATAATAATAGATGTTGTTATTCATACATATGATGTTTTGTTCATTGTCATTCATATTATATTACGCATAAGCCAAGATTACCCCCACTGAGACTTAAATTGTAACGACCCCAATAATTGGATAGGAGATTTAATCAAAACATTAGAATGTTATCTTAGCACCTAATACTCGATTAGAAGAAAACAAATTAAGTATAAATGCTAAGTGGCCAAGTCACTTTATGAGTAGTTGTTAAGTTAAAATAAGATTGCAAATAAGTACAATAGAAGATTTATGATAAAGAGATACATGTAAATATAATATTACAAGTGTACACAATACAAGCAATCAGTATAATCCACTCATTCATTCCAAGCAGTTACAAAATAAGTAATCACAACACAGATATATAAGTGTAGGTAAAAATAACTCAAATAAACTCAAGCAGTTTAAAATATCTTTATAAGCTCTTTAAGCACTTGGACCTGCATTACTTAAATCAAATAGCTCTTGATCTATAATATTTTAGTATTTAAATATGATAGGGCAAAGCTAATAAAAAAAAGTGTAGTTAGACTAAACAATCTAAGCATATTTTAAGATTGACTACATTTTAAATTAATAGGATATCACAAGTATTAATTTACAATTTAAACTAAGCAACGGATCTATAAAAGCTATCAAGTATGGAAAAAGAAAATAAACATAACTGTAAAGTAGACAATATAAAATAAGTTGAGTAAAAATACTTACTTGTATATAAGTCCTAACCTGCATCTTAAAATAGTAAGGAAAATCATCCTAAAAGGCTAAAAACTACAATGTGCATTTAAAGTAAAATAAAATGAAAGTAACACATATTCAATGAAATTTATACTAAGCAGTGAAATACAGTGAAGCATTAAATAAAATTAAATAATATACACTGTATTTTAATTGAATTATAAGTAAGTTAAACATAATACTGTAATTAGATAGTGTAAAGCATATAAAATAAAGAAGTATCTTAGACTCTTGATCTAAGACAAATATAGCCTATGACTATGAAAAGTAAGCATAACTAAATAATTATGAAGAGAAAAAAATGAACATAATCACCAACTACATAAATCACATAATCATCAACTACATAAATCACATAATTACTAATAACAATAGATTGAATACAAACATATTTTTCATTGGAAAACCAGGTTAATAACTAGATCTTGCAAGTGAGAGATTATGGATTCAATTGAATGCATCTCCAAATGGTGTCTTTTATGAGGAAGTTTATGTCAAATCTTTAATTATTGTCAAGGCTAATTCAGGATACTTATTTACTATTAAAATGAATATTATGAACCTGAATAAATGTGAGTAGTTGAACAAATAATCAAGCTTTATATGCTATTATGTGCCAACCAGTTTGCTGGATACTATTTTTTTTGTCTATCTCATATTGAAAGTCTTTGCAATATAAAAATATACATATTATATGAAAAAAAAATATATATGAGAAAATATTTAGCTCATCTTGAAATTCTTTAAAATACAATCTAGAGCATTAGCAAGTTATATTAAAATTGATGATTGCATTACACTTATATTAAATGATGTATAATAGGGAGAATAAGAGGCTGTTTGGAGGAGCTATTTGGTTCAATGATAATTGAAAAGTTATTAAGATAATATGTTATTCAGATAGATAACAGTGTTTTATATACAATAATAGAGGTTATTCAGACATATGATATTTTGTTCATTGTCATTCATGTTATATTACGCATAAGTCAAGATTATCTCTACTGAGACTTAAATATAAATTAAAAAACATAACAAATAACAAAAAGATAAATATGTAAACATCACCTAAACTTATATAACCAACTAAGATAATTATTTGTTGATATTAATGATAATATGCTCACTTCTACATAAATTAGTTATAAATCAACTCTAATAAACACTCAAATTCTCATAACATATATAATCTTAAATTATTCATATTTAAACTGCAATATAAGTAAATTTTTAGAGAAAAAAAACATTCATGTAAAGCATTTATACCTCTGCGAGTAATTGAGTCGATGCGAACGATTGAGACGAGCCCATCAGCGAGGCGACTAAGGTGAGAGAGTACGTTAGCGAGACGAGGCAATGCATCGTAGAAGCGAGCGCTTCTGGCAAGACGAAGCCAAGGCGGAGCACCGGCGTTACGTCTGGCAGAGGCGAGCTTCTGGAGAAGCGAGAAGAGATCGGCACCTGCGCGCATTAGTGAGGCGAGGCGTAGAAGCGAGCGCTTCTGGCTAGACTAAACTAAGCCGGAGCACTGGTGCTACATCTGGCGGAGGAGATCAGCGTTACGTTTGGCAGAGAAGCAAGAAGATGAGATAAGCGCCCGTTTCTTGTGTTTTAGGCGCACCAGAGAAAGAAGCCGAAAAAGAGAAGATTAATGGTGATTCGATAAAAAAATGCTATTCTAAAAAGAAAGCATCCCATTCGCTCAATAATTCTCTCTCCTTTATGATATATATATATTATTAGATTTGATTAGTTGTGATATTTTTGTTATAAAATTAAAAAGTTAGTAGTTTTTATATTATATTTAAAAAAAGATGTTAAATTAGTCAAATTAAAAGGAGTTTGATAAATATGTAAAGATTATTGTTATATAGCTCTCAATTATTTTCCAAAATATATTGATGATTAGAATTTATGGAGTTAAGTGAAATTAATTTTTTTTATTAAATTCACTTTTGTTTGTGGGGCCTATAAAAATATATTTTTTAAATTTTAAATCCTAATTATTCATACTTTTTGAGAGATATGTGAGTACTAAATAATATTTTTGATATATAAAAACTCCTTTTTATTTTTTATTTTTTGAAGTCTGAACCACTGGCACATAGAAATGGTACCAGCCGTACTTAACAATGGAAGGATTTGGCAGGAATATGTAAAATTGTCCTTCCTCAAAAAATGATTCCAGAATAAATGGGCAAAGAGTGAGGAGAGTGCCCAGCGGCGAGCAGAAGCAAGGTTATTATTAGATACCGGTCCACCACACGTGCAAGTTTCCCTGCCAGGTTTTCCATGCTTTGGTGTTGCGTTCGCTGGTTTCTGGAGGCGATGGTTCGCTGAGACCTTTTGAAGGTCTGGAGCGGGACGGAGCTCTTCCATTGCTTGTGTATAGCCCCGCCTCGCGTTTCTGGCTGCGTTCCCACCGAAGCCCGCAGTTTCGGGTCGCTCGGCCACCGCATATTTATATTCCACGCGATCGCTTCATCGTTCCCTCTCTCCGCTTCCGTTTTCTTTATTCCCCACCCGTTTGTTCCCATCGGCAGAACCCCTGCAGTTGCATCCAGACGCATTCTTGGCGATCAGGTAACAATTATCTTTAAAAATTAAGCTTATATAACTTATTAACCTGTAAAATTATTGAAAGGTAGTTGAAACATTTTAACATTTCTTAATATGAGATAAAAATAATTGACTAATTTTCCAAATTATAATATATTTACAAGCAACATTCAATGCCCTCAAGGGAAATCATCAACAAAAAAATCTATAGAAACAATGAAAGGAAAGATGTCATCGGAATAGAGCAAATTCAAATATTTTGCTAGAATATTTGAGAGAATTTTTTAATTTGCTCTCAAAAAGTTCACATTTAGGGTTGCACACAACATGTTGATTAATTTATTTATTAATCACATCAGTGTTGCTTTAATAATACAAAACAGATACATTATTAGAAGATAAAAATAGCTTCCCATTGTGAATAGGCTGATCTCAATTGCATGGTGCTCTTGTATGTGTGCTTTTGGTCACTGATTGCTTAATTGGAGAGTTAGGATCTATCTTTTGTTTTTTTGCATACATTGAATGATGAGGAAAACCAACGACTTAACTATTTCTTATAAAGGTTGTTTGCAACATTTCTAGTCATACTAAGAAATATGTTGTTCATTGTAGCTCAACTTGTTCAACTTGTCCATACTAGGTTATACTTTATGGTTTTGTCCTCAGAATGATTACTTCTTTGATGTCCATTCAATTTAAAAGTGATCAACTCTGAGCACATGTAACTTTAGAGAATTCTTAAGAAACTCTAGTGGTCATCTCAAAATACATTTCTTAATATTTTTTAATTTTTATTTATATACCCAATATTTTTTTTATATTTTGGTAACATTTCAAGCCCTTTAGGGAAAATTGATAACAAAGCTATTAGAATAACACAAGTTCAAGCCTTTTGTTAGAATATTAAAGAACCCTAAAGTGCTGTCCTTCACACTTAAAATTTCTCATTAAGAATTGTACACATTAGCATGGAAATTAATTTTATGAATCTCAATAACATCAATCAAATTTCCATTATGAACAACCAATCCGTGTTGCATGGATTTGGAGTCGCTGATGTGTTTTTATTCGATTCATACTTGTTCTCCTATATTGAATGAAGAAGGAAAACCAATGTTGTAACTATTTCCTATAAGAGTATTTTGTAACATGTCAAAATGTTAAGGAATATAGTCTCATCCACATACTAAGCATGACCTTTCATAGTTTTATCTTCAAATGATAACTAAGATAATTTTTTATTCCAAACATGCTCCACTATAAGCACTCTTAACCTTATAGTCTTTATTAAAAACTTTAATAGCTATCTTAAAAATGCTTCACTCATTATTTCTTGATTTTATATATATAATGATTATTCCTTCTTCTCTTTAGATAAATTCAGCTTATTTTTGGCACCTTTTTTTCCTTGAAACGCACTTAAAGCTGCACCTTGTCCGTTCTATCCCGACTACCATTTTGATGCTCTCTGCTCTCTTCAAATTTAGGCATCATAAGCTCACTAGTTTTCATTTAGTTTTTCCTTGAACTATATAACCATATTAAAGGAGATTAGGCTATGACTCCAATTGTAGCATTCTAAGCCATATTAAATAAGGTATTGCATGCTTTAACCCAGCCAATCTCATATTAGATCAAACAATGAGGTTATGTTTTTAAAGGACTACCAAGATAGTCAGTCTTCCATAAAGTATTCAATAACGAGCACACTTAATTTTGGAGTCTTTTTTAAAACTTTATAGTTATCTCAAAATGTGCATTGTTTAACATTTTTTTGAATCTCTATCTATAATGTTTGATATTCTTTTCGCTTATTCTAGTGCAAATTATGTTCATTTCTATCAATATTGTTCTGATAGGATTCTTCAAGGAGCCATGTCTTGTTTGAGTTGCATCTTGATTGAGTCTTTTGCATCAACAATTACTTTGTCCATTGATCAAGTATGTCAACTAATTCTTTCTGGAGTGCAATGCTTTGCAACCTCTTTAAACAGTACAAATGTTTATGTTTTAGTAAAATTACTACTAGCAGTTGGGCACATTTTGTGGGAAATTTTAAATAGTCCAAATTAAAATTGAATTTACAAATTGCTAACTCTTCAATCACAAAATAATAATAAAATGAAATATGCATACATTTTTTCCCAAATTATAAATCTTTAAAATTGATGCCAACACTTGCGCCAAGCTTAGACCTAATTTTTATCAAGGGACATTTTTTTTTTTTATTTAAGATTTATGAACTATATCATGAATATCGTGATGGGGCAGATTATACTTTATTCACTTTTAGTGTTATACTTTATTCACTATTAGTGTTTCTTGTATTGAAAAATTTCCCAAACCTTTAGGAAACCTTCTCAAATACAGTCAGTTATTTGGAGTTTTTTTACTTTAAGATGTTTCACAAGCTTAGAACTTAAGCCTCCTTAGAGATCAAAGTTAATATAAGCTATTTGTTAACATGAAAATTGGGCCTTAGAAAGAGAAATAGGAATCAAAGTCAGTATAAGTTTGGAGTTTATCTCTTCAGCTCCTGACTTGTTGGTTTATAAATATGGTGATTGAATGCTATGATGAAATAAATATATGAAGATGTCCACCTTTGATTCAATGTCAATGATCACCAATAATTATTAAAACCCTAAACCCTTTGATTCATTCCTTGTGCAGGTGGGTGCTTAAAGTGACACAAGAAATTTGGAATGATGCATGAAAAATATGGTCTTGATTATCTTCTATAATGTTTATGAAAGCGTGTCCGTGTAGTTTATATTTTTGATATCTTGATTATCTCTTTCTTTATCTCTTACATGCATGCACACTATACTTTTTTCTTTCTTGATTTTTCTCTACATTCATTTAGATTTGGTATAAAGTTTTGAGCTGGGCATCTGAACTTATAAATGATCGGAATAGCATCTATTGAACATAAAATACAAAAATGATTTAGATTTTGGATATATACAATGAATGGTAGAAAATGCACCACTAATGCAGCTAACTTTATCATAAGACTGTAAATAATAATTGTAGAAGTCAGTGGTACTGTAAACGTAATCTGGGATATCTGTTTTCTCTTTTCATGTCCATACAATCTTGGTTTTATTTATTGATTCCTTAACTACATCTCTTTTCTAGTTCTCTAACACTTGCGAGTCATTTGTTTTATGCTCACCATATTTTTGAGTTTTTAGTTTCTGCAAGTTTATTGAATGTCCGGTGGAATGCTGCTATTATATTGATACTATTGTATTATGGACTCGATTTTTCAAAAACCACATACTTCACAAACCTTAATATTTTTAATTGTTCTTTGTTTTAAAGAGATTGAATTTATTTTTACCTTGATAAGCTATGTAATACGATTCAGTATCAATTTGTCCTTATATGTTACAAATATGATTAAATATCAATTTTGTTTTTACTTGCTACAGAGGGTAAAACGAAGAGTGAAATGGAGAAAACAAATTATGATAAAAAACTCTATGCACGAATGCGTTTGTGGGAATTAGCAGACAGATATATCTTTGAGCCGCTTGATACAATTGCTGACTCTTATCTATCAATCAGCCGGGTAGATGGATCAATGACTTTTATTGGTAAGTTTGAAATGCTTGATACTTTTGCTGATTCTTCTTTACCAATCAGCAGGGTTGATGGATCAATGACTTTTATTGGTTTGTTTTCTAAATTCTTCGTTTTGATCTAAACTTTTGTAAGCCTTTGTACACACATGCTGCCTACAAACTTGTGCATGCGATTACACACATGTATGATGCATGTTGATCTTCTTCTACAGTTTTCGCAGGCTTTATGACCTGCTGTTTCAAATTATTATTATTTGATTGTGCTGATGAATTTTCTTTGGTGGTTTGCTTGTCAATTCTGATGTTAACATTTTCATATTTGAATTTCTTGTAATTATAAAATTGGCATTTTGTGTAATGGAGTTTTTTCATTTAATAATTTTAAGAAGCTGCATTCAAATCTCATTTCTTCTTAAAACTCACGGATCTATTTCATTTGATAATACACTTTAAATTTAAAACCAAACTATATAACACACTAACGCATAATTTTTCCTGTAATTATAAAAGGTGTATTTTCTCTTGACTTGTTGTTATGGAACTTTAGAATTACGCAGTTTATATAATGTAAAAAATAAATCATTACTTAAAGGTGGTTCCCACTATTTTTACCTGTTCGTTTTAACTCAAAGTATGTTCTTTATTTTCTACAGTTCAATGCTCAAGAATGGAGATATGAATCGTATTGTTCTTTAGAGAGTTCAGAGCGAGATCATTGCCAAAATTTTAGTGGCACAAAACTACACAGTTTCTTAAAAGGTCGTCAACATTTGCTGCAATCCATAAACATAGGAAAGAAATCAGTAAGATGCATATAAAATGCATTTGTGAAATTCAGGACTTACTAGTGAAAGTGTAAAAAAATATGATAGGGACCTAGGTTTGATAATCTCAAGTTTTAATTGATCTAAGAGTCCTAGTGAAACACATTAAACTAAAATTAAATTACCCTCATATTTGGACTTTCTTGTCCAAAGGGGCAAATTGGTTTGATGCATATATGGATTCTTAAAAGGATTTAGTTACTATGGTACAATATGCTCTTTGCCAATTGTTTGAACCATAAAAGAAAGCAAAAGAAAAAAGAAGACGAAACTGAGACAAAGAAGAGGGTGACTGAAGATGGAGATGAAAACACATTGCCGATGACACCTTCATTTCTCGCATCCTCGCATGTAGTCGTCAATGCCTTCACCTCTTAGATGACTGTCAAAGCTCTCCGAACATTCCCAAGATCTGTCCAGCCACACCTAGCACATGAACTTACTCCAACAAAATCAAGGAGTCTGGTTTGTTGATGCTTCAAGCAGCCACGACAAGCCTCGATTAATCTCGTAGGAGTTTCTAATTACGATGCGGAAGATCGCTGCATACATGCGGTGGAAATCATGTTGCTAGGAAGAGATCTAGGCCTTGCAGCTTCAAGCTTCAGACAGATGGTATTCTATTCGACAGTGATTGCTACGACGCTGTTTGCAGGCTCTGACAGTGCTGGGACAGGACCCTTCGGACCCGAGACGAGGAGTGGCTTGCTTTTATTTTAGACTTTCCCTGGGCCATTTTTGTACACTGCATGCATGATGCGAATCGCGCAACGAATTTTTGTTATGTATTGGCATGACAGGGTGATTTTTCTTTTGTTAGGGTGTGCTCACTGGGAGGTTCTTTGACCTCCTTGTTGATGAAATCATGGAGTTTGACCCTGTTGATGATGTACTACATAGGCTTAGGCCGTCTTTCATGAAATCATTTTGCCCACGGACTCTGAGAGTTCGAACGCATGCAAGGAACTATCAAAAATTAGCATTTGTATCCTCTCGAAACCACTATGACAATGCGGACAATCGCTAGCAACCATCCACGACTCTCTTTTTCTTTTTAAGATTTTCATTCATGACTGCTTGGAACTACTGCTGAAACCATTTTGTGTAATTGCTCCTTGCTCATAAATAGCAGTCGATCTCTTTCCCATTTGTCGACACAAGTAGGCAATCGTGATAAAAAAGAGCAGTTGTAATTGAGCATAGGTAGGCAGCCAAGTGAGTGCAGTAGTAGGTAAGTAAAAAAAATGAAATAAGGTAGGGCAGGTACAAGACTAGTGCATGTACAGTTATTGGCCTTAGAATAGGGTCAGGTACAGGAGAAGACCCCGCATTCCTTTGATTTTTGATCCAGCCGTATGAAGAATATTTTGAAGGCCCCTCATTCCATTAGAAGACTCTTTTAATTTTGATCAGGGCCTCAAGGGAGAAATATAATTTTTGACATTATCGCATGGCATTATGTTTCTGAAATTTTGTCAAAAATTATCATCACCTATAAACTTTTCATTATGCTACCGAAATTCAACAAATAATTTTGCTCATTAATTAATTTAATTAATTTCAAATTAAAATAAAAAGTTAGTTAAATAATTATTTAATATTTTTAATTTAATTATTAATTAATTAATAATATTATTAATTCCTTGATTAAATTAAAAAAATTAATTTAACTATTGGCTGATTAATAATATTAGTTGAATAATAATAAAATTAACTTAATTAATTTATTAATTAGTTATTACACCATTATTTAATTAATATTACCAATTAGTTGAATTATTTAATTTAAAAAAAACGTGAATGAGATATCTATATGACCACTCAATTGGGATAGAGGGGCAATTATATATGACTCAAGCAAATGATAACCAAAAAGAAGGAAGAACAAAAGAAAATAAAAGAAAAAAGGGATGTTTACTATATTGCTACATATACAACAAATGGCTCAGACTCCCATCACTCAGGGTATAAGACTCACTCTTAGCATTCTCTTCTGAACCTTAAAACCCCTCCTTCAAGATGCCATGTACTTTTGTAAGATCTTTGATTTGGTCAGGTGGAGAAGATTTTGAAGGCCACTCGTTCCATCGATCGGGTGGATTAGAAGACTCTTTTATTTTTGGTCAGGCCCAGCGAGAAATACAATTTCTTACTTTATTGCAGGGCATTGTATCGTTGAAATTCAACAAACAATTTTCTCATTAATTAATTTAATTAATATCAAATTAAACTAAAAAGTTAATTAAATAATTAATTAATATTATTAATTTAATTATAATTATTTAATAATATTAATAAATTTGTGATTAAATTAATAAAATTAATTAATCATTGGTTGATTATTAATATTAGCTAAATATTAATAAAGCTAATTTAATTTAATTAATTAATTAATTATACATAATTATTTAATTAATATTACCAATTAATTGAATTAATTAAATTTAGAATAAAAAAAGTGAATGAGACATCCATATGACCGCTAAATTGGGATAGAGGAGCAATTAGAGATGACTCAAGCAAATGATAACCAAAAAGAAGAATAAAAGAAAAACCTCTCCTTCAAGTAATATTGTTGGTGCTCCATCTTCAAATTATCCTGTACCTCTGCCTATGCTCTATCTTCAAGGTGCCTTGTACCACTGTCGATGATGCCTCATTTGCAAGCTACTCGATACCATTGTTAGTGATCAACTTCAAGCTTCAATGCATAACTATTAGTGCCTACATTCTGGGTCTGTTGTTTGTCTATCACCTCGTACCTGTTACATGCACCTGGAAGACAATCGATAAAAAATCAGGAAAATATATAAAAGAAATTAGCATAAGTACTGAAAGTATTAAAAGGGTCTGTATGAAAAATGTACACATAATGCAACACATTAATGACAACACCAAAGGAAATATATAATGCACAATTTCTAGTTGATCTAATAAGTCATAGTTGATTCGAATCAAGTCAGAATATTTTGATACCCAAATGATCTTCAATCAGCTAAAACTATTTGATCTAACTTATAAAGAGTTAAAATACAAATTATATCAGGCCACCTTGTCTAAAAGATAATGCCGTAAGACCTACTATATCAGGCATTCTAAATAGATGTAGGCCCCCATCATCAATCAAATTTAGGCATTCCATAGATATAAACCCTTTGCCAAACTTAGCAATGGCACTCTAAATAGATTTAATACCAATCCTATATCAAATTTGGGTATTCCGACAAATACAAGCCCCTATTTAAAAACCAAACTCAAGTTATTAAAATATAATATCAAAATCCTCAACATATACCACCTAGTCTACCCAGGATTTTTGAAATGGGGTAACCCATAGCTGCTAATCAAAATCTTTAGATGTTATATATAAAGTTTCTTTTAACATTGGCAGATTGAATTATAAGTCAGCCCGCAGGATGGAAAAATTACAGGATCTTGATTTGGGCAACTTCCACTTACCCTCTATTTTACTGCTGATTAAAAGGTAATAATGCTCTTTAATTGAGAGTTCTTTCTTAATTGATTAGGAGGGATAATTAACTATATGGGCTTGCGCCTATATAAAATCATTGACCCCAGATCTAACTATACCCTGAACACCCATCAGGGGAAGTCTAGTCAAAACTCAAACCCACGCCATGAAAGGTCTACTTTTGGAGCTTACCTCAGAAGGTGGAAGATCATTGCACTTTTCAAGGCTAGCAGATTTTTTAGTGACTTTGCCGGGAGGGCTTCTCTCTCCATCCTTGGAGTACTATGTATAAATTATAATTTCAGCAGCATTAAAAATATTTTAATTGATTGATGATGTGTTTTGAAAGAAAGATACGAGTCATTTAAATACTATGTTGCAAAATTCTAGGGTTTGATAATATGTAACAACTTAATAAACTCTAGCTTTTGCTAACAATGGCAGGTAGTTCAACTCGATACTATCACATCAAAAACAAAGATGTTGACCACCACGTTGGGGGAGGGATCAATGATCAAATTCTCTGACATAGTACTAAACAGTGGAGCAACAGGAGCGACACTGCAATTTGGCACCATCATTGAAACAGTGAAATTCTTGCCCACTCCTCTAGTTGGTGTTGTGCTAGCCAAGGTGAAAGTTGTTGCTAAGTTCTTTAAATTAGTTGTTCATGCACGTCTATCATCAAGGGGCAGACGCCCAAATGCTATATTTCCGAACTCACTAAGGTGAGGAGGAGATGATGCTGCCAAGACAATGACTTCAATTACTCTTTTTAAATAGGGTATATGTATTTTCTAGACTATCTAACAATTCATCCACAATGAGGAAAATCATGAGGGTTATTGACAATCTCATTGCTAACGAGGGAACTAATCATTCTAGAATATACATGGAGGTTTATTAAAAGAAGACTACTATTGCTGGAAATGAATACAATGATGTCAGCTCCCATCATGTCTAGGAGGGCTAGAAGAAAGGCAAATGGTGAGCTGCGAGCCAAAAATCTAGAGGTGGCTCCAATCATTCAAGAAGGGAGAATAGCATGAGCTAGAATCCTAGTTTTCAACAAATATGAGTCTTTGAGGCAGGTAATTGGCGAAGGCCATATATGATTATCAAGAAGCAGTACATTAACAAGTATCATTGACATTTTCATGGAAGGACTAATCCTTGTCTTCCAAAATCTATGATATCCTTAAGGTTGTTAAGGAGAGAAGATGGCTGAAGAAGGAATTGGCCCTCTACTGGGGCCGAAGGCCGATCACTTCATAAAGAGATGTATCATAAATTCTATTTGGTTTTATCTCAATATATCTGATATGATATATATGCATAAGTTAATCATAATAAAAGTTATAATATCAAGACATGACAATTGAAGATCATGCCATTTAGAAGAAAAAAAAGGCTCAAATATCTCTGTTCAATTATACATATGATCGTGGATTATAGGGTAATGCAATTAATATGATCCAATAAAATTGGATGAAATGGTGGAACTCTTTTGGTGTGTTGTGCAAATGAAAATCCTTTTCAAATTTTTAAAGGAAAGTCTTATAATCATTTATTGAACCAACATCGCTATATAATGCAAATGCTGGCTTGTAAAGTATAACATACTTATAAGTGGTTATATTGATGATAATGCCAAGGTGGATGAGTAGTTATACTTGAAAGTATATGATGAGAAAAAAGTACATTCATAATGAAGTTGGAGTAGCCCTATTTGATAAATCTTAGAGCGCATTCTTAGATTGTTTAGACATTATTAGCCATTAGATGGCGCTGTGAGAAAAATTGAATATCATATGAAGGATTCAAAAAAAGTAAGATTGCAACAAAATTAGAACATTTTTATATAATCTGAAGAGATGTTTTAAGATATTTAAATCAAATACAGGCCACTATGAAGTACATATTTTAAATAGAATGCAAGACACTTAAAAAAAGCGACAAATAATAAAAACAACAAAACAAACTTTAAACCCAATAAATGGGGTCAAATACATAAATCATTTGCTTCCAATGTGCTTTGTTAAATAACAACCCCTCTCTAAGCTCCAAGAATGTGGGATTATTTCTAAAATTTTAATCATAAATCTTTTGGTTTTGCTATCTCTTCAAATCTTTAGGTTTTACAATCTTGATGCTTCCCTTCAAATTATTTAAAATGTTCTAATTTTGTTGCAAGTTTTACTTTTTTTGAATCGTTCATATGATATTCATTAAAGATATTCAATTTTGAGAATTCTAACGGATGTAAGCCTCACTGTAAATCTCAAACTAAAGATACTAAAATTTAATATCCAAACCCTCAACATATACCACACAGTATGCTCGGGATTTCTGAAAAAAGGTAACCCATGGCTACTAATCAAAATCTTTGGATTTTATGAACAAGATTCCCTTTAACATTTTCATATTGGATCACAAGTTGACCTGGTATGACAGAATCATGGGATCTGGACCTGATCAACTTTCACTTAACCCCCACTTCACTGCTAATTAAAAGATAATAATACTCCTTAATCGAGAGTTTCTCTGAAATATGACTAGGCAGGGTTATTAATTATAGGGGCTTGCACCTATAGAAAATCATCGACTCCAAATCTAACTAAATCTTGAAGCACTCATCAAGGGAAAGTCTTGTTGAAATTTAAATCTGCCCCATGAAAAGCTTATTCTTGAAGCCTAACTCATAATGTTAAGATCATTGCACCACCAATAAACGAGTTTATGCTAAAGATAAATGGATATATTACTGACACATATCTCAATGAGTTTATGCTATAGGTGAATGGATATGTTACTGCCACATACTACTGGATTTATAGTGGATATTACTTAATTTTTTTGAATGCTTTGATTCAACACCCCACCCTCTGACATTGGGTTTCTTTGAATTCTATGATTCAACACCCTCTAACATTGACAGAATGAATTGTTAGTTGATTTAGGATGAATTGGGTCACTTTCTTCCGCCACGCTATCCCACCTCAATCATGCTTAGTACTTATATTTAACATTATGTCAACATGTTATATGCCTAAACAATCTCTTTAATGTAGAGTGCCTTCCATCATGTCTGGTCAAATTTGGTCCAAATATCTTTAATGTACCTTGAAAAAAGTGTACTGACCTAGGTATGAGGATGCTTTCTTGTGCTTTTTGAGCTACTAGTTTTATATCTGTACATGGCATGTGATTTCTACTAAATTTTTCCAGTGTTGCATCTGTTTTCTGTTTGTGCTTAGGGCTCATTATTTAATATAATCCATTTGGCTTTTAGCATTTTAAGCTGATGTCTTATAACTTATTGACATTTGACAGTTGCCAGTACAAAATTTTATTCTTTAGTTGAGATTCAAGATTTTGAATTCCAGTAAAAAGTTTTTATATTGTTGTTATTATTGCTTACTTTATTTTTTGCAGGGGAACTTCCGCAGACACCACATGTCCGCATTGTTTTTGGCTTAATCGGAATGCTTAAACTTATTGTAGGCAAGTGAGCTGTTTCCTTAAACCGTGGTTAAACCTTGCCTATGTTCTATTTTATTTGAATTTATAAATTTATTTTGTCGCTTGTTGAGTTTTTGTTGTGATCATTTATTTTTTTGACTCTTACCCTCAATTATGACTTTTGCATTTTGTTTGTCATGTGAAATGCTTATCTTTTCATTCCTTGCCATCATCTTTTTGTTTAATCCAAATTGGTAAACTGCAGGGGTTTATCTATTTGTAATCACTGATCGAGAATGTGTTGGAAATCACTTGGGTTACGCTATCTACAAAGCCTCTGGTCTTGAGATCTTGCCTTGCAACCTCTCTCTTGGTAGTTGCTCGCTTGAACAGGTTACTAACCTTGCTTACAAGCCCTTTTTATGATTTTTTATTTATGTATAACTCCACAAATTGTCCTAACTATGGCAGAAAATGTTGGAAGCTGAATTCTCTACGCTCTTAAGAAATGCTGAAAAAACGCATGGTCTCTATTTCTCTTATGACATCAACTTGACGCTTTGGTTAGTAATTATTTACCTTTCTTTCTGACTATACTTGTTTGATGAAATAAATCTGTTACTTGCATGAGCGTGGCCTGTTAGATTGTCTAATACTTATTATCTAATGTTTGCTCACCAAAAAATAATTGAAAACTAAGGAGCATAATATAGGAACACTCAAAAAATTTATGAGTTATTCTATGCTTGAAAAGTTAACAACTAGAATGTTTGAATATTAGTGGAATGGAAGCTGAAAGATAAAATTATTGGGGGGAAATAGGGTTTAGAGACATGGTGCTTTGTAGTTAGGCTTATTAATGAAGGCATTATGATTATGATTAGTGAAGGCTCTACGAGTCCTTTATAATAATATGTCAATCACAGTTAAAGACTATTATATTATGATGATTACAATTATTATATTGTTTTTGCAATTTTTTGTGATAATGTTGTCTAAGAATTTATCTTGGCTTCTTGAACAAGTTTGATATCAAGATAATAGTTATTATAGCTAACAAAGATTGATAGTTATCATTCTGCTTAAGAATTACTTGAACAACTGGACAAGTTTGAAGACACTTGCAGATCATGTACAATGTGAATATTTTGAAGTTGGATGACTTGAATTTTCTTGAAGTTTTGTAATTTAATTGGGCTCTTTATGTTCTCTTGGTTGTGCTGTATTGTTAATATGCTTCCATTTGGTAGTTCTAGATATTTAGTTATTATGGATTTGTGAGCTTTTAAATAACAAGTACTTAAACAAAATATATGGATTGCAAGTTTAATTGTATTAGATGCCCTATTCTCTAGAACATAGCTATTGAGGACTATATGATCAAGACGAGCGAGATGTTCAAATACCTTGGTTCAATTGCTTAAAATAATTGTGAAATAGTGAGCGATGTGATTAATAATATCCTAGCTGGTTGGATGAAATTGAGGAGCACTTCTGGGTGGTTTGCTATTGAAAAATCTCACTCAAAATTAAAGGTAAATTCTATAGAGAAACTGTACAACCAACTATGCTATATGGGGTTCAATGTTGGTCAACAAAAAAGAAATTTATCGATAAAATAAGTGTTATATAGATGAGGATTCTTAGGTGGATGAGTGGGCATGTTTGTATGTATAGAATGAGAAATGAGTTTATCGATAGCAAGGTTAGGGTTTCTCCAACAGTGGATAAGATTAGAGAATGCCACATTAGATGGTTTGGGCATATTAAAGGTAGACTGTTTAATGCCTTTGTTAGAAAGTTGAGTTTATGAATTTTGCCCAGATTAAAATAGGAATAGGAAGACAAAAAAAGACGAGAATAAATTGTTAGAAAATATCTTCTCTATATGGAACTTAGGGGGAGGTTTCTATTTGATTGTGCATAATGGAAATAAAGGATTTATGTAGCCGACTCCACCTAGTAAGATTAAGGCTTGCTGTAAATTCATATATACAAAATTTATGAAAATAGAAACATGAGCATCCATTATAAATACTCTTCATTTATGAGTTTCTTTCTTTAGCTACCGCATCCAACTTTTCGCATTTTGAATTCTCATTAAAGTTCAAGTGTACTAAGGCTTTTAATTAGTTCAGGAACAAAGATCTAAAGTATTTCACTTCGAGGTATATTGCGCTTAAGTTTTTATTTATCACATTTTTTTACTTGTTTTTACTGGTGTGCAAGAATGTGTTTGTAGCGACCACACCTGATAAGGTACAGGTGGGAGTTGTGCTAATAGTTTCTTGACAAAGCATGCGAGAAGAGGATTTGTTCAAACTTCTCCACTTGCAATATTGCAAAGGAGAGTTTCTTATTTGAATAAGAGGTATTCAGGCGATTGCTTCACCAAAGAGCAGTAGAATTAAGAAGATTCGAGTCACTGTACATTAGTGTTTGTTCTTATTTTTTCTTAACTTTTTGCATTTAATTTTAATTTTTTTGTGGTGGTCATTTTGTGTATGTTCCAAAATTTTTTAATCTTATTTTTTATTTAAAAAATTCACTAGTAATTAATCCACTTCTTCTTGGGATTGTGCATACACTTCATAACTCAACAAGTGGTATTAGTACGTCTCTACTATATGAGAAATTATTGTTCTTCTAAAGATCTTTTGGCATGACAATTTGTTGGACGTAATGTTAAAATGTCCGGAGGGTGCACTTTACACATCTCCACCATTTTTGATTCAATTGGTTTTACTTTTTGAAAAATGAGAATGAGAAACTTCTTATAATTGATTGATTTTAAAATGTGGATTCAAATCGAGGATGGTTTTAAAATGCCATCCCGCCTTTTAAAGATTGAATTGAAGATCAATTTAGTAACGCATAATTAAATTCAAAGGCACTTATTTTTTTCTTATGTGTGTTTAAGCAAAAATATTACATGTGTGTCTCTATGTTTAATTGATAAGAAATTTAGGGCGCATTATTTATCACTTACTAAGGAATGCATGATACTCATCAATCACGTACAAACACACTAACACATGAATATTAACTATTTTAGATACAATCGAAAGAGCCTATATGAAATATGTATACATGATTAATTAAAATTTCTTACATGTCTTCGTACTTTGGATAAGGAAATTACAAATGAAGCAATGGTAAATAAGATTTTGAGAGACTTGTCAAGTTTGGACTAAAAGTGTAGCCATTGTTGCAAAACTTGTTTGCTTAATCAACTTCATGGTTCTTTGATACAAGTATTGAGTAGAAAAGAATCAAAGACTACCAAGAAGGAGAAGACCATTGCACTCAAAACTCAGAATATAAAATAGTGTATCTCAAGTGGATAAAGCATTGGAGAGGAGGAATCAATTGCTCTCTTCATAGGAGGTTCAAGAGCTTCTTGAAAAGAAATCAAGTGAGGACACCACCACAATAATAACAATAAATTCAATAATAAAGGAAAATGTAAATCATCTAACTCATCTAAATTAGAATCTAATATATCTGTCTATTTTGAAAGGCCACATTAGATTTGAGTGCTTTGCTTAAGAGAGCAAAATAGAAAAATAGCTATAGGAGAAAGGCATTTTGGGTCAACATAGACTTGTAGTCATTTTCAGAAAACCAATTGGAAGAGGCCAACTTATGCCTTATGGCACATGGGGAAAGTGGGGCTTCAACTTTGTACAATAATAAGGTAAGTGAAGAATTTTCATTTGAAAAACTTCAATTGTTTTTTTTTAAAGTGAACTGTGTGGTTTCTACTTGGGATAAAGCAATTATGCTATCTTTAACTCTAGATTCTAAAGTTATTCTCCACAACTTGAATTTTTTTAACTCAATCTCTATTCTTATTAGTTAATAGAATATTATCTACAAATAAGATACCTCCTCTTGAATGTGTGAATATTGTAATTCAAGCAAAAATATGTAGATTAAGAGTGGAGCCTTGATGTAATCTAATTGTAATAGGAAAATCATTAGACATCTTATCTTGTGATCAAATATATATTACAATTTTATTATACATATATTTAATAAAATGAATACATGCTACCCAAATTCCTCTCTAAAATACTTTTCTTAGTACTCTATCAGAGCATTTTCATGATCAATAAAAAGATTAAATTAAGATTTTATTTTCTCTTTCTAAACTTATATCTTGCCAGTAAAAATGTATGATTTTTAATACCTTTATTAAAATATTATATCAAGAGCTCATAGATAGGCTATAATGCTACATATCTGATGTTCAAGTATAATTTACAATTTTTAGAGTTTTAAATGCATTTTTGAGATATATTAAATGTTCTTCTTTTATTTTACTATAAATTAAAATATCAAATAAATAAATAACTATGAATTTTTATTAAATATTCATAAGGCGTGCTTCACAATTCTCATAAATTGGTAGGTGTATTGAATAACCAATAGACATAACTGACCATTCATATAACTCGTCTCTTGTTTTTAAAATTATTTTTTGTTAATTTCAATCTTTCTAACTTGATGATATTCATTTTGTAAGTTTATCCTAGAAACCATTGCAACTCCTATTATTATATCTAGCATGTTATCTAATCATTATATGATCAACAATTTGTAATTTACAATAATTTTATTAATTGCTCAATTGTTACACATTTGCTCTTTATTTGGAGTTAAGAGGGTACAATGAAATGTGGGCTAAGAGTCTCTTTAGTGAACCCTTTCTTAGGTATATATATATATATCTAAAATTCTACATGGATTTCAAATCATGATAATTCCATTTCATCATAATATTATAGTGATATATTTGTTGTTCACTAGTGCATAAATTTTATCTCTTTGCTTGCTTTCTGAAAAGCATGTTTCTAAAATTTTGTTGACTTTATGTGACAACTTTTGAATCCCTATATCTTGTGACTACTTTTCAATATCCCAACAAAAGCTGAAAACTCTACGTTAGAAAAGCCATCCCACTATTGATGGCATTTTTGCGTTAGTTTAAACTTCTTTTTCAAGTAGGATTTAGAGCTTTTATCCTTATACCTTTTTTTTGTTTTTTTTCTTTGTTCATGATAAGAAAATTATATAATAACTTCGAATATGATATATTGTCTTTCAATTCTTCATTTGAGTTCATCTCAAAATTTTTTTTAGGATCAATTTCATCTTCTAGTGAAAAAATAGCTTGAGCCCTTCCAAGTGTGGATGGGTGAAACTCTTTTGCATAAGGATCCAGATTCAAATAAGTCTCCATATCCTGAGAGGAAAGATTGTTTTCCACTATGTATCTTCTATGCAAAACAATAGGAATTTTATCAATATATTAATGGAGCACTCCTGAAGGGATGTCTGGCATATCTGCATCATCCTTATAAAAAACCCCTCAACTCTCTTCAAGTTTTCAGGTACTGCCAATAGAACGGTCTGAAACTTTCGTGAGGACAAATTTGCATAACCCGCAGCCTCCCTTCCCTCACCAAAAGGTTCTAACGACAAGCAACTATATTGACATTCTCTTACACCTCTTCCAACATTTAGCAGGAAGTATCAGCCTGAGGTGAAGTAGCACCAGAGCAATCATCGACATCCACTAGAACGACACTAGTGGAATCCTTTTTTTCATATCACAATCATCATCAATCACCTCAAAGGGTGGAACATCAGATCCTCCCAAGTGGTTCCCAAACTCTGGAACCGAGGAGGTTGTACCTTCCGTTGCCATGGGCTCTGCAGGCAGGTCACCTATGCATGCCTTAATCCCATGAACCATATAACAACAATAATACTACCATCCTTGCTCGGATCAGCCTCCATTAGGCCATCATTTTGTACTTTCAAATTTTCTTCAGCAAGAGTATCTTGTCTAAGGAAACATGATCTCCCGTAATAACCAATAACGGTGGCTGTTTTGAGACATAAATCATACATTTTCTAGAGGGACCTTTGGGAATAGGAACATCCAAATTTAATTTTTTACTGGTTTTAAGGTGGGGTGAAGTTCAAAACAACTTGAAGAATCATGCCCAATGGTATTGCAATACGTGCAATAAGAGAAGTTTTCGAAGCTTACTTCTTGTAGGTAATCATTAGTCTCTTTTAATCCAAATTTCATTTTCAAAGTTCTCGGTATAATTGATTTCTACAAGGACATGAGCAACATACGACCTAAGTAGGTTTGCAGCTGCAAAATTTACTTTGAGTGGTTTCATGAGAACCAGAGAAAAGTGAATGGCATGGTTGATCAAATGTTCCTTGAGTAACGAAAAGCTTACCTAGACAAGAGCAATAGGAGGTGGTTCACTTTTGTGATCAAAAGGTGTCAATTTGAAGATTTTCATGTGAAAATTCATGATGAAGTAGGATCCTCTTGAGAAAAATTGTGTATAATTCTTCTTATTCGAGAGTTTGATGAGTATATGACGAGAATCTCTTAAGCCAATGTTGGAGGGAGCCAACAACCATAAATCATTGAAGCAATTTTGGATGGACATGAAAAGTGTTTCCCATTAGGAAATTTGCCAAATAAAGAAAACTTAAACGGCTTATCCAGAATCCCCACATCTTCGTCCGTTAGGATAAGCGTGGGCTTACCTTTAAGCATTGAAATAGGCTTGCTACCAATATGATCAACGAGATTTGAATGGTTTGTCAATGCTTCAATGGATGACTTAAGAGCTGAGGGAGGAGAAGATATGACAATATGGTTTGGTAGAGCTACCCGACCAAGGGACCTTTATGACCCCATCGACACTGGAGGGACAGCCGCACTCCTAGGAGGGGAGCCATCGGTTGACGCCTCTAGCAGGGAGGTCGACGTCGCTAGCAGGGAGGGTGATGCATCATCCCCAGTAGGGTGGGCATTCAACGATCTAGTTCCTCCAATCGACAACCTCCCAATTGCCTCCAACTATAATCGCATCCGATGTTTAAATGACGCCCGCATCGGGCGCCATCCATTTGCACAACCGTCGGCTAAGGGCCGTCGAACCAGGGGAGGCGGTGGGAGCTGCCAATGAAGCTCGAGTCATCTTTCTCCATCCGTGCATTTTGTTTGAGAGCCGTTGCGCGCATGCACACGCACCCTCACACACCCCAAACACGCACACACATACACACACCCCAAACACGCGCACACACACAGAAGCGTGCGCGCACATGCACGCGCTTTCGCGCGCTCCTACCCACATGCGCGCCTGGGTGCTCACACACACACACCCCAAGCCTGCCCGCTTGTTTGCCCGCCCGCATATTATGGTTGAGTAGGGGAAGACGTAATGTTTGATCCGCCTCTTTAGCGACATTGTGTTCACCTTGGGTTGAACCTAGACTTTGACACGAATCGGATTCAAGATTGATCATGGTAGTATAAGGGTTCATTATAAATTATGAGTAGCATTCCTAAATGTTTTTAAAAAAATATGTGATGCTTCAAAAAGGAGGAACCAAAAGAAAAACTAAGGAAATATACCACTGGAGTAATTCGTGGTTGTAATCTGATGGTTGCAGCGATTATCCATGATGCATTTTAATAAATGAAGGATATGGGCTCTGTAATCTGAATATTGTTGCTGGTTATTCATGTCGTGTAGTTTTTATGGCTGAATCTGGTGATTTGATGTCTTATGATGACTAAAATTTATGATTCGTTAAATGCAATATAATGGCAGAAGTTGTTGATTTGTTGGAAAACTATTTCATATACCCCATGATAAAAATTATAAATGTTTAATAGATGAATATACAAACCTTTTTATACTCATTTACATATGTATTGACATTAATCTGAACAATGCTTTGTAGTGAGTAGACATGATTTCCATCATGCTCTCTAAGAGATTAACCTTTGGGGATTTGATTGTGTTTGGCCAGTTGAAGAACTGTGCAAGAAGGCTTGATTCTCCAAGATGGTGGCTGAGAGTTGTAATCTTCTTTCAAATACGACCCATAACTTACATCTAAATTTTTTAATGATCTTATTTTGTTGGTGATGGCTTTTTTAAGTTGGTGAGTTCTTTGTTTACTCACGGATGTTTGCAAGTTATTTTTAAATAGAGAAAATTATGAAAATGGTCCTTTGGCTCTTGCAAAATGTTCATAATAGTTCTTAACTATTGTAAATTCTTGGTTGATTTTTGTTTAAGCGTTTATTTGGTCACTCCTGTTAACTCTTATGTTAAATTTGCATTTTTCACTGCATCGGCCGCTGGATTCTAGCGGCCGCTTGCAGCTGGAATTGACCATTGAATTCTAGTGGCTAAGTGGCCGATTTCAGCGGTTGAGCGGCCGATTACAGGTGAAAATTGCAAATTTAACGAATAGTTAACGTCGCCGACAAAAAAACACAAAAAAAATGGAACAAAAAAAATATTAGCAAAATTTAAGAATTTTTTTGAACATTTTGATGGAGTCAAGAGACTGTTTTGATAATTTTCTCTTCTTGAATAGTATCAAATAATTTCCGGATAATGTTTAGCAAGTTTTAGACAATGTATAGTTGTTTCTAATTAGTGTCAAGTAATTTTCCTGTCTATTTCAAAGAAAACTCAAGTTTGCTACACAATTTCAGATAGTCTATCTTCAGCATTATAGAGTTGTTAGAATTTAGAGTAAAATCACTCTTATATTAACATGTCAATGCCATTGAAACTAGATGCCATGCGAATAAACTTAGGAAATGGTAACTATGGTAACTTTTCGATGAACTTTCTTGCTTCGTTTTTTGCATGTATGAGTCCTCCAAGTCACTCTCTACTTTGATTGAGGTGTTTGTGCACTACAAGTTGTATGGACTATGGGGTTGGCTGATAATTATTGGTAATTAACGTGTTTGACTTTGTTGTATGTAACTCAATTCCCAATGTACTAATGATGCTCTGACCAAGAGATAATTGGGGTTGATTCAGTAGAAATTATAATGCCTAGAACTGTTTCATCTAATTATAAACATCAATGACAAAATGTCAGATAAATTGTTTGGGAAAAATTATGTAAAAATCTGGATATATATATTTTTTAATCTGATCCATGACTTCATTTTGAGTTCCGGAGGAAAGTTCTAGCTGCCATAATAGAATTCATTTACAGATAGTTATTAATGATTACAGGTAGCTAAGATTTGTCAGTTTATATGAGACAAATAAATGAGGACTCTCTCATGTTTGTTGTAGTAAGAAATTGGTGCATGTCATGTTTAGCAACCTTGATGTCTGCTGAAGAGTGACTGCCTTTGGTTGATGTTATCAACATGATGACATGCTTCTGTTAGGAGAATAATGCCACTAGTGGCTTCTGCAAATAAACTTGTTGAAGATTTGCCATCATTTATTTGTCTCCACTCCAGAAATGCCATCTTTAAATTGCCATTTTAAGCTTTGATGTAGGGTGTGTCAATAATTATTGCTCCCGACTATCTGCACTTGTGTTATTAGTTATCTGTTGCCATAGATCTTTCTTTAATATCTATCATCAGGCTCATTTTCCTGGTAATAAACAAAGAATTAATTTTATTGTGATCTTCATATCAATTTTTTGACATGAATCTCAAATGTGATGCATCTGGCCTAGTTTTGGATGTATATATATGAGGAAAGAATATTTATTTATGAATTTGAAGTTACTAACATAAACCATTGCTTAATATCACTTTATCTTATCTCTGCTGCTTATGGATCATGTGATAAAATCTTTTGCAGTTCCCAGAAGCTTCACGAATTAGCTGATGAGTCTAAGCTGCTTCCTCTATGGAGACAGGTTGCTGTTTTCACAGGCTTTTGCATTTACTTTTATTCATCAATGGTCTATATGGAACTTTCTATTGTTTTTTTTAATATTTCTTGTTGTTTGCTTGTTATTTGCTTGTTATTTGATAGAATTAGGTCTGCGCTCAATTATTTATTAGTGTTTTATAAGATAATGCGAAATTGTGGATTAATAACCATAGCTTAGTCATAACAAAAGTACCATAACTAATGTATGTTAGCAGCTTAAAACTTTCAATTATAACAATTACATTCATAATGACTATGGTAGTTGCACTATTTAAAACGTTGCCTCTGATTTTGCATGATTGTGACCAATAAATCATTTAGTTTATTACAAACTACTGCTATGCATTCTGTTTCTTTCTGCCATTCCTCAATCGCCTTATTTTTTTAGTTCAACCCAACCTTGGCATGCATGTGTTCATTTATATAATAGTACTGATATAAGATGTTCTTTAATTCGTACTATTTCAATTATCCTAGGAATTGATTATATTATTATGAAAAATATAGGGTTTTGAATCATAATTCAAAGGGTCATGCAAATATTCACTTTAATGTGATGCAGTATTACATCATATTCATTGTTATTGAGTTTTTGCATTCCACACAATTAAAAATGTCGAAAGGCACAAGTGATGCAGTGCAACACACAAGAGTTCTTTTGTTATAATTCACGTGCAGAGAGAAACGAAGGGGATATGTTATATTATGTACAAACAATTGTCCTTTAATTAGCCAAAATTAATATGCATTTAACAATAACTTTAAGCTTCCCAAAAGCATATTGCTTAACCGGTGAGATTAATAATCTATGTATATTTTTTGATGATTAGGATATTTTATAATTTCTTCACTTATATATAGGATTTTTCACTTGAGAAAAAACTATTTAGTTGCTCAAAAGCCTTTATATGGTATATAATCATAAAATGATATGTCTGGTTTTAAAAAATCTTTGATCTCATTCACTAGGAGCAATAAATTTGTTTACTTTTCTATCAATCTATATATATGAAAAGAAATTCATTTCATAAATTATATCATGAAATAAGGTCGTAGCCTATGCATATATATAAATAATATCAATAGTACAAAAACTCAACTTGGGTCAAACTCTACGGTATCATGCACAAGGAGATCCAAAAGTCTTCCGGAGAGCATATCTCTCATAGCAAAAGAAAATCACCCTGACGAGCATACAGAGCACAAAAGTTCGGCACCTTATTTACATCGCGCGATCGGTGGGAAATATAACATGAGGAAAAACAAGCAAATAGGCAAGGTGATCAGCATGCCACTCTCCGCCTCGTGAACGGAGAGTCCTCTCTCAGAGACACCTAAGTCTCCGAATCGCTCCCAAGCAGTCATCCTCGATGATGACGCCATCCGTATCTACTTCTGTAGCCACAAAGGCCTGCCGCAGTATGATCACTGCCTGAATCTCAGCCTGAAGAGGAGACTGTGCCTGTAAGCTAGCTCCTGCGGTAGCCAGTAACTGTCCGTCTGAGTCCGGGACCACAACAGCCCCAAAGGCAGTAGACTCTCCGTAGCTATAGGAGGCATCTATGTTGGCCTTCATCCAACGGGTCGGGGGGCACCATCTGTAGTAGGTGGAAAGGCCCTGGTGGGTCGTGGAACCCCATGAGTCGAACCCATCGTGCAGTCCAGCACTGACCATGGCAGAGAGAATCGAGCGCGCTCAAACCTGCGTAGTAGGGTGCGGTTGACTGTGAGAACGCTCAGTCCTACTCCTCCAAGACTGGTAGAGCGAGTAGGCAACAATCCGGCAGCTGAAGTGACGACGATGAGACACAGAAGCAGTCGAGAATAGTGCAGTAAACTGGTCCTAGGAGGTAAGTGTGGCCGGAAGCAATCCCCACCGCACAAAGGTCTCCATGACGTCCTTCGTGTATTTGCAATGGATCACCAAGTGCTCTTTTTCCTCCTTCGAGTCACAGCCCCAAACACAACCTGCTGACTGAGCGAGCCCTCTTCTGAGTAACCAACAGTCTGTCGGGATAGCATATCTGAGCAGTCTCCATGGGAAACAGGCCTCCCTGGGGCTTAAGGCCATCTCCCACATGGCCACGTACTGCCAAGGCTGACCTCCTCACTCTATACAATAAATCTGACTAGCTCGGCTCTCAGTAAAGTCGTCAACCTGCCACTGCAGGCTCCCCTCCTCTAGCTGAGTGTCTCTGGACGACTGACCAACCATAACCCAAGAGTCTCCAAACTGCAGAGTCAGCCCGTTGCACTACAAAATCCTCACCCCTGCAGCGGTAGCAAAACTCCATGTCTCTCAGCCAAAGGTGGTCGGCTCTGCTGACAAAATTGAAGGTGTGGCGGGCAGCTAGGACAGTCCTCCAAAGCTGCAGGTCTTTGATCCCGAGTCCACTAGACTCAAGCGGTTGACAGACCTTCTGCCACCTCACATAGTGTAGATCGTTACCCCCACTCCTTCCCAAAGGAACTTACGGAGGAAAACCTCAATGTCGTAGAGGCTGGAGTTCGGTATCCGCGCCACCAGCATCTGGTAGCTGGGAATCATAGTAAGTACTAACCTGATCAAGCACAATATGCTTGCAAGGGAGCGGTGACGACTGCTCCAGGAGCCCAAACTGCCACGAACCTGCTCTGTGACAGTTGAAAAATCTGCTCTTCGCGGGAGTCTGTCAGTAATTGTAACCCCAAAGTATTTGAGGGACACTCCTCTCTGGAAACCCAGCTGGATCGCTGCTCTGTGCCAAGTGTGAGTTGGGATTTGTTGGCTAAAGACGATTCGTGACTTGCGCGAGTTCACAGGCTGCTCGGTCAACTCCCATACTCTGCCAGAATCCGTTGAACCTCACGGCCTGTTGCCACTGAAGCTGGTGCAAACAAAATTGAGTCATCGACATACGTGAGGTGAGAGAAGGTAGACCCACCTCTATTCAACTAAATGCCGATCGGGCGTCCAATCTACAGTTGTCGCCTGACTTAGGAGGGAGAAGAGCTCCAAGCACAAAATGAATAGGTAAGGGGAGGGGGCATTCCTGCTGAAATCCTCCCCGCCCCACTATTTAGGGAAGTCGGCGCTCGCCAACCAGGACTGAGAACCTGGGGACTCCACGCACTGCATGACCCAATTGGTCAAACGTTGTGGAAAGCCAAATCTCTGTAGAACCGAACTTAAGCACTCTCACTCCATCCGGTTGTAAACCTGCTCCATATCCACCTTGATAGCCATATGACCGGCTGTAGAAGTGGAGTATGAGAGACGAGTGAGGATCTCCTGGACCGTGAGACAATTCTCGCTAATGTCTTTCCCGGGAACAAAGACACCCTGTTCTCAGAAGATCAAAGAAGGTAGTATTGTCTTAAGGCGCATGACCAAAATCTTGGCTACCACCTTATAGACTGTGTTGCACAGACTAATAGGTCAGAACTGCCTCAGAGTGGAGGCCTTCTCCTCCTTCGGAATGAGGACTACTAGAGTATCACGCCAGCGCTGTGGCATCAGGCGGCCACCAAAGAAGTGGTGAACCAGCCCTATCACTTTGCCCCCCCTCTCTTCTCTATAAGACCCCCCAACCCTCTCCCTTCCTTCCCCAAAACTTGTAGCCCTCTCCTCCCCCTCATAGCAGCCCAGCCAGCTTCCCTTCCCTTGCCGACATCCACCCTCAGCCTCTTAGCCCACAACAGCAGCTCCTCAGCCTGCTGCAGCCCCCTTCCAGCCCAGCCAGCCCTCAGCCTGCTGCAACCCTCCCTCGGCCGGCCAACAACCAGCCACCCTGCCGGTCATCTCCCTCCTTTGGCCAACCAGCAGCAACCAGCCAGCCCCCGCTGCCCCGACAACCACCTGCCGGCTCCCTTCAGCCACGTCCGGCCTCCCTCTGGCTTTCGGCAGCCCCAACCTTAGGTAACAGGAGAAGGAAAAGAGGAGGAAATTGAGGAGAGATTTTGCTATTTTTCTTGTTATACTTAATATTCATTCTTATGAAAAATATTAGTCATTCACATTATTATTGTTCTCATTAATTAATTATGAGAACATAATGAGAACAATACACATTATTAAATGCTTATTAGTTCCATTCGGTGATTTTCAATTCAAACATTTTCATTTTATCATTTTCATTCCCTTATTATTATTACTTTATGCATATTTTTATAGTTATTTCCACTCTTTATCTTTTCTTTCATACATTTTTATCATTATTATTATTATATAATGATAATAATAGCATTATATTAAATTTAATTACTACCCTCAGAGATTTTAAATAATGTCTTCTATCAAGATAAAAGAATGAAAAAAAGGCAGAATGGAAAAGAAGAAATTAAAAATTCATAAAGAAAAATATTATCATATCACTTTCATTTTAATTTAAAATATCAAAAATCTAAATGCAGATTGAGCAAACTGTTGAATTTTTGAATTTAAAGAACAAGATACCAGATGTCTTTTATTGCTTTTGTTTAAATATGCTTTTTGCTCAGCATCGCACAAATTGATAAAAGTGCTTTTTAAAGTCACATAAAATGATATATGAACAAGTTTGGATAAGTGAGAAGTAAGGATTCCATGTTGATTTATACTTTTTGTTTGATCAGACAACTGCTAGGATGGGGCTGTCCGACATCCAGGGTCATAAGGAGCCTATACTGATAAGCTTTTGAGGGGGCAGTATAGAGGGAAGTCGGGATATGTAACACAAAAATGAAACCCTTTTTTTCTCGATTTTGTACTTGCCCAACAAAATCATATTTTTGCCTCAGATATCAAATGCTAAAATTATGTATTTATTTTTGTGACTGCAATTATTTTCATGCTAAGTTTCAAGTGCAATTGAAACAGGTTTACAGGGATATGACTTTTATTTCCTGTCAAATATTGATTATTTTGCTTATTATTTAAACATTTGTAAAGATGACATCTATCAGTACTTAGTTTCACAACTAACTGATATTCGAATGCCTGCACTTTTGAAATGTGCCCAGATCAGGAGTTCATCATAGAAGAAAGGTGCTAAGAACTGAGTAGTGCTGATACTGCTTCCTGCTGATTTTTCGCTTTCTTTTTGACACTTAAAAAGTTTGTAACTTTTATTTTATTTTAATCTTTGTAATCAGAACTTGTGAATTAATGAATAAATGAGTTATGCTTGATGTCTATATATTTGTCTCTTAAATCACTCAATATAATGCTGCGGCTAGAAGACTTGTTGTTTTACATCATCACCACAAACCGGTGGTGGATCTGCTCCCGCTGACCCGGCACCGGGTCCTCACAAAGATCACCTGACTGCAAGAGAAGTGAACCTCGCACTGCAAAAAGTCCGCATGCCAGGCAAGAATAATACCTCCCGAGCGCCCTGCAGAAGGCTTGACAGTGAGGCTCCAGTGCCGCCCAAAAAGGCGGTCAGCATCGCAACGAGTGAAGAATTCCACACAGGTCTCCAATAGAGCAATTAGTCCCGATCAGAACTCCGAGATAAGCTGCGGAAGGTGGTGTTGTGTTGCCGGCTTCCGCATGCTGCGACAGTTCCAAGTCATGATGGCGTTCATTGGGGAGTCAGGGGGTGCTCCTTACTCCTGTATCTTAGACTCCTAGGTGGTGGTAGAGCAATGGTGGGCTGCTGCCTAGCTGTTGTGGGCTTTTTAGGGAAAAGGCGACGGGTTTGCAGCTAGGCTGTAGGCTGGGTGGCTGGTGGGCATGTACATGGGCTGGGCTGGATTGGTGCGCTGAGCTTGTATGGGCTGGAGGTGGGCTGTAGGATGAGGCTGGTGGGGCTCCTTTCCTCCTTCCTCATTTTCCTTCCCTCGTTTTCGCATATACATTTGATTCACGTAACCCGACTATCCGTTCCCGTCAAGCGGACGTGAGCATTGCTCTCTGCGAAGCGAGCGATTGAGGCGGGCAAGCGTCAGCGAGGAGCGTAACGAGGCTAGCGTCAGCGAGAGCGAGGTGCGTAACGAGGCTATCGTCAGCAAGAGCGAGAGGTTGAAAGAGTTTGCCACCCATGCTTTGATTTACTTCATAAACTAGCTTTATTGCTACTTTTGACTTTTAGGCATAAGAATTGCTAGTGTAAGATGCATGGGTGAAGTGGCCATGCCGTAAGATTTGGAAATTTTCTTAAATACGAGGAATGTGAAGCACAGACATTAAACAAATTATACCGGATATCACATTTGAAGAATTTTTGCCTCTTACTGAGATATTTACAGGCTGTTTTGTCAGTCTGGTTTGCTTTTGATTCTTCCACTTTTTACTTGCTAGCTTTCCATTTGAACCTTTTTGAAACCTGATTTATATAATCAATCTGCTTTTTTGGGACCTCGGTCTCAAGTTAAGCCTTTGGCTCTAAGTTGTACTATTTCTTGAAAAATGCCTTGGTTTTTGCCTTAGAATAGATACATGCTCATGTTAGCTTTGTTTTGTGTGTTTCTTGCTACAATTACAAATTCCATTCATTATTAGAGGAGAAAGTGGTGTTAGATTCAGTATGCATAGTTATAAGCTTTTTTCAACTTTTCTGCACGAGAAATTTATGACCCATCTTTTCTCTTTTGAAAATCTATTCTCTTGTATCCATTTGCTAGTGATTTATAATCTCAGAACTTTATCAACTAAGATTTATAAAGTGTTAGATATTTGTTTAGAGTAGTATTACTACTACCATTGTTTTGAGACTATGCTTTCGAACTTCAAATATATTGCACCATGGTGGGCACTTGTTGCATGAATACATTAAATGCAACATTGATTCCACCGGTAAAAGAGTTTATATTTAACAAGCATACAACTCTTGTCTGGTATACTTCTAAAATTAATCAAGTACGCACGCTAATAGCTTTACATATTGAATGCTTGTACTTATAAAATGCTGCACACAAATTTTCATGTCTAATTTTTAAACTTATAGTAAATATGAAATTACCTTTTCGAAAGCTTATTTTTCCTTTATATTCATTTGAGTAGCTCTTTTCAAATTGGCAATGTTTTGATACTACTCTTGACACTACTTGATTAGTTATTCATAAAATTGAGGCATACTAATTCTCACTTGTTTGATTTTCTTATAAAAAAGGAGGTGGGGGGTTGATTCAATTTAGCATGATTTTCTTAAGAAGTTGCACCATCCAGAGAGAGAACTTTTTATTATAAACTAAATTCAATCTAGCAAGACTAGTGAAATGTGTAGGCTTATAAGTTTAGATCCAAGTAATAATACAAGGTACAATTAGTTTTGAGTCTCTATATCATTAGGATAATCCTAAATGTTAATGTTGACTATATAAAAGTACTTATGTTAATATTGACACAAACAAAGTAAGCAAAAGACCACTTCTCTGGCCTATTTTAAAAGATTTATTATTTTTAAAAGGCCTTGATCTCTTCTTCAAGGCATCTATGTACCCACGACCGAAGGGGATCAAGCCATGTTAGTTTTAAAAAGAAAAAATATATCAAAATGGCCTTTTTACTCTTGCAAAGTATTCAATTTAGTCCTTAGCACTTACGAATAAATTTTTTGGTTCTCTGACTTTCATTTAAATATTTTTTTGGTTTTATGCCATTAATTTGGATGGAAACCGTTAAGTACGAAGAATAAATTTTATCGTTTTAGGGTTTAGCAAATAAATTTCCACATGGTAAATTAATCTCTTTCATCGCACCGAAGGCACAATTTCTTCTTTGAAGTTGCGATTTCGTCTCCGTTGTCCCATCAAAATTGCGATTTTGTCTCCGTTGTCCCATCAAAGTCGCGATTTCTTCTCATTCGACCCGCTGAAGTCGCTATTTCCTTTCCGTCATCTTGCCGAACTCACGATTTCGTCGCATCACCCATTGTCGTCTCGGCTCTATTCATCTCCTCAATTTCATTGCTGTCGTCGCACCAAAGTCGCGATTTCGTTTCCTTAATGTGCCGAACTCACAATTCAGTCGCATCACCCATTGTCGCTTCGGCTGTACTCTTCTCCTCCGTGATTCATCGAAATAGTTTTGATGCATCCAAGCTGTCATATTTTTTGTTATTCATAATTAACTTGGTTCTTTGCATTGCGTGCACGATACAATTGAATAATCAGAGCTTCCTTGTTATTAGATCGACACTAATGTATTTATTATTTGTTTGTGTATCCTATTAATCAAAATTAATTTACTATATGTGAAATTTTATTTGCTAAATTCTAAATGGACAAATTTATCCTTCATTTTTAACGTTTTCCATCCCAATTAATAATATATGACAAAAAAACACACAAATAAAAGTCAAGGGACTAAAAAATCATTTGTGAAAGTTAACAACTAAATTGAATATTTTGCAAGGATCAAGGGATTATTTTGATAATTTTCTCATTTAAAAATGACAAATAAGCTGCAGTGGTTGGCCACAAGGAAAGAATAACAAAATAAAAAAAAATAAAAAATACATTAAGTAGGAAATAAAATTTAAGTAAAATTCGTGAGCTGCTGTCTATAATGGTGGTATTTCTGTTAGCAATCCGATTTGTTTTTGCTTCAAGCCTCTTTGTCACTTCTAACTTTAATGCAAATATCCTTAAAGTTTAGGCAACGATTTGTCTTTCTGTTAGTTGTTGAATTTCTATGATAGATCATTCTCTTCAGAATCATTAATTCGTGAAATAAAATGATTATGGAGCATTTGATGATAAAATGATATTAAAGATAATAGGAAATATATAAGTTCAAAGTCTAATTGTGGTTTAAAACTTGCAACTCAATCTAGTGAGTTATAGGGCAAAGCCTGTAGATACTAGTGGAAGCTTCCACTAAATTTAACTCAACTAGAAAAAATAATTCCAGCTAGCATGCTATTCTCAATTTTCCTCTTTTTTTCTTTTCTAGGCTCGAAGACAAATTATTGAAGCAACACAACATATTTAACCACAAACCGTCAGTAAACCCAGAAAACAGCAGTACTATATTCAAATCTATATGAATATTTCAATTAATCAATCTTTCTTAGTAGAAAATAAGACCATCAATACTGCTAAAAATTGAACAGTTAATGATATATCATGAGAGCCAAAGAGACACAAATAATGTGAAAGGAATTCTAGGTAATTAGCTCACAGAATAAACACCAGCAACAAAGAAAAAACCATCAATCTGCTAACAACTATAAGTTCAAATTGAGAAGACGACTACATCCAAAACCCAACAAAGGCTCAATAAAGCAAATGCCCTTACATTCTAATATAAAATTTAAATTAACTAAATTAGCAATAGCTGGGAAATATTCACAGAGCAGATTTGAGCAAGGGTGCATCGGCATTAAATCATAGAAAATTATCCATTTTTTATTTATTAAAATCTAATATATAGACGCTGGATTTTATCAAGCTTGCAAGTTGCTGTATGATCAGAATGCAAATCTTCAGGATGATTGATATCTAGATTTTCACTATTAATTCCTTTATTTGCGAGCCAGTCCACAGCTTGGTTAGCTTCTCTCCAAATATGAGTAATGGAGAAATCAAAATTTTTGAGAAGCTTTAACATCTTTTTCAAAATGTAACATGAATTCTAGTTACTGGTTTTTTTAAACAAAGTATGTTCAACCAAAACCAAAACCAAAACATCAGCTCCAATCTAAATTTACGATAGCCTTTGGACAAATAAATTTCAAGCCCAACAATAAGGGCTTTTGCTTCAGCAAAAAGGAGAGCAAACTTTAAGATTAGTAAAAAAAGCAAAAACATTGATCCATTCTAATCTCTGGCTAAGCCCCTACCAGCTGCCTTATTAGCGTTTCTCTTAAAACTATCATCAATACTAAGTTTAATTGTTCCATAGGAAGGTTTGAGCTAATACACAAGAGCATTTTTCAAAGGATTAATAAACATCTGAATATTAAAAAAGGATCAAATGAACCAAAAAATAAGAATGGGAATAACAATTTCAACACGACCTTTATTAACAAAATTTCAAAAATATTTCAAAACCAAAAGAAAGGAGGTAAAAATTGGACAAAATTCAAATATATTTGCTAAGTAATTCCAAGTGACTTCAGCTTTTTGATGACAAATAAACAGATAATTAATTGTTTCAACGCTAAAAGAATAACGTTAGCATTTAGAAGGAATATTAAAACCTTTTGCTATTAAAACTTAATAAACTGGATATAGTTAGTAAATAGTTTCCGACAAAAGAAGATAGTAGGTTTAATCGATTCACGCCAAATAAGCTGACCCAAAAGAAAATGATTTCTTTTTGTTCTAAGCCCTTTTTAAGACAAAATTATTGGGACCATTTGTAACGACCCAAAGTCGTTTTGCAAATTAGGTCAGAATCCCGCCTTAGGAATTAGAATCCTGGAGAATTTCACTTTAGGGCAAACAAAACTACTAATAGGTAGAAACAACTTTAAAGATCAAAGAGCCCTAATTCAGGAAAAATTCGAAAGACGGAAGCTCCCGTTCTACCTTTGAAAATTCTAAATTCAAATAAATCAAAACATTAAATACGTGTCCGAATTCGTCATTTTCAGTGTTGACGTGTTAAGTATATTATTTAAAAATTGCTCGAGAAGTTTCATCAAAATCTGAGCTTCGATTTGATCGTGGCAAATTTTCGAAGTTTTAAACCCCTAAAATTAAAATAAAATAAAATTTTGCTCCGAATTAAAAATTTTTGGCGCGAGGGTGTTCGTCATGTTGTAACACACCTCGGTGTCAAGTTTCGTTGTATTCGGATGACGAACAACAGAAATTTGAGAAGATTTTAAATTTAAGTTTTTTTTTTAAATTTTAAGTCATGTTGTAACAACGGAAATTTGTCCGGCAGCCCGGCAGCCCCGACAGCCCTTCCAGCCACCTTCCAGCAGCCCGGCAGCCCCCGACAGCCACTTTCCGCAGCTTCCAGCAGCCCGGCAGTCCCCGGTAGCACCTTTCGGCAGCACTGCAGCCCCCGGCAGCCCTCGCAGCGGCTCCAGCAGCCCTCGGCCACCCTTCGGCCACCCTTCGGCCAACCCGTTCCAGCTTCTTTTCGTGTGCCGACGATCCTAAATCTAAGGTAAGGGAAAGAAATTTGAAAGAACTCATTCACTTTCTCTTATTCTAGTTATTATCTCTATCAAATTTATAGCTAGTCATGCACAATAGAATTATCCTCATTAATTAATAATGAGAATGATTCAAAGTGTTATAAATGACTACTAATTTCTATTTGTCAATTCAGTCGATTATTCTGACTTTTTCGTCATACATTAGTATGATAATCATAAAGACACCTTAACAACTGCTTTAACAGCAGCTTAATTTAATTGAACTTCAAAAGCAGAAGAAGACAAACAGAATAAAAGAATAAAAAGCTAACTTAAAAATATTGGGAACTTAAAATGCAGATTGAGCGAACTGTCACTCATACGAGCTGTTGAACTTCTGAACTTAAAGACTAAAGGTACCCAGTATATGACTTGCGTTACATCTTGCATTTTTCTATTACTGCTATGCTTCGCTTATTTGCTTTGAGCTGAATCCATTTGAAACTTGGTTGGTTGTCCAGAACCAACGTAAGAACATTCGGGGTTGTTACCGGAAAATGACATCGATATCATTCGGAGTTGTTACTGGAAAATGACATCAGTAACATTCGGGGTTGTTGCTGGAAAAATGACATCAGCAACATTCGGGGTTGTTATTGGAAAATGACATCAATAACATTTGGGGTTGTTACTAGAAAAATGACATCAGTAACATTCGAGGTTGGTTACTGGAAAATGACATCAGTAACCATTATTTTGTGATAAATACTTGTTGCAGGAAGTTGCTTGCTTATTTTACGCAGTTGCCTTACCTATCCTGCATTTTTACCTCTGTTAAACGCGTTTTCGTAAATTAATTTGTTATTGTATACTGCTGTACTTAGAGTATTCTTTAATTATTGGGAATTCCAATCTCGGTATTGTTTGTTATACAATACCAGGTCAGGTGCTCCTGGAAGAGGTTAAACAAGAACCTTAACTTTCAAAAGGATCAACGACGGCGCTGAAATGCTTATTTTGTTTCTTTTTTTTTTGTTTTGTTCGATGATGGAACTTGTAATAAGAACTTTTGATAAATAAAAAATATCATTCACTTTTATATGCGCATTCTTATTCTCTCAAATTGCTTGATATGATCCTGCGGTGAGCAGTTACCCTATGCCAGAACGGTTTTTACCGAACCGGCATCGGGCCCTCACACCATTCCTCTTCACATAATAATATCAGGCTCCCTGGAACTAAAAGGAATCAAGATGATTTCATGAACAATATCTTTATTATAGTTTTTGGAAAAGCTTATTTCGATTCCAATTTGAATCTGCATAAAACTCCACAGTTTTACAAGATGTATGTCTTAGATTTGAAAATCTGGAAGCTAAGGATTGATCACCAAATTAACAATCATAAAAAATTGCCCTTTTACCAATTTCAATATTCCAAGCAGTATATATTTTTTGCTCTGTTCTTGGACAGCAATAGTAGGTTTAATCGATTCACACCAAATAAGCTGACCCAAAAGAAAAATTATTTCTTTTTGTTCTAAGCCCTTTTTAAGACAAAATTGTTGGGACCATTCCTCTTCACATAATAATATCAGGCTCCCTGGAACTAAAAGGAATCAAGATGATTTCATGAACAATATCTTTATTATAGTTCTTGGAAAAGCTTATTTCGATTCCAATTTGAATCTGCATAAAACTCCACAGTTTTACAAGATGTGTATGTCTTAGATTTGAAAATCTGGAAGCTAAGGATTGATCACCAAATTAACAACCATAAAAAAATGCCCTTTTATTAATTTCAATATTCCAAGCAGTATATATTTTTTGCTCTGTTCTTGCACAGCAATAGCATGTAGGAGTAAAAAAACGTTTTACTATTAAAATGTCATCAACTACGATAGAGTTATTAAAGAGTTTCCAACAAGTAAGGAGATAGTAAGTTTAATCGATTTATGCCAATTAAGTACCCAAAGGAAAATTATTTCTTTTTGCTCAAAAAATATCATGAGCCCTTTTTAAGACAAAATTTCTGGGACCATTTCCTCTCCACATAATAATATCAGGCTCCCTGAAATTAAAAGAAATTAAAATAATTTCATCAACAATATCTTTATTATAGTTAAAAGTTTGAAGAAGCTTTTTTAGATTTTAACTTGAGTCTGAATAAAAGCCCATATTCTTACAAAATGCATGTCTTAGATTTGATAGCTAAGGATTGATCTTCAAACCAAAAATCATACAAAAAATGCGTTTTACTAATTCCAATATTCCAAACAATATATACTTTTTCTTTGTCCTTACATTCATTAATCTTTCCCAATCTTGAGAATCAGTGTTCTTAGTAATAATCTGAGTGGGTTGATTTCCTTTGCAGTATTTATCAGAAATAAAGTCAGCCCAAAAGCATTTTCTCAATCTAAGCTTCAACCATAATTTGATGGAAAAGCAAGCTAAATGACAACTCAACTTTTGTAAATTTTCTATAAGCATTAAATTTAAGTGTTAGAATTAATTTGAATATTTTTGAAATAACCAATTTAAACAAAGCTAGTTATACACACACACAAACTCAAATATATATATATATATATATATATATATATATATGTATTAATGAATTTTGTGTGCTACAAAATGATACGTAAATGCCAAAATAATTATATACTGAATGAAGGACATTTGCTTTATAATTGATAACTATACTTGTATATCCACATTTATTTTATAACTTATTTCTTATTTTCAATTAATTATATATCCTTTAAGCATTTGAGAAATAGAGCATCTGGTTAGTAATGTTAGAATTCTTTGAGCACCCTAGCCCATCCAAGCCTTCTCTATATTTCAAATGCAAACTGAAGACTGCTCTTAACAACATTGCTATTGACATTTTTCTTTGTTTCTATTTTTTGTTATTCTTGACTTATACTACTAGGTTTTGTCGTGATGTTGGAATACTATGGTTGAATGAAAAGATATGTTTCAGTTTAGGAGTAGAATATCAACTCTATCTGCTGGCTTGGACATTGTTGCATATTTCATTGGTTCTAAATTTCTAAGCCATCTTGTTGCCCTTGTAATATCTTAATTTCACAGGCGGACCCAAGATTTCTTTGGAATGGATACATGCTGGAAGCACTCATTGAAAACAATGTTAGATTCTTCTGGACATTTTTCTTAATTGCTTAAGAATATTGCTTTCTTTCTTTGGGTACTTACTTCTTGTAATACACATGCAGTTAGATCCGTACTTACTTCCCGTCGTGCAAGGAAATATCCTTCATTTTGTTTTGTTTTTTGGCACTTATCAATTAGGTTAAGCAGTCTATCTTATTTCCATAAAGCCTTAACTACATGGTAGGCTATCAGCATTTTGAAGCAGCGGTTGGAACAAATATCGTTACTGTGTCTCTTATTGCACGTAGATGTACAAGGAGGACAGGTTCTTGTTTTTAAATTTGCTCTTGTTTTTTGCCTTCAATTTCTTGCAGATGAAACTTTAAGAAGCTGTCTCTTTCACCTCTAAATTAATAATAATTTACATTCCAGCATAATTTTCTTGCGTTGTATGCAATTAATGAATTAAACTTCAAACTGCTTATAGGTACCCGAATGTGGAGAAGAGGAGCTGATTTAGATGGTTACGTTGCAAATTTTGTCGAAACTGAGCAGATATTGCATGTAAATGGATTCACAGCTTCCTTTTTGCAAGTAAGCTGCTTTTACAAACTGTTATGAAATGCTTTAGCAATAGATATAGCCAAATATAAGATGCCTGATTGCAGTGGGGATTATGATGATTGTATATTAGGGCTGGATTCAATGGAGTTTGAGCAAATCAACTATGATTTGAACTCCAAATGAACTCGGGTTGAGTTAGCTTGACTCAAAAATTATTGAATTAAAGTTGATTTTGATTGGAGTTAACTTGAAATATGAAATTATTTAAATTTTAAACTAAGATATTTGGGAGTCAGTTTGGCTTGAAAATACAAATTATTTTGAATCTAAATTAAATTATTCAAAAATAAAAAAAATAGCTCAATTTCTTTTCATGATATTAAAATATTGATATATATATATATAAATAAAGTTTTGATAAATTTATTTAAGCTTGAACATATTATGGTTATTGAATTATTAAAAATTTGAAGTATGGAACACTGTTAAATTTATATTAAGTATAACATATCAATGCAAACAATAATTACACTCTCGGAAGTTATCATGTTGGGCTTTTGATAAGGTGTTCATCACTTCTGTAATTGAAGTTACATAGGTGTCATCATCAAATGCTAAAAGTGATATGAAAATTGATTAAGTGTACTGTTTTGGCTTAGTTCTATCTCTATTTATTCATTCTCTTTGATTTAATGTCATAGTTTTTTATGGTTTCCATGTTTTATAATATTTTTTTCTTATATTTTTCTTCTATTGTGATTTTTCATTATTTTGGGATTCCAGTTGCATGAATTGTGGCTCATACCTTGTTATACTAAATTTTTCCAATACTGCTCTGACACCAACTAAGGCCACCCAGCGCTGGGTTAGTATAACTAATCGAACGTTATACGCTTACATCTCAGTATCATATCGAGGCTCAGTATAACAGTACAATAGGAGCGTATAAAAACCTACATTTTCACATTCATTTTAACATCCATAAATACTAGAACAATAAAAACTTCTAGGGCAGGTACGAATAGCACCGAATGCTGCTCAATGTGCGGTGCTATTCCAGCCGCCAGGCCCTACCTCCGGCTGAGCTGCTTTTAGGGCAGGCAAACTGTTAAGCAGAAAATACAACTCTTCTCGAAGCCCCCGCCGGTGTCTCCGGACTACATAACGTCGCTGCCAGCCGCCACATCCTGGCTCGAGAATTTTAACCCGACTCCCTTTCGAAGCTCGCGCAAAGCGGCGCTATCTTACAGACCTTTCTCGTCTCTTGGATCGGCTAACTCATTTGCAAGTGCCGTTCACATGGAACCTTTCCCCCATTTGGCCTTCAAAGCTCTCATTTGATTATTTGCTACTACCACCAAGATCCGCACCGACGACCGCTTCGCACGGGCTCACACCCCGAGTTTTGCGGCGGTTGCCGCGCCCTCCTATTCATCCGGGCTTGGCCATTACCCCGATGGCCGGGTGTGGGTCACGTGCTTTAGTTCCATCCTTTTTCGGGGCTAGTTGATTTGGTAGGTGAGTTGTTACACACTCTTTAGCGGTTTTTACTTCCATGACCACCGTCCTGCTGTCTTAATCGATAATCACCCTTTGTGGGTTCTAGGTTAGCGCGCAGTTGTGTACCGTAACCCAGCTTCCGGTTCATCCCGCATCGCCAGTTCAGCTTACCAAAAATGGCTCACTTGGAGCCCTCAATTCCGCGGCCTTGCTCAACGAAGCAGCCTGGCATCGGGCGTTGTGCCCCCGATGCCTCTAATCATTGTCTTTACCTGATAGAATTCTGTCCGGGGCTCCAGCTATCCTGAGGGAAACTTCGGAGGGAACCAGTTACTAGATGGTTTGATTAGTCTTTCGCCCCTATACACGAGTCAGAATTGCCAGTCGGGTTGGAAGCTGGTCTTTTTATTATAGTTATAGTGTCACTCTTCAGTGTCAGCCCGGAAAATTTGCACGTCAGTATCGATGCGGGTCTCTACCAGAGTTTCCTTTGGCTTTACCCCGCTCAGGCATAGTTCACCATCTTTCGGGTCCCAACACGCATGCTCTCACTTGAACCCTTCACACAAAGATCAAGCGGTCGGCAGTGCACTTGCCTAGAGGATCCCGCGCATCAGCTTCCTTGGTCCCACCGGGCTTCGACACCCGTCGGCTCGCAAGCTTGTCAGGCTCTTTGGTCCGTGTTTCAAGACGGGTCGAACGGGGAGCCACGAGCCGTTGCAATGAGCGCTCTAGAGCCCCCGAGGGGGAGCGCCAAGCTGTAGCGAGCTGTTTTCTGAGGTCGCCGCAACGATGTCTCCTTGAGCGACAATTGCCAGGGCTCTTGCCGCCGGGCTGGCCTGCAACAGTCCACGCCTCAAGCCGAGCGACAAATTGGACGCATTCGTTCCGCTTCGGGCCGAGGCGCACCGCCAACCTTCATTCGCTTCCCTCCCGACAATTTCATGCACCATTTGACTCTCTTTTCAAAGTCCTTTTCATGTTTCCCTCGTGGTACTTGTTCGCTATCGGTCTCTCATTTATATTTAGCCTTGGATGAAATTTATCGCCCGATTAGGACTGCATTCCCAAACAACCCGACTCGCTGACAGCGCCTCGTGTTGCGGTAGGGTTCAGGCCAAATGGGGCTCCCCCTTCCAGGGGACTTGGGCTCCCCCTTAGAAAAATTAGCATTAAATTTGCATCAAATTGCTCCATTAGCTCCTCTTCAAATACTTCTAGAGATCGCTCATGATCTGCTATATATAATAATATATATATATATATATGTATATATATATGTAGAACGAATAGAAAAAGGAAAAAAAAGAAAAGAAATCTTTAATTAGACAAATATGTCTTAAGTAAGATTTGTATGATATCACAATTTACATAAAATATTAAGCAACATAATTTTGTAGGAAAAATGTGAAAGTATAGATAGAGAACAAACTATCCAATCTTGAAGTAAAAATATGCTTGAAAAAATGATCAAGAATATAATAAATGCGGATATATATATATATATATATATATATATATATTTTGCTTATGTGTGGCCAGTGAGATTTGAACCCATGACTTGGGATAACAAATTCTGAGCCTCAACCACTGGGCTACAACACCATTCACTAATAAATGCGGATATATATATATGTATATATTTGCCAAGAAATGTGCTCGTACTGAAAGAAAACACTTGTAAATATAATATCTATTATGTTGGCCAATGTTAAAAAATAATTGAGTAGTTAGATACATCTATTTAACTATTTGAGATGTTGGGTTCCTGATTTATTTACGCATTCTCCCTTAAAAGCTATATATAACCTCCTTATTGCTTTAGATATCAACATGACCTAGCTTAACATATTGTATGTACAGATTTGAGATCAACTTGTATGAACCCTTGATATTGATTTTTGTTTATTTTATTTCAAGTTTTGAGCGCAAAATCTTAATGAATATCAAAGTGGATAAAAGCTGAAAACAATATGCTAAATCAGCGAATGAAGTAATTAAATAAAAAAGTGAGATCCTTTATTTTGTTTTATAATAATAAGATAATACAATGACAATAATAATAAATTGAGGAAAAATGACATACTAATAATAATAATAATTGATATAAATGAAAATGACTTAATTAAAATAAAATAAAAGAAAATGATGATAATAATAATAATAATAATAATAAAATAAAATGACTTGATTAAAATATTATAAAAAACTAGTAGTAAAGAAATTGCAATACTACTACTAATAATAATAATAATAATAATAATAGTTGACAAAAATGAATATGACTTAATTGAAATGATATAAAATAAATTGATATTAATGAAATTGCAATATAATAATATTTATTACAATGATAATAATAATAATGATAATAATAATTGAAAAAAATGAAAATGACTTGATTAAAATGGCAAAAAAAAAATGATAGTGAAGAAATTGTAATAATAATAATTGATAAAGATGAAAATGACTTAATTGAATTAAATGAATTGCAATAATAATAATAATAATAATAATTGACTGAAATGAAAATGACAAATGAAAATGATAATAATAAAAAAAATAATAATAATAAATGATAGAAATGAAAATGACATAAATAAAATGATAGCAAACAATTGCAATAATAAGAATACTAATAATAATAATTGACAGAAATGAAAATTATGTAAATGAAAATGATAGTAAAGAAGTTGCAATAATAATAATAATAATAATAATAGTAATAATAATAATAATAATTAAGGATGATTTGCATAAATAAATAATAAAATGACATAAGAATATTATTAATATCATTAATATTAATAATAATATTATTAAAATGATAATATTAATTATATTAGTGATTATCATTTCATTAATATAACCTTAATAAATTTATTATTAATAATAATAGTAATAAAAATAATAATAATAATAAATTATTATTATTATTATCATTATATAAAAAAATATAACAAAAATTTTAAAAGTTGAATAAACAAAATTTCCTAGAAAAATTTTCCTCACATCCTCTCCTTTCTCTCTAAAGCACAAAGTGGAGGGGCCGATCGGCTTTGTCGACGGCTGTTGGAGTCGGCGGCCCTGAGGAGGAGGCTGATGGGATAGGAGGGGGAGAAAGGTCTTTGTGGAGAAATGGGGAGGATGGGGCTATTTATAAAAAGAATGGAAGGGGGGAGAGAGGGGATCAGCCCTGTCTAACCGGTGGGTCGGTCATTGTGGGGCCTGCCGGCGATAGCTTCGATGGGGGCGCCGTGCGCCTCACAACGCGAGGCCGCCTATTACCTCGCATGCCCAAGACACACGAGCTGTATACGGGGGAGCAGATGGGTTGCACGCGAGGGGAGTGAAAAATTGGAATTTTTGTAAATAATTTATTTCAATTAAAATTTACACATCTTTTTACAAAATTAACGACACTTGACTCAGGAGTGCATCTCGATGATACGAACACCCCTGTGCTAAAATTTTTTAATTTGGAGGTTTTATATTAATTTATGAAGATTTAAATTTTAAAAATTAATTACGGTTAATCAGAGCTCCAAATTTGACAAAATTTTTTGTATAATATTTTTCTAATATTATTAATACAACGACACTAAAATTACTGAATTTGGACGTGTTTTTAATTTAATTTTTAAAAATTTTTTTTATATATATTCAGAAATTTATTAGGAGTATCTATTATCTGGATTGTTCTCAAACCTGACATTACGATAACAAAAATATACTCTTTCCAGCAATATTTTTTGTTTGACCTAATTTTGAAGTTGCCCGATATTTTGATTTTTAAGTCGGATTTAGTGTTAATTAGTTTGGTAACGACATCAGGTCGTTACAGTCGGGTCCCAAGTCTTGAATGTGAAAGGAGGATTGTATTAAGTAGTTGACAACCAACATAAATCTTTGTTGAATCCTATTATGTTATGAATCCTTAAACAATTGTGCTAGAGTTAAGGCGTCCCCGATAGCGACGTGCATCATCTTTCAAATATAGTGAAGTGTTGCAAAGGCCGCTGTGTTGATGCATGGGCATTGTATTAAATAAGCAAAATTTCTTGCATTATTGACAAATGTGGGTAAATAAACTAGTCTATGATTCTAAATTAAGATTAGGTAGTTGGAATATTGACACTCTCACTTGCAAATTTTTTGAGTTAGTTGATATTATAATAAATCGGAGAAATTAGAATATTAAGTTTTCAAGAAACTAAATGAGTAGGAGAGAGATCAAACAAAATTGATAGTTTAAGTTTAAACTCTAGTACTTAGGTAAAAGTCACCATAAGAATAACGTGGGTATCATTCTGGATAAGATTTTAAAGAATAATGTCGTAGAGGTTAAGCAGTTGGGAGATATAATTATATCATTTAAACTTATAATTAATGAAATATTTTTTGATATTGCAAGTATGTTTGTTGCTCAAATATTATTGATTATATGTATAAAAGAAGGATTTTTGTATGATTTAGATGAGTTAGTTCAAGGAATATTTTAAGAGGAGATACTTTTTATAAGAAAATATTTAAATGAATATGTTGAAAGGGTAATTAAATAATTTATTAGTATTCATGGTGATTTTGATTTTGAAGAGATTAATGAAGAAGAAAGAATGATTTTGAAATTTGCTTTAGTTTATGATCGTATGATTACTAACACTTACTTTAAGAAAAAGACCACTTATAAAAATAAGACCTCTAAAACTCATATTAATTATTCTCTTAAAGAAAAAAAATGATTGTTTATTTTGTAAAAATTGAAATTATTCTAAGTGATTTGACAACCCAATATTGTTTATTAGTTTTGGATTTGAAAATAAAGAGTAATAAAATGTGTTATAATTAGATAGTTAAATCTTAAGAAAGGTAATATAGATATTTTTAGGAGTGAAATTTTAAAAGATTGTGGGATTTTGAGGGTGAAGATAATCTTATGTGAAATTGGTTGCTAGTTGTATTTGTAATATAGCAAAAAATATATTGGCAAATTAGAAAGGAGAGTACCCTATAATAAAGATGCATGGTGGTGGAACAAGATGTTCAAAGATTAAAATTTAAAATGCATGCTATAAAGAATAATTTAAATATAAGATTGAGGAGAATTCAAAAAAATATATTCTAACTTATCAAAATTTTAAAATAGTAGTTTGTGATGCTAAGAGCGTAACATTCAATGAATTATATAATAAATTACAATAGCTGAGGGAGGGAGGCACATGTATAGGCTAGTCAAATTAAGAGAATAAAAGATTTGATTCATTAAATATATTAAAGATGTTGTTCAATTTTTTTTTTACTAAAGAAGATGTTCAACATAAATGGATAAACTATTCTACTAAGCTTTTTAATAAAGATTGTGCCAATATAATTAATTTAAATGAGTTTAATGATTTTAAAAATAATATAGTTACCTTTTTTATTCACCGTATTAGAAAGCTGAGATTTGGAATGCTTTAAAGAAAATGAAGAGTAAAAAAGTTGTAGGATCTGATGACATCTCTATCTTTGTATGGAAATATCTGGGTGAGATAGAATTCTTTTGGCTTATCACTTTACTTGATGTTATTATGAATGGAGTTAAAGCAAAACTTGAGTTGTGGGGAATCATTTTTGATTCTAAAGGTTTTTGACTTTGTAGATCTAAAATATAATTTTTGAAGTGTAAGTTCAATTGTATTTGAAACCCTAATCTCAAAAACATAATTATTGAGGATCATGTAATATAGAAGAGTGAGAGGTTCAAGTACTTTGGTTCAATTATTCAAGAAAATGATGAAATCGAGAGTGATGTGATTAGTAAGATCCAAGATGGTTGAATGAATTGGAGGAATGCTTCTAGAATGCTATGTGATTGAATCTCACTCAAAATTGAAGAAAATTTTATAGAGTAGTTATGTGACCAACTATGTTGCTATATGGGGTTGAATGTTGGCTAACAAAGAATAAAGTTATCGATAAAATAAGTGTTATAGAGACGAGGATGCTTTGGTGGCTAGTGGGTATACTTGTAAGAATAGAATGAGAATGGGTTTATCCGTAGCAATGCTGGAGTAGCTCCAATAGTTGATAAGATTAGAGAATACCATCTTAAGTAGGCTTGATTGTGAATTGGGTTTCGATTAGGTCTTTCCTGACCTTATTTCGATCCACATACTTTTTAGATTGGATCGTCTTATGACCAAATCTAACTGAACTCGTATTCGTTCTATTGCCCTTTTGGGTTGGGCTAATAAGGTGCATCAAACAATCTATGTTTAATATACCTAAATTATCTAAAATGACATTCTGCAATCTTGTTCACTATTGGAGCAGCACCAACCTTGCTAAGAATGAATTCGTATCTCATTTTATTTTTTTTAGTATACTCACTCATCCATCTTATCATTCTCATCTCCATAACACTTATTTTATAAGTATGTTCTTTCTTTGTTGGCCAACATTCAGTCTCGTATAATATAGTTAGTCGTATAACTGTTCTATAAAATTTTCTTCTAAGTTTGAGTGAGGTTTATTTATTACACCACTACATGAGCACTCCATTTCACCCAACCAATTTGAATCTTATTTGACACTTCACTCTCTGCTTCACCATTATTTTGAATAATTTAACCAAGGGATTTGAATCTCTCACTTTTCTTGATCACATGGCCTTCAATAGTATGTTCTCGAGATTATGGATTTCGTTACGATTCAACATGCACTCCATATATTTTGTTTTAAATCTACCAAGAATAAAATCTTAGATTCTAATCCCTTCACAACTCATGTTTTGCTTTTAGCCCTTCCCTTATTCTTATAACATGCACCAAGGAATCTTCTTTTGAATTATTAGAGAAGCCATTCTGTGATCGAAGACATGTTACAGGCCCATTATACATATCTTTAATATCGTTACTATATTCCACAAAATATTTTTTCTCCATAACTCTCTAAAGAACCTCTATTGGTACTCTATCATAAACCTTTTCAAGATATAAAGATTATAAGAAGTTTTTCTTCTCTCAAATTTTCCCCTCAAAAACTTACTATTAATTGTATGGTTTCCAACACTTTTTAAAAATATTAAATGTTTTCATTCATCAATAATAATGTTATCTGATCCTATCATTTTCCACTCCCTCTTTAAAGCCTTTAAATCTCAGCTTTATTAATCTATTGAATGAAAATGTAATTAATATTATTTTATACAATTACATACTCATATTAATTATAATGGCACAAATTTTCTTACAAGGCTTGTGTAAAATAATTCATTTTTCTAAGTTGAATATCTTCATGTCTAAAAAGTGCTTTTGATCATTATCTTTAATATATTATTCATTGATTATACTAATTAATAATCACATTAATTACATTACACTATCATTGATTATGCTAATTTTGATAAATTTTTTAATTAATTAAGATTTATTGATTATATTATTAAGAATTAATTATGTTATTTGATTATTATTTAATAAAAATTATAGTATTAATTATTTATTAAATAGAATATAATAAATTACATTCATTCATTTGCTAATTTTGATTGTAATAATTAATAATGCTAATTAATTATATTTTAATATTATAAAAGTAATTATACTATTTAATTACACTGTTAAAATGTTAATAAAAATTCTTGTTTGCTCTTTTAGCTGAGTGAATTAACTGATCAAGTTAGATAAGTTAGAAATATTCTGTTCTAATTTAAAATGAATAAGCTAAGCTGAGCTGCGAAGAAATAGCTAATCTTATATGTACTAGCTAAGCCAAGTAAAGTGTGAAACGATTAGACCCTAGGTCTAATATTTTGTTGTGCTTAAAGCTGTTTTCTTAGTGTTGTTGTGTATAATTTAAGCGTGCAGTAATTGATGATAGTTACATTACACAGGATGAAAGGATTTAAATGAAGCATAAAATTTATTCTTTATTTTTTAATTAAACTTAAAGTTGATATAATCGAGGATCGATACTGGTGCAGTGATGAATTTCTGTTGTAATGATAAACCCTTTCGGCTGTGTTTGTCTGTATACTATAAACATATTAAATTGCAATGTGCTTTTTCTTTATAATTTTTCACAGCTTTTTGTTTATTACTAAAAGTACCTTAGCTAAGTGCCTGAATGTTCTTGCACATTTTGTAGGTTCGAGGGTCTATACCATTGTTGTGGGAACAGATTGTGGATTTGACATATAAGCCTCCATATCAAATTGTGCAACCTGATAAGGGGGTGTGCATTTGCAAAATGATTTTTGTATTTGATTTGTTGAATTTTTATATTAATTGCTGTATTATTATATTTCTTCTTTTGGGTGAATATAACTAATTAAATTCTGTATCTGCTTCTCCAGTCTCGTGTAGCTCAGTGCCACTTTATGGATCTTGTTAAAAGATATGGCTCTATCCTGGCTGTAAATCTTGTAAATAAGGTATATGATATTGATACTTAATTGGATTTTTTAGGGCACTTATACTGCAATCTGAACCATTTTATTTCTTAAATTGGTTATTACCCAAGGCGTTGAATAATCACATCAATTTTAGTGTTCTATTTTACTTTATTTTTACATCAAGGATTGAGTGGTAATGGTATCAGAAACCCATCAATTTACCAACATGGTGTGTGCAATGACATTCCATTCCTTTGCACTTTTCTTGTGTTATTAGAAAGCTTATGTAAATTTAGTGGATTAAGAACAATAAGATGAAAGAAGGTTCATACAGATGTTTCTTTTTTAAGATTTGATCCTCTACTGAATGTGGCATGACAATTATTTATTATCTTTGTGAAGGATTTTATTTGAACAATCCAGGGACTCTTCTAAATTCAGCATCCCTGGGAAACCATATTAAGTTTTGAGATGGGTTTGGATTTTGTTCATTTGATGGTTTCTTATAGTGTTTTTCTTATTCATTATGTTCCTGCAGCACGGTGGTGAGGGACTTCTAAGTGAAAGATTCTCTCAAGCTATGGAAACTATTACTAATGATAACATACAGTAATGCTGCTTAATGCATTTAATTCTTGTTTTCATATATTGCATATATATATATATATATTTTGTCAGTCTGAAGTTTTGTTAATGCTGTAGATATATACATTTTGACTTCCACGCAAAATGTGGGCACATTCATTTTGAGCGCCTCTCTCTTCTGTATGATCAAATAGAGAATTTTCTGAAAAGACATACGTAAGTATTCTAAAAAGGGTTTATTTTTTTTTTTTGACTTTTGTATTATTTATCTATGAAAACTTTCAATCCTAAGATAATATTGATTATAATTCTTTGATTGGTTGAGAATATTTTCTTATGTAGTTTGTACTATTTCCTTAATAATTAGAGCCGTATTTTGATATGCTATCCAAATAATAAGAACCAGCATTGCATCAAAAAGCTTTGAATTTAATAAACTTCAATAAAGTCTTGTTTTACAGCTGAAAGAGGTACAAATAAAAAGGAAATATTAAACAAAAAGAAACTAGAACAAGTGTATCAAGTGCAGTGACAAGTCTAGGTCAGATTAGTGAATTTATCAAGCATCTAATTTTGATCTAAAAATATTATAAAAATTATTTAGAGTAATTAATTATAATTTCTACGTAATAATTACTAATGAATAGGAAAGAGTGTATGCTATTATAGTTGGAATGCGGAGTAGTTCAAAACAATAAAGGCTAAAAACTAGAAAGACTCGCAGCCATAGGTGAATAGTAAGCTAACTAGAGTAAATCATAACATGAACATATAATTGCAGTCTATGTATTGTTTAACTTGCTATTCATTTATTTTTATTATCACTTGCATAATGGGTATATCTTGTAGTAAGTTGAGCAACCCACCCCCTAATGGGTCGCAATGAGAATCTTCCAAGGCTAAGGATGATTCTGTCTACAAGGAAGATATTTTGATGGAAATAGTAGGCTCATAGGCCTATGCATATATTTTTATATAAAAGATGTGCTACATCCTGTAATTTGGGCATAACATATTTATAACTATTGCCATTTGCACAAAATTTTTTCTTGATTTAACATGATTCATTTTCATAAACATGGTAAATTTAGTAACATTATTTAGCATATTGAAATAAGCCATACAACTTATTGTGACATAAATCTTGATTGCTATCTTAAAGTTGAGAGGCTAATAATTTTCTTTTAACTCTTATTTTCAGTATATAGAGATAATGATATGTGAATTTTGACTTTTTTTAATGGGAAAAATTTTATTGAATCAAATGTAAGAGTTCAAAGATTTAATGGGCTGCTTTTGTACAAAAGCTGAGTTTCAGTAGAGACAAATCCCAAAGAAGTTAAAAGAGAAATTTTGTTAGCGTGGAAAATTTTTGTTGGACTGTTTAAAATGGGCATATTATAATTATTTTATTGCTTACGATCTTTTGGTACATCTGGGATGAGAGAAATAATTGTAAGCATAGAAATTTCTACTTTATGTAAGAGTGATATGGAAAGCTATTCATTATGTTAACATAGTTGTGAAGTTGAATCTTCTTGATTTTATGAATTTTTAATGGTAACTCATTACAAAAATTAATTCAATATTCAAGGTCCAATGCATGTTAATTATCATTATTTCATTACTTGGGTCAAACTTGCTTTGAGAAGTGTTAAATTTATTGACGTTGATACAAGTAAACTAATTTCTCATTCTAGCCTTATAATTATACCCACACATTCTCATCTTTGTAGCACTTATTTATCAATAAGCTTTTTCTTTGTTGGCCAACATTCAACCCCATCTAACATAGCTAGTTGTATAGTTGTTATGTAAGCTTTATTTAATTTTGAGTGGGATCGAACAACACTCTAAAAGTGCTCCTCAATTTCATCCAAGCAGCTTGGACCCTATTAATCACATCACCCTTTATTTACCATTCTTTTGAATAATTGAACCTCTCATTTTTCTTGATCACATGATTTGTTATAGTTATGTCCTTTGAGAGTAGAACTTCTAGTACAATTGAACTCAATATATTTTGTTTTAAATCTTGCTAAGATGAAAGCTTTTAGATTTTAAAGTTCTAAAAGTAGACCTCCGCAACTCAAATTTTTCTTTAATTCCATCATCATTCTTATCAATTAATAGAATATCATATGCAATAATATGAACCAAGGATCTTCCTAGTGGATGTGCTCAATAAGAACATCCATAGTTAAAACAAAATGATATGAGTTGATACCTAATCATTGATGCAATCCAATAGTAATATCAAAATTATTAGACAAGCCACCTGTGATTAAACACATGTTATAGCCCTATTATGCATATCTCTATTAACATCAATATATGCAACACAAATCCTTTTCTCTCTGAAACAGTCCAAAAACTTCTCTTGATATTCTATCTTAAATCTTTTCAAGATCAATAAAATTTGAATGATGATCATTTTCTCTAAATTCTTCCATCATACCACTTAATATATATATGGCTTCCATGGTTGATTTACTTGGCATGAAGTCAAATTAATTTAACAAATATAGGCATCCCTTCATAATTTGTGTTTATTTACTCTCCCTAAGCTTAAATGTAATTTGATTCTTCTATAATTTGCATAGTGTTGAACATCGCCTTTTTTCTTGTAAGTAGATATAACAAGGCTCTTTTTTATCTTATTTGACGACTTTTTATTCTTTAGAATAACATTAAATAATTTGGTAAGCTAAAAAATTTCTTAGTCACCTAAACCTTTTCCATATTGATAGGGATGTCATCCGATATTACCACTTTTTCGCTCTTTATCCTATTTAAAGCATACTTTTTTCACGTATAGGATACTTTGTTGAATCCTATTTTGTCGCGAATCCTTTAAATAATTGTGCTATTATTTAATATAATATCATCGACAAATTTGCGCCAAGACGCCTCTTGATTGTGTTCTTTGAGAATATCTATAATTAATGTTAATAGATACAAACTTTAGTGCTAACTTTTGATGTAATCTTGTTAATACAAAAATAAAATAATTTGACAAATCACCTTGTGCTTGAACACTTGTATTTACTATATCATATCTATCTTTAATGACATTAATATAATTAATAAAAATTCTTTTTTTTTTCCAAAAATCTTTTAGAACATGTGTTTAACCACAAGAAAGTTTTAATTTTCTTTTTTGAATCATATGAGCATGTTCTACAATGAATCAAGATTTGTAATATGAGTGCTGTGATGACCCAATGTTAGGTTAGGTAACAACCAAACTACCATCGGATATATTTCTGTAGGATCATATTGGCGGTTAAGAAAAATAGCATTCAGACAATATTCAAAATTTCCAGAGCCATACAACATATAAGAATGCCATTCATTCAATTTAAATAATACATTATCCAAATCATTACAAGTTAATAAAATACATAATGAAAGTTTGTTTCTTAAAAGAGTAAAAACTAAATCTTAATGCGTCAATTTTGCACCACGGTTTCCTCAGATGTCTTTAGGCTATGTCAACCTCTTCCAACTGTACTTGGTTTGGCATTATAATAATAATGCCTTGGTGCACATCTTAAGTACAAGAGATACTGAATATTACACTTAACAAAAGCTGCAAGCGAAAGCAGATAATATTGTAGGAAGTCAAAGTTTTAGAGCAAAATAAATAAATTTGAAATTTTCTTGCAAATAAAATGTTTGCTTTTGCCATAATTATGTTACTTGCCATCTCATCAACATATAATAACTTTCATAATATATATGTATGTCTTGATTTCATGAAGCAACGTTAACAATTCTGTTGGGCAAATTCAGAACCTTGAGGTTGGGTTTAATAACATATGTTCATCTCCTAGGCCTCAAAAGCTCTAGATGACATCCATATAACTCTCGTTGGATTAGCCCCGTTCCTAACCTAAATTAACCACCATTTTGGAACCCTTGCAACATTCACAAGACATAACAAATACATTTCATTCTATGACATTATTCTGGTAGTAAATAAGTATTTCATTTAACATCAACATAAGCTGAAAGCGAAGCTAAGCAGCAATAAAAAAATTTAAGTGCTAATAGTAATATCTATGCACCTTTGTTGATAGAGATCGAGAAGTACTCACAAGACTGATGTGTCTGCAGAAATTTATATTCATAATTTATTAGTCTTTGGAAATGAATCTTCCGTTCTTTAAGTTTAAATCTATTATTATATATTGATCTAACTTCTAATACCTACACTGCTAACAAATGACAAGGAAAATTACATTTATACTCTTGAATCATATACTAATAGCTTGATTAAAATTAGCGGTTCTCTTGTAATTGATCTATGCGATTAATTCCATCTTTAGTAAAATCAAGTTCTAAATCAACCTTCAATAGCTCTCTTGTGATACTAAATTATATACTCGTTAATACATTCTTTTTCTTCCATGTTAAAGACTTAAAGACAACTTTCATGAACAAATCTCAGATTCAGTTCCTATTACGGCAAATGAATAACCTCTTTTCCTTAAAATAGAGAAGTTTATACCCAGAAATAACCCATAAATTTGCTCAAACTAGAGGATATTGGATATTTTCAGCAACCACCAATTTGAGATTCAAGCTATCATTATGTTTTCCCCAAATAACTGCTTAGTGCAGTCCCAAATAACTAACATCAAATGGCAGCCATTGTAACTCTCAAAGAAATTGCCAATAGCTTGACTAGCAGCCACCAAAATAATCTTTGATTAACAAGATAAGTTACTAGAGCCTAATCTTAAAGTTTTAACAAAAATACTTCTTACTATTATTGCAGGTTAATCGAACTATATAAATCATATTCAGCTATCCAGATTCCAATATAATGCTCTAAGATAACAGTAATCCAATATGAACATCCTCCAAACATAGGATATGATTAGAACCTCTTGCAAATAATCATGAAAATGAAACTAGATCCTAGAATACCCTTGGAATACATTTATTATTGAAATTGAGCTTAATACTCAAAGATAATCTTTTAAATGATCAGCACATAAATCGTCTTAATATCTTAAAATGTTCAGTTTCATAATACAAAGTTTCTAAATAATGAAATAACATTAACTCTAAATTATCATGGTGAATGTAAATAGCAAACTAAAAAAGAATTCGTACCTCTGTGATTGAGTCTTAGCAATGGAGCAGAAACAGGATTGGGAAATCCCTCAAAAGGCACTGAAGGTCTCTTTCCAATGATCGATTCTTCTCCAGAGTATAGGAAAGGGTTCAGGAATAGATTCTTACACGTTACCGAGAGCAAACGTAAATCAAGGGAATGAGGTTCTGTCACTTGAGACCTATGATGACGGAGAGTTGACGAAGGATTGAAGGCGTTGGAAGAGCTGGGAGGGAACTGGAGTGCATCACGGTACCGTTGAGACTGTTGGATCATGGAAGAGTTGATGGAGGATTGAAGGCGTCGATAGAGTCGGAACTCAGCTTCACCTTTGTCGCAAATTCCCGAAGGCTACGCTCCGTCGGCTATGGTGAGGGCTTACGGGATCGGTAAAGACTCGGTTGGATATTGAAGAGTTGACAAAGGATCGAAGAGCGTCGAAATGGATCCAGACTCGTCCTCACCTTCGTCGTGAATCTCGAGGATTGCAGCTAACTTCGTTGGTTAGGAAGGAGGCTTACGGGAATGACAGGAGTGCCACAGAGTGCAAGAGGTTACGATCGACTGTAGTTCAGGTGCCGTAAGGTTCGATTGCCTATATATGCTCCATTCGGCTTTGTTGAAGCACCGCACCTCTTACGCTGGAGGCGTTGCACCCAATGAAGACATCCTTCCTTTGATGTGGCATTGAGAAAAAAAATCTGCTTTCCCATTCATTTATATTACTGTTTTAAAACCTTATGCACTTTCCATTATTCATATATATGTACATAAGTATATGTATATATATATATAAGTATATATATATATAAGTATATATATATATATATATATATATATATATATATATACTTAAACTGAGGTTAAAGAATTAATGGATTGTAATGTGAATCAAGATTGGCGGAATGCCAATGTAAAACGGAATACGGCGAGAATATCAATAGGAAAACAGAAATTTGTGGGTAAGAATGCAGAACATACTATAGCGGTTATTTGACGAACATTAGGATTGGGTGGGAATATTAACATCTTTCTTAGTAACGACAAAGGGTCGTTACACTGACTCTAAAATTTGTACAAGTTTTTCATGGCAAAAGTTCAGTCAAGTACCGAAGTCTCCATGTATACTATAGGGGTGCAGTCCACAGTCTTTTGGTATTTGTCAACCTTTCTAGTTCCACTATAGTGCTCGATTCCATTTGTAATGCATTACAGTAGATAATGCCTAACAATTGTCCTCAACTCATTTCGGTTTTTGGGTTGCATAACCAATATAAAATAGGATTTCTAGAATTAATTGATGTAATAGTGCAAATATATGAGTTCTTTTTTAAACCAAAACTATCCAAATTTAATTGATATAAAAAAGAGGTACAGGATGATTTGGTTTGGTTGGACGTACAAACCAACTGAGAAAACATAACAAACAAAAACATAAAACAAAAAACAATATTTGAAGAAAGAAATAAAAAGGCCGTACCACACCCAAGCCAAACTTATCCCAAATCTAACTTAAGGGATAAGCACTCAAAACTAAAAGAATACATAGCAACTCTAAAGAAGAAAACCCAGGAATTCTAAGAAAAGCTCCGTCTGAAAATCATCAAGCTTGAACTCACAGCAGGGAACCAAGCAGCTTCAAAGCTAGGAGATCATCAAGACACAATAGCTCAGGGTAGGAAGAATCAAACCTCTTTCACCCAGTATCAAAACAACATCAAATCAGCATCGCCTAAAATAATCTAATGAAAATATAAGCTCTACAGTTAAAAAAAAACTCAGCCAAGACTCCACAGCCGTTTTCAAGAGAATAATATATACTGTAGACTAAAGCTAATAAAGGCACCAAAGCAACCCAAAAAAAAAAGAACCAAATCCAACCCCAAACACCAAAACTCTTGAGTTCTCCAACCAACAACTGGGATTAGTCAATCGGCTAAACCTCAGTTACCACTGAAAGAATAATAGTGAACTTAGTAGGAGAAAAGAAAAATTTCTATGTTCTGTTATTAGTGTAATGTCTCCATTCACACATTTTTGGGATTTTAAAACTTCGCTTCGGAGCCTTCCCTCTCCCTCTACCTCGACTTATTTTTCTTCCCTGTGGAGATAACAAAATCAGATTTAGTTTCAGAAGTTGAGACTGAGGGATAGACTAAGTGGGGTTTTCAAAGATAACTAAATCAAATTTAGTTGCAAATATGTGTATGAAGATGATTCATGTCAATTAGTCATGACAGTTGCTGCGTTGTCTACCTCACCAATATCTGCTGCAGCGTTGTGTAACTTATACACTTAATCGTAACTCCATTTTTTGATCATGATGGATAATTGATTACTAGGGTTTTACCTGAAAAAAACTTGAAATAGATGATTGTGTTATTTGCAGGGGAAAAATATCTGTTCAATGTTTTACCTATCATTCATTTCTCCTTTGTTAGCTATGAACTCCAGGGGGAAGGTGGGGTTCATTCAAGCATTTTCTTTCTTGTGTCATGCATGGGACCACATTTTAAAATTATGTCTTAGGCTTGTTTGATTCTGCTGAGGTTTTAGTTTTTTTTTTTATTTATACAAGTCGGTAAAAATACATTTTTACTTCATTTATGGAATAATGCAGATATTATCTCTTAGATTCTAAAGGCGAGAAGGTCTTTGAACAAACTGGCATAGTAAGAACCAATTGCATTGATTGTTTAGATCGGACAAATGTTACACAAGTAAGCAGAGTTGCTTGTCTTTTAAACTACTACCTACATAATAATTGATTACCATTTGTTATTTTATTTTCACTTATGTGCTTATGTTGATGCAACATTTTTCAATAATTTTCAATTTGGATAATAAGGAGTAATGTTCAGGTATATCAGCAATCAGCAAAAGTGGTGTATGAGATTGTCTTTAAATGTTAAATGAATGTTCTTGCATTCAATATCAAAGAAGAATTATTCCATGCTTTTTTAGGTAACTTACTTTTTGTAGCTGAAATGGATTTGTCAATGTAAAGTGTCATGAGGATTTTAATAAAAGTATGCCTATAAAATGGAATCATAATGTATTTATTTTTCATAAATTTGAAAAGGCAATGGTTTACAAATGGTCATGTAGAGTTTTATTATACTTGCTTGAAGTACATTGATCTAGTTTATAAGGGTAGCAAAATGACATCTTGATTAGGATAATGCATACTGTTGCTTTAAAATGTCAGGGTAAATAAGCTCTTGTTTTATGAATTTAGAGAACATGCTATGGCATTAGTAAATATTGACCAAAAGATAGCACTGAAATCAAGTTGAATGGGGGTAGGTGTGAAATAATTTAGATGTTTTTGTGGCCGAGATAGAAGTATAATATTTGCTCTATCTTCTGAATATGCTAATTAAAAGCATTAAAGAAGGTCTGCTCCATCATTATGTTAAGGTATAGTTCTTATAAGAAAGTGCTATACTTGAGGAAAAAAGATGAACACAACCATGGCAGAAGCTATTTGATAGGATCTAAGGATTTTATCTTCTTTTGGTATTCTGCTTGTGTTATCTAATGGAGATAGATAAATGTACCAACCTTGAATTCTAGCATTGTAATTTTTAATAATTAATGGTTTAGAAATTTCTACTATTTTGCAGAATGATTTGACTTTTGTATGTGGTGTTAATACAACAAATTCTGTAAGTGTTAATAACAATGATCATTTTTTTCAAATGACAATGTAGAAACAAGTTCTATATTATTTTTTGTCATAATAAAGGGCAACCTGTACTTAAGTAGTTATATGCAAGTCACCCATAGGGTTTATTAGTTAAATTTATGCACCTACAATCATGGCTAAATTGGTTTAAAATGAATAGTGAAGGGGCTCAATTAGATACATTGTATGCTTAGGGGATTAAATTGGGCAAATTGAATAGTTTGGGACTAAATTGGCCAATACTAAATAGTCTAGAGTATTTTGGCAATTTCTACATAACCAATGAACTATTTCTTCTTTCTAGATTTTGTTCTCCATCAAATTCTTTATTTGACATTTCTAATTTTGAATACAGTCTGGGCATGATTTTATGTTTCTAAATATGCTAACTTTTTGGGATTTCATTTTTTGCAAGCATTCTACCTTTTGATAGAAACACTTTTATTCAATCTGATTCTTTTTGTTCAGTCCAAACATTTTCAGCTAGTGCATCGTATTCTTATATTTTTAGGCTGAAGAGTTTGATTGTACCCAATAAGGATGTTTTGAAGTTTGATTCAAACAAGATACAACTGCATAAAAACTCAGTAATCTAATTTATTTTGGAAATTTTAATGAAGTTGAGGTATATATTCTAATTGCACAATATTTCTATTTGATTGTACAATGGAAACAAAGGATTCATGTAGCCGACCCTGCCTAGTGGGATTAGGGCTTCGTGTTGTTGTTATTATGCTTAAAATTATTGCCATAGTAAGCAACTACTTCAATGAGACATGTTTTGAGACATGCTTGAATCGCTACCTGAGTGCTTGAAGACGTTCGTGATGCTCGTGTTCGATTAATGAGAATTGACTTCGTCCGGCTTCACTTCGAATCATCTATAGAGAGCTTTGCCTAAACCCTAAACGAATAGGCATCGCACCATCTTCGTCGAGACGAATCAGAGAGCCTTGTCTTGACATGCATTCCATTCGAACGCAATTAGTGAGAAAGAAGAATCGGCTTTGTCTTCACAAGCATTGCATTCAAATTGGCTTCATCTTCCTGTCCAATTAATGAGAAAGTTTAAAACTATTTACAAAAAGAAATTAAGCGATAATCTTACTCCACAGATTATTCGAAATATCATATTACTTTATTTCAAATAATAAAAATTCAATCATATTACTTTGTTCTCTTTTTTGCATTCTATATAATGCTTTATGGCTTGCAGTAAAATAAGTTTTAAAATTTTTCCAGCGATTTTAAGATTTTGGGTTGCAAGATTTCCAAGGTAATTGGATTAAAGGAAACATGCGGGGGAATCGTTTTTTCACGAATTACTTTGCCCTGCTCCACGCAAAAAAAAAATCCGCATCATACCGCTTCATCTCGATTTTGATTCGACGCCAATCTCGACCAAGCCGAAACAACAAGCAGTAGTCATTTTTGACTCTCGCTTCGTTGCTGGCTTCGTCTTGATCCAAAATTGCAAGCGGAAGTCATTTGCTGATACCCACTTCGTCCTTGCTTCGCCATCGGCTTTATTGCTGGTTTCATTCCGGGTTGACGCTAACATTGCTAGCAGAATCCATTGCGGATTCCCTCTTCGTCGCCGCATCGTTGCAGGTTTTGACCTGAGCCGACTCCGACATTGTAAGCGGAAGCCATTGTCAACTCCCGCTTTGTCGGACTTTTGTCCCTCACACACACAACCGCTCACACCCGGCTTCTTAGCTGGCTTGGCCTCCTTTGGCCGGTCTTAGCCAGGCAAGTACCACCTCCAGCATGCTCGCTCGCTCCGGCCCTCACAGTCCTCCCCTCATGCTTTTATGTTTTTTTATTTTTATTTTGTAAATAAATTATGGTGGTCTCGAAATACATCAAACCAATGATCAATCCCTACACTATTGTTTGAATTACAGTGTATTTGATCTACTTGAAAAAGTTTACATTGTAATCATTTTATTTTGATATTTTTTTTATCTCAAACTAAATAGCTCCTAATAAGTTAAAAGTAATTTATCCTTATATTTATAATTTACATGTCTCATGATAGCCATGAAACCCTGACCGAGACAACTATTCTGGCCTGTCCTCATCTCGATATGAACCTGTCAGTCAATAGAAACCTCTTCTTGGTTCCGGCCTAAAGCGAAAGTACTTTTGACTGACCCTTGAATCATTTTTATAGGATAATGCTCGACTCCGACTTGTGAGCTGACTCGATCTCATAAAATTTGAGCTCCAGTTCAATCTTAAACTCCTTTAACTAATCAAACAGAAGCTTAAGCCGGTGAAAACTTGAGCTCAACTTGGCACTTTTACATCCGTAGCCTTGCCTGCTGTTCTGATTATATGAGACCATTGCAAAGTTGTTTGGTCTTTTGTAGATGCAACCTAATCGAGAGTAATTTGTCTCTCTTCACTGTTTGTTTGACATATCTGCAGTGACCTCTTAGGCTTTTTTTGGGAACTATGGATACTATGATGAAATAATACCTACAAAGCATTAGAGTTTATATCTCAGCTGATAGTAGATATATACTCTGTATTGATCATATTTTTCTTCCATGTTTTGTGTGCTAGGAAAATTGTGTGTTCAACAGTTGGTGTTTTTTATTTAATTTTTTGCTTACATGTATTTAGGTAAATAGCATTACCTTGATACTTGAACAAATTCTTGATTTTTATAGTTGCATCATGTACCATGTTGATATAATTTGCTATGACACTATGATAAATTTTACTTAAAAAAGTTATTTGTGATGTTTAGAGCATGATTGCGAGAAATGTATTAGAAAGCCAACTCTATCAAATTGGAGTTTTTGGTGGTGGTGTTGCTATCGGCGATTATTATTTATTTGATACATACTTTAAGAACAGTAAGTATTCCCTTGAAAATTCAATAAAAAAGAACTGATCATTATATTTGTTTGAACTTTATCATTAGGGGTTTGGTAATTGTTTTTGTTATATTTGTTCTTATCTTCATCTTTTTTATTTATTAGTGTGGGCTAATCATGGAGATGATATAAGCATCCAGTACTCTGGAACGTCTGCACTAAAAGGAGATTTTGTCAGGTAGCATTTTCAGTAACATTTATGATTATTAATTAATTGATTAAGGTCATACATAGAATTATTGCATTTTTTCGCCATAAATTTTCCCAATGAATTGTGAAGGCATTAGTAAGGACATTTGAACATGGTATGTGATTGGGCATCACTTTCTTTCTTTTTAAACAGGTGGTGCAATTTGTCAGAAATGTTTGTTAAAATCGTTGGTTCTTTTGTTTATCTGTTATAGCTCTTGTATTTCCAAGAATGGATCTTACCTTTAGCTCATTTGACAACAGATTTTAGGGTTATTTTCTTTTGAATTCTGAGGTTAGTTACTTGGTTGCTCACCATACTCATTTATCTTATTATCCTTGAGTTTTGGTGTTACTTCATATGGGATTTACCATTATATTATTTATGTGATGTAGAGTAATTTAAGATTTAGACTTTCTTAATAGGGCTGTAGAATGTTACTCATTTTTTTATAACCTTATGTTTGTCTTGTTAAGAAGCTTGTTAAAAGCTCGTTTAGATAATGAGCTAAGATTGAACTATATAGTTTGAGCTTGTATTCATAAAAGCAGTACAAAGCTTATCTTTTTCTTATCATGTGTTGACTTGTTAAAAGATCAAATATTTTTTTTATTTCTGTTAATATATTATTCCTTTTTATAAAGATCCAATAATCATCATAATTATTTTTGAAAATAAGAAAAACTGGCAGAACTACTGAAGCAATCCTTAAAAATGTGAACTTGACTATTAATAAATTTTTCTGCTTTCTGCAGTCAGGTATCAATTTCAACGGAGAAAATTTTTCAAACATTAGTTTCCTTTCTTTTCCCACACACCTTTTTAATTCAGTATTTAAAGTTTCTCCCGTCTTTTGCCTTTCGCCTTTCTAAACTCTTTCACTTTGTTTTACTGCCTGCTATGGAGGAGTGAACATAGATCCATGATGAGGGAAGAAGTTTGTTCATCCTACCACTTGTGACTCAATATTTTTATTTTAAAATCCCACTCTTTTATTTGGCTATCACTTTTTTTTTCTTGGCATTGTTTTTATTTGCATTAATTGTTTCATGAATATCCAGATTTCTTTTTTGAATGGTCAGTATATCTAATGCCTTGATGCATTCAATGTGACTTTCAATTAATTTGAGATTAGAAAGCATGATAAATGTGATTTTTGTTACTTTGCATTTTATTGTACTAGTATAAAACATTTCAATTCAACAATATGCCCAAAAACATAAAAAATAAATTATCATTTTTTTAAAATTATTATTTAAATGATAAATTTTTTTTTTTAATATAAGAAATGAAGTACATGATGGAATGGTTTGGTTGGACAATGCACAAAAAATAAAATATAAAACAAAAAAAGAAAAAGAAAATAAAAGAAAGTATGAAGTCCAACCAAACTCAAGGCAATGATACCCTAGATCAAGCCTAAGGGTTAAACATCCAAAAGTTAAAAGAATTAGACATCAAGCTAAAGCAATGAACAGAAGAAATATTAAGGAAAGTTTCAGTAGCCAAGACACCTGAGTATCACGTAGAATTCTAGCAATATTACGTAGAGTTCCAAGCTTCTAGGTGAATTCGTCAGGAGAAAACTGCAGTAGATGAAGTGGTATGCAATGGCTGACGAGGGGGGATGGTTGGGGACATGAAGATCAGCTGCAGAGCTAGCAAGGCTAGCGGGAGATTGACAAGAGACGGTGAGTTCAACAAAGGCTAATGAGCTCTATTTTTTAGGGGTTGTATGGGGTCGGCCAATGATAGTGAGGCTAGCTAGGAATAGGGATGTTGGCTGGGGATTAGAGGTTGGCCGGGGACATAGAGGGTTGCATGTGATTGACAAAAGCAGCTAGGAACCCAAAACCATTGGTTCAAGCACGCATTGTTTCATTTATTAATTTCTTACTGTAAGTGGTGTTAAGGATTTTGAATTTGCCTAATTCGAACAAATTCATAACTCTAAAAATTTGGCATTTGAGGTAATTGAAATCTCCAAAAACCTCATTGCATTCAAATCACGCACAACTGTATTTTCAATTTGTAGGGTAATTGGATTACTTCACACCCTAATAATCGCAAATCAAACACCCTCATTAGCTTAAAGCTATCTGATTCATGCTTATATAGGCTTAAATTGAATAAAACTAAGCTAGTGAATAAAAGAAGAAAATATTCTTATATAGTGTTTAGACTAGCTTAGCCGTAGCAAAGCTTCAATCAGACGGTCCCAAAACTTTGAAGATTATTATTTCGTTCAGCTATCAGATGGGTTGCAAACTTGACCTGGTGTTTTGGGGCATCAACTGTTAAATGTAAAAATATTTGACCCCACATCAACTCATTGTATAATTTCTTTCTCATTAATAGAGCAACAGGAATAGCGAGGTCATACCTAAACTCATTTAATACTTGGCAATGTTTAAATATTTTTTTTATAGAAAATAACATTGCTATATGGTATTTAAAAAAGTGGTGTTTGAGGATGACTTTAAAAATTGTGTTTTCTTGAAACTATTTTTATAATTATATTTTTATTCTTAAAATGCGCTGAACCCTTGTGCGTTCATGTTTCTTAACCTTCCATAAATTCTGGCGCTTATTGAAAACTTGGTTTCTAGTCTTGAGCTCATCATTTATTTTTCAAATTTTTAGACCTCACCCGGAAAATATAATTTTAAATTGTTTATGCTTGTATTTCTGTATAAATTTAACGCAACTATATATTCTTTTTCGATTGCTCTGTATCAAGCTACTGTACGTTGACAAAGCTCATGCTATTATGTACTGTTAAGAAGGAGCTTTCACGTTCTTTTGCATTCCAGGTTTGGGAAAAGGACTGTGGTTGGAATTATAAAGGATGGTATTAATTCCATGATTCGATATTACCTTAACAATTTTGCAGATGGGAATAAGCAGGTATGCACTTTGTTGTGCTTAATGAATTTTGTTAAACAGCTTGATGCTTTAGATCAAGCAGCACAATACATCTATATGATGTGCAGTTTGATTTTGTTGACTGCATTTCATGATCACAATGTTCTTAGAATTTGAGGGAAACATGTTTTGATCTTATTATTAAAGTTTTTATGGTAATATTTAATCTTTTATGGATGGTTAAAAACGAACCTTTTGTTATAAATGATGATCTTCATAACAACTTCTTAGAAGTTCATGATTACAGTGGTTGCATGATTGCTAACCTTTGTGGAATATGTAGTTGATCTAATACTACTGCATTTGTTTTAATTGTTGCAAGCTCGATGCGCACGTGCGTAACATTTTTTTTGCCTGCAGTATTTCATAAACGCTTCATTAAAAAGGGTCTTGTTTAGGCCATCTTGTTAATAAAGCTTTTATCTTTATCTGTTAAGTTCTCCGAATGCGAGTTTTGCTTATTTAGATATTGCTCAAGAGGTCTGTTTGAGCCTGAATTTTTTAACTTCAAATCCACCTATGCACCTTTGCCTGCCCTGTTTTTATTTTACAAAGATGAACACTAAGTTTTGTTTATTCTTTTATTTTTGTGATGCTACCATGCTACCAACAAACCTTCCCAGACTTTCATTCTTTTGAACAGTTATTAGGCTTCAGAGGGTACCATAAGGAATGGGATCATTTGTTTATTTTGGATGCTTAGTTCCAGTAGTTTATCTAGATTTCCTGTTGTGGCTGTACTTTCAATTAATATTGCAATTCAATACTGAGATGTAATGTGAGCTTTTGTTATTTAGTGTAGTAAATGTCATTGCTAGGTGTTAGCTTTATTTATCAAATGAATTTTTCTTAATTTAATATTATTATTTGAAAAGAACTTTCTGTTACCCTATTATTTTTATTTAATCCAGTCTTGTTTTTTTCGTTTAGTTCATGTGGTAAGCTCAGCTCTTTTTAATTAAATAAGGGCAATATTTATTAACCCATTATATTCAATGTTTTGAACAAGTTTGTTTCTATGATTCTTACTATGCTTTTCAATAAGTCAGGTTAAAAGTTTGTAGGATAAATAATTGAAATATTTCCTAAAATATAAAAGAGAATAAATCGTAGTGATTTTTAATATATTTATATAAGGCACCTTGAATTTTGGTATATTATGTGCATTTTATACTGGCACATTCTAAAAGAGTTGAGCTATTAAGTCGAGTTATGATAAGATCAAACTTGACTCTTTAGCTCATAGAGTTTGGTTTATGAGCCATGTTATTGAGTTGAGCTTGGTTAGCTCTTAACTCGGCTTGATTCAGTACACTCATAACAGTCACCCTCGTTAGCATCTTATCTTTGCATTCACCAGATGTGCTTCTGATTCAGTGGGGTAACATAGATAAGCAGGACTTTATGAGTGGGCGGTATACCTAGTTGTATTTACAAGATTTAATCTCTAGCCAAGCAAGAGATTTAGGTGTAAATTATGCAAATGCATTCAATATTGAAGATTGGGTAAGACCTACTAAAATAAATAATTGTTCTACATTTAAATTAATTGACTTAAAAATTCGCTTAAAGGAAAGACTAGTAGTTAAATACTAGCTTGTATTTCAATAAAAATATTAATAATGTAAAATATTTTATTGTAAGAGCAAAAATTCAACATAAATGTGAAAGCCACCGATTCTTTCATGAATGAAAATGGTACGCTAGATATCATTTAAAACATAGAACAGGATGGGAAAGATGATTTCATACAGTTAAAAAGCATACAAGTTTCTAATCTGGAGTAAGCAAGACATGTGCACGACTACTTAAGGGATTGAATGATAAGATGTAGAAAGTGCGAGTGAGGCAGTGGTGATACATGAAAAAACTAAAGTAACCAAACAAAAATTGGGTGTGACAATGCTAGCAATAATTGGACAGCATGATATCTTATTGAGTTTAATTCTGAAGCTATTCGATTTTGCTATTGCCAACCTTCTCCATCCTTCTGTGGCATGTGTTTTGGCTAAAATTGATCTCACTGAAATTTTTGAATAAATAATCTGGATTGAGAACGAGGAGAACAGATACCTACAACATTTTTGTGAACAAACATTCATATTGTACTCATTATTTGACCATCGGGCACGACATAGCATCTTGTTTTCAGCTTCATCCCCAACTCAAAGGTCATGATAGTGGTAATAAATTGTATCCCCATCTTTAAGGATTGGATAAGCAAGGGAAATCCTATGGGCATTTTGGTGAGCATAAGAAACAAGCTGTTTCTGTTCCTAAACGGCGACCCAAAGTGGGTCCGACATAATGTCCAATAAGAGAGGATGCTTACATTCAGTCAGATGGCGTATCTGCGGTTCCACTATTATTGGCGGATGGAGACAGGGACTCCCCACTAGAGGTTAATATTGCTGCCAAAGAAAGCGTATTTGACAAACAACTGATTGTGGTCGCTGATTCTATTGAGAGGAATGACATTGCCGACATTTCTTTTAGAAAATTCTGTGTGGATTGGAACATAGTCCTGGCCATTCTTACAAATTGTGACAAGTTGTGGGCTGGGCTTGATGGTCTAGTGTTTGTTGAAGAATCTTTCGACCTTTCATGGAGGTTCAACTGCACATTGAAGGTAATATAGTATGGTTGACATTCATGAATTGGAAGCGGGTGAGATCCTGGCGGAGGTGGTGACCTTGTTGGGTAATGGTTCATCCATTTATGTTGTGAAAGTCATGCAGATGTATCTGTTTGTAAGAATTTTTTCTTGGAGCGACTTCAATATACATATATGGCAGCTCAAGAGGTTTTGAGGTTGAGAGCTGCGGGGGAGAGTGGCCCGTGCATCTGTGTCTAACGAGCATTCCCATAATGTTAGGTTGTTGATAGCTTCTTTCTTGAGTACGTTTCAACAATGGATTGATGAGATTTCAATAGTTCTGTGACGAAACACGATGGAGGCATCACGGCTCATGATGTGGATGTTCCCTTCACGCACTTGGCGGTTCCGAGCGGGGCAGGGCTCTCTTTGGAGATCTTGAAGGGGAAACCAACCCTCAACCCACACACCACAACGTTCCTCCCGTTTGTTTATGGTCGACGTTATACTTCTTCCGTAGTACTTAAGTTGAGAAATTTCAATGAAGAAGAAGTACTCTCTGATTTGAACACAAATGAAGATATAATGAAATTGGAGAACAAACCTGATAATGTTGAAAAATTCGTAAGGATTAAAGGAAAAAAAACCCCAGAAAAATGACTCTAAATTCTCAAATAAAATGACAAAGTACAACTTTAGAAAAAGAAGCAGCTGTTGATTAGATTGGTCTCACCAGCTTGGAGATCCCTTTTATCTTCCTAATTGTTTCTTCATTTTCTGAGATTTTTATTTGAGAATCTCTTATGGGTGGTTTGGTGATTATTTTTTTTTATTTTTTATTTTTTTGTTTTATTTTATTAGAGGTCACCAACTTTATCTATTGTAAATCTTCTTAAATCAATAAAGTCCAACAGATGTTTCCACACTCACACACATTTTATATTATATATATATATATATATATATATATATATAGATATGTGTATAGTAATTTTATGACTCTGAGAATTCTGAAAACTCAAGAACTTCTGCTTGTAACATTACATTTGCATCTTCATTAGTATTGATTGCTCCAAAGATAAAGAGGATGGATAAAATATAGAAGCAGATACTATTTAGACTGAATTTCACTTGTTTTTTGAGAAATAAGCTTGATAGTAGAGGATCTGGAGGCTAAACAGGCTGTGATGGTATTCTACTTCAAACTGCAAACCTTTTTTGTTAACTAACCAGAGTGAAACACAACCTCTTATTAGCTAAATCCATAATAACATGACAACCTAAAGGCTTTGCTAACTTTACAACAGTTTCATTAAACCACACTTCAAAAATCTACATTGATGACATATATCATCTTCAACTTTTGTTGCCTTTGTCCCAATTATTGACGATTAGATAATAAATCATTCTCTTTATTTCTATTGAAAGTTGTTTGTGGTATTAGGTCTGTTCTTCACACAACTTATATTCTTGCTATGTTATAGTTATATTAGTTTTACTTTAATTCACTTGTTTTGCATGGCCTACAGGGAAAATAAATATATATTTCTAGACAACTTTTCAGCCTCAAAATTCCCATATGACACCCTGTATCAATGCGCACTCATTGAAATCCCTTTGACCAGTCAATATCCCTGGCCAATCGACATCCCTTGGTTGGTCAGCATACTTTGGTACTCTAAGTCTGCTGTGTGCTAATTCGGGACTGCTCCACATTTCTAGACAGTTGCTCCCCATTTGATTTTCCTTGCCATTCCTCTGGGTCATCCAACTTTAAAAAGGAGTCCACTAATTCATTTAATTACAGAATTCATGCCAAACTTTATGTATAATCTTTTATATATGTATAAATTTTTAAGCGAACTTATTTATATTATTAAAAAAAAAAGAATTTGGAGAGCGTTTTTTATTTATATGAATTCTTTCTTTCTTTGTTTTGTGAGAACGTTTCCTCACCAATCGAATTAATATGAAGTATATATGAATCTATTGTTGTGATTTTCCTTTTTTCTTACTTTAGTTAAAAGTTATATGCTTTGTAAAAAATGTTCTTATTAGATTACTTTTTGTTAATAGGATGTTTTTTAAAATTGCTTATGCAATAATCTGATAGATAATTTTATTTAGAATTGTGTGCCTTTGTTTAATTTATATTTTCATATGAAGTTTTTCATTGTTAAATATGCTAAATTGTTTAATTTAGCTTTAATATTTTTTACTAAGATTTTCATTTCATTGGTTGTAAGGATGCCATTGATCTATTACAAGGGCATTACATTTTATCAACCAGTCGAGGCCTAGCTTCTTCAGCCCATTCTTTTGGTCTGGAGACCTTTGCGGTATGTTCATCATTTTAAAGCTAAACTATCTTTTTACTGTTTATTGAAAACCTTCCAAATTTGTCTTATTTTGATACCACTATTTTTTGCATCTTCTGAGTGATATTCCAATGCATTAATTGCTTGTGCTGCCTATTCAGTTATGAAAGATTCGTGTGATACTAAGTTACATTGCTGTCTTAAAATTTTCTGACATCCAAAGCTCACTGAATTACTCAGCATTGCGAGAATAATATAAAGTAAAAGAAAGGGAATGAGCGAGCGAACTGTTTCCGAGGCTGGACTATGGCTAAACTGGTCTTCAACAAAGAATTCTTAAGAAGTGTGTTGAAGTTTGTAAATATAGCCAATTTTAGTGAAAAATTAGAAATATACGTGCACATCCTTTTGCACTGTAAGACATTAATCCTATGTTGCCAAATTTAAATAAAATTTGCTCTATATATGAACTTTCATAAACTTATTTGAACAAAAAATTTTACAGCTTTTCTTATGTTCACCAACTTAAATATTTCTTAGAGCTCAAACCACCAAGCCACATGCATCAATTGAATTGAACTTTAGTCAAACTCAGCCTAGCCAAATGCAAATGCTTCGAGCTCGAACTAACTCGAGTCAAGCTTAAAACAAGTGAGATGAGCTAGAACATACCCTTGGGTCGCTCAAGCTTTAGCTCATTTGTGCCCCTACTTAGAAGCACTCCCAAATTGCTCTAATTTTTTTCCTTTAATTAAAAATAAAATGATTTTGTCAAAAGGCTTGTCTAGGCATGTTAGCTATTTGGCTCAATGGCATTTGTTTTTGTGTTTAAATTAATCGAATACAATGGCTAATATTCTGTCCACTCTTCGTCTATATTGTCTAGGTGAACGGTAACACATTTAGACACATTTGAAATAAAAAAAAATTGTATTCTTAATATTACAACTTTTCCTAGTCATAAATCTTGCTAGTCTAGGCGACAGTGTCAGGCGTGCTTGGACACACTGACCAGGATTGCATATCTTGGTGTGTCTAGTGATGTGCTTGAATGTGCCTTTCGGGTAGGTTCAAAATGTAGCCAAAATTTTATAATTTAACATGATTAATGGTACATAACTACATTAATTTTTTTTTTAAATAATTAATTTTTAATAAGTGTATTCTAGACCTTGTAAATATCCATCCTTTATTCCATCTTGACTTTTTGAATTGTACATTAATTAACACAAGCTTTCACTTGATGTTTCTAAATCCCAACTATAAGATACATTGAAAGTACATAATTGATTTGCAAAATTAAATTTCATTCACCATATAAATATAGCGTATGGCACACAAGTTTTACAATTATAAGCTACAATATGTGCCTGCAAAGTAGAAACCATACTAATAAAATGAGTTTTGACATGAGGCTGCTAAGGTGAATGAGTTGTTTTTATATGATAGGATATGATGAGAAATGATCATATTTGCAATATGGTTGGAGTAACTTTAATCATGGATATGCTTAGGTAAATGATGATTTGCACATGCCATTAATTGCACTAGTTTAGTAGGTTGTGCCAATGAATCAAAAGAGGAAGACAACAAAAAATGTAACTATTACGAATGATATAAAAAAATTGAATTTAAGAAGTGGCTGTCTTTGCAAAGTGGTGACAAAGTATTCATGTAGATAACCCCGTGTAGTGGGACTAAGTTTTGATGTTGTTATCACTATATTTTCTTATTTAACTTGCCTATCTATTGATAATCATAAATATAAACAATCTTTTCTTAAATGAGATATTGGATAGTTGTCAAATTTTGGATACTCTTATTGCTATTAATTTGATGGCATTTATTTTATAGTTACTTGCATTGTTGATGTAAATGTGGTGCACTTGACATAGGATGATTATGTAATCTTTGTTTTTCTCTTATTTAATAGATTTTCTTAAAGAATTCTCTTTTTGCCACCATGAGCACATAGTTTTGATTGAAGAGACATTAATAGATCGTCCACTGATTTTGTTCACCTATTTCAAGTGTGTTCAGGGCCGAGGTGTTCCAGCTTAGACTCCTCTGGCTCTGTGTGATGCTTTTAAGAGGAAGGTTTGTGTTGTTTCTGATTTTCCTCTAGTTTGCGAGCCAAAAGCTGATCTAGTGTTGTGTTCGAGGAAAGCGAGCTGTAGAGTCTTTTGTGTGGCGGTTGTATGTTTGTGCATAAGCGGTTTTATGTTGTGCTTAGTTATGTTGATGTGTGCTTGATCTTGTAAGATAGGAGTTTTATCCATTTGGAGATCTTTTTTATCTTATGAGATACCATTTTCATATTTTGAGATTTGAATTTTTGATCTTTTATGTAAATATTATAATATCCAATTTTTATCTTGTCTTTTTTGTCTATCTCAAGAGTAATAATAATTTAAATAAATTTTTATACTCTTAGGATTTTAAAATGGAAACTATGGAACAAAGCACTGATAATTTATAAATTGAGGGTGCGAATAATTAAATCCCTCCTAGCCAAAATAATATTAATTCCTTGGTACATGAAGTCATTATCTTTATGGGAGAATATAATTAATCAGACAATCCTATTTGTAAACATGATGGCCTAACTTATAGCCAGTCAAACTATGGCTGTTGTGCAACCACCGAGATAAGATTTTTCTAATAAGACTACAGAGTTTTCTGAAAGTCCGGTCTCCTAAATTTGTTAGTATAGCCATACCACAAAAAGCAAAGGATTGGTTGCAGCGGATCGAGAAAGAATTTTAGTGTGCCAAGTGCCTTGGAATAAAAAGGTGATTTTAGCAGCTTATCTTTTCTTTGGATAGGCTGAACATTGATGGAAAATATTAAAGGTAATAATATTTCCAGGAAAGACAGAAGATGATATTTCATATGTGAAGGTGTTTTTTAACAAATTTGTATCATCTTCAGTAAAATCAAGTGATAAGAAAGGAGTTTTTATGGTTAAATAAGAGCATATTTGTCTTAGCGTTTGATGAGGAATTTATTTGTTTAGCCTAGTTTGTGCCGGAAATGATATCTACTGAAGAGATGCGTTATCAATTATTTTTGGTTGGATTGAGAGAGTTGTATCAACATAATTTGGTTTCTCACTCAGAATTTAGTAGAAAAAGTCAAAATATTAAAGAATCAAGAAAACTTTGGTTCAACCTTCAAATTTAAGAGGAAAGGATTGAGTTACATCGTCTTCCAAAAAGGAACATACCAGCTCAGTAGTCCATCACATTATGTATTGTGCACATAGGAGTTAACTCGAATGAATAAATCTTTTGTACAAATTATGATAAGAAGCATCCAAAATGGAAGTGCTTTATAGACTTGAGACATTGCTTTAATTGTGATAGCAACCAACATATAGCTAAGCATTGATGTGTTAAGAAGCTGATGGCTAGGCATCCATTAACTAGTTCAGGGAGAAAACTGTGATTACCCAATGTTATGTTAGGTAACAACCAAACTACTATTGAGTATATCTCCGCAGGATCATATTGACGGGTAAGAAAATTAGCATTCAGACAGTATTCAAATTTCCAAAGCCATACAACATATACATTATCCAGATTATTACAAGTTAATAGCATACATAAATAAAAGTTTATTTCTTAAATGGATAAAAACTAAAGCTTAATGTGTCAATTCTGCACACGATTTCCTTAGATGTCTTTAGGCTATATCAACCTGTTTCAATTGCACATGATCTGACATTATAAGAATAATGCTTTAGTGCACATTCTAAGTACAAGAGATACTAAATATTACACTTAGCAAAAGTCGAATGCGAAAGTAGAATATAATATTGTAGGAAGTTAAAGTTTTAGAGAAAAAATAAGTTTAACATTTTTCTGCAAATAAAATATTTTACTTGCCATAATTATGTCACTTGCCATCTCATTAACATATAAAAACTTTCAGAAATATATATTGTCTTGATTTTATGAAACAACCTTAGCAGTTATGTTGGGCAAATTCAGAACCTCGAGGTTGGGTTCAATAACACTTGTTCATCACCTAGGCCTCCTCAAAAGCTCTAGATGTCATTCATATAACTCCCGATGGACTAGCCCCATCCCTAACCTAAATCAACCACCATTTCGGAACTCTTGCAAACATTCACAAGACATAGCAAATACTTTCTATTCTATGACATTATTATGGCAGTAAATGAGCATTTCAGTCAATATCAACAGGGATATAGCTCAATGCGAAGCTAAGCAGAAATAAAGAAACTTAAGTGCAAAGAATAATATCTATGTACCTTTGCTTCGACAGTGATCGAGAAGTACTCGCAAGGCTAATTTATTTGCAGAAATTTATTTTCATAGTTTTATTAGTATTTGAATGTGGTGATTTGCATTAACAAAATATCTCCACCATTCTTTAAACTTGGATATTATTACCTACCAATATAATCCTTTAATAATACACTACTTACAAATGATAAGGAAAACTACACTTATACTCTTGTATCCTATACTAATAGCCGGATTAAAGTTAATGGTTATCTCTTATAATAGATCTATGTGATTAATCACATCTCTAGTAACCAAGTTCTAAATCATCCTTCACTTGCTCTTCTTGTGATACTAAAGTATATACTTATCAATACATTGTTTTTCTTCCATGTTGAAGTCTTAAAGACAATCTCTAAGAACAAATCTCATATTCAGTCCCTATTTTTATGTCTACACCAAATGGCCGTTCGGTGCAGCCCCCAATCTGCGCTTGGATGATAGCCAGCTTGATTAGCAGCAAATCAATTTTTGTATTCTTCTTAACATAGTCCACAGTGCAGCACATAACAGCTACAAAAGATTGCCCAAATGCCTCTAAACCTTCTTCAATCTCGGCAACTCTCCTGTTAGCACTAAAGAATTAACAACATTGTCCTCATTATAGCTCTTAACACAAGCTGTTTTTAATTTTAAACATTGGCTGTTTTCACCAATTCCAAACCACAATGCAAGGAAACAAAGATTGATTTCTGTCTTGACAGCGAAAAATAGTCCCAAGCACAATTGATATTTCTATCTCCGAACATCCTAATTGATTTCCTAAGGTTACTACCTTAGGTGCATTGGCTGTAGAATACCCTATGACATCTTCAAAAATCAAGTTCTACTCCATTTTTAATCCCAATTAGTGTCAACTATTTTTATCTTATTCTTGAGCCTTTAATAGTTCTCAAACTATTATTCTTACTCTTCAATTGAACCCCAACGTTCAAATAGAGATTTTCTTAAATTAAGAGTCAAATGGTATGTCTAATACTTTGATAAATTGATACTTCTACATCATTAATTTCAGTTCAAGACTTTTACTTGCATTCTTATTGATTCAATAATTAAGCTGCTTCTAATGTTTTTCAATTCATTCTTAGTATTGTAATCCTTATCACTTCTCAATACTTATACAATTAACTGTTCTTAATATTCTCTAATTAAGAAAACTATGTTCTAATTAAGCTTAATTAGCAGTTCAGAACACTTCGAAGAAAAAGATTTCCAATTTTATTCAGACATAAACTTTTTGACAGCATTATGTATTTTTAAATGACAACTGATAAAATCCAAAATTTAAGGGAACGTTCTCATACTTTCTATTGGGTTAATCTCTAGGAACAGAAGAATAAGGAACATGTAGCTTGGATACAACGAGTGGGATTTCGAACGAATGGGATCGGTCAAAGCTTCTCTCGGAGGAAACATGAATCAGTTGAAGGAGTCGAGACGAATCTTCTTATTGACGAAGCAGACCCGCTTGCTGACGACACAGACCTTGTCGACGAAGGATCGTAGGTGTTGAAAGAACCGGGAGGGAACACTGGAGTGCGTCACAGTACCGTCGATTCCGCTGGATCACAGAAGAGTCGACGGACTCGTTATCACTTGCTTCGTCGACTCCCGTGGGCTATGGCTTCATTAGCTAGGTAAGGAGCTTACGGGAATGGCAGGAGTGCCGCAGAGTGTGAGAGCTTATGATCGGCTGAAGCTCAGGTGCCGTAAGGTTCCTTTGCCTAAATACACTTCAACCAGCTCTGGTGAAACACCACACTTCTTTCTCTAGAAGCGTCGCATCTACTGGAGATGTCTCTCCTTCGATACGATGGCAGAAAAAAAATGTTTGCTTTCTCTCGGCTTTCTCATTCCTTTATGTTACTTTCCATTATATGTATATATATATATATATATACTTAAACTGAGGTTAAATAATAAAATGAATTATAGTGTGAATCAAAATTTGCGGGTAATAATGCAAAACAAACTATAGTAGGTATTTAACAAACATTAGGATTGGGCGGGAATGTTAACGTCTTTCTTAGTAACGACCAAGGGTCGTTACAGAAACTCTGGAAGTGGTATGTCCCCTTTGTCATAGAATTCTGAAAGTAGTTTCATCTCAGCTAGTGTTTAAAGCACTAGTTCAGGTCTTAGTTTATCTCTTTCAGTAGTTGCAGATTCACCGAATGTTATTATAGGTATTATCCATATTCATCTTATGTAGTTTTATTTGACTCTAGAGTAAGTCATTCTTTTATATTTAATGCTTGTACTACTATGCTCAATTTAATTACTGAAGAACTATCTAGTTTTTGTCTAAGTCTACCTTTGGGTAAAAGGCTAGATATGAAAACTTGTGATTTAGAGATTAAATGTAAATTCTTAAGAATTGACCTTATTATCCTTCCAATCAACATTTGATTTTGTATTTAAAAGGGATTGGATGAGGGAGAGAACATTATCATTGATTGCTTCAAAAGGAAAGCTTACATTGGTTCAAGTAAAATTAAGTTAACTTTTGTAAGTTGTATGATACATTATCTTCCTTAATCTCCTCTCTTCAAGCTAGTAGATTGTTAAAGAAGGATACTTTAGCATCTGTAACTATTATGTTAGGAGCCTTCGTTTCTGTTAGAAGTTTGGAAGATACTTCACTACTGTGTGAATTTTCAAAAATGTTTCCCCAAAGTGTTTCTAGCCTTCTCCCAGTTCAAGAGATTGAATCTATCATTGATTTAGTACCTAAGGCCTCTCTAATTTTTAAATCACAATATTGTATAGCCCTAAAAGAACTTCAAGAACTCAAATGACAACTACAAGGGTATGTTCGCCCATTTTCTTAATTATTGCATCAACAAGCTCAAATAATTTCTGAGCTTTTTTGAATAATTTGATACATTTATTGATACTATGATAACTCTTGGATGGTTACTTAACCAAAAAAATTATTATGAATATTCTCTTCCATGTTCATTCAACTCATCTGACATTAAGGTCAGTTTGTACATTATTAAGTTATTATGTTTTGTTGGCCAAAACTTTCTATTCTCTTCCATGTTCATTCAACTCAACTATCTATTTTGTTGATTCCATCTTTATACTTATCTAAATCAGATCCTTCCGCCTTACATTTGAATTCTCCATACTTAAGATTAACTTAGAATAAATAAATTTTATTAGGGGGTGTGCAATTAAGATTAGTTGAGCTCGGGCTTGACCGATCTTGAGCTTGACTTATCTAATTTTTTTGAGTTTGAGCTCAACCTGTGCTTGTTTATCAATCTCGGACTCGACTCGATAACAAACTTGATCTTGATAACTAGCTAATGAGCTTGCTTGTTAAGACAATAAATAAGCCAACATAATAAGCTAATGAGTCAAGTCTTCCTGAGCTCAAGCTCTCTTATTGATTTGATCTTGACTTGTGACTTGAGTTGGCTCGCATCGCAATAAGCTTGGCACGAGCGCCCATAAATTCGAATTCTTAAGAGAAACAAGATAAATGTTGTCAGAATCCCGTGAAAAAGCCTCATCACTTGTCGAAACCTAGAGACATTCAGCGTTTGCAAAAAAAATCATGAAAATATAAGAGAAACAAGATAAATGTTGTCAGAATCCCGTGAAAAAGCCTCATCACTTGTCGAAACCTAGAGACATTCAGCGTTTGCAAAAAAAATCATGAAAATATCTTACTTGGTTAACGTGTTTTGCTATCACTTAATATGGTTTAGCAGAACTAGTTCACATTTGGTTTTGTTTTGTTGTTTCAGTAGCACAAATAAAACTGAGTGCTATCAAAGCGTAACACGCTGTTCAATGACAGGTTGTATATGGGCCATATAAAGTAGACACGCAGATATTGCTTTGCTTTTCTTCTCAAGCAGACAAAAGTGCTTCAATTACATTTAGGGTGTTATTATTTGTATTGCTATTAGAATAGTTTACAACCCATTTAGTTTCTTTGTTAATCTTTAAAGCCTGTTTCTTTTTCAACAGGAGCTATTATTCTAATAATTATTTCATTTGGTAAGCTGATTTACAGCGGATAACTTTTTTATTTCATTTGAGAAATTTAAATTCATCACTCTTTGGCATCCTTTGGTATTTCATGTGTGGCTAATATTTTATTTTCTTTGATAATTCATTAGTGAAATAGTGCCAAAATAATTTTGAAGACCATATAAAACCTTTTTGTAAGAATATAAATTATTTTGTTGAAATAACTGAACTTCATGGGCGACCTGATGTAACTTAAATATGTGCATAGCATTCTCATGTAACCTGCTTCGATTCATATTGTTGCACTGCATGAACTTTTCTCATCCAACTAGTTGTTTATGGTTAATTCTTTGTACGGCTTCCTCATATATGATGGGGTTTTTATTCCCTCGAATTTTTTGGGATGATTAGAGCATTTTTTCATCGACTATTCTAATGAACTTTTTTTAACAAAATTTTATTAGAAGCTATCCTAAGCATTTGGAAGTTAAGGCATCCGTTGCATTTGTTCTAGACAATGCTCCTAAATATATATGTCAACTTCTGCTTTTGGTAATTTCTCTTGATAACCGAGTTAATTGTCAAAAGGGTCCATTGGCTGCTTAAAATTTTCCATAATAGTTTTTTACTTCTATAAATTCTAAATTGGACCCTCAACTCTTAAAAAAATGCAAAAGTTATCTCATAGTTTAATTTCAATAATACCACGTTAACTCGTACTGCGAACAAATAATATATTGGGAAAGAAAAATGAGATTGAAGCCGATAACTGTTACATTTATCCCTTTTTTGTTGTAAACGCTTTTTTGATGGATTGGTTGAAATAACTAATTAGAGGATTTACTAAAAAGGAGCTAAACATATCACACACTAACTTTACCTTTATTTTTCTTTTTAAAATACCCCTTCTTTGTAATTCTTGCTGACATAACACTATTGAAATATAATCATAGAACTAAATTTATACTATTTTTAAGACTTGATGACTAAATTGAGATTTACATGAGTTAAGGTATTATTTTGGACAATTTAAAATGCCGGAGGACTATTTTAGCAAACAACTCCTTGACAACCATTCCTCTTAATTCTATATTTCTTGGATGGAGTTCTCATTATGTAAATAATTTTTCTTGAGCATTTGTTGAGAGAAATATTAAATGTTTTGAGATTCCAGCCGATATTAACAAATACATGACACAATATTTTGTTTTCAGCTTTTTATTTCTAGATAAATTAGAGCTTTAAGAATAATGCCTACTCCTAAATAAAAAAAGTGAAGACATTATTTCTGAAAATTTCTTAGATCTTTCTTGATTAGCTATTTCAATTTTTTGTCTTTATGCCCTTTTTGTTTTTAATTATATTTTGTTAATTATATTGATGTTCGTAATTAACTTTTCAAAACATGAGTTATTAGTCACATTTTGAAACAAGTTTATGATATTTCAGTGGACATTTCCACTTCTTATTTCATCTCAAGTACTTTGTGGTGTATAATAAAGTTTTGTACATAGCAAATAGAGTACACCATCGAATGATGATATACATAAAGGCACATTATTTATTGTATAAAAATACGGAAGATAACTGCTTATTGAAAAGCAGCAATTATGATAACCATGCTAAGCTTCAATGTTGAATAGATTGGCTACGTAATTCATGTGCTTCTAGTGTGCTTTATCAAATGACAACCCCTATAAGCTCCAGATAAATGAGATCAGTTTTAATATGTTTTTCCATGCCTAATTTTGCTTGTCTCTTCTTTTAATGTGGATAAAATCTATTAGTTCAAGTCTTTTATTTGAAGCTTCTAATGGTTTATGTTTAATATATATGAGCCATCTAAGATGAAAATCCTTAACTTTATCTTCAATTAAACTACTCCCAGCTTCAGCATATACATATTTATTTCTCATCCTATCTTTTTGTGTACACTTACTTACTCATCTGGCTTAACATTTTAATCATCACAACATTTATTTTATTTGTATGCCTTAGCATTTATTTGTATGCTTGTATTGTTATTGTCATAGTTGTTGCAGTTATTTTGCTTTTGCTTTGCGGGTTATATTTTACTCTATCAAATATTTATTGATTTTGTAATAGTTCAGTAAAATGTACTTTTAAATTTGAATGAATTTTTTGATTGCACACTTCATAAGCTTTCCTCCACTTCAACATATTTGGATCTTTGTATGCAACATTCCTTTCACATAAAAAACTTGGGACTTGACAACTGCGTAGTTAAATAAAAAATGATTTATGATATTTAATTGCAGTCGTTAACATGATATTTACCTAGTGATATTATAATTTTCTTGCACTTATTAACATGATATTTAATTGTTATGCTTTTATTATTATAATTTATATTTTGTTAAAACTTGAACTTTATATATTTTATTTTGAATTTACTAAGATAATACTCTTCAAATTCTCAAGTAGCTCTCCATATGTCATATTTCTATTTAGCTTTATCTCTAATGTTATCAATATGAAGAATATCATATGCAAATAGTCGCATTATGGCATCTCCTCTTTAATGTGTTCAGCAAGATCATTCTTACTTGTTAATACAAAAAGCTGCTCATTGATGTAGTTTGATTGCTGCTAGAAAATCATTTGATAAATCACATTTTATTTGAACACATTAAATTTTGCTTTATGCTTGCTTTTACAAGTTTAATGACAGTAACACAAATCCCATGCCTTTCTAGTGGTTTCAAAAGCATTCCACTTAGTATCTCTTATACTAAATTGATAATGATCAATGGAAGATATTTTTCTTAACCATCTCCATCAAACATTTTGACAAATGTATGCCCATCATAAGTGATATCATAAAGTTGAATTGATTCAATAAACTTTGACATCTTCTTATAATCTTTTTCAATCATTCTCTCTCAAAGTTTTAGAATGTAATCCATTAATTTAATCCCTCAATTTTTTGCATAACCTTGCACATTGATTTTGTTCTTATAAATTGGCATTGCACTGTTTCACTATTTTAATATTTTTAGTTTCCAAACTCACATCAACGTCAAGAAACTATTTACTTACCTAAATTATCTTTACACATTTATAGATATTTCAACTGATCATACATCCTTTCTGCTTCTCATTTACTTAAAGTACATCTAATCTTAGTTTTACTTTGTGAAGACCCGCATGCCGGCTCAGTGAGAACTATCCCGGCATTCAGGTACTCACATATTGTAGGATCATATTGAGCAATTTTAAAAAAAGGAACACACATATAAAAGCCAAAAGATATTTCTCATTCATTTCAAAATTTCATATTACAAAATGTCTTCATTGTATACCACGAACATTGTTCAATTTTTTAAAAATAAAAAGATAAATAAAAGTTAAAGTAGCGCCATCATTTCATTAGTGAGTTTGAAAATGTATGAATTTAGGGTTCTTGTTTGAATTCTCCTAAAAGTACCTGACCTGGTATTGTAACGAAAATGATACCGAGATTGAAATTCCCAGTAATTAGTGAATACTCTAAGTATTGCAGTAAATAATACAATATTATATTTTTATATAAAAGCAGAGATGCGATTAGCGGAAATAAGGGTGTAATAAACATGCAGAAAAGTAAAACAATAGCGCAAAAATGAATAATCAATTTCCTGCAAAAAGTATTATTATCAAAAAATGTAAGGTACTAATATCGCTTTTTCAGTAATCCACCACGAATATTACTGATGTTATTTTCCAGTAACCCACGAATGTTGCTGATATTATTTTTTCAGCAACTTACGAATATTACTGATGTCATTTTCTAGTAACTCACGAATATTGTTGGTGTGATTTTTCCAGCAACCCATGAATATTACTGATGTCATCTTCCAATAACCCACGAATGCTATATGTTGGTTCTAAATAACCAACCAAGCTTCAATACGAATTTGGCTCAAAGCGAAGCTAAGCAACAATAAAATGCAAAAAGTAGTACATGTCATATATTATGTACCTTTTTCGGTAAGTTCAGAGAGTGATAGTTCGCTCAATCTACATTTAGGTTTTTGATATTTTAAATTAGCTTTTTTAAAATGATATGCTATATTTTTAAGAATTTTTATATTCTTCTTTTCTATTCTATCTTTCTTTCATATTCTCATATTAATAGAAGTTCGTATTTTAAAATTATTGATATAGTAATATAATGTTAATATTATCATTATTTAATGATAATAATAATGCATGAAAGAATAAAGATAGAATAAAAATGATTGTAAAAATTTCAGAACATAATAATAATAAGAATAAAAATATTTAAATAGAAATAATAGTCATTTTATAATATTTGTACTATTTTCATTATTGATTAATGAGAATAATAATAATGTGTGATTAATAGAGAGGTAGTATAATTGAAAATAAAAGAAAAATAAAAGAATCAAAATATCTTCTCATTTTTCTTCCTCTTATACTTCTCTTACCTAGGATAGTGCAGCCGGAAAAGCTGAGGGAGGCCGGAGAGCTGATGGGGGTGGCTGACTGGAATGGGGTGGCCGGACGGCTGCTCGCTGGCTATTGGCCTATTGAGGGAGGGCTGCTGCAGGAGGGAGCTGGCTGCTAGGTGGTCGGTTGTTACTGCAGGAGGCTGGCTGATAGGAAAGGGAGGGATGGTTGGGAAGAGGAGGGCTGTGGGAGTGGTTGAGGGGTACTAGTAGGGGATGGGAGAGATAGAGGGGAGGGAGTCGGCCATGTAGGCTTACAGTCTGCTCCAAAGACGGTGCAGGTATGGGCTGCCTGGCGCTCTTGCACGAAAGCTTCTTCCGCCCGCCAGAGCAGGTGCCAGGCACATAAGGTTCGATCTGGGGAGAAGGAAATTCTCAAGAATTAAAAAAAATTGCTTAAACTTAAATTTTTCGTATTTTTTCGCCGGTTAACATCCAAAAATATCGAAACTCGACACCGATGTGTGTTACCATGTAACTAACACCCTTGTGCTGAAGATTTTCGATTTAGAACAAAATTTTATTTTTAATTAATTTATGAAGTCTTAAATTTTGAAAATTAATTGAGATCATACCGGCGCTCTGAAATTGATGAAACTTCTCGAGCAGCCTTTAAATAATATACTTAACACAATGACACGAAAAATGATAAATTCAGACACGTATTTAATGAATTCAATTTATTGAATTTAAAAAGTTCAGAAAAATAAAGCGCGAGTTTTCGTTATTTGGATTTCTTCCAAACTAGGACACTTTGATCTAAAAATTATTCTCATCTAAAGGTATTTTTGTTTCCCCTAATTTGAAGTTCCCCAGGATGCTGACGTTAGAGTCGGGATTTAACAAAGTAATGATAATGGATCGTTTCAAACTCCCATACTTAAAAACGATATCGTTCTCGACTTCATAAGAACAAAATAAAAACTTAAGGGTTGTTTTGGGGTACCTTAATTCTGAAATAACTTGGGATACTTTATTCGCATACATCTTCCTTTTCCTTCGTGGCTTCTTTTGCAGTATGGTTATGCCACTGGACTTTAACCATTGGGAATGTTCTGCTTCTTAATTTGTGGGGATCTCTCTCAATGATTTAAAGAGGCTTTTTGACATAAGTCAAATCAGTATGAATTTCGACTGTTGAATCAAAAATTCTTTGAGTGAATTTCTGGAGGCATTTGTGGAGTGCTGAAACGTGGAATACACCGTGCACGACTGCAAATCTTTCTGGAAGCCTAAGTCTGTAGGCCGAGCTTCCAACCTTTGCAGTTACTTCGAAGGGTCCATCATATCTGGGGCTCAGCTTGCTAGTAACTCAAAAGCGATGTATTTCTTTCATAGGGTTAACCTTTAGATAAGCACGATCACTAATGTGGAATTTTAGCATCATGTGCTTTGCATCGTGGTACTTCTTGTGTTGGTCCTGGGCTGCCGCATTTCGGCTCTTGATTAGCCTTATCTTTTTGTTCGTCTCTTCAATTAATTCAGAGCCATAAATTTGTACATCTCCAACTTGTGTCCATGCTAGAGGAGTACTGCATTTTCTCCCATATAAGGCTTCATAAGGGGCCATCCCAATGCTTGACTGATGGCTATTATTATACGTGAATTCTATTAAAGGTATGTGCTCTTCCTAATTACCCCCAAAATCTAAAATATTCAAACGCAACAGATCTTTGAGTATTTGATTAACCCTTTCAGTTTGCCCATTGGTTTGAGGATGAAAAGCAGTGCTTAGGGCTAGCACGGTTCCTAAATTGTGGTATACCGCTTGCCATAATCGAGATGTAAATCTGCTATATCGATCCGACACTATAACTTTTGGAATTCTGTGAAGTTTGATTATATCTTTGATATAAATATTGGCTAACTTTTCAACGGTGCCAGTTTGCTTAACTGGAATAAAATGGGCTAATTTGGTCAAACGGTTCACTATTACCCAAATTGCATCTGCTCTTGAACGACTTTTGGGTAGTCCCATGACAAAGTCCATAGAAATGTCAGACCATTTTCATTCAGAAATTTTTAAAGGATGCATGAGTGTAACGACCTAAAGTCGTTACTTTGCGAATTAGGCCAAATCCCACCTCAAAAATCAGGATTCTGGGAAATTTCAAATTAGGGCAAATAAAAATACTCTTAGATGAGAATAATTCTTAGATTAGTGCCCTAGTTTGGGTGAAATTTGAATAACGTAAACTCTCGCTTAATTTTCTGAGCTTTTTAAATTTTATAAATCAAAAACATTGAATTACGTGTCAGAATTCAATTATTTTTAGTGTCGTTGTGTTGTTAAGTATATTATTTAAAGGCTGCTCCAGAAGTTTCATCAATTTCGGAGCATAAGTTTGATCTCAATTAATTTTCGCAGTTTAAAACTTCAGAAATTACATAAAAATAAAATATTGCTCCGAATCAAAAAATTTCGGCACGAGGATGTTCATTATGTCATAATACACCTTAATGTCAAGTTTCGTTATTTTTGGACGCCAAACGGTGGAAAAATGAAAAAAATTAAGCTTTAAGTTTTTTTTTATAAAAAGTTCCTTAATTCCTCCCCCCTGATCGATCGCAGATCCTGCGATCAGGCTCTGTCATGCGACAGAGCCTTGTTCGCGGAACCTTCCGCGCCAGGGAGAGCCGTCTTCGCCGTTATGGTGCAGTTTGGTCGGCACCTGGCCTACCCTAGGGCTCACCCTCTCTCCCATCCCCTATTTAACTCCCTCAGCCACCCCCTTCCTCCCTCACACTCTCACAGTAGCTCTCCACTTCTGCCAACCAGCAACCCCCCTTCTCAGCCTCCTCCCGCAAGCAGCTGGCCAGCCACCACCTGCTAGCCTCCGGCCAACCCCTTCTGACCCCTTCGACTACGTCCAGCTCCCTGCAACCGAACTTTAGGTAAGCAGAGGAGGAAAATGAGTAGAAATTTTATTATTTTTTTAATAAGAATATTATCTCAATTAAGTCAACACATTTACATTATTGTCAATAATCAATAATGATAAACAGTACGAATGTTATATTTGACTAATATTTTCCATTTTGCCAAGCTAAATTTCTGCTATTTTGTCAAATTGCAGTCATTTCCATTTTGTTTATTTTTTCATCATTTATTATTATTATTATTGAAATAATGATAATAATAATAATAATATATCAGATATAATGGCTACCCTCAGTGATTTAAAAATGTTATCTTCTATCAAGTGAAAGAATGAATGAAAGATAGATAGAAAATAGCAAAGTAAAAATCTCTAAAAGGCTAATTTAAAATATCCAAATCTAAATGTAGATCTAAAATCAAACTGTCAAACTTTGGATCTTAACGAAAAAAGGTACTCGATATATAACTTGTATTATATTTTGCACTTTTATTGCTGCTTAGCATCTCGTTTTCGAGCCAAATTCATATTGAAGCTTGACTGATTGTTCGAAACCAACATTCGTGGTTAGTTACTGTAAATATGACATCAGCAACAACATTCGTGGCTAGTTAGTGGAAAAATGACATCAGTGACAGCATTCGTGGATTGTTACTAGAAAAAAGATACCAGTAACAACATTCGTGGGTTGTTACTGGAAAAATGATATCAATAATAACATTCGTGGTGGGTTAATGGAAAAACGACATCAGTAACCGACATCTTTGAACTAATATCTTTTGCAGAAAATTAATTATTTCGTTTGCGCTTTTACCTTATTATTTTTCTTGCATTCTTATTTCCGCAAATCGCATTTGTGCTATTATAAAATGTAATATTTCTTTGTTTACTGTGGTATTTAGAGTATTCTCTAATTACTGGAAATTTTAATCCTGGTATTATTTTATGTACAATGCCAGGTCAGGTGCTTCTGTGAGAGCTTAAACAAGAATTTTAAAAATTTTCACTTGCGGAAGAACCTTTGGCACAACTTTTACTTTTATTTTATTTTGTTTTTTCAAAGTTCATCTTGTGTTCTAGAAGATGAACTTTGTCAGAAGTTAATAGGCTACATTGTAAAATTTGAAAATATTATTAAATGAGAAATATCTTTTGGTTTTTATTTGTTCCTTTAAAATTGCTCAATATGATCCTGCGGTATGTGAGTACCCAATGTCGGGATAGTTATCGCTGAGTCGGCGTCGGGTCACTACAATGAGTCCATCTGGTCTTTGATGTTCAGCTTTAACTAAACAACAAAACTGATGCCTTTAAAGGTGGTTTCGTATGTGATTTTCCACCACCTCTTGGCTTCGCCTTCTAGAAAATATTTTGCTAGTCTAACTTCCTCGATCGTAGGACACTTCAAACTGTCCAACTTACTTTCTACAGCCTGAATCAAATTCTCTACTTCCATAGGTCGGGCTGAGCCATTAAAAGTAGGAGGATTCAGCTTAAGAAAGGCTTGCAGGGCATCATCTACCCGCAATCTTTGAGGGGTTCTGGTGCTAGCAGGGAGGTAGAGGCTCTCCCTTGGTTGGAAGGGCTAGCAATACAGCTTCGAGTAGTTTGTTTGTCCTATTATCTGTTGTAGATGCAGATATGGTTGACTTGACTGGAGTTGCAGAAGATTGCGAGGAAGGCTTCGTCGGAATTCATCTATTGGAATGATTAATTAAACTTGAGATTAGAATATGGTGCATTTAATTGAATTCACAAACAATTATTCGCAATGATAAAGTTAACCAAAATTTTTGATTAAAAAAATGTTTCTATTGATAAAAGACTTGTATACAAATAAAAGTTGCATTAACAGTAGGATTTAATCTTTGCTGGATGCACAATCAAAAAGGGTATTTACAAGATCCTATTCTAAGTTTTTTATTCATCAGAGGAATCAGAGCTAGTCGACCTCCTCTTTGACACGGACTCCTGGTGGTCCCTAGCTTTCCGCTTTCCTTTGGTAGTAGAAGCCGTCATGTCGTTGCCTTTGATGAGCACTTTTGGGTTGTAGATTTCATCTTGAAGCTGGATGACTTGACATTTTTGCATGTCATCTTTTCTCTTTAATTCCCATTCTAGTATTAATATTTTTTCGTGTTGGGTACTTTTTCGTTAAGTTCAGAGAGTGACAGTTCGCTCAATCTGTATTTAGGTTTTTGATATTTTAAATTAGTTTTTTAAAAGTGATATGATATATTTTAAAGGATTTTTACATTTTTCTTTTCTATTCTATCTTTCATATTCTCTATTGATAGAAGTCTGTATTTTTAAGTTACTGATGTAGTAATATAATGTTATTATTATCATTATTTAATGATAATAATAATGCATGAAAGAATAAAAATAGAATAAAAATGATTGTAAAAATTTCAAAATGTAATAATAATAATAATAAAATGTCAGTACAAAAATGCTTAAATGGAAATATTAGTCATTTTATAACATTTGTATTGTTTTTACTATTGATTAATGAAAACAATAATAATGTGAATGACTAATAGAAAGGTAATATAATTGAAAGTAAAAGAAAAATAAAAGAATAAAAATATCTCCTTATTTTTGTTCTTCTTATACTTCTCCTCTTACCTAGGATAGTGCTGCTGTAAAAGCTAAGGGAGGCCGGACGACTGAAGGGGGTGGCCGGAGTGGCTGGCCAAAGTGGGGTGGCCGGACGGCTGCTCGCTGGTTGTTGACTGGCTGAGGGAGGGCTGTGACAGGAGGGAGCTGGCTGCTAGGTGGTTGGCTGCTGCTGGACGAGGCTGGCTGATAGGAAGGGGAGGGCTAGCTGGAGAGGAGGGAGTGGCTGAGGGGTATTAGTAGGGGGGATGGGAGAGAGAGGGGAGGGGTCGGCCAAGTGGGCCGATAGTCTGCGCCAAAAACAGCGCAGTTATGGGCTGCCTGGCGCTCTAGCACGGAAGCTTCTTCCGTTCGCCAGAGCAAGCGCCACGCACAGAAGATTTGATCAGGGGAGATGGGATGGAAATTCTTAAGGAATTTAAAAAAGTTACTTGAACTTAAATTTTTCGTATTTTTTCGCCGTTTAGCGTCCCAAAATAACGAAACTCGACTCCGAGGTATGTTAGGATGTAACGAATATCCTTGCACCGAAAATTTTCGATTCGGAGCAAAAATTTATTTTAATTAATTTCTAATGTTTTAAACTTCAAAAATTAATTGAGCTTGTACCGGCGCTCTGAAATTGATGAAACTTCTCGAGCAACCTATAAATAATATACTTAACACAATGACACGAAAAATGATGAATTCAGACACGTATTTAATGAATTCAATTTATTGAATTTAAAAAGTTCTGAAAATAAAGCAGGAGTTTCCGTTATCCGAATTTCTACTAAACTAGGGCACTTTGATCTAAAAATAATTCTCATCTAAAGGTATTTTTGTTTGCCCTAATTTGAAGTTCCCCGGGATTTTGATGTTAGAGTTGGGATTTAGCGAAGTAAGGACAATGGGTCGTTACATACTCTCTCATCGATTACAAATGACAATTAATATTACCTTAAAGGCTACTTAATCTACTTAGCTTGTGAAAGTAATTCATTTTTACTTTATTTTTTTTCTAAAAATTATAATCAGTAAAGTTTAGCCTTAATCTTTTTTCCCTTAATTTGGTTTTATGTCTTTTCTTTCTAATTTCCTGTAACAGGTTTCAAGATAGCTTTAATATTGCTAACACTTTCTTGAATTCATGACAAGCTAATCTCCACTTCTTAAAATTCTTATTGTTCTTCTATCAAAACCACTCATATAACATATTTTCTTAATTTTCTTGATCATAATGTTTTCACCACAAAAGTTCTTACTATAAAAGCTTTCTTTAGGTTCTTTAAGAATTTTAAAAACCTTTTTGATACATTAGCAGCCATTTTATATAAGATTAGCTTTCCCATAATGTTACATTATTTGAGCTCTAAAGCCATTGAATATATATTTTTTATTCTTAAGGTAAGCTTATGAGTAAATTATATTTATTGTTAATCCTCATAGTCACCATCGTTAAATTTAAATCCATAAATTGAAGGTAAGTTGCCTGGTTATTCATGAAGCTCCTTGTTATATTTGTAATACAAGAATTTGTTATGCAAGTAAATAATCAATTCATATTAGAATATTCATTCTTGCATATGATGGTATGTTCATCTCATTTTGAACAATATATTGTTAAACATGAATTACACAAGCTAGTTAAACTCGAATATTATTTTTGATTACTTTATTTTCTTAAAATAATACCCTTGTGAATAACATTATATTCCTCCATTACTTTTTTAGCATGTCTATCTTAATATCTTTCAGTAAATATCATTTCCTTTGGTTTTTAATTGAATCAACCCTTCCAATTTATTCCAAAATTAATTTCTTGCATTCACTTTTAATTCTACATGATGAGCTTAAGCATTTATAATATTTAAGAATCATAAAATGAATTATATTCCTTAAAGATATGATTTTCTTTCATCCTCTTTGGCTTTCACTATATCATCCTTTAAATTCTTATTTAGAATAACATTCACACCACTTTTATTTCAATTCTTACTCAAATTATTAAAACTTAAACTAAAGTTATCAATACTTTTGTTTTATTATATTTCTACTTTAGATTTTGAATGTACAAAAATTTATCATAATATTTATCATAATATTAATGAATTTATTAGCTTACTTGTCACAGTATTCATGTCAAGCTGGTTCAACAAGTTTTGCATTAGTTATTGGACTAATTAATGTAATTTTCCACACTCATTTTGGGCTTTATGCTTGGAAACAATAGTGTTTTCGTATAACAAATTAAACTATTCACAATTAGAACAAATTATGGCCTCCTTTGGTGATAAATTTGAAAATCGGACATTATATTTTGATGCATGAAACTTGAGATGAAAAACATTATCACACAAAAGAAACCCAAGCACAGGTCATACCAATTGTTAAGGGACTATTTTGACAAATTACTCTTTTTATTTTATCCAATTTACTTTGGTTTAGTTTTTGTTATACCAAGCTTAAATAATGCATGCAAATAATTATTTTTTCTCCATGTTCGTTTATATCTAGCTTATTCACAAAACACAATATTTTTTTTATTTGCAGTCTATGAAAGTGGCTTTAGGAGTGGTTATAACTGGATTAACGTTTGCCATATTCTCAGTTAGGCAAGGTGAGTTGCCCTATTTTTCTCTTTGTAAGTACTTTGTTTTATTCAGCTTTCCTGTTTTATTTTGGATGAACTTCTCGTGGAAGCTATATAAATTATTGCAAGTAAAATGGTTAAAACACTTGCTTGATGAATGTCAATTTTTAAAAAAGAATTAGTTGAAAATGTTGCCATTTATCATATTATTGTAACAACACATTTTACTAGCGCATATCATTTTTTTATCCTGTAAGAAATATATATCTGCTAATCACGAAGTTTCATGTTATAATTTTATTTCTTTGTGGTTATATGTTAGCTTTTGCTGGTGAGCAACTTTCCTTATTTTTTCTTGTAACAAATAAAAGGCTACTTTGTGACGAGTCAAGTTTTCTGATGGTTAGTTCATTAGCCATAATATCTTACAACATAAATAACTTTCAAAATGGTACTTTGATTTTTGCAGTTTATTTATTTTGTTCTTTGACTCTTGTTCACATTATTGGAAAATTTGAGTTCATGAATGCACCCATATTAAAAGAGGAAGATGAAAATAAAAAAAGATATGAGAAGAAACCATGAGAAAGGATCTTCTCTATTTGGAACTTAGAGAGGGGTTCTATTGGATTGTGTACACAATGGAAACAAAGAATATATGTAACTGACTCTGCCTAGTGAGATTAAGGCTTGGTGTTATTGTTCTTATTATTTATATTTTGATTCCATGTGTTTATGCTATCTTTGTGTAACGCTCCGCTATTATATTTGATATATTAATCTAACAACGGGTGTTACGGTAGTACTTAATATTGAGTTAGGAAATTCTAACCAACATTGAGTACTACCTTACATTATGTGGATTTATGAGTAGAAGGTAACTCAAACATTCTAATTTAAGCATTCATCATCATAATATGAAAATATGTACGACATGAAAGAATAGTTTAAGAACATCACAGAATATTTAACAAGTTTGAGCATATAATCACTCATCCTCATTTAAGTAAAAGAGTAAGTAAACAAGATCTTTAATCCAGCTACAGCTGAGGTTCTTCCTTAATTGCAGTAGCTGATCTACACTCCTGATCTACTGTATTTGGTTTATAATATAGTAGAGCACAACCAATAAAAAAGAAGTGATTAAACTTTAAAAAGTTTAAGTATAATTTAAGGGTAAACTAAATAAATGATTAAGCGGATATCACATTAGCCATTTACAATTTATTTAAGCGGAGCAAAAATGCAAAGGACTGAATAGAAAGAAAAAATACAGTATCAAAGATTATAAAGAATGCAAGTAAGTTTGCTCAGTATTTTAAGCTATTCAATCCTGCATCAAATATGTTAATAAGGCATAAAAGCACTTAAATAAATAAGGGGAGCATGAATATATCCAAATAAGTAAATGCTAAGTAATAGTAAAAGACAGTGTAAAAAAATATGAAAATGGTAAGTAAAATTATACTGTAAATATACAAAACTGTAAAGTAAAATGCTGCAACAAAGTAAGCAAGTAAACAATCTCAGTCTCAAGGACTGAATGAATATAATCACAAGACTATACAATCATTCACAATCAATAAGATTGTGAGAAATGTAATTTATGATTTATTTATCTTATATATTTGTTCTGTGGGAGAAGAACAAGTGAGGAGTTGAGTGTGTCTACTTAACTTATCTGAAAGTGAGGTCAACTGTAAGCACACATTCCCCCTCAAAAGAATTATGTGGTCTCCGGATACACCAATAGCCTGCCCAGGCTTAATGACAGCTGTACTAAAATCCACCATATGAACTCCTCTAAAATATATATTAAATGTTTATTATTATGCACAGTCTTAATGCATGATTTCTAGGAATTAGTTTTCAATGCATTGCAGTGTTTCAAGGAATAACAACTATTGTAAACCATGTGATATTCGTTATTTTCTATCTTTAATTATCTATCATTAATGGTTAAGACTAATAAGCCCCTAATTAATTTAGGCTTCATAGATTCCTAAGCCAATTGATAATAATATAATAAAGATTAGTGCTTGAAAGTAGTAATTTATTTAACTTTATTTAGTGATAATTTAGTTATAATTATTTAAATAGGAGATAAAACTTATATTTGTCGAATGTAATTCTTTCTCTTAAGTATTAATGTTCTCAAATAATTGAAGATGAATCCTTAACTATGACATTTCTTTAAGGGTTCAATTATTATTTACATATTGGGTTTATATTAATTTAGGAGTATAAGCTAAAGTTTATTTAATTTTAATAATTGAAGGTCTTTATGAATTATGTATCTTTGGCTTTAAAGATTTTCATTTAATTTACAACAAAAGGCATATTATAATTTCTTCTTATATATTGAATTATCTAATTAGCATTTTATGTAAGTGTACTTTAATTGATTAGGTTGAAGCCATAAAATTAAAGAAGTTCTAAATTTATTTTAGATTCTTTTGATTTCCATAAGTAAAGTTTTTCATGAGTTGAGTTCTTGAAGGCCTTTAATTATTAATTAAGAGTACATAATGGAGTTAGATTAATTATATTTATAAAAATTCTTTGTTCCCCAAGTGAAGAGGTTGATTAATATGGTTTATTTATCTTTATGCAATATTATGTTTAAGGTGAAAATTATTCTTCTTATAGTTCAATTTTAAGTATATATATATGTGTGTGTGTGTGTGTATGCACTCCTTATAAAAGGATTAATTCTTTATTTGTTGAATCAAGGGAGTTATTAATGTTTAGGCATTCGACTCTTACACTAATTTAATTCCGTAAGCTAATTACCTTACTTTGAATTTATAAGGTTCTATTAGTATCTTATTGTTACTTAGAGATAAACTTAATGTTTACTAGCATGCTTAATTAATTTATATAATTTACTAACTTTATTAAAGTCGCTTAAAAAAACTGATAAGAATCTTGATCTTTTAAGTGAGATATTTATTACTTTTGCATTTTGAAGTTATACTTCTTTCTTATGGTGGGCTTGCCTAATTGTTATATGAAACTATCTCTATTAAGTATAAATGAGTTATTGATCCTTTATTAAAGATACTTGGATCTCTTTTTCTTAAGATAAATCTTCTATTTACTAGTTTAAGAAGTTTTTAAGTCTGTATATTTAAATCTAATTCCAATTCAAGTTATTTGCTTTACCTTTACTTTCATATGGCTCTACTAACATCCCATAATTATTAATCTTAATGTTTTCTTGTGTCTTTATTTTAGTTTACCTTGAAGTTCAAAGAATTATCTACCTTCGAATGTCCTTATGGTGATTTAGGATGATTGAATCTCAGTTTATAATAATGATATTCTACTATAAAATGAATAGTTCTCTCCTTGAAACTATTTTCATCAGACTTATGATGTATTTGTTAAACATTGGTTTTACAGATGTAATATTATCTTAGGTATCTTTAACTTAAGGTAAGAGCTTCACCTTTACTAATTATAGTACTTAGTTGCTAAATGAATATTTATACTAAGTTTGGACACCTAAAGTCTAATAAGATTCTTGGTGTTAAATTTAGCTTCTATTCATTTTTAGATTTTTAAATTTAATATCTTAATTTCTCTTCACAATCTAATCATATTATGGATCCATAACTATTTAGTGTGCTTTAAGTTTAATATTTTTAGATCTGAACTTAGCATTTAATTGATTATATCTTGCTGTCCTAAATTCTAAGAAACATATAATTAATCATTTAAGCTTAAAGTTTTCATTTTTTTCATATAAGCAGTTCCAAAGATACTTCTTTAATAATTCACAATCAAATAGCATATAAAAAATCCTATGTGCATAAAAATTAAAATAACAATAAGTAAGATTCATTTGAATAATAGAAGGCCAGCCTATTCAAGGCTTAACCACAACTTAACTATCCTTAATGATCCTCTAAAAGGTGATTAATGAATACAATTATCAAAATGAGATTTTAACCTCATATTAGCATTCCTGAGATTTTTCTGATTGATTTGATATATAAGTTTGTTACTTTTGGATTTGTAATTTGATAATTATTTTAAAATTTGTAATTTATTTAAATTTAAATTTTAATATTTAGTTTTGATTAAATCCTCTAATCCTTCTCCATCGGTCGGATACGGGTCTTGAACTTTCGCTGCTTAAGGCCCTGGATCGCTGTCATGTTGGCCGGGCCCGACCCATATTTCTAGTTCATCCGATGGAGTCCTGTAACCCTAGCAGTTAGGGCTTGCGAAAAAAAAAAAAAAAAAAAAATCGCAGTACAAATAGCTCTAAACGATGAAACATAATTATTTTATTTTTGAGGATTTCGAAAATACAATAAAATAATTGGGAAATTTTGACGATCTCCAAAACTCACCAAATTTTCACCCCTAGCTAATTTGGGGGCGAGGAGTTCATTGCGAAGTCCGATTTTTTATCTGAGTTCAAAATAAATTTCTCATTTTTCTTATTTAAATAATTATTGAGGATTAGGGTTTTTGTTCGTTTAATCTCCAAACTTGACCAAAACTTCGGAACTTGCTCCTAATGACTAATTAAGATTATTAGAAGAGTTTTGAGGTTTATTGAACTGTTAAACAGTGATTAACAATCTTGAGTTGTTACACTTTGTTATCTTGATTCAAATGTTTTGTTATTATTTTTAGTTAATACCTCAATTTTTTCATAACTGAGAAATGTTCATCTTCTGCCGCTACTTCTTTGATGCGGTCGCTTGGCTCGCTTGAGACAGGTTTTGAATTAATAATTCTTTTCATACCATTTTTTTATATTTCCTTGAGTCAAAACTCAGCCCCACCAAATCTGGTCAGCTAACTTCTTCAAAACGCAATTTAGCTTCTTTATTGGCTCGGATTGGTAATGCCCTGATCTACATCACTTAATTGATGTCTTGCTGATTGAGATCTCTAGCACTTGGGAAATGCTGGGTAGGGCTATATAGCCCATCTTATTTCATGATTGTTATTCCCAATTTTTTTTGGGACATGATCACTTGAAATGGGATTCACAAGCTGATCTCTTGATCATGATTTCCTTATTTGAAGACCCCGACTCACACCTATGAATCCAATGGAGTTCATGTATTATTCTTCTTTTCTTCTGTTTGGTCTATTATTTGGCTAAGCTTATAAATTCTTCTTGTCAATTCGCTATATGAATTTTGAAACTTTTCTAAGGATTGTGGTCTTCACATCAGGCAGTCTATCTTCATCTTAATATAATTTTCCAACTAAAAAATAGGTCGTCCATAGGAAGCAAAACATTTCATATAATTGTTAGACATTTCATTAGTATTTAGACGACTGATTCAGAGTGTGCCATACCTTATGGTTGCAACTTTTTTGCCAAAAGCAGCAGAATTCCAGCTTAGGCAGTAAGCGCCTGCAAGACGGACGGGCCAAAACCTGCAAAAACCATACTTCCAACCAACAACAATGTTATACCAGAACCACAACATCAAAAGGCCAAGTACCCAATCTTGCAAAAAAGCTGTTAACCAGGTACCAGCAAACCCGACAAGCAAAAAGAAATAGAACACTAAACCAAATATGAGACGAAACAGGCAACAAAAAATCAAAACTAAACCACATAAGAAGTGCCAGAAGGAAACAACCACCAGACACGACCTATCTGAAACCATTTATGAGATCCACCACCAAAGCTTTGTTAATTGCCTTCCGGTTAAAGGTTTTAGAAGGGAAGGAGTTGAGGATTTGATCAATTTCCCGAAAAGACCTGATAATGTTTTTGGGATTGAAAATGATTTTGTGATGTTTAGCTTTATTTCTGACATTCCAAATATTCAAAGAATATAGCCATCAATGAAATTGCCCATATGGAGTTTATTCGTATTAGAAGAAAAACAATCCTACCGATCCAAAATATGTCTGAAGCTAACAAGAAGATTAAAGCTTTTAGATTGGAGGTAATAGTCTTTCGCATCTTATAGCAAAGCTGATTGTTAATGAAAAGATGGTTAATTGTTTCAGAATCAATATTTGAAGAATTACCGCAGTAGCATTTGGAAGTATGATATTGAAACCTTTTTTCATTAACTCGGCATCCACACTAATCAAGTTATTATGAAACTAATCAAGTTATTATGAAACCTCCAAATAAACAAACTAATTAGTGCTGGGAAATTTTTGTGCCAAAACCACGGCTTAAAAGTTGACACCCTATGAATTCTGGAAATCTATCAGGCAAAATTCAAGTAAAATTTATCTTTCACAACGAGAGTAGAAATAGCATGGCTATCGGTGTTAAGAATGGATTAAATATCCAGAATTTTATTATGGATATGATGGAGAGTAATATTAGTGATAAGATTAAAGTTCCAAGCCTTATCTTTCATCGTACAGTCTCCCAAAAGAAGATTGGCTAAATTGGATTCTCATGAAGATGGCCTAAATCACTCCAGCTATCATACCAGAAGGAAAACTTAGATTCACAAGGGCCGGATGAAAGGAAGCACAATAACAATATTTAGCTTTCATAATCGTTCGAAGTCTTGAATTTTCTCCAAAGTTTGAGAGAGAAAGCCACACTGATTGCATACAAAGACCTCAATCCAAGCCCACCTTCATTGATCGGGAAAGTAATATCATCTCATTTAGTCCACATATTATCTTAGACCCATTATTATGAAACCATAAAAATTTATTCAAGATATTCTTAAGCTTGGAGAATATTTTTAGTAGGAGAGTATACTTCCAACCAATAGGGAGGAATGATATTAAGGATATACTCTCTATAAGCGTAGCCTGGTAGCCTTGAGATAAGAATTTGTGCTTCCAACCTCTGAATTCTTTAAAAAATATGATCAATTAAATCACTGTAATTACTATTTTTCTTTGATGACAACTTCACTCATGCCTAATTTTGTTTTTTTCTTATATATTTACCTGGCAGCTCGGAATGATCTCCACCATCTCCTGTACGGCTTGTTCTGGGCAAGCATTAGCATTGGAGTTGCATCGGTTGTGATAACCAATGGCCGAATGTTCACAAACCGGCCTCGCCTTTTCAAAGCCCGGTACTAACAAGTGAAGTGATGGAGAGCGTGCAGTGTATATATATATATATATATATATATATATATATATATATATTTACTGCTTATTCATTCAATATTATTTTTTTCATTATTTTGAGGTTAGAATTTTTACCGGTTTCTTTGGTTGTTTATGGGATTCTCGTTTGACCGATTAACTGAAAAGTATGATGCTACTTGAGTTTTTCCATTTTTTTTTCTTGTAAAAAAATGACTGACTGCTGAAGAGCAATTTTAAATTTCCAAAACTAAAGTTTTGAAGAAAAATGCTGAAGTTTCGCTATTTGCTGACTAAAAAAGGCATCTATGCTATTTTAGTTATCTCACAAAAAAGGCATGTATGCAAATTGCAGACATTTAAAGTCATATACAAGTGGTGCAACAGATGCTCCTTGCTATTACTGTGAGGGCATAATAAAGGTCAAATCTATGCAAGATGAGAGGAAAACTTTAGAACTCGGAACCTTGAGAGTTTTATTGTTTTCATTGTTGAAGTAGTAATGAATGGTGTGGTTCTCTTATGTGAGGGTGATTCAAGGGGTTTTACTAGTAAGCACATCTAGGCTAGTGGAGACCAAGACTATATACTAAGCATTGCATTAGGTTTAATTAACCCTAAACTTTAATTAAGCTAGATTATATTATATTCTCTGTTCTTAAATCATTATTCAAATGATGGGAGTATCTTGGGCTCAAGTGGGAAGTGGCGTATCTTCCTAGCCTTAGTGAGCCCAAGGATTGTTTTGAATTGGGTTCTAGGCATGTTTACTCACATAATCAGGTTTATGTTCATCATCTAAGTTCATTGGTTGAGATATGGATCATAAGTTTAATAAGTATATGGCCTTGGGATATTAATGTGAAAGGTGTGATTTATTTTGAGACACATGGGCTTTATGGCTTTGAGAGCTTGAATGGTGTTGGAAAGTCAGGTTAGGTAAGAATATAAGTTGGCCGGTAATTAACAAATTTCTTGCAGGATTCTTTCCTTAAAACTGATCCGTAAACTCACTCCTCGCATGGTCCATATCGTTCAAAGGCTTCGAAGTCTAGAATATGAAAGGTGCTAGAGAATTAAATTCAGCTAGAGTGATATGAGAAACAAATTTCTTGTATGTCAAAGTGATCGGTAATTAACTTTAAGTAAAAGGAATGAAATAAAGTATAACTATTACAAATGCCAAAAGGTGAACTATGTACTATCTATGAGAAGGAAAAATTATGTATTGTGCATGCCATTATATTCATATGATCAATGTATAAGGATGCGATTACAGAACTACTTTGTAATAATGAAGCTTCAAGTTGTCCCAAGTCATAATTTGCAATCAATTATATAAAGAAAATCATGTTATTAGATTTGTAACAAATTTCTACATCAACTAAGCTTGCCGTGCATATGCCAAATTCAGTGTCTCAAGTAATAATGATAAAAGAAGCTAATTCAAATGATGAGTTTATGCATTATTATCAAAAGAAAATACAACAATAGTCAAAGCTTGGTGTGATTTTCATATCTCAGTCAGTTTGGATTTATAAGAGTTGGGCACTTGCTTTAGAGATCATTATACCACATCAAGTATATCGGGTTTATGTGGTTCTTATATTTTTTATAATCTACTTGTATTGGTCCTCCTCATAAGCTATTATGCAAGTTTTCCTTCAACAGGTCAATGTGACAACCGCTTTCAATATCGGCTCTAAGTTTCAGGTAGTCTTCTTCCATCGTTTGAGTGATGTAAACGTCCCTGACGAAAGTTGGTTCAACCGAACTCATATCTATGAATGAATTCAACATTTCACCATGCACCAGTTCTATGCTCAGCTTGCAAAATTCATCTAATAATGAGCATTCAACAATCATCGCACTGTGAATAGTATGACGATTTAAGGCATCCGCTACAACATTCACTTTTTTTGGATGGTATTAAATGCTGAGGTCGTAGTCGCTGATGAGTTTGAGCCATCTTCCTTGCGACATTTCAATTCATGCTGAGTGAAAATATATTATAAGCTTTGGTGATCGATGAAAATTACTCACTTTACACCATACAAATAATGTCGCCAAATTTTCAAATTGAACATTACTACAGCAAGTTCAAGGTCACGTATGGGATAATTTTTCTTGTTTGGTTTTAGTTGTTGAGATGCGTATGCAATAATCTTCTTATCTTGCATTAGCATGCATCCAAGTCTAGATCTTGAAGCATCAGTGTATACATGGAAATCTAGACCTTCTTTGGGTAATGTTAATACAGGCGTAGAAGTGAGAGCCTGCTTAAGCTTCATGAAAGCTTTTTCACATTTAGGAGCCCACTCGAATGGTACGGCTTTTTGAGTTAACATTGTCAAAGGAGACACTATTTGGGAGAATCCTTTCACAAACTTGCGGTAGTACCCAGCTAATTCCAGGAAACTACGAATATCAGTTATTGATTTTGGTTGAGACCATTCTTGCATAGCACTTACTTTCCTTTGATCAATTCTAATCCTTGGCATGGACGACGTGACCAAAAATGCTACCAAGTTGAGCCAGGACTTGCACTTGGAGTACTTAGCATAGAGATTATGTTCGCGCAATTCTTCTAGCATTGCTCTTAAGTGATCTTCATGTTCCACTTCATTCTTAGAATAGATGAGAACATTGTCGATGAATAAGATTAAGAATTTATCTAAGAAAGGTTTTAACATTCTTTGCATCAAGTCCGGTGCATTTGTTAGACCAAAGGACATCACTAGAAACTCGTAATGTTCATATCAAGCTCTAAACACGATTTTTTCTGTCTTCTTCCTTGACTCACGGCTGGTGATTACTAGATCGCAGGTTAGTCTTAGAGAAAAATTTGGCTCCAGCTAGTTGATCGAATAGATCATCAATTCGAGGTAACTGATATTTATTCTTGATAGTTACCTTATTTAATTCCAAATATTCTATACACGTTCTCATAGAACCATCCTTTTTTACAAAGAGAACTGGTGCTCCCCAAGGAGACATGCTCGACCTGATTAGACCCTTCTAGAGCAATTTATGGAGTTGCTTGTTCAGCTCTTTAAATTCTTTGGGAGCCATACAATATCAAACTTTTGAAATAGGCAGAGTTCTTGAAATAAGTTCAACAGCGAACTCCACTTCTTTGACTAGAGGAAGACCAGGCAGGTCTTCAAAAAATACGACGATAAATTTTTTGCCTATATGATTTTCACCGATAGAGATATCTCCTTTCTTCTCTCCCAACATAGTCGTCAGATATGTGTCACATCCTTTTTTAATTAGCTTTTCTTCCTTCGGAGCATTTATCAGGGAAACTCGAGTACTTAGTTTCCCAATAAATGACTTCAATTGACTTCCACTGCCGAGTGTGATCTTTTTCTTCTAGCAGTTGATAGTGACATTATTCTTGCTCAGCCAATTCATTCTTAATGTTATATTGAAGTTTACAATTCGTAACACAATTAGCTTGGCTTCAAAATTTGGATTACTGATAGGTATAACAAGGTCACATAATTGATGTGCTTGCATACACGCTCCAAAGGGTAGCCTTATGCTCAAAGACTTAGCCAATTGATAGTAGGGTAGCTTTAACAACTTTGCCGAATGTACATATATGTCTTGCTTTAGTGTTGAATAAAATGTTGCAAGTTTTTCCATTAATTTCTAAGGTGCCTAAACATATGATTCCAAGGTTTACTTGCAATAACAGGAAGAAAAATAGTTGAAGGCATATGTGAAATAAAATTTAAAATATACCCGTAACAACTTCATTATCTTCAGGAGCAGTGGCTGGAGTGAGCATATAAACTCTAACAGGAGTAGAGGGTTGATAATTCTGATTTGCTCGACCTTGATTATTCTGTGTAGGAGTAGGAGTATACAACTTTCTTGGTGCTTGAACAGGAGTAGGTGGTGGCATGCTTGTAAGTGTATAAGCTCTACTGTTTAAGGGTTGGGGACGAAAGATTTGATCTCTTTCGGAACGAGTGATGAGAGCTCCATCAATAGTCTTCTCAAAGGTACATTGATGGTAACGGTGACTATCTACCATATGTATAGCAGACACTCCCTTGATGGTAGCATTTAACATAAGGGTGGGGACGGTTGCACTCCTAAGTAGTTGTCGGTGGTTGCTATGCATCGAGGTGGTACACCTTTGCTATCCTCGGGTGTTTAAATGTTTCCTTTCTAGTAGGAACAAACCGAGCTTTCCGCTTCTTATCCATTTAAAACTAAAAATGCTCATGGATGCGAGCAGCTTCCACCAATTCAGCAAAGTTTTGGAAGTGATGGGACACTAAGTGTCCCTTGATAGAGTCTCGGAGTCTTTTCATGAATCTATTACATATAGTGACTTCTGATCAAACTAGATCAAGAGTAAACCTTGATAGTCATTGAAATTTTATTTCATACTGAGAAATAGGCCTTCCTCCTTGAGAAAGTTGGAGTACTTCATCCTCCAACATAGTTTGCACCAACTGAGGAATGAATTCTTCCTTAAAGGCTTCGATGAACGATTCTCATAGAATATCTTCCATTTCAAAATCTGCAAACTTGGTGTTATGCCCATTCTCCCACCAATATTCTGCGTCATTGTTGAATAAATGGGTGGTCAAACAAAGAACCTCAGAGTTATGACTTTTTTGTTTGCCAAGATTTTCTCTACCAACTTAACTAATGGTATTCATAGGATTTAAGGACCCATTAAATGTTGACATTCTTAAATTGAGAAAACTATGCAATACGCCATCTACTGAGAATTGAGAGGCAGACGGAGCAACTACATTGATAATTGAAGGTTGTTGAGCAGCAAGGATCTTCGGAGTCTCTTGGGCTGGGTGATCCTGACTTTCAGTTAGGGCCTTAACCAACCCAATAAGGGAATTCACATCCTCAGATTAGATGATTGAGGAAACTGTGTTCTTAGTTGGGGTAGTCATGGATGTAGAACAAATTTCATGACTAAATATTTAAAAATTGCATAAATTTTAGAAGATAATACTTGAAGTTTATTCCCATTAATACTTTAATTGAGGAATTTCATAAGATAGGTAGGCTATCATGAGCAAAAAAGAAATGTATATGAAGAACATAACTAAAAAAGGAAAGATATCATAATCATTTGCAGAATTCTGCTACAAAAGTTGCATGCCGTTGTCATAGCTGACAGCACACTGTCCTCTCTTGCACTTCCTTCCTAGCCTTTGATGTGCTTTGGCCCACCATTCTTTAGCTCTTCCACATAGTAGCGTACCCAGGATTTGGAGATGATAGTCATTTGGACATGCCATCCATGGAATGTAGTGGTCACATGACTTAACCACTCCCTAGCAAGTGTGGGAAGTCAGAGCCTTTGAACGTGGGGTGATTCAAAATTTTATCGAGCACCTCCAAGCTAGCGGGAGATACTCATCTAATAGTTCTACCACATATCTTTCCATTTGGATAGTCATTTATCTAGTAGTCGTCAAAGAGTCTAAGGTAGTGATCAAATTAATAATGATAGTTTTCCATTCCTATGTAGAAGGAAATTTATGAGATTATGTTTTCAAGAATCATCTTAACTCTTAGTGACTTTTTACTTTTAAGCTCGTTCAAGTACTAGTGTGTCATTTTTAGATATCTTTGTTTTTATTTTTGAGATAAGACTTGATAAATTATGGATGATATGTTCTTACACTTTGTATTTGTGATCATAATTATTCTAGAGAACAAACCACTAGGTGGACAGGGACACCCTCCTTATTTGATATCTTATGGTTCTCTCTGATACCAATAGTGATGCCTCGGGCTGACCATCGATGAATAACCCAGGACATCATTTGAAGGGATAACATGCACTGACCTATCATCAACCCAACACTTGAGCTGAATTGATTGGGATCAAATGGGTTCTCTAGTATTACTTCATCTGAGGGCTAATCCATAAGATAATTATAATTTTTATCTCAAGTATTAGTTGCCTTACCCCTATGCATTGATAATATTTCTAACTTATAAGGTACTTCAATGAATATGATGAAGATTAAAAAAAAATAGAAATATCACATCACAATATTGACTATAAGATAATATTGATTCAAAGTGTGGAAGCTAAACATTCATCCATAACATCATCAAAAAGCTTAAATATCATTCGTCTCAGAAAAGAAAATGAAAATATAGCCAGAGTTATCTAATAATAACAAACCATGATTAAATGCTCATTAAAATAACTCTATCATCTAACTAGCAGAAAGGAATAAATCTAAGTACTAAACTTAGCAATCCTGTGGCTGCAACTCCTCTTCCTCCTTTTGAAGCTTCTGGATCTCCTCAAAAGTAGGCTTCTCAAACTGCTCCAAATCTGACTATGATAGTTTCACATGCTAGGTCCCCAACTAAAAAAAGAGAAATATTGTGTTAGATAATAAATTTAAGTATACTTTAGGTTGACTTCAAAATTTTTTATTATTTAAGGGATATTACTTAACCATAGAAACATAAATGAGATATGCATTAAAACTAAAGTAAAGCTACATAAAAACTGAAAGTAATGTTGTAACTATAAACTTAGACTATATGAAATAAACCACAACTAAAACTAAATAATACTAAAAGCAGAGAAAGAAAATGTTGTAAATAAAATAATTAGAAATAAAATGATAACTGAATAAAAAGCTGAAAGTGATATGTAATATATGCCAAATAGAATAAGCCACAGAGTATGGCACAGAATATGCCTTATGTATGCATAACCATGATGCAGAACTGCATTTCATAGATTCTAGGTGTGCTTCGAATTGCATAGCTAATATCCTAGTTGTTGTTGCACCGCTAATGAAATGTTATGCTTATGCAATTCATGTTATGCTAAAAGTGAAGGAATTAAATATCCAGAATCTAGAAAATAGAATAAAAAACATATCCCCTTTGTTTTTTAATTATTTTATTCTGACACTTCCTACGCATATTTATTTCAATGCCACATTATTTAGGAATTACTCATAAAATTGTCTAACTTGTACACATTTCAGATCTTGATTACACTTAACATTTTAGCACATGTTAATCTAATTACTAACATTAATCAACTGATTGCATTATCATATCTTAAACTGAATTCTAATTTGTCATAAGTTAAGAGTGCATGCGTATAACTAGTATGTCTCAAAAAAGGAGATTGGACACTTAGATTATTAAACTACACTTATCCTTGAATGCAGGGATAGGAGGCATACACCCTTTCATAGATTATTCTCCCAAACTAATGTGTCCAAACTCTACTCATAACACATATTGGGATTGTGATGTTTATCTGGAAATGAGTTGCGCTTATCTAATTATCTAAGATAAGATAGGATCTCTACAGTTCCTTACACAGTAAATTAACCAATCCCTAAGTCAAATGGAAAATAAAATTTAGGTTATAAATTTGCATCTTATTCCCATATGATAATCCTAATGCCATTGCTAGTTTAAGGTCTAAGCAAATTATTATGTTTCAAGGATTTTTAAAGCTACATGAGATTTGAATTGATACTATTTTAGTAATTTTAACCTCACAAGCAATAATCATATGAACCCATCATTTGGATTCACTACCACAAAATGTAAACTCAATCTAACTTTCACTTGGGAGTAGCTACCATATGAAGTATATTCAAATATTAGGATTCACATGGTAAGTATATGCTTCTATCTCAAAGTATCAAAAATAAGCTTACCTCGATGGTTGAGCTTAACTATAGTTATGTTAACACTAATATTAATACAATTACAGTAGAGTGGTCACCGTGTGACAGATCCACAATTAAAGTCAGATTAAGTTTTCTCTCTAATCTGCCGATAACTGCAGAATTTGCCTCCTGATTCTATAATTCATTCATCAAACATGAATACTTAAGTAACAGAGTGTGGAAGAAATGTATACAACATTCATATCTATATTGCTTAAGTAAAAGAACATAACTCAACTTATAGTAGGAGTTCAAAAAAGTCAAAATATACAGATCTTGAATTATTAAAATATTGAATAAAGTTTAACTAAATGGAAACACTCTTCCTCACCAATAAAAATAAAAACTATCTAAGCCTCAGTAGTAGCAGAAATGTTCTCCTCCTAGCTAAGCTCCTCACCTGAAGATATCTCCATGAACAGTTCTGAATATGACATATTAGTTTTTACATGCTATAGCCCTAGCCAAAAAAAGAAAAATCTTCCATTAAATAATTATCTAAGTATATTTTAGGTTGATTTAATGAATTCTATAATTTTAAGATATCATAATTTACTTGACAGTAGTAATAAGCATAAGGAGCAATAAGTAATAAGAAAATAGGAAGTTATAAATAATGCATTTATAATTCATCAAAAAGAAGTATGTATGAAACATACCTCAAACCAGAAGCTACAACAAGGTTATATAATATACATATTTATGATTGTAAAGTAACTATATCTATTGAAAGAAATCCTAACATGAACATGATCATTTAAAAGTATGCAAATTAATAAGAAAATAAACTGAGCTATGATACATAAAAGTAGACCAAATCAACTATTAAATCAAGATTAGCATCCTAATATGTATAAGTAATAGTAAGAGTTTGTACAATAACTGAAAAGTGTGTAAAAATAGGAAATAATAAGTAAAGATTACCATATAGAAGATTAGCTAATAAAGCCATTATAATTGTACTGAAATAGTAATTAAACTGAAAATAGCTGAATGAGTTTCATTTTAATTAGATGTGTACTTAGATTAGTCCTGCCAAAATAGAAATTGGCTAAACATAGCCACTGAACAAGATTCCCACATGTATCATCTAGACCACTAGCAAATTCGTGTCGGACTATAGGATCAGACTTGTGTCATCCAAACCCTCTTATGGCTAGATCTGAGTCGATTCAATTTTAACAAACAGAACTGCAAAGGCAAACTAACTAAGACACACTCCATTGAACTATTTTTTAAGTTACCAAATTCATTGATTTTTAAGGATAATGTTTATGCATTTCAAAACTAACATAGAATACTCATCAATTATTTCATATTTAACTAAATATGCTAAAAATATAAGACTCAAGTACAAGGTAAGCAAAGCAATAAAGTCATATTAAGCAAGACTCTACTAAAATACATGTGATATATATTATTATCTAATTTATTCATTCTATTTATTTTGAGAGAATACAAGTTCAAGGTCTCCAATATACTACTATCAAGTAAAACCATAGATTCACGTCTTTAAGTTCAAACATTAGAACTTACTACTAAAGTCAAATAATTAATCAATCGACTTAATTGATGTATTTTATTAACCCATAACTAATCTTGATAAAGATAATCAATATTTTGGGATTAGATTTAAACTCCTAAATTAGGGTTTAAACTCTAAATCCAAGGTGCTAACATATAAAGATCTAGGGTTTCTCACAAAATCTCACTCTAAAAATAGGGAATTATAAGTAATAAAAACTTCACAAAGATGAAGTTGCTAATCTTAGAAAGGCTGCAAATATCTAAATTCTAAAGATAAAATAATTAAACATAACTTCTAAATCTATAAACAGGATTCAATCTATTGAGTAATCCTATTACTCAATAGAATTGAATTTACTAAAACTAGGAATGAAGACCCCATACTCCAACATGTACGCATTTCTATGGAATCAAGAATATTCAATGAATGAGATATGATTCGCAATAAGATGGAAATAATAAGTCTTAAGAAAGGCTCAATCTAGTTTAATTACTCAATAGAATTGAACTACTAAAATCTAGAACTGAAAACTAAGATCAAGCACTTAGGACTTTACTAAGATTTGCCTATATATTGCTTAAGAGATTTACTGAGGATAGAATACAAGTATAGTCTAATAACTATTTAACTTGATTATTGCTAGTTTTATAAGCATTGATTTGCATTTAAGTTGATATTAATGTGGATTCTAAGCCATAGTGGGATCTTAATAATTTACTTAATTAGATTTAGGGAAATCATGGTTTAGCCTTTAAACCTCGTTTCTCAAGCCTTAAAGTATCTTAAATTAGTTATAAACAATTAACCTACTTATTTAAAGAATTTGGATAGATTTCTAAGTTTTAATGGCACTTAAACCAATGCTTGGTCAAAATGACCAAAATACCCCTCCTTATGGGTTAAAAAATAAGATTTGGAGTTCTAGGGTTCCAAATTGAATATTATTAATTCAAATAGGTTCATTACTATTTAATGAAAGTATAGACACTTTTAACATCTGATTTGCACTTAAATTAAGTCTAATGAGCACTAATCAATATTTAGGTCATCATGAAGTGATTATCAAATTAAGCTATATAAGTAATTTCTAAGCTTGCCAACAAGTTTTATATTAGTTATGGAGTCCATGGATACTAAGTTCATTAAAATCAGAGCTTAATTAAGCTAATTATTCACTAATAATGGTTTATATTAATTAAGAAGTGATTAGTGAAATTAACCCTCATAAAATGTTTTCAATAACATAATTAGGTTCTCCTTAGTTTAAGAAATATTTAGAGACTGTAATCATGCAATTTAGCTAAAAAAAAAATTAATATTCACTAATCAAGATTCTAAGGTAATTAGGCTAAATTAGAAAATCTAATTACATAAATTAAAATATTCTTGCACTTTATTGTTCATTAAATTTTTTTTATCAAAATGGTATATTAGATCATACCATTTGGATTTAAAATGAGCATTTTATTCAATTAATTTAAATGGAATACTTTCGATTAAGTTATCATAGGTTTTATAATTTACTGCTGAATTTCCTTAAGGAAATTAAATATAGAATATTGGTTATTTAAATAGACCATATTCAAACCACGCGGGTCAAGGTTGACCCAGCCCATCACTATGAGCCTTCTTTCCTGCATCCTTCTCGATAGGTAGCCTAAAGTTAGCTTCAAATGCTCAATTACTGATCGCCAAGCCATGCCGCCACCTCAAATGGATCACTACACAATCCTACACTTGAGATGCATTCAAGGCCTTAAGAAGCCTTAATTGGGGAGACCAAATTGGATGGGGATAGGTATGCCCTAAAATAGGCCCTATTGAAATCTAAGGTTTACTGTGTAGAGGTAATTCTCCCCACTGTGACAAATAAACTGTTGGAGCTTGATCGCTAGACCATTAGGGTGCCATGGCAAATCAAAATCCCAAGGTGGCCCAGCCTAGAAGCGGTTAGGACATTGTAGCTCGATCGATCAATACGATCGATCGGAACTCATCATGAGCCCCAGGAATGCATCAAATTATATAATAGACCATGACATGCAATTGCGAATTTGATTGAGGTAGAAGTGAGCTCAGGTTTCTAGTGGAGTGACTTCATCTCCATTGGGCAAATTCTCTATCTATGATAGCGAGTCCTCACTATCTGGACAAAGCTCACCCACTCAACCCACCTCACACAGGCATCCAATAAACTCAAGGAAGATCACAGTAAGGCCCAATACTATCCTAGATTAATATTTAATAATCATAGAGCCCACAGCTCAATGAAGAAAGGATGGGTATCTAGATAGGAGTTCTTGCAAAGATAGAGTGCCAACAGGATCCGTGAGGTGCTCATAAAGTTGATGAGGATCGATTGAGCTAGACTGGGGGTCTGAACACCAGACCACACCCAATGTCTGACTAGAAAATGCTGGAGAGTAGACATGAAGATTACAGAGAGCACCTGTGATTGTAGAGGAGACCAAAGATTCAATTGGAGGAGTACAGTGAATAAAAATTTCATTGTGTGGATTGCTGAAGCTATTTATAGCTGGAGAGGGCTTGGGGAGGATTGTTATGGGATCAGACTTAACCTGAAGGCTTAGCTCTCAAGTTCCTTAATGGGGATTGACCGGTCCTTATAGCTCGATGCGAGAGTTCAACCATAAATGAGAAGCTTCTATTGGTCTTAGTGATGTGGTGCAAGGAGTGGTGGTAGCCTTGATAGAATTAAATTAGTATGGGGGTGCTTCCACTGTTGGACGCAAATGATCAAGGGAGAAGATGAATAGATGCGGAAGCATTCACAACGTTTGTTGTACCAAATGCAATGGCCCAACAGCTAGGATTCTTTTGATCCCAATGACTTAATACAAATGAGTTATCAGGCGTGGGATCGCGGATGCGATGCGGCAGCTAATGGAAGATTCGAGCGATAGATCGACGAAGGCCATTAGATTAAGGTTTAAGAAAATGCGGAACGATCGGGATTTGAGGAATTTGTCGACCGTTAGAGTTTTAAAAAGAATTAAATTAATTAATTAACCTTAATGAAAGTAAATTCAATTTAGGATCAAATGACCTCCAAAAATTTCTAAAAATCACCCTTAGCTAATTTAGTGGTGATAAAATAAAAAATACAATCAAATTTTAAATTAGAGATCAAATTAATTTAACTAATTTTTTATATCCTAAAATTTGCAAAATAGCCATTTATTCTAATTGAGGTTCGATTGACCCCAAATTTTCAGGGTTTTGTTCTAACGATTAGATGAAGCTAATTAAATTAAGGCTTGGTTTAGCCTTGATTATTAGCTAGGGCAACAACCTAGGGTTGTTATGAACTCCTCCACTTATGAGCGATGTCATCCTCGACATCATCCTAGCAAAAAAATAAAGAAATGAAATAAAGAATAATGGTAAAAATAATTAAGATGAGTTTGGAAGGTACCAAGATTTTCAAAGAGCTTTGGATATTTGTGAGGAATATTTGTCTCTTTTTCTCAAGTAGATTTTTTAAGAGAACAATTCTTCCATTCAACTTTCACCATGGGAATGGAATCGATTCCTTAGCTGCCTTTGATCGTGAGATTAGATTTTAATTGACTCTTTTGTGTAAGAAAGATCAGGTTGAATAGCTACTGCTGAAAGTTGAACTAAGTGAAAAGGATTTCCAAGACATTTTCTCAACGATAAAATAAGAAATACATTATGAACTAAAGTGAAGTCATCCGATAGATTTAGCCTATAGGCCATGGATCCTACTTTTGCTGACTTCAAAAGGTCTAATGTAACAAGGACTAAGTTTCCCAGCTACACCAATTCTAAAAACACATTTCATTGGACTAACTCTTAAGCAAGCAGAATCACCAACATTGAACTCTAGAGGATGATAATGTGCATCATGATACTTGATTTGTAGATCTTGAGCTACATAAATCCTTTATTGAATGAGTTAAAAATTCCCATTGGTTTCTTCAACTAATTCAGATTCAAAAAGTTGAACACTTCCAATTTCAGAACATGCAAGTGGAGCACTACACTTTTTGCCATACATAGTTTCATATGAAGCCATTTTGATACTAGCCTAAGAGATATTATTATATGCAAACTCTACTAGCTAGATATGATCTTTCTAAAAACTATCAAAATCTAAAATATAGAGTTTGAGAAGATCTTCAAGGACTTGATTCACTCTTTCACTCTAGCCATCAGTTTGAGGATGAAAGGTTGCGCTCATAGTTAATGTGGTTCCTAGATCCTTATGCACTACCTGCCAAAACTTAGAAGTGAATCTGTTATCTTAGTCTGGATTAATTAATTTGGAATTCCATGGAGTTTAACAATTTCTTTAATGAAAATCTTTGTCAGTTCTCCATTGATTCAGTTTGAAAGATGGAATAAAGTGTGCAGATTTAGTCAGATGATCAACAATAACCCAGATTGCATTGGCACCAAATCTTGTGCGAGGCAATCCCTTTACAAATATCCATGAGATGTCGAATGATTTCCACTCTGGGTTCTCCAATGGATGTAATAATCCTACAGTCCTATCATGTTCAGCTTTAACCAGATTACACACATGACACATTGCAATGATGGACTATGTCAGTTCTCCACTGTAGTAGTTTTAATTAAGCAATCTTATGAGCATTGATTCCACTAATGAGCATCTCGCGCAGTTCAGATAAGGAAGTGATTTCGTTGGGCTCCATGGACTATGTCACTTCATTCATGAGCTCTCAATGAATCTACTTCCTCCTTTCATGTATGCTGAGCAACGGAGCTCAGTTAGTGGGTCTTAGCTCACACACATCGACCTCTTGATTGAGCTTGGAGCATGGTGCATTTAGACTCAAGAACTTCTCATATAGTTCTAAGCAATAAACTACACATGTCCATCTCTCAAACTAAGTTATGAGCTATGGAGCACAAGACTTTTATTTTGATGTTCATATTTATAATTATATTTTCTTGACATAATTTTTCATTCAATCCACAGCATGATTTTTGAGTGATTTCATTAAGTCATTCAAACATATATTTTTTATTAAATGCTTGAGGAAGTTCTCCAACATTCATCCTTACATTTCATAATGGACTCAACCCAACCCTCCCCAAGGGGGTCTAGCCTTCTATTACAACTAAGATAAAAATAAAAATATACAAGGATGAAGACCCTTTCATGATCCACTAAAAAGAAATCGAAAGAAAGATTAAAAGTTTATTAGGAATAACCCTTAATGGGGTTCTCTGGATCTTCTCTCTTCTTCCTCTCTTCATTTCCTTTAGCTCCCTAGTGCAACTTTTACTTCCTTTGGATCTTCTCTCTTCTTCCTCTCTTCATTTCCTTTAGCTCCCCAGTGCAACTTTTACTTCCTTCTCCTCTAGCAATGGTTTCTTCAACCTCCCTTGGAGAGGTCTCCTTCTTCTTCTATGCAGCCCCTATAAATCTAGAATTTTGAAGTGAAAATGGCAACCATTCTTGTGAAGAGAGACTGCATTTATAGAGGAGTCAATCTCCTCTCATTTCCTTCAAATTCTACTCATTTTCCCTCTATATTTTTGTTGTTACAAGTGCACAGCCCACTTGAGGCATGAAATGATATCTCCTTTTCCATTTTTAAATCTCATAATTATTTCAAAACCTTCCTTTATCTCTTAAGAAAATTATGTTACAGAAGATATGCCATCTGGGAGACCAGTTGCTGGCTGGGGGTCTTGTCTCAGCTGCAATTAATGCCCTGAGAAGACAAAAATTCGGCGCCCGCTGTAGCGTGTTGTAGCATATTTATCTTTCGAACTCGATCCACGATAGCATGCTGCAGCGAGCTGTAGCACGCTGTAGCGAGTTAAGTTTGAAAACTTAACCGCTGTAATGCGCTGCAGCGGCTCGGTTTTGAAGTTTTAAGTTCATTAAGCCTATAAGGTTTCATCCGCAGTAACGCGCAACGGTGTGCTCCAGCGAATAAAGTTCAAAAACTTACCCACGGTAGCGCGCTGTAGCGAGTCAAGTTTGTAAACTTACCCGTTGTAGCACGCTGTAGCGGTTTAAGTTCGTAACAACTTCTGCTATGGCGTGCTGCAGCGATGTAAGTTCGATTCTTCCTCCGCGGTAGCGCGCTATAGCGGAATCACTCTAGATTTCAAAAATTCTCATAGATTAGTACTTTCTGATTGCCAGTAGCCGGAGTGCGCTGTGGCACGCCACAATGCGCTATGGCAATTTTCTCCCAAAAATTGCAGAAATGCTTCAGATTTTCCCAGAATTTGCTGTGCTCTCATTTTTCCTGAAAATGAATAGAATTTTACCAAAGTGGGCTGTTTTAATATGGACTTTGAATGAGATTTTTCTTTAAGTATGGTATAAATTATGGATTCATCACACCCCCACACTTAGATTCATGCTTATCCTCGAGTAAGCTCAAAAATGATTTTTTTATTTTTTAAAGTATGAGAGTTAAGATTTTAATATCAATATAAAATTTGTTGTCGTTCAAAACTTATGCGTAACTGAAATGACTAGCAAATTTTCCTCCACTAAATTTTTCTAATTCCCATTATACTTTTTGGTTGATTGACTAGTCTCCAATTTTAAGTTTGTAATGCTTGATGCTTCATGATGGGAGAGGTTCTTTAGAATTCACTAAATTAGTAAGGCAGTAAGTAATCAAGAGTTTTGTGACATATGTGCTCCTTTTTATGAATCACAAAGATACATAATATTTCAAGAGAGATATTTTTTATCTTCCTGTTTCATTTTTTCTTACTTTGGGAGAGATATTTTTCTTCATCTTTATTTTTGTTTTCTTTTTCAGCTTTAGCAGCTTTAGGGAGACATTTTTTCTCCATCCCATTTCTAGTTTTTTGTGATCATGAAGTCTTATAGTAGCATAGCACACTCTTTAGTTTACTCAATTATTTCCAAGCACTAGTTTTTGGGTTCACAGTTTTCCCCCATACTTAGACCTTATCATTGATTTTGTTAAATATTTGGGGACTAGATACAACCAGAGACCATTCCTTTATTTTAATGCTTTAGTGCTGTCAATCAGTTGTGTCACTTTGCATTAAGCACGTTTTGGTTGAATTTTAATCTTTCCATTGATATTTTCTTGACATTCATGCATTGAAAAATTCAAAAAATTTATTCTTTGCAAATTGTAGAAAAATTGGGAAATATGAGAATCCATAATTCATTAAATCAAAAAAGTCAAAACACAAAAAGGAAAATAAAAATAAGAAAATAAGAAAAAGACAACCTAGTTCATTCATTATACTCGCCTTCCTCCTCGTCCTCCTCTTCCACGTCCTGGTAGGTGTAGTCACACGGCCAACGGGCGTCCGGAATAGGGTCGCCGACAGGTGGTTGCGGTAGCACCGATCCACCAAGTCTTCCTTGCAAGCTCCAATCTTGGAACATCATTCCAAGAGCTTCATGGAATTCCGATTGGAACTCGCGCTGCCGGGCAATTTCTTTCTTGTAAAATTGCATGTCGGTGGCCATAGCCTTACCCAAGTCAGTTTGTTGAGCGTAGATCCGCATCAACATTTTTTCTGAGAATGTATGGTTGGTGGAAGCCGAGGCTTCTCCTTCTTCTCTCCTCATTTTCTTACCCTGCTTCCGTTCTTGGGAATGGATATTTAAATTTGTTCGCACAAGAGGGGCACTAGGAGGGATGATGGTGTCAGAGGAAAGGATCTTAACCCCTTGGGCCAGACAGATGCCTGAGATTAACAACCCAAAAGCAAGGACAATGCAGGACCCATGCAGGGAATTCTAAAGCTGCTCAAGAATGATGCCGAAGATACGAATTTCTCTGGGCCTTTGGAGCGCACACATGAGTAGCGCCCTAAAATGGGTCACTTCGCTGAGGTGCCCTGTCGGCATGATGAAGCTGGAGATGAAAACCAGCCAAGAACTGCTCGAGTCTGTGAGGAGGGCTCGAGAAATGTTGGCCAGATTTCCTCTCCAATCCGAATTATTACATATGAGTTCACTTGCGAGTGCTTCCGGGTCATAACAAGGTTCAATAAGGGTCAAGTAAGAGCAGTCCTCGACCTCCCTTAACCCATAAAATTGCTCGATTTGCTCGAGCCCAAAAATTACCCCTTTCCATGTACAAATATTCTACACTCCGCCGAGTTAATGGTGTTAGCGTAAACTTCCTGAACAATGGTCTGGTATGAGTCGGGTTGGGTGGTCACCATCTCTCTCCATCCCTGGAGATCAACTTGCTCGGAGGGTACCGGCAAGGCCGCCTCGAAACTTTTTTTCCGGGATAAGCTTCCGCCGGGAAGAAACCATAGTGAACCTTTGTTCCGCCTCAGCCAATGAGAACCTTTTTTTTATTAAAGGCTCCACCAGATGTGGAGGCCTTGGCTTCCTTTCGAGGGATAGATTTCCTTCCATATGACATACTTGAATTATAGAGAGAGTTGAAGTATTCAAGAGAGGAGAAGAATGAAGATAATAAGAGCAGATGGAATCAGTAGGTGCAAGTTTACATCCCCCTTTAAGCCCCTTAAATAACCATTCATCCATGAGGGCCAAGAAAAATCTAGTCAAAGATGCTCTCCATGCTATAAATATGACATACTTTAATTAGGAAGGGGAAGAGGGGGGGGGGGGGGGGTAGCTTTATTAGCACCTCCAATTGACTGCTTAAGAATCCCAATATAAAGCAATTATTGACTGCATTGGATTCCCTATGCAGTCAAAATTGCTACAGCTTGAACAATTCGCCATAGCGCGCTGTGGCGCGCTTCAGCGGCTACGACTTGGAAAATTTTCAAAATGAGCCTGTGCACGCTACAGCACTTCACAGCAGCAATTTATGTTGTAGCACACTATAGCGATTCAATTTCAAAATTTTACCCGCTGTAGCGCGCTGCCGCGGTTGAGGTTCGAATGCTTCCCGCTATAGTGCGATATGGCGCGCTGATCTGATTTCTTCAGTATTATTCTATTTTTTTTTACTTGGGTTGCCTCCCAAGAAACGTTCTATTTTATGTCGCTAGCACAACTCACTTAGGATCTCTTTGTTGCTATAATGGTCAATATGTCTCTTCTTCCATACTTTTGAGGTATTTGAGTGAGCACTAACATAAAGTGTGCTCGAACCTATATCCTCATTTTTTCCTTCAGAAATTTCAATGCCTCCTCACTCAGGGTTGGAAGAAATTTCTTTTTCCTCTTTCCCCTTCTGGTTTTCTCCTTCTTCATCCTTTCCTTATTCTCACTTCATATGAAGTGCAAGAGCTAGCTTCTAAGTTCCATTCTCTTAGGGTTAAATTTTGCAAGGTAAGGGTTTCATTGTGTTGCTCCTCTCTAGCTTTCTTTTTCAATTCTAGTTCCATGACCTTTTATTTGAAAAGGGTAAGCTTATGATCTATCAATTCAGACCTACCCCGGATCTTTATGCTCATTACCCCCCGGCACACATCTATGAGGGCCTTGGTGCTCATGAGGAAAGGTCTTCTAAAGATAAAGGTGGAGTTTTCATTCCACCTATCCCATTCAAAAATGACAAAATCAGTGGGGATAATGAAGCTTCATAACCCAACAAGAACATTTCTCACAATACCCAAAGGAGTTAATAATTCTAAATTAGCGAATTCTAAAATTATAGAGGTGTACTCCATCCCTCCTACCTTGAGATGCTCATAAATGTGGTAGGTCATGATATTAACTGAAGCACCATGATCATATAGGGGATCTAAAAGTATCTCATTCTTAATCATGCATGGGATGCATAACCTCCCAGGATATTCACACTTAGGGGCAGTGAGCTTCTCATAATCAATATTCCTACCTCTTTCTCTAACCTCTAACTCCTTTTCAACAGTATTACTACTTTTAGTTTGGTCATCACCTTCCATCCCTTCAGAATGGATAACACTCACCAAATTCCTGTGGATTCACTTCTGTAAAACTAGGTAAGGCTCCATGCTGCCGAGTGGTCAACTACTTAGAGATTTGTCCTAGTTGTACTTCAATGTTTTTGAGGGATGCCTCTATCCCTTGGATTGAAGCATCATGATGGGTGATTGTAAATTGGATGGTTTTCGCCTTAAAAGTGTTAAAGGCTCCTTCTAAGTTTGTTGGTTGATGACTGAAATTATTTACGTTGTTAAAATTTTGCTTGTTCGATGAACTACCCCCATTAGGATTCCCGTTATTATTTTTATTACTCCACGAAAAATTTGGGTGATTTTTCCACACCGGGTTATACGTATTGGAGTAAGCGTTGTTCATAGAATTGTTATTCCTCAGATAATTAACTTGCTCAGTATTTGATTGCACAAAAAGATTATTTAGATTGCAATTTTCACTAGCATGTTTTCTCCCGCACAACTCACAATAAGTTTCTTGAACAAAATTAACATTCATGTTTTCAATGCGTTGATTTAATGCGAGAATTTTTATTTTAAAGGGCTATTATTTGGTTTGTTTCAGTCATCTAGATTAATTCCTTTTTAAGCCATTCAGATGGCTATTGGTACGCATTGTTTGCCATTTCTTCTAGGAGGTCATAAGCCTCCTCTTGGGTTTTACTGCTGATTGAGCCTCCGGCAGCTACATCTATGAGTGTCCTTATTGGAGCGTTCAAACCATTATAAAAGGTTTGAACTTGCAACCATAAAGGGAACCCATGATGCGGGCATCGCCTTAAGCATTCATTAAACCAATCCCAGCCATCATACAGTGTATCACCCTCAAATTGATTGAAGTTGGTTATCTTAATTCTCAGACGAGCAGTCTTTGCCGGAGGGAAATATTTGGCTAGGAATTTCCTAGCCAAATCGTCCCAAGTACAGATATAATCGCTCGGGAGAGAGCTGAGCCAAATTTTGGCTCTGTCTCTTAGGGAGAAAGGGAAAATCCTAAGTTTAATGGCATCTTCAGAAACACCATTGAACCTAAAAGTATCACAAATTTCAAGGAAGTTTGAAATGTGTGATTTAGGGTCCTCTGTGGCTAACCCACCTAATTGATTATTTTGAACTATACTATATGTAAAAGGTTTGATCTCAAAGTTATTGGCTTCTATATTTGGCCTAACAATTGCATGAGGGATGCCTCTAACAGTGGGCAAGGCATAGTCTCTGAGTGCTCTTCCCCGTGATTCTCCTAAAGACTCTCTAAAATTTTCATCAAAGGTTTTCATAACAGTTGTTGGTTATTTAATATGGCTTGTTCTCTTTTAGCTCATAGATGGGTTCTTTCAATTTCTGGATTGAAAAGATATTCAATACAATTTCTTCTTCTCATACAGATTTAAAAATTAAGCTATCAAGAACAAGTATATCAATAGCATTTAATAGTTCAGTAATTGAAAGAAAAGTAAAATAGTCAGTCTAAGCTATAAATTAGTGCAAAAATAAATACAAGAACAAAATAAAACTATATGCAAAGAGATTTGTTTAAATCACTATTTACCAGTAGATTATCCTTAATACAAAACAATTACCATTCCCTAGCAATGGCGCCAAAAGCTTGACAGACTGTAATTACACATCTGTGCTTGCACGCAAGTGTACGTTGCATGAAGTAATAATTTGGAAGGTAAGTTCTGAGATTTATTGTCCTCAGGGAACAATGTGTTTTGTTACTAAAATATATCTATATTCAATAATGTTTAAACGGTATGATTTCTATTTTTGATGTGGTTTCGTTAACAAAGCAAAATTGAAACTTTAGAAACTATTTGATTTAGAGAGGAGAGTTGGGTTTCCTCCATGTAAATTGATAAAACTCATGTTGAATTACTTCTCAAGCACCTTTCATTCTTTCATAGTCATGCCAAAAATATCAAATGCACATTGTATTTCTTAGAGTTGACCTCTAATTTCTATAAGTTTAAATCTTGTGCCTGAAATGAACACACTAGAGTTCTATTTCAGCACAAATATTCTCATGAGATCACAGTTAGAGCATCTTAGTTTTCCTACGTATAAGTGTTCAAGATAGTAGTTTTAATTAAGCGATCTCATGGGCATTGATTTCACTAATGAGCATCTCGTGCATCACACGCAGTTCAGATAAGGAAGTGATTTTGTTGGGCTCCATGGACTATGTCACTTCATCCATGAGCTCTCAACAAATCCTTTTCCTCCTTTCTAGTATGCTGAGCAATGGAGCTCAGTTAGTGGGTCATAGCTCACATTCATCGACCTATTGATTGAGCTTAGATCATGGTGCAGTTAGGCTCAAGATTTCTCACATAGTTCTAAGCATAAAGTACACATGTTCAGCTCTCAAACTAAGTTGTGAGCTATGGAGCACAAGACTTTTATTTTGATGTTCATATTTATAATTATATTTTCTTAACATAATTTTTCATTCAGTCCACAACATGATTTTTGAGTGATTTTATTAAGTCATTCAAACACAGATTTTTTATTAACTGTTGAGGAAGTTCTCTAACATTCATTAAGTCCCTTACATTTCATAATGGACTTAGCCCAACCCTCCCCAAGGGGGTCTAGCCTTCCATTACAGCTGAGATAAAAAGAAAAATATACAAGGATGAAGATCCTTTCATGATCCACTAAGAAGAAATCAAAAGAAAGATTAAGAGTTTACTAGGAACATCCCTTAATGGGGTTCTCTGGATCCTCTCTCTTCTTCCTCTCTTCCTTTCCTTTAGCTCCATAGTGTAGCTTTTACTTCCTTCTCCTCTAGCAATGGTTTCTTCAACCTCCCTTGGAGAGGTCTTATTTTTCTTCTATACAGCCCCTAAAAATCTAGAATTTTGGAGTAAAAATAGTAACCCTTCTCTTGTGAAGAGATACTGCATTTATAGAGGAGTCAATCTCCTGTCCTTTCCTTCAAATTTTTCCCTTTTTCCCTCCATATTTCTGCTGTCATGAGTGCACAGCACACTTGAGGCATGAAATGACATCTCATTTTCCATTTTTAAATCTCTAAATCATCTCAAAACCTTCTTTTTTCTCTTAAAAAAATTCCGTTGCAGAAGATATGGCAGTTGGGAGACAAGCTGCTGGGTGGGGGTCTTGTCTCAGCTGCAATTAATGCCCTAAGAAGACAGAAATTTGGCTCCCACTATAGCGCGTTGTAGCGCACTATGGCACGATGCAGCAATTTTAGTTCGTAACTCCATCCGCAGTAGCGTGCTGTAGCATCTTTATCTTTCGATCTCGATCCGCGGTAGCATGCTGTAGCGAGTTAAGTTTGAAAACTTAATCGCTGTAGCGCACTGCAGCGAATAAAAGTTGAAAACTTACCCGCGATAGTGCGCTATAGCGAGTAAAGTTCAAAAACTTACTCATCGTAGCACGCTGTAGTGAGTAAAGTTTGAAAACTTACCCGCTGTAGCGTGCTGTAGCAATTTGAGTTTAACATCTTCTGCCATGGCGCGTTGCAGCGATGTAAGTTCGATTCTTCCTCCGCGGTAGCGGGATGTGGTGCGCTGTGGCACGCTATAGAGGAATCGCTCCAGATTTCAGGAATCCCCTTAGATTAGTACTTTCTGCTTGCCAGTAGCTGAAGCGCGCTGGAGCGCGCTATAGCGCACTGCAGCGGTTTTCTCCTAGAAATTACAGAAATGCTTCAGATTCTCCCAAAATTTACTGTGCTCTCATTTTTCTTGAAAATGAACAAAATTTTATTAAAGTGGGTGGTTCTAACATAGACTTTGAATGAGATTTTTCTTTTGGATTCATCAACCAACATTGAACTCCAAAGGATGATAATGTGCATCATGATACTTGATTTGTAGATCTTGAGCTGCACGAATCCTCTATTAAATGAGTTGAACATTCCCATTAGTTTCTTCAACTAATTCAAATTTAAAAAGCTGAATGCTTCCAGCTTCATATGAAGCGATTTTGATACTAGCCTAAAATCTATTATTATATGCAAACTCTACTAGCAGGATATGATCTTTCTAAAAACTAGCAAATTCTAAAATATAGAGTTTGAGCAGATCTTCAAAGACTTGATTCACTCTATCACTCTAGCCATCAATTTGAGGAAAGAAAGGTTGTGCTCATAGTTAATGTGGTTCCTAGATCCTTATGCACTGCCTGCCAAAACTTGGAAGTGAATCTGTTATCTCAGTTAGGAATAATTAATTTTGGAATTCCATGGAGTCTAACAATTTTTTTAATGTAGATCTTTGGTAGTTCTCCACTAAAGCAATTTGAAAGATGGAATAAAGTGTGCAGATTTAGTCAGATAATCAATAATAACCCAGATTACATCGGCACCAGATCTTGTGCGAGGCAATCTCATTACAAATATGCACAAGATGTCGAACGATTTCCACCCTAGGTTCTCCAATGGATGTAATAATCCTCCAGTCCATCATGTTCAGCTTTAACCAGATTACATGTATGACACTTTACAACGAATCCTGCCATGTGTTCTTCATACATGGCCACCAAAAAGATTACTTTAAGTATTGGTACTTTTTTGTGTTACAAGGGTGGATCCTGTATCCAGAATTGTGTCCTTCGTCGAGAATTTCTTGATGCTTAGATTTGGGATTCCATAGTTGATTCCCCTTGTAAATCACATTTCAGCATAGTTGCAGATCATGGCGATGACCATTTTCAATTTTGTCCCTGAACTTAAGATAGTTTTCATTTTTCATTTGAGAGATGGAGACATTTCTATAAGAGGTTGGTTCTACTGAACTTAGCTTTATTAGCTCATTAAGCATCTCTCCTTTGATAAGTTCAATGCACATCTTATGAAATTCTTCAACTAAAAGGCTTTTAGCTACCATGGCATAGAGTGTAGCATGAAAACTATGATTATTAGCTGCAACTTTTGCTTTACTAGGATGATTCTTAATACTCAAATCATAACTGCTAAATAATTCTAACCACCTTCTCAGTTGGTAGTTCAGTTCACTGTGATATCCTAAATTTGTAGAAATTATTAAATAGCTTAAAATGTACATAGAAAATTCTATAACACATGATATTTTTCTTTTCTTGGCTGAGGCACTGGCATGTGAAATCAACACGTCATACTTGGACCTTTTTTAGGAGATTACATCATGTGAGGGAGCTTAGCCCAGATGAGGGTCTTGCTACTACAATTTGGACCTTTTCATTTTGCATTTTGAGAGGAATAATATTTTATTTTCAGTTAAACATTTTAGACTTTATGTTATAATAATTATGGACTTGTATGTTTTTTCCATTCTGCACATTCATTCTGAACTAACTTATATTATTTTCATTTGAAATATAGTTATGGATGCCATTTTCTTGGTTCCACACTCTGTTTATATATATATGTACATTTAGCGATTGATTTATAAGGAAGTGGAAAATTCTGCAATTATCTGTAGATTAGTGAAAAACCTAATCTGGCTATAAGGTAGGATATGTCACAGTGATTACACAATCGTGATCATGTTAATATTTGTATTTACACGACCACGGTCGAGGTGGAGCTCCACAGTGTATTGGATGGATCACGATAATTGGTTGACTATGGAGGGAGAATTCACCCTCCACATTAAACCCTAGGGCTTGAATAAAATTATTTAGGTCCGATGATTTTACTGCACCTCCTATAGGGCTTCCTGTATGATTTTATAGTGCTTATCCATAAAATAATGTTGGTAGCTCATATTCCTTCTGATTTAATCTTTGATGGGAGAATTTAGGGTTTAAAGCAAACCCTAAATCTCTGTCTCTCGAACCTGACATCGGGTGAGGGAGATGAACAGCACGAGTCGAGCTGCCCATGACCTACGCGGTTCTGAAGCTTTAACCCATCAGGTCTCGATCGACTTGATAGGGACCGAATGCTAAAATAAGAATAATGTAATATTTGATATGATCCAAACTTAAGGAAATTAATCTACTTTTAATTTTTGTAATTTCTTGGTCAGTTCAACTCCAATTTTAGTAAATTTATAAATCAAATTCATCAGAAAAATGTGTATAATCTAATTATGCCATTTAATTTTTGATTAGAATAGTGATTTTGCTGATGATTTTAAACTAATTCATTAATGTTGATTAACTTAGTTATGGACTTAAAGAACTCCAAAATTGGCATGCTTACTGTCATTTTTCTTTTTATGTAGATCAAAGAAAACCCTAATAACATGATTTGCAAACCATTTTGGTAAGTCAATATTTGTACCCTAGTTTGATGACCTTTTTTCCTTATAATTAGGTCAAGCTCCTCTTAGTGGTTTAGATCAATATTATAAGCTTGGAAAGATTTGGTTTAGCATGATTAAGATAAATTCACTTGATCTAAAGCCTAAGAACGAAAGGAAAAGAGAATTTAGTTAAGCTTAACTTATAATCATCAAGTACATCTCAATTAGGGTTAGATTATGATTAGTATATATTTAGACCATTAGTGCTCTAATTTTAGTGTTTAATGTGTCTAATGACTGACTCCTTAGGCAGTATAAAATCTAATTGTACCTTAAAATTCCATTTTCTAAAGTTTAAATGGCTAATCACTCCATAATGAGCCTAAACTCTAATTAGTGTTTACTAAGCTCATTTCTTAACCAAACTTAGTATTTTAGGTGTCAATCATTTCCTTAAACAGTAAGAAATCATTTAGCATTAAGAGAATTCAGTTTATAACTCTAAATCCTAAAGTCAAATTTTGAACCTTTAATGAGTGGCATTTTGGAAATTTTGAGTAATTCCTAATTAAGGAAAGATAAGAACCTCTCAATCTATCCATTCCTCTTAAAATTAGTAAGTATAATGTTTAGAACTTTGTTTGAGCTTAATTAGAATTATTAGTAGCTTTATTAGCATAAACCCTAAATTTTGCCTTAATTAATTAAAAATAATTCCTTAGTAAGAAAATGTGAATTTTTGAATCCACATTATTTTCATAAAATTGTTAATTTAACATTTTAGAGTATAAATCCTTTATTTAGGTGATACCCTAGAATTGAAGTTAGAATTTAGTTTTTAAGTTAGCTTGTGGTGAGATTGAAAACCCATCATTTCTCTCATAAATCAAAAATTCAATATTTTAAGTTAGTATTATTTCCATTGAGTAATGATTTAACTTAATAGAATGTGTATTAATCAGTGGTTTAAATGGGTTCAATTTAGATTAAAACTTGACTTTATAAACTTAAGGTCTAGTTTTTTTTTTTTTTTTTATCACCTTTAGCTTGTGCAAATAGTATTTCCAATTATATTAATTTTGATTTTACTCAATAATTCCTTAGTAAGAAAATGTTGCATTTACAGGTTTCATACTTCACTTGTGGCTTGTTGCACCTATAGCTATGTTATTGTTGTTCAAGTTAAATATGATAACCTAAAATTGTAGAAAATCAATAAATAGCTTAAAATGTACTTAAGCAATTGTCAAACACAAAATCTTATTCTCTTGATAATAATTTAGGTTCTGATATGACAGCTCTACTTCCTTTTAGTTTATGTATGCTTTTATTTTAGTTTCAATTTCTTATGCAAACTTGTTAGTGCTTATATGCATGTTACGGTGTTAGTCTCGATTTTTGTTGACTTGATCTATTTATATGTATCACTATTCATTAATGTTCACTATTTACTCAACATATTTATCATTGAACATATTCATATTAGTATGTTTATTTCAATCATAGCATATATACTATGCATTATATGTATTATTACATAACCTTGTTGCAGTTATTGGAATTGAGGTTTGTTCCTTCACTTACCTCTTTTTGATAAGTTATAAATGTTTCATTTATAGCTTTCCTACTTCACTAGTAACTTGTTGCACCTATAGCTATGTTATTATTGTTCAAGTTAAATGTCATATCCTAAAATTGTTAAATATCATTAAATAACTTAAAATGTACTTAGACAATTGTCAATCGCAAGATATTTTTCTTTTCATAGCTGGGGCCCTGGCATATGAAATTGACATATCAGACTTGGAGTTATTTGAGGAGGTTGCACCAGATGAGGAGCTTAGCTATTAGGATGATCATGATGCCGCATATTAGACTTTTCATTTTGCATTTTGTGAGGATAAGTGTTTTTATTTCAAGTTGGACATTTATCTTTAAATTGTATAATTTGAGACTTGTATATATTTCTCTTTGACATTTCCATTATAAGCTGACTTATACTACATTCATTTTAGAATATAGATATGGAAGCTCTTTACTTGCTTCTGCACTCTGTTTATATACACATGCTCATTTAGTGATTGATTTATAAGCAGGTGGCAAATTAAGTAATTATCAATAAATTTGTGAAAAACCTAATTTGGCAATAATTAAGGGTATGCCATGCTTACCAGATGATTGTAATCATGTTAATATATATGTTAACATGACCATGGTCATGACGGGGCTCCACAGTTGGTATCAGAGAGCATCATAAGATGATGGATTGGAATTTGGTTCATATCTACCTAATGTTCTATTCTCCTATAAATATAGTCACTTAATATATACTTTGTAACATCCATACCTTGCCATATTCTCGTCTACTCAAAATGAAAAGCACAAATTAGAAATAATAAGGAAAATACTTCGTATTAGAGAGCAATCGAGTGATAACCTAAGTATAATAAGATAAACAATTAGAAATTTCTAGGTAACTTAAGAACTTGTGTAAATTTAAAGCATGTAGGCTCATGGAGTCTTACCCTTCAGAACTCAATTATTATACTAGGCGATTTGAAGCAATATGGGAGGATGACTTTGAGTACGGACAAAGCCATGGAAGGATTGTGGAAGGTTTGTGATGCTAGTGGGCTGCATTTTTTTGGTGAATTAGGTATTTAAATATTGAATGGATTGGTAGGGTAATGTTTAAGGATGATTTTTGGAGTTTGTGGTGGGTTAGTTATGGGTTTAGAGTGGACAATTTAAAGGAAAACCAAGACTAGTTTAGATCGAGCATAGTTTAGTCTGATTTAAAATATCCCTCTTGTAGGTGGGGTTTAGTGGGTTAAAGGGCTGTAAATAAATTAATATAGGTAGCCTAAGATGTGTAGTTTGGATTTGAAGTAAATGGATAGGTTTGATGGTGTTTAAATGAGTATCATGGGGTAGAGAATAAGATTAGGTTAGGCTATTTTCAGATTTAGCTATGGAGATTATTGTGGAGTTTGGAGTGTGTTTGAGAGATTAGATAATGATTTAATAATTTTAAGGGATACTTAAGATACTGGAGAAGATGCGTGGATGGTTTGAGGTTATGAGCATAAGATTATAGTTAGAAAATAAAATATAAATAAGATAGCAACATAACTCATAAAAGATATGTAATAAACTTGACACCACCAAGCACCACGCAATATAAGAGCTATTCATCACAAAATTCTTTCGTTAAAGTTGCTTCATTACATTATATTGTAGCTCATATTTATAGGCACTACAAGTCTCTTGCTCTATGAGCTTTGGAGAGAAAATACAAAGGAAAATTTTGAAGGGAAAGATGGGTAGTTAGTAATTAGTGAGGGAGTAACTCCAACTGCTTATATTAAAAATTATCCTCATCATATGGCTGGCCAAACATATGCCTTAATAAATAAATAAAGAGTACAATATTAATAAAAACAAAATACAAATGGTAAGCTTAATATTTGGGCTCTTTAATTGGCTTTTGATTAGGCTCTTATAATTGGGCCCACCTTTAAATTCTTCCATAAAACTTTTTCCATGGCACTTGATGTAAAGACCCACTTAAGTAGTAATAAGTGAAACTCTTAAACATCGAGGTACCTTTTTAGATAACGGTAGAGTTCCTGATAAGAACTCCAAAGTTAAGTGTGCTCATGTGGGAGCACTCCTAGGATGGGTGACTTGCTGGGAAGTTATTTTCTAAGAGCAAAATTGTGAGACATTTTAAGTCAAAGCAGACAATACCTTGGTGCTTAAGAGTTTAGGCTGTTGCACTTGATGTTGGGCCTTTGATAATATTCTTTGAATGTGCTACATCAACTCTTGTCGACCAAATTCAACTCTGCACCAAAGAGTTAAAATCTAAGTAATCTGCTACTAATTGTGGGTATAGAGCTTCCAATCAGTACGTGTTAGCCATGTTTCTTCCATAGGCGGTTTATTCTTCCAATGAACAAGAAAATGATCCTCTTCATCTTGATCATTAGGAGCCTCATAAGTGATGATGTAGTCATTATCTAAAAAGGATGGAGTTTACATGTGGGGAACTATATCTCCTGCTAAAAAGTCTGACTACACAAGTAGAAGTTTGCTCACTATTTCAAATGATAAAATATCTTCAATATTAATAATATGATAAATTAGCATATCATTAGGCAAATCAAGGTGATAAGCATTAGATCCAATTTTTCTAAGAATTTTGAAAGGGCTACAAGCCCTTGGATGTAATTTTTTATATTTGGTGTTGTTATACTACTCAGGATAGATGCAAATCAAAACATAACCACCTTCCTATAATTCTTTAATTGATTTATTATTATTTCCTTTAAATGCATATTTTAATTACTTACAGTAATTTATTGTCTTATAGAATCATGAAGGCTTTAAAAATCCTTGGCAAATATGAATGCTGAATCAAAAAATGCATGAGAAGGAAGGTCGGTAGCATCAGTCCGTTGTTTAGGATTATGGTCATACATCACTTCAAATGGAGATTTTTTGGTTGTTCAGAAAGTACTAATATTATGCAAATTCAGCAGTAAGTAAATGTAAATCCCAATTACCTATGCTTTTTCTAACAAGGCACCTAAGTAAGTTTCCTAAGCTTCGATTGACAACTTCAGTATGACCATCTGTTTAGGGGTGAAAAGCTGATGAAAATTTTAATTTTCTCCCAAGAAATTTCCATAAGGTCTTCCAATAGTATGAGACATACCAAACTTCCTGGTCTGAAACTATAGTTGAAAGAAAGCCATGCAATCACATAATTTCCTTAAAGAATAATTTTGCAGTATGAGAGGTATCATTAGTTTTAGAGTAAGTTATAAAATGAGCCATCTTAGAAAATCCATCAATAACCATAAATATGTTATCATGACCATGAGCTGTTCGAGGTAACCCAAGAACAAAATCCATTGATAAATCTTCCCAAGGTCTATGAGGAATAGGCAATGCCATGTATTGGTTAGATTTTTTCTTAGTAGCTTTATCCTATTTGCAAGTTAAATATTGAGCTACTAGTTTTTGAATATCTCTATTTAGGGAAGCACAAAAAAATCTATTATCCATCAAGCATATTGTTATATCATTTACAAAATGGTCAGCAATTTCTTCCGAGTGTAGTTCAAAAATCAAAAACTCTCAAAGTGAAGGCCTATGAATGTAAAGTTGCTTTCCTTGATAATGATACCCATATCACAGAATTTGTTGCATTTAAGGTTAGACGTTTGTCCAAGTACTCCATGTAAGCACACTAGGTATTTATCTCGAATTTGTTCAAATCCAAGAATTTTGAAATCTAAAGAGGAGATGGCTATTGCCACCCTTGATAATGCTCTAGCATCTTTATTTTCAATTCCAGGTTTATGTTTAAGAATAAATGAATAGTCTTGGAGAAACTTAACCCATTTGGAATGTTTATGATTTAACTTTAGTTGAGTATTAATAAATTTTAGGGCATGATGGTCTGAGTTAAGAACAAAGTCATTCTGTAAAAGATAGCATCTCCAATGCTTTAATGACTAAATGATAGCATAAAATTCCTTATCATATGTTGAGTATCATTGCTTTTCATCATTCAACTTCTCACTAAAGAAAGCAACATGATGATTTTCTTGACTTAAAACTTCTCTAATTCCAATTATAGATGCATCACAAGTTACTTCAAAGGTTTTAGAAAAATTAGGGAGTCGAAAGACTGTGATTGATGTCATTAAAGCTTTAATTTGATTTAAGGCCTTTTGAGCTGTTGGGGTTCAACGAAACCTATCTAACTTCAGTATATCAGTGATTGGCGCTACAACGACACTTAGGTTTCTAATGAATCGCTTATAGAATGTTGCGAGGCCATGAAAACTCCTTACTTCAATAAAATTTTTAGGAGTTGGCCACTCCATAATTGCCTTAACTTTGGTTGGGTCAAGTTTTATTCCTTCAGATGAAATGATAAAACCTAAAAATATCACCTCAGTTTGCAAGAACAAACATTTTTTAAAATTAATGTATAACTTCTTGGTTTTAAGGGTCTCAAAAATGTGTCTAAGATGATGGTGGTTTACTCTATTTAGGCTAAAAATTAATATATCATAAAAATAAACCATCTAAAATTTTCCTATAAATGGCTTAAGAACAGTATTCATCAATCTCATAAATGTACTAGGTGCATTCAAAAGTCTAAATGGCATGACCAACAATTCATAGAGTTTATTAGGGGTCTTGAAAATTGTTTTCCATTCATTTACTGATCTAATTCTAATTTGAAAAAAGTTTGCTCCTAAGATTAAATCTAACATGTCATCTAATCGGGAAATGGGAAATTGATATTTGATAGTATTTTTTTTTGATAGCTCGACTATCGATGCACATTCTCCATGTTCCATCATTCTTAGGGGTTATTAGGGCACAGGCCGCACAATGACTAAGACTATCTTATACAAATCCTTTCTTAAGTAACTTAGTAACTTGTCTCTTAATTTTTGCATGTTCTATGGAGTTCATTCTATAATGAGGAAGGTTTGGAAGTTGTGAACCTGAAACTAAGTCTATAGCGTATTGGATTGATCGAAGTGGTGGTAATCTATTTAAGAGTTCCTCTGGAGCAATTTCTCTAAATACAGAAAGGAGACATAAAACTTCTTTAGAAATAGGAATCTCATTAATATTTAACTTAACTTCTTTTATATGTAAAATGTGAATATTGGTCAGATCAAAAAATTCTTTTCCTAAGGTTTCTTAACTTTTTAATATATTACATAAAGAGAGCCTTGCCTTAGAGTCAGCAATTGTCCATGTAACTTCTTATCATAATGTCAAGGACAATATTTTGACATAAGCATTTCTTTCATCTCTATCTAAGTAAGATTTGTCCTTCCTAACCTTTGTTCTTTTACTAAAGTGTTTGTCCGATAAATCTTAGCTTGACTAGTTAATTTTATCTCAGCAAAATAAACTCATTGATAATCATCCATCCTATATCAATTAAAGAAGTCATCTATTTGGGTTAACCTATCTAAGAATTTATTTGGATTATGTGTGCCATCATAAGTAGGAGCTTCAACTTTAACTCTCATAAAGAGATTATTAAAATTAGTAACAACTCATTGGTGGTCTATCCTTTCTCCATTCTTAGGGTTTAGTTGTCTTCGATGAGGTTGGGGGGGTGGTGGAACATGTGGTTGGTAATTAATTGCATCTATGTATGAGCCATCATCTTCCATATGTGCATTAAGATTATGGATAGGATGTGGAGCATAGTTTTTATTATTTTGTAAGAGATTTGAGATGATTTACATTTGATCTTTAATTTCTTGCATTTGAGTTTTATTTTACTCAAATAATTCTATAGTCTTTGTGTAACAGTCCAAGGTTGCTACCTAGCTTAATTTAAGCATAATCATATCCTAATTATCATTCTATTAAATTCATCTAGTCATTAGAACTAAACCTTGAAGGTTTGGAGCAATTCGGAGCTCAATCGATTATTTTAGAATATTTTAATATTTAATTAATTAGAAAATTGAGGTATTTATTTTGACCTTGAAATCGAAATTACTCCCAAATTAGCTAGGGGTGATGTTTTGGACGCTTTTGGAAGTCGTCGAATTTTCGTGAATATTTTAATATAATTTGCTACCCCTAAAATTAGCATAATTAAATAATTCGCCGTTGGATTCCTCACCCCCAAATTAGCTAAGGGTGAATTTTTGGGAATTTTTGGAGCACGTTTTAAAAATCAAAATTTTTAAATAAATAAGGAAAATAAATAAGCAATCATTGAATCCCCAAATTACAATTTCCCCTATTTCCTATTGCTTGCTGTCATCCCCATTACCATTTTCGACGCCTCCATGCCCTTGAGCTAACAAATGATGACCTCTTCCCCACTATACTCATGATGGCCTAGCCCCCCTATCACCTCTCATTCTCCTCCTTTAAGAAGGAGCTCATAACCTTCTTCCTCCCCAATACAAAAAGCTGAGTTCCTCCTTCCCCTCCCTTCTTCCTGGGGTGCTTGTTGAGAAAGAAGAAGTGCAGCTCTCCACCTCCAAAGTTCTTGGAGAAATCAAAGTATCCCCTTCCTCCTCTTCTTGCAAGTACTAAGGTACCCCTTTACCCCTCTCTTTTGTCTTCTTCATATAGCTACAATGCTTGAATACATCTCTAGACATCCATGTTCAAGTATGCAAGCCATTACAGCTCTCTAAGAGATTAAATTTAATGCTCTATTTTTCTTGCATTCTGTATACCCTGTTCTTTATCCACATTTTTTATATAGTTAGGATACTCCATTTATGCCGATTTTGGTGTCGATGAAAAGGTATTGGAAAGACCTTTCCATCGATATATGGCACCGCTCATGGAACGCTTTGGGATTGAGAGTAATTGAGCTCAAAGTAGGCATTCCAGGTTTCGTCCTAGCGAAATCACCGTCTGGCACTTTCGCCCGATTTTGCAAATTAGGCCGCTGCAGCGGTATGTTGCCAGAAATCATATAAAATCAATTATTAAATAGTATTCAGCAAAATGGACCGCTGCAGCGCGCTCCAGCGGGCTGCAGCAAAATTTCTGGGAAACTTAAGAAATGTCAAAAAATTAAATTAATTGAACATTAATTTTGCAATTTGAACCACTGCGCGTGCCATAGAGCGCCGCAGCGGGTCACAGCGCACCGCAGCGCGAAAAGCGCTACAGCGCGCTGCCGCGCGATGCAGCGTTTAAGCTTGCAAAATGCCCAGAATTTTTTAAAAACTGCCCAATTTTAGTTGAAATGGCCAAAACTTCACTGTTTTGGTATTTTAAGGTCCCTAGGATCCTAATGGGACTGAATTATATCAAATGTGAACTTATTTTAGTTAAAATTGAATATTGCATAAATTTATATGTGAAAATTTTGTTTGAAACATTATCATTTTTTTTAATAAGTGCTCAAAACTTACTTTGTACCTAATATATATTGTGCAAATTACTAGGTAGCTTAGAATTTCAATGCCAACAATAATCCAAAATAATATTTAGGTTTTGAGCCTTAGAAATTTAGAAAATGACCAAAATATCCCTAACCTTAGTTAGGTCATAACTTGACCATTTGAGGTCCAATTTGGGTCTACTCCTAATTAAAGTACTTAGTGTGTTATAGGAAAGCTATAACCACTGAGTTTGCTGAATTTGGACACCAAATAGAAGAGTTAGCTTTTTGGCCCCTCTTAACTTAGAAAAATTACCTATTTACCTATAGAAATTCAAATGGCTATAACTAACTCATTAGACCTCAGAATTTAATGTTCTTAGACTCTATAGAATCCTTGAATAGTAACCAACAGTAAACTACATGAAAATTTTAGTTTTATTAAGAGTAAATTACAAAAATACCCCTTAGGTTAAAAACTTTAGTTTGGACCTATAAGACTCATTTCTCATCCAAATTAAGCATACTTACTGTCTATCTTCAAGTTAGATAGTAAGGAACCATTTGGTATAACAAACTTTAATTTGGACCCTTAATTTAAAAGTGAATTTTTGGGCTTTTAAGTAGGGGTAAAATGGTCATTTTGCCCAAAATTTAAGTTAAGTGCTCTTAAACTCTAATTTGTGTTTTAAATCACTCAAATTAGTATTAGAACTATATTAGAGTTGTATAAGTAAGAAAATCAACTATTAGATCAACTCATCAAAATTCCCCTAAAATTTTTCTAAATCTTTTCATATGATCTTTTCACCTCACATTAGGACCATTCCTAAGACTAAGACTGGCTCATATGTTAGATTTCATTCATTAGATAAGTTGGTTATTCAATGAATAGATCCTTAGTTTTATTAGTTTCTAGAAATCTTACAACCGTTTTTGATTTCTTTATCTCTTAACCTTAGATTTAGGATAAAGAGATTCATCCTATTATGTTTGATTTACTTAATATGGTCTACCTTAATTAATAGATCACATTAGACTGAAACCTAGATCTTATATCTTAACCTTTTTGGACTATGTGATTAAGCCCAATCTCATGGTGTTTAATCCATAATCTATAGTAGTAGATCTTGATCAGATCTTAGGTAGAACGTCTGAATTCATCAAATTAGGACATTGTGATTTATTAATTAAACTTATAGCCGTACTTGATTGAATTAGATCAGAACCTAATCAGTTCTTATCCTTTAAGCATATAAGGTCGTGCTTCTTAGTTACACTCGATAGTAGGAATTGGAGATCCTGAACTTTTACAACTTAGAATAGTTAGAATGGTTAAATTGGATAACAACAGTGTCATCATGTATAAAAGAGTCCCTTGCTTACTTGATTAATTTTTGTTGCTACACATTCCTTGTATTTTTTTCTTAAATTCCTTGTTCATATCATATAAGAGAACTTGTGTATGAAATAAAAACTTAGAGTAATTAGGATAACAGCTACCTTTGGGTTTAGTATATTTAGTAGATTCGGGTGCACATTTATCCTAATAGACAGAGGTAAGGAGTAATAAGGATGCTTAACATTACTCATTGAGGAGTGTGTGTTAAGCTTAGAACCCATATAGTCTTGCAGACGTGCTTGACTCCTCAGCTGTTTCTGGACGTGTCCATAGAAACAAAGTAAAATAACTAAAATATTATGTATTTGTATCTACTGCCTCCTTAATTCTACTGTTGGATTCTATCTACCCTAGCCCAGAAAGGCTATGGGGGTTTCTGTCTGCCCAAACCTAGAAAGGCTTTGGGGATTTCACCGGCCCGATGGCCAACTTTCTGATATGGAAGTCTTTACATACCTGATTCAGTTTTCAACTTATTGTGTAATGTGTTCTGATGTATATTTCAATCAACTATTTTTCTTTACTTACTTGCTCAGTTGTACGTATTTATAGGATGTTAGACTTTACTGCTTACTATATGTACCATATTCAGATTTTTGTCATTTAATTTGCATATGTCATATGATCATCAGCATGTTTAGGATTAGACTTTACTTTCAGTATTTTTACTTACTGTACTATACATGTATATGCCCATTCCTTGCTTAGTTATTGAGGTGTGCTTTTGCCTCATTTGTTGCTTAGTTATAAATGTTATATTTATAACTATCCCTATTTCTTTGTACGCTTACTGCACTTATGCTTTTAGTTTATTTTTGTTGTGCTTAAGTATAAAAATGGTGACATTAATAACACATATAAAATATTCAGCCTAAAATATACTTAGAAAATTGTCTAACAAGATTTTTCTTTTATTGGCTGGGGCCCTGGCATTATAAAATCGATAATGTCATATTCAGATAGGTTTAAGAAGCTAGGTGCTGAAGCAGAGGTGCCTTACTTAGAGGAGGAGCTTCATCTAGGAGAGCTGAATATTGTTTAGTTCCTTTTAACTGCTTGTGAGGATGAGTGATTTATCTTTCAGTCTTTTAAATTATTTAAATATTGTAATAATATAAGTACTGTGACTGTGATTTACTTTATGCACTTTATTATTTTCTGAGCTCTCTTATTACTGTTTCTTATATGATGCATGATGAATGGATGTACTATTTACTTCATTTAGCTTTCGCACTCTGCTTGTATGTCAGATTTAGTGACTGAACCTCTTAATTATTCTATGCACATCCTCTCTTTATTAGTGGATTATGGATCTTACATAATCTAATGATAAGAGAAAGATTTACACAAGTGACCTCCGCTCCTTAGCCTAATGATTATGGGCTTAGGGAGCGGGGCGCCACACTTTGTTTCATGTTCATGAATCCTAAGATCTAAGGAATTTACTATCTTGGTTTTAAGTTCTCGATTTGGTCTTGGGAAATTGACTTTGGTGCCATTTTGTTTTTATAAAGAAATATGAAAAAAAAAATCCTAAATTTGAGAAGGTAAAATAGAAAATATAAATATAAAAATAATGTGAATAGTAAGTTAAAAGAACTTCCAGGTGAGGAGGGGGGCACTTGGCCACTTACGTCCCAAGCTCTCCTTAGATTGTTTACGCCCTTTTGACAAAGTTCTTTTTAACTTTGCAATACACTAGGTTTTATACAAGTATATTCTTATGCATACAAGTTTAATGCAAAGAAAAGTAATTTTTTTTTCCTAGATTTAAAAACTTTATTTTCTTAAGAAATACATATTAATTTAATTGATAAAAAATAGCAACTAATATTATCATAAATACCAAATATAGAAAGTAAAGAAGTTCATATAATTTTTTTGTTCACATCAAGATAAAAGCTTCAATATTAAGTGGAACACTCACTTTTCATGTTTTCCCTCAAATAAATATTTAAGGTATGTTCACACAAGGATATTGGCTAGGCTATATGATGGTGCTCACTAATTAGAGTTCATGCACACATTATAGACTTGCATGTAATATGAAAAAATTTTAAATAATTAATATGAAAACTATTGTCATAAAAAAGATTAACTTACCTTACACTTGTTGGAATGACTCAAAAGCTTGTGGAGAGATTTCACCAAAATTTATTCCACATGTCGAGATGCTTTTTTGTTTTTTTCCTAGCTTTCCCAACCTTGCTCTGATACCAAAATATGATGCTAGTGGGCTGCCTTATTTTGGTAAATTAGGTATTTAAATATTGAATGGATGGGTAGGGTAATGTCTAAGGATGATTTATGGAGTTTATAGTGGGTTGGTTATGAGTTTAGAGTGGACTATCTAAAAGAAAATCAAGACTAGTCCAGATCGAGCCTAGTTTGGGCTGATTCAAAATATCCTTCTTGTATTTGGGGTTTTAACAGGTTAATGGGCTGGAAATAAATTAATATATGTAGCCTAAGATGTGTACTAAAAATTCTTGTAATTGGGCAGGTTGATTGAGCTCTTGTAATTGGGCCCACCTTCAAATTCTTTTCTTGAACTTTAGCCATGACTCTTGTTGTTCGACAAGATTTTTAGGTACCCAACTTTTTAAAGGATTAAATCTTCCCATGTTGGCCAAGGAGTGGCTGCATCAAGCATCCACAACCTTTGACATCATCAATTGTCCGGATGATGTTCATCCACAAATAATAATCTTTCATCTATAAGATGGAGCTAAAAGTTGGTGGGAGATCACAAGTTGGAAACTCAAAAGGAAATGCAGGAGCAAGCTTCGTCTTGTCACTTACATGGACTTATGTGTTTCCTTCGTAGTAGAAAATTTTGGATGCGTGTCTAGTCATTTATAGTAGTCACATCATAGCTGATTTTATCCTTCTTTAGCACAATGTGGTATCTTTGCATTTTATCTTTAGTATTACTATTTTCATTTTATGTACTAAAAATTTTAATTAATAAGAAACTTGGCATGCTTGTTCTTCGAATGTTGCATGTCTTCTTCTTAATTTTTAAAATGGTGGTTGTCATTAAATTAAAAAAAATGAATCATGGTTCTCCTTTGATGACTACTCACATTAAGATGGTTGCTTCTTTAAGCAACACTACTGAAGAAATTTGAAAATCAGAACCAATAATCTCAAATGATATAGAAGTTAATTTCAGCCCAAAGTCCGTCAATTAATGTTGCAGCGCCAGTGGTTCCAACGGCATTCACTCCCCATCATTATGCCGATGGAATCCTGCATAGCTTCCTAAGGTTGAGAATACCAACCTTCAATGGAAAATTTCCCACCATGGATACCATGAGTTGACTAAAACTGGTGGAAAAGAATAGCACTAGTATAAAGTTCCCTAACTCTAAAGTCATCCACCTTACTACGCATATGTTCCAAGAAGAAACTGAGAATTGGTGGGATAATGAGAGGTACTTCCGCTTTGCTGACTTCGATGTCGAGGATATTCCATGGGATTCATTCATCATAGCCTTTAAAGCTGAATTCATTTCTCCATTTGCTCAGAACATTCTAGAGGACATACTACTATTGATGAAGCAAGGTGGTCAACCTATCTCAGAATATGAGTTTGAATTTAGGAGTTTAATGTATCTTTCCCCAGACTTGGTGAGAACAGAAGCCGGTTGCTACCATAGATTTCAGATTTTCCTAACAGATTCTATTAAGCATCATGTCGTTCCCCTGTGTCTCATTGACTTCTCCCAATTGCTGAAAATTACCAGAGTAGTGGAACACCATTAGGCATAAAAGGACATGAAAAGGAAAATGCATGTTGTGTCCAACTGACACGATTCCTTCAAAAAGTATAGACCACGGTCTGCTAAGGTCTACCAGATGAAAGCAGCTTCATCATCTAATTCGATCAAGGGTTGTAACAAACCACATCCTTATGGTAAATGCTATCATTTCAGGTGCCCTTGATTTATGTGTGGTAGACAAGGCCACATGTATTATTAGTGCACGGAACTGGAGATGATGGATGGAGTCTGAATTAACCATTCTTGTTGTAACCTAGTGTTCCAAGCAGTGCCTATAAATAAAAGTTATCTGAGGATGGAAACCATTCCATTGCTACAAGTTGAGGACTCAGATTCAGTTAAAGAGCAATCTATTGCACCTAGAGTGTAGGCCCAGAATCACCCTAGGAAGCAAGTCGACAATAATTATCCTACTAGTTCTGCTCATATTTACGCTCTGACTCCTATTGAAGCAACAAAAGACAATAACATAGTTTTAGGTACACATTTCTGAGCCTGTCTTTTTCTGAAAGTCATCTTTATTCTTGCCAACTTCTATTTTTGCAAATAGTTAGCTTATTTTAAAATACTCAATGTAGAAACCATGTGCATATATGAAAAACCCTATAAAGTATTATTTGATACTGGGCATATGTATTCTCTTATCTATGCTAAAGCCTTCTATAAGTGTAACACTTATTCCCCTGGTGGTAGACTTGCCATAAGGATGAGGCATTTGTCATTTCGGTGCTTGCCCTGCCTATTGTTGTCAAGACATCTGATAAACTTTTGATGGCAGTGGCTTATTTCTCTTATTCTCACCATTCCTTGTCGAAGATAGCCATGACTTCTTCCTTTGCTCCTTTTGCTATAAATGGCGCTCAACTAGTCAAGATCCTTCTAGCAGCTTGGCAAAGTTATCATGATGTTGTCATACTAAATCATCCTTTATCGAGTCCTTTAGTCCTTTTAAGAATCTGCTACACATTTCTACTTTTGTCCTAAGTATGCGTGGGGCAAACCTTGATAGTCTTCTTAATTCCAAATAGTAAGTCAATATTGACTTGTTACCAGGAGATAATTGGATTAATTCATCCTCAATAAAGATTTAAGCAGACAGTGAAACAAATTCCTCTTTGAATACTTCTTCAAACTTCTCCCAAGGGATGTCTTTTATATCATATCTAATGAATTGAGAGTTTATTTTACTTTCCCACTAGAGTTCTGCCTCTTCAATTAACACGTCAGTAGCTAGATGAACTTCTTCGCTATCCGGGCATTCTTTCCAACTATCCTCAACTAGTTTAATACTAAAATTGGAGTGGCAAATCCATTGATTGTTGGAGGATTTATGCAGAGGAAAGCGTGCAAAAATTCATCCACAGTAAGTTCAGAGGATGCATTAGAATTAATTTGTGTAACTTGAGGGTTGGGTTGGCTTAAGGACCTTTGTGCGGCTTGAAATTGAGTCTCCACGAGAACTTTCACTGCATAAACTACTCTTCGTGGCTGTTACCCTTCATGCGCCTGTGGATGCATGAGCGCCCAAGTATCTGTTTTTGAATTTAGGTTGTGGCGCATGGGTGCGCTAGAGCTTCTAGGCCTCAATCTTCATTTGTGCTACTAGCGCTTGAACGAACCTGGGAGTCAGGATTCAGTAAGAGTATTCACTACCGGCGCTCGAGCACCCAGCTTAAGGCAATTTTTATCTATGATAGGGTTGGCTTTTTGGATGTTGGTTCATCTTTCGATGCATAGCAATCAGCTCTTTAGAAATGGTATTTTCTTATGCGGCAATTTGTTCCAAACATTCAATGACATTTATAAGGACAGATTGCTTTTCGCCATCGGGAATTGGTCATTATGGGCAATGCCAATCTTTCAATTGATACAAAAAAAATAAAAAAATAAAAATAAAAATGATTGGTTGACTTATTTAATCCATAATACAATTCAAATACTACACCACCGAATATTGTATTTTATGATTAATTTATTATATAATATAGAAGCCGGTTTTCGAGTGAGTAGAGTTGGAGAAGACAATCCATATTTGAACTTGTTCGAGTTCGAGTCGAGTTGAAGTTGAGTTCGAGCAATTTCGACTTATTTTAAATAGGGATCGAGTCAAGACGTATAAGTCGTACTCGACTTGAAAATTTTCGAGATGACTCAAAATATCTTGAAATCAAGTTGAATTGAATTCGAACTTCAAATTTTGGGTCAAATTGTCTACCTACATGCTATACAAAAAGCAACCCAAGCAGAATAATCCATATTTTTTATAGAGCAATGCATGCTGTCGCACTCGTTGATGCGGTACATCATAAATCTAAAAAAACTCATCAACTAAAATGTGAGCAGCACTAAGTGCTACAGAAAAAATATTAATAAAAATATGCATTGCTCTTTTTTTTATGGCTTAGTTTTTGAAGTTTTTAATTTTAATGAGTAAACTATTACAAAGCGTGTTGCCCACCTGTCGGTCACCGTCCGCGTGGCTGAGAATAGTTGCGCTCTCTTTGTCATATATGAATCTAATTATTAGTATCGAAACCACATATATATTTTTTTATTTATATTACACTTATGATTATAAGATTATTTCTTGCTTTATTTATCTTTATTTTTATCATCGATCATAATAGAATCAAACAAGAATATTACATTTAAAAATTTTTTTTTTTTTTATAATTTTTATATATAAATCTTATCAAAAGTACATTCAATCAATATATTATTTATACATTAAATTAATATATCATCTATATCTATATATATTGATGTATACTAATGTAAATATAACGATACTCTTCGTATAAATCGAGCCCGTAAGGCAGCTGTCTCCAGCTTTCACAGGCACTTGCCAGCCCACCCATAACTCCTTCCCTATATAACGCTGCACTCATTTTCAACCTTCCCTTAACTTAAACCTGCGGCATACCATTTCTAATCCTACTCCAACATCACACCCACAGATCAAAAATGTTGAGCCGCTCATGTCGATTTCTTAACATCCTCTTCCTCTTCCTGCTGCTCTCCCCACTGCTCGTTCTAGCGGCTTCTCCTTTTCCTTACAAGTCAGGCAAAATGCTGATCCCCACCTCTGGCGCCGACCTCGCCGCCGCCCTCGGCGAATCGAAGCAATACGAGGGATCCTCCGATCTTGTGCACCTCCGGTACCACATGGGCCCCGTCCTCTCCTCCCCAATCAAGCTTTACCTGATATGGTACGGCCGATGGGCTCCGTCTCAAAAATCTACGATCCGGGACTTCCTCCTCTCGATCTCCGACACCGCCGTTCCGTCTCCATCCGTCTCCGAATGGTGGTCCACTGTCTCTCTCTTCGCCGACCAAACAGGCGCCAACGTGACGCGATCCCTCACAATCTCCGGCGAATCGTCCAACCCCTCCCTCACCCGTGGCTCCGCCCTCACCCGCCTCTCCATCCAGCAGGTCATCGTCGATGCCATCAGATCAGGCCTCCCTGTGGATCAGCGGAACGGCGTCTACCTCGTCCTCACTGCCGCCGCTATCAGCGTTCAGGATTTCTGTCGCGCGGTCTGTGGCTTCCATTACTTCACCTTCCCTTCCATGGCCGGCCGCACATTGCCATACGCATGGATCGGCTATAGTGGTAGGCAGTGTCCGGACGTGTGCGCCTACCCCTTCGCCATTCCGCCCTACATGGGGCGAACCACGGCGGCGATGATGCCGCCTAATGGCGATGCTGCGGTCGATGGGATGGTTAGCGTGATCGCCCACGAGCTCGCCGAGCTCTCCACGAACCCTCTTGTGAATGCGTGGTACGCCGGAGATGATCCGACGGCGCCGACCGAGATCGCAGATCTTTGCGAAGGGGTTTATGGAAGTGGTGGTGGCGGAGGTTACACCGGCCAGATTGCCAGCGATGGGGCAGGCCGACAGTTCAATGTGAATGGGAGGAACGGAAGGAAATTCTTGATACAATGGCTTTGGAACCCGCTGCTTAGGGCTTGCGCTGGCCCTAATGCAGTTGATTAGCTTAATACTATGTTGTTTTCTTGATTACTTTTTTTTGTTTTTTGTATGTTTTATTGATGGCTTTATTGTTATCGTCAATTGAAAGAGATCGAAATTTTTTTTGTAGTTTTGTTTATATATATTTATATTAAGGAGTAATTCTTTTTTCTTAAAACTATCAAGGGCATGAGCCCTAAGATTATATTCTAGTAAATAAAATAGATATATGGACAAAGAAATGCTATTTGGACACTAAGATAATATTTATATTATTTTAATATAAATAAATAAACACTTATCATTCATAATATTCAAATTCAATTAGATGAGTATTTTTGAGTGCCATATCAGTGGGTCTAAATAGTATTTCTCATATGAACATTAGTTGGCACTAAGAAAACAAAAGATACATATACATCATAAAATAAAAATAATGTAATAATCTTATATGTAAATATATGATTTGTATAATTCACTTTTTATTTTGACCAATAAATAAGAAAAAAAATAAAAAATTTTATTTGGTGGCCATTATGATAGTACATATGATAATGTAAGTGTATCATTTTTTAAAAATAAATATCAATTGCAGCTTATCCTCTAATAAAATAAATACAAGTCATATGGGATGTAATATTTGATAGGTGGCTACCAATCAATTGACAAAATGAAGGCCTCTTGTACATGGGGGACCCTTTAGCCTACAAACAAGTTCAAGATGTAGGGTTACAAAGTCTTTTAACAATATTATAGTACCACTAAGTATAATAGGTACATTGAGCTCTGTTGAAAATTCTTCTACTTACTACAAAGATATTGGGAAACAATGCTATGCACTATTAGCTTCTCATATCGAATTTTTTAGAGATAGAAGCAAATCTCAAACAATTGCAGTAATTTTGGCAGAAGGAAAAAGGTTCACCCAAGTGCAAGTCTCGAACTTTCCTTAAGATAAATTATAGAAAAATGAGATGACACTTGATTTTCTGAGCTATCTTCACATGGCACTTAAGACTTGTTATATTGAATACCCTTTTTAGATAATTTGTCTATTGTTTTAAGCTCATTGTGCATACAAGTTCATATAAAATAATAAATATTTAAGTTTGCAGTGTAAACGTTACACATCTAGATGACTCAACTATAGGTAAACCCCTCATAATAGCCTTGCAGTAGAGCTCATCAAATCATCATTTGACATAACATGAAGTAAGCTATTAAGTTCCTCCAATATTGTGAGCTATTTGAGCCCTTGGGTCCCAATAATTAAATCTCATACCATGCCACCACTACTCCGAGAGAGTGTTTTAGCAATTCACTCTCGAAAAGGAAACTAGCTTGCGTGCTTTCATGAGAGATAATAAGCTTACAAATCAATCCATCTGTAAATTTTATTGGAATAGTACCGTTTGATTCGCCTTATTTTCTTATATTAGACCCATCACATAGACAATCTAGAGCAAAGTGTAGTGATGTTTTGTAAAGTGCCCATACGGAGATGCATAACATTCCTCCAATAATTAAAAGGCTAGTCATTTATTTAAGGTTAAAATTTTGCTAAGCTCTTTTCATTATCACCCTAGAGAATATAATAACCTTTTCATGTTTAATTTTAAGGCCAACACAACCCTTGAATCTTCAAGCTATATATTTAATTTGTTAATATTCTCATGGGTGGCCTCCCAAAGCATAATTGGTCATTTGCAAAGAGCATATGAGAGCAAGCAAAGCTCTATTTCTTAATAGGTTTATAAGTGTCATCTTTCAACGCATTGTTAAGAAAACTTGACAAATCATTTATAGCTATGGCAAATAAGTAAGGCGGGAACGGACCCTATCCAATGCCATTTGAAGATGAGAAGAATCCCTTGAGAGAGCCAATGAATATAATCGAATAGTCAGCCTGGGTGATGCATGGTCGTATCCATTTTATATAAAATCTTGAAAATCCTTTATCTTGACAAACTTATTGACCGATTACTAATCTATGTCTTGACAATCAGTCGTTACAACAAAATCCTCAAATATATTCAAGTACTCGATAACTAATATGGTGCCTTGTCTAAGTGTATGGAACTTCATGTGAAGTTGTTAGTGATGATTATGGGGGAAATACTTATCCTTTAGAGTCTCCCTCATCTCAAGCCAAGATATTCTTGTAACAACCCAGGCTGTTACCTAGGTCAATTAGGACTAATTTTAGTCTTAAGACTAATTATAAGTGCTAATTAGGTCAATTGGAGTCAACCTCTAAGATCTAGTCCAAATCAGGAGTCAAACGGATCGAATCCTGATTTCTAGAAATCCAAGAACCCTAGAATTTGACCTATTTAAATTGACCTCTGATCGAAAAACGGACTTCGCCATTGCGCTCATTGACCCCGAATTAGCTAAGGGTGAAGTTCTCGTGTCAATCGGAAGTCGTCGAAATTTCATCAAATATTTTAATAATATTTAATGCCTCGAAATTTGGGAAACTTAAATGCTTGTCGGATCAAATATCCGACCTCGCCGTTGCGTTCCTCACCCCTCATTTAGCTAGAGGTGAATATTTGGGATTTTTCGTAAAGCCATTTAATTATTTGGAATTTATTTAATTTAATTTAGAATATATAATTATATTTTAAGTAAAATTAAATAATATTTAATATTATTTATTTTATAAATTTTTCGCGGCCGTTAAGTAGCTAACGACTGTCCGCTTTTTTTGGCTGCCGTTACCCCTCTCCGCCGTTCGATCGAATGACGGATCGTAGCAGTTCGATCGATCAATCGAACGGCTACGGCGCTGCGTCCCGAAGCGCTCGCCACGTGGCTCGCGAGTAGAGGGCGCCGCCGCGGTGCTCCAGCCAGAGACCGCCGCTCGGCCTCGTTGAGTCCACCTCCCATGCTTAAACATCTAGGAGTTCCTCGGTGCGAGCACTTCTGACTCGAAGCCCTCGGTCGAAGCCAACTCGACTGACGAACCCTAGCCCATTCAGGTACTCCCCATCTCCCCGCTTTATTCAATGCTATGCAATCGCTCTAAATGAATGATCGTCGCACGTGAATTAGTCATAGAAATAGTCGATCAGGAATCGGATCGATCGATCCGTAGGGTAGGGTTTGACTCGCGAATCATCATCCCCTGCACCGTATGGGGCTCCCTAGGGTTAGAGGTTTCAGCCGCCGTAGGGCACCTACGGAGTCAGACCCGGCCCCGTTGGGTAGATCTCGCCGGGACCTACCCTCGGCCGTGCGTTCCAGCCTACGGCGAGGCCGGGGGGGGGGGGGGGGGGGCGGCGAAATTGCCTGCCCTAGCTGCCCGTGCGAAGGCGCTCGGGAGGGAAGGTGAGGCGCTGCTGGGCCGTGCGGGTCGAGCCCGGCCCGCGCGTGCGCCTCGAGCAGGTCGGCTCGCGTCACCCGCGCATCAGCGAGGGGGCCCCGCCTGGCTTGGCTGCGCCAATTGCAGACTGCCACGTGGCAAGTGGCGGGCCCCGCGTGGTCAAATCCTGCAGAAAAATAATAATGTTATATATTTATATATATATAATAGATATAATATATATATATATATAGATAATTATAATTAGTTAGTTAAAATTAATATTAGAATTAATAATCTGTTAATTAGCGTTTAGTATTAATTAGATTATTATTAATTTAGTAAATTAATCAGTCTGTTAACTAATATATAATTTAAATAAAATACATTTAAAATCTATTATAATCTGTTAAATAATAATGAAAATTTATATTTATTATATATATAGTTAATATATACAGATGTATATATATATAATATTAGATTAGTTAAATTGCTGTTGATAGTTAATTAATTAAGTTAATTAATATAACAAATTCAAATAATATTAATTTAATAATTAATAGTAGAATTAGTAGACTAACTCATAATTAATTAAATTAATCAATTAATATGTTAATCTAATAGCGAATAGTAAGTATAATTAAGGCATATATATATATATATATATATATATATATATATATATATATATATATAGTTAACAAAAACTTTAGAATATATAAATATTCATATGTATACATATAATAAAAACTTTAGGATATAATCTAAATAATAAACTAATTAATTATATATAATTAATTTCTTCAATAAATAATACAAAAAAAATATAACTTTAGGAATGAACAGTAAATTAATTTAATTTAAATAAATGAATAGTAAATTAATACAAATTGTATTTTGAATAATAAAACTTAGAAGTTTAATAATTTTTTGTAGCATGATTCAAATATAGCCAATATAAGTCTTAAAATACTCAGAAAAATAAATATAATCAAATGACATAATACAGAATTTAGTTTTGGGGTACGTATAACGATGTAGTATTTTATGACCTCTTTAGGACCCCATAACTTTTTACCCAGTTATCAGAGCATAGTTAATATGGGTCTTAAAATACTCAAAAGATCCCCATCACCGCAGTAGTATTAGTTTTCCCATTTGGATATCAGGATAAAAAGTCAACCCTATAATTCCTAGTTGACTTTCGTGAAAAATGACCAAATTGCCCATAGATTTCAAATGGCTATAACTTGATTAAATCAACTCCAAATTCAAAAATTCAAGATGCTAACCAGTTTAGAATTTCAATGTCACCAATAAATTGAAATAACATTTAGGTTATGAACCCTAGAAATTTAGAAAATGATAAAAATACCCCCAACCTTAGTTAGGTCATAACTTGACTATTTGAGGTCCAAATTGGGTCTACTCCCTACCAACATACTCAGTACATTATAGGGAAGCTATAGAAACTGAGTTTGCTGAAATTGAACTTCATAATGAAAAAGTTTGGTTTTTGTCACCCACTGACCCATTAGATATTATCAAATTGTCCTTCAAACTTAAAACGTTCATAACTTAGTCAATTGACCTCAGAATGCAGTGTTCTTGGACTCTATGGAACCCTTGAATAGTAACCTACAATAAATTGCATAAAAACCTAGTTCTTAGTAGAGTGAAAATTACTTAAATGCCCTTAGGTCATAAACCTTAGTTTGAACCTGTAGGACCTGTTTTCGGTCCAAATTGAACGTACTTACTGTCTATCTTTAAGTTAGACGATAAGAAATCTTTTGGAAAAGAGAAACCTCATTTTGGATACTTAAATCAAAAGTTAACTTTTCAGACCCTTAAGTAGGGGCAAAATAGTCCTTTTGCCTAAAATTTAGGATAAACACCCTTAACCTTTAATTAGTCTTTTAAAATACTAAAATTAACATTATAACCATATTAATGGCATTGAAGGAAGAAAAATCAACAGTTAGGTTAGATTCCAAAATTTTCTTAAGTCTGTAACACTACACCTTAAGGACCCTTCCTGAGACTAGGACTAGATCATAGGGTTAATTTCATTTATTGGAAAATGAGGTTTTTTAATGAATGAATCCTTGGTGTTATTAGTTTCTAGAATTTTTCAACTTATTTTTGATTATTTTATCTTTTAACCTTAGATCTAAGATAGGAGATTCATCCCATTAAGTTTGATTACTTAATAGGATTGGCGTAAATTATTAGAACACTTTTAGAATGAAACTTAGATCTTAGGTCTTATCCTTTTTGAATTATGTGATTAAGCCCAATCTCATGGTGTTTAATCCATAATCTATAGTTTAGTAGTTTTTAGTTAGAACATCTAAAATTATTAATTAGGTCGTAATGATTTGTTACTTAACCTTTATAGTCGACTTTGATTTGGTATATTAAGACCTAGCTAGTCCTGATATTTTGTAACTTATAAGGATGAGTTTCTAAGTTACACTCAATAGTAGGAAAACGGTGATCTTGAACTTGTGTAACTTAGAATAGTTAGAATGGATAATAGAAAACAAATGATATCACCATATTAGTAGAGTCTCTTGCTTATTTTGATACCTTGTGCTACGTATTCCTTGTATATTTGAGCTTACTTCCTTGGACATTTCATATAAGATAACGTTGTGCATGAAAATAAAAACTTAGAATAATAGGATAACAGCTGCCTTTGGGTCCGGTTTATGGTGATTATGGTTTATATTTGCCCCGATGGACAGGGGTAAGGTGAGATCAGGATGCCTAACATTCTCATTGAGGAGAGTGTGTTAGGCTTGGGACCTGTATAGTCTTGCAGACGTGCTTGACTCCTCAGTTGTTTCTAACAGTTGTCCATAGAAATAAAAGTAAAATAACAAAAATATGTTATATAAGTATTATCTACCTCTTCAGTCATGCAGTATGTTCAGTATATTTACAGATTGAGATGTATATATATGTGGGCTAGTTTGGCCAAGTTTTCTGATATGGCAATCAGTATATAGAGTTTGATGTGCAGTTTTAGTATTTGGCTATATTTTGGCATTGCTTATTCAGTCAGCTATTTTCTTATACAGCTTATATACAGTAGGATATTAGATTTTATTGCTATTTATATGTATCACTGCTGAGATTTATTATTATAATTTGTATATTTCATTTGATCACCAGCATGTATTAGGATGTAGTATTTTCTTTCAGCATATGTTTAGTTACTTATATTATATCCCTTATCTTGTTTACCTCGCATTTGAGGCATGTCTTAGCCTTCTTTGTTTAAGTTATAAATGTTATTTATAGCTTTTTCTCTTTCTTATTGTATTGCCAGTTGCTCCTTTATATATTGTTGCTTAGGAAAATTGTGTAAAATGGTGATATTATAAAACGTATAAAAATGTATAAGCCTAAAATGTACTTAGACAAATTGTCTAACCATATTTTCTCTTTTTTGGCTGGGTCCCTACATTGTGAAACTAACAATGGCAGGCGTAGAGCAGGTAGAGGATCCAGTACTTGAGTAGGGGATTTATCTAGAGGAGGAGCAGCAGCTCGGACCAGAGCATATCTAGTCCTTAGATTTTCTTGTGATAATGAGTGCATTTACATTTCCTTTTTATTTGAACTTTAAATGTTATAATAATACAGGTACCCTTGACTATGCATTTGAACTTATATACTTATATTATGAGTTATATTTTGCACTTATGTTGTATTGTGATGCTTGGATGTCATTTATTACTTCCTCACTCTGTACGTTTACTTATATAGTGACTGTTAAATTGATTCTGTATTAATCCTTCTCTAATCAGGTGGATTGTAGAGTTTATCCTAATCTAATGGTAAGTGAGGGGTTAGCCAGAGTGACACTCCACCCTTAATCTAATCCTTTAGCAGATTAAGGATGCAGGGCAGCACAGTTGGTATCAGAGACTTCCATAAGGTGTCAGATGAGAATTTGCATTTTTATCTACCTAATGGATGATTCTTCTGCCAATTTAGTCACTATGTCAGAATACATTAGAGTCACATCCAAGGGATCACAACGTCACACTCAGAATAAAAAATTGATAATCAAAATACACAAGCAGTGGTATCAAACAAAAATCTAAATATTAATATAGTTAGATACGTTAGGATGACGGTTGAAAGGCATCACCGATGATTCAATAAAAGCTGGGAAAGAATTGTCCAATTCTACCGAGAAAACTTAACATATACATAGAAGGGATATCAGATCCGAAAGTCAGGAATGTTGACCCAACTGCTCCAAGAAAGCACGTTCAGAGGGTATGATCTCCCCACATTGGCCAAGCGATGGCTAATGAGGACAGGTGAAATAATGGGAGCGATGAACATTGCAGACAATATCAAGATTGCCCTCGTAACACGTCTCCTACAGGATAGAGCTAGAGACTGGTGGCGCATCACCCTTAGAGCTCTCACCTATCGACGTGAATGTTTACTGCGGGACGTCACCTACAAAGACTTCTGTCGTGCCTTTACAGCCCGATACATTGGATAGAAGCCTTTGTTTTATTTCATATGCTATCTGTATTCCTTTCTGTATCATCGTAACCTGATCTCTAAAATCTAAAAAACTATTTTCTTTACTTCACTTGATATGGATGTCTAGGATACTGTGCGAGCATGACAGGATACGATCTTTTCACCCATTTTAAGGATAGGTGGGCATACGATGTGTTCTTAGAAAATAGATATGGGAGGGAAGTCCAAGGAGTCTCCCCAGCCGGAGCCAACGTTCTTAAGAGGATGCTGGAAGATGCAGTGTTCAGGGGACTGGATTTTCCCATCATGGCTAGAGAATGGTTACGTAGAGTAACCAAAGTGTTTGATGAACTGGAGTGTCCAGATAATGCTCGACTTGACATCCTTGAGATCCTCCTTCAGGATTATGCAGAGGAGTGGTGGGCTCGAGAGGTATGGAGGTTCGAACGACGGCATGCCCACCGCCGCCGAGAGCTGACATATGCCTTCTTTACGCAAGTTTTCACAAGAGAGTACATAGGATAGACTCCGTATTCTCACTATTGATATCTTTTTATGTACTGCTTTAAATGATGTATTGTATCTGGTTAATAAAGGAAATAGAATGTTTCGACCTCCTGTTTATTGAGTTCTGAAGAATGCATTGTTCTTGATTCAAGTGTTGGTAACCATGAACCCAGGATCAAGTTCCCCTTCTGTCCCCTCCAGCACCTCCTCTAATGAAGTAAGCGCGTTACTGGAAGCTGTGAAACTGATGGTGGAATCCCACCAGCGACATGTTGAATTTAGCCAAAAGCAAGCTAAAAAGGCCGTAAAGGCCCAAGCTAAATAAGCTGAATGGATGGAACGACTTCTGGTATCTCAAATAAACCAGAACCGTACCACCACGGGAAGTACCCCAGCACCCCAGAGCCAACCGCAGAATCAATCCACAGAAGGGATACTCCACAGCTTTCTCCGATTGAGGCCTCCTACGTTTGATGGGACCCTCTCGGCAGTCGATACGGCCGCATGGATAGAGATGGTCGAGAAGAATTTAACGAGCATCCAATGCCCAGAATCGGCCATAGTTCGCCTTACTACCCACCTCTTGTAGAACGAAGCTGAATACTGGTGGGATACCACCCGCAGCACCACATTCTTTGGAGTTTCGTTAGCCGATATAACATGGAATGAGTTCGTCGAAGTGTTCCAAGCTCGATTCATTCCCCATCCACCAAGCATCGCTTGGGAGAAATGCTACTAAAATTACAGCAAGGAGATCGATCCGTGTCAGCATATGAGGCTGAATTTCATCGCCTTGCCAGATTTTCCACAAGACTGATCCCTACGGAGATAGACCGCTGTTTTCGATTCCAGGATGGCCTGCGACCTTTAATCTAGAGTCAAGTGATTCCTTTGCGCATAACCGATTTTTCAGAATTACTTGAGACAGCCAAGGTAGTGGAACAGGATCAGGCTAGGCAAGGATCCAGAAGGAATATAGGGTCCACTTCATTACAGCCGCAGCCGTTCAAGCGAGCCAGGGTATACCAACTCGAGGCCGAGACTCCAGCAAAAGATCCATTCAATGGTTGCACCAAACCACACCATTATGGGTGGTGCTACCATGGGATTCGTGTCTGCTATTGTAACAACCCTAGGTTTTTACCATGCAAAATAAATGTTGATTGATTCAATTTTTTGCATTATTACTTTTAGAACATCAAGATAAGTCTACCTAAAAAATTTGAACTCCATTGGACTTCTCTAAGTCAAAAATTGCAAATTGATCAGTCTAGATGCCCTAGTCTAGACCCAAAATATTTTGATCTTGGAATTAAAATCTGATTGCATTTTTGAATTCCTCACCCCCAAATTATCTAAGGGTGAAATTTTGGTGCAATTTGGAGTTCATTTGGGCAATAATTCAATTTAATTTAAAATGGTGTAATTGCACTTAAGGGTTCCATACAATTTAAAATTGCAAATATACCTTCAGCCATTTTTAAAACAGTGGGCGCAATCTGAACTGTCCATTCCTCGGGTCAGATCGTGAGGTCCGCATTTTGATCAAGATTTGTCAATCCAGACCGTTCCGCGGTCCGATTGAAGGATCGAACGGTATCCCTCCATCCGCCGTAAGTAGCGCTGTGATCCGTCCGATCCAGAGATCTAAATCCAACGGACGATCCTCGCTCTGTGTTCGGCCGTTACCTGTCCCAGGATCTGAGCCGTTCTGCGTCAATGATCGATCAATCCAACGGATGCCGCAGCTCCCAGCGCTGTTCATCGTCTTCCTCGCTTCACCAGAATCCCCGATTAGGAAAAAAACACATTCCCGACAGGCAGAGCCTGTCCCCCACTCCCCCGCCAGCTCAGCATAGCCGTTAGAGGTTCCTCAATCCCATGAGGCCTCTGCGACGGGCTCTCCAGCCCGATATCCCCATTTTTGGAAATTCTGAGAGCTCCTCTTGACCCGAGCTTTCTGGCCAAGCCAAGCCGAGCCCAGTCCCAGCATTTCCTCCCAACACCTCCTTGAGGCTATAAATAGCCTCAGACCTCACCTCTGGAGCTCTTTGCTATTAAATTGAGCTAAATTCCAATTCCTTCTCCGGTCGCCATTGCTGCCCTGCCAGGTTACCTCCCGTCTCTCCCAACCTTGCGTACAGCTGATAGAGGGTTGCTCCTGGAGTTCAGGACCCCTAAGAGCTTCTCTGTTGCAGCGTATCACCCTCTGTCTTTCAGTCGAGCTTCGTCCAGTAAAAAACTAGGTACCCCGCATTTTGGACTGAGCCGTGTGGGCTCAGTTCCTGCCTAATTTCCATCTCTGTACTCTTCCCTAGCTAAGGCGAGCTCGTTGCAATCAAATTACTGCGCTGGGAGAGTCCATTCGATCGTATCGATCGAACGGGATTTCCGTCTCTCAGAGTTCAGGGACTGAGTAAGGTCCCAGGGATCTAGAGCCTCCCAGGGCCTCCTGAAATGGGGCTTCGATCCATACTTACGCCCTGATGGTGAACGGATCTAACCCCAGCCCCGGCAAGCCCCCTGTGAGGAGAATTTCTCTTCACAGCGAGCTCCTTTCAGGCAAAATGGAGAAATAAGGTCCCGAGGAATTAGGCCATCCTAGTTAACAATTTTAGGTTATAAGGGTTGGTCTCGGCCCCAGGAAGGTGAAGCCATCGTCCTTATGCCCCGGCATGGCCCGACGACTGAGAATTTTGGCGATTAGGGTTCGCCCCAATCACTCTCAGTTAGGGCCAGGCGCAGGGAAGAAGACGACAGCGCGGGTCGGGTCGACCCGTGACCCGCACTGTCGAACAGTAACGGGCCTTCAGGCCCGATTGACCGGCGTGATTTAAATCGGGCCGGCGCCGTTTAAAATATTATTAAAAATTTTGTTATTTATTTTCCTTAACCAAATTAGGAAAATATAATAGAAAAATACAGAATGTATTTTCTTAATAACTTTTAATCCACTGGTTAGAATTTTATAATATCATATATAAAAATGTTCAGAAAAATCTCAGGAACTTAAATATAAAATAATATCATACAACTGATGGTTAGATCTTTAATTATTGCTTAATTATAGTAAATTTTAATTAGGGTAGATTAGCAAATTTACTTATCCAAATTGTATGTCTAGGGTGCCATTAGTTCATTGATGTTAATTAGATTGCATGTGCCAAGTATAATATTTTTCTGAGCTCTGTAAATGTAGATGTCTTAATCTTGTCAAGTCATAATTAGTGAATTTTAGGGTTTATACATATTGGATTATAGCAAACTCAGTCTCTGATTACTTGTATGATTAATTAGGACTTGCATGCCAAATTTCATGTAATTTGAATGGGTGGATTTTTATTTATGTAATTATCCTTTTTGTTTGGAATTAGGGTTTGGTTAGCATTAAGTAAATACTGTTTGTTAAACTTTAATCATTATTTTGGCTTATAATAGTAAACCAAATGAAATAAAATCACATTCCATAAACTTATTAAGTATACTTGAATCAATTTAAAATTATAAAATCTTAAACATCTTAATTAACTTAAGAAATCTTAAGATTTGAATCAAGCTTTTAAGACTTAATCTTGATCTAGGATTGTCACCAATAATACATAATTAATCTAATAATTTGATATTGACCTTTAAATACACACTTGATTTGACTTAAAGTTTGAGAAGGAGTCAAACCCTAATCTACTTAAGGAAAATTTAAAACCATAAAAACCTTAATTTAATTATATTAATTACAAGACTTTGAATTGAACACTTTCCAATAATGCATTTGATTTACTATTGATTCTAAACATTTGAATTAGACAAAGTAAGGTTAATAATAACCCTTTGTGATTTCATAATCTGAATCGAACCTTAAGATCCCCGATTTTCTCTTAAGTAATAAACCTGCATAACAAGATCATTAATGCTAGGTTGATTTAACAAGTGATCAAATCCTTAATAATATGTTTGATTTACACCACATAATCTTAGTCTAAGTATGATCAGATAATTCCATCATCTGATCTAATCATCCTAAGATCTAATTATGAACCAGAACATAATAGTCTAATATCAGCATCTAGAGAAGAGATCTTGATATTATCTTCAAAAGATCGTCTTGAATTAAATTAAGAGACCTAAATTCTCACATCTTGAGGTAGGAAGCCTTGTATAGCCCCTTGAGGTAGAAGTATAGAAGATCCCATCATCTTAGAGATTGATCTATTCCCCTTATGGTAGTAATCACCTAAGACATTAGAAGAGATACATCTCCTTGTGGTAGAACCCATATAAAGTGATCATTGATCACACTTGCTTGGTGAAACCTTGTATAGGACTTACCCATTAGTTTAAGACTTGTAGTCTTGATAAATCCTTGTGCTATTAAATAGATTTGATTGAACCATGATTATTGGGTAAGTGTAGTATAGTGTACCCACATTACTGGTCCCCAGTAATAATCTGGATTGGTTGAGTCACTCTAAGTAAGATTTGTCTTTGTTACTATCCTGCGGGCTTAGGCGGACATAACCTCGCTTAGAATAAATCAATCAATCCTAAGAGTGTATTAAATGGGTACCCATTTCTTGGTTTTATTGAAGGACAGTTGCCATCGAGCAATGCCTCCTAGCGAAGATCGCTTCAATAGGTATGGCTTAAATAAAACTAAGTAAAGGAGAATTACCTTCCTTAAGACGCTAAGTATGATTGTGAGTTTAGTGACTAAATGCTTAGTTTGAGATACAAAATCATCATCGGATGGTGCCTCCTAATAAAGGTTGCTTTATTAGGGTGGCGTAATCAAACTAAATGTTGAGGGTCCTATCTTTGCAGCATATTTAATATGTGTGTACAATCACCCTACCTAGTGATCTTTAAGTAAATAAACAACTTTAACTAAATATCGATCTAGAGAATTGGAGTCAGAATCTTTTTAGCAGGACTCTGCACAGTGGAGACTTAGGATTCATTTTTGTTTATTACTATATTCTTCATGGATTTCGGGATTTTCCATGCATATCATATAATGGCATAAACATAAAGTATAAACATGAGTTGACCTCATTCCTTCTGTTGTGACACATGGTTATCAGTGATATAGTATGAGATACGGAATGTTATATACACAGACTAGGGAATTTCAGGGTGCATCTGCATCACCATACTGACTTCCTAACTATTGTGCTTACATTGGACCGTACAACTCATAAACCTTCAGTGATAGTTCTGTGATATACCGTGATATAGCATATCTGTGAGCATTGTTTCAGTAGCATATAGTAAAGCTTATTGCATCCTTCTCAGCATCTGACATTTTTATGTATTTTAGTACTTGGTTTTGATGTAGTTTTTCTTTGCTTAGTTCCTACAGTTCAGTCGTTTGATACTTTACAGTTTTTCCTGCACTTTTACTTTATGTTCTTGCATATTTGTTATGTTTAGATTAGCCTGTATAGCTAGCTTCGATGTGTTAGACTTCTTGTCTAACACGGGGTACTTTTGGGATCCGACAGTTTACTAGATCCTGAGAAGTTATTGGAGACAGGTCATGGAGACGTCCCAGAGACACATGAGGAGCACTTGGAGCTATAGGGGATTGAGCACCTACTTTTACTTTTTAGTCCTTTTCAGTATTCTGGATAGACTCTTTTATATTTCTGCATTTTTATGGTTTGTAATCAAACTTTGGATGTACTTTTATTTTTCTTCTCTGAGATGGATATTTACTACTGCTTGAGACGAATGTATTCTGGATGTTTTGCTTTTAGCTTCCGCACTCTGTTATATTACTATACATAGTATTGTGATGTGATCAGCGTACTGGAAATGCTGATATATTTTGTAACATACATGGGTCCCTCTCTCCTCCCTTACACCTTATGTACGTACCAATTCTAATGCCTAAGATAAGGGTTCCATTCTTATCTTAGGTATTGGCTCTCGAGCCTACTCTCAGGGCTCGAGTCAGCGGCCTTCAGTATGGCACTGTCTCCTTAGCCTATTCGGGACGATGGGTTTTATTTGTACGGCTCACTGTTCCCGAGTAGCGTACCGTTCCGCCGCCAATCTATGAATTATACTCGTATTTTGTGCACGGCGACGGGACGGGGCGCTACAGCTATACCTGCGGATGGCCAGGCCATGGATTCCTCGACTGTGCAGCCACAAAAACAGTGGATGGTGATGTGATTGATCGTACCAAACATCATCAAATCTTCAACTTGTACCAGAAGCCTGCAGCTGCCCGTCTAGCCCCCTCTCCTACTTCAGTCGTAAGGCGTGAGGCACCCAATGCCCCTCGCCCAAATGCACCTCGACCACCTCCAAGGAAAAATAATAACAACCGGCCTGCTGGACCTGCACGTGTGTACACTCTCACACTCGTTGAGGCTACAGAAGACAACCACGTGGTATCAGGTACATTATCTTGAACCTGCTCATCTTTACTGTCATTACTTACTATGCATAGTTAAGTCATTTATTTATTACATGATTAGGTTCAATTTGTATAAATGGTAAACTCTGTAGTATCTTATTTGACACTGGGGCTAGCCACTCTTTTGTATCTGAGGGATGGGCAAAGTCACTAAACCTCAATATGTATCACTTGGCCAATCCCCTTAAAGTTGGGTTACCTTCTGGAGCCCAATTGCTAGCTCGCCAGTTTTGCAAGATGCAGATTCCAATTTCAACCAGAAAGTATGAGGCTAAGCTAGTAGTTCTTCCCATAGCCAACTTTGATATAATACTAGGCATGAACTGGCTAAGCCAACACAATGCCACTATCAATTGTACCAAGAAAAATATTACCTTGGGTAGTGGGAGCGAAGTCATATCCTTTGTTGGCAACCTTAGTACTCACGCCTCACTCATCAATGCAATAGAAGCAAAAATATTGGTTCAGAAAGGATGCGAAGCCTTCCTAGTGATAATACTAGGAGAGAAGAAAGAAGAAGTCCCATTAGCTGAGAACCCTGTTGTTTGCAAATTCACAGATGTCTTCCCAGAAGACTTACCTGGTCTTCCTCCTATACGGGAAGTCGAATTCGCAATTGATGTTATTCCAGGAACACAGCCCATTTCTAAAGCCCCATATAGAATGGTGCCTAAGGAATTGCAGGAGCTGAACAAATAGTTACAAGAACTCATAGAAAAAGGTCTCATAAGGCCAAGCTCGTCACCATGGGGAGCACCAGTATTGTTCGTAAAGAAGAAGGATGGTTCTATGAGGATGTGTGTCGACTACCGCAAATTAAATAAAGGCACAATCAAAAATAAATATCCTTTATCGCGCATAGATGATCTGTTTTATCAATTGGCAGGAGCCAAGGTATTCTAAAAAATTGATCTGCGATCTAGATACCACTAACTGCAGGTGAAAGACTCTGATATTGCAAAAACTGCCTTCTAGACTAGATACGGTCACTACGAATTCCTAGTGATGTCGTTTGGACTCACAAATGCGCCGTCTATCTTTATGGACCTGATGCAGCAAATCTTGAAATTGTATCTGGATAGGTTCATCATCGTATTCATAGATGACATCCTGATGTACTCTAAGTTCAAGAACAAGTACGAGGAACATCTCCGGACTATATTGGAGGAACTAAGGAACCACCAACTATACGCCAAGTATTCGAAGTTGAATTATGGCTGGAATCTGTCGCCTTCCTAGGCCATGTTGTGGATGCTCACGGGATCAGGGTGGATCAAAATAAGATTCATGCAATCCAAGAATGGGCTCAGCCTAAAACAGTGACGGAGGTCAGAAGTTTTATGGGATTAGCAGGCTATTATAGAAAGTTTGTAAAGGGATTTTCCCAAATTGCCTCTCCTATTACCAAGCTCACTCAAAAAGCAGTACCATTTGAATGGTCGCCCACATGCGAGGAGGCCTTCCAAGCACTTAAGGATGCGCTTACCTCTGCCCCTGTACTAGTCCTTCCGGAAGAAGGAGTGAACTTTCAGGTATATACGGACGCCTCGAGCATAGGCCTAGGGGTTGTATTGATGCAAGAAGGAAAAGTCATCGCTTACGCCTCACGACAACTAAAGGTCCATGAGAAGAATTATGCAGTCCACGACCTCGAGCTGGCCGCAGTAGTGTTTGCTCTAAAGATTTGGCGACACTATCTCTACGGAGTTCAATGCTCGATATTTACCGATCACCAAAGTCTGAAATATATATTCACCTAGTGAGAACTAAACTATAGACAGAGAAGGTGGTTGGAGCTGATCAGTGATTACGACCTGGACATTCAATACCATCCCGGGAAAGCCAACGTGGTAGCCGATGCTTTAAGTCATCAAGCCCACTAAATGCCTTAATATTGGAGGGACCGTTAATCGAAGAATTCCGCAAAATGGGTATCAATCCTATTAGCGGGGATAGACTCAGCTTAACTCTGGCAAATATCAATGTGGAGCCCACATTTCACAGGGACGTATCTGTGTCACAAACCAAGGACGAGGAATACTTGGGCTTCAAGCAAGCTATTGAAAGTGGTCGCCGCACTGATCTTCAGATTTCAGAAGGGTGCTATCTATCTAGGAGATCGTTTGTGGATCCTTAAATCTATGCAACTTAAAATACTAGTTGAGAGTCACAATTCAGGATATCAAGTGCACCCAGGAAGTACAAAAATGTATCAAGACCTAAAGTTATCATTTTGGTGGCCAGGGATGAAGAAGAGCGTAGCAGACTTTGTGGCTAAGTGCCACGCATGTTGCCTAGTAAAGGCAGAACATCAAAAACTAGGCGGTTTGCTACACCCACTAGAAATTCCAGAATGGAAATGGTCAGACATATCAATGGATTTCATTATGGGATTGCCTCATACAAGGTCTGGGGCAGATGCCATTTGGGTCATAGTTGATCGATTGACTAAGTCTGCACACTTCATTCTAATCCGGTAAATAGACTCAGTTGAGAGACTTGCCAAAATCTATATCAAGAAAATAGTTTGGCTTCATGGTATCCCAAAGACTATTGTGTCAGATAGAGATAGCCGATTCACATCAAAATTTTGGCAGGCCGTCAATCAGGACCTAGGCACCACGCTAGCCATGAGCATAGCCTTCCATCCTCAAACATGTGGTCAAACAGATAGAGTAAATCAAGTTTTAGAAGACTTACTCCGCCTCTACATTTTAGACTTTGCAGGATCTTGGGAAGATTACCTTCCCTTGGTAGAATTTGCATATAACAACAGCTTCCAGGCTAGTATCAAGATGGCTCCGTATGCAGCACTTTATGGTAGGAAGTGCTCTATGCCTCTGGCTTGGGCAGAAAACAGGAGATGTTCAACTGTATGGCTCTGAGCTGATAGAGGAGACAAACAAGAAGATAAAGCTCATACAACAAAGGATTAGGACAGCCCAGGATAGGCAGAGCAAGTATCATGATCTTCATCGTCGCCCCTTGGAGTTCCAGGAAGGAGACTCCGTATACCTAAAAGTCAGTCCCATGAAGGGAGTCTATCATTTCGGGGTTGCCGGTAAGCTCAGCCCAAGGTTTGTGGGACCATTCAAAATCCTGAAGATGATTGGGTTAGCTGCCTACCAATTAGAATTGCCAATGAATTTCACCGTAGTGCACAACGTCTTTCATGTATCGTCCCTAAGGAAGTATTTTTGGGACCCGTCTCACCTCGTGCAACTCCCAGAAGTTCAGATCCAGCCCGATCTGTCATATACCGAGGAGCCGATTCGAATCCTAGCTCGTGATCGCAAGTAGCTCAGAAGTCGTGCCATCGACATGATCAAAGTCCAGTGGAAGAATCATTCCTGCAACGAAGCTACTTGGGAGAAGGAAGCTGACATGCGATCGAAACATCCCAGACTCTTCGAGAACCCAGGTGATTCCATTTCAAATTCTTAGTCATATTTAACTCATGCCTTTAATTCTGTTTGAGTGATGTCGAGGACGACATTATTCTTAAGTGGGGGAGTCTGTAACAACCCAGGTTGTTACCTAGGTCGATTAGGACTAATCTTAGTCTTAAGACTAATCATAAGTGCTAATTAGGTCAATTGGAGTCAACCTCTAAGACCTAGTCCAAATCAGGAGTCAAACGGATCGAATCCTAGTTTCTGGAAATCCAGGAACCCTAGAATTTGACCTATTTAAATTGACCTCCGATCGAAAAATGGACTTTGTCATTGCGTTCATTGGCATCGAATTAGCTAAGGGTGAAGTTCTCGTGTCAATCGGAAGTCGTCGAAATTTCTTCAAGTATTTTAATAATATTTAATGCCTCGAAATTTGGGAAACTTAAATGCTTGTCAAATCAAAAATCTGACCTTGCCGTTGCGTTCCTCACCCCTCATTTAGCTAGAGGTGAATATTTGGAATTTTTCATAAAGCCATTTAATTATTTGGAATTTATTTAATTTAATTAGGAATATAGAATTATATTTTAAGTAAAATTAAATAATATTTAATATTATTTATTTTAAAAATTTTTTCGCAGTCGTTAAGTAGCTAACCGCCGTCCGCTTTTTTTGGCTGTCGTTACCCCTCTCCGCCGTTCGATCGAACGGCGGATCGTAGCCGTTCGATCGATCGATCGAACGGCTACGGTGCTTCGTCCCGAAGCGCTCGCCGCTTGGCTCGCGAGCAGAGGGCGCCGCCGCGGTGCTCCAGCCAGAGACCGCCCCTCGGCCTCGTTGAGTCCGCCTCCCGTGCTTAAATATCGAGGAGTTCCTCGGTGCGAGCACTTCTGACTCGAAGCCCTCGGTCGAAGCCAGCTCGACCGGCGAACCCTAACCCATTCAGCGCTCATTCAGGTACTCCCCATCTCCCCGCTTTATTCAATGCTATGCAATCGCTCTAAATGAATGATCCTCACACGTCAATTAGTCATAGCAATTAGTCGATCAGGAATCGGATCGATCGATCCGTATGGTAGGGTTTGACTCGCGAATAGTCGTCCCCTACACCATATGGGGCTCCCTAGGGGTTAGAGGATTCAGCCGCCGTAGGGCACCTCCGGAGTCAGACCCGGCCCCGTTGGGTAGATCTCGCCGGGACCTACCCTCGGCCGTGCGTTCCAGCTCCGGCGAGGCCGGGGGGGGGGGGGGGGGGGGGCGGCGAAATGGCCTGGCCTAGCCGCCCCGTACGAAGGCTCTCGGGAGGGAAGGGGAAGCGCTGCGGGGCCGAGCGGGTCGAGCCCGGCCCGCGCGCGTGCCCCGAGCGGGTTGCTCGCGTCACCCGCCCGTCAGCGGGTGGGCCCCGCCTGGCGTGGCTGCGCCAATTGCGGGCTGCCACGTGGGAAGTGGCAGGCTCCGCGTGGTCAAATCCTGCAGAAAAATAATAATGTTATATATTTATATATATAATAGATATAATATATATATATATATATATATAATTATAATTAGTTAGTTATAATTAATATTAGAATTAATAATCTGTTAAATAGGGATTAGTATTAATAAAATTATTATTATTTTAGTAAATTAATCATTCTGTTAACTAATATTAATTTAAATAAATTACATTTAAAATCTATTATAATCTGTTAAATAATAATGATAATTTACATATATTATATATATAGTTAATATATACAGATGTATATATATATATAATATTAGATTAGTTAAATTGTTGTTGATAGTTAATTAATTAAGTTAATTAATATAACAAATTCAAATAATATTAATTTAATAATTAACAGTAGAATTAGTAGACTAACTCATAATTAATTAAATTAATTAATTAATATGTTAATCTAATAGCGAATAGTAAGTATAATTAAGGCATATATATATATATATATATATATATATATATATATATATATATATATATATATATATATATATATATATATAGTTAATAGAAACTTTAGAATATATAATATTCATATGTATATATATATATAATAAAAAATTTAAGATATAATCTAAATAATAAACTAATTAATTACAAATAATTAATTTATTCAATAAATAATATAGAAAAATATATAACTTTAGGAATGAACAGTAAATTAATTTAATTTGAATAGATGAACAGTAAATTAATACAAATTGTATTTTGAATAGTAAAACTTAGAAGTTTAATAACTTTTTGTAGGATGATCCAAATATAGCCAATACAAGTCTTAAAATACTCAGAAAAATAAATATAATCAAATGGCATGCTGCAGAATTTAATTTCGAGGTACGTATAACGATGTAGCACTTTATGACATCTTTAGGACCCCATAACTTTTTACCCAGTTATCAGAGCATAGTCAATATGGTTCTTTAAATGCTCAGGAGATCAGCCTCATTACCGCAGTAGTATTAGTTTTCCCATTTGGACATCAGGATAAAAAGTTAACCCTATAATTCCTAGTTGACTTTAGTGAAAAATGACCAAATTGCCCCTAGATTTCAAATGGCCATAACTTGGTCAAATCAACTCCAAATTCAAAAATTCAAGATGCTATCAGTTTAGAATTTTAATATCACCAATAAACTGAAATAACATTTAGGTTTTGAACTCTAGAAATTTAGAAAATGACAAAAATACCCTAAACTTTAGTTAGGTCATAACTTGACCATTTGAGGTCCAAATTGGGTCTACTCCCTACCAACATACTCAGTACATTATAAGAAAGCTATAGAAGCTAAGTTTGCTGAAATTAGACTTCAAAACGGAAAAGTTCAGTTTTTGTCACCCGTTGACCGACTCGAAATTACCAAATTGCCTTTCAAACTTAAAATGTTCATAACTTAGTCAATTGACCTCAGAATGCAGTATTCTTAGACTCTATGGAACCCTTGAACAGTAACCTACAATAGACTACATAAAAACTTAGTTCTTAGTAGAGTGAAAATTACTTAAATGCCCTTAAGTCATAAACCTTAGTTTGAACCTATAGAACCCATTTCCCGTCCAAATTACACGTACTTACTATCTATCTTCAAGTTAGATAGTAAGAAATCTTATGGAAAAGAGAAACCTCATTTTGGACACTTAAATTAAAAGTTAACTTTTCGAACCCTTAAGTAGGGGTAAAATGGTCATTTTGCCCAAAATTTAAGATAAACACCCTTAACCTTTAATTAGTCTTTTAAAATACTAAATTAACATTATAACTATATTAGTGGCATTGAAGGAAGAAAAATTAATAGTTAGGTCAGATTCCAGAATTTTCCTAAGTCTGTAACACTACACCTTAAGGACCCTTTCTGAAACTAGGACTAGATCATATGGTTGATTTTATTCATTGAAAAATGGGGTTTTTCAATGAATGAATCCTTGGTGTTATTAGTTTCTAGACTTTTTCAACTTATTTTTGATTATTTTATCTTTTAAACCTTAGATCTAAGATATGAGATTCATCCCATTAAGTTTGATTACTTAATAGGATTGACCTAAATTATTAGAACACTTTTAGAATGAAACTTAAATCTTAGGTCTTATCCTTTTTAGATTATGTGATTAAACCCAATCTCATGGTGTTTAATCCATAATCTATAGTTAGAATGTCTAAAATTATTAATTAGGTCGTAATGATTTATTACTTAACCTTTATAGTCAACTTTGATTTGATATATTAGGACCTAGCTAGTCCTGATATTTTGTAACTTATAAGGATGAGTTTCTAAGTTACACTCGATAGTAGGAAAATAGTGATCTTGAACTTGTGTAACTTAGAATAGTTAGAATGGGATAATAGAAAACAAATGATATCACCATATTAGTAGAGTCTCTTGCTTATTTAGATACCTTGTGCTACGCATTCCTTGTATATTTGAGCTTACTTCCTTGGACATTTCATATAAGATAACGTTGTGCATGAAAATGAAAACTTAGAATAATAGGATAACAACTGCCTTTGGGTCCAGTTTATGGTGATTATGGTTTACATTTGCCACGATGGACAGGGTAAGGTGAGATCAGGATGCCTAACATTCTCATTGAGGAGAGTGTGTTAGGCTTGGGACCTGTATAGTCTTGCAGATGTGCTTGACTTCTCAATTGTTTCTAACAGTTGTCCATAGAAACAAAAGTAAAATAATGAAAATATGTTGTATAAGTATTATCTACCTCTTCAGTCATGCAGTATGTTCAGTATATTTACAGATTGAGATGTATATATATGTGGGGCTAGTTTGGCTAGGTTTTCTGATATGGCAGTCAGTATACAGAGTTTGATGTGCAATTTTAATATTTGGCTATATTTTGGGCATTGCTTATTCAGTCAGCTATTTCCTTGTACAGCTTATATACAGTAGGATGTTAAATTTGTTGCTATTTATATGTATCATTACTGAGATTTATTATCATAATTTGCATATTTCATTTGATCACTAGCATGTATTAGGATGTAGTATTTTCTTTCAGCATATGTTTAGTTACTTATATTATATGTCTTATCTTGTTTACCCTCACTTTTGAGGTATGTCTTAGCCTCCTTTATTTAAGTTATAAATGTTATTTATAGCTTTTTCCTCTTTCTTATTGTATTGCCAGTTGCTCATTTATATATTATTGCTTAGGAAAATTGTGTAAAGTGGTGATATTATAAAACGTATAAAAATGTATCAGCCTAAAATGTACTTAGACAAATTGTCTAACCAGATTTTCTCTTTTTTGGCTGGGGCCCTACATTGTGCAACCGACAATTGCAGGCGTAGAGCAGGTAGAGGATCCAGTACCTGAGGAGGAGCTTTATCTAGAGGAGGAGCAGCAAGCTCGGACCAGAGCAGATATAGTCCTTAGATTTTCTTGTGAGAATGAGTGCATTTACATTTCCTTTTATTTGAACTTTAAATGTTATAATAATACATGTACCCTTAACTGTGCATTTGGACTTATATGCTTATATTCTGAGTTATATTTTGCACTTATGTTATATTGTGATGCTTGGATGTCATTTATTGCTTCCCGCACTCTGTACGTTTACTTATATAGTGACTGTTAAATTGATTCTGTGTTAATCCTTTTTAATCAGGTGAATTGTGAAGTTTATCCTAATCCAATGGTAAGTGAGGGGTTAGCCAGAGTGACACTCCACCCTTAACTAATTCTTTGGCGGATTAAGGGTGCAGGGCACTACAATTCTCCAATGACTATTCCTCATTTTATTTTAGATATAATTATTTGAAAATATTTTGACATGACTAATCAACTTTATCCTAGCAATGTGACTCACTGGTAAGCATTTCAGTCATGATACTCAAAGAACTCCTTGATCTGGGTCATCCATTAGAAAATGGCCAAAGCAAGAGCTTCTATACTTATCATGCATAATAATATTTTTTTATGTAATCTCTTTCACATGTACTAAGTTTTATCGATGGATCAGTTCTATGTCTATCACGAATATCATCTCCTCTATGATGATCAAGTCCTCTAAGATATATGTCCTCAAAGTCATCCTCAAAATCATTTTTAGGAACTCCACCTCTCCTATATTTGGATTATGTATAATCTCACAAATATATCCTAGTTCTAGTTTAATGTGTAGAGTATTCAGGTGGGATGGATACTATTGATCATTTCTTATATTTAGTACTTCTAGTAGTTGCCTAAATTAGGCTTCTATTCTAGCTATACAAGTTTCTAAGCTCTCAACTCACTGATCTAAACCATTCCCATTAATTTTTATGGTCATTATCCGTGCCGCACTTAAATGCAAAATTTTCCAAACAAAATGTAATAAGTATTCTAAGTTGTAAAATAAGTGAATTAGTTAAGGATAAATAAAGTAGACTAAAACACAAGTAGAATAAGTAAAATAATAAAAGCAGTTCAAATATAGCATAATCCCAGCAAGTTGGGCTATTTGAGTGGAACACACCCTTACAAGTGGTCGCTCAAAGTTTGGGTAGGGTTTGGGGAGATGTTGTTGACTAATCTAAGGTGGATGTATTCTAACAAAACAAAAAATGCACAATTTGCACACAACTTGCCAAATATATTGAATTTATCTACTATATTAATACCAATGCAAATTAGAGAAAGTTACTCAAAATATTGCAAGAAAATGAAAGGTGTACCTTTCATGAAGGCAAACAGTGTGGAGACCCGTCGCTGGGTCAACATAGCTCATCCAGCGTTATGTTCTCACTTCTCAGGATCAATCGGGGTTTAGTACAGTAGTGTATTTAAAGGCGTATAAAATACACACTTCCACATTCATTTCAACATTCAGAAATATCAGAATAATAAAAATATATTTATTAAAAAGATAATAATTTTTTACAAAATCTGTTATACACTAAGCAAAAATTTAAAACCTTACAAAAATTAGCGTATAAGTTGCTCCATCATGTATCAACTCCTCTTCAAAGGCTTAATCTGAGATTGTTTTTGAACTTCCATATGTATATATATATATATATATGACTGGGTGAACCAAAATAAAAAAGAAAAGAAAGAAAAGAAAATAATTAATTAGACACAAAGGTCTAAGTAAGGTTTATAAGATGTCAAAATTTGTATTTAAGTGGAATGATTCTGCATGAGAAGTAAATACAAATAAAATATGATATTTAAGTATGATATGCTTACGATTATGAATGTAATATACATATTTAAGATACGTGCTTATTCTGAAAGAAAATATATCAATATATAATATTTATTATATTAGACAAAGTTACAGAATAATCAAAAAGTTAGATATGTCTATCTATCTATCTGAGATGTGAGTTCTTCTAACTACACATTCCCCCTCAAAGGTTATGTGCAGTCTTCTTATTTCTTCAGATATGAGCCTGTCATGGCATAACGTAGCCACACCATACAAAAATTTAATTATGTATGAAAATATTACAGAGTTACAAAGAGCTTTACCTTCACAAGAGAAAGAAATATTTACCACTTCACAGCCTCCTAATGGATATCTTCTCTAACAAGGAATATTATTTCTTACTCTAGGATTAAGAAGAAGAGCAGGAGCCACCACCCTTAGAGTTCTATCCAATAGTAGCCAAAGCTCTTAGCTTTTTCTTACCAAGATTGGAAACTCCTTCACTAATTTTCCCTTAAGTACCCTGTTAACATTTAGACCATAAATGGTTCAAATTACCGTCCAAATTTCTTAGGGCAACATCTAAACCAGAGCAAATTCACTCACACAACCAACGTTGGGGTGTGATACAGTGCCCTAGTATCAGGTAATTGGTGCCATGGCATGCTACACTGTGCCATGATGCACTATAGCGCTTCAGTCTCCAGCAGACTGGCGCTAATACGCACTACAGCTTCTCATTCTCATGTTTTTGGTGTTATGGTATGCTATGGAATGCTACAATGTACTACAACACCCTATTCTCAGGTAGACTAGCATCAGGGTGCTCTACAATGCCTTGCTCTATATGTTGGGCGCCATGGTGTACTGTGACACCTTGATGCAGCTGAACTTTCCAACTTTGCTTCGTAATGCCTCAGAACCTCCCGGAAGCTCAATAAAGCTCCATTAGCACCTTCATGATGATATAAGTGGTCTCCGTGTCCTAACAGTTCCCACCCCAAGACTATAAATAAAATTTGAAAATAATTTATGAAACATAATCAAATTCTTGAACCTTAAATGGTAGCTAGGACATAACTAAGCACTTTGTGTAAGGCAGCCCATATTTGTATAGTTATTTAAAGTTATAATAGCTTAGTAATACATTAATTAATTAGCACTTGGAATTTTAGGGGAAAATTTGGATTATGAAAGTGAATGTATAGTGGCACTACAGCGTGCCATAATGCCATCAGCTCGAGAGATAGGTGCTATAGCGCATCATGGCGCCATTCGATCGAGAGCTAAGTGCTATCGCGCACTTAGCACACTAATTTTATAAATATATGTAGGCATCCACTGTAGCACACTAATTTTATAAATATGTAGGAAGCATCCTATAATAGCCCTAGTGTTGTTACCTATCAATTGATGATTGAATTGACTCCAAACATTTTCCATTACTCTTATAATAGTGTTAGGAGTCTCAACCTCAAATTTCATTTGATTTTGAGATTGTTTGATAGTTTCTACCATTTTTTGGTTTTCTAAAAAATTCTAAAAATACATAAATTATTTAGACCTCATAATAAAAATAGAGTCTACCATTAGACTCACCACACCTAAATTCACTAGGGGTGGTATTTTGGAAGTGTTTGGGAGTCGTCAAATTTTTTGTCAATATTTTAATAATATTTTAATATCCAGAAAATTAGGTATATTAAATATACCTCTGATCAAAAATTTGATTTCATTTTTGAGTTCGTCACCCCTCAATTTAGTTAAGGTGAAAATTTGGGAATTTTCGGAGTGCGTTTGGATATTTAAATTTAAGTAAATAAATAAGAAGAATTTAATAATATTATATAGTATTTAAATTAATATATATTATTTTTAAAATTTTATCCAATGATAATTAATAAAAGACGAAGATCCGTTGTAATTTTTTGAACATGTAACAACATTTATAATCAATAGGAAATTCCCATCATATGATCAGGTCGTCCATTAGGAACTAACTGAGATCCAATGAACTGAATAAAATTAATCGACTCTCTAATACGATGAATTTCGTTCACCATTAGATGTTTTTCACACACGATTAATATGATCCAACGACTTTGTTAATACTACTGTATGTCTTCCCCAATTTCTTCCTGCCACAATACACTACCGAATGGAGAGTGGATGTACGATTCCAAGTCCCTCCAGCTGGCCTTCCCACTTCCATTAGGCATCCCGTCCTCTTCTATCTCCCATTTTTTCGATAATTTTTCCCAAAGTTGTGTACGAGAGCAGGATATTGGGAGAGGTTCTGTGCCAGCTCGGCATTGATCTCTATTCTGCGAACTCCAAGAGTAGCGGCTGACTGAATTGCACGCTTTGAATCTACCAGGTACCACTACCTTCATATTTTCCTATAACTATTTTTACTGATTCCAAATTTTAGTCTGGTTTTCCTTCAACTGAGTTCGCTGTTATCCCCGTAATTTTTCAATTTTTGTTTAACTATCTGTTATACGATTGTTGTTGTTTTAGACTTAAGCTTGGTCATGAACCCCCCCCCCCCCCTATCAAGCTATAGTAGTGTAAATTCTATTTTGTTACATGTACAAATTCTTCTTATGAAACTCTATGGATCTCCTTGCGACTGTAAATAAGATTGATTACCCAGCAGTTAGAATTTTCTGCTTGTTCGCTCGATCTTCCTAGACATTGTCGATCTCTCCTCTTTATGTCATCTAGTAAGAAGGAATTATGGTTTGAGTAGTTCTCCTTTCTCCCTATCGCTGCATAGAGGGTCAAATGGAATTGTTAAGGCCATTATTCAAAACCTGTTAATGGACTGTCTTTACGGCCCATTTAAGGTTCAGTATTACTCTTGTATACGGGCTGTAGAGAAAATTAAGAAATATTAAATTAAAATTGATTTCATAATTTTAGGAAGTTTATTTAGCGGTTAATAAAATTATTCTGCATTCTTCAGTAGGACTTGGCCCAACAATCTTATGTTTTATTTTTGAATGGATGTTAGTATTACATTTTTTTTAAATTAATTTAACCATTATATCAAATGACTAATTAGACATTTATTTTACCAAATCTTATTTGTATCATAACTTATTTAATTCAAATCTAAATTGGACACTTAAATAGTTCATTTTACTCACAAAAATATGAGGAACAATAATACGAGATAAAACATAGGTTTTGAACCCTAGATATACTAATGATATTTTAATCATAATTAAGACCCCTCTAAACCCTAAAAAGTTCAATATTATCCAAATTCAACCTAGTTAGTATTATTTTACTCTATAGGATATAAGGATAACATTGACATGTATAACAAATCATTTGGACAATATTTGGACATTTTAGGTATTTAACTTCTTACTTTAGGTTAAATGTTAATTCCTTATTTTTCATAAATGCTTATTTTACGATGTATGAACCCTATGATAGTAAATTTGTTTCATTTTATTATCTCACATATAGTTTTAATTGGTATGTTTAAATCTTACATTTCCATAGATATGATGATTAGAAATATTTAATGCTCATTCAAGTTGAATTTCTTCAATTGTAGAATTACTTAGGAATGAATTAAATTAAATGAAATGCATGTATCTTTTTAAATTAGATTATTCAAATCCTTGGTGCTATTTTTTATATTAATGCTGATTATGAATTAGAAATGCTTAGAACTTTCTATAAATGATCATCTTCATATGTAGAATTATTGTATGAATGATTTGAACAGAATAAATTGTATGAGATTGTTTAAGTTAGAATTATCTCTATTATTGTATATAGTTTTCATAAGTTATGTTATGTGAATATTGTGAATTTCACATGAATAATTACATAGCATATGCTGAGTTTAATTCTTCTATTTCAAATAAATTTAGAACAATTGACTTGAATGTATTATCATATTTCATGTATCTATAATGTAAAACTACATGTAAATTAATTATGATTGGAACTTCATTAGAATTAGTATATTATACTTTAATCTAAGTTAATGATAGTTCTTAAATGAATTATTCTTTCATTTCATCTCCTAGAAAATTGTTAAACTATAAGATTATCTTCTATCTTATTTCAATTGGAGAATGTTGAACTCATGATTTTATAATGTAGTTTCAATTACTTATGCCATGTTAGACTTAAAATGGAATAAGTGTTTTTATTATTGAATTAACTTAATGTTAGCTTAATAATAATGATCTTTCCAATTAATCTTCTAAATGAATGGAAGACTTGTATGTTAATGCCTTATGTATTTCTTTTGAGCAAATATAATAGTGTTTATGTCAAAATTATTAGAATTAGAATTACATTTTTATGTTTCTACATGTTTCTATTCCTCCTTTAGTTGCATGTTAGATTAATTTTTGAAAACTTTCAAATTCTTTTGTATTTTAATTAGCTTAAGGCTTTCAACTGCTAAGTTAAAGTTCTTTAAAAGAACTAATGATTAGACTAGTGACCAAACAATCACTTAGATGATTAGCACATATTTCCAGTCTTTAACCTTCCTATTTAGTTCTCAATTGATCTAAACTTGAGAGCAATAATTTTCTTTTATGCTTTATATAAGCTTATAGATTTCCATTACCCTACAACTATAAGTGAATTAGTACTTGTTGGATGTAATCTATTTCTTCCTTACCAATAAATGCTCAACATCAATTAATCTTAAATAATAATATGATTAAATTTATTTGATACTTTCTAGTTTGTAAGCTAACTAGATGAAGCTAATAGAATTTCCTTTAGCTTTTATTTTCATTAGCTTAACAAACTAGATCTTACTCTTCCTTACTAGTTTCTTTAAACTTTAATCATTAATCTACTTGATTTAATTAATTTAGGACTAATATAGGATAAATTCTAATTACTTGAAAATACTACTTTTCCTAACTTCTCTTTTCTCTACTATTAATTATAATTGACTTAAAGATCAATATTTATAAGTTAATTGAGAGATCAATTAGCTCTAATCATTAAGTAGATCATTAAAATTTAGATGATAAAGAGATATCATATAGTTTATAATTATTGAAATTTTTTGATTGCTTGCTTAGCTTTGAGCCTTTTCCTTAATCATTCATACAAGAATTTTGTGCATAAATAAAAGTTTCATAAAACTTAAGGGGAACACCTTATGGAAAATAGAACAAGACTGATAACGCTTATTATAGGATTTCACATTTTAGAGAGGGTAAATGTGAATGTTCGACCCCCTACTGTATCTAGTTAGACAGACGTGCTTAACCTCCTCCTATTCTGTTGAGTGTTCCTGCAGAATGAGATATTTTCTTAATACAACTTCAATAATAATAGAGTTCTTATACAATCTTATTGATTATAAGATCTCTTCATAATTATTTAGTTATGATTACTTTTCATAGTCATAGGCTATTCTTATCTTGGACCAAGAGTCGAAGATACTTCTTTACATTATATGATTTACACTCTTTATTTCCCATATTATGTTTTGCTCACTTACAGTTCATTTAGAATACAGTGTATGTTGCTTAATTTTTTTAATACTTCACTGTATTTCATTTGCTTAATTAGCATAAATTTTATTGAACATGTATTACTTTCATTTCATTTACTTTAAATGCACATAGTAGTTTCTAACCTTTTGGAATATTTTTCCCTTACTATTTTTGGATGCAGGCTAGAACTTATATACAAGTGAGTATTCTTGCTCAGCTTAATTTTACTTTCTTCTTTACAGTTATGTCTACCTCATTCCATTCTTTTGATAATTTTTATAGCTCTGCTGCTTAGTTTAAATAGAATTTTATGCTTGTGATAGCCTATTAACTTAAAATATATCCAATCTTAAAATGTGCTTAGATTGTTTAGTCTAACTATACTTTTTCCTTAATTGGCTTTGCCCTATCATATTTAAATATCAAAATATGATAGATTAAGAGCTCTTTGAATCAGGTAGTGTAGGTCCTAATGCATGATGAGCTTCTGAGATAAATGGCTTTTGCTTACTCTTAAAGGTTTCTTACACATTTAGTTTGAGGGAGAGAATGATTATATTCTCTCTTACTTTTTCTTTTAAATGGTTTTGTATTAATTAACCTGTCCATTCCTGATGCTACAGTGCACCAGCTAGTTGCCTAAGGAACCTAATTGTCAAATGGGGATTAGTTGCATGCTGTCCTTTAGTCTCCTTTGGCATTTAATTGATGGATCACATTCAAAGGGACAAATTTGAACAATTGACCTGCCCATTAGGAAAAGAAGATATGTAAATGCAGTTAGAAGTTAATTGATTATTCTCAAAACAACTTGCCCATAAATACTTTAAGTTATGAGGAAGGATTCATAGAAAGAAATTTTATGACCCTTAATTCTTTCCTCCTCAATATTTTTATAACAACCTTTTGGGATGCATCCAGAAAGAAAAGCGAATGTGGGAAAGTCAAATGCTGCATGTTCATCGAGAGCAACTTTCGAGTGCCACTAATTCTCATCGTTGGACGGCTGAACAAAGGTTCTACAAAATCACCTCTAAAAGGAAACTCATTCCTGAAAGAGGTTATGCTGAACCATGCTCGATGACTCCAGCATATGTATAAGAGAGGAACTGGAATTTACTTATGGACACCCTGGGCTTATCTATTTATTCTTGTGAAGGAAGTGTATGCCAATGTCCTTAAATGCTTATCTGAGGAGCATTTATGCAAGGGGAAGGGTATAAATTTTGAGTTGAACGCCATCTCTAATATTTACTGGTAAGAATACGTAGATTCCTGTATATATAGAACCTCTCTAAATTTTGATTTAGACCTCATTGAGGTGGCTACAACCCTACTGGCTTTAACATTGTGTGGAAGGGAGACTTCGCTAACATACCCAAGAAAACACTCTCTTTTGCAAGTAATACCTGGCACAGTCATGATTTCCAGCAAACTGATGCCAAACTGGGCATTAAGAGAAGTAACTAGAGCACGGGCTAGCTAATTTATGCTATTCAATGGCTAGGGTTAATAAATATTGCTAAAATACTTTTGACTAACTATGGCAAGCCTTTAATGGACCTTGTGTAGCCCTTGCATTTGGATCCATAATTACTGAATTATGAATAATCAAGGAGTGACCATTCCTGATGAGGAACCTCAACTCCTCTTCAAGCATCCCCAACATTTATAAATCTTTGCAAGTCCTTCACTAAAGAAAAGAAGAGCAGAAAGATGGCATGGCAGAAAAACTGTCAATTGTTGAAGGACTGCGGGCATATATGCATGAAGAAGACCGGATGAACACAACAAAAAGGTAGGAAATGCATCGATCTGAGACTAAATTGCTGCAATACTATGTTGTACAATCATTGTAAGTACACCCAAGAGTTCAACAACATTCTTTGGATATTTTTGCAAACTAGCACGTATACAATGGTCCAGGAGAAACATCTTTTCCTACCCCACCACCGCTGATACCAACTCCAACAATTCCTGGCCTGTATATGAAAAGAAGAAGATGATGAAGATGATTAAGAAAGTGAATACTAGGTGATAGTTTTGTTTGTTTCTTATATCATTTCTTTTTCTTTTATTTTAGTGTTTGTTTATCATCCTTATAGTTGGCTTGTAAGTTCAAAAAGTATGTTTAAATAATAATTAGTAACCTTAATTTCTTTTTAATATGATCCGAAAACTAATTGTGATTTTGTGGATCAATTATTTGGAGCTTGTGAAAAATGACTAGTTAGAAATTAAATAAGAAAAATAAAGTTTGATAAAATTAACCTGATAAACTCACTCTAACAGACTCAAACCTTATTAAAAGATGAAATGAACTGTATGAGGGAATAATGGTTGCCGACGAAAGATATGAATGGTGATTTATATGAAATGTGTTAAATTTCTGTAGGACTTTGTGAATGTAATGTATGTGCTGAATTTGACATGTAAGAAAAAAAAATTCTTAAATGTATATAATATGATGAAGAATAATATATCTCTCATTAAAAAAACTTTATGAAAGAAAAAAGATGAAGAAAATGTTCCCCTATAATAAAAATATAACATTTAATAACCCAAAACACATGACATTCAAAGTTTCCTAAAACAATCACTAATCAACACTCACTCAATAACACTAAACTTCTCACAAATTATGTTTAACAGTAATCACAAAATTAAATAAGACTAGGAAATACTTGGCAAAACTTTTATCTAAGATTAATCATATTGATCCAATATCTGATTCTACTAAATTCTTGTAAAAATTCAATCGTATCTGTAGAAAAAAAAGAAGTATTCACTAATTAATCTTAATTCTCATCACTTACTCAAGAACAAGCAAGAATTTAAGTGTGATGGTGGGATGAGCCTCAAATTATATATATATATATTCATTTTTTTTTTCTTATGTGTGGTTGGTGAGTTTGGAACACATGATCTAAGTTAACAAATATTGAGCCACAACCATTATGCTGCAATACCATTCACTATATATATATTGCTAGTGTATTTAACTATTTTTAATATAATTATTTGCTATTTCATTTCATTTTGATCTGCTTTATGATTTTCCAGCTAAAACTAAATTTTGTACAAAAGAATGGCATTTTAAGGAAATCGAATGCCACAGCGCGATGCCGGCATCAAAGCCTCGAGAGTGTGACACTATAACGTGCCGTAGCACCAATCACATGCAAAGCCGGCCGTTACAGCACGTCGTAGCTTCCAAGCTTCGAGAGCACACCAGGCCATCGAGGAGCGCAACGCTCTAGTGTGCTACACAGCAGGGATTAAGGGAATTATTATTCAAGGTATTTAACTGAAGACTAGTGCCACAGTGCGTCACGGCGCCCGACCAACGCAAGCTAAGCTCTGTAGAGATTGGGAGTCCTCAGAAGAGAAGGAATCCTAGCCACCACATAACATTCCAAAGAGTTCTTAAGGAGGAAGGCGATAGCACGAAGGAGAAGAGGCAACTTATCCAAAGAAAGAGAATCAAGAGCAACAGAAAACAAGATAAAGCGAATCAGGTTCCTTAAAAGCTATCTATTTAAAAGTTGGTTACTCGGAGTAATTAACTTGGTATACCTCAAAAGCAGAACATTGTATTTCTTTTATTTTTTCTAAAACGTTAGAATAGTTTGGCGGGTTTATTAGGTTTGCTAATCAATATTCTGTTGGGTTTGCTATAGAACTCATTTTCAATTTAAAGATATTATTTTTATTTGGCCGTTTTCTTAAAATATGCTCTAATTTTCTTATATATAATTTTTTCATTTATATTGCGTTTTGTCAGCTTCTAATTATGTGAATACAATTATACAGAAACAATATTCATAGCATAAGCCACAAGCTATAAATCAACACACACAAGAGATAAATGCAGCACAATAGTCATAGCACAAGTCACAAGCTTGCAAATACAAAACATTTACTAGTAAAACTCAATAAAATGAAAAAAATCATGAATCCACTCCATCATAAAAAAAATTCACTATCAAACAGAGTTCCAAGTGTTATAGAGAACTTATTAGTCACTTAGAAGAAGGAAAAAAAACATCACCTTTAAGTTTTCTCTTCTAATCCTTTCAAATTTCTCCACCATTCTCACTATAAAGTTTCAAGCTCCTTAGCCACCACATAGCTCTCACAGAAAAATAGCACTTTCTTATCAAGACAATACTTTAGGCTTATATATGGGGTGCAAAGCAAGCCTTAAAGTTCCGTAAACAACTCATGGGACACGCCACAAATAGGCCGATTCGCCGCAGGTGCCTGGGACCCTTGGGAGCCTAGGAGCACCTCAGCGCTCGCATTACTGTCTGTTGGGTTCCTAGAGGCGGCGCATGGGGCGCCTACCTCACAGCCACCCACTGCTGGTGGGCGCTTGAGAGCGCCTGCAGTAACTGCTTGCTGGGCGCCTAGAGGTGCTCCTGGGCATCAGACTCTCTGCCAGCTGCTGTTGGGGCGCCTACCTCACTACCACCCCACTGTTGGTGGGCGCCTGAGCGCCTGCATTATTGTCTGTTGAGCACCTAGAGGCGCTCTTGGGCATCATATTCTCTGCCAGTTGCTGTTGGGCACCGACCTCATTGCCACCCAATGCTGATGGTGCCTGAGCTCCTGCATTACTATCTGCTGGGCGCCTAGAGGATCTCTTAGGCATCAGACTCTCTGCCAGCTACTGCTGGGCGCCTACCTCACTGCCACCCACTGCTAGTGGGAACTTGAGTGCCTGTATTATTATTTGACGGGCGCTTAGAGATGCTCTTGGGCAACAAACTCTCTAACAGCTGCCGCTGAGTGCCTAGGGGCACGCCTGGGCTCCTGGCTCTCAGCATGAAGCTACTGTTGAGAGCCCGGGGGACACTTAGGATCTTGTCTTGAAGTTGACTAATGTATTCCTGCCCTAAAACCCACCATGACTCCAATTACAACTTTTCTTGATGATCTAATTGGTATCCACACCAAAATAATCTCCCCATGGAGACTAACTGTGATCTATCTATCGTTAACCTTGAATTTTATTCATACTGATTTCCAATCCTATAAAAGAAGTGGTGTGGCTCACATCACCTTCTCTTTATACTTCAAATCCAACTGAAGCTGCACACAACTTCAATTTATCCGCTTTCACTATCTTCATGAACATGATGGCTGGATTTTTGATGATTGAATCTTCTCTAGTGCCAATTAACCATCTTCCAGCAATGATTAAATGAAATGGTACGATGACTAAATGTGTTTTGTCCTAGCATGAAATGTTACATTATTAGCTAAATGGATGACACTCATATTGTCACTATGCAGTCTTCCATCATTTTGCTCCTTACCCCAATTCAGCCAAAAAACCCTTAAGCAAAGAGGCAATTAAGGTGACTATCTTATGAAGCATAAAGATCCAGCTCACTGCTGCACTACCCAATAAAACACATATCTGATTGTGCTTCTCCTGTTATAATATGAGTCTACATATCTATGTAGCTTTATCTTGTACTTCCCAAAGCATAGAGCTTTTTCCACAGTGCCTTTTAGATATCTAAGTATCCACTTAATGGCCTTTTAATGGGGCATCACAAGGTTTCTCATAAAATTGTTGACCACTCCCACTGAATGGGGTAAGCCCAGTCTCACGCATATTATGGGGTATATCCAGCTCCCAATTACTAAAGCATAAGAAACTTTCTCCATAAGCTCCTATTCCGCTTTAGTTTTAGGCATCTACTCCTATGAAAAATGGAAGTGACTAATTAGGGGGGTGCAAAATCACTTTGCCTAATTCATGCAAAATTCTTGAGCACCTTTTTCAACGTACACTATCTGAGAAAGCTTCAATGTTCCTGTACTCCCTTCTCTATTGATTCTCATCCTGAGTATCTACTTATCTTAGCCCAAGTCCTTCATGTCAAATTCTTTTGATGTGCTTCTTCTATCTATTTAACTTCACCAAAATCAAATCCTGCTAGCAACATATCATCTACACACAGAAGTAGAATGTTATAGAAGTTCACAAATTATTTATTTAACATCAATTATATGTCGGCATCTCTTGTACCCAATATTTGACATAAATCTATCAAATCTTTTATACCAATACCTTGGAGCTTGTTTAAGGTTATACATGATTTTCTTAAGCTTGCAAACTAGCTACTACTTTCCTTTTATTTCATAACCCTATGGATGCATCATGTATAATTCCTCTTATATATGACACTATAGAAATGCAACATGCACATCCATATATTCTAGATACAGATTTTCCACTATAATAATATTTAACACTAATTTGATAGTAGTCCTCTTCACTACATGAGTAAAGATCTCATTGTACTCCACTCTATGTTTCTAAAACTCGATTATGACAAGCCTTACTTTGAAACTATAACAACCTTAGATTGTTACCAAATTTATTAGAGCTTAATTTAGGTTAAGAACACCATAATTAGACTCAAATTTACATTAGGATCAAATCTTAAAGTTTTGGGATAATTTGGAAGTCATTTGAATAAAACAATATTTAATTACATTTAAGTAATTAGTAAAATAAGAAAACTATTTTGGCCACCAATCAAAAATCTAATGCATATTTAAGTTCTCACACCCAAATTAACTAAGTGTAGAAATTTAAGAATATTTGAAGCTCGTTTGATCAAAATATATTGATTAAAAGAAATCGTATTAATCATTATTATTATATATAAATGTTTAAAATTTTAAATGATTTTCCAACACCTTAACCATCGAAACCATTTCCACGAGGGATCTATTGCATGGCCACAAGCGTTGTAATAACCCTAGTGTTGTTAACCATTATTGGGAAGCCTAATTAGCTCCATTTTACTTCTAGTACTTTTAAAATAGTATTAGGAGCCTACACCTCAAATTTGATGCATTTGGAGATCATTTGTGATAGATGAATATTTCTAATTATTTTGATAATTCAGAATATACCTATTTTATTTTGGCCTCTAAATTAAAATCGGAGGTCTTTATCGGAGTCCTCACCCCCAAACTAGCTAGGGGTGAAATTTTGAGAATATTTTGAAGTCGTCAAATTTTTTCAAATATTTTAATAATAATTAATTACTCAAAATTTATGATAATTAAATTGACCTCCGATCGAAAGTCCGATTGCACTTTTGAGTTCCTCACCCCTTAATTAAGTAAGGGTAATTTTTTAGGATTTTTTGAACTTCATTTGGTTATTTAAGTTTGATTAAATAAAATGTTATAATTTAATTAATTATGTAAAGTAAATAATATTAATTATAATTATCCTTACTGTATACCGTTAATTTGAAAGGCGCGGATCTGCTGCATAGCACCAAGCACAAAAACAGCAGCGCGCGCTGAACTGGACCATCTGGCATTTAAATTGGGTTGATAGGACGAAGGCAGGTCAATCAACCCAATCAAACTATCGGATCCAGATTCAGATACGATTACCAGGATTGAGGCACAGTACGTCTGTAGCGCCCCGCCCCATCACCGCGCGCAAAAGGATTAAGTGCAATCATATCGGCGGCGGAGCGGTGCGCCACTCGGGGAGGAATACCCGTCTCCCTGAAATGGATGAAAACTAAGCCCAGCTGAAGGGCTATTGACTCAACCTTAAGTGGGGTTGAGAGCTAATACTTAAGATAAGAGTAGTATCCTTATCCTAAGTATTAGGCAAATACATATATTGGATTTAGAATACAATAAGAATCCAAGATATGTATAAAATATCAGCATTTCCAGCATGCTGATCATATCACAATACTAAGTATAATTAGTATTAAAATAGAGTGCGGAAGCTTAAAGCAAATATCCAAAATTATTCATCACAGAAGATGTAGAAAATATTCATCTCAGAAAAGAAAAAGAAAATACATCCATAATTATTACAAACAGTTTACTGAAATAAACATAGAACTGAACTAAAAATACTAAGTAGAAAATAAATCTGGAGGAGAGCCCACTAGTGCTCTACGGGCTCCTCCTAAATCTCCTGAATGTCATCCTGACCTGTCTCAATATACTGTTCAGGATCTAGCAAATTGTTGGATCCCAAAAGTACCTCGTGTTAGATAATAAGTCTAACATATCAAAACTAATCTAACAGTTCTAATTATTCATTTAACATTTACATAATACGAGTAAATCTGCAAAAAACTATAAAGGCAATTGAAAGTACAAATCTGTCTAAAACTGTACAAAACTAAAGCAGTGTAAAGTAAAACTGAACTGTAACTGAATACTGAAAATAAATCAAAATAGTACTGAATCTGAAACTGAGTAATCATATGTACAACTATACTGTATGCCACTGAAACTGTGCATCTGAATATGCCACAATATAGTTTGCTACTGATATGCTACCAAAATATCACTGAACTGTTATGAGCAGTACGGTCCAATGTCTACATACACCCTATTGGGAATACTGTTTATTGATGACACTGATGTATCCAGAAATTCCCCCGTCAATGTATACGATATTCCGTAACTCATAGATCATCACTGATACTTATACGTTATTTTGATTCTCATACATCATTCTGATATTCACACATCATGCTTATGCTCATGCTTATGCTTCTAAACTACATGAGATAAATCCAGAAAATGCTTTAAAATCTGATAATGAATCCAAAGTCTCCATTGTGCAGAATCCTGCTAAAAGGATTTTGACTCCTAAGATTCTAGATCGATAATTGCTTAAAGTTGACAGTTTAATTAAAATCACTAGCTGGGATTATTGTATACGCATAGTAGTATGTTTCCAAGAGAGGTGGATTTAACACTAGCTTGTTTAAAACTGCACTTATCAAATCGCACTACGATAGGAGGCAGAACCCGGTCAAAGTTTATGTATCAAGCTAAGCTGTTAAATGACCTAACCACAAGCATACTTAGTGATCTACGCAAAGTGACTTAAGACACTTAGTTTGCTTAAACTGCACTTATCGAAGCGCACTACGATAGGAGGCAGAACCCGGTAGCAGTTTACATTTCAAACTAAGGATCTTGTTCACTAATTGTAACACTCTTAGTCTTGGAAGATTTATTCTAACGGGATTGTATTCGGCTAATCCCGCAGGATAGCACCTAGTCATAAGTCCACATTGGAGTGAATCTACCAATCCTGAACACTACTGAAATAATCCAGTAATATGGGTATACCCTACTGTACCCAACCAATAATCTGAGTTCAGAAGATTCTATTTAATCGACAAGGAGTTATCAAAGCTAAATAATCCTTACCCTAAATAGATGTGTCCTACATAAGGTTCCAAGGATGTAATCAAAAGATCACTCAATATAGGTTGCTACCACAATGAATAAGTCATATTCTATTACTTCAGGTGATTCCTACTCTAGGCTTCTACCTCAATAAGTTGCAACAGCTCTCCATACCTCAAGGTATCATTAAGTAAGGCTTTTATACATTTTCATAATGATCCTAACGCAAGACCCTTGAGATCTCACGCTTCTACTTCTTAAGTTAACATTCAAGTGGTCAGATCAAATGATTGAAATTCATTTTATCCTTTTCAATTCTACGATTATGGGATAAAATTAGGGATCTTATCAGAGTTAGATCATTGCATAAATCATTATAATTTGTTACCCATTCTATGCTAATAGTCTTGCATAAGAGAAAATCAAGGATCTAAAGTTTAGATTTAGATGATTAAGTCACACATTTTTAATATTATCCTTAACACTTCTAATTTAATGATTTAAGGTCAATATCAAATCATATGCATTATTAGAATAATATTAATTGAATTGTCTTATAATCGAGTTGATTAATTAAGTGATTAAGATTTGGATCTTAATCAAGACCAGTTAGGATTTAACACCTAACCTTCCTATCATTAAGACCAATGATTACTTTAAGGGCCAATGATAAATCATGTATTATTTGTGTGTTATTGATGTCAACTTAAGTTTGGATTAAGAATCATTTACTTAATCAAGTTATCAAGGTTCTTGAGTTTATGTAATCACATTTAAGTGTCCAAATAAATGTTAAGGTTCTCTAATATGCACCCTAAGTTCATGAACATATATAAATGAAAAGGTAACATAAAATAAAAGGTGATTATTGCTAATCAAAATCTAAATCAAACCAAAGAGATTAGCATTTAATCACAATTCTAAAAGATTTAAGTTTCATGCCATTTAGTTGTTATGATTAAATCTAATTAATACAAGCAATTAAGATTCTAATACTTGTTCTTTGGCATAGTACATCTAAGGCACATACTAAGTTATGGGCACTTGATAGTTGTGACAAGGTTACAAACTAAATTTCAATATACAAATTTATGCAATGCTTGATTTTAAGGCACATACTAAGTTATGTAGCACTTTTCGCGTGGCAACGCACTGTAGCGCTTTCCGCACGGTAGCGCACGATAGCGCCATTGCGCTGCGGCTAGCTGCAGGCCGCTGCAATCCACTGTGACCCGCTGCAGTGCGCTATGGCACGCTGTAGCGGTTCATTTTGCATAAACCACTGTTCAATCACTTTCATTAAATGATTTTATAATTTTTGTGAAATTACCACTGCAGATCATTGTAATCCGCTGCAGACCGCTGCAATCTGCTGCAGCCTGCGGCAACCCGCTGCAGCGCGCTACAGTGCGCTGCAGCGGCAGACGGTGATTTCGCCAGGTGCGAAACCCGTGAGGGCCATTTTTAGAGCTTAATTACTCTCAATCCAGAGAGTTACATGAGGGGTGCCATATATCAATGGAAAGGTATTTTCGATACATTTCCATCGACACTAAAATCAGCACAAATGGAGTATCCTTGATATACTAAAAATATGGATGAATGACAGGGTATACAAAATAAAGAAAAATAGAGCAGATTTTCATGGAGTTTTTAAGAGCCTTAATGGCTTTCATACATGCATATAGACATCCGAAGGCTGCATTCTATCATCATAACATTATAAGGAAGATAAGGAGAGAAGCAAGAGGGTACCTTTGACCTTTGGAAAGAGTTGGGGATGAAGACTTCTTTGCTTTCTTTAGGAACTTGGAGGGAGCTTCTTCAAGGTACAACAATGGAGTAGCAAGGGAGAAGAAAGGTGAGAAACTTTCAGCAAGAGGAAGAGAGGAGTCTGAGCTCTCCATTTAAAGGAGAAGGAAAATGTAGGGAGCCATCATGAGTCTAGGGGAGCTAGAGGTGAGTAGAGCTATCATGAAGGAGCCTTAATGAGGCATGGTCAAGGGGTGAGGGAAAAGACGGCCAGCCAAAATTGCTTGGGTATCAGCAATAGAAAATTAGGAGGTATGGAAAATTGCAAATTAGGGCCTCAAAAATTGCTTATTTACTTATTTATTTTCCTTAATTATTTAAAAAATTATGATTTTTGAAGTGTGCTCTGAAAATTCCCAAAAATTCACCCCTAGCTAATTCGGGGGTGAGGAATTCAACGGCGAAGTCAGAATTTGATTCCGACGATTATTTAATTTTCCTATTTTTTGACGTATTTAATTACATTAAAATATTCGTGAAAATCCGACGACTTCCAAATGCATCCAAAATATCACCCCTAGCTAATTTGGGGGTGACGATCACAACGACGACGTCGGATTTCGATTTCGAGGTCAAAATAAATACCTCAATTTTCTAATTAATTTAAATATTAAAAATAATCCAAAATATTGAATTGAACTCTGAATTGCTCCAAACCTTCAGGGTTTGGTTCTAATGACTAGATGAACATGATGAAATGATAATTACGATACGAAAAAGCTAAATTCAAGCTAGGTAACAACCTTAGGTTGTTACAGCGTCCCCTCTGTGCCAGATTGTGAATGGCAGGATGCACAGCGGAGCGTGGCCGTACTCTTCCTAGTTATGCTTCCTTCCACCTCCCTTAGCAGGACTCACTTAAGCCCTCGTTTCTTGCTCTCCCTCCTCATGTTGCTCATCCAGGCCGAACGAGAAGCTGCCACCGACTACCTGCAGAAACCCTAATCCTAAACCTAACTGACGATCGGGGATCCAAATACGCCACTCCTTACTCCCAATTTATCTCAATTTCTTCCTTGATATATCGATCTTCCTTCTTGCTCCTTGCCAAGCATTTGTGGTGGGGGGGGAGGGGGCCAATCGAGCTCTCCTGAGCTCGATTTGACCCCAGCCTATCCAAACCCATAGCTCCATTGAATTTCTTTGTGAAACTCTAGCTAGCTGATAGGGATCTAGAGAGTCACACGATTCGATGGGAGGCATCGGCAGGCGCGAGAGTTGGCCTGGACACGTCGATCATGGCATGGCCTTTGTGCTGATGTGTGGGCGGTAGAGTGGTGAGCCCTAGTTCACCAGAGATGGGGTGCCCTAATCGGCCTCTGCATTCCTAATAGGGACAAAGAGGCAGGTCGGGTCAGTGCTGACCCGAACCCCTGCGATGGGCCGAGGCCTTTTCCCGAGCAAAGGTGTCACGAGCCGAGCATGCGGGTTGACCCGCATGCGGCCCATCTTAGTTGCGCATGTCGCTGACGTAGTTTGACCCAAGGAAAGTGCCTCGCCCTCAGCGCCTTGAATCCATCCGTTTCCATGCTTATCTAGCTTTCCGTGATTAGTAATTAATTTTTTAATGTTAAATTATGTAAATTTTCATTTATCCATATCTTGCAAAATACTTAGTCAAATTATATGAAATTATAAGTCATATTATTGAGAAAAATGAGGTGAACGTAATGGTATAATTCAATTTAGGATTTGAAGTCTAATTTTTAAAATCACTTTTTAATCATAATTAAGAGTCATGAAAACCCTAAGTTTCTAATATTGTTCGATTTTGACATAGTTAGTGTCATTCTTCACCTCATGCTATGAGTATTTTATATTTGCTATTATAATTGTGTTTGGCATCAATTGCACAACTTGGGTTTTTGGCTCTCTAATTTCCTTCATGAATGTGATTTTACTTAAGTAATAGTTTGTATGTTTAGGTATTCCATTCTTTGGATAGCATGCATCTTAATTTAATTAAGCTTTCATATTACTTCATTTTGTGAGAATTGGATTATATTAAAGTAGTTAGATGTCTTGCTTAGGCTAGTAAATTTGTATTTTCAAGTCTCAATATTAGGAGAGATAATGTATGAGTGAATCCCTAGCCTTGAATTAATTATCATCCTAAGTGCTAGCTAACCTTTTCAATATGAGTATTTAACCTTTAGCACATTTCTCTTTGTAAGATATGAACCTATTATGTCAAATTATTAACACTTAGAAGTGAACTTAGTGATCATTCCCTTTAGCTTCTAACCTGTAAGCTCTCTAATAATTGAAAATTAGCATTCCTTAGCTCACTAGTGTAAATTCAGTTTCCACTAAGCTTTAGTAATGTACAACCTTAAGTCAACTTAGAACTATAAGCTTGTACTTTCCCTCTCCCATATACATAGAGCTTTCCTAATAATGTTCTTTGTTAGTTTAGTGATTAAACGATTTAATTGCAAGTTGCCTTAAATAAACTATTGCAGTGAACCTATACTTTTACCTCTTTAAGTGTAGTATATCCTTAACCCTTGCCTTCTCCCTTTAATTCCTTAAGCCTTGAATCTAGCAACTAATAATGATTATGTGGTTTAGTATTAGTGTAGGATTGGCTTCATTTTACATCCCTATCCATATAAATTATTTTATCACTTACATAAACTTTAATCAATTTACTATTTTCAAGCTTAAATCACTTATAGTATTTGATATATCTAAAATTTATAGTAAAATAAAGTGTTAACAAATACTTAAAACATCATATAAACCAGTATACTTTGAGTGAATTTATGTATTTTTAGGAAAAATGAAGAAAAAGGCAAGCCAGAGCTAAATTGGAGAAATCTTGAAGAAAATCACTGTGGTGTGCCACAGCGCGCCATGGCGGTCCACTAAATTTTTTCACCTGAAACATACCAGAAGGTTTGGAGGGAAGACCGTTACAACGCGCCACAGCAGGCCACAATTTCATTTCCCGGGAGAAATATTAAAGCTGTATATGAACTAATTGAACAGTGTCAAATTCGCTTCAACGAAAGATTAATAGCTGCAGCGCGCCACAACGCGCTATGCCCTATAAAGATTAATGCAGACCTAGGACAAAATCTGATGTATCCGCCGCAGCGCACCGCAGTGCGCCACAGCTATTTTTTTCAATTAATCATGAAGAACCTTATGTGAATTAATTGAATAGTAACTTTCCGTGTTAACGACAATCTAACCATCGCAGCACGCCTTTAGCACGCCACAGCGGGTAGCAGCGGCCCTAAGGTAAACTATAAAAATAATGTAGCAAAACAGTGTTTGGGTTGTAGCTGCCATAGTGCACTGCAGCAGAATAGTGTTTAAATCAAAGCTGCCCTAGTGCGCTATGACGGATCTTCAGCAGAATAGCCCACCTTATGCTAAATTTAACATAATCAATTGTAATCGCTGCTGCGCCATAGCACCCGCTACAGAATAGCTCTAGAATTTGCATTGAATACAGCATAGGGAAGGCCACAATCAGACCTTTGGCCTTCCCCTGCTCTTAAAACTTGAATTGAACATTAACTATGAGGAATCACATGAGAATAAGCAGAATAAAATTTAAATTGCTTGCATTGAAGTAAAAGGAGATGAAAGGTCACTTGTGATTAATGCACGGGGGCTGAAAACTCTCCTATTTAAGGGCTAATTTTAGACCAAAGGGGGTTCCTAATTTCAACATTTAAAAGACCTAAAATGGGAGGTTTTTTTAGATATAAACCGATGTCAAGGTTTACTTCTTTTTGTATGTATGCTTTTATTTATTCTTTTATGGAAATCTAAATCTTTTTGGAGAGGGTTGGGAAGTAATTGTTGGAAAATATAAGCCACACTGAAGGCTGCTCACTCGAACCTGAGAGTAGAATCGAGAGTCAATACTTAAGATAAGAGTATATTATTTGTCTTAAGTATTAGATTAATACATACATTGGATTTAAAAAGATAAATATGAATTCAATATACATTATCAATATATAAGCATTTCCAGTATGCTGATCACATCATAATACTAAGTATAGTAGTATAACAGAGTGCGGAAGCTAAAGCGAAACATCCAGAATACATTCATCATAGAGCAGTAGTAAACATTCGTCTCAAAAAAGAAAAGTAAAATACATCAAGAATTATTACAAACTGATTTTAAAGATGGAGTGTAAAGTCTATCTAAAGTACTGAAATAAACATTAAGCAAAGGTAGAAAGCTGATCCACTAAGGCTCCACGTACTCCTCTGGGATCTCCTGTAGGTCCTCCTGTCCTGTCTCAACAAGCTGCTTGGGATCTAGCTGTGGTGCCCCGCTCCCTAAGCCCACAATTATTAGGCTAAGGAGCAGAGGTCACTTGTGCAAAATCCTTCTCTTATCATTGGATTAGGTAAGATCCATAATACACTACTAAGGGAAGGATGTGCACAGAATAAATAAGAGAATCAGCCACTAAGTTTAATATACATACAGAGTGCGGAAGCAAAATGAACTAAATAATACATCCATCCACCATGCATCACAAAAGAAGTAGTACTATAGCTCAACAAATAATAAAGTGTAACAAGTAAATCACAGTCACAGTACCTGTATTATTACAACATTAAATACATAGTTTTAAAGACTGAAAATAAATTACTCATTCTCACACAAGCAGAAATGAACTAAACGGTATCCAGCTCTCCTGGCTGAAGTTCCCCTCTAAGTAAGTCACCTCTTCTTCTGTACCTAGTTCTTTAAATCTATCTGAATTTGACATTATCAGTTTCATAATGCCAGGGCCCCAGCCAATAAAAGAAAAATATTATTAGACAATTATCTAAGTATATTTTAGGCTGAATATTTTACATGTGTTATTAATGTCACCATTTTTATACTTAAACACAACAAAAAGTAACTAAGCAGTAGGAGCAGTAAGCGTAATAAAAAATAGGGACAGTTATAAATATAATATTTATAACTAAACAACAAATGAGGCAAAAGTACACCTCAACAACTAAGCAAGGAATGGGCATATACATGTATAGTACAGTAAGTAAAAGTACTAAAAGTAAAGTCTAACCCTAAACATATTGATGATCATATGATATATGCAAGTTAAATGATATAAATTTGAACATGGTACATATAGTAAGCAGCAAAGTCTAGCATCCTATAAATATGTACAAGTGAGCAGGAAAGTAAAGAAACATGATTGATTGAAATATGCATCAAAATATAGTACACAATACGCTAAAATTGAAACAGGCATGTAAAGATTGCCATATCAGAAAGTTGGCCATCGGGCCGGTGAAATCCCCAAAGCCTTTCTGGGCTTTGGGCAGACAGAAATTCCTATAGCCTTTCTGGGCTAGGGCAGACAGAATCCAGCAGCAGAACTGAGGAGGTAGTAAATACAAATACATGATCTTTTAGTTATTTTACTTTGTTTCTGTGGACACGTCCATAAATAGCTGAGGAGTCAAGCACGTCTACAAGACTATAAGGGTTCCAAGCTTAACACACACTCCTTAATGATTAATATTAAGCATACTTATTACTCCTTACCCCTATCCATTAAGGTAAATGTGCACCAGAATCTACTTAAATATACTGAACCCAATGGCAACTGTTATCCTAATTATTCTAAGTTTTCATTTCATGCACAAAATTTTCTTATATGATATGTCCAAGGAAGTAAGCACAAAAATAAGGAATGCATAGCAACAAAATAAATCAAATAAGCAAGGGACTCTTCTAACATAGTGACACTATTGTTGTCTAATTAAGCCATTATAACTATTCTAAGTTACACAAGTTCAGAATCTCCAATTCCTACTATCGAGTATAACTTAGAAGTACGACCTTATAAGTTAAACGGATTAGAATTGATCAGGTTCTAATCTAATTCAATCAAATATGACTACAAGATTAATCAATAAATCATAATATCCTAATTTATTGAATTCAGACATTCTATCTAAGATCTGATCAAGATCTGCTAAATTATAAATTATGGATTAAACACCACGAGATTGGGCTTAATCACATAATCCAAAGGGATAAGACATAAGATCTAGGTTTTAGTTTAAAAGTGATTTAATGATTGAGGTAAACCCTATTAAGTAAATCAATCTTAATATGATGAATTTCCTATCCTAAATCTAATGTTGAAAGACAAAATAATCCAAATAAGTTGTAAAATCTAGAAACTAATAAAACTAAGGATTCATTCATTGAATAACCCCATTATTCGATAAATGAAATCTATCCTATGATCTAGCCATAATCTTAGGAATAATCCTAATGTGAGGTGTTGAATTTTCCTAAGAAGAAGACTTAAATTTTTTTAGGGATTTTAATAAATTTGACCTGATAGCTAATTTTACTTAAAGGATTCCAATATAGTTCTAATACTTGTTTGAGTTCTTTATAAGATAATTTAGAGGTTAAAGATGCTTAACCTAAATTTTGTCAAAATGGTCATTTTGCCCCCCTACTTTAGGGTCCAAAAAGTAACTTTTTGATTTAGGGCTCCAAATTGGAATTTCTTATTGTCAAATGATTCCTTACTGTTTAACATAAAAATAGGCAGTAAGTATGCTCAATTTGAATAATAAATGGGTCATATATGTTCGAACTAAGGTATTTGACTTAAGGGTATTTTAGTAAATTTCACTTAATGAAAATTAAATTTTTATATAGTTTTCTATTGGTTACTGTTCAAGGATTCCATAGAGTCCATGAACACTAAATTTTGAGGTCTAATAAATTAGTCATAGCCATTTGAATTTCTAAGGATAAATTGGAAATTTTCTAAGTTAAGAGGGGTCAAAAAGCTAACTCTTCCATTTTATGTCTAAATTCAACAAACTCAGTGGCTATAGCTTTCCTATATCACACTAAGTACTTTAATTAGGAGTAAACCAAAATTGGACTCCAATTGGTTAAGTTATGACCTTATTATAGTTAGGGGTATTTTGGTAATTTGTGATTTTTCTAGGGTTCAAAACCTAAATATTATTTTAGATTATTATTGGCACTAGAATTCTAAGCTATCTAGCAATTTGCATAATACACTTAAGGTACAAAGTTTCAAACTTAATTTCCACCTAGAATTTTATGCAATGCTCAATTTTACTATTTTCAAGCTTAAATCACTTATAGTATTTGATATATCTAAAATCTATAATTCCAATTATTCGAATACAATTAAAACGAGTTCGGCCAATTATCAAAAAGGTGTGGGTCGGCCGGGTCCCGAAGACCCTGGATTGTCGCACCGCACGGGTCACAGGTCAGCTTGACCCACACAGGGGCTTCATCCCCAAGCCTCCATCCCGACGGAAGGACCCGATTAGGGAAACCCTAATCAGTTAATTCCAGAGCATCCTGACCATGGCACAACCAACCAACGATCGCTACACGTTCACTGTGGTCAGCGCACCGAATGGGACCCGAAGCCCTCTGTGAGACAGTCCGGATCAGCCGGACCTTACTCACCCGAGGGCTCTCGCAATGGAGCTACTGTGGGGAGAGAATTCTACCCATAGTGGCCATGACATACCCAAGGCTCGATCCCTACACCTTCAAGGAGGTGAGGTGGATCGAAGCCCCTTGGTCTGAGGGCCTGAGATGGTATAGAATGCTGGGACCTTACTCGCCCGAGACATTCATTAAGGGACTTGACCCGATCAATCATTTCGATCAGTCAAGGCTAGCCTAGGGTTCAATTTCAATACCAGTGAGTTTGTTTTGACAATACGCTTGCAATCGAATCAAAAGGTGGAAGGTTCGAGCCTCATTGGCTCGAAACTGGCAAATGGGGGTACCTGGTTTGACGGGAAAGCTTGGGACTATCGACTGAAGGCTTGGCTGAGCTAAGCTGAGGTTCCAGATGTTGCAAAGGATTTTGAACACCAAGAGAGCCTACTATCAGCGGTTCGGGAGCTCCTGGGATCGCCTACACAAGCTCGAGGGTTCAATAATGGCGGAAGTTGCAGAGAGCTCAATTGATCAGCAATGATCAAATGGAGCAATGCAAGGGCTATTTATAGCGTTGGCAGAGGATTGAGAAGCTTTTGGAGGGTTGGCTCGGGCTGGGAAAGACCCGAGAGGTCAGGCCATGGCCGAGCTCTCGAATTTCTAATTCGAGCTCGGCCGGGTCACGAGGCCCCAATTGGGTTACTTGCCCAAATGGGGGAGGTAGTAATGACCTATTGAGGTGGATGCGGGACAAGCTGGGTAGCTGGCAGTATGGGGAATCCTTTCTATCGAGCGCGCGAGAGAGTGGGGACGAAGATCCACGGTTACGGGAGGGCCTGGAGCCATCTGATTGATCGATCGAAAAGACGCGATGATCCTGATCTTCCAGATCCTAATGGCTAGATCAGATTAATTATGCGCCATGGGATCTTACGGTTGATCTAATGGCAGATCTGTGGTTCCGCGGGATCTAATCCTAGCCATTGGATTAATAGAACGGATGGCGGATACAACGGAAGCACCGCTGTCGTGCGACCCGGGCTATGCAGCGGATCTCCCACTGGTCCGCACAGCGGATCCCAGCCATTTTATTACTTTTAAGGGTATAAGTGCAAACTGGAAATGTTAGGAACCATTTATGCAATTGAACCATTTTAATTAAATATGAATCATGGCCTAAATGATTTCCAAATTGCACCAAACTTTCACCCCTAGCTAATTTTGGGACGAGAAATTCAAAAATGCAATCTAAATTTAATTCGGAGATCAAAATATTTTAGGTTTAAACTAGGGCATATAGACTGATCAAAATATCATTTCGAACTTAGAGAAGTCTAATGGACTTCAAATTTTTAGGATAGAATTCATTTGATGTTCTTAAAGCAATGGAATCAAAATTAATGATTTCTTAGACTATAGATTAGCAGGGTAACAACCTTGGGTTGTTATATGAGAGGACGTTGGAAATCCAATGGATGATGTGACATAGTCCATTTGACTCAACGCATCGTCTCATCTACTTAAACTGCACGTGTAAGCGCATGATGCAATATTGATGGAAATCATGTTTATGAGATCTAATAATTAAAAGATAATATTTGGTAACCTAGATGTAGGAAATCAAAGATAAATTTAAATCATGATCTCATAAAGGTTTTGGTACCAAGGTAGAACCCCAAAGAGAGTTCTCCTTGTTGCACTAAATCTGAATTATGCTTACTTTTCATAGTCTTTGACTATCTCTTCTTTCCCCATAAGGTTAAGCTTTACTTTACTTTACTTTACTGTTCAATTTCACTTGTTGTACAGTAGTTTACTTACTTACAATCTTATTTATCACCTCCTTGGAGCCTTTTTTATGTAGGACTCACCACAATAGGGAAACGATTCATTAGCTTACAATTTGTTGTTTATTAAATAGATTATTAGAATGAGAACATTAGTATTATTATATGGAGATTGTAGTGCATATCCAAAGAACTGGGTTACCTAGTAGAATATAAAATTGGTTGATTTATCTCGAATAGAACTGTAGAGTTTTGATCTTTTCTTAGGCAATTAGATAAGTACAGTTTAGGATAAACATCTCAAATCTAAGGTGTGTTATAGATTGGGAATTTAACAGCTTAGTTTAAGAGAATAAACTGTAAGAGGATTTTGTCCCTTACCTTTGTGCGCATACGTAAGTGCAGTTAAATAAAATAAGTATTTAAAGTCACCCTTCCTTGTACATATGAATATGCATATGTGCACTTAATATGTGCTGAATTAGGATGTTATAAAAACTTGATATGGAATAAAAATTAAATTCAATAGAACTAGAATAGATTGATACAATTCATACAATTAAATATCTAATTTGTGGAGGCAAATGAATATTTACTTTAGTTTTTGATTGTTTTCTAGTTTTTTAAATAATTTCAAAAAGTATTCAATTATTAAAACCTTGGCATATCTTGACTTGCATAAGCATATCATTGCATTAGTGCAGTGTTATGTTCTTCTAGGATCTTTTTACAGAGCATACATAAGGCATAATATTCTATGTAGTATTCAGTTACATATGTATATTTAGTGGCATACATCACGATTTAGTTTTAGTATAGTATTCAATTTCAAATTCCTTATAGATTTCTGCTTTCGGCATTCTATCTTTAGTCACTATTTTTCTTCACTTTTAGTTATGTACAGTTTTGTATCTTTAAGTTATTTCAGTGCCTTTCTATAGTATTGTTTTGTTTTACTTAAATGTTTATTCTTTCTAAACTATAATAAGGTATATTGTAGCTTTTGATGTGTTAGACTTATTATTTAACACGATGTACTTTTCTTCTTTTCTTTTTATCCAAGAAAATGATATTTTGGGATTCAACAATTTGTCAAATATAGAGCATTTTCAGGAGCAGACTTTGGAGGCTTCATAGGAGATCCAGGAGGAGCTAATGGAGCATTAGTTGGTTTTGCTTTTACTTACTATTTTAGTTACTTTTTATTTTGAGTTAAGAGACATTTACTACCATTTTATTTTAAGCAAATGGTCTGTAATAACTTAACTCTTGATATATTTTCTCTTTCTTTTCAGAGATGAATGTTTTCTTACTTAGCTTTAGTGATGAATGATATGAATGAATGATATAGCTTCAGCACTCTCTTATTACTATTACTTATACTTAGTATTGTGGTATAATCAGCATCTAAATTAACCAAATACTCATATACATTAGATTCTTATTACAACCACTTCTCATAACTCTAATGTATGTAAGTATATTATCTAATACTTAAGATAAGATTTCCCACTTATTATAAGGAATAGAATTTAGATCTACCTTGGGTAGAGCCTCAACAATAGCATTCAGGTAGGTTCAGTAGCCCTTAACAAGTAACACACTATTCCGCCATCAATTATTTTGTCTTTAATAACTTGGTTGCATGCGGCAACAGGGACAGAGCGTTACAGTTGGTATCAGAGAAGTATCATATAGTGTCAGGTAAGGAGAGTATTCATATCTACTTTATGATCTATTCTCTGGTGCAAATATGATCACAATCACTGAGTGTAAGTAGGTATTATCCATAATTCATCAAATTGAATCTCAGAAATAAAACTAAGAACATTTGAGAAGGATGTCTTAGGATTTGAACAAACTTTAAAGAATTAAATACACATAAGTAAAGTAAAGTAAGAAAATCAAGGATGATCTTCAATTGAAATATTAGGAATGGAGTGTCAATGTTATGAGGTCAGATATTATCTTAGACTCTTCGATGACTACTGGACAGATGATATTCAGGATGGCAAGGTTTATGGTAGGACCATTAATGGAGTATCTCTCAAAGGAGTAAAAGTGCTTGATAAGATTCTAGTTCACCCAAAATTTGGAGGAACCAGCCTTCTAATTCTTGCCAGAGAATGGCTATATCGTGTGACTACCGCCTTCAAAGAAATTGCATGTAACAACCCTAGGTTGTTACCTTGCTAAACTACAATCTAAACCAACCCCTATTTTAGACTCCATCGCTTTAGAACTTCAAATAAAGATTTTCCTGAAAATTTGAAGTCCATAGGACTTCTCAAAATCCAAAATAATAGTTTAATCAGTCTAGATGCCCTAGCCTAGACCCAAAATTAAATTATGATTGCATTTTTGAATTCCTATCCCCCAAATTAGCTAAGGGTGAAAATTTGGTGCAATTTGGAAGTCATTTAGGCCATAATTCATATTTAATTAAAATGGTCTAATTGCATAGAAGGGTTTCTAACAATTTGATTTTGCAAATCTACCCCTCATACCTGATTAAACGGCCGGGATCCGATGTGCGGACCGCGGGCGATCCGCTGAGGACCGCGGGCGATCCGCTGCGGAGCCCGGGCCACGCGACAGCGGAGTCCCGCACATCTAGCCGTTCCGCCTTTTTATGCAACGGTCGAGATGCGATCCCGCGAAACCACGAATCAACCATTGGATCCACCCGACAGATCCTAGGGCCCATATTGCTCCCACAATCGGCCGTTAGTATCCAAGCGATTCGAGCCGTTCCACCATCTGATCGATAAATCAGACGGCATCTGAAGGTCCCGCAACTGTGGACCTTCGTCTACCTCTCACTGTGCCCGACAGAAGGAATCTAGCGGATTCCAGGCAGCCAGGTCCTGTCCCCCACTCCCGTGTCAACCTCAGCATGCCGTTAGGATCCCTCCTGTAATGGATTGGAGCCCCGATCGGGCCTCGTGACCCGGCCGAGCTCGAATTGAAAAATTGAGAGCTCGGCCATGGCCCGACCTCTCGGGTCCTCTCCAGCCCGAGCCAGCCCTCCAAAAGTTTCTCTAAGCTCGTTTGAGGCTATAAATAGCCTCAGCAATCCTTCCCCTATCCCTTTGCTACTCAATTTCCCTGAATTTCTACTGTCTTCCTTTCCGCCATTACTGAATTCCCGAGCTTGCGTAGGCGATCTCCAAGATTTTTTGGCGTGCGTACTACTGATAGGAGAGTCTCTTGGTGTCCAGGAACTCTCAAAGGAAGCTCAGCAAGCCCGGCATTGGCCCTTCAACGTCTGCGATCCCTCGGCAAAACCAGGTACCCCAGTTGCGGGTTTCGAGCCACTGAGGCTCGAACATCCTTCCCTTTGATTCGTATGTCTGCGTACTGTTAATTCGAATCTAATGCAATCATAGCTAGGACCTAAGCTAGCCTCGATCGATCGATATGATCGATCGGGCTAAGTCGCTTAAGGATCATCTCGGTCGAGTTAGGAACCGACGATCCAGACCCTCCCAGACCCTCAAACCTGAGGGCTTCGATCCGCCTCACCTCCCTTATGGTGTAGGGATCGTGCCTGGGGTCTGGCATGGTCTCTGTGGGAATACAGTATGGTGATGCAGTTTGAGATCCATAATGTATAATTTGGACAAAACAAAATTTGAGATCTTAACCTCCTTAATTAACTTAAGAAATCTTAAGACTTGGATCAAGCTTTTAAGACTTGATCTAGGTCTGAGGTTGCCACCAATAATACATGACTAATCCACTAATTTGACATTAATCCTTAAAACACACACTTGATTTTACTTAAGGCATGAGAAGGGATCAAACCCTAATCTACTTAAGAAAGATCCAAACCCTTAAAACTTAACTTAATTGACTTGATTATAAGACAATGAATTTGACATTTTCCAATAATGCATTTGATTTGATATTGACTCTAAACATTCAACTTAGACATGATGAAGTTTATAATAACTCTATGTGATTTCCTAAACTGAATCAAGACCTCGAGATTTTTAATTTTCTCATAAGTAAGAGGATTAGCATAAGAGGTTAATAAAATCATCTTGATTAAATAATTGATCTAAAATCTTAATAACATCTTCTGATTTAAATCCCATAATCTTAGATTAAGTTGTGATCAAGTGACTTGATCATCTGATCTGATCTTTCTAAACCTAATTATGAGATAGAACCCAATACATTAATATCAGAAGTTAGAATGAGGAGTCTTAAGCATCTTTTCATAGATCATCCTGAAACATTAAGAGACCTAAATTCATATACTTTGAGGTAGGAAACCTTGTACGAATCTTTGAGGTAGAATCTTAGAAGATCCCATAACCTTAGAGATTGATCTTATCCACTCATGGTAGAAATCACGTAAGACATTAGAAAGATACTCTCCTTGTGGTAGAATCCATATTAAGTGATCTTTGATCACCATTTTATGAAACCTTGTATAGGACTTACCCATTATCTTAGAACTTGGTAGTCCTGATAATTCCTTGTTTTATTAAGTAGACTTAATTAAACCTTGATAATTGGGTGGTATAATATAGTATACCCATACTACTGGTTCCCAGTAGTATTCAGGATTAGTTGATTCACTCTAATAGGGACTTACGAGCGGGTGCTAATCTGAGGGATTAGACAAATACAGTCCCGTTAGAATAAATCATTCAAACCTAAGAGTGTATTAAATGGGTATTCATTCCTTAGTTTGATTGAAAAACAATTTACCAATGGGCAATGCCTCCTAGAGAAGATCGCTTTAATAGGTCTGGCTCAATCAAACTAAGTAACTGAAGTTACCTCCTTTGAAACACTATGTGTAATTGTGAGTGGGGCATCTTAATAACTTAGCTTGAGATACAAATCGCCAACGGGTGATGCCTCTTATTGAAGATCGCTTCGTTAAGGTGGCTTAATAAAACTAAGTGATGACGATTACCTTCCTTGCAAAGATACTAAGTATGTGTATACCATCATTCTACCTAATAATCTTTAAAGTAAATCTGCAACTCTAACCAATTATTGTTCTAGAATCTAGGAGTCAGAATCCTTTTAGCAGGATTCTGCACAGTGGAGACTTAGAATTTATTATTTGCATTCCAAGTTTTCATGGCTTTCTAGATTTTTACTCATATAGAATAGGAGCATGGGAATAAGCATGAGCATGAACTTGAAGTATTATTTTAGCGGTAACATATGAGTATCAGTGATGAAGTATGGGTTACGGAATATTACATACACATACTAGGGAATTTTGGGGGGCATCTGCATCACCATACTGTATTCCCAACCGGGTGTATGTTTACATTGGATCGTACTACTCATAATCTTTCAGTGATAGTTAAGTGACATATCCTTGACATATGTGGTGTGGCATATTTGGGAGCATCTTTTTAGTGACATACATTACAACATTTGACATTTCTTTCATCTTGATTTATGAATATTTGATATTTTCTTTACTTTCAGTTCTCTTCTGTGTGACAGTTTTACTTATTTAGCCTTTATTGTCTTACTTACTCAGCTATTTCAGTTTTCCTTACTTAGTTTCTTTTCCCCAGTTTTCGTGAAGTTATACTTTACTTTACTTGTTACTTGCATTTAGCTTTATTACTGTATAGTTAGTTGCGATGTGTTAGACTTCTTGTCTAACATGGGGTACTTTTGGGATTCGATAATTTGCTAGATCTCGAGTTGCTTGTAGAGACATGGCAGGAGGATGCACAGGAGATCCAGGAGGAGTACGTGGAGCCTTAGTGGATCGAACATCTACCTTTACTTTTAGCTCTATTTCAGTAATATAGTAGATCTTATTTACTTCTGCATTTAAATCAGTCTGTAATAAATTATGGATGTATCTTTTACTTTCTTATTCTGAGATGAATGTTTACAACTACTTGTGATGAATATAATCTGGATGTATTGCTTTTAGCTTCCGCACTTTGTTATACTACTATACTTAGTATTCTGATGTGACCAGCATACTCGAAGTGCTGATACATTGATGATGTATATTGGATCCTCACTCATTCTTTAAATCCAATGTCCGTGTTAGTCTAATACTTAAGGTAAGTATTCTACTCTTATCTTAAGTATTGTCTCTCGATCTTACTCTTAGGATCGAGTCAGCAGCCTTCAGCATGGCTCAGTCTTAGACCCGCCTATTCGGGAAGATGGGTTTTGCTTGTATACCCTCCTCCCGAGTAGCGCACTGCTCTGCCGCAGGATGTACATATAGCTCTTGTCTTTTGCGCGCGGCGACGGGGCGGGGCACTACATTACATGTCCAGGCAGCTATCGTCTTCAGATTTTGGGAGCCTTGCATGGTGGACCAGCTGAAAGATGGTGGTTTTGGATGTATCGAAGACTAGTGAGAAAACTCATGAGAGGACGTCATGTAGTCACTTACGCTGACTTTTGTATTCTTCTATAGCTAAATTTTGTAATTGATCTTATTGTTAATTTCTTGAACTTCACTTTTATATCATTTCATCATTAATGCTCATCCATGTAACTTCCCTTTTGAGAAGTAATAATTGGAAAAGAGTTATTCATTTCATTTTTTGAATTTGTATCCTTGAAATTGTAGTCATGAACTTAGGACCCCCCTGGATGACTGCCCCAATTAAGAACACTGTCTCATCATTCAGTGGGTCTGATGACATTAACTCACTAGTTGTCCTAGTGAAGACTCTGATCGAGAGTCATTTCTAATAGGCCAAAGAAACAAATAACCTCCTCACAGTGCAGCAACAACCTGTCATCCATATGATAGCCCCATTTGTGCCTCACTTCTCCGGAGATGGTTTTCCTTATATCATTCTAAGGCCAAGAATGCTAATGTTCAATGGGGCTATGAACCCCATGGACACCATCAATTGGCTGAAAATGGCAAAAAAAAACCTCACCAGCATCAAGTGCCCCAATTCTAAAACCATCAGCTTGGTCACACACTTGTTTAAGATAAAGTAGAATATTAGTGGGAGAATGAGAGGAACACTAAATTTGCTGACTACGAGATCAAGAACATTCCATGGGAATTGTTTTTAGTATCATTCAAAGAAGCTTGCATCCATGTGTCTGCTCAAACTATCCTAGAAGATGAACTGATCAATCTTTCCCAAGGAGGGAGATCCATCTCTGATTATGAACTAGAATTCTGGCATCTGTCCCGTTTCACCCAAGACCTAATAAGATCAAAAGCATCAAAGTGTAGCCAATTTTTGAAAGGATTGTAAGATTCAATTTGAGCGCACCTCCTTTCTCATCAATTTAAACATTTCTCGGAGCTGGTCAAAGCAGCTCGACTTCAAGGGCATTTTTAGAGTCAGATTAACCGAAAGAGAAAATGCTCATTTCATACCGACAAGGAGAGAAACTTTTGGGCATCGAAAGGTTGCCAAAGTCTTTCATATCGAAGCCGACCAGTCTCCAGCTGATGCCTCAGGATGTAAACGTCCCCATCCATATGGAAAATTTTATCACTTGGGGAACGTCTGCTTCACTTGCGAATAGACCAGGTCATAACTTCTATTGGTGCGATGCCGAGAAAACCATCGAAGGGGTGCCTATCATTCACTCATCACACGACCAAGTTTTTTGTCCATTGCCTCTTAACAGTCTTACTCCTGCCTTGGCTATTATGTAAATGTCTATTCCTACTGCAGCCCCCAGGAATGCACATACTTCTTCCCAGGCTCATAATCACCAGAGCCAAGCACCATATAATTGTCAGCCTTCTGCTCCTGCTAGAGTCTATATGCTGACTCCCGCATCTGCCCTTGAAGACAAGGATGTCATATCAAGTATATTTTATATTTATTTTAATTCATGTTTACTGCCTTATTCCTTAAATGATAAGAGTCAAATTTTATTATTGCTCTAAACATAGGCACTCTAGAAATTAATGACATATCATGCAATGTTCTTTTTGATACTGGAGCAAGTCACTCCTTCATATCAAAAAGCTAAGCTAAGACCCTTAAGTTACCATCCTATCATTTAGCAAAGTCTTTAAGCATAGGGTTACCTTCTAGAACTTGTATGCAAGCCCAACAATTCTGTAGTGTAGAATCCCCATTGGTAAGCCAAACTTTGAAGCCAAGTTAATCGCAATTCCAATTGCAAATTTTGATATGATTCGTGGAATGAATTGGTTAAGTAAGCATTGTGCTACAATCAAATGCCAAAGAAAAAAATCACCTTATGCAGTGGAGGCCAAGCCAAAGCATTTGTGAGCAAGTTCAGTACCCAAGCCTCGTTGATCAATGCCATGAAGGCTGAGAAGATAGTCAGAAAGGGCAGTGATGCTTACCTAGTGAAAATGCTTGGTGATAAGAAGGAGGACATCCCTATCAGCAAGAATCGCATCGTATGCAAATTTTTTGATATTTTTCTTGAAGCGTACTCGATCTCCCACCAGTCAAAGACGTGGAATTTGCAATCGATCTTATTTTATTTCAGGAACGCAACCCATATCCAAAGTTTTGTATTGTATGGCACCCAAGGAGTTGCATGAACTAAACAAGAAACTTTATGAATTGCTGGAGAAAGGTCTCATTAGACCAAGCTCATTTCCTTGGGTATCACCAGTTCTCTTAGTTAAAAATAAAGATGGTTCCAGGCGCATGTGCATATATTATGGGGAACTTAACAAGGTAACAATCTAGAATAAATATCTGTTACCGTGAATCGATAACCTCTTCGGTCAACTATCCAGAGCTAAGGTATTTTCCAAGATTGATTTGGGTTCCGGTTACCATTAGCTGCGAGTCAAGGATGAAGATATCGAGAAGACAAGCATTCAAGACTTGTTATGAACACTATGAATTTTTGGTAATGTCTTTCGGTCAAATGAATGCTCCATCAACTTTTATGAACTTAATGCAGCGTGTTCTCAAGGAATTTTTAGATAAGTTCATCATTATCTTTATTGGCAATATCGTGATCTATTCAAAGAATAAAGTAAAACAGGAAGACCACTTAAGGGCAGCACTAGAAGAATTGTGCAACCATTTAGTCTATGTTAAGTACTCCAAGTGTGAGTTCTAGCATGGCTCAGTAACCTTTTTGAGTCATGTCCCCGATGCCCACGGCATTAGAGTTAATAAAAAAAAGTCAGCATTGTTCAAGATTGGTCACAGCTAAAGTCAATGACCGACATTAAAAGATTTTTGGGATGCGTTGGATACTACAAAAAGTTTGTTAAGGGATTTTCTTAGATCCCCTCCCTGTTAATAATGCTGACTCAAAAGATTGTACCTTTTATTTGGAGTTTTAAGTGTGAAGAAGCATTCCAAGCATTAAAAAATGCACTCTTCTATCCCAGTGCTAGTCTTGTCAAAAGAGGTTTGGGACACATGTTGACATAAGAAGGAAAAGTAATCGCATATGCTTCTCATCAACTTAAGTCACATGAAAAGAATTATTTGGTGCATGATCTCAAACATGTCGTCGTTGTCTTCACTCTAAAAATTTGGCACCACTATCTCTCTAGCATTCAGTGTTCAATTTTTGTCGATCATCAGTGCTTAAAATATAATTTCACTCAGTGCAAGCTTAACTATCGGCAGTGAAGATGGTTAGAACTGATAAATGATTATGATCTAAGCATTTAGTATAATCCTAGCAAGGCAAAAGTTGTGGTCGATGCTCTTAGCTGTCGTGCTACCCTATGTGCCTTAATCGCCAAAAGTCATATCGAGAACGAATTTCATAAATTGCGAATTGAGCCTATCAGAGGTGATATGCTTAGTGAGCTAAATCAGCTAAGCTCCATAGAACTGACGTTTCACAGAGATATTTTCATCTCCCAGACTAAAGATAAAGACTATCAAAAGTTTAAGGACGATATCGAAGGTGCCCATCGCCATGATCTGCAGCTGCATGGAAACATTATTTATCAAGGAAATCATCTATGGATTTTAAAATTCATACATCAAGAGATCCTCATCAAATGTTATAATTTGGGATATCAGGTCCACCATGGAAGCACGAAAATGTACCAAAATTTGAAGCAAGCATTCTGGTGGCCTGGTATGAAAAGAAACGTGGAAAAATTTGTGGAAAAATGTCAAGCCTGTAATCTCGTCAAAGTCAAACACTAGAGTCTTAGAGGACTCCCTCACCCTTTAACGATCCTTAAATGGAAATGGTTCGATATATCCATGGATTTTGTCATGGGTTTACCTAAGTTGAGGTTTGGAGCTGATTCAATTTGGGTAATAGTTGATCTCTTAACCATGTCAGCTCAATTTATTCCTATGCACCAAACAGATTCACTGAACAAATTGGCAAAGATCTATATCTAAGAGATCTTCAAACTCCACGATATTTTGAAATTGATAGTTTCTGATCATGATAGCAGATTTACATATAAATTCTGGTAAGCGGTACATCAATACTTAGGAACTACACTAGCCATGAGCACCACTTTCCATCCTCAAATAGATGGAAAAATAGAATGCGTCAATCAAGCTCTTGAAGACCTCCTGTGTTTATGTATTTTCGATTTCGGTGGTTTCTAGGAAGACCATATTCCTCTTATGGAGTTTGCGTATAATAATAGTTATCAAGGAAGTATCAACATGGGACCATATGAAGCCTAGTTATGAATCCATAGATTATATCTAAATAAAGAGGAAAATTCATCTATTTAAGATCTTTATGCTGCTCCTAAATTATTTTTTTCTATCCTTTTCAGAGAAATAGAATTCGAAAGAGTTCTAAGGCATTTCTGCAGAGTTTTTAAAATTTATTAAGAAAACCGCTGCAGCGCACGACTGCGCGCCGTAGCGGGCTGCTGCGGAAATATCTAAACTATATGAAAATTAATCGCCACTAATTGAACAGTGCTTTTCGCAAAATGACCCGCTACAGCGCGTGGTCGCGCGCTGCAGCGGTCTACAGCGGAAGAATTCATAACTTTATAAAATGGGGGCTCAACTAATTGAACAGTGATTTTCTTGGAATGACCCACTACAGCGCACGGTAGTGCGCTGCAGCGGTCTGTAGCGGAAATATTCATAACTTTATAAAATGGGGGCTCAACTAATTGAACAGTGATTTTCGTGGAATGACCCGCTACAGCGCGTGGTCGGGCGCTACAGCGAGACATCTTCAAAATCTTAAACGCGGTAGTGCGTGGCAGCGTGGGAATTGGCGAATGTGTGAAGGATCATTGCATGCCGCAGCGTGCCGCGGCGCGCTACAGCGCGCAGTGGCGCGCTGCAGCGGCTTGCCGCAAAGTTTTCCCAGACAAGCATTAAATGCGGCTGGGGACCTAACCTCTATCCTGCATTTTATCCCCAGCCATCATTCCCGGCTGCAGCCATTTTATTTGAAAAAGGAAGCTTTGAGGTGATGTTTTGGGTAAACAATTGAAGATTATTGTCACCTCACCATAAATGGAGGTTATTGTCATGATGAATCAGATTTTTAAATGGAAAAGCTGGTTTGAAATGAAGAAGAAGATGGCAGCCCACCCTTCCTATAAATACCCCTCCTCTTGACTAGAGGAGGGTTCACAATTTTAGCCAAATTCTACTAAGTTAGGAGGAGAGCTAAGGGAAAAGAGGAACTCCTCAAGGGTGGCAAGGCAAGCTCTTGCTTTGGAGAAGGAGAAAGAAGGCAGCATTTGAGACCTAAGGATGGAACATTGAGAAGGAGAAGAAGGATTCCGGAGAACTTCTACGAAGTGTTCCTAGTATCTTCTAAACTCACTCTTGTATTTCTTTTTAGTTGACCATGAAAGGGTCTTTATCTATGTATGTGTTTTTCTTTTTTTATTGTGCAATGAGTAGCTAAACTCCCTTGGGGAGAGTTGGGGGTGAAATCTCATTTGCATGATGTAATATTAATGTATGAATATTTTCCCTCAGACATAATTTGTATGTGATTTTAATGCCTTACTAAGAAATTTTTGTCTAATTAGTCTTGAATGTGATTATGAGAAAAGAACTAACTCCAAGAATTAATTGTCTTGTGCTCCTTAGCTCACCTTAGGTTGGATGCTAGATTATGAGTGCATGAAGGCTTGGAACTATGTGAGAAAGTTCATAAGCTCAATGCACCTCAATCTTAGCTCAACCAAAGAGTTGATGCAAGTGATGCTAAGACCCATTAAATGAGCTCCTTAGCTCAACATAATTGAGGTAGAGGAAGGAAGTGTTGAGTGCTCATAAACTAAGTGACATAGTCATTGAGCCCAACATGTGAATCCATTATCTCAACTATGTATGATGCGAGTGATGCTCGTAGTGGAAATAAATGTTTGTAAGATCCTAAGATTTAAAAATCAAGCTCTCCTTAATCAAGAGAATAAGATTAAACTTTAAATCCCAAGAATCTTACAAGAATGTTTGTGCCAAAATAGAACCGAATGTGAGTTCATTTTGTGCACGAGATTTGAACTTGTAAGACCTTGAGCTAGACTCAAGGACAACAATGTGCACTTGATTTTTAATTAAATTAAATGATAAAGCTTGAGGAACCAATCTACATGAATATTATGTCATGGCATGTGGGATGGCCCTAACTCTCCTCTTTCTTAAATCTTGCTATTTTTTACTTAGTGAATATTTGTGCTAATTTTAGATCACTCATCTAATACATACTATAGCTTAAACATTAGTGAGAATAGATACACCTTAGCGCCAAATCAACCAATTCTCTGAGGATCGATAAATTCCCAGAAAGTCACACTTTCCACTTATTACTTCAGACCACGTACACTTGCGTACAAGTGCAGACATGTATTTACAGTCTGTCATCTTGTATGGAAGAAAATGCAGCACTCCACTTGCATGGTTTGAAATTGGCAGTGTTCAACTATTGGTGGAAGAAACAAACAAAAAGGTGAAGTTAATTCAGCAAATAATTCTAACAATGCATGCTCTCCAAAGTAAATATCACGATGCTCATCATCATCCCTTAGATTTTAGTGGGAGAGATTTTATGTACCTTAAATCAGCTCAATGAATGGTGTTTTTCATTTTAGTGTAGCTAGGAAGTTTAGTCTCTACTACATCAGACCTTTCAAAATGATAACAAAGGTAAGCTCTGCATCCTATAGATTAAAGCTCCTTAGAGATTTCTCTACATTGCACAACATATTTCATGTCTCATTATTGTAGAGATTTCTTCATGATCTATTGCATTTAGTTCAACTTCTAGTTGTATCCCTTCATTCGAACCTTTCATATGTAGAAGAGCCCATCATAATCGTAGCTTGCAATCACAAGCAGCTAAGAAAATCGCTCTTTTCCCATGGTGAAAGTTCAACAGAGGAATTTCTCTCTCGAAGAATCCACTTGCGAGAAAGAGGTTGATATGCATCAAAATATCCAAGTCTCTTTGAAAATCTAGCTACTCTTAATTTCTAAGTTATGTTCTTAAATTTTTGCGCCTTCTTCTCCTTTCTTAGGATGATATTGGGCACGACATCATTCTTAAGTGGGGGAGTCTGTAATAACCCTAGGTTGTTACCAAGATTAACCTAAGCTTAATCACACTTTATAAAAAAAATCATTGCATTCATATGGTAATTAGGATCTAACCCTGATTATTTGGGGTCAATTGGACCTTATTAGGTCAAATTGACAGTTTTGTCAAATTAGGAACCCTAGAACATAGCCAAAGTATTTTGACCTCAAAATCAAATTCTGATTGCATTGTTAAATTTCTCATCCCCAAATTAGTTAGGGGTGCAAGTTTTGAAATTTTTGGAAGCCATTTAGGCCATAATTGAATTTAATTTAAATTATGAAAATTACATAATGGGGCCCTTAATAGTTTTTAATTTCATTTATACCTCCAACAGTATTTAACTGTCTAGGATCCACTCTGCAGACCACGGGCAATCTGCTACAGAGCCTGGGTTCTGCAATAGCAATTTAGATCCTCATCCGGTTGTCGCTCCACTGCATCCGATAGCTTATGATTAATTGAGCACGGACGTCGATCGAGCGTCGACTCGGGCCTGAGGATCCCATGGCCTGGATCACTCTGGATCAGGCTATTAGGATCTGGTTGAGAAGTGTCGTTCCGTAGTTCTGATTAATAAATCAAATGGCTGCTGCGAGTCCAGCACTGTGGATCTTCATCCCAAAAGTGCCCCACGCCAAACCGGAAGGATTTTTGTAGTCCCAACCATAGCGCCTATCCCTCACTCCTACACCTCGGTAATGCCGTTAGGATCCCTCCCGGATCGATTAGACACTGAGCCCCAAACCTCGAATGTCTCCAATTTAGAATTTTAGAGCCCAGCCTTGACCTGAGCTCTTGGGTCAATCCTACTAATCATCTGCACTCTAACACTACCCTGAGGCTTTAAATAGCCTTAGGAATTGCCTAGTGAGTTGTTTGCTCACTGCAAGATCCCAATTAGCTTGATCTTTAATTCTTGTTCTCAACTTTTCCACAAGCTCTCTGGCTCTTTCCAGCCCTAATCAGGTCAATCTGAGGGTGAGGTATGATGCTTAGACCCCCTAGCTACTTTATGAAGCCATCCAACATCCTAATCAATCTAGTTGAGCCTGCAACTAGTCGAACCAAGTACCTCCCTCTCTGTGTTGAGTCGAGTAGGCTCAACATTACTTCAATTTGACTCGTAATTTCATGCTTAGGCTAAATGAACTCAATGAAAGCATCCCTGGGTTCTGGGTTATCTCTAATTGATCGATACGATTGATCAGGTTATGATCTTTTAAGAGGCTGAATTCAAGAAAGAACCTAGAGTCTGGGTGCACCTCGTGCCTCATGGCCATAGGGGTCTGATTTGTCTCCCCTCCCTGAAGATGTAGGGATTGGGCCCGTGCAATTTAATGGGCTCTGTGGGGAGTATTCGGTCCCCACAGTAAACCCTAATAGAGGGCCTTCGGTGAGTAAGGTCCAAGCGTCTCTAACCATTCTCCTAATTTTGCTTAAACACTTCAATGGCTTGATTAGTAAATATTTGCACTTATACTTCTCCAAATGCATTGATTTAAGTTTCTAAATATTAATTGTGGCATGTAGAATTTATTCCCAGTGCTACCTTAATTTTATAAAATCAACTTTTATTAATTATTCCTTAATCCCCAATTTGTATGATTAGTGATAATTAGGGTTTTTACTTAACTTAAATGGCATGTCTTATACTCTTAATGTCCCTTGGATATTTAAAGTCAATTGGTTAAGTTAGATCTACTTTCTGAATTTTATTTTGTTAACTAAGTGTTAATCACTTTAGAAATAGATTAGTGCTAATTAGTCCTGATTGTCCTCTTATTATGATAAATTTAGTATTCATAGGACTATTAAACAGTAAGAAATACATTGACAAATATCATAATCTGATTTGAACACCTTTAATTCTTAAATATATCCTAATTAGCTTAATTAAGTGCTCTAATTAATTAAGAGTAAGAACTATTATTGTCTTTAGCTTTAATAATGGATAAGTAGATTAATAATAGTTGTGCAATTATAAATTGGTATGTAAAATCCTTAATCATGTCTAATTGGCCTAAATTCTTTGTCTCCTTAATTAAGTCCCCCAAATAAAATAAATTTAGGTTAAGCCATTAATGTTGCAATTACTGATTTTGCATAGATTTAACTAACTCCTACTAAATTTGCATGAACATAGTTAACACTTGTTGATTTGACATTGATTCTAGGCTAGTAAATTAGAAGTTTTGATCTTAAGAACACATGTGATTAATTATCTTGATTAAATTTTAATATCCATTAGTTTTTCCTAAGCAAGATGCTAGCATGAATTAATCTTAATAAGACATGATTAATTTACAAATAATCAGTTCCCAATAAGTGTATAATTTTACCACACATTTTATGTTCTTTGGCTAAGACGTAGTTAAGAGAATTGCATTCTTGACTTTTGCATTAAGATAATATGATTAAACTTGTAAACATGCATGAGGTTTCATCACCTCAGTTTCTTAGAATTTACTTGTGATTTAAATGTGATAATTAGTAACTATAAATCCTTAAGGTTTGAAGATATTATTAACTTTAGTAAATACTATACTTCTAATAAGGTTACTTTGAGGTAGGGTAATACCTTATTTATCTCATTTTGAGGTAAGGCCTTAGATGGACCTTTACAACCAAATGAGACTTAGATAGAGACTTAGATTGAGATTATCCCTTGTGGTGGTATCCTAAGTTGAATGGTATATATGTCACCTCCATGGAGCTTTTTTTGTGTAGGACTTACCACAATGAAGAAAAGATTTATTAGCTTGCAAATTCTTATTCATTAAATAGATTATTAGAATGAGAACTTTAGTACTATTATATGGAGATTATAGTGCATATCCATAGAATTGGGTTACCTAGTGGAATATAGAATTGGTTGATTTACCCAGAATAGAATTGTAGAGTTTCAATCTTATCTTAGGCAATTAGATAAGTATAGATTAGCTTAGGATAAACATCCCAAATCCAAGATGTGTTATAGGTTGAAAACTTAATAGCCTAATTCGAGAGAATAAACTGTAAAAGGTTTACGTCCCTTACCTTTGGGCGCATTGGTAAGTGCAGTTAAACAAACTAAGTGTTTAAAGTCACCCTTCCTAGAACATACTGATTATGCATATGTACACTTAACATGTGTTGATTTAGGATGTTATAATATCTTGATATGGAATAAATATATACATTTCATACTGTTAAACTTTTGATTTGTGGAGAAAATTGGATATTTACTTTGGTTTTGATTATTTTCTAGTTTTTAAATAATTTAAGAACATTCAATTAATAAAACCTTGGCATATCATGAATTTCATAAGCATATCACAGCATTACTAGAGCATTGTGCTCACCTAAGATCTGTTAGCAGAGCGTTGTGCTCACTTAGGATCTATTAGTGGAGTGGTTTTGCTCAACTAGGATCTGTGGGATGTCATGTGACATCAAGGTTATGCATATTTGAGGCATTAAATTCTATGGCATATTCAGTTACATGTGTATATTCAGTGGCATACAACTCGATTTGATTTAAGTGTATTATTCAGTTTTCAGATTCTTTACAATATTTTACTTCACTTTTAGTTTTGTATTTTTTTATATCCTTTAGTTATTTTAGTACTTTTATGCAGTATTGTTTTATTTTACTTAAATGTTAATCCTTTCTAAAGTATAATAAGATATGTTGTAGCTTTTGATGTGTTAGACTTATTGTCTAACATGAGATACTTTTTTTTTTTTTTGGGAAACAGGCATTTTGGGATCCGACAATTTGTGAGATCCGGAGTAGTTTGAGTAGGCTTTGGAGGTTTCCCAGGAGATCCATGATGAGCTAGTGGAGCATTAGTTGGCTTAGCACTTACTTACTATTTTAGTTACTTCTGTTGTGAGTAGAGAGACATTTACTACCTTTTTATTTTAAGCAAATGGTCTGTAATAACTTAATTATGGATGTATTTTTTCTTTCTTTTCCGAGTTAATTATTTTCTTACTTAGCTTCTGTTATGAATGATATAAATGCATGCTATAGCTTCTGCACTCTAATATTACTATTACTTGCACTTAATATTATAATGTGAATAGCATGTAAGTAATGTAAATACTCTTATATATTAGATTCTTATTACAACCACTTCACATAACTCTAATGTATGTAAGTATATTATCAAATACTTAAGATAAGATTTTCCAACTTATTATAAGGATTAGACTTTAGTCTTACCTTGGGTAGAGCCTTAGCAGTAGCATTCGAGGAGGTTCAGCAGCCCTTCATTTGGTTATTTAATTTTGATCAAATAAAATGCTATAATTTAATTAATTAAATAAAGTAAAAAATATTAATTATAATTATCCTTACCATTTACCGTTAATTTGAAAGGATCGGATCCTCTGTATAGCACCGAGCACGGAACAACACCGCATGCTGATCTGGACCGTCGGGCGAGTCAGTAGGGTTGATCGAATGGAGGGGAGTTAATCAACCCAATCTGATCGTCAGATCTAAATCCAGATCTGACGGCCAAGTTTGGGGCACTGTACGTCCCCTCTACATCTGATCATGGATGGCAGGATGCACAGTGAAGTGTGACCAAACCCTCCCAGCTGAGCTTCCTTCCATCTCTCTTAGCATTTAAGACTCACTTATACCCCCATTTCTTTCCCTCCCTCCTGTTGTTACTCATCCAGGCTGATCGGGAAGCTGTCGTCGACTATCTGCAAAAATCTTAATCCTAGGCCTAGCTGACGATCGAGGATCCCGGTACGCCACTCCTTACTCCCAGTTTTTCTCAATTTGTTTTTGATGTATCGATCTTTCTTCTTTCTCCCTACCTAGCGCTTGTGTGGGGTCAATCGAGCTTTTTTGAGCTTGATTAGACCCTAGCCCGTCCAAACCCACAGCTCCATTGAATTTCTTTATGAAACCTTAGCTAGGGCATCACACAATTCAACGCGGAAGGCATCGGCAGGAGTGAAAGTTGGCACGGACATGCCAGCCGTGGCGTGGCCTTTGACCTGATGTGCGGGAAGTGGAGTGGTGAGCTCTTTTTTCCTAGGGATGGGGTGCCCTAATTCGGCCTCTGTGCTCCCAACAGAGACAAAGAGGCTGACCCGAACCCCTGCGACGAGCCAAAGCCTTTTCCCGGGCGAAGGTGTCATGGGCAGAGCACGCGGGCTGACCCGTGCGCGGGCCCGTCTTCGTTGCGCATATCGCTGACGTGATTTGACCCGAGGACAACACCTCGCCCTTAGTGCCGGTTGACTACATCTGTTTTTGCACCGGCTCGCTTTCTATGCCGGGCATTTGATTGCTGCGATGTGATTAGTTAAATGATTGGTAATTAATTAATTAAATTAAAATTATGTAAATTTTCATTTATCCATATCTTGCAAAATATTTAGTCATTTCATATTAAATTATACATCATTTTATTTAGAAAAATGAGACCGATATAATGGTATAATTCAATTTAGGATTCGAACCCTAATTTTCATAATCTCTTTTTAATCATAACTAGGAGTCCCAAAAACCCTAATTTTCCAATATTGTCTGATTTTGACCTACTTAGTATCATTCTTCTCCTCATGCTATGATAATTTCATATTTGTTATTATAATTGTGTTTGGACATCAATTGGACAACTTGGGGTTTTGGCTCTCTAATTTCCTTCATAAATATGATTTCTCTTAAGTAATAGCTTGCATATTTAGGTATTCCATTTCTTGAATAGCAAGCATCTTCATTTAATTAAGCATTCATGTTACTTCATTTTGTAAGAATTGGATTAGATTAGAGTAGTTAGATGCCTTTCTTAGGTTAGAAAACATGTATTTTTAAGCCTTAATATTAGGAGAGATAATGTAGGAGTGAATCCTTAGCCTTAAATTATTTGTCATCCTAAGTTCTAGCTAACCATTCTAATATGAGTATTTAAGTTTTAGCATATTTATCTTTGTAGGATATGAACCTATTAGGTCAAATTGATAACACTTAGAAGTGAACCTAGTGATCCTTCCCTTTAGCTTCTAACATTTATTTTAAGCTCTTTAATAATTGAAAATTAACTCTCCTTAGCTTAGTAGTGTGAATTAGGTTTCCATTAAGCTTTAGTAATGTACAACCTTAAGTTAACTTAGAACTTGAAGTTTGTAACTTTCCCTCTACCATACACTTAGAGCTTTCCTAATATTGTTCTTAGTTAGTCTAGTGATTGATTAAACTATAGTAGTGAACCTACCGCTCTTACCTCTTTAAGTGTAACAGATCCTTAACCCTTACCTTCCCCCATTAGTTATTTAAGCCTTAAATCTAATAACTAATAATGATTATGTGGTTTAGTATTAGTGTAGAATTGGCTTCATTTTACATCCCTATCCATATAAATTATTTTGTCACTTACATAAACTCAAGTCAATTAACTATTCTCAAGCTTAAATCACTTATAGTACTACTTTTAAATAATTTAGAGATCAATATCTCTAATCTAATTGAGAGCTTAATTAGCTCAAATCATTAAGTTAGATAATCTAAATATTAGACAATTTAGATATCACATAATTTATAATTACTTGAATTCCTTGAAATGCTGCTTTACTTTGAGACTACAATCTTGAACATTCATTTAAGACATTGTGCATAAATAATATAACCATAATAAAATGTAGGGGTTTCATATGGTGATGGTTGGGGACCAGGCTAATAGGGGTAATAAGGAGACCTCACATATCTAGAGGAGGAATGTGAGTATTTATTTTTCTATGTGACCCCATTTTCTTTATTTAGTTAGGCAGACTTGATTAACTCCTCACTTATTCTATAATTTGCATATAGTACGAAAAACTTAAAATAACTTGAATAATTAAACTATTGGGTTATCATAATCTTATTGATTGTGAGAACTTGTTATAGCCCTCGAGGTATGCTTACTTTTCATAGTCTTTGACTATGTCTTCTTAGCCCATGAGATTAAGCTTTTCCTTAATTTACTGTTCAATTTTACTTGTTGTACTGTAGTTTACTTACTTACAGTCTCATTTTCATGCAATGTTGCTTTACTTACATTTCATGCTTCACTGCTTTAGTTTCTTTTATATAGCACAATATAGGTTGATCATATTCATATATTCATTATATGCTTTCATATACACATTAGTAATTTCTATCCTCAGTAGGATTCCTATTTTCCCATAGTTATTATTGCAGGCTAGAGAAAACATACTTGTGAGTTCTTACTTTTCACTTGTTTAATGTCTTCTTTATAGTTTCTTACCCTTATTTTGATGTTTACTGCTCTGCTTTTAGTCTTTAATTATAAAGTGCATATATGATATCTAACTAAATTTTAATTAAAAATTAGCCTAATCTTAAAATGTACTTTGACTTTTTAGTCTAATCATTTGTTTTTATTTTCTTGGTTGTGCCCTACCATATTTAAAAACAAAAAATGGTAGATCAAGAGCACTTTCTGGATAGTGAAGCTAGACCAAGCACTGGACATTTAGTGAACTTGAAGATTTCTGCTTCCACATATTCCTTTTATTGCATTAATGAGGATGAGAGAATTTACTTTCCTTACTTTTAAATTCAGTTTGTAATAACTTAATTTCTGCAATGTGTTTACTTTATTTCTGTGATGGATTTACTTTCATTTTTACCTGCTTAGTTTGGATAGTGGATTGAATATATTTTTACTAGTTGCATATTCTTCTACTTATATATTTTATTGCTTAACTTACACCCTCACAATGATTCTTGGCTACACTACATTTAATGCAGGGTTAGTTTCCTTCTAATCCAGTGTTAAGTGCTATGGTAATACCATAGTTTTTGATTGGGTTTTTGATCTAATATTAGGGGCACCACAAACATGAAATAGTTGTTCCGTGCCATTTGGACCATCCCACAATTTTTCTTGATGTATCATACTGTGAGAATTAATCTCATAGTTTGCTCTAATCTTAGCGACTAAATCCAGACCTAGATTCAATGATTAGCAATACACCTGGGTTTATTATCCATGCCAGATGGAATCAGAGTCACTTGATCCATCCGATGGCTAGGATCAGGTATTGTAATCTTGTGATATTATCTAGCTTCTGCTCACCCATGATCGCCCCTAGAGGACTCGTATGCAAGGGCTTTTTTTTTTCTAGTGACCACTCCTCCCTTATTCTACATAGAGGCCAGCTCACCCCCCCATTTTGCCTAATTCATTTCGTGAGAGAACTCAATACTTGCTCCTACTTTTTCCATTCCTTTCATCCACTTCTTGGGCATCGATGAAAGTGGTTGAGATCAATGACCACCATCTCCAACGAGATTTTAAGAGTTTTCTAACATCTATAGAAATGTAAGGACCAAGTTAGGACATGTTCATGCTCGAAATCAACGAATCTCGTTCGATAATATATTGATAATATATATCAAAATTATTAGAAAAATGTGTAGAAAATTAATATGAAATAAAATTTTTTAATAAGTAATTTTACTAATGACTTTTCTAATTATCATAAAGGGTAATTAGTAAACTCTTGAGCTTAGATAGCTCAAATTTCACCAAATTATATGTCCTAAAATTCCTTATGACATGTAGAACCATAATATACCATCATTAAACTACTTTGACATCAATTTACAAATATTAATTTTAGAACCTTGAGAATTTAATAATATTTAAATAAAAAATAGTTTAAGTCTCCAGTAGATCCATCTAACTTCCTAGATAGCTTAGGAACTAGTTTAACTCTTAGTAAACAATTATTAACTTATTAGAATAGAGAATTGGTAGTAATAACCCAATCCTAAGGTCTAGGTAAATTAAGCCTTAGAGCAATTGAATATAGTACTTCACACTTTAAATCTTAATATAGGATTTAGAAGGCGAAGTGTAGTTTAGCTTGAAATAATAGGAATAAAGATAGCTTAATAAATATTTATAGATTATAAACTCAGAGAGTCTAAGAGTCTTAATAGGATAAGAACTTAATAAATTTATAGTAACACTAAGTCTTAGGTACAAACGAAGATAACTTTGATGATGCTAAGTACTAGAGATTAGTCAAAGGTTAAGGATATATCTTAGTTTATCTTACTAAACCAAATACTTTAATAATATAAATTAATTAAGTACTTTTAAAATATATATATATATATATATATTATATATATATAGTATGTATTTAACAATTGATTGAGAGATTTAGTTAATATATTAAATCAATTAAGGGCTCGATTAGCCCCAATAATTAAGGATAAAGAAAAAATAAAAATAAAATAGGATATCATATAGTTTACAATTAATATTTAAAATTTCTTGTTACTATAGTGTAACACACCTAAAATTGTGTGTTTGTGAAAACACACAAGTGCACGTGATCTGGAGTAATATAGGCCAAAGTAAATATTATTGCCCTCAGGGAACAATGTGTATTTTAGGTGCTAAATCATCTTTTTTTGTAATTTAGAACAACAAAAATAATGATTTTTTCTATTATCTATCGATTTAGATTACACTAAACTAGTTGTGATCAGTTTGAATAGATTGGGAAGTATTAGGTCTAAGCATATGGCATAAATAAATTGCTTCATACAATTCCTATCTAGTTTGATGTGAGAGATTATTTTTATATTTTCTTTTCATGTAGCTACAATTATGTAGATCCACTAGTGATATCTCATGCACATGGATCTCGCATCATATTCAATCCTGAGATTGCCTTTAGTCGATTTCCTATTAGACCTTTTAACTTTAATTTTTGAGTGATGTGAAACACCATTTATGATATGACCTAATTTTTTATAGAAGGTGTGTTGATCAAATTATTTGGAAATGCGTGCCAAAGAGTGAAACCGTATGGAAGCAGGATAGGATAATTTCATATATATATGTATATATATATATATATATATATATATATATATATATATATATATATATATATATATATATATATCTATATATATATATATATATATATATATATATATATATATATATATATATATAAAGAACCACTTTTAAGATTTTACAATCCCAATTCTTTTGGCCAACTGTATTTAAGGATGCATATAATTTTGTAAAAAGTTGTGATCAATGCCAAAGAACCAATAACATTAACCAGAGAGATGCACTTCCACTGTAAGGAAACTTTCAAGTTGAATTATCTTATGTTCGGGATATCAATTTCATGGTGTTAGACTAAGCTAAATATATCCTTTTAAGACTCTTACCAATAAGATTTATAGTCAAAGGAAACTAAACAATCTATTTTCATCCAAAGGTTTGGAGTAGTTACAAAAAGCAAACACTAAACCAATTCCTAAAATCTCACATTATCTTTTCATTCCCAATGTTTAGGCTCTTCCCTAAGTTTACTAGAACTAAACCAACCTAATTACTTCCTTACCACACACATGCCCTACGGTGCAGTAAAGTCGCATCCTAAGTTTAGGTTTGCTATTCTAGGGTTTGGGAGACTAAAATGGGGAAATTCCCAACCATGTGAATTTAATGATAATTAATTAAAGTGACAAAAATACAGATTTTCTAATTGATGTCCAAATAAGTTAAAATCAACAAATATGGATTCCTTTTAGCATAAGGATCAAAATGACAGTAAGTAGAGTCAATTTGGGCATCATTTAATTTAATTCAGGTTTAATTACTCTTAATGAAAATTAAAAGGTGATTAATAAAATTAATAGTCAAAACATAAATTAAATATCATATTAATATTTTATATATTTTTCTGATCATTTTGGTATATAATTTTGATATATTTGAATATGTATTTAGAAAGTTATGTAATTAATTAGATCTACATTAATTTTCCCTAAGTTCAAAATATTAAAAATGGCATCTAAAGGGAATATTCCCATCTGCTAAAGGTGCTTACGGGTTCAGGCTTGTCAGGTCAGCGATGCCCAACTGGCCTAAGTATATTTGAGGAGTATGCCCCAGTACAGTGTCACGTGGGTCACGGGTATACCTGCCCGTCACTATATGTCATCTTACTGAGGGTTCAGTCATGGGTTGGGGAATTAGGGTTTCAGAGAAACCCCAATTTCTCAGCAATTAGGTAAAGCTAGAAGAAGAGACATAGCTCAAATGAAAATTGATGACGAGCTCTATAATATGAAATGAAAAGGTCTAATCCAATATGCTACAAGTGACCTTAATTATATGGAGAAGCTACTTAGGGTTAGGGTTTAATGTGGGGTTGCATTGCAATGCCCACTATGAACCCTTGGGCTTGCAACCTGGCCAGACTAACTTGCAAAGTCACCATTGTCCCTTAAAAGGAAAATAAGGATGATGGGAGGCAATGGAGGAGGGCTTGGGATTGTATGGAGCTCGGACACTGTACACTACCGTAAAGGTCCAAGTTTGTTCGGGCTAGCCAGATAGTATCGAGACCCCAATCAATTCCTAAACTAACATATAATCAATGCAATTGAAAACCAAAAACTAGTCTCCATAGATTAGGAAGAAATAATTGGGTAAATCACCAAACCTTGCTTCGTTCTCCACTCGAATTATCCTCCGTTAGGTAATGACGAGCCTCTCTAATGTGATCGAAGGTTCAGCAACGCAAGAGAGTTTGAATGAGGGGGTTATGAGGGCACTGGAGGGGCTAGCCTACGCTCTACCATACGATCCATGGCACGGCTCTATGCCATTCCCACGATTGTGGTCAGGGTGGTGAGCATGGCAAGGAATAATCCTCTATCGTTCACTAGTCGTTGGATAACACCTTGATCTGATGGACAGATCACTTGATCAGCGTGGCATTAATTTCGACCGTTCAATCGATGAAAATGGATTGGATGATTAGAAATGGACGACGCTCAGAATCTAATGGTGGGTCGCGTCGTTAGGTTAAATTTAAATAAAATAATTAATTTAATAATTTATATCTTTTTTATATAATTTAAAGTTAAGCTACAAAATGAGTTCTAAAAATTCCAAAATTTCACCCTAAGTAATTTGGAGGTGAGGAACTCATAATTAAATTCAGATTTTTAATTGAAGGTTAAATTAATATTCTTAAATTTCAAGTTAATTAAATTGCTCAAAATAAATGTCAAAATTAAATGATCTTCAAATTGTACCAAATTTCAAGGGTTGGCTTCTAATGTAACTTGGAGTCTAATGGAAAAATTTTTAAGCTATCAAAACAAATCAAAATTGGGTAACAATACTAGGGTTGTTACAAACTCTGCCTCTTAAAAGAGGTGTCATCCTCGATGCCCTAACAAATTTATTAAGAATAAGCTTAAATTTTTTAAAAATAAAAGAATACAAATTACCTGAATAAGAATAAAATTCTGAAAACTTCTTCCACGTATCCTTTTCTTTTTCTCATGTGACTTCTTTAACTGAGTGATTTTGCTAGTGGACTTTAACCATCGGGATACTGTAGTTCCTCATTCGCTTGAGGTCTCATCTTAATATTTCAATAGGCTAGATTGTAGCTCAACAATAGGAATCTGAATTTGCGTACTTGGATCTAGCAGACATCTCCTCATTGTTGAGACATGGAAAACATTATGCACGATAGAAAAATATTTAGGCAGATCTAACTTGTAAGTCGATATTCCTTCTTTCACAATTACTTCGAAGAGCCCTAAATATCTTAAACTTATATTTCTTGACATGCCAAGCCATTGAACTCCGTGCATGGGACAAACTTTTAGGTAAGCTCTTTCTCCAACATGAAATTCTATAGTACAATGGCAAGCATCGTGATATTTCTTCTATCTATTTTTGTTGCCAACATATTCTGTTTGATAAGTTGCACCTTTCTATTAGTCTCTTCGACTAACTCTGAACCATATAGTTGAGTGTCTCCCACTTTTGTTCAAACTAATAGGTATTGCATCTCCTTCTGTACAGTGCTTATAAGGAGCCATCCCAATACTAATTTGATAGTTATTATTGATGGTGAACTTCACCAAGGTGAGGTGATCTTCCCAAGCTCCACCAAAATTTAGTACGCAGAGATGCAACTAGTCTTCAAGAACCTAATTTACATGCTCATTATGACCATCCATTTGGGGATAAAAGGAAGTACGCATGGAAAAGTTTGTCCCTAGATTGTGTTGTATGGATGACCAATTTTGGGATGTAAACCTACTGTGATCATTTGATACAAAACAATTTGGCATACCATATAACTAAATGATCTCCTTTATATACACCTTGGCTAACCTCTCAACTGAATCATTATGACTAATTGGAATGAAATGGGATGATTTTGTTAATCTATCGACAATTAGCCAAATCGTGTCAGTTCCTGGTTTACCTTAAGGCAAACCCATTACAAAATGCATGGAAATATCAGTTAATTTCAATTTGGGATTTCTAATGGTTTTAGAAGTTCACCAAGAGTCTAATGTTTAGCCTTGACCAACAAACAAGAATGGTACTTAGATATAAATATTGCAATGTCTCTCTTAATGCCTGGACACTAGGATGACTTTTTTATGTCTTAGTACATTTTGCTACTTTCAGGATGAACAGTATATCTCACATTCCAAACTTCTGAAAGAATTTATAATTGTAGTTTCTTAGGAACCCACAATATTTTCTCTTAGAATACTACACCGTCATCATTTAAGTGCAATTCTCCCTTCTTTCCACTTTTTATATCAGCGTTGATCTTGGAGCAGTACTCATCTTCCTTTTGGGCTTCAATAATTCTTGATATAAACAAGGATTCAAACTGACTAGCAAACAAATGTTTATGCAAGTTCACTGATCTGATTGGCTCAAGATTCAGCCTCTCAAATGCTTTAATTAATGCGTTATTATAACAGATACATGATAGGGTCACTTTATGACTCAGGACATTAGCTACCACGTTAACTTTACTTGGGTGATATTGAATTTCAAATTCATAATCATAGGTTAACTCTAGCCATAGATGATTCCTGCGATTAACTCTAGCCATTGACGATTCCTGCAATTAAGTTCTTTTTGTGTAAAAATATATTTCAAACTTTGATAATCTGTAAATATCTCACACATAACTCCGTACAAATAGTGTCTCCAGATTTTAAGGGAAAAAATTATCGCTACCCTGCTCTCGGGTAGTTCCTATCATTAGATTTCAACTGCATGGAGGCAAAAGCTATAACCCTTCCTTTCTTCATCAAGATGCAGCCTAGCCCTACCTTTGAGGCATTAGTGTAGATCCTGAAAGTTCTCTCTCTCTCTTGGGGTAGCACTAAGACTAGCGTAGAAGTCTATAGATGCTTCAATTTCTAAAAGGCTTCTTCACAATTTGAACTTCAGATAAATGGAACTTCCTATCTAGTCAGCTAGGTCAAGGGTGCTGCAATCTGAGAAAGCACTAACATAAATATTCTATAATAGCCATCTAGTCCCAGAAGACTTTTGATCTCAATCACTCATCTGGGTTGCACCCACTACTGAATAGCACTTATATTTTTCTGATCAACCTTTATTCTTTGGGTGTCAATAACATGGCTCAAGAATGCCATGGAATTCAGCCAAAATTCATATTTTGAGAACTTAGCAAGAAGCATATTTCTTGTTAGCAGCTCTAAGATAGCGTGAAGATGATTTTTATGGTAAGTTTTTGACTTAGAATAAATTAGGATGTCATCTATGAATATGATCACAATATCATCAAGATAAGGTTTTAAAATGCGCTGCATCAGATTCATGAATATGGATGGGGCAGTTAGTCAGTCTAAAAGATATAACTAAGAACTCATAATGACCATATCGTGTTTTGAATACAGTCTTAAGGATATCTTCATCTATAACCCTAATATGTTAATATCCTAATCTTAAGTCTATCTATGATTATGATGACAATATCATCAAGATAAGATTCATGAATATGGATTGGGCATTAGTCAGTCCAAAAGATATGTCTAAGAACTCATAATGACTGGGTTATGAATGCAGTCTTAAAGATATCTTCATCCATAACCCTAATTTGTTAATACCCTAATCTTAAGTCTATCTTTGAGAAGACTTTCTGTAACAACCTTAGGTTGTTACCCTGCTATATGTATAGCTTAATCAATCTTCAATTTTAATACCATTGCTTATCTAACATCAAATCGAGCCTATCCTGAAAATTTGAAGTCCATTGAACTTCTCTAAGTCCAAAATGATAGTTTGATTAGTCTAGATGCCCTAGATTAGACCTAAAATATTTTGATCTCAGAACTAAAATCTAATTGCATTTTTGAACTCCTCACCCCCAAATTAGCTATGGGTGAAATTTTGGTACAATTTTAAAATCATTTAAGCCATAATTCACATTTAATTAAAATGGATTAATTGCATAAAGGGTTCCTAACTTTTCTAAATTGCAAATATACCTTCTAAACTAAATTGACAGTCGGGATCCGCTGTGTGGATCGCGGGCGATCTGCTGCAAAGCCCGGGTCGCGCAATAGTGGAGTCCTGCAAATCTAACCGTCGCGCTTATCTAATGGACAGCTAGGATTAGATCTAGCGGAACCACGGATCTGCCGTTGGATGCGTTTCATGAATCCTATGACGCGGATTCAATCGGATCCGGCCGTTAGGATCCAAAGGATCAGGACTGTTGTGCCTTTATGATTGATCAATCAGACGGCTCCGAACCCTCCCGAAATTGTGGAGCTTCGTCTCCACTCGCTCGCGAGACCAACCGAGATCCTCCCCGTACTGCCAACTACCATCCTTGTCTCCCACTCGCGTCTCCAGCTCAGCAATGCCGTTGGGGATCCTCCCGTTATGGCGAGGTGCCCCAATTGGGCCTCGTAGCCCGGCCGAGCTTGAATTGGAAATTCGATGGGTCCTCCCCAGCCCGAGCCAACCCTCTGGAACCTTCCCCATTCCCTGCTAAAGCTATAAATAGTCTCAACACCCCTCCTTGATGCCCTTTATTGCTTAATTGGGTCCAGTTTCTCCTCAGCCCCCAAGTCGCCATTGCTGTTCAGCCGAGCTCTTCCAAGCGTTCTCGACGTGTGTACCGCTGATAGAAGAGTCTCCTGGCATTCAAGAACTCTTAGAGAAATCTCAAGAAGCTCAGCAAGCTCGACATTAACCCCTGCGATGTTTGCAAGTTCCTCGTCAAAACTAGGTACCCCCGTTTGCTCGATCTGAGCCAATTGGACTCAGACCCTCTTCCTTTTGATTCGTAATTGTGTGTATTATTGGAATGAACCCAAGGCTATCAAACTTAAGCCCTAAACTAGTCTCGATCGATCAAATTGATCGATCGGGCTAAGTCCTTAAGAAACGCCACGGGTCGAGTAAGGCCCCGGTGATCTAGCCCACCTCAGGTCATCATACTAGGGGGCTTCGATCTGTCTCACCTCCCTGATGGTGTAGGGATTGAGCCCTGGGTATGGCGTGGCCTCTATGGGGAGAATTGTCTCCCCACAGTAGCTCTGAGGCGAAGCCTCTCGGGTGAGTAAGGTTCGGGCTACCACGACCACCTCACAAGCGGCTAATGGGTTCAATCGAAGCATCTTGGCCTACTGATAGAGTGAGGATCAGTTAGGGGTCACGGAGAGGCCAAAGCACTCGGAAGTTTGCCGCAGAAGCCAACCCTAATTCCTTGGTATCGGGGAAGGAGGGTTGGTGATGACGGCACTGTGCGGGCCGTGTCAGCCCATGACCTGCGCTGCGCGACACTGCCGGGTTCCTCGGGCCCTGGTCGACTCGTGCGGTTCGGCTAATGGGCTGAGCCCGTTTAAAATAAGTCCGATTAATTGGATTTATTTTCCTTAAGGAAAATAATCCAATTAATCCAATCATAGGAAAATATTTAAATAAAAATACAGAATGTATTAATTGAATAACTTTTAATTCACTGGTCCAAACTCTATAATATTATAAATGAAATTGATCAAAAAATCCTTAGGGATCTGAATATAAAATAATATTGAACATCGAATGGTTAGATTTTCCATTTTTGCCTAATTACTGCATATCTTGATTAGGGTTGATTAGCACGAAACTTATTCAAATTGCATGATAAGGGTTTCACTAGTTTCTTTATGATTAGTAGAATGAATGTGCTAAGTAGTTTATTTTTTTTATTTTTGTATTTTAACGTATGCCCTAATCTTGTTAAACCCTGAATAATGAAAATTAGGGCTTGTAACCATTGGATCTTAGCAAACTCACTCTCTAATTAATTATATGATAAAATGGAATTTATATGTCAAGTTGTATAAAATTATGATGGTTAGATTTATAATTAGGTGTTAATCCTTATGCATTGGTTTAGGGTTTGATTAGCACTAATTATCTTCTATTCTTATGAATTTTTTTATTATTATGCTTCATGACAGTAAGTTAGATGTATTGAAGCCATGTATGCAAATTTATAATATATAAATTAAATAAACCTAACTTTGAAGAACTTAAACATCTTAATTAATCTTAAAAAGTCTTAGGACTTGATCAAGCTATTAAGGCTTGATCTAAGTCTGATATTTCCACCAATAATACATCTCTAACTCATTGATTTGACATTTGACCTTTAAATGAACACTTGATCTTAATTAGATATGAGTAGGGGTTAAATCCTAATATATTTGATTAAGATCCAAACTCTTAAACTTAATTAAATAAACGTGATTATAAGATAATGTAATTGACATTATTCTAGTAATGCATCTGATTTGATATTAATCTTAAACATTTGGATTATACATGTTAAGGTTAATAATAAAATTATGTGATTGCTTAATCTAAATCTAAATTTTAGATCCTTGATTTTCTCCTAAATAAGACTATTAGCATAAGAAGATTAATAAAAATATATTGATTTCATAATTAATCTAACTCTAATAATATCCTTGATTTAAATCTCATAATCTTAGAATAAGTTATGATCAGATGACTTAATCATCTGATCTGATCACTCTAAATCTAAATGATAAGTAAAACCTAGAATGTTAGTGTTAGAATTAAGAGTGTGAGATCTTAAGTATCCCAACATAAGATCGTCTCTGGAATATTTTAAAGACATAAATTAAATATACATTGATGTAAGAAAATTTTGTATAACTCATTGAGGTAGAAGCTTAGATGATCCCTTAACCTTTGAAGTTGATCTTAACCTCTCGTGGTATGAATCACTTAAGATATTAGAATAATACCTTTACTTGTGGTGGAATCTATATTGAGTGATCCTTGGTTACATTTTCTTGGAGCCTTGTATAGGACTTACCTATTTAGCATAGGATTTTATAGTCTTGATAAATCCTTATTGATTAGATAGAGTTATATGAACCCAGGTTAATGGTTGGTGTAGTATGGTCTACCCATAGCACTGGATTTCTTCAATAGTATTCAGGATTAGCTGATTTACTCCAATATGGACTTATGACCAGGTGCTATCCCAAGGGATTAGACAAACACAATCCTATTAGAGTAAACCACCTAAGACTAAGAGTTTATTAAAAAGGTACTCATTCCTTAGTTTGATTAAAATACAAATCGCCAACAGGCAATGCCTCCTAGCAAAGATTGCTTCAATAGGTGTGGCTCAAACAAACTAAGTAAATAGAATCACCTTCTTTAAGACACTGAGTGTGATTGTGAGTTTGGCATCTTAATAACTTAGCTTGAAATACAAATCGCCAACAGGCGATGCCTCCTATCGAAGGCCGTTTCGTTAGAATGGCTTAATCAAACTAAGTGTTAAGAACCACCTTTCTTGCAACGTGCTAAATATGTGTATACAATCATCCCATCTAATGAATTTTAAGTAAATTTTCAACTTTAACCAATTATCATTTTAGAAGCTAGGAGTCAGAATCTTTTTAGCAATATTCTGCATAGTGGAGACCTTGAATTCATCATCGGTATCCAAAGTTTTATGGATTTTGGGATCTTCCTCATATAGAATAGAAGCATGGGCATAAACATAAGAATAAGCATGATGAATGATTCATTGGTGATGTATGAGTATTAGTGACGAATTATGGGTTACGAAATATCGCATACATTGACTGGGGAATTTCAGGATGTATTGGCATCACCGTATTGACTTCCCAACTGGGTGTATGTATACATTGGACCGTAGTACTCATAACATTTCAGTGATAATTCTGTTACATATCTGTGGCATACTGTGTTGTGGCATATTTAGATGCATTATCTCGGTGACATATAGTATAGCATTGGACATTTTTATCTTGGTTTCTGAGCATTTGATGTTTTCACTTACTTTCAGCATTTAGTTTTTAGTTCCTTTTTACCTTGCTCGGTCTTTACATTTTTCAGAGGTTCAGTATTTTACTGCTTTTTTATTGTTTGTTTACTTTACTGTTCATGTGCATTTACTTTAGTACTACTTAGTTTAGTTGTGATGTGTTAGACTTCTTGTCTAACACGGGGTACTTTTGGGATCCGACAATTTGCTAGATCCCGAGCAGCTTGTTGAGACAGGACCGGAGGACTTACAGAAGATCTAGGAGGAGTACTTGGAGCCTTAGTGGACCTGTCTTCTATCTTTTACTTTACTGCTTTAGTACTTCAGATAGACTTTACTTTTGCATCGTTTAAATTAATTTGTAATAATTTTATATGTATTTTACTTTTCTTTTTTAAGATGAATCTTTACTATTGCTATGTGATGATGTATTATGGATGTTTTGCTTTAGCTTCTGCACTCTATTATTCTACTATTATACTTAGTATTATGATGTGATCAGCATACTACAAATGCTGATATATTAATAACATATATTGGATTCATATTTACCTCTTTAAATCCAATGTGCGTATTAGTCTAATACTCAAGACAATTATTCTACACTTATCTTAAGTATTGACTCTCGATCTTACTCTTGGGTTTGAGTCAGCAGCCTTCAGTGTGGCTCAGTCTTTTAGCCTATTCGGGAAGATGCTGTTGTTTGTTCATCCTGAGTAGCGCGCCGCTCCACCGCCGATCTATTATACCTTTTGCGCGTGATGACGGGGCAGGGCGCTACACTTTCGCTCCAGCTAATTGATCGAACAAGTCATCAATTCTCAATAGAGGCTACTTACTCTTGACAATCCCTTTGTTTAACTCAAGGTAATCTATGCACCTATGCATCTTCTTCACAAATAATATTAGAGCTCCCCATGGTGACATACTAGGGTAAATTAAGCCTTCCCTAACAACTTTTGTAGTTGCTCTCGCAGCTTCAGCAACTCATTAAGAGCCATTTGATCAGGTGCTTTCAATTTTGGTTGAGCCCCTGAAATCAACTCGATAGATAACTGTATCTCTCTCAAAGGAGGTAGTCCTAGTAGATTCTTTAGAAATACATCCATGAACTCCCTTACGAAATTGATGTCTTCCATAGATTAATCTTCTTTAGCTTTACCCAACATAGTCACCAAAATTGTATCGTAACCTCTACTAATTAATCTATCAGCTTCAACTACATTATTTAATGATGTAGTCACATCAAGTTTCCCTATGAAAAGGTTGGGCTTCTTGCCTACCCTTAAGGTGACCTTCTTTTTATGGCAATCAATAGTTGCGCTGAACTTGATCAACCAGTTCATGCCTAAAATTATGTCGAAATTAGTTATTAGCATAACTATCAACTTTGCATGGAAAAGTTGGTTACTAATAAGGATGCTAAGAATATAAAATTTATCTGCACGCATCTCGGCTTGAGAGGGTATTTGAACATGTAAGACTTTGCCTAATATGAATTGCCAAAGGTCTAGGAATTGAGCACACTTTTCTGATATGATTGAGTAACTAGCATCCATGTCGAATAATGTGTCATATGGATAATTACTAATAATTAATGTTCCTATGACAAATTAAAATAAAAATTTCATTAATTATTACAAGAAATAAAGACAAGTAATTTAACATACAAAAAAGTAAGACAAAATACGAAAATATACTTAGAGCATACCTGTGACAAAATAGTTGTCTTCTTGAGTGACAAAAGGTGCTAAAGCATACAATTGGGGTAGAGCAGAGGATTGGGCAACTACTTTACACTTAACATTATTTCTTGCTCGAAAAGGCTTAGGAACAGGTTGAGGTTCTTTTTTTTAGTTTTGTACCTGTCCACTTGTTAGGGGTGCAATTATACCTAATGCCAAGGCTTGAGCATTTACGAGTATGGGGTTATGAATTGTAGGTGGACGGTTGATTCTCATTTTATTAATTGTTTACATGGCTCTGCAGTCCCAGTACATTTGGCCTGGTCTACGATAAGTATAACACCTATTACCATAGTGGTAACACTTCCCATATGGATGAGGCTTATGTCATTGACCTCCTTATCTACCTTGTTGATTTGGAGTCATTTAATAGACATTTGGCACCTGGTAATAGTTTCACTTGAATGGTCCTAATTTGGAAGATGAAGAGACGTATACTTTTGCTCTTTTTACATTTGGTGATGCTCTATCAACCTTGCTCCTTTTAACAATTTAGCAAAATTTCCATGGTGCTGTAATACAAAATGATCCCTTATAAAGTCCTTACATCCCTTTAAGAATTGATTGCATCTAGCTGCTTAAGTATGCACTAAGTCAAGAGCAAACCTTGACAGCTTTCTAAACTCCATCTCATAGGCAAGAATGGTTCTGCAATTATGGGTTAGCTAAATCAACTCATCCCAATTATGGTTTGGATAGAAGGTAGAATAAGTTCTTCCCTGAAGACTTCTTTGAATTCATCCTATGAGATCTCTTCAATATTGACTACAGCAAAATGAGTTTTTAACTTGCTATCCCACCTGTACTCTAGTTCTTCTGTAAAAATATGAGTGGTAAAGTGGATAGCTTCACTCTCTAGACACTTTATACTAGCAAAGTCTTTTTTAATGACTTTAAGCTAGTTTGCAGCTTCAATTGGCGATGCATATCCATCCATTAAAGGTCGGGGGACTGAGTCTAAGAAAGGCATGAAAAAATCCATCATCTAGAAGTCCAAGTGCTGGTTGAGTATTTACATGAATGATTTGAGGAGCAGGAGGTTCAAGAACCCTTTCAACAACTTTGGTCAGGATTTCTACCATGGTTTTTATCATTTACACTAAGGTTTTGATTTCCTCAGCAGTCGATGAACTAGATGCAACTGCCTTTTCGACAATGCGAGGGGAGTATTTTGTTTAGGATTCATTCTAAGGAGAACATGAAATAATTTAAGAATTTGAAATAAGAAGATTTACATTAATACTAAGTTTGAAAACAAGTATGGAAATGATAAAAGCAGATTGACAAGGGAAAACTACTATACTATAATCAAACTAGTACAATCATTTACAAAATTTGGCAAAGAAAAGAATTTCAAAGTCCTGATAAATAGGCGGGCTGTAGAACTTCTAGCTTTTGTGAACCATCTTATAATAAGCACATCCCTACCACTCTTCAGCGTAGTCATCAAAGAATTAATCAAAAACTTTGAAGTGAATTGGATTCAGATAGTCTATGGTAATGAAGGCTTTAGTCACACGATAGAACCACTCCTTTGCCTAATAAGGAACACTATTATTATGACCCAAGTAATTACTAGGATAATTATGACTAAACTTAACTACAAAATTATGATCCTAAGTGACTTTAAAATTAGGAAAAACTAAAAATACTATTGGATAGAGTATATGTTTGTGAACATAATGCTCAAGTTTGAGAGCAATCTGGAGATAAATACTCCTAAATTAATTTTTGAATTATTTAAACTCAGTAAATTAGTAAAATCAAAAATAAGTTCAAATCAATGATTTAGCGTTGTTAGATTAAGAATATTATAAAAAGGCTAAAAAAATGGTTTCGTCGAATTTAGAACTCCAGATTGACCATAATTAATTTTTGAAGTTTTTATCTTCAGAAATTAATAAAAAATAAAATATTGTATCAAATTGAAAATTTTTTGCACGAGTATGTTTTGCCTATCAAAATACACCTCTATGTCAAGTTTCATTATTTTTTGAAAAAGAAATGGAGGAGAGAGAAAGTATAGAAAAGGAGAAGAGAGAAAAAGGAGAGAGAAAGAAGAGATAATAAGGAGGAAGAGAAAGACAAATTGAACACTTAAAGCATATATGAAGAAGATGAAAATTTTGTTCACATCCAAATAATGGAGGAGAAATAAATAAATTAATTAATTAAAAAAAAGTTTATAAATACACCCCCACCCCCCATTTTCCTTATTTCCCCCGCCCCCACCTCCTTCTCCTCCCCCACTCACCTCCCGCAGTCCTCTTCTCCCCTTTACTTCCTCCCTCTCTTCCTCAGCCACCACTGATTCCATCCACCGACCTCTAGTAAAGCCTCATCAATGTCAATTTAGAGTAAGAAATGAGAAAGAAATAAAATATTTTATATTCTTTTCATTACTTCTCCTTCTTCTTTTAATAATAATAATGTTATTATTATTAATATTATTGTTAATATTATTACTATTTTTCATTTCTGTCATTTTCTTTTTTCTTATATATGTATATATTTTCAAATCAGTAACTTTTATTTGTCATTTTCTTTTTTTGCTATATATGTATATATTTCTTAATTTTAGCAACTTTCATTTCTGTCATTTTTTTTCATATATATATATATATATATTTCTTAATTTATGTAAATTTCATTTCTATCATATTCTTTTTATTCTATATATGTATATATTTTCTAATTTTTATAACTTTCATTCTGTCATTTTCCTTTTTTTTCTATATATGTATATATTTTTTAATTTCTGCAATATTCATTTTTGTAATTTTTTTTTTTATATATAAGTATATATTTTCTAATTTTTGTAACTTTTATTTATATTTTTTTTTATATATGTATATATTTCATAATTTCTACAACTTTCATTTATGTCATTTTCTTTTTTTTATATATGTATATATTTTCTAATTTCAGCAACTTTCATTTTAGTAATTTTTATTTAATATATATATATAAACATTACTTAAAATAATTAAAAAAATAAATTATATTATTATTAATATATAAAGATAAATAACCAAATAATATTAATATTGATATTCTTACTAAAATAAATTGAAAAATATTATTCTTTTTATTTAATTATTTTATTTACAATATCTGCATCGTTATTAATGTTTTGACCCACTTTGATATATTTATATGATATTTTGTGCTCAAAACTTGAAATAAATGATCAGAAATCAGTATCATTGGTTCATTGAGGTTGTTCTCAAGTATGTACAGATAATAAATTAGGCTAGGATATACTGATATCTAGAGAAATAAGAACACTGCACATATCCTTTGAGGGAAAGTGTGTTGTTAGTCATGAACCCACATCTAAGATAGCTAGATAGATGTATCTAACTCCTCGATAATTTTATAACCTTGTTCATAGAATAAATATTATATATTGCTGTATTTTCTTTCTAAATAATCACATATCTTAAATATGTATATTGCATTTATAATCGTAAGCATATTAAACTTAAATATCACATTTTATTTGTATATGCCTCTCATGCAGAATCATGCCGCTTAAATGCAAATTTTGATCCTACAAATCTTACTTAGAACTTTGTGTCTAATTAAATATTTTCTTTTCTATTCTATTTTTCGGTTCATCATGTCTTATATATATATATATATATGTGTGTGTGTGTGTGTGTGTGTGTGTGTGTGTGGTAGTTTAGGAAAAATCTCTAAATCAATTCTTTGAGGAGGAGCGGATACATGATGGAGCAACTTAGATGCTAATTTTTTGAAAGTTTTAAATTTTTGTTTAGTGTGTAATAAATTTTGTAACACAATTATTATCATTATAATGAATATATTTACTTTATTATTTCATCATTTCTAAATGTTGCGATGAATGTGGAAGTGTGTATTTTATACACCTCTAAATACACTATTATACTAAATCCCGATATGATCTTAGGGAGTAAGCACCTAATGATAGATTAGCTATGCTAACACAGCAGATGTCACCACAGTTGGTATCAGAGCAAGATTGGGAGAAAATTAATGTAAAAGTGTATAAGATATTAATAATGCAGTTGGAATCCTAGAATAAATAAAAGAAAAATATAAAAAATAAGAATTTTTAAAAGCTATATAAATCAAAATAAGAATAAAAGAATAGATATAGAACCTAGCTAAGATAATATACTTTTAATTATTTTTTTTACTTTTTTTTCTAGCTATTAAGAATACTTTTATTTTCATCTAGTATTTGATAATGATACTTATGTAAATCTACTCCAATAAAAGTATAATAATAAAAATATTATTTTTCAGATGGACCCTCAAGATTCTCCTTCGATTGTCGGAACACCCTTAAAAGATCTGATATCTGCCAATACTTCTGTTGACTGTGTCGACAAGTTGTTTGATATTATGAATGCTCTATTGGAGCGTATTGATACACAAAATCAAATATTTTTAAAGCTTTATAACAACAAACACCCCATATAAATAGTCCTACTTATATACTATCAGCTACCCATTTCCTAAACATCGAGATAGATTGACTACTTCAAGCTTTCTTAAGACTCTAACCACCAGTATTCAATGAGAGTACTAACCCAATGGATGCTAAAGATTGGGTAAAGAATATAGAAAAAAAATAACTAGCATAAAATGCCCACCTATAGATATAATTATATTAACAATCTTTAAATTAGAAGGAGAAGCAGAATGCTGGTGGGAAACTACTGCAAGCTTACAATTCATAGGCATAGAAAATGAGAGTATCCAATGGGAAGAATTTGTCAATGCCTTCAGAGCTAAATACATCCCTCCTTCTACCCTAGCCATTATGGAAGATATGTTCATGAAGTTATGTCAAAGCAACCGTAGTGTCGCTGAATATGAAGTTGAATTTCAAAGACTACCCCGTTATGCACCACTACTAGTGAGCACCGAGTCTGCTTGATGTTGTTGATTTTTAAAAGGATTAAAGCCTTCTATAAATATAAGTCTTATGGCTCTTCAAATCTCCAGATTCTTAGACATGCTTGAAAGTGCAAAAATATTAGAATATGGGGAACAAGAAGAAGTTAAAGAGCAAAGAAAAAGATCTCCATATGCACTTGTACAACAAATTAAATACAAAAGGCTAAGACCACCTCAATCTAGGGTTTATCAAATAGCTCTACATATACTTACTGGGAAATATAACTAACTGCATCCTTACAATAATTGTTATCACAGGAGCGGAAAATGTTATACATGTGGATGACCTGGTTATAACTTTTGGCAATGTAAAGCAACCCATATAGTTAACAATATGTGGCTCACTCATCCTTCTCAGATGTAATGATAAGCACCCATACCACCTAGAAGACAGGAACTCATACCAGCAGCCATACTAACTCATGTACCTATAACTGCTCTGATGAAAAAGAGAGATCCACCCATTATTCCTAAGGCACTAACTACCAATAAATGGGGAAGACAAACTGCTCCCCAACAAGATGCTCATGCGAGGATGTACACCCTCACCCCAGTTCTAGACCTAGAATATAATGATGTGGTATTATGCACCTTACATTTTAATGACAAATATTGTGGCACATTAATTGACACTGGTGCAAGCCACTTGTTCATTTCAAAAATATTTGCCACACAAAAATATTACGAATGTAACATACCAATTAATGGCAAGGCATATGAAACAAACATAATAGTAGTTTGTATAGTAAATTTTGACATCATTTTAGGAATGAATTAGGTTAGCAAGCATAATATTATGATTGATTGTCAAAGAAAGAAGGTCATTATCAAGGGTGGGTGAAAGCGTAAAGTATTTATGGGAAAGTTAGGCATTTCAGCATCTTCAACCAATGCTTCAAAAGCAAAGAAATTAATTGAAAGCAGTCTAATGCATACTTAGTAACAATAATGGGAGAAAAGACAAAAGAAATTCCTTTAGCAGACACTCAAATTGTAAAGGAGTTTGAAGATATATTCTCTGATGAATTGCTTGGATTACCACCAGAAAGAAATATCAAAATTTCAATTAAGTTAATTCCTAGCACTCAGCCAATAATAAAGGCACCTTACCGCATGGCACCCAAAGAACTACAAGACTTAAATGAAAAAATGTAAGAGTTGATGAACAAAGGTTTTGTTCAATAAAGCATATCACCATGGGGAGCTCTAGTGTGCTTTTTGTAAAGAAGAAAGATAGTTCGATGCGAATGTGCATCAATTATTGTGAACTAAATATGGTAACCATTAAAAATAAGTACCCTCTGCCACATATTGATGATCTATTTGACATATTAGCTGGAGCTAAGATATTTTTCAAGATAAATCTAAGATCAAGTTATCATCAATTAAGAGTCAAAGAAGAAGGTATTCCAAAAACAAGATTTAGAATTTACTACAGGCATTATGAGTTCATGGTCATGTCATTGGTCTAACCAATGCTCCATCCATTTTTATAGACTTGATGCAAAGAATTCTTAAGCCATATTTGGATAAGTTTTCAATAGTATTCATCAATGATATTTTAATTTACTTTGTGAGTAAGGGAGAACATGAAAATCATTTAAGAGCTATTTTGGAAACTCTAAGGCATCATCAACTATACGCCAAATATTTTAAATGTAAATTTTGGTTGAATTCTGTAGCTTTCTTAAGCTAAGTAGTGGATGCTGAAGGAATCAAGGTTGATCAGATAAAGATAAGTGCCATTCAGGAATGGCCCCAACCAAATACCGTGACAGATATTCGCAGTTTTCTAGGTTTAACTGGGTATTATCGAAAATTTATTAAGAAAATTTTGCAAATAGTTGTACCTTTAACCAAATTAACACAGAAAGCAGTTCCATTCAATTGGAGTCAGCAATGCAATGAATAATTACAATAGTTAAAATAAACGTTAGCAACCACCCTAGTACTAACCCTACCACAAGAGAAGAAATTATCACGTTTATACTGACGCATCCATAGTAGGGCTTGGATGTGTTCTCATGCAAGAGAAGAATGTAGTAGCATATGCATATATGTAATTAAAGATTCATGAAAGGAACTACTTAGTGCATGATTTAGAACTGGCAGTGGTAGTGTTTGCCTCAAAAATATATGGAATGAGATGTGAAATTTTTATCGATCATCAAAGTTTAATATATATTTTCACTCAAAAACAATTAAACTGTCCAAAGGAGATTATTGGAATTAATCAGCGACTACGACTTAGACATATAATATCATTCTAGTAAAGCTAATATCGTAGCTGATGCCCTCAACAGAAAGTAGACATAAATGCTATAATGGCAAGTTCATTAATGGAAGAATTCAGAAAGTTAAGTTTAAAACCTATTAATGGAATGCAACTAAATAATTTATTCAAAAATAATACTACAGAGTCTATGTTCATGCAGTGTATAATAATTGTCCAAGATAATGATAAGGGATACTCCAAGCTAAAAGTAGACATTGAAAATAGCTGCATAACAGACTTATATTTGCAAAATTGAGTTTATATTTATCATAGAAAAAGGATTTAGATTCCAAATGAATCATATATTCGAATTAAAATTTTAACTGAAGCTCACAACTCATAATACACAATTCACCTTGAAAATAATAAAATGTATAGGGATCTGAAAGAGTCCTTTTGGTGTCTTGGACTTAAGAAAGACGTAGCTGAATATGTTGCTAAATATCATGTCTACAGTTTAGTAAAGGTAGAACATCAAAGACTAGGTGGACTATAACATCCATTTGATATCCTATAGTGGAAATAGTTAGATATTTCTATGGACTTTGTGATGGGATTACCCAGAAGCTGTACTGGAGTAAAAGCGATTTGGGTAATCATAGATTGTCTAACAAAATTAGCACACTTCCTTCTGATTAAGCAAACAAATTTAGTGGAAATGCTAGCCAAGTTATATATTAAAGAAATAATCAAACTTTACAAAATTCTTAAAAATATTATCTAGGATCGTGACGGCGGATTTACCTCCAATTTTTGGAAGGCAGTACATTAAGATTTGAGGACAATATTGGCTATGAGTACAAGATTTCACCCTCAAACAAATGGTCAAACAGAGAGAGTAAATCAAGTACTTGAAGATCTTCTTCGATTAAGCATATTATACTACGATGGTAGTTGCAAAGATCACCTTCCATTAGAAGTTTGTATACAATAATAGCTATCAGTCATGTATTGGAATAGCCCCATATGAAGCTTTGTATGATAGAAAATGTAGCACGCCATTGGTCTGGACAGAAGCAAGAGATGTTTAGTTATATAAATTTTATTTAGTTGAGGAGACTAATAAGTAAATTTATCTAATAAGAGCAGTAATGCTACAACTCAAGATTGATATAAAAAATATCATGATGCTAAATATCGAATGCTAGAATTTTTAGTAGGAGAACATGCTTATCTAAAGGTAAGCCCAATAAAATGAGTTTATATGTTTGGCATAGCAGGGAAGTTAAGTCAATGATACGTTAGACCCTTTGAAATAATCGCCAAAATTGGAGACGTCGCTTATAAGCTTAAACTACCATACATTTTTTCTGTCGATCACAACATATTCCACATTTCTTCATTATGAAGGTGTTTACAGAAACCATTCCATCAAGTGTATATCCCTTCAATCAACCTCTAACTTGATCTAACTTACTAAGAAGAACCACTCAAAATATTGGGTTCATATAATAAGAAATTACGAAGTTGCCACATCCCAATGGTAAGAGTACAATGGAAGAATTCATCAAAAGAAAAAGCTACTTGGGAAAGAGAAGACTCCATGATGAAGAATTACCCAACACTATTCAATATTTCAGGTATTATTGTCACCCATAAATAAGTTTTGCTTGCGTGATGTTGAGGACGACATCATTTTTTAGTATGAGAGTCTATAACAACCCAAATCGTTACTAGGATAATTATGACTGAACTCGACTAAAAAATTAGAATCCCGAGGGGCTTCAAAATTAGGGAAAACTAAAAATACTATTAGATTGAGTAAATTTTTGTGAATGTAATGCTCAAGTTTGAGAGCAATCTAGATAACGAATACTCCTAAATTAATTTTTGAATTATGTAAATACAATTAATTGGGAAAATTAAAAATAAGTTCAAATTTAGCAATTTTAGTGCCTTTGAATTAAGAATATTATAAAAAGGCTACAGAAAAGGTTTCTTCGAATTTAGAGCTTTAGATTGACCATAATTAATTTTTGAAGTTTTTATCTTCAAAAATTAATAAAAAATAAAGTATTACTCTAAATTGAAAAATTTTTGCACGAGTCTATTTTTCTCTTCAAGATACCTCCATGTCAAGTTTTGTTAATTTTTGGAAAAGAAATGAAAGAGAGAGAAAGTAGAGAGAGAAAGAGGCGAGAGAAAGAAGAGATAAGAAGGAGGAAGAGAAAGCCAAATTTAACACTAAAAGTGAAGAAGATGACAAATTTATTCACATTCAAATAATGGAGGAAAGAGAATTTAATTAATTAATTAATTAATTAAAAAAATTATAAATACACCCCCACCCCACCCCATTTTCCTCATTTCCCCCACTCCCACTTCCTTCTCCTCCCCCACTCCTCTTCTCCCCTCCACTTTCTTTCTCTCTTCCTCGACCATCACCGATTCCCCCCACTGACCTCCGATAAAGCCTCATCAACGACAATATAGAATAAGAAATGAAATATTTTATATTCTTTTCATTTCTTCTTCTTCTTTTAATAATAATTATAATGTTATTATTATTATTATTATTATTATTATTAATATTATTGCTATTATTATTATATTTCTAATTCTATCATTTTCTTTTTTTTTTCTATATATGTATATATATTTTAATTTTTACAACTTTTATTTCTATCATTTTCTTATTTTTTCTATATATGTATATATTTACCAATTTCTGCAACTTTCGTTTCTGTCATTTTTTTATATATCTATATATTTCCTAATTTCACTAACTTTGATTTCTGTCAATTTCTTTTTTTTATATGTATATATTTTCTAATTTTTGCAACCTTCATTTTTATTTTATTTTTATATATGTATATATTTTTTTAATTTTTGCAACTTTCAATTCAATAATTTTTTTTATTTAATACATATATAAATATATATATATATATATATATATATTCATATTACTTATGATAATAAAAAAAGAAATTATTATTTTTAATATATAAAGATAAATAATCAAGATAATATTAATATTAATATTTTTGCTAAAATAAAATACAAAATATTATTCTTTTTATTTAATTATTTTATTTGTATCATTTACATCACTATTAAGCTTTGACCCACTTTGATATATTTATATGAGATTTTATGCGCAGAACTTGAAATAAATGATCAGAAGGCAGTATTATAGATTCATTAAGGTTGATCTCAGATTTGTATAGATAATACGCTAGGCCAAGATAGGCTGATATCTGAAAAAATAAGGAGATTACACATAACCTTTGAGAGGAAATGTGTAGTTAGTTGGGAATCCACATCTCAGATAGTTAGATAGACATATATAACTTTTCAATTATTCTGTAACTTTTCCAACATAATGAATATTATATATTATTGTATTTTTTTCAGAACAAGCACATATCTTAAATATGTATATTGTATTCATAATAGTAAGCATATCCTTCTCAAATATCATATTTTATTTGTATATACTTCTCATGCTGAATCATGTCGCTTAAATGCAAATTTTGATATCTTATAAACCTTACTTAGATCTTTGTGTCTAATTAAATATTTTTTTTTCTTTTCTTTTCTCATGGTTCGCCCTATTATATATATTTATATATATATGTGGCAGTTCAAGAAAAATCTCTGGATCAAGCCTTTGAGGAGGAGCTGATACATGATGGAGCGACTTAAACGCTAATTTTCTATAAGTTTTAAATTTTTACTTAATGTGTAACAGATTTTGTAAAATTATTATTATCTTTGTAATAAATATATTTTCTTTATTATTCTAGTATTTCTGAAGGTTACAATGAATGTGAAGTATGTATTTTATACGCCTCTAAATACACTGTTATACTAAACCCCGATATAATTTTTGGGAGTGAGCACCTAACACTGGATTAGCTATGCTGACCTAGTGGCGAGTCGCCACAACTATCTCTCTGAAACACTAGTGACTTGAGAATCTTATTGAGTTCTCCTTCCGTAAGTGATATTCCAATGTAGAGTCTTCTGAATTTGAGTCAATTTTGGTAGTCTTCCTTCCAGTATTGAAAGATTATCATAGTATAATCTAAGTTTAAATCATTATTTGTCATCTAAAATATTATTGTTAATTAGGTTGAGTTAAGTTGTTTATTTTTGATAGGATGTTTGCTAACCTAAGGCATGATTACTAGTATTCTTAAGATGTTTCCTACTAATTTAGTATTAAGTACTACAGTAACATCATAAAAAAGTGGAATACAAACACCAGTAGTCATACCTTAGGTTAGCAAATAGCTTATCAATGATAAACAACTTTACTCAACCTAATTAATAGTAATTTCTTAAATGGCAATTACAAAAAAATCATCAGCACATGAGTTTTTATTTTTATAAGCATCATGAATCTACAACAAGATAATACAAGAAGATTTGATAAAGGAGAATAAGGTAGAGGTTACTGAAGGAATGTCCCAAAGGTTTCTCTTTGCCTTTGCCTTCTTCTTTCTCTTCCTTTTTTAGTCCTCCAATGGTAGCTTTGTTTTTTTACTCCTTATGGTGGCTGAAATTTTCTCTCTATGGAATCTTAATTATATCCCAAATTCAGCCTCCATGCTTTAGGGCTTCAAATTGGCTTTAAAACCCCCGAATCTACCCTTTGGGTGTCATGGAGAGCCTTTTTATGTCCTTAGGCTATTTTGGGGTTGTATCCCAACCAACACTTAGTTTAACATTCTTAGCCCTGCCAATAAGAGTTTGTATATATTTAGAATCTCTTTCCAGATTAGAGTCCTCAGGGATTGGTGAAAACACTATAAAATATAGTATTTTAAGCTCTATTTTTTTTGTGTCTGTATTAAAATTTTATACTATTAAGCATTTTAGTAAGTTTTTATTGTTAGCAGTGATTTAAGCATTCCATTCATAACATATAATTTGGATAATAAAGCATGATATTAGGTGACTAGGGGCATCCAAATGCCTTTAAAAAGCAGTAGGTTCTACCTATTATAAAGGCTTATGCGCCCAAATACGCCTCGGCATCTTCATGTTCTGAGAGACCAGGAGCCCCCAATCACCTAGTTCACATTGGCCAAAAAGAGCTAGATGCACCTGGCTGTGCTTATGAGCAACTCTAACATAAATATGGATGCTTGTGCATGCCTTGGATCCAAACACACCATCTTCAAACAGTGCCCTAAGAGCCAAGGAGCCTACTAAATAGAGTCATGGGCGCACAAGTGCACCCTGGTGCGCTCAAGCGCCCTTTGCAGAACCAACCATTTCAACATTGAGTAGAAGTGTATATTGACCTTAAGTGGTGGTTTTGGGACAATTTAAAAGGAATTATAGCCTTAAAACAAGGGAAACATTAGAAGATGGTTGGGGATTAAAAAAGGAAACCTTAAAGATGCTAGAAGGGAGAATGAAGAAGGAGAACATGAATTGGAGAGATGGAAGAGATCTGTAAGGGTGGTTCCTTCAGTAACTCTTCTACACTAAAACTTTATAATAATGTTTGTTTTTCTACTCTCAAAACATTTGTATAAGCAATTAGCTTATAATAGCCATCAGGGAGGGCTAGGCTAAGAACCATGGAATAGATTTTCATGTGCATGTTGAATTTACTTTAAGTGAATGTTGAGGTGAATGTTTAAAATTTTTATTTTTGAATCTTATATGCTAGTTGTTCATTTTTATAATATAATAAAATTGCCTTAATGTTACACTAAATTCTTTGTTTTGAATAATAAGTTTTGAAATTAGGTTTCGTATACATGTGAATGATTTAATGAAAACCTTTCACCTTGACATAGAGTTAGGTTTTAATTGGAGGATGTTGTAGTATAGACATCTAAGCGCCTTCTTTGGTCACACGATTATCTATGTGAAGTTTTTAACAAATCTCATTCTAATTGCACAAGATAGGGTGTTAGAATGTTAACCATTTAGATGTTAAGGTCTAAAGTCATGAGGTCTCGATAAGAGATTAGCTAAAGATGACCTTAAGGTTGGAATGGTGAGTGATCCATGTGCGTTAGACATCACTAGTAAATTAAAATTCAAGCTGCCTCTTTGAAACCTAAATATAGAATTCTCACAAATTACTATATTGTAATTTAGTGTGCACTGAAATCAAAAGTAAGGATATCCGGCATAATTCACACAAATTAGACTTTTACTTTACAGCATCTTAAATTAATTTAGAAATAGAAAACCAACTTTCAATCATATAAACATTAACAAAGAAAGAAGTAACCGGTGACTAGTACATCAATCCTTGAGGATGGCAATTTGGAACTCCCATTCCTATATTACTTCAGACCACACATAGTTGTGTGAATTAAAAGGCACACATAATTGTGGCTTATCAATTAGCTTAATAGTCACCTCTAATAGCTTCTAAATTAATATTCAAATAGTTAGTTAAATGGTTCTCTAATCTCTAACTAATAAAGTTAACCAAATGCTAAAAAATGGAAATTTAATAATCTATGTGAGGATTGTATCAATTTAGAGAAATCAGTGATAATCAAGCCAGACATCTATGAATTTATGATTTTAGTGCATGCTAAGTTATTACTTTGTAGGTTGTGATAATTTTTTTATTTATATTTCATGGGGAAGCGAGAATGTTGATCCACTAGAGACGTCTCATGTACATAGATCACTCATCATCCAAATTTAAGGTCTTCTTTAGCTGATCTTCTAACGAGGCCTCATGACTTTAAACCTTGACACTATAGATGATGGATATTCAAATACCCTTGAGGTTATGCCTTATCTAATACAAATAGAATTATATTTGTTCACACAACTTTATATAGAGAATCTTGTGAATAAGAGGAGCTGCATACGTGTCTCTATTCCAATGTCCTCCTACAAAACCAAGCCTTACTAACAAACCTAAATTTTGTTGTCTGTGCTTGCACACAAGTGTACGTTGTATATAGTAATATGCTATGATGAGATTCCAAAATTTATCATCCTCTGAGAACAATGTGTGTTTGTTACTAAAGTATATCTCTTTTCAATAATGTTTAAAGTAACAATAGTTGAGGTTTTTGTCCTAATATTATGCTAGATTTTTATAAATTGGTTTTTTAATCAATTTGATGAAATTGGGGAGAATTAGGTTTCAAGCATGCAATTTGTAGTAAACAAGTGATCAATAATTCTTTTCCTAATGTTATGTCATATTTTTGTTATTTAAATATTTCTCCAATCAAGAGGTCTAGTTTTATCATTTAAATATTGGATTTACAAGGATCCTATCTAGTTCTTAGAATGAACACTCTAGAGTTCAATTCAGCACATTCTTTGTTAACTTTTTATAAATGAAAGTTATCCTTACATATAAGCAAGAAAATCCATATTTTATCTTATGATCACTAATTTTTAATTCCATTTGGGGCTCACATGCTTCTACTCTTAATTTAGCTTAGATAATGAGCTGGGAATCTCAATGAGCTTATGTCATATTGCTCATAGCTTAACGTGCTCTATTATCTTGCATAAACCAAGAGTGAGCAATGGAGCTCAATAGATGGGTCTTAGCTCACATGCATCAAATCCATATCTTAACCTAGAGTTGACAATGACCTACGTGAACTATGTCACCTCATCAACTACCTAACATGCCTTCTCTAGGTGTTATGGATCGAGCTTAGATATTTTCAAGAACTTTACTTATGGCTAAGATGATCAAGTCTTGGCTTGTAGCTTTTGCACAAGTAGCTATGCTTAGCGAATTATGTCACATTCATTCACTGCATTGACGCTCTAAGTGTACAAGTTCTAAATCAAGATGTTCATCGAGCACTAAAAGTTTTCATTATAAATATAATTTAATGATATTTAAAATAATTTTTCATTCAATAAAAGGTGAAGAACATTTCAGCTCAAATCATGACATTATTTTAGGGTGGAATCTTTATATGCAAATCAAGACTTATTACATGTTTTCCACCAAACCCTCCCCAAAATGGGGGATTAGGTTTCCACCACAGTGAATACAATAAGAGAACTACAAGAATTTGAGAAAGCATACATTATATTCTTACAAGTAAAAATTCAAAAGCGATTTAAGAAGATGATACGCAAGAACTGCTTTTGGCATTCTCCCCATCTTTTTTTGTCTCAATGCCTTGCTCCGCTTTGTCGTTGTGCTTCCTATTGTATTGGATACAACCTTCCTACTTCAGAACCTTCTTAAGTATTATATGGAAATTAGGGTTCCTCCCCTTGGGTTGAGTTAATGCAACTAATTAAAGAACCCCTTCTTAATCTTCATTTTTCTATGAATAATTCTCTTCTCAGCAACCATTTTCTTTATAATTCTGCTTTTAATTTTTCCTTGAGTAAATTCCTTGGAAGTCAAATTCATTAAGTCATTATGCTTTGAATATCCTCTCATTCCTTATTGAAAATTAAGGAATTAGCTTCTTCATTAAATTATGGTATTGGGAGTTGGAGGTATTGACTGTTTTGGTCCTTTCAAATTCCCTTATGATTTAGCTTTTAAGGCAAAATCACCGGTGTGCGCTACAATATGCCGTGGCGCAAAGGTTTCAAGACAACTGGCACTGCGGCGAACTGTGGCACCATAGTCTCACGCCATCTGGCACTGCAGCATGCTGTGGTGCAATAGTATCGAGCCATCTGGCACTGTGGCGCACTGTAGCGCAATAGTCTCAAGTAGTCTGGTGTTGCGGCATGCTATGACATCCTCATTTTCTTGCCTTGCACTATGACACACTATAGTGGATTCCTTGCTAATTGCTTCATGCTGCAATGTGCTGCGGTAGATTCCTTACAAACTGTCAAGCGTTGTAGTACCCTGTAGCAGGTTCCTTGCGAACTGCCCCGCGTTGTGGCACCCTTTTTCATTAAAATTCCATTTTTTGTGAGTTGATCATTTTTAGCTGAAATAGTATAAAAATAAACTAAAATTACTATAATCTCATATCATAAATAAGAAAATAACTATAATTTGGGTCTCATCACACCCTCATACTCAACTTCTTGTTGTCCTCGAGTAAGTAACCAATAATTTCTTGGATTAATTTTGTTTTTGACAAATTGCTCCAGTTAAATGCAGATTTGAAACATTCTGTGCATCAAACTGTAGGTTTAACAATGATAAGCATTAGATACAGGTGAACCACATTTATTTAAATTTATATAGAGGTAACTTTCTAAACAGTCTTGGTTATTATCACTCCATCTTAAGATAGCCATCTAAATTACATAAAGTGGGAAATTTTGGACACATGTTGAGTATGTTTGATTGATGGTTGTGTTAGGAAGTATTTTAGTGCCATATGTGCTTCTTCTTATGAATGTTATTCTTATTCTTTGTAGGGAGAATTATTTTTCATCATCCCTTTTTGTTTACTCAAATTTTTTTTTTGACGGAAAAGATATTTTTCTTCTTCCCATTTTTCTTAATATAATTTTTTTTTTAAATATGCTAAGTTTTCAGCACATGCATCACATTCATAAACTCTTACAAAAGCCTAACACATTCCAAAGTTACCCACCACTCATTCATCTCTTCATAGCTAGAGTTTCTATAATAATCTTAGGTTGTTACATAGCTTAATCATAAGCCTAATCATGCTCTTATTCTAATCCTATTTCATTCATTGGATCATTTGAAGCTAACCCCAAAACTTTAGGGTCAATTGAACTTCTCTATGTCAAATGGGCATTTTTGTCAATTTAGGTGCCCTAATTAATAACAAAAAATATTTTGACCACCGATCCAAAATCTGATTGCATTCATAATTCCTCACCCCCAAATTAGCTAGAGATGCAAGTTTGAGAATTTTTAGAGATTATTTAGGCCTTAATTGGTTTTAAATTAAATTGAAAAAAATTGTACATAAGGGTTCCTCACAATTTAAAATTTGCAAAAATACCATCAACTAATTTACTTGTCCGAGATCTGTTGTGCGGATCGACTGCAGGTGATCCACTGCAGAGCCTGGGTCGCGCGATAGCAGAACCCCGCTACATCTGACCATCGCCCTACCCAATCCTACGGCTAGGGTTTAGATCTGCGGAAGTGCGAATTTGTCAGTCTGATCCACCTCGTGAATCTTATGACCCAAATCGTCCCCACGATCGTCCGTTAGGATCCAATGGATCAGGGTCGTTGCGCCTATCTGATCGATAGATCAGAAGACCCATAGTGCACTGGCACTGTGGATCATCATCCCAAGTGCACCCCACTCTTAACAGGGAGTATCGTCCGTACCTAGGCAACTAGCCCTATCCCCCACTCCCCTGGCCAGCTCATCATTACCGTTAGAGGATTCCATGTATATGTTTGATGCTCCAATTAGGCCCTCATTATCCAGTTTCTCCCATTGGAGGAAATGAGAGCTCGGCCATGGCCCAAGCTCTCGAGCCTCCCCAGCCCAATTGGCTACACCCAAACTCCTCCCTGAGGTTATTTATAGCCTCAGGATTTATCAAGAGAGTTGTTTGCCCTCTGTGAAACCTCAATTTGAGCTCCTTCCCTCTCGGCTAACTCTGCATTCTTGAGCTCTTCCTGTCCTTCCCAGTCACTATCAATGTAATTCGAGGGTGCATTCTGGAGTTCAAGACCCCTGGTGATCACTAGAAGCTCTACTAGCCCTCTAGATCACTCCCTGCATAGTCAGCAATCTCTCTCATCAAGAACTAGGTATCTTCATTACTGTGAAGAGCTAGTTAGGTCTAGCACTCACTCCCTTTTGATTTATAATTGTATGCATATGCTAAACAAACTCAACCCGGTCATTTCCAAGGTCTGAGCTAGCCTCGATTGATTGTATCGATCGATCGGGCTAGTTCCTCACACTCGGTCTGGGTCCGAGTAAGGACCCACTGATTGGGCCTTTCCCAGAGCTAGTGGGTGGAGGGATTTTCTTCGCTATCTCCTGGGATGGAGTAGGGATTGAGAACGGATGTAATGGTGGTCTATGGAGGGAAAATTGTCCCTCCACAAAATGTCTAGATATGTTTGTCCCTCCAAACTGAGAAAATTTAGTATGTATGTGTTTATCTCATCAAGATACACCTCCTGATTAAGTTTCATTAAATTACAATACTTTTTAGTAAATTTCTTCCTTTTGAAGTTATCTTTTATTCAATAGCTTCCTTAGTAAACTACTTATTCCTTAAGTAAAATATCATTTTTTATTCTATAAATAGGATTCCAAACACCCCTATTCTACCACACAAATCTCTCTTCCTCCTTCTTACCTCAAGTTGCCTCTCTTCTTCTCCTCCCACCTCTATCAGCCACCTCTCTAGCCTCTAGCCGCCACCCTCGACCTCTGCATCCCCTCCTTGGTAACATGTTAGCTTCTCCTCTTCCTTTCCTCTTCCTCTTTCCATCCTTTATAAGAGGATACCTAAGCTTCTTCACTCCGCAACCCCTCTTCTTCTCTTCCTACTCTGGTCGACCACCACCTCTCCCTCCTCCCCACCTCGTCGATGATTACCAATCTCCTCCTTCATCTATAAAAGGAACCATAAACCTTATCCTCTTCACAAAGCCCTCCTCCCTCTGAGCCGGCCCCCAACAGTAGCAGCTGACCTCCGTCACCATCTCCTTGATTTCCTCTCCGTTCCCTTGCTGTCTACTTCTCTTCTTTTTTCACGGATTGTTGTTGGCCTCTTGGAGAGTTCTCCTCCTTTTTCCCTTGTTGCAGCCTTTCTTTTGGCCTTTTGAATATCAGAATATGGAACTATACTTCAGCTTGAAATTTGCCCTTAAATAGGGGATTTTTTCAGCTCCAAGTATTAATGACATATGCCTCTTCATATTCTTCTATTTTAATGCAAACCTTTTAACTTATCCTTAACAACTCTCCTTGACTTCCTCAGCTTTAATGTTTGTTCTGGTTTCAAGAGGCTAGAAAAAATCAAAGATTTTATTATGTGACCTTCCCATGTTGGATTTAATGATGATTCTGGAATTTTCTGTATCGGGCGTTGCGACGCGCTGTAGCGGTCTTGATCCAAACACTATTCCTTCGTGGCGCGCTGCAGCAGCCGAAGTTCAAATACTGTTCCCCTGTATATTTTGATGACTTCCTTGAGGTCACCACCCATCCACTGTGGCACACTGATAGAGCGCTCCGGCGATTAAATTTTCTACAAGGCGGAATAGTAACTATTCTATTAAATCACATATGATTTTCATAAATAATCAGAAATTCTGCCAAGGTGCGCTGCGGCGGTATATCCTTCGTGAACGCGGAATGGTGACTATTCAATTAGTTCACATAAAGTTTGCATAAATAATCAGAAATTCCGTCGTGGAGCGCTGCGGCGAAAAATCCTTCATGAATGCGGAATAGTGACTATTCAATTAGTTCACATAAAGTTTTAATGGTTAATTAAATATGCCACCGTGGCCCGATGTGACGCGCTGTGGCGAGCTATAGCGGTTTTGTCTCAGGTCAGTGTAAATCCTTATAAGGCTGTGGAGCACTTGGAGCGCGTTGTGGTGGTTTATTTTACAAGAAAACGGATTGGCACTGTTCAATGATTCTGCATAAGGTTCTAACTTTTCTCCCGGGAAATGAAGTTGCGGCCCGCTGTGGCGCGCTGCAGCGGTCTTCCTTCCAGGTTCTCAAGTATACTTCCATGTGATGAATTTTGTTGAACCGCGAAGGCGCGCGGTGGCGCGCCACGCGCACTACGGCGATTTTCATCCAGAATTCAGTGATTCAGCTCATGCTTCCCATTTTTCTTCATTTTTCTTGAAAAAATATAATTGTCACTCAAAGTATATGGATATATATATATGATGATTTAAATATTAAAGCACTACATTTTTGCTGTAAATTTCGGATATATCTATGATAAAGGCTTCACATGCTAAATTTATTTGTATAATAATTTTGCGTAAACATTAAGGTAAATTTTGTGTATAAATTTATGTGCACATAAATTTGTGTAATAACTTTATGTGTGAGTGAACTCTATTTTTGAGTTTAGTGTAGGTATGGTAATTTTACATGAATTATATGTGAGTTATTGGGCATGTTTGTTTGAATTTTATAAGACCTATGTTTGTGAAAAAATTATATATTGATTGTGTATGTTATGAGCCCTGTTAACTGCATCAGAATGTTGTATTTATGTTTATTACAATTATGTGGTCATATGTGCATATGTTATTTGTGTACTTATCTGTTTATTATGAATGTATGTTTTGTGTTATAATTTTATGTTTATGCAAATTTATTTGTACAAAACTAAGTATTAATTTTGTGTTTGTTTATGGCATGAGATTTGTAAATATATAATTTATGCCTATGTTATTTTGAATAGTATGTATGATATGTGTATGCACATAAAAATCCTAAGATTTTGAATTAATAAAATAATTATTTATTATCTTAGTTAATTTGATTAATATATTAGTTATTTTTGCAAAAGAAAAAATATTAAGTTGTTAAGAATAATCTTAGAGAATTTTGGAAAATTTTTAAGAATTTTTTCTTGAGAGAAATTTTCACGGTTATTTTATGATCAATTTAAATCAAAAAATAATAGAAACTTATTGGGGCGACAAAATTGAAATATTTTTGAATTCTTGAATTCTACACTATCAAATTAGCTAGCAATAAAAATTTCATAATTTTTTGAGTTATAATGGATGAGTTATGCTATAAATACATTTGAAATTAAATTAACTGAATAACTGAATTATTTAATTCGGAAAAAAAATCGACTGTTAATGACGACGACAAACGACGTTAAACGACGTTAAATGTAGTCTAACGTCGTAAGGCCTTAACGGCGGATCCAATGGATCCCACCGTTAGACGCTAAAACCAACAGTGTAGATCGCGCTAGTGATCTGAAACGGTTAACGGTGAATAATTAATTCAATTATTCAATTAATTTAATTCCAAATGTATTTATAGCATAACTCATCTATTTTAACTCAAAAAATTATGAAATTTTTGTTGCTAACTAATTTGATAGTGTAGAATTTCGGGTCAACCAATCACTAAGATCGGTTAAATTGGACAATTTCAAACTCAAATTTCAGGTCAACCAATCGGCTAAATTGGACAATTTTTGTGTCTATGGATTCCACTCACTAAAATCTATATTTTGGAACTTTCAATTTGAATTTTGGAAGTACATTTTTTAAAAAAATTTAGAGATACTAAAATTTTATTTTTAGCTAAATTAGGCAAAATTAGGCCATAATCTTTGGTACTTTTGCATTTAAACCACCTAATTAAACGCACCAATTGATATTTTACATAAATTAATATCAATTATGGATGAATTTAAGTCAAATTATTTCGAGCTATCAAAATTCTGCCTTAATCAAACCCACACCATTGGGTCTTTGCTAAGTCTTATAAACACTCATAGACCTTCTAACCCTAAATACAAACCTAAAATCTTACCTTCTTCATTTTCTTTCTTCTTACCTTTATTTGAAAGCATTTGTCAAATCTCATTCTCCTTCCTCTTCTCCACCTCTCCAAACTATATGGACTTCATCCCTAAGCAAATCCCAAGTTAATGATAAGATTATGAAAGCTCTAAATCACATAAGGAAGGAGGATCCAAGCTAGAACCTTTCTCAAATCTCCATATAATATTTTTCTCTAATGTAAATCTTATACTATATCTACCTCACTTTCTCTCTTATTCTATTTTTCTCTTGAGAAGAATATTTAGATGATGATTTATATTGTTTACCACTTAAGACATGCACAATAGCCATGTTTCCAAAGTCATTTGGTGATTTTTCTCAAAACTATTTCTTCAAATTTTGTTATTTTTCTCCAAATTGCACCCTCCTAACTTGTATTTTAGTCGTTGTTAGATCCTAAACCCTTATACACACATTCTCTTATGTATTGACAACAAATCACTAGTAGAAACCACACCTTAGTTTAGCCTCTAAGATGTCCAAAATCACTCTAAAGTTAAAAAAACAAAATTTATATTTTTATTTAAATATCTTTTCAACTTTGAAGAGCTGTAACTTTTCAACCATTAAGCTCCGAATAATGTAACTTTGCATATTTATTCTCCTATATTTTGTGAATAATTTCACAAAAGACCTTACTAGTCCCATTTAGAATTTAAGGTAACCATTTAGGCACTGAAACTTCAACAAACAACCATTGAAATCTAGAAAATAGTTTTTGACGGATTTTAGAAATTTTCTTTCTATGTTATTATTGTCACATAATCTTTAATACAACTATTGGACTTAACTGATTTTTAGCATAATTACTCTATTAGGAACAACTTCATGGTTGAACACAAAACCTAATTTTGTCATTTAGGTCTTCATATTTAGATTCAAAATTCAGAAATAATATAACTGTTTCTTAAAATTTCAAAAATAATCAACATTTTTCTCAAATTTTACAGAATAATAACTTTTTAAATAATTTGAACCAGTTGCTGAAATTTGACATGTTTAATCTCATATCAATTAGGAACAACTTTCATTTAAACATCAGTAGCTGAAAATATCATTTATACTTTCAGTTTAGGTGTTTATAGTTCACTATAAACCCTAAATACATCACACCTGACCAATTTTAAAGTTTTCACCCAAACTTTGTAATGTTAGCACAATACTATTATATTATCTTTTTCTGAGTTTTTAAATAGTAGATTAGTGTATAAGAATTAACTTTTAATAGATTTTAATAAGGAGAGTTTTGCGGAGTAAATGAACCAATCATGTACGTAGAGTTATTATAATTGTATTATTTTTAGTATTGTTTAAGCTTACTTTCTTTGCATGTACCCCAGCATTATGTTAAGTTAAATTGCATTCTTACTTTTCATAAATGTTTGTTATAAATATATGTTGCAAGTTTTAGAGGCAGAACATAATTGAACTTATATAGATAGGGTTTGCCAGCAACCCATGAAGAAATAAGAGATGTAGTCCACTAGAAAATGGCAGAAGATCCAAAGGAAAAACTCACCAAAATAATATTTATGTGAGCAATTACTGACGGGTAATTGTATACCTTCATAGAATAATTTTGAAGCTATTATCTAGATCTTTCGATGAAACATGGGAGTCATAGGCCCAAAATGATATATTTATATCACATAATAATTTATGTTAAGTTATTTCTATTCATGTCAATTTATATTTTTGCTTTAAAATTTTTTGAGCTGCTTGAGCATTACCAGTTACTTATTGTTGAAATTAACATAACCCTCAAATTGTAATAATGATGTTTCATTCACACTTTATTGTGTCGATTTTATAACTTATATAGGATGCTAAAAATTAATACTTTTAGATGCTCTACATACTCCTACTTGATTGGCAATGTGGATAATTAATAAAGGTTTATGAGAATTAGATGCGAAAACTAACTTGATTTGAAGAGCTATAAATGATTATATTATCTAGAGTGAGGAAAAAGACTTATTATTTAGATTTTATATCATTTTAAATTTATTTAAGTTATGAAATTGTGTATAACTTTAATTTAAATTTTTGGCTCTGTGATTGATATTATTTTATTTAGTAAGTTTTTGTGATGAATATTTGTTGGAAGTCAATTCATAGAAGAATATAAATAGGATGTGATTACATAATTTCCTAGCTTATGTTGCTTTGTTTTTTTATTTTTGGTTTATTTTAATGAATTTTATTTTATGCTGAAAACTTTTGTTCAAACTTTCTAGTGTTTTCTTGACTGTGCATTCTTAGACTCTTATTGGTTGTGTATTTTTAGAGTTGTGCTATTTTTTATGCTGCATTACTGCAAAATTAATAGTTTTTTAATTTTAATTTTTAGTTGATTTTTAATTGCTTTACTGGCTCACTTGGGATATGGATGTTGATTTGGAAACTACTTTATTTGCTTAACCACCTTGATGTTGGGATGTGGAGACCATTTAGATCATCATGGAGGTGCCAATGAAGTTTCAGTGGATTCTCAGGAGGTCTCGGAGTGTTTCGGGACAAGTCGGGAGAAGTTTGGGCGCTCCAACACGCCTCAGCGCGTCCTGAGTTTTGGCAGTCGAGGACCAGACACTGTGGCACCCTATGGTTCGATATTGGGAAGCTGCGGCACGCTGTGGCGCCCCGTGGTTTGATACTGGGGTGCTTTGGCACGTCGTCACACCCGCCGAAGCCCACTTACGGATCTAAGTTGTCCCCTAAGTGTTTGTAGGAGCATTTTGGGTTATTTGGGTCGAAGTGAAGCCTAAGTATATAAGGAAGTATATGGGGATGTTTCCTATAGTGAGATTAATCCTAATTTGGTATTGTAGATGATGTTGGTCTCCTTCAACGTATAGTGAAACCTGGAGTTTTCTAGAGATGTTGATCATGAGGTTTTGTAAGTGGTAAATCCTTCTTATTCATGTGAAGGTGAAGCTCTCTGTAACTCTGTAATCATATTATTCATAGTGGATTTTTCTATGTGGAGTGGCTCCGTGATTTTTTTCGTTATCGGACTTCCACATAAAAGTTTCAGTGTTTTGGATGCTTATATTGTTTATGCTATAATTATTATGTTGTGGTTTTACTCTTTTGTGCTTGGATAATTTTATTTGTTCCTTGGTAACCACCAACGGTATCCCGTTCAGTATCGTTTCCGTGTGCTCTAACAATTGTTATCAGAGCGATTGTTCTAAGGGTTTACTGTTTGAGTGTGAGCAATGGTCGACAAATGAGACACAAAATAGAGAAGTTTAACTGCACACATTTTGCTTTTTGGAAGATGCAAATGTAAGATCTGCTCTACCAAAATAAGTTATATTTACCACTTAGTGGAAATCAGCCACTATGTCTGATGAGGATTGGGAGATTCTTGATAGAATTGTGTTGGGTTTGATTCGTCCTTCATTGCCTTCTTCTGTTGCATTTAACATTATAAATGAGGAAAAAAACTGTAGATCTCATGGTTGCCCTGACAAGGGTGTATGAGAAGTCTTTGGTTTCCAGCAAGGTTTTTATAATGAAACGACTGTTCAATATGAAGATGATAGACGGTTACTCAGTGACGAAACATTTGAATAGGCTCAACACTGTGCAAGTCAGTTGAGTTCAGTGGGCATCAAGTTTGATGATGAGGTTCAAGCTCTGTTGTTCTTCTCTTCACTATCGGACAATTGGGATGGGTTGGTGATAGCCATTAGCAACTCATCAGGAAATGCGTCCTTGAAGTTCGACGACATTGTCGAGTTGGTGCTTAATGAAGAGGTGTGGAAAAGATTCCATGGGGAGGCATCTTATTCAGCATTGAATACATAGAGTTGAGGAAGAAGTGTAGATCGGAGACATAACAGAAATAGGTCTAAGTCAAAGCTAGTAAAATCAAGACCTGAAAAAGCAAACTTTGGTTGTTGGAACTGTGGAAAGGCAGGGCACTTCAAGAAGGACTTTCCTATCCTAAAAAAATTCAAGTGGAGGGAGCAAGGATATGAGCACCATTGTAAATGTTTCAGTAGAAGAGGATCAGGATGCATTGATCCTATCACTTGTCAATACAGAGTTCTGGGTGGTGGACTCAGGTGCATCCTGTCCTACTAATCTTACAAAATGTGCCTTCAAGAACTACACCAAAGGTGACTTGGGGAAGATGTATCTAGAATATGATAAGGCATGCAATATTATAACTAAATGTGATGTGGACATCCAACACCAAGCAGAGCAATTTGGAAACTAAGAGAAGTTAGGCACGTACCATGTCAAAGGAGGAGCCTTATTTCAATTAGCCAACCAGCCAGGGAGAGCTACAGTACAAGCTTGCATGGGACTAATTGAATATCACAAAGAGTGACTCATTATTACATGGGTAATATGGAAGGTACACTTTACTGATCAATAAGTGCATGATTCCATTGCAGCTACTAAACATATAGATACAGGTCTATAATATAAGAGTCTTGGCCATATGAGTGAGACTGGTTAGAAATCTCTATAGTGAAGGGGAAGACTTCTTAGAACTAAATTCAGTGGACTTAGATTTTAGTAAGAACTGTGTACTAGACAAGTAGAAAAATGTTATATTCTCTAAAGGTAAAAGAGAGCTGAAAGGGTCAGATCTTGAGTTGGTTGAGTTGGTGCATACAGATGCATGGGAGTCAACTCCTACTTCATCCAAAGGTGGAGTTACATACATTGTTACCTTCATCGATGATCATACAAGGAAGTTATGAGTATATTTCTTAAAGCACAAATTTGGTGTATTTGATGTGTTTAGGAAATGGCTTGCTTTGGTTGAGAATGAGACAGGACTGAAGCTTAAATGCTTGAGATCTAATAATGGAGGTGAGTACTGTGACAAGGAGTTCAAGAAGTTTTGTGCCTTGAATGGAATCAAGAAGGAATTTACAGTTCCAAGAACACCACAACAAAATGATATTGCAGAATGGATGAACAAATGATCATAGAACTTGCCAGGAGCACGAGGCTGGCATGCAGGTCTCCCAAAGCAGTTTCTAAGCCACGGCTATTAATATAACAGTATATTTGGTCAATTGGGGACCCTCTATACCCCAAAATGAAGGGATTCTGGAGGTTTGGAGTAAAAATGAGTGTGAAAACTAAACCACTTAAAGTTTTTTGGCTATTTATCATATGTGCATATTGATGCAGGATGCAAGAGCAAGCTTAATGAAAAGACCATCATCAAGTGCAACATTTGTTAGATATGGCATGGGCGAGTTTGGCTATAGGTTACGGGAAAATCAAAACCAGAAGGTTATTAGAAGCACAGATGTCACTTTCAATGAAAGTGAAATGTACAAAGATTGTTTTGGAGTTAGGACTGATTCCAATATTACTTCAGATAGTGAGCCCCCAACACATGGAAGTTGAAGACATCATTGAGCCAGGAGTGATTTCAATGTTGCTAAATATAATGAGCCCCAACATATGGGAATTGATAATATCATTAAGCTAGATGAGCATGTACATGAAGATGCTCAAAAAGGTGTTAAACAGATTGAACCACAAACCCATGTGTTGTGGAGATCCATAAGATCACTAGGCCATCACAATATACTCTCATTTGTTTTATTTATTACTAACAAATGGTGATAAACCAAGCTTTGAAGAGGAGCTTCATGTGGATGATTCTATCAAGTGGAAGGCCACCATGAACGATGAAATGGCATCACTCATGTTAAATGGGACATGGGAGTTTGTAGCACTACCAGCTGGAATGATGACCCTTTAGAATAAGTGGATTTATCGAATGAAGGAAGAACCAGATGGGAGCAAATGCTACAAGGAGAGGCTTGTAGTAAAAGGCTTTCAGCAGTGGCACAGAGTTGAATTGTGGTGGCCCACCCATCAACCAAGTATGATTAAGAGATGGTCGTCACCTGGCAAATCCCTCACTTATCATTAAATTAGGGTATAATCCCTAATCCACTAATAAGGGAGGGATGTGCACTTAATAAAGTAGCAGAATCATTCACTAAATACATACATATCAATTAGAATGCGGAAGTAAAGAACGAGTTTACATCCATTAATACCCTTAATGCAGAAAATAAGAAATACGCAGCTCATAATAAAGTAACGCAGTGAAAAGAAAATACATAGTATACCTGCATTATTATATCCTTTAAAGTTTAAACTAAAGAGAAAAAATAAACTCTGAGCCTCACAAACAAATAAATAAGAAACTAAAGATCTTCTACTACATGGCGTCTTCCTCCTGATCTAGCTCTAGTCTCAACCACCTCAAACAGCTCAGAATCTTCCATTGTCGATTTCCAGCCAAAAGAAAAAAATATCTGATTAGACATATTGTCTAAGTACATTTTAGACTGATTAGTTTTATGTATTTAAATGACATCACTATTTACTTAAAATAACTAAGGCAAATAAAAGAGTGCAGCAAGCAAAGAATGAATATGGAAAGCTATAAATAATGTATTTTTAACTTAACAAATAATGAGATAAGAATACATACCTCAACCCAAAGCTGCTTCAAGGATAGGCAATATATATGTAAAGTAAATTGTAAATACTAAAAGGAAGACCCATCATAACATACTGATAATCATATAAATATGTAAATTAACAGAAAGTAAATTGAAGTGTGATATATATAAGTAAATTGAAATAACAACTAGCATCCTAGCATATATGTAAGAAAGCAAGTACTATACTAAAGCTGAACTGCAGTAAAAGTAACATAAAATAGAACAAATTATGTAAAATCTATCATATCAGAAAAACTAGCTAAATAAGCCACTGAGATGTAACTAAACTGATCTGTATCATATCATATCACTTAGCTTCTCAAAGTTAAGGTAGAAAACTATACTGTATTGAAGAGCCAGAAAATACATATGCAATAGTTTTTAGTTATTTTACTTTACTCCTGTGAACACATTTAAAAATAGCTAAGGAGTCAAGCACATCTGCAAGACTAAGTTGGGTTCCCAAACCTAGACATAACTCTCCCCAATGAGTACGTATCAGGTATCCTTATTTCTCTTTGTCATCTGTCCATTGGTAGTAATATGTATACATAATCTCTTGTCCAGAACATGAACTCAATGCAAGTGTTATCCTAATTTCTATGTTTTTATTTTATGCATCAAAATATCTTATATGATATGTTCAATGTAAAAAGGCTCAAAATATAAGGAATGCAAAGCATAATATTCAATAATAAGCAAGAGACTCCTAAACACATGTGATATCTGTTATTGTCTGATTTATCCATTCTAGCTATTCTAACTTTATACAAGCTCAGGATCTCCATCACCCTACTATCAAGTATAAACTCAAATTTATGACCTTATAAATTTAAAATAATTAGAACTGATCAGGTCCTAATAGAATTCAATCAATAATACTTATAAGTTAAATAATTAATCATCACGTCCTAGTTAATGAATTTAGATGATCCAAACCAATCTTGATCAAGATAAATCAAGATTGAGGGATTAAGAATTAAACTCTAATATTGGGGTTTAAATACTAAATCCAAAGTTTTAAATTGCAAATTCTCTCAATACTATAAGTTAGGCCATCTTATTAAGCAAAGTCAAGCTTAATAAGATGGATCTCTAAACTTAGACTAAAGTTTAAATACAAAATAATCATAATAAAGGATAAAATCTAGAAATTATTAAAACCAAGGTTTCATCCATTGAATAACCCATTTACTCAATGAATAAATTCTAACCTGATTTCTATCTCTAACTAAGGAAGAAGATCTCAAGAGTTAAAGGGAAAATCCTAAGGAAAATCCTAAAGAATGACTTAGGATTAGAATTAATAATTTAAGCATTGATGTTAAAAAGAATGAATAATACAACCTAATTTAAGATTATTTAACATCAATCCTCAGAAATTAAGTTAGAATAATTCTGAGGTCTATTGGTCAAGTTATATCCAAAAAGAGTTTGGGGTTCAAAAATATAATTTAAGAGTTTTAAGAAAGGTCCAAGAACCTAACTTTCTCAAATGATATCTAAATTCAGCAAACTAAATGGCTATAGCTTCCTTACAACATACTGAGTACTTTGACTAGGAGTAAACCCAGATTGGACTTCATTTGATTAAGATATGAGCTAATCAAATTTTAGGATGATTAGGGCAAATTAGAAAATCTAATAATAAAAACCTAAAATTTTCTTATAGTTTACTATTTATTAGGTTCTCCTAATCAAAATGATATTGGATGACCTAATTTGGAGTTAAATTGACTAAATTATGACTAATTGAATTTCTAAGTTAAATAGGATAATTAGGGAAGAGCCTAAATATCATTAGTCATACTACAAGTCCAAAAGCAAAATTAACAGTACCACAACATTCATGACATTCTCCTGATTAATATGAGACTCACATTAATTATATTTGGATCAGTGGGTACAAAGTTATGACCAAGGAAAGTTTTTTAGGATTCAAGGTTAATTAAGAGGTCCTAAAATATCACTTTGTTAAATACTCATCAAATAACAAAAAGGATACTATCTTAATATTCCTCTTATTTTTCTGATTAAAATAAAATATACATTAATATATTTGGACTTGTGGTTTAAGATATATTAATGATTAAAATTTTTGTAATTAATAAATTTAATTAAGCTAACTAATTAATAATTAATTTTTTTAAGATAGTTAATTCTACAGGTCAAATTATGACGACGGGGCCCACCTGACAGCCAACAGCGCTGTTGAGTCCCACCACTGAAGGACGACAATGGGAAGGCAGGACCCACCCTCTACGACTGCGGCAGAGGATTCACCACGCGTCAACCAGAGCAGCTGACAGTGCGACGTGGCAGGACCCGCAGCCACTGTGGCTGACGCATCGCGGAACCCAAACAACGAGCGAGCCGGGCCGACCTGACCCGACCCGATGGGATATTCCATCACCTCCTTCAACAGCCGCAGACGACACCCTAGGGCATCGATTTTGCCGGCCAACCTGCCGCCGACGAAGTTCAACCTGCATATCATTGAATTTGTCTCAAAGAGACCTTCTAAATGGCATGCGGGTCATCATCGGGGGTGGGCTAGAGCGCCAACGGTAGCTAACCCTAGCAGCTAGGGTTCGAGACCGAGAGAGAGGAGATGGGTCTTGAGACTGTAGCTCGCTGTATATCGATAGTCAAATTGACGATCGATACTACGATTTAGGGCTTCAAAAATTTGCTAGATACAATACAATGCATGAAATAGATATTGATGTTTCAAACGAGCAAGAATCGAATGGGGTAAGCGAGAAAATGAGGGTACCTTGCTTTGAGTGTTTGTCGAGCCTCCTTCTGCGACAGGGATGATTTCAACCTCGCACCAGCTTCGATCCGATCCTTAATGGAGTTTTAGGAGTCTATAAGGGAATATGGCGATACCCGCGAGGCTTCGGCGACGACCGCACGCGACTGCGCGGCACGCGCCGCGTGCGTAGAGGGAAAGGAGAAGGCGAGCTCTGAGCCGTTCGATCGGTCAATCGAACGGCTCAGATCTCCCGTCTGATCAGACAGGACAGCTGACGGCGCAAGCAAAGGGAGCAGACGGCGCGGAAGTGATGCTGACAACACCGTTTACGAAAACAAAAATATATTGATTATTTAAATATTAAATCCATAATTTCTTAATTAAAACTGAATAATTAAATAGTTTCAAAAAACTTCAAAATATTCACCCCTGGCTAGTTGAGGGGTGAGAAACACAATTACATGATCGAATTTTGATTTTGACAAATATTTAATTTTCCTATTTTTTGGGTATTTTAAATATATTAAAATATTCTATGAAAATCCAACGACCCCCAAACGCCTCCAAAATTTCACCCCTAGCTAATTTTGGGGCAATGAATGCAATGGCAAAATTTCATTTTTGATTTGAGGTCAAAATACTTGGTAAATTTCTAGGGTTCTCAAAATTCCCAAAATCAATGTTTGATCCATTTGTCCCCTGATTTGGACCAAAACTGCATGGTGAGATCCTAATAATTATTTAAGATTATTAGAATCAAAATTGAGACTTGGTTTAGTCCTAATTGGTGGTAATAACCTTGAGTTGTTATATGAGTACAGTGAGATATTTGCTCTAGTTGTGAAGATGACTACCATCAGAGTAGTGTTAAATATCGTCATAGTTGAAGATTTGCACTTGGAGCAAATGGATGCAAAGACTGTGTTTCCTCATAGAGAGCTGGAAGATGAATTATATATGCAACAACCACATGGGTACAAGGCTCAATAAAAAGGTAAAACATAGCTTGTGTGCAATCTCAAGAAGAGCCATTGTGGCATAAAACATGTGCCTAGGCAATGGTACAAGAGATTCGACATGTTCATATTAAAAACTGGGTACAATAGATGTCAGACAAATCACTGTTGTTATATGAGACAATGTAAGTCCTCCTATTTCATCCTTTTATTGTATGTGAATGATATGTTGATTACAAGTTCAGATATGGATAAGATTAAGATACTGAAGGAGCAAATGTCAGAGGAATTTGATGTGAAGGACTTGGGGCCGGCAAAGTAGATTATTGGAATGAGAATCAACAGGGAGAGAAGTGCAGAAATTCTGAAGTTGTCTCAGAATGAGTTAGTTGAAAAGGTGTTGAACATGTTCAACATAAGTGAGACAAAACCAATGAGCACTCCCCTAGCAAGCCACTTCAATCTATCAAAAAATCTAATACCAAAGACTAAAGAGGAGAAGAAATACATGAAGAGGTTCCTTATGCATCAACAATTGGGAGATTGATATACACAATAATCTGCACGAGATTAGATATTACAGATGCTGTGAGAATAGCCAGAATATTCATGGGTGATCCAAGAAAGCACCACTGGGAAGCGATCAAATGGATTTTGAGGTATTTGAAGGGACTAGTAGACAAAGCACTTTGCTTTGGTGGGTCTAATATTACTCTACAGAACTTTGTAGATTCAGACAGGAGATGTTGATAAACGGAAGAGCACCACTGGATATGTGTTCACATTAGAAAGTGCATCTTTGAGCTGGATCTCCAGGCTACAAAACATTATTGCTCTATCCACCGCCACGGAGGCTGAGTACATCGCCATCACTAAGATGAGTAAGGAGATGATTTGGCTGAAGAACTTTATGGAAGAATTGGGAAAGGAACAGGAGGATGAGAAGCTCTATAGCGATAGTATGAGTGTGATTCACCTCGCAAGGAACGCTGCATTTCATGCCAGGATGAAGCATATACAAATTTGGTACCATTTCACTTCATAAAATTCCATTGGCATGTTTACAAAAACTGTAACAGTGGAGAAACTGAAGCTATGTGATGCTTTAGTTGGCCTAGGTACGTGATGAGAGGACGAGGGTGAGACACGCCACATTCTCGATAAGGATGAAAAAAGACAATAAAGATCCAAGATTAAATAAGGAATGATCCCAATTAGTCTCCAAGTGAAAGATTATTGGGATGTAAAGACCATTTAGATCATCATGGATGTATTAATGAAGCTCTGGTGAGTTCCCGGGAGGTGCTGTGGTGTTTCGGGACAATTCGAGGGAAATTCGGGCACTGTAGTGCACCCTAGTGTGCCTGCAATATTTGCAGTCAAGGGCTTGGCGTTGTGGAGGGCTGTGGTGCCCCATGGTTCAATACCAGGGCTCCCCAGCGCACCATAGTGCCCGCCGAAGCCCAGGTACGAGGCATCCCTTAAGTATTTTTAGAAGCATTTAAGGTCATTTGAGGTCCAAGTGAAGCCTAATATATAAGGAAACATATGTGGATGTTTTCTATAGTGAGATCAACTCTAAATTGGCATTGTAGCTGTTATTGGTCTCCTTCAACCTAGAGTGAGACTTGAAGTTTTTTTGGAGGAGAAGTTGATCGATAGGCTTGGTAAGTAGTAGATCCTTCTCTTCATGTGAAGATGAAACTCTCTGTAACTCTGTAATCATTCTGTTCGTAGGATTTTTCATGAAAATTTTATGTGTTTGGATGCTTATGTGATTTATGATGTGATTATATGGCTATATTTTACTCTTTTGTGCTTGGATAATTTTGTTTGCTGCTTGATAACCACCAACAATCATCCCGTTGGTATCGTTTCTGAATGCTCTAACACTTGAAAATGCCATACAATTTTGTTATGGCCTTTTTTAAGTGCAGGTTTGTTGATTGCTTATTATATATTTATAAAAGGAGATGGAAAGGTTGCATGAACAAATGACATTATTATTATTATTATTATTAAATAAAATGAGCTTAACATAAAACACAAATATGTGGTTGATAGAAATTGAATTTATAACATCGGATAACAAATCTAAAGCCTCAAATATTAGGCAACAATATCATTCATCATATGATATTCTTATTGTTGCAATTTTTTTGGTGAGAAAAATCTTCTAGCTCATCAAGTTATATAATATGATCCTAAATACTAAGGATGTTAAATAAGTGGACTAGTACTGATGACATTGTTATGAACAAATGTTGTATTTGATTGTGTAATATAGATGTTTAAGTTGAAGCAAGATTTGATACTTTGAGAAAGGGTGATCAAACACATTAAATAAGATAATAAATTTTTATAAAATTGGCTTGTTCTTATGTTGTGTATATGTTGACTATATATGCAACACATTTATAAGGATGTTCGATGGAGAGAAGCTAAGTTCTTTTCATATTATTGATTTAGAAAAGGCTCACATAAAATACCATGAAATGTTGTTTTAAGTATACAATATCACCACCACCAAGCCTTAATCAAACTAGTTGGGGTTGATTACATGAATCCTTTGTTTCACTATGAGTTATCAAATAGAAACCCCTCCTAAGTTTTCAAATAGAGAAACTAATGGTCTCTTCCCATATTTTTATGGTCTTCCTCTTTCTCTTTTAACATGAGAAAAAAGCATATATCTTATTTTTCTATTTGGGCATTAACTAGTCTATGCTTTATATGTCGAACCATTTAAGACGTCACTCTCTATTCCACCATTATTTTAAATATTTGAATCTCTCGCTCATCTTGATTACACGGTTGTCAATAGTTATGTTCTCAAGGTACGGTTGGCTTTGAGTTAAGTTCGATTTGAGTCAAGTTCAACTCGAACTCAAAATTTTATAGTTTAGCTTGATTTGAAATTGGCTTGAACTCAAATCATTTTGAGTTGTATTGGCTTGATTCAGAATTATTTGATTTCAAGCCAGCTCAAAATCAAATTTGAGCCAACCCAAAGAAAAAACTCAAATACAAAGCTAAATGAGAATACAAACTCATGACCTCGCTCGCCTTCACAGATTATGGTCATCAATGAAAGTGAAGAAGTATGTAGCTCCACTAAAAGAGGATGTAGGAGTTGGTCCCCACACGTCTGTGTGTACAAGCTCTAACTTCTGAGATTTCAAATCTCTCCTACTCTTTAAGAAGACTTTTTCTGCTTGTCATGCACAGAATCTTTACAAAATTTTAAGTTCACAGATTTCAACCCTAGAACCTTTCCTCTATATAACATAGACTTCAATCCTTTCTCGCTCATATAACCAAACATTTGGTACCATAAACACGCATCAAGCTATTTTATTATTGCAATAAAGTCAGAAACTTTATTGATCAGGTAAAGTATCACATCCATATTATCCCGAGCAAATATCAATGCACCTCTAGTCATCTTCTAGGAATATCCTGTGAAGCTCGTTTTGTATCCCTCACGAGCTAACTGGCTGTCAGAGATCAAATTTCTTTTTAGACAATGAACATGTCTAACATTCTTCAATTTCCACACTAACTTATTTGATAATTGGATTTCCACATATCCTGTTCCAAGGATGTTGCAAGCTTTGTCATCTCCCAAGTAATTTTTCCCCAAATCACCTTTAAAGTAGTTCTTGAAATCTTGCTTGCTTTGAGGCATGAAAAAAAAGCACCTGAGTCCACCAACCAAGACTCAGTGCTAACAAGGGACAATATCAACCACATCTGATCTTCATCTGCTGAAATATTCAATGAGTTCCTGTCTTTACCTCCTCCACATGACTTCTTTAAGGCATAGCACAGCCCTTCTTGAAGTGTTCATTTTTGCCTCAGTTCAGTATTCTGCCTTTCCCTTAGCCAACTTTAATTTTCCTTGTCTTTAACTTAGACTTGCTTCAGTAGATTTTCCAATTTGTACTTCTTCCTCTGAATTCTACATTAATGCTGAAGTAGTCACTTCACCGGTTGGAAGCATTTCCTTACTTCTTCATTCAACAGCAGTCTGACAATATCGCCGAATATTAACTTTGCATTTCTAGAAGAATATTGGATGTGGTCACCATTCAGTCCCAACTATCCAACAAATAAGACAAAATCAACAACAGTTATAACTTTTTCATTGGAGTTGATTTTCACCCGAGCTTAATTGGCTTGTTACAGTGTTGAACTCGTTCATGTGTTCTGTCATTGAACCATTATCTGTCATATTCATGTTAAATAGCTTTTTCATTATGAATACCTTATCGGAAGCTGAGGGCTTCTTCAATACGTTATGGCGGGAGCTGTCATGAGATCGATTGTATTCTTCCTCATCACAATGTTATAACGCAACTTGACGATGATAAAGAAAGACGTGTTCAAGCCTAGTGTCGTTCTGCCGAGGAAATTTTATTCCCTTCTAGCATAGTTTCAGGTTTTCTTGTTGACTCCTTCCCATAGTAAGTATAACTTTTTTTGGTAGAGCAAATCCTTCATTTACATATTCAAAATGGCATAGTATGTTTCATTAAACTTCTCATCTTGTGTCTCATTTTGTCAATTATTGCTTCCATTCAAGCTAACAAACTTAATGCAAAAAAACACTCTGATACCACTTGTTGGGAGACAACCAAGAGATCTGCTACTCCGAAAAAATCCTAGGATCAGGGTTTGAACCATTGAGGATCGCCGAAGAAAATACCAAAAAATATTCCGACACAAAACCAAGGAATAATCAGCAGCACAACATTCATAAGCATGCAAGCAATACGAACACAAGGATATACATGAAAACCTAGGAATTAGAAAAATCACAGCCACATCACCACAAGAAAATTCATTATATAAAGAATGATTATAAAATTATAAAGAACTATCAACTCCTTGAGGAAAAAGAAATTCACTGTCCTAAGTTTTCTTTTTCTTCTCTCCCAAATTTCTCCTAATTCTCACTTCAAGATTTTTCAAGCCTCCAAAATTCTCACTGAAAAATGGCACTAACACAAAACCCTATGCAACATGTTAGAATTTATATTGGATCCCAAATCAGCCCTAAAAGTATCAGTTTTTGACACGTCGCACTCAGGCTGGGATTTCTGCAACACATGGGGGGCATCTGAGCGTCGTCGTTGCTGCTTCTGGGGTGCATGGGCACCAGATTTTCCATCTACTGGACGCTTGAGTGCCAGACCTCCTGCCTACTAAGCAACCTTAGCGCCAGACTTCCTGTATGTTGTGCCTGGGCACACCTGAGCAACTGACCTCTTGTTAGCTTCTATAAATCTGTCTCGAAATCCATGAGAGCACCTATTTTCTTCCCTTAGTGATCTAATTAATCTCCACATTATAACATTTTAAATGCTATTCAAAAACATATTCACAAATTTCTATCTTGAACATGTTTTATTTACATAAACATAAAAGTAATACTTAGTTTGTACAAATTAACATAAATTATCAAATTGACAAGTTTTATCTTTTTCTTTTAATATTTTTTTGTTATGTTGAATTGGTCGATTCTTTTATGAGTATTGCTACACTTACACACTAGTATACACTAAAAATATAGATGATATGTCAATCCAATGTGTAAGTAGATTATTGATTGAATGTATTTTTTGATAAGACCTATATACAAAAATTATAAAAAAAGAAATTCTAATTGATCCTGGATACTTTTGGTGTATATTATTGTATAATCATAGCATTTTCCTTCTTTTATTTGTTATTTGCTTTCATAATTTCATTTTCACTTTTAGTTTACTCGGAGGCAGACTTTTCAAAAAATAAGCATATTCAGATCTAATATAACATATTTATATAAAATATACAAAGTAATGTATAAAAGGAGAAAATTTGAAAAAGAAAATGCTTAATCAAGACTTTGGATTCAGCGCTCCTAAGGAAGATGAGACAGCACAATGACCCATTCAGGATAGTATCTTCTTTGTATCTGTTCATGCGAACTAAATCAAGTAAAAAAAGTTTCTAATAAAGGATGTGATCCAATTACATCATTGTAAGGCATTACCTCGTATAAGATAGAACCAAAGAGCCAAGAAAGACCAACAACCATCCCATTTTTTGAAAATATGGAAGGAAGGTAAAGAACAAAAATAGGCAAAAGTAAGCCCAGGAGAGAGTAATTATCTAAACGGTTGAAAAACATCCATAGGATCTTCCGAATAAAAAGCAGCCGTATACGATCGGCCTATGAAGCAGCCATTTAAAACCTGGGGGCAAATCCAAGGAAATACCAAAAACTCAAATAAAAAAGAGAAACAAATGTAAGCATACTCAAAATCATTGAATCTACAAATAAATTGGGCCAATCAAATAAAGCATTCCTACAAATGAACGAATCTTATAATGATGAGCATCCATAAAAGAGGCCTTGTAAATTGTAAGAAGGTCATTAGAGATTTAATGTAGCTTGAAGGCGGATGAAGAGTCTGACGGTATCGGCTCCAACGAAGTACATCGAACAAAGAAGGAAGATTTGACAGGCTTGGTGTTCGGGGTAGGTTTGTGATTTTACTTAGATGGGCGGGGCTATTTATAGGCGGAGAATGGAGGAGGAAGGAGTGGCCAGCTAACCAGTGTGAGACGTTTTGTCGCAAGCGAGAGGTGAAGCACAGGGATCGGCGTCGGGGGAGCGGGCGCACGATTCACGTCAACAGGAACCGGTGCTGGAGTTGTTGCCTACACTGGAACCGGTGCAAGAGTTGGTGCCTACACTGGAACCGGTGCAGTAGAATTTCCTAATCTCCTGCACCTGAATGAGCATATAAACCTTCGCAGGAGCAGGTCTCCTTCCTTGGACAGAGCCAGTAGCTGGTGCCAGTTCCAATGCAGGAGCTAGCCTTGCTATACAGCAGGTGCCTGATTGTCAGCAAGTTTGGGCCTTCTATTCAGTTGCACACAGCTCACACCTAATGGCACTTGAATTCATCTTGAGTATAAATAAATTTGATGGTGATGTGTAACATTGCACAGCACTAGCACTTGTGAGAGAAACATTCATGATGTGCTACAAATGGATAGAAGATTTTTTATAGGACATGAAGCATTTCATTTCAGGAAGTGTTTCACATAATTTTAAAATTTTATGCCATAGATAATCATTGCCAAGCTTTTGAATACATATACAAATTGGTAGCCACCAGCCATTGCTAATAAAAACCCAGCTAAATACCCACACACAGCAAGAGAATGATGCTCAAATGATCTTCTCCTTTAATTTTAAGAAAGAGCTCAGATTCTTTTCATAAGAGTTGCAGCTTCAAAATGGGAGAGCAAGAAAAGAAAACATACACTCCATTTGCTTTAAGTTTCCTAACCTTGATAAAATTGCATGGGTTGCCATTGATGTGATTAGTTTTTAGGATTTATGATACAATCATATGACCAAGATTTATAATGGAACTCAAGAAAAATAAATTAGATGTTTGGTTACTAGCAAATTTTAAGATTTAAGGAATTTTAAAATACAGATTTTAAAAAGGACTGAATATGAGATTACAAAAATTGTTTAAACACTTAAGTTGTAACAATTTAAAAAATAAGCTATAAATCATACCTATTGACCCATGAACGCGAAGACATGTGAAGAAACACGCGTGAAGACTTCGTCTCCTTCCCGTCTTCTCCGCACAGCTATTCGATCCCCTCTGCGCTTCGACACTCATATTTTGAGTAAGTTTCTTCAAGAAAGAAGGATGTCGTCATCAATCAAGGAAGCTTTTGATGAGGGGAAACCTGAAACTCTTCTAACTACAGCTCAGAAGCATTGTTAAAAACAAATGGAGTATCCATAAAAGAGGCATGATTGTATCAGGTTTTGGTTTGTTATGCATGATTATATAAATTTTATCATTTAGTGATGTATTTGAATGTTGGCACAATTACTGAATAAAAATAGTTGTGCTCATTGAATTAGTCAAGACTATGATCTATGATTTGGGTGCTGAATAGTTTTGATTAAATTTCCTGAAAAACTATGCTGCTTGTTCTTAGATTTGAATGATGAAGTTGCTGAAATTTGCAGCAAAAATACATTTGGTAGTTATATTATATTTAATGGAGCCTTGCTAATTTTATGTATCTGATACTTTCATATTGCCCAGTGTTATTTGTATTTTTATTTAATAGAACCTTTGACTTTATTGGCTTATCTCAGTCCAATTTGGTAGATTTAATTTAGTATATAAAAACTCTTACCTCTTTGTCTGAAATATCCTATAACTAGGTTTGATTGAAAGAATTTTTTTCTTTTTCCTCTCTCCAATGGGTGACAACACAATGTTCATTTTATTTTTACTTTTTTTACAAAATCTTTAACAAAATCCAAAAATCATCAAATCTACAAATAAATTGTGCCAATCAAATAAAACATTTCCACCACTAAACGAATAAGTTTATTTTGTACACGTCTTTAATTAAGCCAAATGCTTAACTAATTTGGTTTGTGCCATAATTTGTTAAGACGTTGTATGAGTTTGAATATTCTCATTTAGCTTAATATTTAGGTTATTTTTTGGGTTAGTTCGAATTCGATTTTGAGTTAGCTTGAAATCAAACTATTTTGAATCAAGCCAACTCAACTCAAAATTATTTGAGTTCAAGTCAAAATCAAATCAAGCTAAACTAAAAATTTTTGAGTTCTAGTTGATCTTGACTAGAATCAAACTCAATTCAAAGTCAATCCTACCTAGAGAACATAACTATTGACAACCATGTAATAAGATGAACAAAAAATTCAACTATTTAAAATAATGGTGGAAGAGAGAGTGACATTTTAAATGGTTAACAAATTAAACATAGACTAGTTTATGCTTCGAATAGAAAAAAAAGGTAGATGATTTTTTATAATGTTAAAAAAAGAAGAGGGAGACCAAAAGCAACATGGAAAGAGACATAGTTTTCTCTATTTGGAACCTAGGGAGGGGATTCTATTTGATAAATCTCAATAAAAACAAAGGGATTTGTGCAACTAATCCCACAGGATTTGTGTAACTAACCCTACCTAGTTAGACTAAGGCTTGGTGGAGGTGGTGTAGCATACTTAAAACAACCTTTCTTAGTATTTTATTTGAGCCACACAAAAAACCAACATGACAGAATACCGCATGCATAAGAACGCCACTTCTAGCATACAAGGGAAGCACGATACTGAAATTAAACCTTAGCCTAATTAAAGAGAATCAATCCGACAAAAAGGCCACAATCGTTATCCACTAATATCGTAAGAAACGTTGGCAAACATCCTAGCATAGTCCAGATAGAGCTAAAATTTGAAATAAACAATCATTGAATCAAAAGATCAAAGGGAATAGTTCGAGCTAAGTTGTGCCTATCAACAAAACCAGCAATTAAGTTGAAACTAGTTTCTGTTCGATTGAACTTCCCAATCAAGGTAAGATCATGGGTTGAAGTCAAATTGAGGGATGACTTTAGCTGGAGTGGAGAGATCATTCCACGACTTCTCTAAGAGACCGTGACGGAGGGGTATCGACCATCAGCAACCAACCATAAACCAACTTTAAGAAAAATAAAGGAAAAACCAACTCGATGAAAAGTTGAAAAAGCAGACAAGAGAAAACAAAAAGAATCTTAAATATCACCGGTTAAAAATGAAAGAGCGGCCACCGTGCCGAAACTAGGGCAAAACGCCCATCGGCTGAACGACGAAGTGGGGAACCCTGAATCGCCTTCGGGAGCTCTCCTTCGTATCCCAACCGAAAACCAACATGAAAACAAGAATTCCACCACACATAATTCCAACATGACAGAATACCACATGCATAAGAACACAAAGTGCACAAGATCTCATATTTACACCCTATAATTAATAGCACAAGTGTAACTGCCCCAAATAAGATTAGCGTGCTAACTGAATCTTAGGTAGTTAATTTGTTAAGATCATGTTGGGGCTGATATAGTTAATTTTTCAAGAACTGCTATTTGAACCTACTGATATAGCACTCAAAAAAATTCACCCAATAATATTTGGATATGATTTCAATACAAATATTAAAATAATATATACTAATGAAATATGCTCAAATTCTATTTGGTTAGGTTTTTTTGGGTGTCACGTCAGCGGGTTCAAATAGCATTTCTCCAAAAAAAAAAAAAAAAAAAAAAAAAAAAAAAAAAAAAAAAAAAAAAAAAATTTATATCATACTATTTATAATAAAAAAAAACTATAAAAATTCTCTCTTCCTCTCTAAGAAAAAAAATGCATTAATAAACTTTATTTTGCCAAACAAGTGTCATTGCCTAAAATCTAGTAACATGCCATATTTCCATATAGTGAGACCAATCATTGTTCATAGATGCCCAAAAGATATAACAAATATAGTCTGTGACAAATAATTACACATTCTCAAATAGTGGATACACCTCTGATGATAAATATGAGCACGCACTTTCTTGAGTGTAGTAACACAGAAGAAGTATTAATCAATTATGATAAGTAGAAATAGTAGAAATAGCTCTAATGACAACATGGACACACTCACCTAAGTCAGTACATGTTAGCATCCAAACTATCATTTAAACATTATTACCCTCTAGTAATAACACGACCACCACCAAACCACGAAGTCTTAAAAGCTGTCATCTGTGCTTATAAAAAAAATCTGCTCATACATGTTATTATCGTCTAACAACACTCATTATTAAGCCACGACTGCGAGATTCTACATATTTTGCCTACTTAATTTAAATGGTAATTACATATCGGACACAAAAGTATGCTACATTTATAAATAATCTTTTGCAAATAAAATATATTATTATCATGTTTTTGAACATATTATGCATTTTGATTGTTTGCTTGCTCAGGAGTTCTATTGTTTATTTATCGTTGTATTCAAATTCAATCCATGATAATGCATTTTGAATGTCATGGGATATGATCAGGTTAAGATGCTACCACCGTAGCGCCACTTGACATAATTGTGGAGGATGAAGGCAAGGCCTCTGCTTTTGTTGAACTCATTGCCAAATGAGTTTGAAAATTTCACCATGACATTGATTCATGGGAAGAATGCCTTGAGGTATGAGAGGTGATTGCGGCCCTTGTGAACTATGAGTTCAGGAGAATGGATAAAGATTCTACCAAATCAGTTATGAAGAGGCTCTTACACTTTAGACAGGAAGATCAAAAAAAGAAAAAACAATGGACAAAGAAGAGTGCTGATTTCTAGAATAGAGGAAAAATTCAGAGGCCGGAGCATTGGGCACAATCAGTGCGCATTCTATTTGGAGACAAGACATTGGAAAAAAAATTATCCAAAGTTGAAAGAAAAGCAACAAAAAAATGGATCTTCCGAGATAGAGGCTAATGTGATTCAGAATGTGGTTGAGGGTTCAGACTTAGGGGCATCTCTTGTAAAAAGTTTCTTCTATGGGTCTAATAGTTAAACAGCTCTAGTTGGATTATGGATAGGGGTGCAACATACCACATATGTTCCCAAAAGGTTTGGTTTTGTTCGTATAGGGAAAACAAGCAGTGGTTAGATCACAATAGGGAATGATCTTACGTGTCGAATTGCAGGATTTGGAAGTATGTTGATTAGGACACATGCAAGAAAGTTTAAGAACTGAAATAAGTCAGACATGTACTAAAGATCAAGAAGAATCTTCTATCCTTGGGGACTTAGAAGCCAAGAGCTTTAAGGTACTGATTGAGGCAAGGGTCCTGAAGATTAACAATGTGTGCAATGACTTACTCGAGAGGAGTTAGACAACAGAATCTCTACTATCTTCAGGGAAATATAGTGACAGGTTCATTAGTTGTGGCTAAACATTCAAATAATGCCATGATATTATAGCATATGAGGTTGGCACATACAGAAAAAACCTTCCCTAAAAGCATTAGAGAGATAGACTCATAAAAGGTATAACTTCTTGCAAATTACAATTTTCTGAACATTGTATATATGGCAAGAAAACATGGAATCCTTTTGGTGTTGGCATCTACAACACCAAAAATATACTTGAGTATATACACACTGATGCTTGGGGACCATCAAAAATATCATCATTCGGTGGTCATAGATATTTTGTTTAATTTTAGATGATTACTTCAGATTTGTATGGGTGTACACAATGAAGAGCGAAGAAAATATGCTAGAGATTTTCATAAATTAGAAGAAGCTGGTGAAAAAATCAAACTAACAAAAGAATCAAGAGGATCTGATAGAATAATGGCAGAGAATATACTTCTAATTATTTTTTTTAAGGGAATGCCAGAATTCAGGGATAAAACACCACCTCACGGTGAGAGAAACTTCGTAACAAAATAAGATAGCAGAATGAATGAATCGTATTTTGGTGGAAAATGTGTGATGTATGCTGACCAATATTGGGTTGGAGAGAGTGTATTGGGAAGAGGTCATAGACTATGCATGCTACTTGGTGAACTATTTTCCAACTACAACACTTAACAAGAAAATTCTTATAGAGTTGCAGTTTGTACATCCTTATAATAACCCAAGGTTGTTATCCTAGCCAATTAGAACTAAACTAAATCTTAAATTTAGTTGTAACACTCTTAAATAGTTATTAGGACTTCACCTTGAAATTTTGATTTAAATTAGGGGTCAATTAAAGCAAACCCTGCTTTTGGGAATTTTAGGAATCCTAGAAATTAACCTAATTAATTTGACCTCAAATTAAAAATCAAACTTTACCATTACGCTCATCACCCAAATTAGCTAGGGGTGAAATTTTGGAGGCATTTGGAAGTCGTTCGATTTCGTCGAATATTTTAATATATTTAAAATACCCCCCAAAAATAGAAAAATTAACTACTCGTAAAAAATTAAAATTCGACTTTGCCATTGCATTCCTCACCCCTTAATTAGCTAGGGTGAATATTTAGAATTTTTTTGGAAACCATTAAATATTTAATTTTTAATTAGGAAATTTAAAATTTTAAATTAAGAATTAATATTTAATTTCCATTAAACAGCGCTATCCTTCTCTCCTACGCTGCGTTCTCCTGGATCGAACGACGTCGTATGATTAGATGCCACTTCAATACCAGACGTCTAATTTGATCTCGAGTCAGGATCGTGCGGCTGTGTAGCGACCCGTCTCATCACCGTGTGCAAAATACGAGTATGATTCATAGATTGGCGGTGGAACGGTGCGCTACTCGAGAAACGGTGGGCCATACAAGTAAAACCCATCGTCCCGAATAGGTTTAAAGAGACTAAGCCATACTGAAGGCCGCTGACTCGAACCCTAAGAGTAGGCTCGAGAGCCAATACCTAAGATAAGAATGGAACCCTTATCTTATGTATTAGACTTAGTACGTACATAAGGTGTAAGGGGGGAGAGAAGGACCCATGTACGTTACAAAGTATATTAGTGTTTCCAGTACGCCGATCACATCATAATACTATGTATAGTAATATAACAGAGTGCGGAAGCTAAAAAGCAAAATATCCAGAATACATTCGTCTCAAGCAGTAGAAAATATTCATCTCAGGGCAGAAAAAGTAAAAGTACATCCAGAGTTTTATTACAAATCATAATAATGCAGAAATATAAAGAGTCTAGCCAGAATACTGAAAAGAACTAAAAAGTAAAAGTAGGTGCTCGATCCCCTACAGCTCCAAGTGCTCCTCCTGAGTCTCTGGGACGTCTTCCTGACCTGTCTCCAATAACTGCTCGGGATCTAGCAAATTGCCGGATCCCAAAAGTACCCCGTGTTAGACAAGAAGTCTAACACATCGACATTAGCTATACAAACTAATCTAAGTATAATAAATATGCAGAATATAAAGTAAAAGTACAGGAAAACTGTAAAGCATCAAATGACTGAACTGTAAGAACTAAGCAAAGAAGCACTGCGTCAAAAGTAAATACTGAAGGTGAATGAAAATAATAGATACTCACAAGTCAATGTAAAAGGAATGTCAGATGCTTCACTATTGCCACTAAAATAAGGCACACAGATATGCTACACTACGGTACATCACAGAACTATCACTGAAGGCTTATGAGTAGTACGGTCCAATGTAAATACAACAGTTAGGAAGTCAGTATGGTGACACAGATGCACCCTGAAATTCCCCAGTCTGTGTATATATAACATTTCGTATCTCATATTGTATCATTGATAACCATGTGTCACAACAAAAGGAATGAGTTCGACTCATGTTTATGCTTATGCTTCTGCCATTATATGATATGAATGAAAAATCCTGAAATCCATGAAGAATATAGCAAGAAACAAAAATGAATCCTAAGTTTCCACTGTGCAGAATCCTGCTAAAAGGATTCTGACTCCAAATCTCTATATCGATATTTTTAGTTAAAGTTGCTTATTTACTCGAAGATCACTGGGCAGGGTGATTGTATACACATATTAAATATGCTGCAAAGATAGGACTCTCAACATTTAGTTTGATTACGCCACCCTAATAAAGCGATCTTCATTAGGTGGCACCATCTGATGATGATTTGTATCTCAAACTAAGCATTTAGTCACTAAACTCACAATCATACTTAGTGTCTTAAGGAAGGTAATTCCCCTTTTTCTTAGTTTTATTTAAGCCATACCTATTGAAGCGATCTTCGCTAGGAGGCATTGCCCGATGGCAACTATCCTTCAATAAAACTAAGGAATAGGTACCCATTTAATACACTCTTAGGATTGATTGATTTATTCTAAGCGAGGTTATGTCCGCCTAAGCCCGCAGGATAGCAACAAAGACAAATCTTACTTAGAGTGACTCAACCAATCCAAATTATTACTAGGGACCAGTAATATGGGTATACTATACTACACTTACCCAATAATCGTGGTTCAATCAAATCTATTTAATAGAACAAGGATTTATTAAGACTACAAGTCTTAGACTAATAGGTAAGTCCTATACAAGGTTTCACCAATCTAATGTGATCAGGGATCACTTAATATGGATTCTACCACAAGGAGATGTATCTCTTCTAGTGTCTTAAGGGATTACTACCACAAGGAGAATTGATCAAGCTCTAAGGTGAAGGAATCTTCTATACTTCTACCTCAAGGATTCATGCAAGGCCTTCTACCTCATGATATATAAATTTAGGTCTTTTAAATATTTAAGATGATCTTATGAAGAGAGCATCAAGATCTCTTCTTTAGATGTTGATATTAGACTATCAGGTTCTGGTTCATTATTAGATTTAGAATGATTAGATCAGATGATGGAATCATCTGATCATACTTAGATTAAGATTATGGGGTGTAAATCAAACATATTGTTAAGGATTTGATCACTTGTTAAAATCAACCTAGTATTAAAGATCTTATTATGCAGGTTTGTTACTTAAGAGAAAATCAGGGATCTTAAGGTCCGATTCAGATTGTGAAATCACAAGGATTATTATTAACCTTACTTTGTCTAATTCAAATGTTAGAATCAATAGTGAATCAAATGCATTATTGGAAAATGTTCAACTCACAATCTTGTAATCCATATAGTTAAGTTAGGGTTGTTATAGTTTTAGATTTATCTTAAGTAGATTAGGGCTTGACTCCTTCTCAAATCTTAAGTCAAATCAAGTGTATATTTAAAGATCAATGACAAATTAGTAGATTAATTTTGTATTATTGGTGGCAATCCTAGATCTAGATCAAGTCTTAAAAACTTGATCCAAATCTTAGGATTTCTTAAGTTAATTAAGATGTGTAAGATTCTATAGTTTTAAATTGATTCCAGTATACTTAATAAGTTTATAAAAAGGTGATTTTATTTCATTTAGTTTACTATTATAAGCCAAAATAATGATTAAAGTTTAACAAACAGTGGTTACTTAGTGCTAACCAAACCCTAATTTCAAGCAAAAAAGATTAGCACATAATTAAAAATCCCACCATTCAAATTACATAAAATTTGGCATGCAAGTCCTAATTAATCATACAAGTAATCAGAGACTAAATTTGCTATGATCCAATATGTATAAACCCTAAAATTCACTAATTATGATTTGACAAGATTATGGCATAACTACATTTACAGAACTCATAAAAATATTATACTTAGCACATGCAATCTAATTAACATCAGTGTGCTAATGGCACCCTAAACATGCAATTTCGATAAGTAAATTTGCTAATCTACCCTAATTAACATTCACTATAATTAGGCAATAATTAAAGATCTAACCATCAAATATGTAATTTTATTTTATATTTAAGTTCCTGAGATTTTTCTGAACATTTGCATATATGATATCATAAAATTTTAACCAGTGGATTAAAAGTTATTCAGAAAATACATTCTGTATTTTTATTTAATCGAATTCCTATGATTTGACTAATCAAATTATTTAAGGAAAACAATTCCATTAATTCAATTTAACTAAACGGGTCGACCGAGGATCGGGAGATCCGACACTGTCGCACCGCGCGGGTCATGGGTTGACCCGGCCCGCACAGTGTCGTCGTCCCCAATTCTTCGTCCCGCGAAATAGGCCGGTTAGGAGAAACCTAATTGCCAAATTCCGGTGCATCTGGTCCACTGATCGGTCAGCATTCGATTGCTACACATCACCATGTCCAGACGCGTCGATTGGGATCTGAAGCCCCTTGTGAGATGGTCTGGATCAGCCGGACCTTACTCACCCGAGGTGTTCACCCTTTGAGTTACTGTGGGGAGATAATTCTCCCCATAGAGACCATGCCAGACCCCGGGATCGATCCCTACACCATCAGGGTGGTGAGGCGGATCGAAGCCCTCTGGTCTGGGGGTCTGGGGATGCCTGGATCGCTGGGTCCTTACTCGACCGAGGCGATCCAGACGAAACTTGTAACAACCCAGGTTGTTACTTGGGTCAATTAAGACTAATCAAGTCTTAATTAAGGTTCTAAGTCACTAATTAAGTAATTTAGAACTCATCTCTGAAACCTAGGTCAACTCAGAAGTCAATTGAGTCAAATCAGAAATTCTGGAAAAAAATTCCAAACCCTAGAAAATTGACTTTTTATTTAGACCTCAGATTAAAAATCTGACTTCACCATTGCATTCAGAACACCCAAATTAGCTAGGGGGTGAAGTTTTGGAGGCATTTGAAAGTCGTTGGAGTTTCGTCGAATATTTTAATAATATTTAAATCCTGAAAAATCAAATAAATAAATACTCGTCGAAACGAAAATCCGAGTGCGCCGTTGCATTCCTTACCCCTCAATTAGCTAAGGGTGATTTATTGGAAATTTTTGGAATGCATTTAGTTAGTTAATTTTAATTAATAAAATAGGTTTGGAAATAATTAAATAAATTTTTTCTTTTTATTTAAGGTTAACGGTGCCGTCCACTTAGATCCAACGCCGTTACTTAATTTTTTAATTTTGCCGTTTAGTTTGACGTGCCATCTACGCCGTCTGATCGTGAGATCAGACGGCTGTGGCTCGTCGTTCCCGCGAGATAGCCGCGTGGCTGCGAAGGCACGGCACGCGTCGAATGCCTTGACGCTTGGCCGATCTCACCGTTTAGGAATCACCTTTAAGTTCCATCTCCTTTGCTTCCTTCAGTTTCACGTGTTTGGATTGAGTGAGGCCGGGCAAAGTCGAGATCTGTCAACCCCTAATTTTTCTCTGCAAACCCTAAGGTACTTCCACATCTCCTAATTTCTTAGTGTTATTATCTTATTCAATGATTGCATAAGCATTTAGGACTCAATCGATCGAATAGAGCCTCGATCGATCGCGCCGTTTGTTACGAATGGAGTTAGGGTTAGTCGGGTGAAGGAGGAAGAAGGCGAATCATCCGTCGTCTACAGCCGTCGGATGAGATCTTGATCCAGCCGTTAGATCTAGGATAGATCAGATCTGGTTCGATCGTTATAAACCGGTTCAATCCAGAACGGTTCATCTGGACCGGTCGAACCGCCATCTGTGAACCGGCCGCGGTTGTCGCGTCGTGGCAGATGGAGGGCCCCGTGTACAGTCAAAGAGCCAATCCTGCAAGGACACGTGTCTCGTGGGACAGGACCTGTCGGGGCCTACAATGCCTGTGGGTCCCGCCTTTGTACCGTCGACGAATTGCAGAGCGCCACGTGTACCTGCAAAACTAAAGAAATGGTTTATATATATAATTATATAGCTGTTAATTATAATTGAATTAATTAATATATATATTATATATATATATATAATTATAATAATAGATTTTAATTTAAATAAACAATATTAATTAATTAATTAAATACTAAACTTTAAACCTTAATAACTCTTAAAATACACATCCAAATTATGCAAATAAATATATCATTGGATTCAACAAAAATAGAGAAATATTTTGGTACTATTAATTTTGCATTTGGACTTATATTTAGCAAAATAATTTTTAGGATTTAATTTAAGTTAAATTAAATATTACAAATTTTATTTAGCTCATAACTTTGTGTATGTTGATCCAAACATACCCAATATGGGTCTTAAAGTGATCAAAAAACCTTAAGGATTAATTTGGTAGTATTCATCTTTGTTATTTGGATTAGTATTTGCCTAATCACTTTTAGGTCTTAATCCTAATTACCCTAATTAGACCTATAACTTCAATTGACCATAACTTGGTCAATTGAGTTCCAAATTTAATGATCCAAATATTAATTTAGACTAGAAAAACTTAATTAACAGTAATCTGTAAAAATATTTTAGATCCAATGGTTAGATTTGCTAAGCACCCTTAATTATTCTAAATCTTGATTAGTAAATATTAGCAAATCTAATAATCCAAATTGAGTGATTTAAGTTTCAGCGAACTCATAGAGTCATTTATAATCTATCTGTAAGGTTGGATTAGTGTTTGAGTGATTAATTTTGCTAATCACTCACTAATCACCCTAAACCCTAATTAGGTCATAACTTAGTCAAATTAGATCCAAATTGAGTCTACCACATGTCATTATGATCAGTGGACTAATTGTAAACCATAACCATTAATTTTACTCAATTTGGACACTAATTGACAAAGTTAGAATTTTGACCCTTAATTAAGAATCCTTCAATTACCCTTTTAACCCTAAATATTGTATTGGCCATAACTTGGCCAATACTTATCAGAATTTAGTAAATTTAGAATCTATGGAAACCTTAGATGGTGAATAATAGTAATCTGAGAGAAAATTTAACTTTCATTCAGCCAAATTACTAATCTTCCCTTATGAGTCAAATTCACTAATTTGATCTCATATGGCTTAATAATCACCCAAAATTAATTTAGTTACTGTCTAATTTTATATTAGATAGTAAGAAATATATTCCAAAAGAAAATTTTAGATTTAGAACCCTAGATCAAAATTTGATCTTTTGAACCCTTAAGTAGGGGCAAAATGGTAATTTTGCCCAAATTTAAGGTTTAGCTATCAAAAGCCCCAAAATCAGTTTATAATTATTAGAATCAGTAAATAGAATGATTTATAGCTGAAATTAATTAAGTTCAAGACTAAATTAGATTTTGATTAAAATTTCAATTTTAACTCATAAAGGAAATTATTAAGTCTTAAGTGAGTGTTTCTTCTTCCTTAATCATTCTTAGATCTATCCTTAGGTCTTATAATATTAGTTAGGAAGTGTGTCATGAGAAATACTCTTAGAAATTAAGAGCTTTAATTCCTATAATTAAAAATAGATCTTAAGTTAGAATTCATCTATTGAGTAAATTGGGTTACTCAATAGATGAAACCTTGAGTTTTCTAATTTATAGATTTTTCTTAGTTTATTAAATGATTATTTTATCTTGGAACTCTAAAATTAAGAATAGAGATCTATCCTAATGAATTAATTTATCATTAGGATTTGCCTTAACCTAATCTGTGAGATATGAGTTCTAAACCTTAGATCTTTAGTTATTATACCTTTGGATTAAGTAATTAGACCCTATCATCTGGAGTCTAATTCTTAATCTTTTCATCTTGATTTGGCTAATCAAGATGAGGCGAGGGTAATTTTTAAATTATAAAATTAGGTCGGTGATTTATTCATTTTAACCAAATAGTCGTCTTTTGATTAAGATATAGCTAGGGCTTGGCCAGTCCTAACTATCTTCAACTAGTAGGATTCTTGATTCTAAGTTACAGAATGTGTAAGAATTGATGATTCTGAAACTTATGTAACTTAGAGTAGATAGAACGAATAAAGTAGACAACAATGAATATCACCTGTGTTTTAGATAGAGTTTCTTGCTCATTTTGATTTTGATGCTTCGCATTCCTTAATTTTGAGCCTTATACCTTGAACATATATTATGTACTTAAGATGTTTGATAAATATCTTATGTTAATTTGGAACATTCATAAGCAACATTATGTTTTCGTTTCACAAGTGGTTTGTAAGGTGTAGCTTGATTAGTATACCTCTTCGATCAACCCGTTCGGGTCGGCAACCTTTCGAGGGTTTAATGTCCGACAGTCTATGGCCATGCCTAGTCCGAGTGATAGGATGGATAGACTCTTGCCATACTGACTATAGAGTCAGGATTCTGATATGGTTATACTAATTTAAGTACACTTACATTCGGTTCTGTCTTAGCTCATCAGGCTAAGAGTTTTCAATGATATTCAGTTCAGAGTTTCTTAGCTCATCAGGCTAAGATTTGCTGAGTATGTTTTCAGTAGAGTGACTTGAACAGTCACTGCAGTTTTCAATTTTCAGTTACTATTTTACCTTGCATATTCTGTATTTCAGCACTATTTTACTTACAATTTTCTTGTTTCTATATAGGATACTAGCTTTACTTACTGTCTTCATATGCTCACCTAGGATGTTAGTTGTTTTCAATTTTATACTGTTCAAATTCTGTATGTCACCTAGCATAATCTGTTTGATCATAAGCATATTTAGGTTGTACTTTTCTTATAATTTTGTTTAGTCTTTTGCTTACCTGTCTTTGTTGCAGTTGCTTGGAGGAGGTATGTATTACTTCCTATTTGCTTAGTTATAAACTGTTTGTTTATAACTTATTACTGTTCTTTTTGTACGCTTTCTGCACCTATTTTGCTCAGTTCTAATTTATGGTGATATTCAAGTAACTTAATAAATTGTTTTCCCTAAAATGTGCTTAGATAATAGTCTAACTAGTTTTTCTTTTGTTGGCTGGGGCCCTACCATTATGAAACTGATAATAGTAAGTTCTGAGTTTATTAGAGCAGCTGATCCAGTGGAGTGCTTACCATTGGAGGAGGAGCCAGTTCCTGAAGATCTTTAGCTTTAGTTTCTTTTGCTTGTGAGATCGAGAGTTTCCTTTTTCAGTTCTCTTAAACTTATTAAATATTGTAATAATACAGGTTAACATTCTCTTTTCAGTTCTTTACTTATTCTGTATTATTATATTTATACTGTATGGATGGATGTTATACTTTTATTGCTTCCGCACTCTGAGTTCCTGTATGATCATTTAGTGATGGATTCTGGGATGAATGACAAAGTCCTTAGTTAAGTTAGATTAGAATGTGTGTCTAATCTAATTTTAAGTGGGGACCTTGTCATTTGGTGACCCCTCCACCGTAATCATGTTAACTTAAGGGTTAACAGGACCACGGTGGGGCAGGACCGCCACAAAACTGAACCCGATCGATCGGGGCTAACCTAGACCCTAATTATGATACCACTGAGTTTGAAACGACAATATGAACAAAACTGCATCAAATGGAGTAAGGTCTGAGCCTTATTGGCTCAAAACCTGCAACTGGGATACCTGATTTCGACGGACTGGATCGGGATGCTCGATAGAAGGCTCGGCTGACTCTAGCTTCGATTCCAATTGCTACAAAGGTTCCTGAACGTCAGGAGAGCCTACTATCAGCGGTTCAGAAGCTCAGGAGCGCCTGAGGGGAGTTCCAGAAATCGTCAATGGTGAACTGAGGACTGGGGAAATTTGGGGTCAATTGATCAGCAAACCACCAGAGGAAGGATTCCGGAGGCTATTTATAGCCTTAGGCGAGCTCAGGGAAGATTATAGAGGGTTGGCTCGGGCTGGAGGGGGCCCGAGAGGTCGGGCCTTGGCCGAGCTCTCAAGCTTCCAATTTGAGCTCGGCCGGGTCGCTAGGCCTGACCGGGAGCTCCCTACCGCAACGGGAAGGATCCCAACGGCTTGCTGAGGTGGCGGGGGAGTGGGGGACAAGCTAGACAGCTGGCAGTACGGGGATTCTCCCTGTCGGGTGCGCAATCGGGAGGAAGACGACGATCCACAGTACCAGGTGCCCTAAATGCCGTCTGATTGATCGACCAGAAGGCGCTACGACTGAGATCGCTCAGATCCTAACGGCCGATCGCGAGAGCGATCCTGGCCATAGGATCCGCGGGACAGATCCAATAACGGATCGGCTGTTCCACGGGATCGCATCCTGGCCGTAGATCAAAAAGGCGGAACGACTGGATTCACGGGTTACCGCTGTCGCGTGACCCGGGCTCCGCAGCAGATCGCCCGCGGTCCGCACAGCGGATCCCGGCCGTTTATTTAGGTATTAGGGTATATTTGCAAAATCAATTTATTTGGAACTATTTTATGCAATTGAACCATTTTAATTTAAATTGAATTATTGCCCAAATGAACTCCAAAAAAGCACCAAAATTTCATCTTTAGCTAATTTGGGGGTGAGGAATTTAAAAATGCAATCAAATTTTAATTTTGAGGTAAAAATATTTTGGGTATAGACTAGGACATTTAGACTGATCAAATTGTAATTTTTGACTTAGAGAAGTCCAATGGATTTCAAATTTGCCAGATAGGCTTATTTTAATGTTCTAAAATAATGATGCTAGAAAAATTGAATCAATCCATATTCATTTTGCATGATAACAACCTAGGGTTGTTACAGGCTAGGAGCTATTGTAGCGCCCCGCTCTGTCGCCGCGCGCAAAAGAGAAAACTTAATTAGTTCGGCGGTGGAACGGTGCGCTACTCGGGAAGCAATATCATATCTCCCTGAATAGCTCAAACTAACACTGAAAGCTGCTGACTCAATTCCAAATGAGGGTTGAGAGCTAATACTTAAGATAAGAGTAGTATTATTATCTTAAGTATTAGATAAATACATATATTATATTTAAAATACAATATGAAGAATTCAATATATATATAAAATATCAGTATTTCTAGTATGCTGATCACATCACAATATTAAGTATAAGTAATATATAAAGTTGAATTTTAATTTCAAGATCAATTTAATTATCTTAATTTTTAATTAATTAAATATATTAAAATATTCGAGACAATTTGACGACTTCCAAAAATTTCCAAAAATTTTCAGCTGACTAATTTGAGGGTGAGAAGTTCAATGGTTAAGTTGGATTTTTGATCTGAGGTCAATACAATTATTTTATTTTTCTTAGTTAATTAATTAACCAAAATTAATTATTTTATCAGATGATTTGATTGATCTCCAAATAGGACAAAACTTCGGGGTTCACTCTTAATGATGATTTAAGACTAATGAAAGTGGTTTAGGACTGATTAGGCTCGATTTAGCCTAAGTAACAACCTCAAATTGTTACAGTATGTCTACTAAGAAAATCACTTTATGACCTGAAACAATCATCACGACAATGCTCATCTAATATAATCGAGTTTCTTCAATGGCATGGATTTGAAATCTTCATGGTGAACCCATCTCTCCTTATTTGATAGCCCAATTGTTCGCATATATCCTCATATAAATGAATGATCTTCTCATCACATGACCAAATTAGACGATGCTCAATGCACTCATTAGCCTCCAAACAAATGCTATCTCAGTGTAATATTTGATATGAAGTAAACAAACGATGTCTCAATGTATTTAGATTTTTTTCAAATAAAATATTAAAATAAAAAAGGCATAATTGGAGTGAAATTATTAAATAAATAAACTCTTAAATAAAAAAATAATGGCATATCTTAATAGTGAAAATCCTCTTTTTAAAAAATAATTGGGAACAAGACATTAAGAATTTCACTAATTTAACTTCCACGGAAACAAGTTATATTTTGAGACAAATAGTCTTTCACATCAATATTATTAGAAAAAAAAAAAAAAATTAGAAATATAATTAAGAATTGAAATGTTATGCCTTATTTTAACATGTTGACTCGTACTATAAATAAAAAAAAAAAAAAAAAAATTCAAATTCATAGAATTTGAGTATATTTTATTAATTTTTTATTTAAAAAAATATAATAATAATTTTTAATTGAAATCAAAAAAAATATCACATCAACAAATTTAAATAATATTTCTCTACTATATTAATATAATAGTGCATTCCCCTTCTTCACCATCCGAGGGCGAATTAATGATTATTATCAACTCCATTCAATCCATCACGACCAGGCATGAGCGCAGCTGTGGCTTCGATGCCTCCAGCGGCGGCGGCGGCGGCGAAGGAGGCGAATTCCGGCGAGGGATCAGAAGCAAAGAAGAAGAGCAGCGGCCTCATGAGGCTTCTGCGCCGTGCAAGGGACCTTTACGAGAAAAGCCTCAGCAGCTGCGCAGGCGCAGGCGGAGGGTCCCGCGGCTGTGGGCACGCGGCAGGCCTGGCGTCCCTGATGCCGCGCGGGCGCAGCGGAGCCCCGTTCGGCCCGTCCAACGGATTCGGGCAGGGCCAGGATGACTTCAAGGATCTGGTCCGGGCCAGCTCCCAGAAGAGCGCGGGGGCGAACGCGGCCGTGCCTAGGACGCAGAGCGCACCGGCCATTCAGAGGATAGACGAGGAGGAGGTCACCGATTTCGATGGAGATGAAGGGTATCCCAGATGCCAGAGTTCTTGCAATTGAACAAACCCAGAGTATTCTGCCTAATCCTTCTCTTCCTTCCTTTTTTGCTTATTTACAATTTCAAGTTCTATCTTAGTTTTATGAAATCTCAAATTCATGATATTAGATATGAAAATTTTAAAGGAGCGTTGCCTAATCAAATGGACTTCGACCATTTTTAAATTGCCTCGAAATCAAATTATTTCAGCTCAATTCGAATGGCTTCGAAAAGTTTTCTAAGTCAATTTAATTTTTTAAAATTTTAATCCAAATTTATCATTGCATTGCATGAATCCTCCAAATAAGTCCTAATTTGAGGGTTTTTTCTTTTCTCCTCTGTAGGTCCCACATTAACTACTCAAATTATTGGAAAATTTTTTTTAGTCCTTATGCTTTATTTATAAATTTGTCTCCATAAATATTTAAGATAAGTAAACTAGTATCAGGTGTGCTCGGATCTTTTCAATGAATCAAACTAAAATATTCTCAATCAAATAACCACAACACAAATATGCAAGAACAAAAATATAGCACAACATAAGAATTTACATAATTTGGTGTAAACATCTACGTCCATAGAGAAAGAGGATGAGAAATCTCACTATACAGGAGGAAGAATACAATTATGGTTTCACAAATCCTTCACCCAAGCCCTCAACAATGGGGTCTTAGCCTTCTTCCACCCCCACAAGCATGAAATTCCTAACCCTATTTAAGATCTTGGTGGAGGCTGAGAAAAAAAGCCAAAACTACAACCCTAGCATGTTGTTTTCGGTTTTATACGCTACTCAAATCGGGCCCAAAATATGCGGGAGTATGGGCGTACTTGAGCGCCCAGGCTCTTTTACTTCACAGGCGCCAAGGCTCCAAGTATTTGTTTGGCGGGCGCCTGGGCTTGCATGAACGCCCATATTCTGTCTATTAGGCGCTTGGGTGCGCCTGAGCGTCCGTTGTTTTGTCAATGGAGCCTGGGCGTGCATGGACGCCCAATTTTCTGTTTGGCGGGCTCCTGGGCATGCCTAAGCGCTCACGTTTCTTTCTATCGGGCGCCTGGGTGTGCCGAAGCCCCCAGATCTCTAACTATCGGGCACATGGGCGCGCCCGAGTGCCCGTCGCTCACAATGGGGCGTCTGCTGCTCCAAAAGGATGATTGACAAAACTTCAACTTCCTTCCTCCTCAAATCAACAATCAACCACATAATAACTCATGTGCGCCACATGAGAATTGACTCCATCATGCTTTCAAACCTAAAACAAATGATATCACAATTGTTATTAAACAAAGAGCAACTACACATGCACCTGGTTGCCTATGTACCCTCCCAAAGTAGCCGCACGTAGTTCATCCAAATGAGAATCCTAGATCAAAACTTCGCTATGTTCACCAAACTTTTACAATCAACGAACTTCAATGATGTCTAGATATTCCAAGAAGGTTGTCGCATATGGATCTCTTCTTCAAATTCTCTGTGTTGGAATCCTTTCCTCTCAAGCTGTTCTACGAGCAGATCAAATTGCACTACAAGTGCTAAGAGAACACGGATAGTGAGATGCTTAACAATATGAGAAAAGACTTCATCGTAGGCTATCCCTTCTTTGTACAAGGCCTTTAGCAACAAATATTGCCTTGTATCGCACATCAGCAACTCTTAGAGATCTTTTCCTTTTGGCACGAACCAAATTGCATCCAATAGCAGTTCTCCCGGATGAAGCTTCACCAATCTTTTAGCAATTTTATAAAGAGACTCCATCTTCTCATCCATCGCCATCTTCCAGTGCTCACTCTCATGGCTCTCCACAGCTTCCTTATAGTGATATGGAATATCGACTTCTAAAACTGCCAAAGCAAATCCAAAATCTTCCCTTAGCAATGCAAGATTTGAAAATTTACCCTTTCTAGTTTTATTGGTAGCAATAGACTACCATATTGGAGTCTCTCCTACTCTCACCTCCTCAACATAAAAAATATGATCATCATCTGAGTTAGCCTGTTTAGTAATGTGCTCCATGGAAATATGAGAAGTGGAGCCAATGGAACTGTTTCAAGCACAACTTATGCAATTTTCCAATGGCTTATATAGGATGCTCCACCTACTCTGAGCTTCTAGGCCTCATCAAAATCTCCTCCTCAATGGTCACATCCCTGCTTATCATAACTTTCCTATCCCCCATATCATACAATTTGAAACATTTGACTCCTTATATATATCCAATAAATATAGTCCTTTTGGCTTCGTGCTTCACAATATAATAAGCAGGACATCCAAAGATCTTCAAATTATAATAATCAATAGCAAGTTTACCTGACCATACCTCTATAGGAGTCTTTTTCCAACAGTTGCAGAAGGAAAATGATTGATAATGTGATGGGCATAGTCTAGGGCCTCCATCCAAAAAGCTCACTCCATCCCACCATTTGATAATATACACTTGACTTTCTCTACTAAAGTCTGATTCATCTGTTCTGTCACTCCATTCTATTGTGGCATCTCTAGCATTGTGAAGTGGTGCTCAATCTCAACTTTCTGGCGCTCATGTAAGAACTCATGTGAAGAATACTTGCTCCCCTTATCTGATATGGTTTTATTCACCATTTTGCCAATCAGATTCTCCACCCACTTCTCCCACATCATGAACTTTTCTAGCAATTCTCATTTGCACTTCATGGTGTATACCCATACCAATCAGAAATAGTTGTCCACAAAAGTGACAAAATATTGCCGTTCGCCAAATTACGCCATCTTCGCCAGACCCCAAACTTTTGTGTTCGCATAATAAAGTATCCCTTTGGTACTGTGGATGGTAGTACCAAAGGATACATGTGTCTTCTTACCAAACATGCTGTTCTCACACAATTTGAACTTATATAAATTAGCCCCTTCAATCAAACCTTGCTTCTTCAAGGTACTAAGTGATGGATTCCCAATATGTGCTAGCCTTATATGCCACAAAGTAATAGCATCAACTGGTTCATCAGCAATAGTGGCTCCACCTTTTACTATACTTTCTTAAAGAAAATACTGATTATGTTGTCGAACTCCTCTCATGTATGTAATAGCTCCCTGACTGATTCTTAGAACTCATGCCTCCATAATAACTTTGAAAACCTCATCTTTAAGAGATACAACTAATAGAGGGTTTATATAGATATCAGGAACATGTCGCACATCCTTCAATTCTCTAATAATTCCATCATGCAGGTTCACAAACAGACTCCCTATCCCAATAATTTGACATGCATAATTATTACCCATCATCACAACACCACTCTCCAACACTATATATGTCTAGAACCAAGTGCATCGTGAACAAATATGATAGGTAGCACCCATGTCCATAATCCAACATGATTCTTCTATGTATAAGCACTAAGACACTGTTAGAGAAATATATAAGTCATTTGATGCTATGTCTGATGAATCCTTCTGCCTATTTTTAAATTTCGAATAGTCCTTCTTCCAATGGCCGCTCTCTAAACGAAAGGCACACTGATTGCGCCCAAGATTTTGACCCATGAACTTGTCTCTCTTATGACTACTACTACCATTTTCTTGTCAAATATTCCACATTAGAGGATAAGTGCTTCTGACATCTCTTACTTCGAAGACTCCTTATCTCTTCATAAAAGTTCATTTGTTAACAATGTCATCGTCACTTCATCATATCTCAAGGCCTCCATCCCATGAATACGCATCATAGTGAAGTTTTCATACTCATTCGGAAGTGAGCTCAATAGAAGAAGCACTTTATCTTCATCATCCACCTTTTCATCTAAATTAAAAAAAGATCTGTCAATAACTTAGTGAACTCATTTCTATATTCATCAATAGAGATACCCCATGACATCTTAAATCTGTACAAACACCGCTTCATTTAGAGATGATTGTCCACGCTCTTTGTCAGATACTTTCTCCAAGAAATTTTCACAATTTCCATGCTGATGTTTCCACCATCATCGCATATTTGATTTCTTGAGTTAAACAATTTTGAACCTGGTCACATGCACTGCGGTTCATCTTGATCCAATTCATCTTCGACATCTCCTTCAGTTTTTATCACCACCAAGAGCAACCTCTAGGTTCAACGTGTAAAGTGCATTCGTGACTTCGCATATCCACATCATGAAGTTGTTCTTGCTATCAAACTTGATAACATTGATCCTCGTCGGATGCATCACAACTTGGTGGAAAAATTGATCCACCACCACTGATGATGAAGAATTTGAAGATTCTCCTCCAACTCTCTCTTCCATGACTATGCATGTCACTAGATTTTCCAAGGATAACAAAAAACAATTTTGAATCACAAAACACTAACCTCTCTTAATATAACTTGTTGGGATCTTTTTTGAACCAAATCAAAATCTTCTCAAGAAAACAACCACAACACAAATATGCAAAAACAAAAAACACAACACAATGATTTATGCGGTTCAGTGTAAACACCAACGTCCATGGTGAGAGAAGAGGAGAAATTTCACTATATCAGAGGAAGAATACATTTAGGGTTTCATGAACCCTTCACCCAAGCCCTCAGTAATGGGATTTTATCCTTCTTTCACCACTACAAACACAAAATCCCTAACCATATTTTTGATCTAGGATGGGACTAGAAAAAAATGCTAAAACTACAACCATAGCATGCTATTTTTGGTTTTATAGGCCCCTCAAATTGGGCCTGAAAATATGCGAGCACTTGGGTGCACTTGAATGCCCAGGTCTCAAATTTACTTTTGCTTCACAGGTGCCTAGGAGTGCTTGGGCGCTCAGGTTTCTGTCTAGTAGGCGCCTGGGCGATCCTAAGGGCCCATGTTTCTATTTATCAAGTGTTTGGGCACGCCAAACGCCTTTGTACTACATAGGCACCTGGGTGCCTAGGTTTCTGTCTGGTGGGCGCTTGGAATTGGATTTTTGATCGAAGATCAATTTATTTTTTTTGTGTTTCTAATTATTTAATTTGATTAAAATATTCATAAAAGTTAGATGACTTCCAAATTAGCTCAAAATTTCACGGATTGCTCCAAATAATATTCAGAGACTAATGAGAAAGCTCCATGCCAATTAGACTAGCCAATAAAAAGTAGCAACAATAAGGTTGTTACAGATTCCCTCTATTAAAATAGGTGTCATCCTCGATGCCCTAACAATTTTGGCAATTAAAATGAGCAAAGTTTGAAATTAAGAAGGTGCTTAAAAAAAGAGCTTAGGATATTTCTTTCGCATTTATTTGTCTTTTTACCACGTGGCTTTCTCAATTAAATAGTTCTACCACTGAACTTTTTTCATCAAAATGCTGTAGCTTCTAAGTTGCTTAAGATCTCTTTTAAATTTTTAACTGGTTTAACAATGAAGGTTAGGTTGAATTGCAGTTCTACAATTGGAATCTGGATTCGCTGATTAGGATCTAGCAAATGTCTCCTCAGAGAAGATACATGGAAGACATTATACATAGCAGCAAAATCCTTTGGCAGTTCAAGCATGTATGCTAATGTCTAGACTTTGGTGATTATTTCAAATAGTTTGACATATCTATGACTCAACTTTTCTGATACTCTGAGTCTCTACATTCCTCGCATCGGACTAGTCTTAAGGTAGACTCTATGTCCCACTTGGAATTCTAACAGATGGTGATGAAAATTATGGTACTTCTTTTGCCTATCCTAGGCTACCAACATATTCTTTTTGATTAGCTGAACTTACTTATTAGTCTCTTCAACCAGGTCAAAATAATATAGTTGAGCATCTCTTACTTCAATCCAAGCCAACGGTGTATTACACTTTCTGCCACAATGTGCTTCAAAATGAGTTATACTTATGGTGGCTTGATAAGTATTGTTGTAAACAAACTCAATCAATGCTAGATGCTCTTCCCAAGTTCCTCTAAATCTAATACACATAAGCATAATGGATCTTCTATAACCTAATTTACCCATTTAGTATGCCTATCTATTTGGGGATGGAAGGTTGTACTCAATGCTAGATTCGTTCCCAAATCCTGTTGAATAGATAGCCAAAAATGGAAAGTTAATATATTGTATCAACCTGAAATGATAGTCTTAGGTGTACCATACAAACATATAATTTCTTTTATGTACACTATTGCCAATTTTTCAACAGAATCAGTTTATCAAAGGGGTATGAAATGAGACGATTTGGTTAACTTATCGATAATAAACCAAATTGCATTGGCACTTGATTTACTTTTTGGTAAACCCATGACAAAATCCATAAAAATGTCAGTCAACTTCCATTCTAGAATCTCAGGAGATTCCAGAAGTCCACCAGGCTTTTAGTGCTCAGCTTTCACAAAGCT